>OX465290.1:15175000-17575000 GCA_949987695.1 Merzomyia westermanni | reverse complement strand
GTATTTATTGTGGAAATTTTTAAATATTCCTTTACTTCAGGACAAAGCTAAAACAATAGTGTATTGTATACAAGTGATTTCGCAGCAATGATCTTGGTAAAAAAAAAGTGTAGCATATGAGACCTCTAAATTTAAAATTTACAGAAAACGCCACTTTTGTTACATTTAAAGTCCGTTCTAGCAAATTTTTTGTTACAGAAGATTAATAATGTTAATAAAAAAATTAATAAATGGAAAACATTCGATAGTGGTTATGGGAAAATAAGCAAAGTATTGCATAACAACAAAAAAAATTTAAATAATCTTCATAAACAAATCACACTTAGGGCCACTTTTATAAAAGCCGGCTAAGCCTAATCGGCGATTAATTTGACAGCTAACCGTACAAAATACGTCAATTAAACTTCGGTTAGCAGTTACCGGCTTTCATGAAATCGGCCCGTATCTTGTTTTCAGTAACATTTTTCCTATCTCGAAAATCCCGGTATTGTAAGAAAGAAAGCTGTTCATTTTCGGCACCTACAAAGCAAGAGACATCTCTAATAGTTGTTTAGTTCTGTAAAATTTATAATAGATATGAATATTTACTTTTAGCAAATATTTGCCTAATTAAGTTTGTGTATCTTGTAAATATTGTTACACATCTACAGTTTATGCTAGTTTTGTTATCTTCCTGTTGTTTATGTATGAGTTTCTGTTATCTTTTTTATAATGATTTTCATCTTTCTTGTTGACTTGTCTTTGTCTTATTCATGGGTTATGTAGTGTTTTTTATAAGCCTTTCTGGTCTTTGGGTACATAGATGTTAATGCAAAGAACTGATTTAGACTAAAAACGTGAAAAATCTTAGATATTTTTTTTTATACGAATTTTCTCGTACCTTATAATGCCCCTTTATTCACCTAAATTTTATGAAAATTTTACCATATATGAAATGGTTTTCTTCTCTTCTTTACAGGTATGTACCAACTTATTTTTAAATATTTAAGGAATTAATTTAATACCTACTCTTTGTGGCTACATGCGATGACGACCTGGGAAAGATTAAGACTTTTTGGTAAGGAAAAAACATCAAAATTTGTGTTTATAATTAGCGTAGGGGCTTTCATACAATAAGCCTTTTAAGAAAATTTTTCACTATTATCTTTAAAATCTTAAAAATGCATACATAACCTCAAATTCATAAAATATAAAAAACAAAATTTATGAAGCTAAGAAAAATAGTATTGGATGTATATTATATGTCATTTCGATGGTAGATAAAATTTGTATTGCTCGCGTAGCAAAAAAGCAAGCGACACAAATTTCAAGCGCTCACAATTTTGGTTGCTATCTCGCAAGCGACAAGTTCACATTTGATTTTCAAAGAAATTTTAAATTTTGGAAATATGTTTAATATTGTTATTTTATTCATAAGTCGCTAAGTCTCTCTCTCTCTATGGCGCGATATACAACAGGTATATCATCATAAACCTCCTAAGAGATTTTTGCGCCAAGCTTCTCTTCCAATTTGTGGTGTGCCGATTTGAATTTTCCCTACAAATTGGTGGGACCTACAGTTTTTTGCCGACTCCGAACGGCATCTACAAAGGAGACGAATTTTTGCTGAGAAGCCTGTCATGGCAGAAATACACTCGGAGAGTTTGCCAAACCACTGCCGAGGGGCGACCCCGTTTTGAAAAACTTTTTTCAAATCACTTTTGATGTTACCTGTACCAGGGCTCGAACCATGGACCTTCGGTGTGGTAGGCCGGCAACACTACCTTCACACCACGGCGGCCGCTAAGTGCTTGCGAAAAAAACAGCCTATGATTATACAAATTTTAAATAAACAGAATTTTATAAAGCCAGTTTTTTAGGGCTGGCTCTACTCCCCACCCTTCGCTTCCCCTGACCTTAATCCCCTCTTCTTCCTCTTTCCAATATTTTTTTTTCTCCCATATCGTCTTTCTTTTTTTCTCAATCGTCGTTTTAATCTTGCTTGTTATTTTTATTTATTATTTTCCTTAACTGTTTATATTCCTAGTCTGATTCTTCCCTCAATTCTTCTTCTTCATATTTTCGCAGTTTTATTCATCCATATCCCAGGCAGCTTTATCTTTACTCTTGCTCCTTATTCACCTCTTTTTTTCATTTTACTCTTCCTATTCATCATACATTTCCTTTTCGTTTGTTTTCTCCAGTTATCCTCTCCTATTCTCAGCCTATACCTCACCCTCTCTCATCTCTTCCTCTTTCTCTCCTCCTATCCCTATATCTTTCCTCCTCTTCCGCAAGCTAATCAGTTTGCCCCTCGATTTCACTAAAACACAATTGCGCTTGTCAGCGTCGAAAGCTCTATTGTCAGTGCTGTGCAACACCTTTCTAAGCCGCTCGCTCTTGCCTACAGTCCCTACTTCTTTGGTTGCAAGCGCATAATTTTATTAAGTAAACCCCATAAAATCATAAACACTTTTTGTCATCAGAGCGATTTTCAATGCACATTGTATGATAGGAATATTTATGGTAAATTGCTGGCTTACCCGCATTGCCCACTTTTTCTTTGTTGAATGCAACCAACACTTACTTTAAGGCGCATGAGTTGGTTTTATTGCCCGCGCGCATTGCAAACCGGCGAAGATTGAAAGCTTTTGTTACAAGAAAATTTGAAAACCCATTTACTGTTACCTAAATCTAAAGCGCGAGCAATAGAAATAAAGTCGACAAGAAACTAATATTCAACTCTGAATGCAACGCCTCCTGAAGCCTATGGCATCGACCTACCCCTCAGCCTGCTTGGTAGCACATGATTTAGACGTAACAACTGCGCATGCTTCTTGCACTCAAATGAGCGCCACTGCTTAAGACATAAATGTAAATATGACTTGGGCGCAGGGCGCCATAATAAAAGGTAATCGAAAATAGTGAAAGACATGCAGGGCTTTTCTCCTTACTTCAAAACAGACCTGTTAAATTTGCTAAGTAATTAGTAATCAATTATTTAGACCGTTTTTTTAATTGTTTTTTTAAGAAAAGGCAATTATTAATTGATTACGTTTAGAAAAAATCAAAATATAATCATGATTTTTTTCGATTATTAAAAAAATCAAAAACCAAACCAAAAATAATTTTAAAAAAGTGGTTTTGATTACTTTTAATTATTTTTGATCTTTTTCATTATTTTTGATATGTATATGTATCTGCTTCTACAACAATACTGAAAAAATCAAATATAATCAAAAATAATCAAAAAAAAGTAAAAAATAATCAAAAGTAATCAAAACAACATTTTTTTGATTATTTTTTACTTTTTTCTTAATAGTAAAAATAATAATTTTTAATTTTTTTTTGACTATTTTTTAATTAATTGAAAAATAATCATTAAAAATGTAAAGTAATGGTAATCAATCATTAAATGGATTCTCAAGAAAGTAATTCATCAAACCGGTAATCCATACGATTAGTAATCCATATTCAACAGGTCTGCTTCAAAATGGGGTTTTCCACTATCGAAGACTTAATTTCATCACAGAGCGCATAATGCAACCCCAAAAAAAGAACCAAAATATTGAAATTACTCATTTCTACCTACCTAAACTAATAGCTCAAGATGCCGCAAGTAATAATCAATTAATTTTCAAATCGGATAAGACCGAAAACCATGCAGACGGCCGCACAACTTTGAAACCGGTTTGTCTCTAAACTAAATTTAGAATAGGATGACGGAAAATCGTTCCAATATACATGAGCCTTGTCAGAAATTTTGTTGTTAAATTTGATTAGTAATTAGTAATCAATTAATTAGACTTTCAAGAAAAAATGAAAATAAATTTTAAAAAAATTTTCAAAAAATTTAAATTATCAAAAAAAGTTGTTTTGATACTTTTGTTTTATTTTTTTTTTTTTGATTAGTTTTGATATTTCTGAAAAAATCATTTTTTTTAACTAGTTGGAAAATAATCATTATAAATTGAAAGTAATTGGTCATCAATCATTAAATGGATTGTCAATAAAATAATTAATCAAACCGGTAATAATTACCATTAGTAATCATCATTTAACAATTCTGGTTTGAATGTTATCTGGCAACACTGTTTTTTGTCTTTTATACTGCTTAAGTTAAGCCTTTTGTTGCGCTCTATTTAATTTTAATGTCGTCGTATAACCAAGTAGGCATAGCTTCTCAGATACATACATTTCCGTATATAAAAGTCATGAAAAATATTTACAAAATACAGGGTGGCTGATGAATTTTGCTACATTAAGAAACTCAAATAATTTTTTTTTTCAGTGTATGGAATTAATTTTTATTTTATTCATGTTAAAGCTCATTAAATTTTATTAAATATAGCTTAATTAGTTTTAAAAATAATGGAATTTAAATGCCCCCCCTGCTCGTCGATGCATGTGCGGCATCTTACCAAAAAGTTGTTCATTACTGCTTGGAGAGTTGAGACAGGAATAGCCGCAATTGTTTCTCGAATGGATTGCCTTAGTTCATTCAAATTTGTTGGTTTTGCTTTGAAGACTTCCTGTTTGCAATAACCCCACAAGAAAAAGTCAGGTGCAGTACATTTTACAATACAAAAAATTCAAATTTTTTTTAAAACAAATAAACTCACGTAAGGCTTTCCTTCTGTAAGTAATTTTGCATTTAGTTCCATATTTAGCGAGGGGGTCGAATTCGTCGCCCCTCTCACGACGTTAGTGATTTCATAGTAGGTAAAAATGCCATCGAGTGGAAGTGTGGAAAATCGCCATCAAGCTCTTTCTACCTTTCCTAACCTAAGTGTGAGCTCCATGTTATCATACACAGTGCGCCGAGTTCGTAGAGAGCAGAAAAAAGTATACTTCTCTTTTGCCAATAATCTATATATGTGGCTGCCGTTCAGAGTTGGCAAAAGGACTATAGAAGCCGCCAGTTAAAAGCTGCAAATTTAAGGAAAATTTTCAGCATAAAGCTCCTCTGATTTAAATCGCGTCTAAACCATTATTATAATATTATTCATGCTTATTGATTTTTATCACATTTTTATCGATAAATGTGCTTGGTTCTGTGTTTTTAAGGACCTTAAAGGATTGATGTAGACACCTAATTATTTAATCTTGTAATCGATTTTTTTGAGTCATTTTTTTTTGGCTTGCTTTTTCTCAGAGATGTTTTAAAATTCCATTACTCTGTTTCGATAAATGTCGATTTTAATATATTCTATAAATTTTTATTGACCGTTTTTGCTTTTCAGTAGTTTTAGTTTTGTTCTGATACTTATCGATTTTATTATCTTTACCGTTCTCTATCAAATTTCATACTTATGCTGATGAAGATGAACAATGCCTATCGATATTCAAGCCTTAGGTTGTCGATAATGATAGTTTTGGTACTCTGTGTTTTAAAACCATATCGTTCTCAAGCGCTTGGTTGGTTTAATAAATTACTGTTCTGTACTATTTTTGGGGCTTATATCGATATTTCCGAATTGAAAAAAAGTAATATAAATAATGTTAGTTTGTTATCGATATATTCCGATTAGTAAATTATAGGTTTTATATACGTATCGTATAACTTTTACAGATTTTTTTTTGGTTAATATTTTTTATTCCGCTTCTTATCGATACTTATCGAGTTTGTTCGTTTTATCGAATTTTACAATTTTTATCGACTTTCATGTACTTTGCTTCGTCTGTGTCTTCACATACCCACACACATACAAACAAACTTAATTTCCTTCACAAACTCTTCGCATTTCCCTAACAACATTCTAATTCTAAAGCGATTATTGTGCATCACCCGGAGCAAGCCACGCTTTAAACCAGGTGCAAAGTAGTTCAAAATTTTCTGCTTCATTTAGACATCATATTTGTGTTTGCATGTATATGTGTTGAGATTTAGCGATTTGTATGCAAATGAGTGAAGGTGATCGTAATATTTTAGTTCAGCACAGGCAGAAGCATTCTAATGTAATCATTCTAAACCACAACACCGCCTGCATTTCCGCGTTTACTGCGAATATCTGAAGCTATTGGCCACTGTTACAAATAAAAGTCTGTGTGACTGTGTCTCCTTTCTTACAAGCAATGTAGCATAGAGAGAAATAGTGAAGTTTAAAAATTCATTTATTTTTAACGAGCAGCAGCTGCGGGCAAAGCACTTAACCTGCTGTGTCTACACTGGATTGTGGGTTGTTTCGAAGTTGCGTGTCTCAAAATAAAATAAGACGACAATGGTTGGAGCAATCAAAAATAAGTTTTAAAGCTCCATATTTTTTGATAAAAAAATATTATATTAGAAAAAATTTAAAAATTCAGTATTGAAAACCTTTTTTGAATACATTTTTTTTAGTGTTTTTGAATTCCAAAAAAAGAAAAACATTTCAAAACTTTTTAAAAAATCTTCAAAACTTTTCAAAATTTTTGACGTACACAATTTTTAGCTAATATAATATTTTTAAAATGTTTTGAAATGTTGTTTTTTTTTTTTTGGAATTTTAAAAAATGTTTTGAAAAATATTTGTAGTAAACACTGTCGTTTTATAGATTGTACGTAAGCAAAATTTTGAAGCTTGGGCAAAAATTTCAAAATTTGAGGATATTTCAAAATACCAAAAAAAAATTCCAAACCGTTTTTTGAATTATTATACGTAAACAAAATTTTGTAACAGGGGCAAAAATTTCAAAATTTGAGGATATTTCAAAATACCAAAAAAAAATTCCAAACCGTTTTTTGAATTATTATACGTAAACAAAATTTTGAAGCATGGGCAAAAATTTCAAAATTTAATGACATTTCAAAATACCAAAAAAATTGCAAACCTTTTTTCTGACTTACTTAAAACTTCGTATGTCAAATATGCCAAAAAAAAATTTACAACTTCTTCAAAAACTTTCAAAACTTTTTTTGTATGTAGTTTTAAAACGCATTTTTAACCTAAACATAAAAGCTCATAAACATTCTTAACATTTTTTTAAATAGTGTTGAAAAGTATTTTTTAGTTTTTCAAATATCGCAAACTTTATTTGAATATTTGTTACAAATTGTGAAACTTGCAGCAAATGGTGTAAAACTTTAAAATATCTGCGAAATCATAAAAAAAAATTCCAGAATGTTTTTCAAAACTTGAAACTTTTCGAGTGATTATTTTTAAAGTTCGTATTGTGCTTAAAACTTAAACGTTCAATTAAAAGTGTGGCAAATATTTTAAAAAAAATTTTGAATTTTTAAAATGATTAGAAAATTAGTTTTCTTAAGTATTTGAACCGACTCATAGACTTTGAGATACCGAATTCGAATACTTAAAAAAATTTTCAAACTTTTTAACTTTTAAATTTTTAAATAGCTCTGTAGGCAGTTCGAATGAGAATTTTTGAAACTTTCGACAAATTTTACAAAATACTGTAAAATATCAAAAATATGCAAAAAAAATGTATTTCACAACATTTTCGAAAATTTTCAAAATTTGTCGCGTATGTAATTATGTGGCGCATATAACACTTGCAACATGCAACACTATGAAAAGACTTGCTTGAGAAATTTTAAAAATTAAATAAAAGAATAAAAGTGTTTTTATTTTGTTTTTGAAAAATTTTAAGTTTTTCCACATTTTCTTACTCATTCAAATTCAACATCTATTTAATGTGGCATTTTCAATTTAAAATCGCATTTGTTGTTTTTTTTTTCATTGAAAACTCCTAAAAAAAACTTCTTTGTTTCACAAAAGTTTTTCTAAACTTAGTTCTTTTACCCAAAACAACCCCCAGCGCATTTAACAGGTTTTAACCAGTTTTATTTCCCTCGCGATTTTTAAAACTTTTTTACATTTAACATTATTGTAGTTTTCGTCTTCATTTTTATTTTCCACTTTATTTAATTTTTTGTTCCTTTCACTTTTTTTTAATTTTTTTTTTGAATTACTCTAGTTTTATTTATATTTTTATTTCTGTTTCGTTTTTTTTTGTGTCAAATTTCCTTTAGTTTACTGTTTTTTCCAATTTGTAACTTCTCGCTGACATTTTGTATTCTGTCGCTGTCGATTTGGTTTAACCATTTGCATTTTGCATGCCTTTCACCTGTTGCTGTTGCTCGGCTGGTGGTAAACTGAGTCAAGGTTCAATATGTTTTGCTTGCACTGCTTGAATTTCGATTAAGAGCAAGTTTGTGTTTTAAGTCTTATGTTTTTCGTGTATTTAATTTTGATTAACGAAAAAATCTATAACTAAATGAAAACAAAAAATAAAGCCAAAACAGAGAAACAAAAATAAAAATTGGAAAAAATTTGATATCGCAGTGGCTGAGGTTTTTTCATCTATCAACTGCATGTTTTAGGAAGGTATTCCTCACTAAGAGCTTTCTGGTCGCGACCGACATAGCTTGCCCCTTCCAAAACTTGTGCCGATGTGCCGCCTCTAGCGAGTTCGTGTGCTATCTCATTTCTTGGCATACCACAGTATCCAGGTATTGATTGCTACGAGACTAGCTCAGCCATCTCATTGAGAGATTCGGGGCATTCCTTCACAGTACTTGAGTAACGTTTTAAAACTCCTAGCTCCTTTAGAGTTGCTTGGCTATCTGGAAAACATGCAGACACACCAAAATTGTTATGTGTTAAAATGAATTTGTTCAGCCATTGCTAGAATGAGACAGTATTCTCGCTACGAAAGGGTGATATCATATTTCTTCTCGAAACAGGTCTTTTTTTGTAAGTGTTATTGCATTAAAATTTTTGTGGAACAGTCCAATGTAAAAGGGGTGAGGCCACGCCCATTTCCGAAAATTAATATTTTTGCAGTTCTTATACCTACGCTTTTAAAGTGAAGTATAATTGATTTGAACATTGTTTTCTATGCGATATTGCCTTTTATATTCATCCATAATACTTTCAAAAATCTTTTATATAAAAGTGGGTGTGGCCCGTAAGCAATTTTTTGTACTTTTCTTCAGTATATTTCTGTAATAAGAGTAGTCTGTGTGCCAGATTTTGTTATGATACCTTTGACTATTTTTGATTTATGATCAATTATGTTTGTAAAATAAACTTAATCAAAAGTGGGCGGTGCCACGCCTATTTTCAAAAGTTTCCAAAAATCAATTCAGATGAATTCAAATCACTTGGCTGCCTTAATTTTAGTGTAGACACCAAATTTAGTCCTCATAGGTGTATTACATAATGCATAATCACTTTTTGTGTTTTTCAAAATATTTTATATATATAAGAAGTGGGCGTGGCTAGCATCCGATTTCGCCCATCTTTACATGTAAAAAAATGGTAATAAGTCGATATGTGTATTGCAGTTATTCAAGAAAAATTTGTAGGAGGTATCATTATTGCGCCAATAGAATCCAAAGCAACAATTTTTACAATTTGTGTCTGTCTGTCTGTAAGTTTGCGCGCGCATTATTAAAAAACTATTTCTTATAATTGAATACAGTTTTTACAGTTGCATTATCTATTTTCCGGTGTCAAATTTAAGTTATTCTTTATTTCGATGACTTAATCGGTTTCAGAGTTATCAACTAATATGTGGACCAGGGTGACCCAAAATGTGTTAGTACAATAAGGGTATGAGACGTAAGGTGTTGAGGAGTACTACAATAAGCGACGTGATTTAGTTCGGAGATATAATGACACAAATCGTTTTTTTTTAAGCTTTAAATAACGATGGGAGATGAGTGCCAAGGAACTACCGTACCAAATTTTAGTAAAAAAACGGCAAAACTTGATCCTTTGAAAAAGTCAAATGGCATGAGTAACGCTGTGCTCCTAATCTTTTACGGTTCACTCAAGTTCTTATCCCTCTTCCCTACTCTATTTATTCTAAAAAACTTACTCATATTTAGCAAAGTTATAATTTAATTTTAAAAATACTTAAAAGCGTCAATTGATTGCAGAGATCGTTCTTCCTGATAACCCGATAATAACCGTTGGCGAAATTTATTTTTTTCTTTGACTAGAAAATTATCCAAAATGATCAAAAATGATGGAGCATTAAGACGCACAGTAGCAGCTACTGCATTACCAATGTGTTTATAGTGAGCTGAGATTACAATACCAAAAAAAAAAAATTACCACAACAACAATAACAAAGTAAAGTACACGCTACTAGCACTCAATTTAGTTCCGCCCAATTTTATTGCGCTGGCACGCTTTTGAACCAAGAAGCCAACAAGCAGCAACAGCCGAAGCGCAGAAGCTGCATGCTGCCAATGCGACTCAAAAATCAAAAAACTAAAAAAAGAAAAGAAAAAAAAAAACAAAAAACAAAATTACAAAAATCAAACTTTGTTGCCAACAATAACAAGCAGCAATAACAACGCTGCACTTAACGTCGAGTATCAAAGTGCGCCGTTAACAGGCGCTAATGCATGGCCTTTCTCTCTTCTCTTTCGTTATTGTTGCTTTATTGCATTTGTTGTTTTTGTTATTGTTTGGCCTTTGCTGACTTGACAGCTTCGCTTTATTGAACTACTGTGCGTTGCTGCTGGCTGGCATGGACAAAGCATAATTTGCCAACAACAACAACAAATATACTTAGTAACCTCAGCCATTCGACGTTGCGCTCAAGCCATTCACTTCTTCCAGCACTCCACTGCTACCAACATTGCCGTCTTTGCTTGCTTTGTTTGCCACCTTTCGCTTTGCTCTATGGCCTCTAGCTGTAATACAGTCAAATCATTCGGTTCTTTCTCTTAACCGTTAATTCAAGTAGTCGAGTGGGTTAGTCATGTATTGCGCATGCGCGCCATTGTGTATACGGAAAGCTTACTTAGTTGATTTGTTGTTAGTTATTGAATGTGCGACTGTTTGTTGTCGTGGTTTTTATTTTTGTATGGTTGCTTTTGTTATTGTTATTACTTTGGTTATTATATTTTCGATTCAATCACCCACCTTGCGGGCATCGTTCACTTATCATATTTGACTGACAGACAAGCGTTCGATGATTTGTTTCTTATTGTTGCATATTGATTATAATTATTTTCTATTTTTCTTCGTTTATTTTTTTTGAGCTTTTAATATTTGCTTTGTTTTCGTAATAGCGTGTCAGTACAAAAAAAACAACAATGCATTAAACTATTAATAATTTTACAACTAACTTACCAACCTAACTCATATTTATAGGAAAATTATCGTCTTGTTAGACTCAGCTAACTATAGCTCACAGATTATATTAAGCTTACTCTCTTAAAGCTAGTAAGACAGATATGTCCTTGTTGTTCAAGAAGAAAATAGAAATTGATTAAGGCATGCCCCTCCGTCCCACCGACGCAAGCTTGAGCAAATTTTGAGGTGTCTAACATTACTCTTCCCATTCCTTAAGTTTTTCTGTACGCTTTCCCTTCCTCTTCCTCTCTCCTTTTCTTTTTCACTTCTACCGGTCCATATGCATGATTTGCTGTACCACAAATTTCATGAAAATCCGTTTATTACTTTGTACATCTATAAGTAAACAAGAAACACAAAAACATAGAGGCGTGGCACAGGCGGCTTTTCCAATATTATATATAGCCTATGTTGTACCCTTAAACCTACTTTGAAAGATCGCTTTGAGTACACATTCATTTTTATTGAGGACTAGAAAACACGGCCACGCTTCGCTGCGTCTCAGAACTGTTAAATAATGATTACTAATCGTAATGATTACCGGCTTAATTCATTATTTTCTTGAAAATCCATTTAATGATTGATTACCAATTACTTTAAATTTTTAATGATTATTTTCCAATTAATTAAAAAAATAATCAAAAAAAATATTAATTTCATTAAAAAATCAAAAAATTTTGTGTTGATTACATTTGATTCTTTTTGATTCTTTTTGATTCTATTTGATTAATTTCAGTACTGTCGTAAAAGCACATAAATATTTACATCAACAATATGTACTAAAAAAAATCAAAAATTATCAAAAAAAAAAATTTTTTAAATGTCAAAAAAAAATCATGATTTTCTACAATTATTGAAAAAAAAAAAAAAGAGAAAATCAAAAATGTATCAAAAAAATTTGGTTTTATAATTAAAAATTTTTTTTTTTTTAATTTTGTATCTTTTTTTTGATTATTTTTTATTTTTTTCATTATTGCTGTAGAAGCACATAAATATTTACATCAACAATACTAAAAAAAATCAAAAATTATCAAAAAAAAAAAATCTAAAGCAATGAAAACCACTTTTTTTGATTATTTTTATTTTTTTATATCTTTTTAGCTTTTTCCTAATTGTAATGAATTATTAATTGCCTTTTCTTGAAAATCCATCAAAATAATCATTACCAGTTAAAAAAGGCGTCTAATTAATTGATTACTAATCAAATTTAACAGGTCTGTAATGGACTGAGTTCGATGTAACAAAAAATTTTTTGGTTTATTTTAAAAACCGTGTTAAGATTTTTCATAATTTTTTCAGATCTTAATCTAAACAGAAAAAAAATTTTAAATCGGATAACTGCAACTTTTTGACTTTGCTACAAAAAAAATTTAAGAATTTCTGTACAAATTTCAAATATACTCGCGTATTTTTCTTATATTTTATCGAAGTTGATTATTCATTGATTGATATATATACTTTTATGAAAATAGGTGAACGATTTTGTAGCCATTAAACTGAAAAAAATTGTTAATTGATAAAATTAAGTCGAGCGGCTGCTAACCACACTCGAGTCACTTGAAGGCAGCATGCGGAAGTGTTGAGCAGACAGTATTTACTGAACTGCCATAAACCCAGTCACCCAAACCTAACCCTTAAGCACTACGATGAGATCCGGCACCACATTACCTTGTCGTGCGATCTGCGTAACCATAGGCGGGCTCTAAACGACCTCCACGCCGAGTCGGTGCACAGATCCCACAGATCTCGACCTATGAACCCCGTTATTGATATCCAACCACCTGTTATAGCTGGAGAGGAGTGCGTCATTCCTAGAGGGTCTAGAGTCATGTTAGCACAACTTTGTGATGGGTCAAACTCTTACTTATCCAGACTCAACCCCACCATACCAAATACTTTGTGGTATGGCTCTATTACTCTGGTCCAATTCTGTTGAAACTGCTCGTTTCCTTGGTCTTCCGTTAAGAGAGCTTGAATAAAGATCACCTGCAGAATTTTTATTGTAAGCACTTAACGACTTATAATAAAAAAACAAAATAAAATGTTTTCCCAAAATTTATAATTTACATTGAAAATCATGTCGCTTGCAATATAGCAACCAAAAGTCGTTTTTTTGCCAAGCACTAGGCGACTTGTGAAAAAAATACCAAAACTACATTTTTTCCAAAATTTTTAATTTACTTTGAAAATAAAATGCGAACTTGCCGCTTGCGTGATAGCAGCCAAAATAGTGAGCGCTCATAATTGTTTCTGTTGGCTGGTGTTTTTTCTGTTGCTTACATTTCCAAAAATTTTTTAAGCGAGCAGATTATTATGTCTAGTATCGAAATGACGAATAAAAACGGCCAAAACTTAGTATTTGAAAAAAAAGTCCAAAACATGCATTAAAGACAATGCGAAATCGCAAAAGAATTTAAGGGTTTTAACAATTTGCTTGTACCAGCAATCATACATACAAAAGTCCACATTGGCTTATCAAGTTCGTTTCTAGAGTCTTTCGTTTACCACCAGCATTCGCGCGTTCTACAAAGTCTACACAGTCAAAGCCAAGCTTCTGAGTGGCGACATAAGTATGCTTAATAGACAACAACTCAAAAAAAAGAAATCGAACAATCGAATAGCAAAATAAATAACAAAAAAAAAACAACAACAAGAACGAACAAATAACAAAAATACCAAAGTGAAACGAAAAATTGCATTACGAACAAAAATTGTGTTGTCAGTCATGCGGAACAAAGCCATAAAAAGTGATCAAATAACGCCGTGGCCCTGTGTATTAGCAATAACAACAACAACAACAACAACAACGAAGGCAAGTAGTAAATAACCATTGCAAAATGTAAAAAAAAAAACAAAAAACGTAGAAACAACAATCGAACAACGACAACAAGAACAGCACTTAAAAAACCAACAACAACAAAAGAAGATAAAATCAAATTACATTCAAAAGAGCAGCTGCTAAACAAAATTATGCAGCACTTGAAGCAAGTTTATTATTATTGTTTTGTGCTTAAGTGATTTATTTTTTGTTGCTATTTGTTGTTGTAACAGACATAGCTTTACACATAAAAATCAAAATCACAACAAATCAAAAGCGATTGAAATCAAGCAAAACGACGTAAAGCAAATGAAGTACAGGAAGGAGAACTAAAAAGGGGTGTCTGATAGGTGGTAAGGGGCCGCAGTAAGCAAGAAACTGTTTTTGACAATAAAAAATAACAAAAACTATAACAACAACAATAACAACAAGCATACGATAGAGTAAAACAGAAATTAACAAAGAATAAAATTGCAATGAAACTTCGGATTGCAGCCAACTTGAAAGCGTAACATTAAACAGCAGCAGAGCTATGTAACAACAACTACAACAATCATACAAAGGAAGAACAATGAGGAATTGAAGAGTTGATTTCCTTCCATTAAAGTTGGTCATAATTATGCCGTTAGTTAGTTCGGTGTTTACGAAGGGCAAAAGAAAAAATTATTGAGGACGCTGGTGGACGTGGAAGGTGGACGAATAGAAATGGAGGTGATGAAAAGAGAAGAACCACAACAATATGAAAATGGAATATTAGTGATCACTTGCCATTGCGAGAGAAACTCAAAGATGCTAAGTGGGAGAACACAGAATGCAGATAAACAAAAAACCCAAACCAAAAAAGATCAGGAAGTTAATCTTGAATTAAAGATCTTTGGTGCAAATGTCACGTTAAGTTTGTGGGCAGAAAAAGAAAAGCGGAGGTACAAAAAGCAAAAAGCAGAACAAGAAAAGAAATACGAATAAAATGGGAAAAGAAGATAATAAATTCTGAGAAGGTTTCAAGAAATAGGGAAGAAATTAAACCGAAATAGGATAACAAAGAAGAGTAAAAAAAGAGAAAAATAAATGGGAAGTCAAAAGGCAGGAGCAATGAATAAAAGGAAAAAGAAGAAAAAAATATAATTGGTAGTAAAGCATAGAAATCAATTAAAAATGGAAGAAACACAATAAAAAAATAAATATAAGGAAAAAATATAAATAAAGAATAGTGCAAGGGAATATAGTGAAGAGGATATAAAGAAAAATGGAAGAGAAATAAAAAGAAATAGGCATAGTTAAAATGGGAAGAATTGAAAAATTCTAAAAACACCGAAAGCAAATAAGGGAATTTAAAAAGCAAGAGAAATATAAGACAGAGAAAATACGCAAGAGAAACAAGAACATACATAAAAAGCAGAAGAGCAAAGGAAAAATATTAAAAAAAGAACAATAAAATACAAAAAATTAAAAATAGTCAAAGTAAAAAGAGGAGAAATTGAATAAAGTCAGCAAACAAAACAAATAAGAAGAAGTAATAGTAAAACACAACAAGGAATAGAAATAGAGCCAAAGAAAACCACACCATAAATTTTACCATGAAGAACAAGAACAGGAAAAACACGAAGAAAGAAAATGAAGAAAAAAGAATGAGCAATACAAAAAGATGCATAAGAAGAAAAGAGAATAAGGAAATAAGAATAAAATAGGAAATACAATTAAAAAAATACGATCAAAAATAAGAAACAAGTGAAAAGAAATATGAAAAAGAACAGGCGAAAAAAACACAACGTTGGAAGACGGCTTAATAAACGATTGGAAAACTGAGAAAATATGACAGATAAAAATTTAAATAGGAAAGAGGAAATATAAAAAAGGAAGAGGGGGACGAGAAGTCAGTAAGAGAAATATAAAAGAGGTAAAACATGTGAATTATAAAAATAAGGAAAGGCAATATGTAAATATGGAGAAAAAGACGAAGCAGTGAAGCAAAAAATGAAGAAAATCAAGTAAAAAAAACCATAAGAAAGATCAAAAGCCAGAAAAAAGAAGAAGGTAAAGAAGTCGAATAGAAAAATTAAAAGACGGAAAATGTGAGAAAAGTAAGTTAAATTAAAGGAATGAAATAAAACAAGGAGCAAGGAGAAGCATTGAAGTAAGAAAACAGGAGACAGAGAAGAAGAAGTAAAAGAACGAAAATTGATACAAGAAAGGCAATAACTCTCCAGATAAATCGGAATAAAAAAATACAACTGAAGGAAAGAAGGAAAGCAAAAAGTAAAAGAAAAACAAGTTAGGACGGCGCTGTCTTCGGCTGGGCCGAAGGCTTTATACCTTTCATGAATACGTGCAAACTTAAATACGTATTGTTTAAAGTTCTCTAAAACTTTGTCAGCAATACATTACATTTTTTTAGTTTTAATCTTCCAAAATGAGGGATGAATGGCCATAATCCTCTTATCTGAACGATCGGTGGTATGGGATGTATACTATATAGAGCTCTGATCTTAGCGATTTTTTTACCAAATTTTTTATTATCTGTAAGCAAATATCTCACCAAGTTTCAAGTTTTAATATTCCAAAATGACGGATAAATGGTCATAATCCTCTTATCTAAACGATCCGTTGTATGGGATATATACTATACATATATAGCTCCGATCTTGGTGATTTTTTTCCGAAATCTTTTGCTATCCATCAGAAAATATCTCACCAAGTGTCAAGTTTTAATCTTCAAAAATGAGAGAGAAATGGTCATATACCTCTTATCTGAACGATCGGTTGTATGGGATATATACTATATATAACTCCGATCTTAGCGATTTTTTTACCAAATTTTTTATTATCTGTAAGCAAATATCTCACCAAGTTTCAAGTTTTAATCTTCCAAAATGAGGGATAAATGGCCATAATCCTCTTATCTGAACGATCGGTTGTATGGGATATATACTACATATAGCTCCGATCTTGGTGACTTTTTTACGAAATCTTTTACTATTCATAAGAAAATATCTCACCAAGTTTCAAGTTTTAATCTTTTAAAATGAGGGAGAAATGGCCATAATCATCTTATCTGAACGATCGGTTGTATGGGAGATATATGCTATAGTGACCCGATTATACCGGATCCGACAAATATCTAATATAATACAAAAATACATCCGTGTGCCAAATTTCATCGAGATATCTCAAAAATTGAGGGACTAGTTTGCGTTCAAACAGACGGATGGACGGACAGACGGACAGACGGACATGGCTGTATCAACTCAGTTCATCGTCCTGATCAATTTGGTATACTTAATGGTGGGTATATCTCTTATATTTCTAAACGTTACAAACATCGGACCAAAGTTAATATACCATTTCATGTTCATGAAAGGTATAATGAAATAGAAGTAATAGAACAGAAAGAAGGAGTGAGATGAAAAACGGGATGAGTGAAAAAAATTGAGATCAGGTGAAAAAAAAAAAACAAACCAGCATTTTTCCCGAAGGCATTATAGAGTTACAGCTGCTTGATGCACGATGTTGCTCATGATATAGTTAGCAAAATTTACTTCTCAAACAACAGGATTAAATTTAACGGGTTAAAGTGCTGATACGAGGGTGTAGCTATTAAAAGCTTATCACAAGGTGTCCACAGGCCCTAAAGTTTTTCCTAATAATTTCTTTCGATAATCGTTTGCTGTGATGCTCCATAACCTGCAAATACTATAAACCAAAGCAAAAGATTAATCAATACTGATTTTGAGTAATAAATGATGTGCACTAACAAATCGCCATTGGGTACAAAGCATGCACTTCCACTTAGACGTTTTGTAGTTCTCATTTTTGGATTTATTTTATTGATTACAATCATTGAAGATGATGATGATAATTGAAGCACTACAAAGTCGACAAACGCTTAAGAATACAAAATGCATGCAAACACACATACAAATGTAGATATGAAGACGTATTTGCGACGCCACAACAGGTTAACCAGCCGCTGGCTGACTGCTTGCCTGCAACTGAATGCGCCTGACTGCTGTGGCTACTGGTTTTGATTGCGCTGATTGCGCGCATTGAAATTCGTTCTGCTTCGTTGATGCGCTTTTATACATGCCTACGTTTTAAACAGACATACATACATACATACATCCCAATGTACATTAGTGTAACATGCAAACACGTTCATACATAACAAAGCTTGTTAAAAATTGAATTAATTTTTTTTGTTCGAATTTCTGCAATCAGCTGTCGGCGGTACATTGGGTTACATCAAACGCGCGCATTTACATGAAATGAAAAATGTACACATAAATAAATATGGATTTCATAATGTAATTGTTGTTTTTGTTTTGTGAAGTAAATTTTGTTGAAAAATTTTGATTTTTTTCAATATTTTTTAATGCAAATTTACATGTTACAATATTAATATTTGCATAAATTTGTATGATCTGTAACATTTTATGCTTGGGCTGTTTAGAATTGGGAAACTAGCTGTACCGATGGATGGCCTTATAGTGGTGATACACCGCAGCAATTAATCCAGATTACCTCCGCAGTTAATGTGATTTAAATTCAGCTTTGACATAAGGCAGTATTGAAGATTAACAGGGCTAATCTCTAGCACAGCCGAAGTAAAGCAAAACCGAAAAAAAAAGTTTTAACTAAATCTTGAAAATCATTTTTTAAAAAGTTGAACAATGAATTATAAAAGAAAATGAAAAATTTCATTATTTCTAAGATATCAAAAACGAAAAACCAGTATTTCTCCATTATCAAGAACGAAAAACCAGTATTTTTTCACAATTATTAGCGAAAGCGCGTTACTTTTGCATTATCAATAACAAAAGCCAGTGTTTCTCAACTATCACAGACGAAAAACCAGTATTTCTGAAATATCATCAACGAAACCCCTGTATATATACAACATTAACAAAAAAGGCAATATTTCTTCAGTATCAATACCGAAAACCCAGTATTTATTGTCAATCAATAGCGTAAGCACGATAAGCGTTTTGCACTATAAATAACAAAAAACCAGTATTTTTCCACTATCAAAAACGAGAAGCCAGTATTTCTTCACTATCAAAAACGAGAAACCAGTATTTCTAAACTATCAAGAAACCTCCTTTGGCAATTTCCCCACTATTAAAAACGATAAACCAAGTCATCCACTGTCAAAACCGAAAAACCAGTGTTTATTCACAATCAATACCGAAACCCGACTATTTTTGCACTATCAATAACCAAAAAACTTGTATTTTTCCACTGTCAATATCTCCACTATCAATATCGAAAAACCACTATTTTCACCAGCGTTTAGGTCCTTTATTCACAATTAATAAAAAAGCCAGTATTTCTCCAGTATCAATACCAAAAACAACATTTATAAATTCTCCACTATCAATACCGAAATACCATTATTTATCCACTAAACATACCGAAAAGCCGTATCTCTCCACTATCAATACCGAAAACCCAATATTTATTCACATTCAATGCCAAAATCCCAGTATTTCTTCACCATCAACAAAAACAGTATATATTTCCACTGGCAAAAATGTTAATCAATATATTTTCATTGTCAGTATCAAAAACTAGTATTTATTTACAATAAATAACAAAAAATTAGTATTTCTCCACTATCAATATCGAAAAACCAGTATTTTCACCAGCGTTAACATCGGAAGTTTCCCATATTCTCTCAAATCTTAGCAACAATTAGCCAAGTTAAAAGCGCTCTTTGTGGCACCAAAAAAAGGGTTATGCCCCTATTAACCCCCTTTTGGATCCTTAAGCTGTCTTTCCTTTCAAGCTTATCTCCCATGTAGTTTTTCTCTAAGTCCCTTTAACCTGGGACCCAGCTGAAGAGAAGTAAGTTCTGCTGAACCATCTTCTATAGAGTTCGACGACAGTTCAATACGAGTTTTGAATTAAAAGTGGTCTTACCTGTCTATCGATAAATGTGAGTTTCGTTGAAAGTTACTTTCGGTCAGAGGCGTGACCATAGCGGCCCGTCTAGTAGAAGAAAAACTTGTTGTTTCTAGCCAAGTTTTATATACAGCATCAAGCCCAGAAGCTGAGTTTTATCCAACAACTCACAATATACGTAATTTAGCTTATATGGAGCAAGTACAGACACCTTTATGTGGACCTGCATGCTACTAGTTCTACTTTATTTTGAGTTTACGCCAAGAAGACTGTCCAAGGCACTTACCTCAGTGTCTGCTACTACGTCATCGGCGTACGCTAAGATTACTGCGTCATCCAAGTTCGTAGCAAAAGAGGTGAGTTAAAATTGAGGTTCCAAAGAAAAGTTAAGAGAAGGACAACTTGAGGTACCTCTAATAATGTTTCCAGATAACTCATCTATCCAAAGAAGAAAGGAAACCCTTCTTGCCCCCGAAATTCGCACAATAAGCGACTATCTCAATATAAAAATTATTGTTTACTTAAAGTAGCCGTAACTGCCAAGTGTTGATAAGGAGGATTGTTCCTGATTGTTAAGATTGCTGGAAGCAAACAAAATTTGTCATGCTTTATTAACCTAGTACTAGATGTAAGATGTTTTTTAGCTCATCCTACACAATATAAGGGATATTTTTTGCCCAGATTTTAGGGAAAGCGGGTTCCAATATTGGATCTCTAAAATCTTATATAATGCTTTTCAAAAATGGTATCCGCTGTTCCTAATACCCTGGATATCATTAAGTAAATCATATCTCCCCACAAGAGCTCATCACCCACAAATTGTTCATCATAACACTCACAGAGTTTTTCCAGTTTTTATAGCACTCCCCAAATAATAATAATTTTGAAACCGATACCCTCTTAACTTTACCAATTTTAAGCAATACTTGCCGCCGTCGATCCATTATACAATTGATCCCCTTTTTGTTGCAGATAATTATCGCACAATAACGCCCAAATAAGTCGGTTTTAAAAATTCAAATTGACTACAACTTAAGTGTCACAGACATGTCCGCTTGTGTGTATGTCTCATGCGATCATAATTCATATTTGGCGTGCTTCACATAAGACTCTCCGCTTGTGTGAATGAGTTTGTCTGTGCATTTATTGTAATCGATAGTTTTGCCCATAAAAGGTGCGCCCACGCACAATAAACCCAAACAAATATGGTAATAATTCGCGCGGTGTTTTTTTTTTTTTTTTTGTAATTTTTGTTGCTGTTACGATTTGTATTCTTTTTATCGTTTCTTCACACTGACTGTGAGTGACATGCAAAGTATTGGTATAAGCTGCTGCCTGAAGATATTTATGAGAGTGTAAGAAAGCGCCGCTTCGGCTAGTTCTCAACTGCTTCTATTTCTGATAGTTTTGGGTTAGTACTGGTTGTGAATGAGCGTTCAATCTATTACCTATACTCCAAAATGGCTTTCACATATAGCTTGTATAACTGATACAGAAGGAGACACGAAGTGCTTAGGCTGTCTTTTTGGTTGGGTAGAATGCTTGTCTGAAAACCGTACCGTTTCAAAACAGTTTGGGGTTTTTTAACACATACAATTGGAACTTTTTTTTACAGCAGTGAGAGTTCCTCGGTATTTTGCATTTTTGATAAAATATTTTTGCTTTGAATGTGACATTCAATTTTGTTTTTTTTTTTGTTATGAGTTTTTTTTGTTTCTTTTGTTGAACTCAAGGCGAATTTACTTACAGGTGATCTCGTAAAAACATATGACAGGAGAAGCCGAAAAGGGAATAACCGAACACATGAAGTATGTGTGTGTATGCAGCAACAAATTCGCCGTGATATCACCTGGTATAAATTCGCCTTGGTTGAACTCAATCTTTTTATCTTTTTCTTATCTGAGTTTATTGTTGTTTTGTTTTATTGTTGTCATTGATTTTGTTGTTTTTTTTTATCTTATTTACCTTATAGCTTTTGTTTTAGAAGTTTTTTTTGGTTTGTTCTTGGCGATGTTGTTTTGATGTTCGTGGCTTTGTCTTGGTATTGTGTTCTGTCTTTCCTGTTCTGCTGCATTTGTTCCCATGTTTCTGTTGCCGTGTTTCTTGTTTTTTATTTATGGATCTATGTCAGCATATTTACTGTATTTATTTATGTTGTTGTCTTTATGATTAATATTTTGTAAGTTTTTGCTATTTGTTTTGTTTATTTCTTTTTTTATAACACATCTCTATACTACCGTGAAGTATTTTTCAGGTCAAGAGTGTATATATATTTTAGTAATCTTTTCAACTCTCTTCCGATGGATCTGAGCCGTAAACTCCATTCTAGCTGTAGTATGGTTAGACTTAATGCAGTCCTTCACTAGACACCAATCAAACTCTCAAACAAACTCCGCTAGTCAACCCAGTTGGGAAACATGTGTTACATGCACGCATGTACCGTGCCCAGTCATACAGGGTGGCTGATGAATTTTGCTACATTAAGAAACTCAAATAATTTTTTTTTTCAGTGTATGGAATTCATTTTTCTTTTATTCATGTTAAAGCTCATTAAATTTTATTAAATATAGCTTAATTAGTTTTAAAAATAATGGAATTTAAATGCCCCCCCTGCTCGTCGATGCATGTGCGGCATCTTACCAAAAAGTTGTTCATTACTGCTTGGAGAGTTGAGACAGGAATAGCCGCAATTGTTTCTCGAATGGGTTGCCTTAGTTCATTCAAATTTGTTGGTTTTGCTTTGAAGACTTCCTGTTTGCAATAACCCCACAAGAAAAAGTCAGGTGCAGTAAGGTCAGGCGACCTGGGTGGCCAACGGAATGTGGAGTTTCTGGATATCAGCTTATTGGGAAATTTTCGTCGCAATTCTGGCATAACAGGTTGGGCTATATGAGAAGCTGCACCATCTTGCTGAAACCACATAGAGTTGAAAAAAATTCTCATTCGGCGTAATTCTGGATAGAAAAACTCTCTCAACATGCTCAAGTAACGGTCTCCAGTAACCGTAACGGTGTGACCGTTTTCTTCGAAGAAGTAGGGCCCGACAATGCAGCGTGATGAACCTGCACACCACACTGTGACACGAAGTGGATGCAATTCCGTCTCATGGAGTATCTGTGGGTTGGAAGCACTCCATATTCGACAATTTTGTTTGTTTATGTTGCCGTTTAAATCGAAATGGGCCTCGTCAGACATGAAAAGACAGTTCAACATGTTTCCATCCTATTCCACCATTTGAAGCATCTTCTGGCAAAATTCCAAGCGAATCGGCAAGTCTGCAGCGTTCAGTTTGTTGGCCATTTGAATTTTATATGGGAATAAGTCCAAATCTTTGTGCATAATTGACTGTAATGACTGTCTGCTTACACCCATTTGAGCAGATAAGCTTCTTGTCGAAACACGTGGATTGTTTTGTATGGCAGCAGCTACAGCAGCGATTGTTTCCTCCGTTCGAACTGAAGGGTTTCGATGGTAAGGTCTTCTGTTGACTGTCCCATGCTCGGCAAAATTGTTTACAAGTCTTATTATGGTCCATCTGCTCGGAGGATTGCCGCCAAACGTGAGCCTATACTCTCTTTGAACCGAAACTACGGACTCCAGTGCGTGATAGCGGCGGACAATCCAAATTCTTGTTTCAGTGTCCCAGTTATCCATTTTTGTTAAATGTAAAAGTCAATCTGCAAAATAAAAAAAAATTTACCAGATTCATTAAATAGAAAAAAAGTTATTTAATTTTTTTTTGGTAGCGGATTTCATTAACCACCCTGTATATGCTTTGGTATCAATGAGAACGGATCATACCTTATCTTAATTTTTTTTCTCTTTCTCTAGTGGTTGCCTATTACTAGGGATATAACCTGGATTTGGGATATCTATTATTTTTTTTTGCTAAAATTTTTAAAAAATCGATTATTAAATAAAATAAGCGATGTTGGTTCACACAGCGATTTTTATACTTAAACTGCCTGTTCGTTGTATTAGTAAAAATATATGATGAACAATGAATTCAAGTGAACATCAAAATAAGATAATAAGAAAATACCAAATTAAAGATTTTCAGTCTTTAAAAATTCAGATTCGAATTACTCACACACAAATTTTTAATATCATTAAATATTTTATAACATTAATAATAATACAAAACAATAAGATAAAAATAAAATTTAAAAAATAATAAAAATAAAATAAATAAATAAAATATATAACAGTGTTTTTGGTTTCAAAACCTAAATACAAATCAGCACGCGCAACAATTTAGGTTTAGAGAAAGAAAAAATTATTATGAATTGTTATTATCACAATTGATCAGCATACTGTTTAACATTTGACTAAATTATAACTGCTGAATTAAAGTACAAAGAAAAAATCTAAAATATACAACAAATACAAAATAAACTTTGAGTTTAAATAATATGCCTAAAATAAATAAATAAAAAAATGTATGCGAAATTATGTGTTTTCAACTATAGTGTGAACATGGTTTTATCACGTTTTTGACCGTCAACTGTGTCGCAATACATTACATAAAATCGAATTAACATCGGTAACTGTTTTAGTAGATTTATTAAAAATCCATGTTTATCATCAATGAAAGCTATTCAAAAAAATCGATAGTTAAAAATAATAATCGATACAAATAAAAATCGATTTTTTATTCATAACGCTACATATTAACCCTTAGTGTTATTTCAGACATTCAATGGATTTGCCGTTCATCATTTGAATTTTTGTTAATGTTTGTTTTTTTTTAACTTCACCTTTTGCTGTTGTTGCATTTTAATGTTGTTTTTGTAGTCACCATTATAATCAACCGCTTTTGTTGTATCTCACTAAAGCCTCACAAGTTGTTTTTACCATATTCACTTTACAAATTTACACCTGCATAACGGTTGAATACCTGCACCCGCTTCACGTTGCTTCATGCGCTGCACCATCACTTTATCGCTCCACTCCAGCAGCTCATACCCCCCTAAAGGCCCTAATGATCATTGCGCTTAGTATTTATTATATTTACAAACTTGTCGCGCTATATTGTGGCTAGTTGTTATTTGTTGTTGTTGTTATTGTTGTATTTACTGTTTACTAAAAGCGTATTTGAATAAATTATTCTAAGTTTACAAATATGGCGAACGTCTGTCATTTGAAACCATTTTTGGTATGGAAGCAACGGAGAGTTGTAATTAAACAGATAATAAACACATTTTTCGTTGTGTGCGGTTGTGTGTAGTTGTTTTTGTTTTTATATACATGCATGCAGATTTATAATAGTCGTATATGGAGGGTTTATTATACTACAAATTACTCATAACTGTACCTATATATGTATGTATATATGGCCACAAAAGTAATTTAAAAATGCTCCACTGCACGCTTCTCGGAAATTTACGATTTCATAAAAAAGTTTCTTTTTTGCTTAACTTTTAGTATTTCAATTTTTGTATCTCTCTCTATCTCTATGGCGCGATATACAACAGGTATATCATCATAAACCTCCTAAGAGATTTTTGCGCCAAGCTTCTCTTCCAATTTGTGGTGTGCCGATTTGAATTTTCCCTACAAATTGGTGGGACCTACAGTTTTTTGCCGACTCCGAACGGCATCTACAAAGGAGACGAATTTTTGCTGAGAAGCCTGTCATGGCAGAAATACACTCGGAGAGTTTGCCAAACCACTGCCGAGGGGCGACCCCGTTTTGAAAAACTTTTTTCAAATCACTTTTGATGTTACCTGTACCAGGGCTCGAACCATGGACCTTCGGTGTGGTAGGCCGGCAACACTACCTTCACACCACGGCGGCCGACCTTTTAAATAATTATTGTTAAATGTAATGATCAGCAGTTTAATTGATTATATGCTTGAGAAGTCATTCAATAAAATGATATTAATTAGTCTTCATTTTTAATGTTTACTTTTCAACTGATTCAAAAAATCAGGTTGTTTTGCGAGGAAAAACGTCAATACAACCAAGAGTAGTGATTATTTTTAACTATAACATTATTTTGTTTTAGTTTGCTAGGATAAGTAATAAGAAAATAAAAAGAAGCAGCTTTTGGCTGACAAGGATTATTTCAATTACTTTCTGAAACCAGCAATTAATAATTTACTACCATTAAGAAAATATCAAAACTATCCAGGGTGATCAAAAAAAAAAATAGTCACAAAAAAACTAAAAATAAATCAAAAATTATAAAAAAGTTCAAAACCCATCAGTGAGCAATAAATAACCAAAAAAAACTAAAAAAAAAATTATTTAAAAGTGAAAACAAAATCAAAATTTTCAAAAAATATCAAGGTTCTAAATTTATTAAAAAAAAAATATTAGAATAATACCAAAAAATTATGTGTGGTTTTAACCAACATTAAAAATAATCGAAAGTAAACCACAAAATTATTAAAACTAATCAAAAATTGTCAAAAAAAAATCTGAAGTCCTTATTATTATTAAAAAACGTTGGAAAGTAATAATAAAATCAAAACATGAAAAAATAAAAACAATTGGAATTTTTATGAAAAACACATAGCCTTATGGGTAACAGAAAGTGCCAAAACATCAAAATTTTTCTTTTCTATTCAAATACAAACCTCATTAATACGAGTACTCTAAAATGTACAGCGAACAAATACAACAATTATATTGTGAAGCATTTCTTGGTAATAAGAAAATCAAAAGTAATGCAATATATTTTTTTAAATATAATTTTTTACTATTATTAGTGATAAATAAAAAACGCAAAAAAAATATTTTAATTTTTTACGAACATAAAAGAAAACCAGAAAAAAATTTTAATTCAAACCAAGTGATGAAAAATAAATTAAAAGAAAGTAAAAATTATTAGAAATAAATTAAAAACCAAAAACAGAATCAACAATTAATTCAAAAGAATTTACAAAATATGAGTTTTAAAGAAACCCATAAATAATTAAAAGAATTAAACATTAAAATTTAAAGTTATTTAAATATATCAAAAATAATTATTAAAATTAGTATATTTTACGATTATTACAAAAGAAATGAGAAATAAAAAAAATAAAATAAAAAAAAGAATAAAAAAAAATTCGAATTTTTTACGATTATTCGAGAAAAATTAAAAAAAAATTAACTATATCAAAATTTAAATAAAAATAAAATCAGAAAAAAACTCATATTTAAGAAAAGTGATCAAACATAAGTTTAAAAAAGCAAAAATTATTAGAAATTAATTTAAAAAATTAACTCAGAACAAATAAATAAAATAAAAAAAATGTTAATGAAATGCAAAAAATATCAGATCTAAAATAAATAGAGGTATTAAAAAGACTAACAAAAGTTAAAAGTTATCAGAAAGAAAGTTAGCTTTTTACGAAAATTAACGGGATTCAATTAAAGTTAAAAAGAAACATACTAGAAAATTATATTTCACGATTATCGAAAAAAATGAAAAATAAACTAAAGTTATCAAGGAGAAAAAAAAATAAAAATTTTAAATACCAATCCAAAATAATAACCAAAACCCACTCATTTTTAGGTTTATTAAAGAACATCAAAAAATAGCAAAGGTAAACAAAAAAAATCAAAAAATCAAAAAAAACATTAAATAATCGAAAAAAACAACTAAAGTAATCAGCACTAACAAATCAATGAATTAGCACTCTTAATTCTAATTTCGCTGGTATATTTTACTAAATATTAATACAGTTAAACTTTCGAATGGGCTCACATACCTTTTGCTATAAAAAAGAGATCCTTAAATTGAGTTCCCTGAATAGCAAAAATTGGCTAAATCCAAAATATACTTCGAAGCCACATTCAGGCAATGTGAATACTCTCTTAAGTCGCTGTCTGTTGGTGGGCAAAAACTCATGATACCATCAACTTTTGAGCGGCTGGCTAGACAACCTGTGGTATCGCTGGTAAATTATCATGTGAAGGCCATATTCACCTAGGCTGTTACACACCAAGTCATGCTGATGAAATATAATATTCTACTTTTCCTTTGTATATTATATTTTGTGAATATTAAAAGCTACCACGGGATCAATGACATGTTTACAAATTGATTATATCGGCCCCAGCACAACGACAACATAATCAGTGCGCGATATATTTTTATTGATTTAAAAAAAAAAATTACAAAAATTAAGTAAATTTATTCAAAGATATCAATTTTATATTTACAAATAAATATTGAACGAAAAATATAAGCAAACTCTAACAGAAGAACAGCAACAATGGAAATATATGTTTATTAATAGCAACAACTACAAGAAAGTTATGTAAATACAGCTGTGTGCAATATAATAGTAGTGAAATTATATTGGATATAAGAAGAATAATTTTCATTTAAAATATAGCGAATTCCATAACAGAAACCACATAAAAGAAATTTTAAAGTTTACACAAAGCTCAAGAAAGTTAATTACACTTTAAAGATTGGCCATTAAAATCTTCAAATTTTTTGGCAGAAATTCTAGAAAATTTGCGAGTACGCAATTGTATAGCTCATCAAATTTTAGCACAATAATGTGCAAGTTAGAAGTGCCTCAAAATTTTTCCCCAAATTTTTTAATTTTTTTTGTCAAAGATGTTATGTTTTTTTCCATACAAAATTTATTTTTTCTTCATGCGTTGTATGGAAGAAATCACTCAATACCCTTGACGAAAAAAATTCTAAAAATTCAGAAAAATTTTTGAGAGAGTTCTAACTTGCACATTATTATGCTAAAATTGAATGAGCTATCAAACTGCGTACTTAAAAATTTTCCAAAAACTCTGTCCAAAAGTATTGAAATTTGATGTAAATTTTTAAACAATTAATTAACTTTCCTGAACTTTGTGGAGATGCCCCCACCAGGGTGGCAGGTAACTGTCACAGCTCGCCAGACATCTCCATAACGAGCGCGGGCCTTATTAACTTTGTCATCTGGCGACCGATGCTTACATTAGCTTCAGACCACCTACCCATTTTACTCTCTGTTGAACGACCGACCGACTTCATAACGACTGATAAAATAACATACATCAACTTCACCAAAGCGGACTGGGACCGCTTTACTGAATATACAGAGCGCTCCTTCGCTGCCTTACCCACTCCAACGGACGTACGCAAAGGTGAACGAGAGTTTCGCAAGATCATTGATTCAGCCTCATGCCGCTTTATTCCTGCTGGCAGAATACCAGAAATTCGTCCGAATTTCCCGGCAGAAGCTGCGGTGATGGCAAGAGAACGTGACCAAGTGAGACTTATCAATCCCGCAGATCCCAGAATAAAAGATCTCAATGCTGAAATCCGTAGGATTGTCAACGAACACAAGCTGACCAAGTGGAAACAACACCTTGAGACATGCAACCTCTCCGGCGGAGTCGGCAAACTATGGTCGACTGTCAAGGCCCTATCCAATCCGACCAAACACAAAGACAAGGTCGCCATTGCTTTCGGCGACAGTGTCAAATCGGACGCCAGGAAATGCGCGAGCTCCTTTTGCCGGCTGTTTATAATGCATCCACCTGCGGATAGGACTAAGAGAAGAGCCTTCCGACGTGCGCGCAAACACAAACACTCTACTGCGCCCATTGCCGTCTCAGCCGCAGAGGTTAAGGAAGCCATAATGAAGGCCAAACCCTCAAAATCCATCGGACCCGACGGAATTGCCATGAAGATGATCAAACACCTTGGCCATGAAGGACAGAATTATTTAGCGGCTCTCTTCAATCTCTCTCTAACTACCTTCGTTATTCCTGAGATATGGAAACAAGCGATTGTAGTTCCCCTATTAAAACCAGGGAAGCCGGCGAACCTAGGAGAGTCCTGTCGTCCGATATCCCTCCTTTCGCCGGTAGCGAAATTGCTAGAGTCCATTCTGCTTCCTTACTTCGTTACAAATCTAAAATTGGCCGATCATCAACATGGTTTTCGCAAAAATCACAGCACGACATCCGCTTTGAACGCCATTACAACGCAGATTAACAACGGTTTGAATCAAAATCCACCAAACCATAGGACGGTTCTCGTGGCACTTGATCTGTCAAATGCATTCGACACGGTCAATCACGCCACTCTCCTCCGAGACCTGGATGAGACACCGCTCCCTGCCGGCCTTAAGAGGTGGACCGCTAATTACCTCAATGGTCGACAGGCAACAGTCAAATTTAGGAACAAGAAATCTAGACCACGAAGAATAAAACAAGGGGTGCCGCAAGGTGGTGTTCTCTCTCCCCTCTTGTTTAATTTCTATATTTCGAGACTTCCCCCCCCACCAGAGGGAGTCTCCGTTGTTTCCTACGCTGACGACTGCACGATAATGGCCTCGGGCAAGGGTCCCTCCATTGATGAACTCTGTATAAGAATCAACAGTTACCTCCATGACCTTTCCAGCTTCTTCACCGAGCGTAATCTGACCCTGTCTCCGACTAAATCTACGGCGACCCTGTTTACCACATGGAATGCGCAGATGGGGCAAGAGTTAAATGTCCACGTAGATGGAGTACCTCTACCTACTGTCAACCACCCAAAAATCTTGGGCGTGACATTTGACCACGGCCTCACCTTCGCTGGTCATGCCACCGCAATAGCCTCAAAGGTACAGAGCCGCAATAAGATCCTCAAGTCACTGGCCGGCAGTACTTGGGGAAAAGACAAAGAAACATTGCTTGCTACATATAAGGCTATTGGCCGGCCGGTTATTGACTATGCTGCGCCTATATGGTCGCCCAACCTTTCTGACACCAATTGGAGGAAATTGCAAGTCTGCCAAAACACCGCCATCAGAACTGCTACGGGATGCCTGCTTATGTCATCTGAGTCTCACCTCCATCAAGAGGCGAAATTGCTCTATGTTCAAGAGCACGCGGAACTCTTGAGTAGACAGTTCCTTCTGAACTGTCACAAACCTAGTCATCCAAACCGACATCTTTTGGATGTAGCACCGCCCCCCAGAGACATAAGGAGACATCTCCGTAAGCATTATGATGAGATCCGGCATCATATCTCTTTGGCGTTTGATCTGCGGAACCATAGACGGGCTCTAAATGACCTCCACACTGAGTCGGTAGACAGATCCCTCAGATCTCGGCCTGTGAATCCCGTTATTAATACTCAACCACCTGAATTGGCTGAAGAGGAGCGTGTACTTCCGAGGGAGACTAGAGTCATACTAGCACAACTTCGCTCTGGATATTGTAATAGGTTAAACTCTTACTTATGCAGACTGAACCCCAACATACCAAATACATGCCCTGCATGTGGTATGACCCCTCATGATACCATACATCTCTTTTCCTGTTCAGTTGAACCCACTCTTCTAACACCCACATCACTCTGGTCCAACCCTGTGGAAACTGCGCATTTCCTCGGACTTCCGTTAGAAGAGCCTGATGACAATTTAGAGTGATCGAGCCCATTGGGCAGGGCGAAGCACTGTTAACAACAACAACAACAACAACAACTTTGTGTACACTTTAAAATTTCTTTTTTCGTGGTTTCTGTTATGGAATTCCCTATATTTTAAATCAAAATTATTTAAATCACAGCTTGTTCTTATTTCGTCAAACGATATTCAATTTAAATTCACTACTATTATATTGAACACAACTATATATACATATATGTATGTATATGTAGAAATGTATTTAAGTATGTATATATGGACATACATAGATCCATGGTGTACAATAACAAAACAAACAATGGTCAACACAACAAAATATGATAACAATCTAAAAGCAATCTTTTCGTTTTTTGCGAGAGGGAATGAAACCAGCGGAACAACAATGGAATGCACAAGCGGGTGGTAACGTGAATACGCATACAATCTTCATACTTAAGGATATACCCTACAGTTAATAGTAGTAGTTGTAGGCTAACGCCTAAAATCAATCAGCCAGTTGACTGCAACTCAAAGATTTTTGCGTGGAAATGGCAGATTTTGGTTCCAAAAAGTCGAAAAAAAATCCGCTTCCGCCATGGCAGGTAAAGTTGAGGTGAATTAAGTTTCTCTGGAGCTGGAAACTTAAAAATCTACGGGGGTTTTTTCAACTCTGGACTAGATATGTTAAATTGCTCACAGGATCCGCCTATAGTTTTGATAGTTTTCTGAAAAGTACTAGCATAACTCCCGCTAGTTTCAAACTATCGATAGTCATTAAAAAAAAAAAAAAAAAAACTATGAACAATACTTACCAATTTGTAGTAAATAAGAAATACTTTTCATATAGACCATTTTTTATTCGTTATTTCGATGCTGGATACAATTTTTTCTTTTTTTCTTGGTTACTTTTAAAACAACAAAAAAATAAGCAAGCAGATAAATTATAAGCGCTTACATTTTTGGTTACTATCGCGCAAGCTACAAGTTCATATTTGATTTACAAAGAAAATTTCCAAATTGTGAAAAAAAACTTCATATAGCTATTTTTTTTCATAAGTCGCTAGTTGCTTACGAGAAAAATGCGTTTACTTGCTAGCTCGTAAGCGACAAGCACACAATATTTTTTTAAAAGCAAAATTTTCGACTTATAAAAATGTCATTTTGTTATTTTATTCATATGAAAGTCGCTAAGTGCTTACAGAATTTTTTTTTTTTCTGAATATAGTAAATCTTCCATAAAATAATGTCTCGGCGCAGATTAAGATAGAGCTTCTTCTCAAATTTTCACTGCACTGCGACCTTTAACAAGATCTATAGTACTTTACTGTTCATCTTATTAATATGTTGGTTATATAAATACAGCATTATTTATTTCCAAAATAGCCTAGATTACAACGTACTTACAGACTACGTAGATATGTACTTAAAAATACAGACCTAGAACATAACTTATAAGAACTTACATCACTCTGTGAATATTTAAAGACAGTCTTAGACGAAGAAAAGTCAATGTCTAAAGAAGTTGAAATAATATTGAACTCCTTCACTGCTCGAAAGATAAGAGCATTAGATGCATAGAGGAACCGTCAATATTTGTGTGAGAATATGATTTGATTTTCTGAATTCCATCAACAACATCATCCAGAGATAGAGTAAGTGCTCCGAATATGTGGGGAGATTTTTTATGTATCTAAGTACTCACTCAGAGCTTCTACTGTATATGACGGATGGTCGGATTATTCATGAAACCATCTTAGCTAATCTGGTTTTTATATACCAAATGCTTAAGGACTATATTGAAGTCAACCACAAGTTTCGAAGTAGTTGTGTAAGAATACGAAGGAGAGCTAGGCTGCCCGGCTACGCGGCATAATGTGGATCCTCAATCGCATGTATTTCCGCTTAAAAGACATTGAGCTAGCTACTCATTGGTATAGATTACTACTTGCTCCCTCGTTTCATAATCTAATATTGATCCACCATTGGACTATGCAAATACTTTGGATCAGAGTTTTTACACCAACTTTTTTTTTAATATTTTTTTTCATTAAAAATTATCTGAGGTTTTTTTTTCAAACAAGAACTAATTGATTTTTAAATTGGTTCAATAACTTTTTTTTTTGGAGGTAATCGAGAGTCCTACCAAAGTTATCGATAGTTAGGTTTGACCCCTTCTCATTCAAAAGTTTAAAAACTGTTTCGACTTTTTTTTTTTTTAAAGAAATTACTAACTGATTTTTTGATATTTTCAATGAATTTTTTAGCAATAACACCGCGTTACACACATTCTGTCCTATGAACTAAATATACTTTTTCGGAAAGGGGAGAAAAAATAAAATACACGTGGGTCGTAGTGTCCGTCTGTCCGCCTGTGTGAAAGAATTTGGATCGATTTTTAACCCTTTTCCGTGATCCAATCGAGCTGAATTTTTGTAAGGAGACTCGTGGAAATGTCTGTATCACGTCAATTTTTTTTAAAAATAGATTTTTATCAATTCTCAGATTTTTCTGAATTTTTTTTTTTTTTTTTAATTTTCTTTTTCACTTTTTTCGGCATAACTTGAAGTGACTCCAAATTTTTAAACTACTAAAGCGTTCCGAAAAAAAAAATTGTTTTTCGACCAATCCTACTCCATATATTTGTAGCTTATCAATAGCTACTTTCTAACACTAAACTGTTTATGACTTTTACAACACTTACAACTGGTATGACAGATGAAACATTGCATTGCACAATCAATATTGCATCATTTAAATTCGTTTAATTTATTGTTTGATACAACACACTCTCTGCCGTTTGTGTGTTTGTTCCGATCAGCTGGCAGTTGCGCTACTAGGAGACGTATACTTTGACAATTGTTTTAAGTTCTGTTGTGCGAAAACGTATTTCTATATATTTCATCTGAGAAAAAATGCAGTGCCCCACTCGAAATAACTGTTGTTACGTTTGTGGCTTATTCGCACCAAGTAAAAATTTTAAAAATATTACGAAAACTTTTTTTTTTTTTGAAATTTTTAATTTTAATAAATATAATAAAATTAATAAAAAAATTGAGTTTTTTAATGAGCTGAAACCGTTACAAAAAAACCGATAACCATTTTTTAATTAGCCCTTCGAAATTATTGATAAGTAGGTTGACAGATTTTCATTCAGAAAATTCAAAATTGTTCTGAGTTTTTTTCAAAGAAAAGGACTAAACAACTTTTTGGTATTTTCAATGAATTTTTTAGAGATAATCGATAGTCGTAATAAATTATCGGTAAAATGGATAGTTACAAAAAATACTATTAATGAGTATTAACACCGAAAAAAAAAAATGTATCAAAAAATATTGGCATGCGTCCACTCTGGATACACCAATAACCCTTAAAACTTTTCGTACTAGTTCCTTCGCAATCAAAAAATTCTAGTTTTGAACTAGTCATGTTACAGTCTAGTTTGGCATTTCACTTCAGCATATGTATGTAAGTATGTATATGGCTTCTGTGCGTCATATTCATTGTCCAGTTTCTTTTGATGACACATGCCTGGCCGGTGATTGTTTGCGGTTGATTTTTTTTTATTTTTTATTTGTTTTATGTTTTTTTTTTTGTGTTGCTTCCAGCGTTCAGTGGCTGCCGCCAAAATGTCAGTAGCGCTGACTAACAACTGATAAGCGTGCGCCCAAGTTTGCAATATGTACAAAATCAAAGAAAAACGATATAAAATGCAAAAACAAATAAAGCGTTTCAAAAGAGTCGTAGGCAAACAATTAGCAATTTTCGTAATTTAGATTGACACCAAATAAAGAGGAGGAGGGCGAATAAAGTAATTAAATATGGTGAAATTTAATTATGACAGTAAATTTTGAAGGCGCAGAAAATGTATTTATGAGTAAAGTGCAAATAAAAAAGAAGTTAGCACGGCTAAGGGCGGGGGAAAGCAAAGAAATGTAAGGCTAGTGGTGTAGGTCCTCAATTGCGGCCATCACTGTCTAGAGCATTCTATGTTATCACAGCGCCCATCATACTCATTTTTTATGATTATTAAAAAAATCAAAAATAATCAAAAAAAAAGGTTTTGATTTTTTTTTTTTTGATTTTTCTTTGATTCTTTTCGATTTTTTCAGTATTGTTGCAGCAGCACATAAATATACACGTCAACAACACTGAAAAAAATCAAAAATAATCAACAAAAAAAATAATCAAAGATAATCAAAACCACTTTTTTCATTACTTTTGATTTTTATTTGACTTTTTCTAGTCGAAATCAATTAATAATTGCCTTTTCTTGAAAAAATAATTAAAATAATCATTGCCAATTAAAAAAGCCATCTAATTAATTGATACTAATTACTAAGCAAGTTTAACAGGTCTGGAAGAAATCACTTAACACCTTCGAGAAAATTATCCGGAAAAGTCTAGGAAATTTTTGACCGACTTCTAACTTGCACAATGTTATACTAAAATTAATTGGCATAGAAAACTGCGGACTCAAAAATTTTCTATAAATTCTGCCAAGATTTTGATGGCCATTTTTAGAGTTTAATAAACTTTGAAATTTCCTTTTACGTGGTTTCTGTTATGGAATTCGCTATATTTTAAATGAAAATTACTAAAATCACAGCTTTTTTTATTTCGTCAAACGATATCCATTTTCATTTCACTACTATTATATTGCACACAGCTGTATATCTTCTTTTATTTAAATGATCATCTAACCGCCTGGGCGATTTTGAAATAGCTCGCCAGTCGTTTCTTCGTTGCGCCAACTGGCGCCAATTGGAAACACCGCGGGATCGCAAATCGGTCTCCACTTGGTCCTTCCATCGGAGTGGTGGTCTCCCTCTTCCTCTGCTTCTACCGGCGGGTGCCGAAAGGAATATCTTCTGGGCAGGAGCATCTTCGCTCATTCGCACTACGTGGCTTAGCCAGCGCAGCCGTGTGTGTTTTAATTCGCTGAACTATGTCGGCGTCTGCGTAAAGTTCATACAGCTCATCATTAAATCTTCTTCGGTACTCGCCGTCGCCAACGCGTAAAGGTCTACAAATCTTTCGAAGAACCTTTCTCTCGAATACTCCCAGAGCCGCCTCATCAGATGTTGTTAGTGTCCACGCTTTTGCACCATATATCAGGATGGGTGCGATGAGTAACTTGTTTTATTTTCGTTCGTCGAGAGAGGACTTTACTACTTTACTTTTAGGCTAGCATTATTGGTGGTGTTAATGCTGGTTCCCGAAATTATGCGTTGTTGCCAAGGCGCGAATTCGCTAACTCTTTGCATGATGACAGAAGGTACTTCGTTTTGCCCTCGTTCACCACCAATCCCATTTTCTCCGCTTCTTTTTCTAATTTAAAGAAATCGCAGAAACAGCTGTATATACGTACTATATAATTGGCATGTACATATGTTTGTTAATAAAACTATATTTGCTTGCTGTGAGTCAGACGCGCTTGCTGGAATTGAGCCTGGTTGCTGCTTGGTTTTTTTAATTTTTTGTTTCTTTTTTCTTTTATTTTACTTGCCATGTCTACCTAGAAATAACAATAGCTAACATTTGTTTACATACTTTTGTTGTCTTAATTTTTAGATTTCTGATTATTTCTTTTTATTATTTTTTTTACATTTCCCATTTACTTAACTAAGTGTTTTTTTTTTTGTTTGTTTTTTTCTTACTTTTTCTTCACGCATTAATTATCTGTCACTTCCTATTAATATTCCTGTTAGTTTTCATTTTTTTCGTTTACTTCTTATTTAATTTTCTGTCTACTTTTTTAACGCACATCAATGTACATACATACACACATCTTACACATCACATCCCATTCTTCGCCCACAAATCAAAAGTAAATTGGCTTAGCAAGATTTTGCCTCTTTGAATCTTGGCAGCGGAAAAGTTATATTAGCAATTTTTTTTAGCTATCAGCCATCTTAGTTTTGTCGCAAGATTAATTAGCTTTTGCCCACCGTTCAATGGCAGCTACTTTAAATATGGTTGTTGTTTGGTTTTGTTGTATATTCGTCTAGTTGCTTGGCGTGTGCTGGCTGGCTTTGGGTTCATTATGGTCACTATGCCACTTGTCCAAATGACGTCAATGTAAGGAGATAAATAAATTTTGCAAAACTTGTTGCCATTGGCTTTTTTTTTGCTCATATATTGTAGAAGTTTTTGGAAATATTGATGGCGTTAAACGCATGTAGCTTATGAGAATTTTTTTTAAGGAATTTGGGAACTAATAGAATGCAGTAGCATTTTTGGAGATTTACGGAAACATAAAATTTTTAAGCTACTGTAACCGTATCTTTTCTGTAACCGTAACCGTGACTCTAGATTTAACCGTAAACATAACCGTAACCGCCTACATAAAATTTTGTGCTACCGTAACCGTATCTTCTCTGTAACCGTAACCGTGACACTAGATTTAACCGTAAACATAACCTTTAATGAACCATAAAGCGTACTAGTTACTATCACGATAACAGTTGAAGGTACAATTTCCACGGTTTAGCCTTATTGCTGCGATTAATAATACCTTTACGGTGATGGTTATACTAAGTGTTACCGCAACTGTTAGCCATAACGGTAAACGGTTATAATTACGACTCTGAGGCTGTTATTGTGAAGGTTGTAGTTACTGTTATGGTCGTGGATATGTTTTCTGCTGAGTCCACTCACTTGCTGGAATTCCTCATCAGCGCCTCCTTCTTATCTCTACGTTGTTGTTGCTGTTGTTTGCTAACAGTGCTTCGCCCAGCGCAATGGTCACCATCACTCTGAGAATCGTCATCAAGCTCTTCTAACGAAAGTCTAAGGAAACGCGCAGTTTTAATTGGGTTGGACCAGAGGGATATTAGTGTTAGAGGAGTAGGTTCAATTGAACAGGTAAAGAGATGTTTAGTGTCATGACAGGATATATCTACTATATGCAACGCAAGTATGTATTTGGTATGGTGCTGTTGATTTCATTTATTTGAGTCTATGATTACAAAAACCTCACAGACTAGATACAATATAAATTACTATTATTAAGAACTGAATATCTATTTACATTAAAACTAAAGATAATGTGTCATAATCCTAGCTAAAAACAACGATCTAGGCATCGCAAAGTCGAGTTCTAGATAACTATATATTCTATTGAATTCAGTTAAAGCCCTAGTTAAGAGGGAAAAATTATAATAATTACACCTAGTAATATTAAGATTGATTTTGCTACAAGAACGCCCTTCTCAACGAAAGCATAATACTTTTTCAAGTAGTCTGATGTTCCAATCCGCTGTCAAAACAAAAATCACTCATTTTACTCTTGTCTACAGTCATTCGAGTTGCAGTGTAAGCAAACAATTTTCTATATTCAACCAAACACACACAGCCAACCGTACATATATAACACATGAACCCAAGCAAAAAGGGCAACAAAGCATTTCTCTTTGCTACTTGCTAAACACAAACCCAACACGAAACCCACGATCATTTACGCGCGTAAACTCTCCCAGTTGTGCGCTCTCTCTCTATGTCTACATTTACCATCAGCCATTTGGGGGGCACACTTCGTACACAATTAAGCTCCCCAAATGTTTACAACATTTTATTTACTCTTTCGCTACCTCATTCTCTCGCCCAACTGTCTACGCTGTTAGCGCGCGCACATTCTTCGTGACATTCCACGTGTACAACTAATCGGAAAAATATTCAAACAATTTTGCTGTCGTTAACATACACTCTCTGGTATGCTCTCCCTGACGCTGTTAAAGTGGGCTCCAATGTTAACGCGCATTTTCTACATTCCTAGCATTGGTGGAGCATAGCGGACAACAACTGGCGCTGTACACTCATACACTGGGGAATGGCGAGAATTTAAAGAACTCGGGCAAAAGTCTCCACGCTAAAATTTCTACAAAGTGGCTGAGGTAATATTAAAAAATATTGAGAGTGCTCGGCATACTTCATATATTTGTATGAGGAAGAGTAGGTAGTGAAACCCGTTCGGCCACTCCTACCCACCGTAACACCTGCGCGCTCGCAGCTACCATCAGAAAGCAGTAGCTAGTCCGTGCACGCGCGTTCGAGAGACGCTAAAGTGGCCCCAAACTATCACAGCGCCCCCTCGCCTATTTTCTGCATCTTCTTTTGCATTTTCTTTATGCTAGTTTTTGCTTTTGTTTTCAGTTTTATTTGCTTTATTAGTGTTTTGATACAGATACCCCACTTGCTTGAAGTCAGTGTCGCAGCAAAGTTTTCTAATAAGAGGGTGCCCTGACCTCAGCATAGAAATAGTTTATTTTAGGTAACACATCTAACAAGTTCGGCCCAACTATATACTAGACAACCTTCAAACCTTGCATATAAACTATGATACACTTTATCCATTCAGAGTTATTAGCGCCTTCTTAACTGCCAGTAGCCATAAGATGTCTTGAGAACCTGTCCATTCCGTGTAAAAAAGTCTTCACGGCCTTAAAAGAGATGGTGTATATCCAGCTTTTATTGCGATGGATAAAGGTTCGTGGAAGAAGTGAGCTCTTAATCGGAGAAATTACATAACCCCTAGTGCTTTATACTTCCGGTTTGAACTTTCCTTTTTTAGGCAAGAGACGAGCCTAACTGAAACCCTGTCTTCAGATCGGACTGACCTCCAGAACAACAGTTTTGTACAAATCTTGAAAGAAAACTGAACTAACTGCATTCCCAACTAGATGTCACGAAGCTCCTTTAAGAATATAGCGGTATTCTACTTGTAAAAGATCTGGGCATTGCAAACCATAGTTCGGCATCCACAGATTCAATACTCTGAGCAGAGTCAGAGTTTTTCTTCTGCGATATGAACTATGCGCTGAGTTCAAGTAGAACTCCGTAGAATCCGTCTAGGTTTCAGTTGCTCTGTGTCTTCTATAGGCAACTTCTCCACCAAAGCTACCTAAGAAAACGATCAACCTGACAACCGTTTTCCAATTCCTTGATTTATTTTAGATGGTCTCAAGGTCAAAGTAGATGCAAAAGAATATCAAATAACTCTATTTTTGACACTAGACATTTGATATAGCTTCATATCTAAAATTACTCCAAGTTCCTCCTAGTGGAAAGTTTCTAAACCCTTATGTGAGCCTTTAGGTCACCCACGAATAGGCCGGTATAAAACTTCCCGTCAAAAATACTTGCGAGAGATAAGAATTCGGTACGTTTAGTACCTAGTACCTTCAGGCGCAGGACGACCCTAGTACGAAGGAGTTGATGATTCTAGAGTGCTTCTTTGTGCCACCTCATTTGAAGAAAAATGCAAGGAGGCCGATATCGAGAAGGAAAGGCGTCATATTTCTCTGCCGGTCATCGAGTTGATCATCTCTCCTATTTCGGCATCCACTCCTAAAGTTGAAACTTGTATTGGATAGGATTGAAGCCCCCTGGCTTAAGGTTTGCGGTTCTTTGACTCCATAAGCAGCAGAAAAGAACTGGTTTGGCTTTCGCTTCGACAAAGGTCGGTAGCAACAAAGGCCCTTGTTGTTGTTATAACATTGCTTCGCCCTTCCTAGTTGTCACTTTCCTTACATTTTCTAACGAAAGCCATAGAAACGTAGTGAACAGGTGAACAGATGGTTGATGTCAAGGAGGGGCACACCACTTACCGGGAAACAAACGGCATATAGGCGTTCAGTCTGCATAGGTAAGAGCTCAATCTGTTATAGTATCCACAACGAAGTTGTCTCCCTCCCAACTTCGTTCTGGATACTGTAACAGACTAAACTCCTACCTATCCAGACTGAACCCTGACATGCCAAATGTCTGCCCGGCATGCCACGATACTAACCATCTGTTCATCTGGTCAACTGAGCCCACTCTTCTAACACCAATTTCACTCTGGTCCACCCCTGTTGAAGCCGCGAGGTTTCTTGGACTTCCGTTAGAAGAGCCTGATGGCAATGTTGGATGGGGGGTGACATCCTAGGCAGGTTAAGTAGTCGCTACAACAACAACAACAACAAGTTGTCTCCCTCGGAAGATCGCGTTCCTCATCGGCAACAGGGGGTGCCAGACGGGTTAAAGGGGTCAACGAACAAAGGCCTTAATAGTACTCGTATGATCACATCACTGTCATGGCTTCCCTTTGTGTGGATATTGGTTGTCAAAAAAACTACTTATTAAGAGCAAAACCTTTGGAGAAAAAATTTGGGGCTGCGCTTTACCCTCTTACCCCTCTCTTGTACACGCCCATGTTTTGACTTCTTCCCGCGCGGCCTCCAACAACGAAAGCATGTTCTCTGCTTACGCTCCACAATGCTGATTGTTGCTTTTTGAATGTTGACTGTTGCTTGGCTGCTTGTTGTTGTATTTAGTTTTCTGTCTATTGTCGTGTCATTGGAGCTACTACATAGAGCCAATGTCTCGTTGGCTCGCTAGCTGGCTGATTGCTTGTATATGTTTTTTGGGCCCTAATCACCGACGCTCGCTGAGCACTGAGTTCAGTCTGTGAGTTTCTCTTGATTCTGCGCGTTGCGTGTGTTCGGTTCGTTACGATACGATTTATATATTTATTTTCTTTTGTGTATTCTTGCTGGCTCGGCTACGCTTGGCAGAGTTCATGAGATTTAAGGTCTTTTTTTGTTTAACTAAAAAGTGTTCGGTGTAAATTTTTTCAGTAAATTTTTGTGATTCTTCCGGCTTGCGAGCGTGCGAAAAACAACAAACGTTTTTGCGGGTATAAACAAATTGGCGGAGCGTTGGGTCGCCCCACTGAATTCTGCGTTTGCATACTTTTTTTAACTAAAGAAAAAAATAAATAAAAAGTGAAATAAGCGATCGACGCTCCCTAATAATTTCATCAGCAGAATTTTGTTTGGTGTTCGCTCCATTTGCATCATTCCTAAAAGGGAATAGTCTTCAGCTCGAGTGCTTCCAAGTGTGAGTGTTGCTGTGCTTTCAGTGCGCGATTTTTGTGAATAAAAAAAAATTTTTGCGAAAATCTGTGTAACACATACATACACACAAATAAAGAAAAAGAAAACAATCAAAATCCATTGATTTAGGTTACTTACTACTTCGCATACACCTCACGTCACGTCGTCACATCGCGTCCGTTCAACAAACCAATCCCATATCCCATTGGAACCTATTTGGAACACAAACCGATCGCAAAACGCCAAAAAAGTTGCGTCGTATCGCTTCGTTCGCCACTACAAACACACACTCATCCATACCATTAAACGTTTGGGGAGCTCTATGCCACCCATTCCTCTGCCTCGCCACCCATTTCCCCTACTTCACGACCGCATCGTAGCCATCAAGCACCGTCGCTAATTTTATCGTTGCCATCGGTACGGTTTGACGTCGTTTTTTTTTCTCTTGCTTGCTTGCTGTCTCGAGAGGCGACGTTGTGTTGGGGAACTACGTTGGCTGTGATGTTTGCGTCAACCCAACAACAAAACATTTGTAGATATATTAACGATATCGCCATCGCTGTGTCTCCATAGTTGTCGTCGTCAGTCATTTTGCGCTCGCATAAATACCGACACACAAACAAACATACACCATTCATATGACTAAAGTGGTGTTGTTGGTGGGGATAAGGTTTGTTCTGCGACTAGGACGGGTTCTTTCGTCGGCGACGTGCCGAAAACAACAAAAGGGTGTTGGTGTGTGCATTGAAACAAAAAAAAAAACAAAGTGTGTGTGTATGGTTCGGAAAGGTGTATAATCACAGCTTAGCGACAGTAAAAATTTGAAAATAATTCTAATTACAAAATTGAGAATATCGAATTGGCATTAATGAATGAGCAGCGATATTGAAAGCGGAGAAATACTGAATAAATGAGATTTTAAGTTATCCGAAATGAAAAAAGGAGAAAAGAAAATGGAAATTAAAAAAAAATTTTAAATGTTGAAAATAGAACTTTGAAATCAAAAAAAATAAATTTATCCAAAATATAAGATTTTAGATTTTATAAGAACTTGTTTTAAAACTTATAACAAAAAGATTTAATATGTAAGCAAACAACTTCAAATGAAAAAAAATATTATTTAAACTTTAAAATTATAAAAATAATATGATAGATATTAGCACTAAACAATTTAAAATTCAAAATAAATTGATGATTAACAATCAAAAAAAGATTAAAAATAAAATATTAAAAACTAGGAACAACAAAAATTCAAGAAGAGAATCCTATTGTAATACATTAAACGAATAAAAAGGCAAGATTAGATGTTATTATAGGAACACTTCAAATTCAAAATCCGCTATAAAAAAATATATTAAAAATTCAAATTTAGTTATTGGAAAATAATAAAATTGATTTCAAAAAGAATGCAGTAGTTACAAAATAAGCTATAATAAAATGAAACTAAAAAAATTATTACTTAAACTTTAAAATTAAAAAATAAAAATTCATTATTAACATTAAAAGAATTTTAAATCAAAATCAATGGAAAATTAAGAATCCAAAAAATATTTAAAATAACAAAAAATAAATTTTGTTTTTTAAAAAATATCATATTAACTATAAGACATAATAAAAATTAAAAAAAGGCCGAAAGAAAAAAAACTGTCACTTTAAAATTATACAAATAGTAATAATAAATATCAATTGCAGTAAAAAATTTCTAATTCAAAATCAAGTGAAAATTCTATTTATTAAAAAAAATTATATATAAATATTAAAAATACAATAAATAAAGATTAGAAAAAAAAAGTTTACTGAAGAAAAAATCCTATGGTTACCAAATAAGATTTAATTATTATTAGAATAAAAAAAGGCCAAATGAAAGAAAAAATTTCTAAACCTTAAAATTATAAAAATTAGGTATAGAAATAATAAAAAATTTGCAAATTCAAAATCAAGTGAAAATTCTATTTATTGAAAAAAATAATATATAAATATTAAAAATACAATAAAAAAAAATATTAAAAATACAATAAATAAAGATTAAAAAAAAAAAATACTATAAGATTAGAAAAAAAAAGTTTACTGAAGAAAAAATCCTATGGTTACCAAATAAGATTAAATTATTATTAGAATAAAAAAGGCCAAATGAAAGAAAAAATTTCTAAACTTTAAAATTATAAAAATTGGGTATAGAGATAATAAAAAATTTCAAAATCAACTGGAAATTTTCTTTATTTAAAAATATATATTAAAAATAAAAAAAAAAATAAATAAAGATTACCAAAAATAAAAAATTGTATGTAAGGAAAAATCCTATAGGTAAAACATAAGGTGCAAAGAAAATAAAAAAAAGTCCAAAGGAAAAAAACTCTAAACTTTAAAATTATAAAAACTTAAAATTAGGCATAATAACAATAACAGTAAAAATTTGCAACTTCAAAATAAAGTAGAAATTCTCCTCATAAAAAAAACATTAAAAAAAAATAGAGATTAGAAAATAAAACATTTTTTTCTAGGAAAAATTCTGTAGTTAAAAAATAAAATATAAAAAAAAGTAAAAATAATTAATTAAATGTGAAAATTATAAAATCCATAATAAAATTTAAAATTCGAAATCATTTGAAAATTAACAATAAAAAACTAAAAATAGAAAGGTAAAGGATTGAAAATAAAGAAAAAATATATTCAAGAAAAAAACAAGTAGTTAAAAAATAAAATATAATAAAAACATAAAAAAGTCCCAATGAAAAATAAAATAATTAATTAGACGTGAAAATTATAAAATCCATAACAGAACATGACAGCTAAAAACTCAAAATTCGATATCATTTGGAAATTAACACTAAAAAACTAGGAATAAAAAAATTAAAAAGTAAAGGATAGAAAATAAAAAACGTATTCAAGAAAAAATGCAGTAGCTGAAAAAAAATATGAGAAAACCATAAAAAGTCCAAATGAAAAATTAATACTTACACTTTAAAATTATAAATATTAAAAATTAGATATAAGTAATAAAAAATTTCTAATTCGAAATCAATTGAATCAAAAGAATAAAAATAAAAATACTGAAGATTAAAATATAACAAGGTTCATTTAAAATTGAAATCTAAAAAAAACAAATTTTAAAGCGACTGGAAATACATCGGTACCGTTTTTCTTTCTGAATCTTTTTCTCTCTCTTGCATGCGGTTTTTTTGTTTCACAATTGGTTTCATGAAAACTTGGCAAGTGTGAACACGAATAGAAAACACAAAAGAGAACGCAAGCAGAATTTAATTCACTAATTTAAAGCGCTCTAAGCTGATCAAATCGAACTAAATCTAATATAACTCACATAAAATTAATAAATTGAGCCTAATTGAATCATTAAACAATTTAAACTCACCCAAATTTAATTAATCTAAAATACATTGAAAATAGTTTAACCAAAACAAATTGAAATAAATAAATTTGACTTCAACAAAAAGTCCGTTGAATACATTTTAGTTGAATACTTTCGATCTCTGATCTAATGTTATTATTTTGTTGAAAAATATATTCTTTTGTTTCACTGACAAATTTCAAAAGAAAAGAAAAAGATAACATAAAAACAAACCAGATTAAGATTATTTAATAAAGATTAATAAAATCAAATAAGATTAATTAAGTCTTGCCATCTACAATTACTCTAAATGAAAAAAATTGCTCTTAGTTAAAAAGAAACTTTATTTAATTTAAAAAACTAATCAAAAGACTTTGAATAAAGTATTTGTTAGTTTATTACAATTAAAAGAAATGTATGTTTTCAGAAAAATCAAAATCGTCAGTTTTCAAAAAACGACTTATTTTCACCTAACTAAAAAAAAATAACAAAATAGCGTTGCCATATTTTAAAACTTGTGTTAAGGCTTGCCAAACCATTTAAAAAGTGCCAAGTGTTATTTATAAGTGAATATGTGAATAATCTTTTAAATAATTTAATCACCAAAATTAAAAGGGTGGAAACATTACAACAACAAAATTAACAAAACAGGTTAAGCAACCAACCAGCTTGAAATAAAACACAAAAAACAACAAATTTTCCAAAGAAAAAAGTAAAAGTTTAACGGCGCTTCGAAACAAAAAAATCCAAAATCCGCCCCTCTCTGCGTCTACCCCTTTGAGCTGTTCGCTTTGCAATACGGTTGCATTTTGATCTTTTTTTTTTCTCTGTTGAGAGTTTCATATAAACTGGCTGCATGAAAAACATAACCAGCTCCAGCACTTGTGGCAGTGGCCTGCTGCAGTTGCAAAACAATCTCAGTAACTCGGCTACAAATCCAACAACAATTGTCGGCAGCAGTGGCAGTATTATTGACGACGAAGACACCATCCTGCACGAATCAAAACATAAAGGTTTGTCTGTCTGTTTGTTTTGCTTGCTTGTTTTTTTTTTCTTCGTCCTTTTATTGCTTTTCAGAGAAGTTTTTGTGTGGATATTAGGGTGTGTAGAGTTTTAGTTTAGGAAGAAAGAAAATAAAAATTATGAGCAACATTTTCAGGTACCAACTTGATTTTTAAATATATAAATAACGGTTATTGCGAAAAAAATTTTGTTGGTACAAAAATCGTAATAAATACCAAAAAAACTGTCAAAAGGGATTTTTTAATCCTCTTTCATTCTTTCATTGTCATACAAAAAATAGGGCATAAGATTATTAGACCTTTTACTTATAAACTACAAAAATAATACAATTTTTTTTCCAGAAGTCATAGGGCCGGTTTCACCATCTAACTTAACTAAGTCACGACTTAGTCAGCTTGCCAGCTGACTTATTCTCGACTAAGTCAGTGTCGCTGTCGTTCAAAACATAAATGTCAGTAATGCTCCAATTTCTTTTGTACAATGTCCCAGCCGGAAAATTCGTCAAGCATGACTTTAACGGCGTATGCGTAAATGCATGTGATCGCTTGTTTTCTAGCATGCAACCATTACGAAACTATCGTTTTTAATTAAGCGCTAAATTTTGTACCTTCCAACTAAATAGAAATGGGTGTAAAACCAATACATTCCTTCGTGTATGGCCATACATGCCCATTTCGCACTGGGGTATTGTGATGCGCAGAGTTGTCTGGTATGAAAAAATACTCTATGCTGATCGGGTTGTTGTGTTCAAAATTATTTAAGTCGCTCAGTTGGTGAAACCCAAAATTAAGTTAGTCTCGAATCTGTGCTAACTTAAGTCACGATTTAGTTTTAGTCTTAGTCGCGTTGGTGAAACCGGCCCATAATATTTTGTAAACTTTTATAAAATTTAAAAAAAAATCCTTTTTTTTTAAACTTTCAACTCTCCAGCTTCTAAAACGCTTTAGAAACACTTTTTTGGTATGTTGTATGAGTTTTAAAGCGCTGTTCATGGTGACATAACCATAAACGTAACCATAACCATATAAAGGATATGATGCAACCAACCATATGAAAATCAATGTAATCGATTAATGATATCATACCAGATTGCCATAGTCATGAAATACCTCAGCTATACTTGTTAAATTTGATTAGTAATTAGTAATCAATTAATAAGACGGCTATTTTAATTGGTAATGATTATTTTAATTAGTTTTCAAGAAAAGACTATTATTGATTACGATTAGAAAAAATTAAAAAATAATCATGATTTTTTACGACTATTAAAAAAATTTAAAATAATAATCATAATCCAAATTGATTTTGTTTGATTTTTTTTTATTTTTATTTACTTTTTCTAGTTTTTACGATTATTAAAAAAAATCAATAGCAATCAAAAATAATCAAGAAAAGTTGTGTTGATTACTTCTGATTATTTTAAATTTTTTTTATTTTTATAAATTATTGCTTTTTTATACCAACAATATTTGTTGATTTACGGCCTGTATATTTTCAAGTATTCATGAAACGAGCTCAAGGCCAAGTATAATAATTTTTCACTTTTTGAGTTTTTATGAAAATTATTATTGTTTTTATTTTTTTAATAATCATTTTTAATTAATTATTAAAAGTTTTTTTATTGAATAGAGTAGGAGAGAGCACACGGTAAGGCAGTTCTGCTGATAAAACAGATCTGTCAAAAAATCCATCATGATCACACTACTAACTGCCAGATGGCGGGGTTTGTTCATGCATATGGTAAAGAAGAATAGAACTAGGAGTTTAGGTGACATCAAAACCAGCGTATTGTTAGCTTAGTGGTTAGCAATGCGTGCCAAAATTTCTCTGATGAGTGAAGTCTAGCAGCTTCCGAAATGGATCTATAAGAAAAGCTATGGCAGTTGTCTCTAAACATTTTTCCTACTCTATTCAATAAAAAAAACTTTTAATAATTAATTAAAAATGATTATTAAAAAAATAAAAACAATAATAATTTTCATAAAAACTCAAAAAGTGAAAAATTATTATTCTTGGCCTTGAGCTCGTTTCATGAATACTTGATTTTTATAAATTTTTTTATTTTTTATTTTAATAAACAACAATACTCAAAAAAATCAAAACTAATCAAAAACAAAAATACTAAATAATCAAAAGTAATCAAAACAATTTTTTTCATTGCTTTTGATTTTATTTGATTTTCTCTAATAATCGCAAAAAATCAGGATTTTTTTATAACTTTTTTAATTAATTGGAAAAGAATCATTAAAAATGTAAAGTAATGGTTAGCAATCATTAAATCGATTCTCAAGAAAATAGTTAATCAACCTGGTAATCATTACGATTAGTAATCATTATTTAACAGGTCTGGCTCGGCCAAACAATTTTATTTTGATTGTCCGCATTAACCATACTCTTGATTTTTGAATTGGGGAAATTTATTAATTTTTTGGAAATAAAATTTTTCGTTTTCGATGAGTTTGTATTATGAGTCCAATTCATTAAAAAATGTGTGCAATTAATTTTTATGAATTTACCTACTTTTCTCGGTTGAGGCAACATCAATCGATGACAATAGTTATGGTTAATGGTATGGTACGGTTATGACTATGGCTTAGTAGATAAGTCACCGTTATTTACAGGTTAAGCGGAAAAACAAGGTTTTCCTTAATTTGTTGGTTGGAACCCCATTTGATTTGTTATTTATTTGAAAATCAATTAGATCAATCTAAAATGTGGATAAATTACTTTTTTTATTAAAATACTTCTTTGACCCCATTTTAAGCGAAAAAAATGTCTACCCACCCTAATATCTATAACAATATATGTCTCTAAGTTTCACTGCAGCTATGATGTACTACTAACGACGACTTTTATTGATTCAACTTTGTGCAATCGGACGCCTACCAAGACACAATTTGGCCAACGTCTAGGCCAGTTAACGTTGGCTCATTTTATGTCTATGTCTTGTTCAATGGTCTTTTGTTTGTTCGTTAGTCGCTCAGTCTATACGCTTATGTATTCTTCTTCTTTTTTATTTACTATCCTCTGTAGCCATTTTCACTTCTTAGTGCAATTAAAAAGGCTTGATAGATTTCAATGTTTGCTTCTCCACTGTCTGTCGATAGACAACCTCCGTCTTGTGTACGCCCACACAGCGGTACGTCTTCGCTTAGAGGCGACCAATTGCGATTTTCACAAAACATGAAGAACGACGGCAAATCTTGCGGGATTTAAACGCAATACGTAAGTCAATAGCTGCATAGTTCTTGCGATCCAAGTTTCAACGAGACCTGTTAAATTTGATTAGTAATTAGTAATCAATTAATTGGACGGCTTTTTTAATTGGTAATGATTATTTTAATTGATTTTGAAGAAAAGGCAATTATTAATTGATTACGATTAGAAGAAAAAAATTAAATAAAAAAAATAATGAAAAAAATTTGTTTTAATTACCTTTGATTATTTTTGACTTTTTGTTTTTTAATTATTTTTGATTTTTTAGTATTGTTTATGTGTTTATTTATGTGCTTCTACAACAATACTGAAAAAAATCATAAAAAAATCAAAAAAAAAACAAAAAAAAACCTATAAAAATCAAAAAAAGTTGTTTAGATTACTCTTAATTATTTCAGTTTTTTTTATTATTTTTGCTTTTTTTTGATTATTTTTAATTATAATCAAAAAACAAAATCGAATAAAAATCTACAAAAATCAAAAAATAGTCAAAAGTAATCAAAACAACTTTTTTTAATAATCGTACAAAATCATGAATTTTTTTAATTAATTGGAAAATAATCATTAAAACTTGAAAGTAATGGTAATCAATCATTAAATGGATTGTTAAGAAAATATTTAATCAAACCGGTAATCATTACGATTAGTAATCATTATTTCACAGGTCTGGTTTCAACCTATCCGCGTCGTGGGGAAGTAACTGTTTAAAAGATAAAATGACCAATTAGAAGCTCTGTTGCATAGCTGGCAAATTATTTAATTTTTCGCAAAATATCCGCTGACAAGATTTATCATCAAAGCCAAGACTGTTCTGTGTAGTTGGCTTGTTCCACTTGTTTCAAATATCAATAATTCTCCATCGTTCCACATAAATTTAGTATTTTGCGCTGCCATATCCTAATTAAGTCATTTACCAACGCTTCCACCAGCCACTCATTTGCCATAGATTTCCTAGTACATAACCTAGAGGTAGGAACAACAAATAAATCCTACACAAAATTAACATATTAGACTTTGTTGGTATTCGCCGTTAAACCAATTTTACTGCCACCAATTTTTATAGCCGCTTTTATTACGATTTCTTCCAGATTTTTTTTTTTTTTTCATTGGCTGGCTTACTTTTTTTTCTGGAGATTTTATCAGCATTTAAATTGAATGAATTAATAAGTTCAGAGTCGTAATATGTACAGCACGGTTTTGAGATACTCAAAGAGCCATAAAAAGTGTTTATTTGTTATATGACAGTGATGCACTGAGGCGTCGTGTAGCTTCATTCTTAAACTAAACAAATCTGAACAAAGACTAGTTATGGGTACGATATGATTGGGTACTTTGCAACCGAACCGATACTTATTTTATTTTATTTATTTTAAGTCGACACTAAAAACAGCGGTCGACTACTTTATAACTCGCCTTTACTACAAGATTTCTCCAAATTCCACATATGCCAATATACTTTTAGTACTTCTATTAATGGAACATTTTGGCATCAAGTTTAGAAAACATATTAGTTTCATGAAGAGCACAAGAGTAGTAATACCCAGCTAACCAGAGGAGCGCGAAAAGTATTGCGCTCATTCTCTCATTCCTAGATAGAAGAAATGTGGTTTTTGAGATGTATAAAAAGGTGTTTTAGGACTCTCTGCTCACTCTATATGCCTTGAGCTCCTACCAAACTGTTTTTTGGAATGCTCTCTTCCCTGCAAACTTGATTTAGGTAGTAATCTACTAAGTCACCTTCTCCGATTTTATGCGACTTCCTATTCTTGGTTATAAGTTGAAGGAAGTATCGTTTTGGAAGCAAAATGTCTACCTTTTATCTCAGACAAAATGTAGTATCGAATAAATTTAGAAAACTTTGATATACAGCTGTATTCAAAATAGATAATAGTAGTGAAATTTATATGGATATCGTTCGGCTAAATAAGAAGAAGCTGTGATTTTAATTTCATTTAAAATATAGCGAATTCTATAATAAAAACCGTATAAATAAAAATTTCCAAGTTTATTCAAAGTTCAGGAAAGTTAACTAAACTTTAAAAAATGCCCATCAAAATCTTAAAAAAATTTCAAAATTTTAAATTGAAGTATGCAGTTTTGTAGACCAATCAATTTAAGCATAACATTGTGCAAGTAAGAACTCGCTCAAAAATTTCTGTGTATTTTTAGAATTTTTTTCGTCAAGGGTGTTGAGTGATTTCTTCCATACAATGCGTGAAGAAAAATTAATTTTGTATGGGGAAAAATACGCAACCTCCTTGACAAAAAAAGTTTTAAGAATTCAGGGGACATTTTGAGGTACTTCTAACTTGCACACTATGATGCTAAAATTTAATGAGCTATAAAATTGCCTGCTCAGAAACTTTTCTAAAAATTTGCCCAAAAATATTAAAATTTTATTTAAATTTTTAAAAGTTTGATTAACATTCCTAAACTTTGTGTAAACTTCTTTTTAAGTGGTTCCTGTAATGTGATTAACCATATTTTAAATGAAAATTATTAAAAACACAGCTTCCTTTTATTTCGTCGAGAGATATCCATTTCACTACTCTTTACAGAGTTGATATCACAAAAAATTTCAAAGATATTATTTATAATATGAGCTTGAATATCTTATAAATGGTCTTTCACAATATGGAGTAGCAAAAAATGCACAGATTATACAAATCAGGGCCACTCTGGTTCTTAGGTCTGACTATTTTGAGCATACTGCGTCTCTCAACGTTGTGCATCACTGTTCCGTATAATGTATACACAAATTTATGTGGTTAAGTGCTTAATAGGCTCGTCACAGTACCCTTTTTGTGAGACGCGTACAAATTTCGTTTATTTTTATGCCAAACAGGTAAGCGCATGCGCGTCTTTCTACGCATTTAATAACAGAATGCTCAGGGAAGGCAGGCAGACACACACACAGATTTACATAAAAAAGGTGCGTTTATATATATGTTTATGTTAAGCTTGTACGTCAGGTTGTTGGTTTATATTTTGGTTTATTTGTTTTTTCCTTTTAATTTGGTTTTTTCTTTCTCTTTTTAATTCTTTTATTGTGTTATCGCGCACTTTTGATTTTTTTCTTTTATCGCCATCTGCTACGGTTGTACAAATTCTGTGTTCAAACTTAGCTTTGCTTACATAGCTTTTGTTGGCTTGTTCAACTTCTTGCAGCGTCGTATGTTTATGCCAGGCTTTGGCACTACTCAAGTTTTCGAGCTCCAGCTGCAGTTTGCATCTACGTTTGTATGTCTGTCGTACCATAAGCGCAAGCGCGCACTCGCGCTCTGCTGTGATTTTACAGATTTTAATTTAAAAAAAATTTTTTTTTTTTTATCTGACTTTACCTTTGTTCCATTTTCTAGTTAGGTTTTCTTGTTAATAACAACTCACGCATGCCCCGCACCGTAATACCGCTAAAACTTCAAACAGCGTTGTTGTCAAGAAGTTGTTCCACAAGTTTATGTCTTCTTGTTCGCTTGTTGCTTGTCTTGCGGCTTTGATTTTTTTTTGTCTTGTTGTTGTTTTTGCTGGTTTTTTTTTCTCGGATTCTGTTACTTTTGTTGTTGCTTTTTGTGTGCACTTCTTGTTGTTTATCGCAAGTTTTCGGTTTTTTATTTGCTTCAACATCCAACCAACCATCTATTAAAGTTGCTTCAACACACCTTCGGCGCGCGCTGCGTTGCGTTGGCTCCACATGAGCTTAATTCTGTGTCTTTCATATGAATTCGTTGATGTCGTGTGTTTCGTCGATATTTCATTTATTTGCTTTTATCAAAGTATTTCTTGTTCGACTGGTTTTCTAGCTGTTTGCTGTTTCTTCTCGTAGTTGGCAGCCTCTGTCAGCATCGTCTGTACTGCTGCTGCGCATTTTCTGTATTTTGTTAAAGCTTGCCCGAAAGCAAAAAAAAAAAGGGGTTTATTTTTATTATTCCCTTCTTGTCCAGCTGCTTCATTGATGTAAAGATGTGTTCTTCTTTTTCTTTTTTTCTTTTTTTCTTTTTTTCTCGTTTCATTTTATTTAAGCTTTCGTGATTTTTATCTTTATTTTTTTACTGCTTCCTTCTACTCGCTGCTTTCTTTTCCTTCACTGCTTTTGTTTTAATTGGCGCTTTCTTTTATCACACTATTAATTTATAATTTTATATTTCTTCATATCCTTTATTTGTTGCTCCATCTACCTGTTTTGTTTTGCACTTGTCGTTGACTTTTAATTTCAGATTTTATTACTTAGCCGTTTCATACTTGTTTACCCCAATTCTTTATTGGCCCAAGATATTGATGTGACGTGTGCTCCTTTCACTTAACTCCCGTTCTTTTTTTATTGGATTTGCTTATTTAAGTGACAGTTGGCGTTCATAAATTAAAAACTTATGCAGAAACTTGTTTAAACTGAATTCTCCAACAAGTTTCCATTTTTTTTTTCTTGATTGACAAGTGTTTTTTGTGAATTTTATTAAATTCTTATTTCCTTCTTTTCCTCCCGAAGTCACTTTTATGGTATTTTAGAAAAGTGTTCTCAAGCATTATTAGTAATAATTTTATGCTGAAATATCCGACTTTAAATTATTTACCTAAACTCTTTATCTTGGAGATCTACGATCTTCAGAAAACATTTTTGTGCTCTGAACACAAAACAAAAATCCCTAAAATTTTTTATATTCATATTCTGGTTTTAATTTTTTTAATTTTTGATCAATGTATGTCATTTATCATAGGTCTTGCATCTGGAACCCACTATACCTTGGTCGCCGCTGTTTATGTGTAACCCTAACATAAATCATAAAGCCTTTGCTAAATTTTAGCTCCAAGAAGAGAACTCCGAAGGAGCTTCAAATATATTGTGAAAATTCATCATAAAATAAGGCTTAAAAGAACATTCGCTAAGAACCTCCAAGCTATATGATCCGGAACGGACCTCGCTAATAAAAAACTATTCTCCATCAGTCTCCATAGTTCCATAATGAATGCGTTCCCAAACTATTTTCGTCCTCAGTTGAGGAAGCAAGTAAATTTTCGAGATCAACTCACCATGAGTAGCTCTAAGGCGTTCTACAGCATTCTTTACATTGAGGGCTTTCTCATGAAACCATCTATTAAAATTGTAAGAAATATATATCTTTGTTAAACGCAGACTTGGGAAAATCGCTCCGATTTCTGGGCTATATCAGTGCGGAGTTAACGAAGAAGTTGGACTAATACATCATGGGAAATTCTTAGTTATTTACAGACGATTATTTACACTATCCCATCCACTTTACTAACAAAAAATAATTCTATCCAATCTATATTTATTAATATATGTTGTTGTGGCGCGCACAGTTCGGTCCTTCAAAAAGCGGCAGTTCTGGGTCCCAACAATTCGTACCCTTAAGTTCTTAAATAATTCTAGTAGGACCACAGAAGTTGAGCATTTGTTTCTCAAACAACCGTGAATTGTGAATACAAAGAAGAAACGAATTCCAATGAACTATAAATAGGTTCCTAGAAGGTTCCACTGGTCATACCAAATCGCTCGCAGTACAGTTGGGCAGTATCGCAAGGGAGTACCGGGTTCATATCCGGCAAATTACTGTTACTTCCGACAACACTCCCTAAAACCTTGGGAGAGTGATTTTGTCGCTAAAAACAACAACAAAAAATGTGTTGTTGAAATTTGTCTCTTCATTAATGTATCGCCGGCTGAGAGGAAGACCACCTTTACAATATATTTGAGGTATGACTTCTCTCAGAATTTTTTTTTCAAAAACTCTATTTCAGAATATTTTTCAAGGCCACATCCCAGCATTTGATTCAAAAAGGCTATATCTCAGCTGAAAATTTATTGAATCTTTGTTCAAATAGGTGGTTTTTGAAAATAATTTTAAGATAGGGTATCATTAAAACCAATACCGAGATGAGGCGTTCTACAAACATTTTCTCAGATGGGATGTTTTCGAAAATATTTTGAAATATACTGATTTTCCACTCAGTCGTCGATATGAACTCGGGTTTTCGGGTTTGCTTTTCTTTATATTTCCCTTTATTAACTTTGTAAGTGTTTTTTTATTTCCTTCTATTTTTAGTCACCCTTTTAATTTGCTCCAGTTATAGTTCCGTCATGATCTATCCTTCCATGATCTATTCTACTTCTCTTTTTAAGCCTCTAACTGGGCATTGTCATATTTAGATTGGTTGAAATTTTTTTTTCTTACTATTTCTGATCTGAGTGGTTGTTGTTGTAACAAAATTTAGTCTCCTCATCAACGTACTTATGTGGTTTAGACTGAATTATAATAAGTTAATAGTCCACGACCAGGTACAACCCGCGTCATTCCAGCATGTAGAACCTGCTATCGTGCGTTAAAGCTCTCACTACACTGAGAAACATGTACATAGCTGCTGTCTGCTTTATGAAAATCCATTCCATCTTCAATACGAGTACATGTAACATGTACTTAGTGACTTCCGGTTGTAAATACAAAGCTCTCGATTAAATTGCGTCAGCTGACCACTTTAGGTTTTTAAGTGTTGTATACTCTCAAAAATAATTTTTTTTTTTTTGTCTATGTATTGCTTGCTATTTCCGTTAACTTTAAGGTAATCACTTATTCGCTTGTTCACCGTTTTACTATTTCTTTGGTTACCATTATTTATTATTTATTTGTTTGCCGCTAGTATTGCGATATGATATTGATAAGAGCGTGACGACAAGCGTTACGAGGGAAGGTTACTGGTTGAGCTAGACATTAATGGATTTGGTAATAGTATGGGAAAAGCAAAGTAATAGATGATAATTTACAACTTTTTATAGCTATTACTAATTTTCTCTAGCAAAGAGCATCAGGGGAGAAAAAGTACTTCCACTACTATGTGTTCCTTCGCCTACAGGCCCCCTTTTTTCGAGCAGTTGTGATTTTCCTAGATCTAATAAAGGATATAACGGGTATTTTGTTGTTATTTTATTTTAATTTGCGGTTTCGGGTATTTTTATTTCTGTACAAATATCATTGACGACTTGCAGAGCCTGCAACATCCGAAAAACGAGTGTGACCGAAACCAAACGCGGCTTCAAAAGACCCGAGAAACTGGTATAACTAAGCTAAAGTACGACTAAAAGACAAGTCTAAGGAAAACGGTTCCAGGAGAAGCAAGATAGAATTATAAGCAGACCTGTTAAGTAATGATTACTAATCGTAATGATTACCAGTTTGATTAGTTATTTTCTTGAGAATCTATTTAATGATTGATTATCAGTACTTTCAATTTTAAATGATTATTTTCCAATTAATTAAAAGAATAATTAAAAAAAAATATGATTTTAACGATTATTAGAAAAAATCAAAATTAATCAAACAAAGTTGTTTCGATTATTTGTGATTTTTTTTTGTTTCAGTATTCATTATAAAGCCGTCTAATTAATTAATTACTAATTACGTATCAAATTTAAGGGGTCTGTTTATAAGCGACTCGAATAATTGTTGTGGGGGCAGTAATATTAGAGAAGAATTACAACGATTTGCACAGCGAATTTATGATATGAAATGTTTCGAAATCACCATATTCGCATCAGACCACCTTTCAGACATTGGGTTGCGAACCCAAGTCCAATCAGACCACCTTTCTGACATTGGGCTGCGAACCCAAGTCCCTGCGCTGAAGCCGCTATTAGAACTAATACTACAGGATTTATTTTGATTAAACAATTTATATTTTTCCATAAGAACTTTATTAATTTTTGATTTCTTACTACCGGTCATTAAGTCATTCATTTATCACCTTCCACGAGCTGTATATATGTACATGCATTTCTATGAATCAGACTTCCGATTTTGTTTTTCCTTTACAGTCATCAAATGAATAATAATTAATAATAATTTTGATTTAAATTTAACCCTGACGTGTTTTGGGCCAAAATTCTATTATGCGTTTTTTTATTGGCGGACCTAACGTAGAATCTTTCAATACGAACAGCTTTTATTTAAAAGTTATCCAGGGCAGAAACGTCAGTAGCGAGTATGCTGCGAAGAAACTATTAATGATTCCTTTTTATATATATTATATGTTATCTGACCCAGGAAGCGAACTTTTAAACTTTGGTACGGAGGGCCAGCAGACTGCTTGTCGGACGCCAAGTTCTATAATTAGTCATATTTAAACAATAAATGTTGATATATACAAATTCAAGATTCAGAGTTACCAAAGTCCATTACTTGGTCGATATCTACGAAAACTTATTACTTAGCAGATTTTATGCAAAATATTTCAGAATGTCAATATAATATAATTAGTTTAGATAGTATACTTTGAAGCTTTCTTTATTTTCCTCGAAAAATTGGGTTTTTATTTGAATTTTGATATTCTAGAAAAAAGAAATTTAAATCGGTAGCATACGTCCGATAGCAAAGATATAACGAACAATTTTTTACAGCGGATTCAAAGTCTCCTCGAAAGTTACAACATCAGAAAACTTAAACACTTCCCATTCGCTTTCTACCATAGCTCGCTTCATAAAAATTATACTTAATCTATAAATATGCATAGACATATAAAAATATATCTTACCTAGTCAAGGTCATTCATAGCGATCAATGACGCTTTATATAAATAAAAGCTACCAGTCTCATGCAAGATACTACTGCATCAAGTAAATCGCAGACAGCTGATGGGACATATCGGCAAAAAGCCTGCACCGTTTAAAAACAAATCAAAAGAAATCATTATAAAATTAAAAAACTGACCAGCAACAACAAAGGCATTCATAATAAATTGATAATCAAATTAAAACAACAATTAGAACCATTATAAATACAAAAGTTCCGACGAACAAATAACAACAAAACCTTTGATTGTAATAAAAATCGTATATAGGCTAGAGTGCACATACGCCAGAATTTGTTATCAGTTGGTAGCGGCTGTGTGTCTCGTAGCTTGGAAAGTATCACTGACTTGGAGACTGATCTCATTGTTTGTGAATATATATATATTTATGTCTATGAATATGTTTTTTTAGTATATGTATGAGGATGATTTGCCGTTTAGATGGGGGAATGTGGCTTCTTGCCATATGGACTAGGTCACGCAGTAAGAAAATATCATGGCTTCAAATTGTTTATGATTCTGGAACCTTCTCTACAGAAACTCAATGTACTCTATCTTTCTGACTCTTACGCCTCTTTCCTGTTGGCAATTTTGGCACCCTTTTAGTATTCTTCTACCCCCATATAACGCGTAACGTGTTTTAGTTGAGAAATGTTAAAGGAAAATACAACACATGTAGAGTTGGGTTTTTAGTTCAATGCCAGGGTTAGTTCACTTTTAGTTCGTTCAATCTACTGAACTAGCTCTGAAGGATTTTAGTTTAATCACCTTATTAAACTATAGCTCAGCTTATTGAACTAGTTCAAATTGAAACATCAATTGACTATCTTCTTTAACCATCACATGGCACGCCTTTGTTGACAAAAGTAAGAAAAAATTTTTTTTGGTGCTTATAAATTACTAATCTTGCGAAATATGATAAATTATAAAATTTTGCAAAATTGCAGTGAAATTGTATCAGCTGTTTCGATGAGTTGCCATACGTTTTAAAATAAATTACGTACACACCAATTGCAATGTTGCCGGGCGTATTCGAAATCAGTATTTTTGAGTTAATTTAATTTTGCTTCTCCAAATATTCGTGAATTTGAACGTTTGAAATCAATATATAATTTTCATTGGATACCTACTACTTCAAAATACATTTGCGATATTTGTGGATCTATCACTAATATTTATGAGGGTCAACAGTTGAAATTGATAAATTTCTTTCATATCTAAGTAATCCCTAAAGGTCAATGTTTGTTGATAATATCATATATTTAACGCCAAACCTCATACACTCTAAAGCCTGCAAGTGAAAATTTGCATACGCACATACATGCCATGGTGGCTATCATTATTATTGCATTTCACGTCTTGCCTGTAATTTAATTTCCACGACGCTTCTTCTTAAAATAACTAATTTTTTCTTTTTATTTCATTTTATTTTTAATGTCTTTGCTTCGCAACATTACTGCACTGCCGCCTAGCAAACATTGTCTTCACCGGCCTGCAATAAATAAAGATTTATTATTGAGAGTGCGAAAATGTATTTTCAATATAGCGTTTATTATTTGAGAATACTTACAAACACACGCATTTGGTGTGTGCGTGTCATTACTTGTTTTCTGCACAACGTCAAATGACGGCACTGCTTCACTATTTTTTGTTGCTTTATTTTACAATCAGCCGTGTATTCTCCTGAACTGAGAGCTTGGAGCAGCAAATCAACAACAGCAGCAGCGCACCTGTATGAGTCATCAACGTCAACAGCCACACTATTATTTTTTAGTTGAGTTTACTTATGGCTACAATAACAAAAACTTAATTCTTTATGCAATGCATGCACGAAAACCACACGAAAACTATGACAAACTGATGCCGAGAACCACCTTCCAATCACTTTTACCGAGCAGAGCTGAGCATGTCTGTTTGTATGTTGGATGACACCAGTGGCGTAGCGAGTGGGTGATTTGTGTGTCTCAAATTTCAGGTTGGAAAAAAAATGTTACAGCCCCCTTCCCCTAATCCTGCCTACGCCACTGGATGCCACAAAAAGTAGTCAACTAAAAACATGAAAGACACACAAAGAAACACGTACAAAAAACAAAAACCACTTATACATTTAGTAAATGTGCGCAACAACAAATACTTACCATACTCGTTTCCAACTACTACAAGTTTAAATTCTCGAAAGTCTATTCTGCCTGCATGCGACGTCGTCAACATGCCCGCATTTTGTTTAGCGCTCAAAAATGAAACAAATAAAGAAACAGGTTTCTAGTTACTCCACAGTCTCTTTTCACCTAAAATGAAATGAAAAGATATATGTACTATATATGAATAGATTAAAACAAAAACAAATACATGAAATAACAACAAACAGCAGTAATCTAAAAACTGACTGCAGTTGAATCACCTTTTTCCCCGCCTACCCGCATTGTGTGCAGAACCACAATCAATTGTGGTATACGCTCAGCTGATCCATAAATATTTTCTCTCTGCTCCAACACACAGAGATTTTGATTTTCAGCGCCTGCTAACGGTGCTGTTAAATTTTGCTGTTAACTCTTTAGCTCTTTACAGCGTGCTCTGTAAGGCGCATTCGCTTTCTCTCTCTCTCTCCGACTGTTATAAAAACGATCATTGTAACCCGGCGTTGACAAAATTTTGTTTATACATCTATTTATAAACTTTGTTGGGTGTTTTTTCTTTTGGACTGTAATTTCTCCTTTCCTGTTGTGCTTTCTTTATTTATTTTGTATCTTATGCAAATTAAATCTCGCATTTCTTCCGCATCGTCTCTGACGTATTATTAGCTTTAGTACCAACCGTATGTTCGGTAGACATAAAACGTTCATTTTGTAATTTAAATTTTAAATAAAGAATGTTTTATGTGCCAACAATCGTAGACCATCTGTTTCGAAATTTCAATCTGAAAGTATATACACAGATATTTTTGGGCTTGTGTTTTCCCCCCATTAGCTAGCAATAATCTAACACTACCCACTTGCGCTTTTGGCGGACGTACATATGTATGTAAATGTGCTAACGAAAATTCATTTAATGCCAAAAAATTGAGTTTTCATGTTTTTATTTTTAAAGAATGCATAGATGGGCACTTTCCCTTACCACTTAAAATATATGCATATAAAAAAGTGCCATATTTATTTTCATTATACTTAGTTGCGATGTGGAATTCCATTAAATTTTTTTTAATAAGTTTTGCATAGAGAGGAAAACTGCTCATATATGATGCCAAAAACTTTATGTGACAGCTGATTATGTTTAGCAAACAAATCTGTCCGACAATGAAAATTAACTTAACTTATTCTAAACTGCCGTTAACTTAGTATAGTTTATCTTAACTTAAGTTATGTACTATTACCATATGTCATGTTATGAGAAGTTGCCACATGTTATGTTTTTTTATGTATATGCTATAATCATACCTTAAGTATATTGTGTTATAATGTTTTAGAATGTGTTTCATTGTGCTATGTACGTCAAGCCATTTTATATTTTGTTATCTAAAGGTATATCATCACATGTCATTTTGTGTTAATTAATGTATTCATTGTTGTATTATATTATGCTATGTTATGTCACGTTATGTAATTTTGTGCTTTGATTTTTCTTCTTATGTTATAATATCTTATGTTAGGATGTCTTATTTTAGTTAACGTTAGTAATATTGCTTTATATTATGATATGTAGACTGTGTTATATCATGTATAACATTACGTAACATAGCACGGAATGACATAACAATACATATATTTTAATAAAAAGACATAGCTTGGTCTATCTTAACTTATCTTACATTTCCTTTTATCATGAACAATCTTTCCATTATAATTAAATTTAACGAATATTGGCGTCTGAGAGCGAATTTTAACTCACAACGAAGTAATAGCAATGAGAATGTCTCTTTGTACTACCAGAAGGTTAGCTACATGGTATCCAAACTCTTGCGACTATTTTCATAGATATCGAGTACAAGGATACAGTTCCCTTGTTAAAGTTTTTAATTGAGTACGACATTAGTAATAATCAAGTAATCGCTCTCGATAATTTTGAGGCATCGATCATTCGAATCGAAAAAATTTGTATCGAGTACAAAGTGGTATCGAAACAATAATCAAGGTTCCAATCTAAACCCCTCAAGTCAAGTCAAAAGAAAAGGAAATAGTACCCTTACAAACACTGAGAGCAGAACTATTTGAAAATTTTTTTTAAAGAAAGCTCTTTATCTGAATTATGTTCCTAGAGCGCCCTATCTCTAGAGTTCGGTTGAAGAACGCTATTGTTCAGAATTTGTTGGTAATGTTTGTTATTTATGACTCAATGTATTAAACAAATCGAACTCTTCGTGCTCTCACACGATTCCCAATAGCGAATAATATAGTATATTCCTTTTTACTCGAACTTGAACTTTCTTTGTTTGTTTTCTCCGTTTTCTGTTTTCTGTTTTCTTTTCCCCCCCCCCCCCCCTCCTCATATCTTACGTAAACAACGTTTGCCAAGATGTTTTACAATTCAAGACAATTGTCATCATTATGTCAATTTGCTGTCAAGACGTTACCTTACATTTTTCTGTTTTGATTTCTTGTTTTTGTGACAACAACAATGTTGCGGCTTATTTTGGAGCAAATGGCAAAAAGAAGATAATGTGATTGAGCTTAAACTTGCAAGTTTTTTGTTTGCTTTCATTTACATTGTTTTTATATTTGACTGCATGTGTCTTTGTTTCGCCCCGCTCCGTTCCAACCCAAGTAATTTGATAACTTCTGTAATTGTTGTACCCATACCTACTTTTGTAAGTGCATCAGGTTTGTTTTTGAAACTGCCTGACTCTGTTTTTGTTATCGTAAAAAATTTGTTTTGTTCCAGCATGAATTACGTAGTAAAATGTTACCAAAAGTTTAAAAGATATTCGAATAAAATATATTTTTAAACAGCCGATCTGGCAGACTTTCTCTTGTTTAAATATTTAGTTTTAGTAACTTACGTATCTTTATATTTTTCATATAGTACACAAATATATACTTTGGTAAAAACCATTCCTCAAAATAGTCATAAAAATAAAATTAAAATAAAATAAAATAAAGCAAAGTAAAATAAAATAAATAAAATAAAATATTATATAATATAATATAAGATAATAAAATAAAATAAATTTAAGAAAAATAAAATAAAACAAAAAAAAAATAAATAAAATAAAAAAATATATATAATAAAATAAAATGAAATAAAAAAAAATTAACTAAATATTATAAAATTAAATAAAATAAAATATAATAGAATAAAGTAAAATAAAATTAAGTAAAGTAAAAAAAAAATTAACAAAAACAAAAGAAAATAAAATAAAACAAAATAAAATTAACGAAAAGTAAACAAAATAAAATAGAATAAAATATAGTCAAATAAGATAGAATAAAGTTAAATAAGTTAAGCAAAATAAAATAAAGTAAAATAAAATAAAAATTAAATATAATAAAATAAAATAAAAACAATAAAATAAACTAAAATAAAATAAAAGATTATAAAATTAAATAAAATCAAATAAAGTTAAATAAAATAAAACAAAATAGAATGAAATAAAATAAAATAAAATAAAAAAATAAAACAAAATAAAATAAAATTAAGTAAAGTAAAAAAAAAATTAACAAAAACAAAAAAAAATAAAATAAAACAAAATAAAATTAACGAAAAGTAAACAAAATAAAATAGAATAAAATATAGTCAAATAAGATAGAATAAAGTTAAATAAGTTAAACAAAATAAAATAAAGTAAAATAAAATAAAAATTAAATATAATAAAATAAAATAAAAACAATAAAATAAACTAAAATAAAATAAAAGATTATAAAATTAAATAAAATCAAATAAAGTTAAATAAAATAAAACAAAATAGAATGAAATAAAATAAAATAAAATAAATAAAATAAACCAAAATAAATGTACCTAAAATAAAATAACATAAAATAAACCCAAATAAATTAAACTAAAATAAAATAACATAAAATAAACCCAAATAAAAAAACTAAAATAAAAGAAAATTAAATTTAGTAGAATGAAATAAAATAAAATAAACTAAAATAAAACAAAGTAAAATAACATAAAATAAAATGAAAAAAAATTTTATAAAATAAAGTAAAACAAAAGAACCGCACTGTCACCAGAAAGATTTCTTCTAAACTTCTTAGCCCTGCTAAGTACTCAATTAACCCATTATGTTTCTCATAATCACACACTTACGTCAGCACATCACCAGATGCGCTTTTTTAACCCCAACACGTGCTACTTTTGATTTAACCTAACAAATTTGTATGTCTTGTCTAATGTCTGAAATTTATTGCCAAGTATCACCGTTTGAGATAACTTTTTAAAATGACCATCGCATCGGTTGTACAATTTGTACGAATGCATTATATACGTTTTTGAATTGTACATACGTTCATACATAAATAGAGCTTTCGTTATCGCTTTTGCTAATTGAGCAGATGTGAAATTTTGGCTAAATTAATGAAATTTAAATTTAGTCGCTATGAAAACGAAAAAAAAAACGAAATTGATAAGAGACGAATAATAAAATTTTAAAAAGGTATAATTAAAACCCAAAGTTAATGCAAAGTAAAAAAGGAAATATCTTTGTAAGGTGAAGCAGTAGGATTAATTGATAAGATAAATATTTAGTTAGTCAACTAGTCAAAAAACTGCGTATCACCAGCCTTGAACGGGTTCAGCAAAAGCCAAAAAGTTGTATTCGTGTTAAGGCGTTCAGCTCGTGCCCAGAATTAGTCGTCAGCTAAATTGGAAACTGTCCCAATAGTTTTAAAGAATTCAAAGTTATATTTCTGAAAATGCTTTTTCAATATTCAGTTTCGAAAATTTTGTATATTATATTTTTTCCCCTATTAGTTTTTTTCGATATCTAAAACTCAATTTTCTTTTTTGCATATTCGAATTCGGCTCTGGGACTTTCAACGGGATACAGAATTCGAAAATGTTTTAAAAATTTTCAAAAAAAAATATTTTTAAATGTTTTATCAAAAAATATTTGAAAACAGTTTTTAATTTTTTTTTTTATTATTGTTACGAAGCAGAAAACTTTTTTGCATCGATTGTTTGCATTTTTATTTTGTAATTAGTTTTCTTCTTCTTTATAGGGAAACATATTGATAAAAGTTTGAAGACTTACATGTTTTCGATTTTTTTTTTATTAAAAAAAAAATTCCCGTACTTTTTTTATTTATTTGACATATACCAATTTAGCTCATAATTTTTTTAACAGCTTTCAAACTGTTTTAAATAGTTTGAGAATATTTTTATAAAATTAGCAGAGCGTGCCAAGATTTCTCAGATGAAGAAGTCTATAAGAAAAGCTAAGGCGGTTGTCTCCAAAATTTTCATATTCTATTCTAACAAAAACTTTTAATAATTAATTAAAAAATAAATATTAATAAAAAATAAAAAACATTAATAATTTTAATATAGAAGAAAAATTATTATTCTTGGCCTTGAGCTCATTTATAGTCATGGTACTTTACAAAATGTACAGGCCGTAAGAACAACAACTCAATTGAATTGTTAGTATACAAAATATTCCAAAATTAGAAAATCGAATTTTTTTAAATACTGTTGTTTTTTTTTTTTTTAGAATTTTTAGAAAACACCAAAAATTAAATTTTTTTTACATATTCCAATACAGCTCAAAACATGTTTAACATCTCCAAATGTGTTCTTAAAAAGTTTGGAAAAATATTTCGTAATTTTTTTTTTTAAATTAGAGAATCCAAAATTTTTGAATTTTATTTGTCATAATCAAGAAACGGTAGACATATTTCTTAATTGTGTTTGGAAAAAGTTTTTAGTTGTTTTATAATTTTTCGAAGCACCAAAACTTTTTAAATCTTAAAATATTTTATAAAACTTGGAAAATATATTTTATGATTTTTTAAAATATAACTAATTAAAACCTTTTTAAATGCTGTTTGTTGTACTTTTATAATTAAAAACGTATTTGGAAAGGGTTTTGAATAATTTTTTGAAATTTTTCCAGACATCACAAAAATTTTTTTTTACATATTCCAATTCAGCTCAAAACCTTTTAAACATCTCAGATGTGTTTTTTTATATTACTGATGTATTTCGGCAGTTTCTACACTTCTTCATTAGAAAAATTTTGCGCCGTTCTGTTAACCATTAGGCTATCAGAACGATGGATTTTTTTGTCTGCATTGTCACTGCCAATGTTTTCTCTAATATCATAAATTATATTTTTTACTCAACGCGGCAAGCCCATTTTTGGGAGTTTTTACTAAGTTTAATTAACATCTACTTGGAAGATATATATTTCGCAATCTATTGATAGTATAAACTGCAAAATATGCTAATTAAATCTTTTTTAATCTCTTTCTTTCCAGGTGAGTAAATTAAAATGTGGTGATAAGATAATTGTCTAATCAATCTAGCAACATAATTTAAATTTGGTAAGCTCTATAGCTCGTTGCTGATAAATTCAAAGGCACACCCAGCGACTAGTTAAGTTTTTCTTTATCGTGACTGAATAACCAATAAACGCGTTTTAAGGAAGCGAGACTGTTTCATGCACAACTTCAAAGCAAACAAATAAAAAAAAATATTGCGCAATATGTAATAACAATGCAAGAATTTTGATTGCCGACGCTATAAAAAATGGAACAACTCAAGGAAGCAACGACCCAAAGATTCAGAGCAGAACAAGAAGAAGACAATCGAATCAAAATTAATGCAACATTTTGTTGTCAATAGACGCAAAGCAAAAACAAACAAGAAGAAGAAGAAGCACTAACGTAAATGCTTTGCAAAAAAATGCAAAGAAGCAGAGGAATTAGCAAACAATAACACAATTTTATGATTGCAACAATTGAGTGCGCACCAAATATGAGCAATAAAAGCCAAGCGCAAGCAAACAAAACATAAAACCGAACATGCAACAAAGTCTACAATTATTTTAGTGAATGATTTACATATGTAACGAACACATGAGCACACAAATTGTTGCACTAATGTACACATACAGGGTGGTGCAGCCGGTGGGTCGCTATAGTATACAAATGAACTAAAGGCAATAGACAATTTACTTTAAATAAAGCGTTAGTAGCCGACTTTTTTTCGCAAGCACTTAAGCGACTTATGAATAAAATAACAAAATACATTTTTTTGTCAAAATTTTAAATTTCCTTTGAAAATCAAATGTGAACTTGTCGTTACAACCAAAATTGTAAGCGCTTATAATTTATTTGCTTGCTTATTTTTTTGTTGCTTTCAATGTTTATAGCCCAGCAGAAGAAATTGTATGTAGCATCGAATAGACGCATAAGAAACGTATTGGTGAAATTTATCAGCAATCAAATTTAAATTCAAAATTGTTATTGATTAATAAATAAATACTAAATAAATAAATTCATCAAGTTTAGGTGCGTTCTTTTGTCAAGCGAGTTCCAAAAGAACAGCTACTCGCGTAAAAAACTTTCTTATAACATCTCTGCTATTTAACACTAAAGCAGAAACGCTTATACACACTAGGAAAGGGTTAAAAAAAAACATTTTTTTTTCGCTCAGCGTGGTGGTGGAACTTGTATTTTATACAAAAAAAAAATTTTACTAATTTAGAAACTCTAACTCAAAAAAACGAAAAAAGTTACGTCTATTTCTTATAAGTTACCTAGAGAAATCGTAAATTAGCCTTTATTTTGTAATGAAATGAAAAAGTATTTAAAAAACAATTTTTACATTTTTCGTTTTTTAATTTTTGGAGCAAAAAAAAAAAAATTTTTTCCTTAGGAACTATTCTTTCTTTTTTTTATCGAATGTGCTCAATGAAAATTGTGAGTAAATTTTTTTTTAATTTCCTTCTTTCCGAATTCCAACCTGATTCTGAACAAAAAAAAAAGTCAACCCACTCTAATATGTTTTGTTTCAAAATAAATTAAATGTCCTTATTCAAACAGCAGAGGGCGCCATACTACTAGCACATATATGTTTCCTGGTTTGTGTCGACACTAGGCATATCAAGGAGCCTTGATTCGGATTCTGAAACCTCGGAATTTACGATTGATTAAGGCTTCCGATTTCAGTTCCGACCTTTTGGAAACGGAATTATTTTAGAAGTCGATGAATAGAAAAGGCCTGCCTCATAATAATTTTTTACGATTACTAAAAAAATCAAAAAACTCAAAAATAATCAAAAAAAAGTTGTTTTGATTACTTTTGACTTCATTTTTTTTTTTTTTATTACTTTTGATATTTTTCACTATTGTTGCACATAAATATTCACATTAACAACACTAAAAAAAAATCAAAAATAATCAAAAGTAGTCGAACAACTTTTTTTGAATATTTTTTATTTTTTTTTTTTTATTTTATTATTTTTTTTTTTTTTTTTTAATTTGTAATCGTTATCAATTAATAATTAGCTTTTCTTGAAAAACGATTAAAATAATCTTTAGCAATTAAAAAAAGTCGTCTAATTAATTGATTACTAATTACTATTCAAATTTAACAGGTCTGGGCGAATATTGTCTAAACAATATTCTTCACAAGCTCAGCAGTATCAGTAACCGTTTTATGGTTTATTTATATACTACAAGTGAATTGTTCTTCTTGGGAACTGTACATTTTAAAGTATTCGTAACTTTATAAGAGTTCAAGGCCAAGATTAATAATTTGTATGAAAATTTTTTTTCTTTATTATTTTTCTAATATTTTTTATTATTAATTAAAAGTTTGAACTTGAATAGAAAAGGAAAATTCAGAGACAACCGTCATAGCTTTTCAAATAGATCCATTTCGAAAGCCGCTTTACTTATCCATTAGAGAAATTTTGGCATGTTCTGTTAACCATTAGACTATCAGAACGATGGAGTTTTTGTGTGTGTCCAACAGCTAAAACCGACCTGTGATGGAAAAGTAAGCACTTTGGGACCACCCGTTACCTGTATGCAGTATAAGAAAAAAATCAAAAGCAGCAAAAAAGATGCAACAATTGTTGTTGCATAATGTTTCTGCTTCTTTTTTTGCGTTGTGCATTGAAGCGTTGCGGCACGTCGAAAGCCTGTTGATGGCGCCGCCATAATAAGCGTTAACGTCGACGTCAGCGACATTGCAACAAAATTTGTGGTTTATTTCTAAATTATTGCCATTGTTTTTTTATTATTGCTGTTTCCTTTTTTTTATTTTTTGTTTTTTGTTTTTTTTTGTTTTTTTTTTTGTTTTGCCAGCGCCTATCATCAACATTATCGAATCATCGAAGAACTACAGCAATTATTTCGCTCGATTGCACTCATTTTGTAATTTCAAAGCGCGATGCAACTGGGTTTATTTGTCTTAAAAGTGTGCCATAAGCATTTCAAATGAAAGCAATTAAAATAAAAAAAAAGAAGAAAATACTAGGTAGTCTTATAAACTGTATGCTTTGCCGGCCAGAAGTGGAGTCATATTGTTGCATTAATGAGTTGATTGGATTGCAAACAAATGAATTCGGTAATTTATGGACGCTTTTTGAGTTGTAAGCCAATAATGAGCGCTGCGTAAGCGGAGGGTATGAGGGTTTCCTTATATATTTTTTGCTGTAGTTTATAAAAAAAAAAAACATTTTAAATTAACTTTAAAAACTTTTTACTCAACACTTTGAGGTGGGCACTTGATTTTTAAATTACTAATTGATCCAGTGGGAACAGTTTTTTGTAAAGATGATCTAGCATCTATAGGGAGTCCCCTCGAATGAAACAAAATTTCCAAAATTTTTAATGTTTTTTTACAATTTTGGACAAAAAAAAAATCATTCTAAATATTATTTATTTATTCAAAAATCGTTGGGTCATCTCAAAATATTGAGTGAGAGTTTTTTAAAATAAATTTTTTTTATACAAATTTTTTTTTCAACACAGTCTGATCAATATTACCAACAAATAATGGTTTAAAAATAACGTGTCCAAATAAGTATCAACAATTGTTGTTTTTTCAGCCTGTATATTAATCAAGTGTTCGAGACTATAAATCAGACCTGTTAAATAATCATTACTAATCGTAATCATTACCAGTTATATTAATTATTTTCTTGAGAATCCATTTAATGATTGATTCCCATTACTTTCAATTATTGCAAAATGTATAGCCCAAAACCCATTTATCGAAACTATCGATTGTATGGGAGCTATGCGTTGTATTGCTCCGATCTTGCTGATTCCGATGAATCATTAATCTCATGCAAAATGGCGGCTCCATACCAAATTTCATTAAGAGGGACTAGTTTGCGTACAAACAGACAGATGGACAGGCGTACATGGCTAAATCGACTCAGCTCATCGCCCTGATCATTTCGGTATACTAATTGGTAGGTCTATCTCTTCTTCTTCTCATACTTACAAACATCGGACCAAAGTTATAATACCATTTCATGTTTATGAAAGGTATAAAAAAAATGTTAGTACCAGGTACTACAAATTGGAAGATAGGCTCCTACTTACTTTTATCGATATCATTTCGCGCCTTATAACTACTTGTATTATAGCAATTGTTGTTCGAGCTTTTTAATTGCTTGCGAGTTATATTGGAACTCTGTTTATAACACAAAAAATTACTTCGTAACTAAAAGCAATTAAAGAGCAACACCTCTGCTGCAAAATTTATGATCTTTGACAATTTAATTCAAATTTTTGTTTGTGATTCAAAATCGATAAATCATAATAAAAATAAACAAAAAACGATAAAATGTTACCAAAGTTCGATTAGAGAGACTGTGATGACGAAGAACGCCTCTGTTCATTTGTAATAATATTCGGTGTGGGGAAGTAAATAAAAAAAGAAAGAAACAAATTAAAAGCTATAGAAAAACAGGAAAATCCCAGCACATTAACAACAGACAAAAACACTCATTTAACACAATTACAACAAATAAAGGCAATAGCGAAAAATTACTCAATAGAAAAGCTTAAGTGGACAAGGAAACTCATACAAAATGTTTTGCAATTTTACCATTAACAACAACAACTGGTTTGTTGCAGCATAAAAGAAGCTAAGCTTATAATTGTTGTGTCAAATCAAAGAAGTCCTACAGCTTCAGATTACATTTTGGGATTGCTTCTTTTATTATCATCTCTATAGACAGGTTCTGCCTGGGCGTTTTTTATTCGTCATTTCGATGCTAGATAAATTTTTTCTGCTCGTCTAAAAAATGTTTTTGAATTGAAAGTAGCAAAAAAAATAAGCCAGCAGAAACAATTATAAGTGCTCACAATTTTGGTGGCTATCTCGCAAGCGACAAGCTCACATTCAAAAGAAACTTACAATTAAAAAACAATTTATTTTGTTGTTTTATTCATGCATAAGTCGCTTAGTGCATACGAAAAAAAAACGGTTATAGAGAGTTTCTACCATTGTGTATCAAAAGAATTGTGATATGTTATCTGTCAAAGCACATCAATATGGAGTTTTTTGAGGCACTTCAATATGGCGGCGCATCCGAAGCAAAGCGAACTCCTATCTTTTAGCGTATGAAAGAAAGAGAGGCAATATAGAACATAAAAAATAGGTGACCAAGTTTCTTAAGAATTCTCACATCTTTGCCTTAGATATCACATTTGACCTGGTACACAATCGTTTCTACTTTGATAAATTAAGATTCGTCTTGCTGGAACATTTATACAGAGTATATCTTCTACGAGTATCTTAACCTCACTTTCGACATTACTGTTTTTTTACAAAAGTAATGAAGCCGCAGGCGGCCGCCGTGGTGTGAAGGTAGTGTTGCCGGCCTACCACACCGAAGGTCCATGGTTCGAGCCCTGGTACAGGTAACATCAAAAGTGATTTGAAAAAAGTTTTTCAAAACGGGGTCGCCCCTCGGCAGTGGTTTGGCAAACTCTCCGAGTGTATTTCTGCCATGACAGGCTTCTCAGCAAAAATTCGTCTCCTTTGTAGATGCCGTTCGGAGTCGGCAAAAAACTGTAGGTCCCACCAATTTGTAGGGAAAATTCAAATCGGCACACCACAAACTGGAAGAGAAGCTTGGCGCAAAAATCTCTTAGGAGGTTTATGATGATATACCTGTTGTATATCGCGCCATAGAGATAGAGAGATAGATAAGGAAGCCGCAGATTTTTTAGATGGCATACTCTTATGGGGTCCACCAAGTTGAGCATGACTTGCAGAAATACTAGCCATCTAAGTGCTATTTTCACTGAGACTAAGTTCCTCGTGTCTAGCTTATTTAAGTTATTATAGACTTCCTTCAACCAGTGACGAGCTCAAAGGTTATGTGCCTAGCAATTGCGTGTACTTTTAATGGATTGTGCTTGTGCAGTTAATGAAACCAACTTAAGAACCTAAGGAACCTTAATATCAAACTAAATTCTAAACGGAAGTTCTGCTGTGCTGTGGACGTATGCCCGGAAAGACCAACTCATGACTTGAACTCATATCGCAAGACATCATAACTATTTGACAACGGCAGAACCTTTTAAGTCACTGTGTTTTCACATCAACATAATATTGGGGATGGTCTTAATTTGCAGAGATTTCGAGACGATGAAAAGCCTGAAAATCGTGGTATTCAAAATCGCATTTAAAGCCCAAAACACATTCGTCGAGTATCTTAGCCACTTACAGTAGAATAGTTAAACATAAAGTATGAGTTCTACTAAGTATACAAAGAGCTTCATGACTAGTGCAAAATAAGTCGTATTAATAATTTATCGACTTAATCTATACGAATTCTAAAATGTTTTGGGAAACGCCAAATACGCAACCATCTTCCTATTTCCGCCCATATTCATATAGCTCCTTCTCGTGCTATTAAAAGCGGCTTTAAAATCAACAAAGAGGTAAAGTTTGTCAATTATTTTTTTTTCACGATGGTAGATTTACGAGGTCTGAAGCCAAACTGATAGGGTTCAATCAGTCGCTTCACGACAGACTCCAGTCCTTCGCACTATACGCTAGATAGAATATTTTAATTTGCAGGATCTTCTCGCCGTCATGTTTGAATAGTCCAGCGGGTAATCCGCCAGAGCGCGCTGTTTAACAAAAAGGATGTTGCTACTCGAACCTCGTTATAACCCGCGCATGGGAAGATCAATTGCGGCATCTTCGATTGACGAACGGACCCGCCATCTTCTCTGGATTCATGCTCTCCGTTTAAGAGGGCAGAGATGTGCTCTTTCCATAAACTTAATGCTCTCTGAACATTGTTCCCCAGGTCACCCGGACTTAAAAATTCTCGCGTTAGCCAGATTTTTTGATAGAATTTCCGGACGTTATTTGCTATTGGCTAGCATCTTAAGCTCTTCCCACTCACGCTATTCAGCTCTCTTTTTTTCTTCCCATAAAGGCGCCTTGCTTACCACGATCCAATAATTTATATGGTCGTCTCACATGACAAAGCGTCTTCTTCTTCCTCATCCACACCTTATGTCAAACTATCATATCTTTGTTTTTTGTTAACATTCTTTGGTTACAGTTCTTGGAAAAGCTATTGAGTTCGCTTCGTGTATAATACAATACTTCGTCATCGTTGGCACGAAGTGCTCCCGATACTTGCTTCCACTGCTCATGTAGCCCTTAGAGTTGACTTTTTCTCTCAGAGAGCAGGTGTGAGAGACGAGCTGCTACAATAGGAGAGTGACGACTAGGCGAATCTTGGCTGCGACCAGGTAGTGATCCGAGTAAATGTTAGCTCCTTGAATTGTGCGAAGTCAAGGGTCTAAATTTAGTTCAATTTAAAAAGAGCATTTCTTCTTCAGCAACATTTGGGACCACAATATCGTCTAGGAGGGGGGCTAAATAAAACAGCATAAGGCTTGATGATGCTTAAAGATTTGTGCATCAAAAGTTTTGCCTACCACGAATGCCCTACCTTGCAATGCAGTGTAGGTAAACGCGCCATAAAAACTCAATTTCCATTTTCTGTATGACCATTTCTCATCCCTGAGCACAAATGGCAACGGTTCAACATAATTTATTTTTGTGTGCGAAGTGCGCAGTCTCGCAACCACGTCTTCCTTTACCTTATGCGGCCAAGTTGAATGTTAGCGATCGCCCAAGTGCCAAACTAAAATTGACTATTAATTCGAAGTCAATTAAATAGCAATCAACGCAATGTCTTGTAGTCAAAAGCCATATTGCCAAAGAGAAAAAAATCCAGTTATATAGAGAGCGTGACGTCAAAACCAAAGATGAGCTGTGACTTGAGTTGCCTTTATAACTCGTTTCTAGTAGTATTACTAAATGCATTTTATGACAGAATAAATGACTTCACTACAACTTTGTTGCATGCGGATCCATAACTTTGTGGCGAATCGAACTAGAGCTTCAAACTTCGCTGAATTAAACCAAACGGCAGCCAAATTGGTTCATACTCCATTGCTTGATGCTGCATCTCAACTAGTAACCTTTACAAGGGTGAGCTTTAATAGACATTCAAGATTTGTAAATGTTTTACATGTTCTTTGTAATTGGCTTTGTTGAGCAGGCAACTGGGAAGGATAGACGACTTTTCTGACCAAACCATTTTTGCACCTTCTTGTAGCAGGTACTGTTTGCTATTGAACGCGCATTGCACCGATTGTGGCGCGTTTGTCAGTTTGAGTTTGTGGAACAACCCCAAGCACAGTGCCAAAAAAACGAGCTCACGGTACAAGCAGTATTGCCATTTGGGTTTGGCAGTTTAAGCGTTCGTTAAGCTACAATTTTGTGAAAATATTGGTTACCCTGTAGTCATATAAATAGGAAAAATTAGTTCCGTTCCTTCATGTCAGGGAAAATAAATTGAGAGAGAAAAATTACATTTAAATTCAAGGAAAGGGAAAAATTTTGATTCGATAATTCTGAACCAACAAAACTTTTGTAACGACATTAGGTGTGTTCAGCGACAAAACTTGAAAAAAAAAAACACGAAAAAAGTAAAAACTATGCGCCGAACAGGAATTTGTTAAAACTTGCAAGCAACACAGCTGTTACTGTTGTAATCTTTTATTTTTTTTTTTGTTATGGCGACCACTTGTTTTTTACTTCCAATTTTTTCTGAGTGAAATTCATGTCAGTTATGATCGAAAGAAAATAACTGATCCAATCGCGTATTTTTCCGACTTAAACTAGTAAAACATTCAAACCCTAAAAAGTCGCTGAACGAGAAAAAGAGAGAGAGTAATACTAAAAAGATTGGGGCTGATTTATCGTAAAAAATGTTACTACTGTCATAGTTATTTGCTTATTTACAATTGGCGGGGAATTGATACACAACAGTGCGTAATACACTAAAATTAGAAATGATTAATCAATTTCAATTAAATTGTTCCACACGCACTTTTAAAATCACGTAAGTCATAGGCGGTCTTTTTGAATTTAAAAATTTGGTTTCAATTTTTTTTGTCAAATGAAAACAGCTGATCGTTTGACAGATTTATTGGAAGTAGTTAGTAAGTATTTTTCTAACTAAAACGTGCAACTTCTTGAAGAGAGAGAACCATATTTTACTCTCATTTTTTGCGCTGAGTAGTCAGAGAACCGAGTACGTGAGTGATTTTCTGACGCTTCTAACTAATTCTGACCTCTTCTGACTCTTATTGGATCCCAGCTGAGATGATCGTAAGACATATTTTTTTTTTTTTTTCTTTGTAAACAAAAAAGTACTTAAAAATTGAGCACAACATTTTTAATTTTGGGAACAAATTATCACATAAATAGCACATAATTCCTGGAGTGTCAAATTTGAAACCCGTCTTGATGGGGGTGGGGGTCCAGCTTGACTTGACGGACCTCATGATTACGCTATTTTGAACGAAAAAAAATTTTACGCCATGAGTGTCCACAAACCAGATCAGAAGAAGCGAAAAGCATAATTAAAAGAAGTACATCAAAATCAGAAGCGGAGGAAGGGAAAAGTGGGGGCGAGAAACAGAAAAGGGAGAGTGAAATAATAGAGACGAGTTCAAGAAAAAATTAGAGAGAAGAAGAGAAAATGTTACTGATTTTACTGATTATGATGAAAGGATATAAAAGAAGTAGATAATTCAGACTACGCTATTTCTTGATATTTTATGTAATCTTATGCTAGGCTACGTTTTGTTTTGCTAAGTTATTTTAACATATCACAAAATAAAATAATGTAACAGCACATTAAATATTATAAGGTATCTTAAAATAACACAACATGTACGAACATAGAAAAACAGAAAATGTCCCGACATTGCCATGTCATAACATATCTTAAACATAACATAACAAAACTTAGCAAATAGCATCTGACATGATATATGATAACACGACAGACGTAACATGGCAAAGCATAACATAACACATTTTGTCATAAAATAACATATCGTGACATAACATAAGATACTTTAACATAATAATATAACTTAGCGTAACATAACATAAACACAAATTCTTATGTCACCAAGATGTAGCACCTTTTTTGAGTAATTCCTTTGCAGAATTTTGGTACTTAAAAATATTTCCGCTTGGCAACACCAGCCACAGGCACCACCACTACTCGCTGAATGTTGTGTCGATGTGAGTGGAAATGACATGCAATAAAAGGCGTTTTATTTTTATAAAACCAAAGAACAAACAAGCCAAACAATGAAAATGAACAATATTTATTTTTTTACTATCAATATTCTTACAATTTGAATCTCCCTGCCACGCCACATGGCGCGTTGTTGTGTGTGAGACGTAGTATGTTGCATGCTTATAAATGCTTAACCGATATCAAGTAACAGTAATTATATTACAACAACACATTGTTGATGGTCTCTTAATTTTTGATTTCATATAAGACAGTTAAAGTGCAATTATAATTGGAAGCGTTTTGTTTTTGTAGTAAAACTTCAGGGTGGCAATAAAGAATAAATTGCAAGGAACTTGATTCCCTGTCAGAAATCGAATCACCCTCCAAAAATCGTTGGATCACGTGTACCTTTTTCGATTAATCTCATTTTACTTTTGGAAGTTATGGGAAAGTGTTTTCCAGTAGGTGTTCCATGGAGTACTTAGAAGCAAAGAAATTGAGCACTCCGAGAAAAGTGATTCTCTCCTAGCACATGTCAATATGTCATTATTGAATAGAGTACACTCGTTTTTTGCAGGGTTATTTCTTTTTAAATATCCCGATCCGTGCGCCATCTACTGGAATATTTCAAGCCCATCTCTCAAGAGAACTTCTTAAGAATCGATCGTTAAATTCAATGAAGGTAGTTGTTGTTGTAGGCGAAAAAATACTCAACGAAGGTTTCTATGTAAAGTGCTCTGAGTGTGACTGTGCTGCGACGAATTTGAATCCAAATCTGTCGGGTTTCGTCTGACTTTTGCTTCCTCACTCGCACACATTGTGCAACGTATAAATTCATGTTTGAGGTGAGGTAAAATAGACGTGTTGAGAAAAAAACCACTACAGTGGCAAAAGCAGCTTCAGTGGAGTCTCTTTACAAATTTCTTAGCCCGCGGGATAAGCCTCGTTGGGACAGGTCATGTTTAATATCCCAAAATCTAAACTTTTTACTGACGATTAAGAAAAACCTATGGGGTGGGGGGGACGCCGAGGGACTCGCAGCGACATCGAGTGGAATGGAATAGAAGTGCCGGTTAGACAAGACCAACGGGAGGTCAGCCGATTAGAGGATTAGACTAAATTAGCGTTGAGGTACGCCCGTCGTGAGACGGTGAAATCTTCAGCCATAACGATCGTAGGGGCCACACAAATTGCTCTCTTGGCAGTCGGGACTGTTAACAACAGTAGCACACTCCTAAATCGTGGGGAGAGGAAGTCGGCGCAATTGCCCCGTGGCAAATACATAAAAATATGTCAGCCTAGATTTAAAAATAGGGGGATCAACCTTGCCAAAGAGTTGAAATATTGAACAAAATCTGAACCGACAAAAATTAAATTTTTTGGAGAATACTGGAGTACCCAGAGCTAGAAAAACCCAGTAGGCGTTTTGTTTCATGTTTTCAGCACCAGAGCTCGAGCATGTGACCTTTTCATTGTGGACCGAGGACTTATTGAGACTTTTCAATCATCTACATTTCGTTCCGAAATCTGATGGTTGTTTATATTTAAAACGACAGCTGGCTGCCTACATGGACTTCATACTCATTTTGGCGTAGTTTGGAACTAGTTGTATTGACACACACACTCAAAACGTACTCGAAAGGTAAACGCGACTTCGTCTCCATTAAAATGTTGCATGGAATTTGAAAAATGCGTCTCCTGCCATATAACACACGCACACCCCTCTGCCACCACCAACATCCTTCCGTGTACACACGCTGTTTACTTCCGTTCGTTGTGCAATCAAGGGACGCGGGAGCTAAGCAAAGGCAAAGGAAAACGCGTCGCATATAAAAATTTATAAAAATCACCCCAGGCAATGGCACAGCGACGAACGTGTCTGTGTCAAAGTAAAAGCAAAAGTAAGGTGGCCTTGTTGTTAATGTTGTTGTGCCGCACTCGTACACACATACACACATGCATTGCGTTGCATTTTGTCCTGCCGCAAGGCTCTTTGAATGTTGTTTGCACGCCGCATTTACAAAGCACTCGGCGAGCACGACGGGATGAATGGCAGGCATGACGCATTTACTTACATTTCCTAGCGCTTTGTATGGCGCTTGGTGTAACAGTTATTGTTTTTGTTGTTGTTGTTGTTGCTTTTTCATATTTTCGTTTGTACTCTGTTGCATGCTGTTTGTTTGTTTGATTTGCTATCGTCGCTTATTCGTTATTGTCGTCCTTGCTGCAGGCGCGTTTATTTGGGGTGTTTTTCTTTGTTGTTGTTGGTTTTGTTGCTCACAACATCAAGCCACTTACACTCATGCTGTACTGAATTTTTGAGGATATTTTCATGTTTGCTTGTTTGTTAGCTTACAAGTCTTCACATGCAGCTGCATTTATTTGTATGCAATTCGGCAATACCAAGAGTTTGTGTGCTTTCATATTGTTCATGTGCGTTTGTTGCGCATGCGCAAGTTAACAAAATAATTTTTACGTTTATTCGCATATGTCCTGCAATGAAACACGAAACTTGCCAGAAACGATACTAGCTCACAATTGGAAGTTTTTAACTTATCTGAAACTAGTCTCAAAAGGAAGAAATCTGAAAGGAAATGAATAAAATTGTTTGAGAATACTGGAGTTTCCAGAGCTGGGAAACTCTCTATAGAATTTTTTTTTCATATGTAAACAACTTTGAGCTCGTTAAACTAAAAAAAATAAATATAAAAAATTTAAAAAAATTAAATAAGATAAAACAAAATAAAATTAAATTAAATTAAATGAAAATAATTGATATTAAATAAAATAAAATAAAGTATAGTAAAACAAAGAAAAATATAGTAAAATAAAATCAAATCAAATAAAATAAAGTAAAATAAAAAAAATAGATTAAAATAAAATAAAATGATATGAAATGAAACAGAATAATATAAAATATAGTAAAATAAAATAGAATAAAGGTAAATAAATAAAATAAAATATAATATAACATAATATAATATAATAAAATAATATAAAATAAAATAAATTTACAAAAAAATAAAATAAAATAAAAGAAAAAAATATATAATAAAATAAAATTAAAAAAAATTAAGTAAAATAAAATAAAATATTATAAAATTAAATATAATAAAATATAATAAAATAAAGTGAAATTAAATTCAATTAAATAAAACAAAATAAAGTTAACAAAAACAAAATAAAATAAAATAATATGAAATAAAATAAAATAAAGCAAAGTAAAATAATATAAAATAAAATAAGATAAAACAAAATAAAATAAAACGAAATGAAACAAAATAAAATTAACGAAAAGAAAACAAAACAAAATAAAATAAAATAGAATAAAATATAGTCAAATAAAATAGAATAAAGTTAAATAAATTAAACAAAATAAAATAAAATTAAATAAAAATTAAATATAATAAAATAAAATAAACTAAAATAAAATAAAATATTATAAAATATAATAAAATAAAATGAAATAAAATATAATGCAATAAAATAAAATAAAGTAAAATTAAATAAAATAAAATAAAACCAAAATAAAATTAACGAAAACAAAATAAAATAAAATAAAATAATTTAAAATAAAATAAAATAAAATAAAACAAAATAAAATTAATTAAATAAAACAAAATTAACGAAAACAAAAAAATTAAAATAAAATAAAACAAAATAAAATAATGTAAAATAAAATTAAATAAAATAAAGCAAAATAAAATGAGATAAAGCAAAATAAAATAAAATTAAATAAAAAAAGATAAAACAAAACAAAAATTAAATTAAAAAATAAAATATAATATAATATAATAAAATAAAAAAATAAAATAAAATCAAATTAAATACAGGGTGTTTTTTTTACAGGTTTGTTTTTCGAATAGAGATAAAACTGGCATTTTGTGGTCAAATCTGGCAACTCTAATGTCATTTATGTTCAGTTTGGTTTGCCATTTCATCATGAACAGGTTGACAAAAGAACAACGCTTGCAAATCGTGCAAATTTATTTCGAAAATAATGGTTCAGTTCGCGAAGTTTACCGTGAGCTCCGTCCATTTTATGGTCGACATAATCGTCCATCAGAGCAATTAATTCGGTTAACCATGGATCGTTTTCGCACTACGTTTACGCTATGTGATAATACGCATCCGCAGAGACGTCGAACAGTGCGCACCGAAGAAACAATTGCCGCTGTAGAGCAAAGTGTTGAAGAGGACCCGAATGAATCGATTCGCCACCGTGCACAGCAATTGGAGCTTTGTCCATCAACTTTATGGAAGATTTTGCGCAAAGATCTTGGCTTGCGACCTTACAAGATCCAGCTTGTGCAAGAATTAAAGCCGCCAGACCATGCAATGCGTCGTGATTTTGGTGTATGGGCCGAAAATGAGATTGATTTCGATGCTGATTTTCATCGCAAAATTTTGTTCAGTGATGAGGCTCATTTTTGGTTGAATGGCTACGTCAACAAGCAAAATTGCCGCATTTGGAGTGAAGAGAATCCACATGAGACCCTTGAAACGCCATTACATCCACAAAAACTGACTGTTTGGTGTGCTCTATGGGCTGGTGGAGTCATTGGGCCATACTTCTTCCGCAATAATGCTGGAGAGGCAGCTACCGTTAATGGAGACCGGTATAGAGCCATGATAACCCACTATTTTGTTCCCGAATTGGATGGCATGAATGTGGATGAGTTGTGGTTCCAACAAGACGGCGCTACATGCCACACAGCGCACGTCACAATCGATTTATTGAAGGAAACATTCGATGAGCGCATAATTTCGCGGAATGGACCTGTCAATTGGCCACCAAGGTCGTGTGATTTGACACCATTGGATTATTTTCTTTGGGGATATGTGAAGTCGCTCGTCTACACCAACAAACCAGAAACGTTAGGGGAATTGGAAGCCAACATTCGTGGCGTTATTGCCGACATACGGCCCCATATGCTCGAAAAAGTGGTTGAAAATTGGACCTGTAGAATTGGCTTTATTCGAGCCAGCCGCGGCAGCCACATGCCCTCAATCCTATTTAAACATTAATGGCATAAAATTATCCTTCCAACAAAGCCAAATTGATGGACCTTGAAACGATTTTCTTGTGTTTTATCTCAAATCGAAGTTCTATACCCCTAAAAAAAACACCCTTTACAAGAAAAAAACTAAAAGAACTAAAAAAAATTAAATATAATAAAATAAAATATTATAAAATATAATAAAATAAAATGAAATAAAATATAATGCAATAAAATAAAATAAAATAGATTAAAAAAAAATAAAATGATATGAAATGAAACAGAATAATATAAAATATAGTAAAATAAAATAGAATAAAGTTAAATAAATAAAATATAATATAATATAACATAATATAATATAATAAAATAAAATAAATTTAAAAAAAATAAAATAAAATAAAAGAAAAAAATAAATAAAAGAAAAAAATATATAATAAAATATAATAAAATTAAAAAAAATTAACTGAAATAAAATAAAATATTATAAAATTAAATATAATAAAATATAATAAAATAAAGTGAAATTAAATTAAATTAAATAAAACAAAATAAAATTAACAAAAACAAAAGAAAATAAAATAAAATAATATGAAATTAAAAAAAATAAAGCAAAATAAAATAACATAAAATAAAATAAGATAAAACAAAATAAAATAAAATGAAATGAAACAAAATAAAATTAACGAAAAGAAAACAAAACAAAATAAAATAAAGTAGAATAAAATATAGTCAAATAAAATAGAATAAAGTTAAATAAACAACAAAATAAAATAAAATAAAAATTAAATATAATAAAATAACATAAACTAAAATAAAATAAAACAAAATAAAATTAACGAAAACAAAAGAAAATCAAATAAACTAAAATAAAATAAAATAAGATAGAACAAAATAAAATAAAATTAAATAAAACAAAATAAAATTAACGAAAAGAAAACAAAACAAAACAAATAAAACAGAATAAAATAAAATATAGTCAAATAAAATAGAATAATGTTAAATAAATAAAATAAAATAAAATAATTTAAAATACTAGAAAATAAAATAAGATAAAACAAAATTAAATTTAATTAAATTAAACAAAATAAAATTAACGAAAAGAAAACAAAACAAAATAAAAAAGGATAAAATAAAATATAGTCAAATAAAATAAAATAAAGTTAAATAAATAAAATAAAATCAAATAAAATATAATTCAATAAAATAAAATAAAGTAAAATTAAAATAAATCAAATAAAACAAAATAAAATTAACGAAACCTAAAGAAAATAAAATAAGAGAAAACAAAATTAAATTAAATTAAATAAATTAAAATAAAATTAACGAAAACAAAACAAAATAAAATAAAGCAAAATAAAATAAGATAAAACAAAATAATAAATGGCGGCCGCCGTGGTGTGAAGGTAGTGTTGCCGGCCTACCACACCGAAGGCCCATGGTTCGAGCCCTGGTACAGGTAACATCAAAAGTGATTCGAAAAAAGTTTTTCAAAACGGGGTCGCCCCTCGGCAGTGGTTTGGCAAACTCTCCGAGTGTATTTCTGCCATGACAGGCTTCTCAGTAAAAAATTCGTCTCCTTTGTAGATGCCGTTCGGAGTCGGCAAAAAACTGTAGGTCGCACCAATTTGTAGGGAAAAATTCAAATCGGCACACCACAAATTGGAAGAGAAGCTTGGCGCAAAAATCTCTTAGGAGGTTTATGATGATATACCTGTTGTATATCGCGCCATAGATAGATAGATAAAACAAAATAAAATAAAATAAGATAAAACAAAATTAAATTAAATAAAATAAAAAAATAAAATAAAGTAAAATAAAAAAAAATAAAATAAAGTAAAATAAAACAAAATAAAATAAAATAAAGTAAAATAAAACAAAATAAAATAAAATTAAATAAAATAAAATTAAATAAAATATTATTCAATAAAATAAAGTAAAATTAAAATAAATAAAATAAAACAAAATAAAATTAACGAAACCTAAAGAAAATAAAATAAGATGAAACAAAATAAAATTAAATTAAATAAATTAAAATAAAATTAACGAAAACAAAACAAAATAAAATAATGTAAAATAAAATAAAGCAAAATAAAATAAGATAAAACAAAATAAAATAAGATAAAACAAAACAAAATTAAATTAAATAAAATAAAAAAATAAAATAAAGTAAAATCAAAAAAAAATAAAATAAAGTAAAATAAAACAAAATAAAATAAAATAAAATAAAATAAAAAAATAAAATAAAGTAAAATAAAATAAAATTAAATAAAATAAAACAATTGTCATCTCTAAGGACATCGCCATTTTTTAAAAACACCTATTGTCCGTCCGCTGACCAGTTGAGCTTGTAGTTCATACTAGTTTTGAAGTACTTTCCAACTACCTGGTTTAACCGCAGGGTGGTTGCATGTTTCTATGGCTGTGTGCCTGTGGTGCACTTGAGTATGTTTGTCTGTACGAAAGTAAGTAATTTAGCGTTTATGCACGCCGAGTATGTGACATTTTTGTTAAGCGATATAAAAGAATTTGAATAATGTTTGTTATTGTAGTAAATGTGTTTGTAACTAGAATAACTTTCGGATGTATGAAGTTCTTTTGAGATATTTTTGGAAATATTTTTGTGAAAATATGTCATAACTTTTGGCAGACTCTACCTACCCCCATCATGGCACAAGATTTTCAGAGTTTTCAGGACTAAACGCAAGCGTTCGTCTATTTTGTAGAAAGCGGCTCGCTATATAAAATAAGTATCTTTTCCTATCCCGTAGTCGGGTTTTTGAAACTGTCAGAAGTACTGTCGTTCACGTTAGCGGACGGGCGTCTCACCTCTATCGACATAACTTTTATCTGCGCCTTCTATCATAAACTCAAACAGACATACATATAAAAGTCGTGAGTGTGAGGAGCGCGAGGTGATGACTAAGAAGAATAAACGCAGATAATTTTACCAAATAGTTAGGCGGATAACGGAGTTTCTCAAGGCAAGGGCGAATTTCTGCAGAGACATTACTATCGAAGTACAGAGTCTACTTAAGTTATAGAGAAAAGAATTTTTCTCATTGCGAAACTTCCATGACGATGACGAGCCGGGTCCGACGTCCCGATTATTATCAAGTGATAGTGGCGTATCCCGTCTAAAAAATACTTAAGCAGTGGGACTAACTACCAAGTTGTATTGTAAGAAAGACAGAAGACTATCGTAGACAAGCTTATTTTTGGAACCTTAAAACAGCTTTAAGGAACTGCCTACATGTAGGGCCCAGAAGCATGTACCCTTACAAAAGCAGATTAGTTGACCCTTGATGTATTTTAAAGAAAAGTTTTTTCGAAGAAGTACGGTCGAGGTCGTGGTTGACCTAGGCTATTTTCGCCGTTGCTTAACAAATGTCTTTTCCAACTTAACATAGCGTCTTTGTCTATTAACATAACAGCTCGTCGTTAAATGTCCTTTGCTAAATACAGAAACGAAAAAGATCATTCATATTCCCGAAAAATTTTGTTTGATCACGAGCTAAAGACCAGGATAGGTATGGTAAAGGACATATAAAGCGTGATCTTTGGAAGAATTACCGACTTCACTTCTCAAATACCTACCCTGCGTCATGCGTCTCTTGCAGCTACTGACGGCCTTAGTTGATAAGGTGTGGTAAGTGAGTGCTATTGGAGAAGCTTGACTGCTAGTATAGATACATATTTCACTTCCTCTCACTGAGTCTGCCGACAAGAAACCAAGGATTCTATCAATCCATAGAATTTTCGAACGAACTGAGAGCTAGATCTGTAGTTGCTCTGAGAAAACTCAAGCTTCCACATTACACGTCCTCTGTGACTCGTGGGTGTGGACCAAGATTGATTCCTTCCTTCAGCAAACATCTCTTCGCTAGTCGCTTCTTGAAGGTAATCTCACTGCAAAGCTCAAGCGATGAGGATAACGCTTTGGCCATATGGTGTCGAACTCCAGCAGTCCGATTCCCGAAATCTTTTGACCGCAGAACAGGCCGCAGTTGCTCATGAATGGAGGATCAGAATTAATTGGTCAAGGATAACATTTAATGCGTTAGTATTGCCCCATAACTTTGGGGCGTTGGGAAGGCACATCATGAGTTAAGGTTCCAAACCTCAGTTCTTTTCAATTATTCTTCTCTTGATGTAGTGTTTCCCTCTAAGCTTACTGCTATTTTTATGCCCAGGAACTTAACTTTCGTGCGATATTTGGTCTTGTTTGTGAACAGTATCAGATTGGTCTTGTCAGGGTGTACATTTAGCCTGCATTTTCCTGCCCATATAAGCAGTTTTGGGATCACTCCCTTAAGTGTATTCGTTAGCGTTAAGGGGACAGGACTTCTTGCAGCTTGTTTGTACTAGTACCTCATTACAAAATCTTGTAAACATAGTGGAATTTGTTGCAGAAGAAAAGGTCGTCTCTTTTGAGATACTGAAAAGCATTTCATTCTAGTGTCACTTTCTATATTAGAGATTGTACTAACTCCTGCAGCCAGGACTAATGTTTACTGCACCATAAACCACGACTCTACTTTCGGTGGTTTTCGCGACAACGAAAATGCCTGCGCGATAATCGAACGCTGGCATGCAGCTGAAACCATCCACAAACCTCATCCAAATACAGTTCAAACATACATAGATATTCCCAACAAAAACAAGCGCATTTGCTACTCACCCCATTTTGATCGTTGTTTTGCTTTGATCCATGCTCCTAACTGATCTCTCTGAAGCTCAAAAGGATAACAAACATTCTAGTTTTTTTCACAAAATTCATACAAACATATCGGCATGTGTCCATTTTTACAACAATCATTACAGCGCTGAGTGCATTCACCTTTTCCGGAGAGTATTTGTGTCTTGGTGTGTGTGAACAAGGATATTGGGAAATGCAAAGCAACGCATAAGGCACTCGAACATACTCACATACTCGCTCGATTCTGGAAAATATGACAAATTGTAATTATTCTAGGTATCTGTTTTCCTCTTAACCATTGTCAGTGTGTTTTTGTATGAGAAAATGAGAATTTTTGTGAGCAGCCACCTAATCGTTAATGAGCCGGGTAAAAAATTAGATAAAAAATACTTCCAGCTTCACTCACTTCAATTGCTTTCAACATTTTTATTTCGTTGAAATGTAAATATTTCCATTTTGATTGCCAGCTATGCGCCAGCCAGCAGTTAGTTATTTACTTACCAAAAATTCCATAATTTTGAGCCAGTTCTACTATCTATACGCATACCAAACAACGCATAACAGTGGATGTACATATGTATGTGTGTATGTAGGTATTATGGGTAGTCCTTTGGACGCTACCTTTGCACCCCAAACAAGAAAAAATTCCATTTCATAAATGTACCACATCAAAGTCAGCCAAGTGAAACACCAATACAATGCACAACAATGAGGAGTGAGCGTCGCATGACTGATGGAAGGACTACCACCACTTTAGACATACGGGCATACATATGGAATATGTGATAAACCACCACCACTGAGGAAGCGATTGGACTGTGCAATCGAAACAGGGTGCGGTCGAGATAAGAGTGAAAGCGAATGATATTTTTCTGAAAAAGTGAATACAATTCTTAAAGTCAATTCAAATATGAACTACAGCAGATGCCTTGAAATGGATGTTTATGAATATTTTTTTTTCTTTATTTTATTTCAATTTTTTTTTATATTTTTATAAAAATTTTTTTTTTTACATATACTTTTTTTTTAGTAGTAATTTTTAAATTAAAAAAAATTTTTTTTTACCTCTTATATACAATTTTTTATATTTTTATTTATATTGATTTTGTTCTTTATTTGAATTTTTATTTTTTTTTTTCTTTCTTTTATTTTTTTTAACTTTGGTCCTTTTTATATAATTCTTTTTTAATTTCATTTTGCACCTTTCATATATTTTTTTATATTTTTATTTATGTTGATTTTTTCTTTTTATTTTTAATTTTTTTTTAATATTTTGACTTTTTATTATTGAGCGATTTTTCATGTTTTTGTTTTTTAATTATATTGATTTTTTTATTTTTAATCTTTTGACTCCTTTTATCTTTTATTAGTTTAGCGATTTTTCATGTTTATATTTTTTATTTACATTGTTTTTGTTCCTTATTTAAAATTTTTTTTTTAATGTTTCTTTTACTAAAATTTTTGTTCCTTTTTATTATCAATTTTTTTTTAATTTTCTTTCATTTTTTATATATTAGCGATTTTTTTATATTTTTATCTATATTGATTTTTTTCTTTTTATTTTGAATGTCTTGACTTTTTTACTTGTTATTAATTTAGCGATTTTTCATGTTTTTATTTTTTATTTACATTGATTTTGTTCTTGATTTGAAGTTTTTTTTTAATGTTTATTTTACTTAAATTTTTTTTAATTTTTGTTTCATTTTATTATCAATTTTTTTTAATGTTCTTTCAGCTTTTTAATATTAGCGATATTTTCATTTATATTGATTTTTTTCTTTTTATTTAAAATTTTTTTTTAATGTTTGGACTTTTTCTACTTTTTATTAATTTAGCGATTTTTCATGTTTTTTTTTTTATTTACATTGATTTTGTTCTTTATTAAAAATTTTTTTTTGTTTCTTTTACTTAATTTTTTTTAATTTTTGTTCCTTCTTATTATCAATTTTTTTTTTAATTTCGTTTAACCGTTTATATATATTAGCGAATTTTAAATTTTTTTTATTTATAATGGTTTTTTCTCTTTATTTAAAATTTTTTTTTTAATATTTTGACCTTTTATTTATTTGGCGGGTTTTCTATATTTTATTTTTTGTATAAATATTGATTTTTCCCCCAATTTTTAATTTTTTATGTTTTTTTACTTAATTTTTTTTTAAATTTTTGTTCCCTTTTATTATAAATTTTTAAAAAGTTTAAAGATCAACAAACATACACAGGCAGTAGTTAAAGTACTACTTCGAACTTTTTTTCCATTTTTTTCTTATAAATTTTTTAACTAAAATTTTTTTGTTTTTTTACAAAACTTTTTTTTCCTTTTTTGGTTTTTTTTATATTTAAGTATTTATTTATATTTTTATTTTTTTTATTCTGAAACATCCAACGGTCTTGTTGTCGTTACCGTAAAGCACTATTCAAGGTTTTGGGGGCTAGGGTAGCCCTTTTCCGGCCACGAATCCAGTAAGCTCCCGGCTTGCTCAGAGGCAGTTTCTTGGACACCTCGAACTTTCGAGACAGCCTCTTTCGCCTCTTTAGGGCCTACAATTTCCAGGCCGACTCCAACCAGTAGCTGCTAACTCGGATGAACGCTTGGTGGAAATCTCTTCGCGAGAAGAAAACACCGTTATTTAACTGTATGAGTTACCTAGCCAAAAATAGATACCTCGGAACTTTGTGATGCTAGTCAAGCACAAAAGTTCAACATCCTGTATGCTAGCATTCTCTGGTGTGTGTCAGCTCGACTGTCTGCGGGAATCATTCTAAATAACTTCGAAGAACCTTTTAGGTCATCCCACCTTCTTCAACCTTCTTGCATAAGGAACAGACGGTCGCCAGAGTCTAGACTGATTCACAATATCACACTAGCTAATGTGTGTAACAAATTTGCTGAACTTGTCTAAGACATTCGCTTGCCTTTAATCGCTGAGCCGGATGCTCATATGAGTCAGTATTCACTCGCTTGATTTATGCCTCACCCTGTATATGCGCACATTTGCGTGACCTCTGGAGAGGCTGCTTACTCCTTGATTCGCTTTATCGAAACACACTTTATTGCAATTTCTAATTGGAATCATTCGTAAAAATAGTATTATTAAGTGGAAAAGAATTTATGAGCAGCTGGATTTTTTTGAGAATTCCAAACGCTGCACGCACACATTCGCACAACGCACATGCACATAGACACGACGGGTATGTCGGGCAGGTGAGGGGGCAATTGGAATTTTTCACTGTTATGTGTGAGTTTGAAACACTAACGTTGGTGGTTCGACAGCTGAAACACATTGAACGCTAATAAACAAAAATAAGAAGTAATAATTGAAATAAATACGGCGTGGTGGAAGCGGTGTGCAGAGAAGGTGGGTGCAGGAGCATACAATCCTGCCCTATGGCACTTCGCTATACAACTTATAGTAGGTACGTTCATAAATATGTTCTAGGCCAACGCGGTGTGTACATTGCTGCTGTTGTTGCCGCTACTTATTTTAGTATAGGTCACGATGGCGCACTGTGGGGTGTTTTGATGAAATTTCTATCAAAATTCGAAGAAATCGAGCAGTTCAAGATAATGAATTTTTAAGCTGAAATATTTCCCATCATGATTTTCTAATTTCAAAAAGAATTAAATAACAGTTTTAATAACTTTAAAAATATTTGAAAACGGTTTTGAAGTATTTTTTCGTCATTTTAGGAGTACTAAGGATTCAAGCTAATTTTCCTACGAATCCATAACTGAAATTTTTCAAAAAATTCCAAAAAAAATACTTCAAAATTTTTTCTTTTAACATTTTCTTTTTTCTTTTAGTTTTTTTTTTCAAGAAATAAAATGTTTAATTCTTTTTCTATAAAAAACTTTTTTCAAACATTTTAGATAATTTTTCGAAAATGCAATTCTTTAGCATAAGCATTTTTGATACAACAAAATGCAAGTATGAAAACGTTTTATTTTGCTTTGTTGATTTTCTGACAGGGTGGAAAGTTGATGTATATTGGAACGAGTTTTCGTCATCCCTTCTTTATTACAATTTACAACTTTTTTTACTGACGACAAAATTTTGAAATAGTTTTCAAATTTCTTTCAGTTATTTTTGCATTAACAGTTTAAGCTAATGTAATTTTTTCACGAATCGCAACACTGGAATTTTTACAAAATCCCAACAAAAAAGTATTTCAAAACTTTTTTTTATCATTTTACAAATGTATCCACATCGCATATCTCTTTTCAAGAAACAAGATTTATAACGTTCAAAAACAAAAAACTCTTAATTTTTTTCAAACGTATTACATTTTTTTTTTAGAAAATTAAATTTTATCGCTTTCACATTTACGGTATGACAAATTGCAAGTTTTAAATCGCTTTTCCTATAATTGAGTTTTGGCAATTTTCTTATGCTGACTCCAAAAATTTAGATATATTTAAAAAAAAAAGGTTTTGAAATGTTTTTTAGTTATTTTCGAATTACTAAGAATTTCAGTTATATTAATTTTTTCACAAATCCTAAGGCTGAAATTTTTCAAAAACTCCAAAGCAATTAATTTAGCACTTTTTTTAATTAAAAAAATGTTTCGATTCTTGAATTTCTTTTAGTTTTTTTTTTTCGAGAAACAAAATTTAAAATTTTTCAAAAATCTCACGAAAATATTTCAAAACACTCTTAATTTTTTAAAAAAATGTAGCTTTATAGCTGCTGCATTTTCGGTATGACAAAATAAAATGCATGTTTGAAATCGCTCTTCACTATAATTGAGTTTTTTAAGCGAACTCCAAAAAATTAAAAATTTTTTTTTTTTAACTACATATTTAGAAGTAAAAATAACTAATATATTATTTTTCAAAAACTTTCCTTTACGCTTAGAATTTCATAACGATTAAAAAAAAGTTTTGAAATTTTTTTTGGAAATTTTTGGGATATAATAAATTTATTACACCGTTTTCTTACTTATTCGAATTTAGTACATCAAATTCTATAAGTACTAGTATTTTGAAGTAAAAACAATGTTTGGTTCTTTGTTTGCAATTAATTAATTTTAAAATAAAATTTTTCAAAAACATTTTGGTATATTCCGATTTGAAAATTTTATGAATATTCTGCTGTCGGAAAAGTTTCAAACTCTTACCGTTGCTCAAATATCTGATTTTGAGACAAATTTCTTGAAAACACACCAGTGTTGTGGCGTCGGGGTGGGTTTCCTTTGGACAATTTTTCCAAAAAAACAACAAAGTAAACGCAAAGCACACAAACAAACGTAAATAATAAACTGCGACATTTGTTTTAACCACCGTTCGTGGTTGTAGTTTTTGTTATTGCAAACATTCTCTAGATTCCTGAGATTCCATAGAGGGCACTTGCATACACACAAACATACTCATATTACAACATACACACACACACACACACACACACACACAGAAAATGAAAAACAGAAGCACATAAAATTAATGAGAATTATGATTATTAATTTCGTGCTGCCAAGCGGCAATAGCATTACAGATCTACTTACTTCGGACGAATAGCTAGAAGGGGCGTGCCAACAGAGGCAGAACACATTTATAGAAATTAGAAACCGTGCAACACAGGAAATGTCTAGTGAACCACGTACGCATTGCGTATTTTTGGCCTTTAACCACAGAAGTCAGTCATATCCGCTTTTATGCTGCTCAAAGATGCGAAGGCTAAAAAGACTCAAAGTGTGAGTGAAAGTTTTGAGTACTTTTTTTTTTTTTTTTTTGAAATCTGAAATTATAAACAGTTTCTATGCCCTCCTAACAATGTCCAAAGTTCAATCTTACACTCACAAAAATTCTCTCACTCATCCACTCTTGCCCTTAAAAATCCATAATCGCACAAATACATTTACAATTAATTTTTATCTTTGCCTTAGTGCAAAATCCTTCAACCGCACCACAGGATCATATTGCTTTTTAAATTTCCCTCTTATACAATATTCTCAATTTACTGCCCTAAGCCACACAGCGCCATAACAATGGCTTATACTGTGCTGCTTAGTCATTCAGGGTTGCCAACTTACTTTGTTTTTGTAAAAGAGTTTGTGTTCTTCAGATAGGACCAACTGGAGTCTCACTAAAGAAGATTTGTTTAATTTAGTGCGTCAGAACTCTGCTAATCATCGTACCGAAGCTCGAAACCCACCGTTTAGCGATATATTTGATTTCCAACTGGCCTCTAACAAGCTCTTAAATAACTTAGAAAAGGTATTCTCAGAGATAAAGAAAAGAAGAAAATACTTTTTAATAACAAAATAAACAAATCTTCCTGCATTAACCCATTCCAGTTCAGCACAAGTTACTCTCTCTCTCTCTTTAAAACACATTGGGTCACCAATTGACACTATGGAAGTTCCATGAGGTGCTCAAATCTCTTAGCACAGCACACATTGAATATAAAAAAAAATTATAAGAAAACGGCGACCACTCGAGTTATACCTCCTTTTCACCGCATAATGACCATCGAAAAGGAAGCTGGGTAGTTACAGTTAATTTTCAGTTGATACAAATTTTTTGGTGTGCACCTAAGACTCACTGAAGCCCCGTCTGTATAGTAGGACCAACATAATTAGGTATTTGGCAAATGTTAATAAATTATCACAACTTATCTAGCTAGTTAATTAACTAGTTAGTTATAAAGGTATAAAAATAAAACGAAAATAAATAAATAAAATAAAAATTGAACCAGTATCACAATAAGATACTTTAGCAATTCACGATTTCATTCCTAACCTACTACTTCTAAGCTATCTAGTTAACTGAATAGGTAACTAACTAGTTAGTAACCAGTTAACTCATTAGGTGAAGTACTAGTTAGTGTTTAAGTTAGAAATATTACAAATTCAACTCGAAAACAAAATCCCGACTAGCCACATAGCAATTACAATTTAAGACTTCATTTCTTTTTTAACCGGTACTAAATTAATTATTCAAAAAAAAATTATAATTTATAATTACCACTAACTCAACTGACTAGTTAGCTAAAAGGACGACTAACTAGTTAGTAAAATTAAAAAACAAAAATATTCAGCTCGAAAACGAGCTTCCAATTAGTTACTTAACTATTTCGATACAGGATTAGTTTTTATAACTATAACCGCTTACCTAACTGGTTAACTCACTATTGGTTAAGTAGCTAGTTAGTTATAAAGTTAGCAAAAATTAAAATTTGAACTCGAAAAACCTCATAATTAGCTACTTGGCAATTCAGGACTTCATTTCTTAGCCAACACGTCTTAACTAACTAGTTAACTAACTAGGTAAAAAACTAGTTAGTTATGAACTTAAACGAATTTTTAAATAAAACGTCAACTCAAAAGCAATGAGCTACTTTGCTATTGCAAATCAGTATTTCATTGATTAACTACCACTAACATAATTAACTGGTTAACTATCTTTACTTTACTTTGTTACTAAGTCAGAAAAATTCCAAATCAAACCGTCAACTCGAAATCTAAATCCCAAATGGCCGCTATTTGCATGTTTTGGCAACCCTCTCGTTAACAATGAATTATCCTGCCTCGGCTTGTCGTTGACTTTTGCCTTTACGTATTTTGTCTGCGCTCGCTCTGTCTCTCTCTGTACTTCATTCTCTTGCCTTTGAACTCACCCATTTTTATATTGCTTTTTTTTTTTTTGATTTCACATTCACATATTTTGAATCGACGCACAAACGCCTATTGCCGTTTGTCAGTTACGTCGTCGTATTCGTGCGTGGCGGTGGTATTTGTGTGCTGAGTGGTACACAAAGGACGTGAAACGTACGAGCATTTGTTGTTGCTATAAAGCGAGTGCTGTGTTTTAACTAGCAAAATTTGTTAGAGCAAAATTTTTTAAATAAAAATAAGTTATATTATAAGGAAAAATTGGTTTTGCTAAGTGAAAAAAGTGGAACAAATTTCAAATTATAAAAAAGAGAAGTAAAAAATTGCTGCAACAAATGTTTATGGTTTTTTACTGGAGTTGGTGCTTCTAACACGAAAACTACAAAAACAAAAGCTCAAAATTAATTATTTGGTTTTAAATTATTTTAAATTTTCAAAATTTATTCGAAACCTGACGAAAACGGCTGCAAAGTGGCGCCGTTATCAAAAAATATGGATTATCTCGAAGAATTTAGGGCCCTATCCGGTGAGTTTATACAATTTTTTGGTGTTAAGAAATATTTACACCGCCTAGAACAACACGGTTTTTAATTCGCCAGGTTGATTGCATGTAAAAGTGATTTATAATAAACTTATAGAGCTGCCGACTAGAGATTTTCCCTACTACGCTGATTCACTCTGATAGTGTGCCATTATTTCGAGATGCACTACTATCTGGCCTTATGGCCCCAACGGGTACGAAAGGACTAAACCACTTTCTACCCAAACGGGTACTTTTAGCTCCTATAAGTATGCTACAAAAACTAAAATTGAATGATGCTACACAAATAAAAATTTACTTATCTATATTGAATTATAGCCAACTGTTGACTAAAGGCAAAAATCGCGGATCACTCCCATTAGAGATTGCTCACACGATTTTTTGCACTGCGCCTATAGATTTCTTAAAAGTTTTCCAGGCCAGAAGTTCACGCTATTTTCTTGACACTGCATACTTTTAGGCGCAAAATACTTGTTTTCAAAGATACTTTAGCTAAGCTTTTTGGGATAGCGTTTGCCTAAAACCGAGGTTGGTTCGGACTTATGACGTTTAGAAAAAACTTGTCCAATCTTCTTTCTTTAAAATTACTTCGGGTTTATTCTGGTTCCAGTGTTGAGGAACAAAATTAAAAATTCTAACCGATCTAGCTCATTTAAAAGACAGTCTGTTCTATTCACAATGCGGGACTCTTCTGTTCAGATATCCTCCAATCATTTTATTGTAGCAAGTAATATTTGAAACTTTATGTGCAGGACAGCGCCAAAAAATCCTCGTTTGCCCTGTGCAGCTTTCCCCGGAAGCTTGCCAATTTATGGGTGCTCTAACCAAGATTATGAAGCAGTTGTCGAGCAGATAGTCTTTTATGAAGCATAAATTACCTTGAACACAGAAAGTATTTAGCAAAGCAGACTAACCCCGAGCGGTGCTTAAGCTCCGTGTTATGGGCTATAATCTTACTATTTTCGATTCATTTGTCTGATTACTTTATTCTTACTCATTTAACAAGGAAGAAGGGAGGGCTCATTTGTAGTTTTTGACTGATGAACTTGCGTATGTATGAACTTAAAGGATAGGTTTTGGTGGCTTATTGAGGAAAGCATTCGGGTATAGACCATCGTCAATCCAACTGAGGTCATTACTTACCCAGACGATAAAACTTAATTCACTTCACTTCCGATGTGAACGAGCAATTTGCAGTTTTTCTGGGACAGAGGATTTCAACTAATCAAGTGGTGGAATGACATTATTTCTGGTAGGGTAGGCAGAGTCTTGTTATTCTTCTTCTTATTAAACATTATTGCCAAGCAGTCAATCCATCAATTTGGGTCCAATAAGACACATTTATCCCAGTTTCTTAGCAAGACATTTTTATGTGAGATTCCATTCAGTTATGCTGTAGGGAGGATATTTGATGATCTTCTTTGATAAGAACAGTACCATCGAACCATTGTTGATGTTGTTGTTGTTGTAACGAAAAAAACGCCGAAGGTTTTGGGGAGTGCTGTCGAATTAACAGTCCTTGGCCGGATATGAATCCGGTACGCTCCGGTACTCCCTTGCGGTACTGCCCGACTGTCGTGGTAGCGATTTGGTATGACCAATGGAATCTTCTAGGTCATGGTACCCCAGAGATGAGTAGTGAGAGGCATCATATCCGTAGATCAACCATCGAGTTGCACGTCATTACCTTTGTGCATATTAGTCGCCTCTTACGACCAATATGCCTACCTCGGGCATATTCTAAGCCCCTAACCCGCAGGGGTATCATCGAACCATTCGAATGACTTACCAAAAGTGAGAGTCCTTCGCTAAACTCAATGACTTGATTTCTTTAGGCTAAAAGAAAAATAGAAGCCCTTTAATCCGCTTCAGAATTTCCTTTTTCGATTTCTGTTCCTACAAATATGTGACTAAAGTCGAAAGGATGGTGCCTGCAGTGATATCAAAGGGAATAGACCAATGAGCTGTACCTAGATATGACCATGATAGTCGAATTAGTCAGTAGTCGAGTAGCTAATTAAAGTCCAAACACTCGACTATTATGTTATGCGAATGGAAAAAGAAGCTCTTCCCATACAGGTTTTCCTGTCGGCACCCGAATATGGAAACAGAAGAAATGAAAGGACTCGCCTGAGATGAAAAAAACAGTTGGAGGATACCAAACCTGACTTTGTGTTTCCAATTGGCTATCGCTAAAAAGAGATAACGGGCGTGCTTTGGAACGCGACTGCCAAAATCGCCTGGGCGGTTAAGCGCCAATAAATGGTGATCATGACGAGTCCAAAGAGTCGAAAGTGACTATTACAGGGTCAGTGCTTGATTTAGGCGGCTCCTAGATGCTACGGTTCTTTTACGAGAGCGTTCATGTGATATACGGTTTTTGGCTGATATTTTTCTTTCGATATGCTTTTATAGCAGCTGGTTATTTGGCTAAGCCTATTGGAGGTGCTTGTGTGACGTTGTGCTTAGTTGAAAGAAATGATGGATAAGATAGTTCTTGGAAGAAACGGTTCTAAAGTGAGTATTTCTTTTAACTGATGCTTGCTGAATATCATGTTTCTTGCATGAGACAAATCATGGCTAATATGCGAGATGGTTCCTAAATGAGCTGAGATTTAAGGCTGAGTGGCTCTGGTAGTTTATTCAGTTTTATGATCCCCTTATTGATTGAAAAGAACGATATGGTTCACTCCTTGATCTTGTAAAAGGAACTGCTCAAGCAAATGTGAAGAGTTCAACCTATATAAAATGATCAAAATTGGCATCACAGTCCTTTCCTAGAAACTGCGTGCTATTGCTATTACAATGCTGATGCCTTCAGGGTGAGGCAAGGCTGACAAATTCGCAAGTTAAAGAAAAGTTCCTGCTCAGTAGAAATCCCCTTCCCTGCTCCGTCAATTAAGTTATTGATTCAACAAAAATACTTAGACTCCGGTCTCATAGAGTGTGGTCCACAAAACCCGTCCTGTATCTGTTGATAAGCTCAAAAATATCAAACGCTGGCCCACCATTTGCGGTAAAAGTAACCATTCAAGCAGCTGCATTATCCCTTTCACTATCCTGTTTGTCCTAGTCGTCATTTAGCCGTTGAGCAATCAACAAAAAAAACGCTGACAAAGAATAGATAAATCATAAATTTGATGAATGATGTTCACTCGTGCGCATTTCTATTCAATTTCACATTTTTATTAAATGCTCTAAGCGAACTCATCACACGGTATGTCCTTCGATCGTTGTGTCATTACGAAAAAAACAACAAAAATCAAATAGAGTGGAGAGCATGTAATGAGAAAATGAGTGAAGTTTTCCACCCTTTAAATATTTTTTTTTTTTTTGCAGGCACTTGTTTCTGTTGTTGTTGCTCAGTGATTTTTCACTATTTAATGTGATGTGACTTTTTTCGAAAGCGTAGCCCATTAAATTCTGCATATCAAACAAAATGGGTTGAAACAGAATGTAAGGAGCACTTTTGAACAATCATCACACAGAATAAAGAATATGTGCTATGATTGAGCTTTTAACGAAACAAACGTGTCCATATGGTTTGGATGTTCATTGGTTTTATGCATGGTTAGGGAAAAAAATGCAATAAAAGATCACAAGGGTGTGAAGAGCTGCGGTTTGCTTCCTTACTTCTTCAGTATTTTCAAAGAGTTCAATGCCCGGAAAAGGGTCTAGAGAGGGGGTTGTTGTTGTTGTTGTTGTTGTAACGACAAAAACACTCCCCGAAGGTTTTGGGGAGTGCTGTCGAACTGACAGTCCTTGGCCGGATATGAATCCGGTACGCTCCGGTACTCCCTTGGGGTACTGCCCGACTGTCGTGGTAGCGATTTATGACCAGTGGAACCTTCTAGGTCATGTCACCCCTCCTTCCGTAAGGAAAGAGAGATGGGTAATGAGAGGTGAGAGGCATCATATCCGTAGATCAACGATCGAGTTGCACGTAATTTCCTTTGTGCATATTAGTCGCCTCTTACGACCGGTATGCCTACCTCGGGCATATTCTAAGCCCCTAACCCGCAGGGGTAAGAGGGCGTTCAATTCCATCATTGATTGCTGGGTTGTATATGTCTGGTATCAGGCAAAGGTGGGATTGAGAAACTTGGCCCAAGATGCAGAGAGTCTCTATTTCGTAGAGATATAATTGAAATGTCTAGAATACCAGTCCGCAATACAAAGTTTTCAAAGCGAAATGCTGCAGTAGGATCAGCGGTAAACTACATTTTACAAAGACAAGGCTGCCCGACTTTGATTGTGTAGCTGCCAAATTATTTGGGGAGTCTTTCACTATGGCAAAGAGCTCTTTATCTCCAGTATGACATCTTCTTCCTTACTTCCTTAAATGGCGCTTAACCGTCTAAAAGCTTTTAACCGTCCAATATAGCTCGCCAATCGTATCTATGCTCTGCGAACTGGCGCCATTTGAGAGCACCACGGCATCTCAAATCGGGCTTCACTTGGTCAGGGATAACTCATTTTGTCCTTTAACCATTCAAATATTCGACAGAAAAGTGTGAAAAATAATTTTACGGTCTTTTCGAACACAATCCATTATTACAGATCCATTCTCAATTGAAAAGAAGTAGTTCGTGTCGAGCTAATACCTGTTCTAAGGGTTCAAAAACCCAACCACCTCTAAAGCTCAGAAAAGCGTGGCAGTATACTTGAATGTGTTGTTGTTGTATTTATGGAAAGAACGCTCTCTTAACTTTGTAGGGTTTCCTACGATCTAAATCAAGGTGCCAATTTTTCGATTCCTCAGACCAGTCGTTAGCCATACCACAAATTCTTTGAAGTAAGTTGTAGTTGTTATAATAGACAAGTCGATGAAGTGCTGCAGGACTAACGCGCTGGCAGTGCGGATTGATATAAATCTGTCCAATTGTCATGCTTGTGGCCATGTTAGGATGAGAAGACTAGAAAAAAAATTACCGCAACCAGCTCAACCAAATGTGTTTTCTTTAATCGAGTGATTTGGGAGATGATGCTGGAATAACGTCAACCAACATTCCCACAACCGGTCACATGTATCGGAATTACTGAGGTTTTATCCGAAGAATTAATTTTATTGTAGTATATCCTCTACTTACTCCGCATCCAGCACTCTTTAATTGAGTAGCAAAACTCTTTGCTGAGTAATTGTAGTTCTCTTGACTGCAGTATAAGGCTCTGTCAGAGAAATTAACTCCGTTGTCATCTCACGACTTCTGGCATCCATATCGTTACTTTTGAGTAGGTGTTCTACAAAAGGCGTAGAGTACTTGCAAGGGAAAAGAATACCTGTTGGACGTCAACCATCAAGCGCACAAAAGTTTTCTCGAAACGATAATACATCGACGGCTCTTGTTGTTGTTGTTGTAACGACAAAAACACTCCCCGAAGGTTTTGGGGGGTGCTGTTGAACTGACAGTCCTTGGCCGGATATGAATCCGGTACGCTCCGGTACTCCCTTGCCGTACTGCCCGACTGTCGTGGGTGTGACCAGTGGAACCGTCTAGGTCATGACACCCCTCCTTCCGTAATTAAGGAGAGATGGGTAATGAGAGGTGAGAGGCATCATATCCGTAGATCAACCATCGAGTTGCACGTCATTACCTTTGTGCATATTAGTCGCCTCTTACGACCAGTATGCCTACCTCGGGCATATTCTAAACCCCTAATCCGCAGACGGCTCTTAGAAGCCTACAATGCTTTAATTCAACTCGTTAGACATTAAACTATTTAGCGATAATCAACACCCTAAACTATCCCAAAGTACTTGAGGAAGAAAGATCGCCAACTGAGTCTCCCCGGCTTGTCGCTTTCCTGTTCTGATTTCAGTAATGAATCGATCCTGCCTTCTCGTGTCAAGTATCCGTCTTCCTTTATCTTGAATTACTGAGAAGCTTTTCCTAGAATACACTTGGAGGATTGCCGAACACTACCAAGGGCTTACCCCATTTTGAAAAAACTTGTTTAAACCAATTTTAATATTACCTGTCCCGGTCCTCAAACCAGGGATCTTCGGTAAGGTAGTAGATGTTTTCCTAAACTTAGTAAAGATACGTTAACGCCTTGTTTCAAACAAATTCTACTTTCAACTCAGTCGGATAGGCACCAGAAGGTGGTCCGGCAAAAGACTGCCCACATCGCTAAGGCTCCCCTAATTCTTTGTGTATTTTTTGTCCGTTGCAAACAACAACAATAGCAATGTGCTTCTTTCTATGCTATGTGAACCTGGTTTCCAACCCAAGACCTCCGAAAAATTGTAAGCCATGGAAGCTTAAAGTTAGAAGAAACAGTTGACGGTTTATAAACAGAAATTATTTTCAAAAAAACAAACAGTACCATTCCACACATCTTGTCAAAATAAATGCCTCCAATATTTTTATTGCATACTTTTGTGCGCAAAAAAATTTTCTCAAACTAAAAATCGAGGCCACACACTTCAAAAGCATGCCGCGATATTGATTTAAATTTAAATATTTACATACCATATTTAGAGTTGTTGTTGTATTTATTTCTACTTGTCTACTACTACTACACACATTTGTATTTTTAAAATAAAGCTGACACAGCAAAACGGGTTTCATAAAAGTGACAGCTGTCAGTATATAACAATTGAGGCTGCGTAAGGTGATGGTGGCAGTGATAAGCAATAACGAATTTTCCCCCTCTTTTATTAATGTACAAAACAACAACCAAATGAAGCACTGAAATTCTTTTTATACTTTTGTTGTTGTTGTTTGTATGTCTAGTGCACGTAAGGCTGTACAATGACCCGCACATGACATGTAAGCGCACCCTTAGCAATCAACCCAAAATAGTTCACCCTTTTTTAAGCGACGCTTTTGGCAAATGCGTAAAATGAAAAAGCACTTGAAATTTGTGTTTCAAGTGCATTTTTCTCGCATTTTGCAAATTCATATTTGTGAAAATGGTTTTGGCGAAAACAAATCAAGGGTGAACATTAGACTGGGTCGAAAAAATGTTTTTTTTTTCAAAATTATATTGCGTGAAAATAACATTGCGAAACTTTTACACTTTAAACTTGATACTGATTAGCGTGCTTGAAAATTTTCCAAAGAAAAAATTTGAACATACAATGATGATAGGATTCTAAAAATTAATTAACCAAACTCTTAAATAACTTTACACCGTGATTGCTTTCTACACTTAATTTGTGTATCAGACTTCTACAGTATATGTTTTAGGTCATAAACCATAAATATAATTTCCCAAAAAAAATAAAAAATTTGTTGGCCCGGTCTAATGTACAAATATGCCTATTTAAGTAGTGGCTTAGCTTGCGATTTAGTAGAATGAAATTGAATTATTTTAATATTAAGGACTGCCCAATAGGAATATTTGTGTGCTCATTATCTATAATCTAAGTACATCAGGGTTCCAAAATAAGAGCTTAACAAAAATCTCAACACAACTTTTGTCTTCTTGGCGATAAATGAAGCAAACCTGAAACAACACAAAATTGAAAAAAAATAAAAAATTTTAGCTGAAGCAAACAAAAATTAAGCTAGTAAAAAAAATTTAAGCGCATATAATTTTAGTTGCTTAACCTCAAGCGAGCTATTCACATGCTTTTTTCAAGAAAGTTAAAAATTGTCAATCAATTTCCGGAATGTTTTTTTTTTGTTCACACGTTGCTTAGTACTTACGAATAAAACACTGGTCATATTGAGTTCAATGATAGCGCCACTACTTACAGAGAAATACATGGTAAACAAAAAAAAATCCGTTCCACCTAGGTATGCTATACATGATTTGAATACGCAACTATTTTCAAATGAAAACGACACTGAAGATGGCACAATTCCTGGCTACAAATGAACCAAACTGGAAATACCAAGAAAAGCAAAGTCGCTTCCTTCTATTTTTTCAACTATGTTTGGACCGTTTCCATCCTAAGCCGCTTAGAAGGAGCGATTAGAAAACAAATCCCTCTACCAGAAAGTAGATTTCAAGACATCTTCGGAGCTCATACGGTTCACTCACTATGACTTGTTTATCCGTGGTGGTCGCTGAAAAGGCACTGCCCAATTTGAGTGCTGAAAAAATCGTCCTCTTCATAGCTGTTATTGTACATAGTATCGCCTCTAATTTGCTGATCGAAATTTTTATCTCCTTCAATAACAGTTATTGTGAGACCATTTTAATTGATTATGAGTTACTCGGTAGCTCTGAAATTTATCTAAACCGTGTGGTGGCATATTTTTATTTGTTAGTAAATATGAATTCGCAAGTATTTAAATTTTTGGTATGTTAGGAATTGCTGCCAGAGTAGAACGAAATTTTAGGTAAAGCAGCAGTTTATTTAAATTTCCTTATGCGAGTATGTAAGCAGATTTGTTTGTATGAATGTGCATACGCAAATGATGTGTCTTGCTTTTAGCAAAATATAAATTTGAATTTTTAATTTACTAGCTATTAATATTACAAAGAAAACTGTACTTACAAATATACATAGAAGAAACACCCGGTAAGAAAACTGGATTAGCGGGAAAAGGTGTTTTATACCATGTTCAGACCTGTTAAATTTGATTTGTAATTAGTAATCAATTAATAAAATGGCTTTTTCAATTGGTAATGATAATTTTAACGGTATTTAAAAAAAAAGCAATTATTTATTGATTACAATTAGAAAAAATCTAAAATAATCAATAAAAATAAGAAAAAAAACACAAAAGAATCAAAACAAGTTTTTTTAATTGGTAATTTATTTTAATTATTTTTCAAGAAAAGGCTATTATTGATTGATGACGATTAGAAAAAATTTAAAATAATCAAAAAACCAAAAGAATCAAAAAAATGTATTTTCACAACTTTTGATTATTTTTGATTGTTTTTTTAATTATTTTAGATTTTTTCAGTATTGTTAATGTGTACGATATATTTATGTGGTTCAACAACAATACTGAAAATAGTCAAAAATAATCAAAAAAAAATCAAAAGTAATCAACAACTCTTTTGAGATTTTTTAATAATCGTAAAAAATCATGATTTATTTTTTTGATAATTTTTTTAATTAAGTGGAAAGTTATCATTCAAAATTAATGTAAAGTAATTGGTTAACAATCAATAAATGGATTCTCAAGAAAATAATAAATCAAGCCGGTAATCACTAAGATTAGTAATCATTATTTAGCAGGTCTGGTTCAGACTTAAGTAATTTCGACCTCAAATGTAGTTTAAGCAGAAAATGCAAATTTCAAATTTGAAAAAGATGTAACAACTTTTTTCAAGGTTCACTTATGTTTTTAACCTTACTAAGCACACATAGACTTCATACTCAAAGTTACCAACACCACCTCTTCTATAGCAAAAGCATATATTATCTACCCTTAAATTTTTGTATTCTATCAACACGATTGTGGTGGCGCTATAAAAACGAGTGTTTGCCGCTCTCCACAGTTTACGAACTGTTAATGTATCTTGTCAAAGGCCAGAGAAACCTAAACATAATATCGAAAATAAATCTTAAAATATGAAAGACTATAAATGAGCGAAGACCAAGAATGATAATTTTTTTTATGAAAATTATTATTGTTTTGATTTTAAAAAACTATTATTTTTAATAAATTTCTTCTTCTTGCTGGCTTGAGGTCGGTGATTTTTCAAAAATTGAAACCAAAAAATATTGATTTTACCAATATATTTCGACTACCAACGGTAATCGTCTTCAGGGTTGTTTACAACTTTAGAAAACAGAAAGGTCGGGAAAACGAATAATTTTTAATAAATTTTAAAAACTTTTTATAAGAAAAGAGACGGAAAATTTAGAGACAATCGCCACAGAAAATATTTTTTTTTTTAATTTGATCCAAGCTTACAAAATTTTATAAAAAAATAATTTTCGGAATCAACTCCACGTTTTGGATGCAGTCAGACACACAAAAACTGCGAATACGATAAGCCAAATACACGAAATCTGCAGTTAGGGGCCAAAGACCCCTTTTACACAGGTTAAGGCATATATTCGCCAATAACTTTACTTCTGATTATTCTAAGAAAAAATAGTTTAGTGGCATTGGAAAAGGGATATTTTTCCGCTTCTATTAAATGTATATATGTAAGATGAATTCTATGGGTATTTGTATGAAACTAAGTTAGATATGCCGGTTAAGTTAGATATATGGTTTAATTTCTTCTTTGTAGCATCTTTTATCATTGCTTTTTTGTACCACCATTTTTTGTTGATTTGAAGGCCTGTACATTTTCCAGTATTTATAAAACGAGCTCAAGGCCAAGAATAATAATTTTTCACTTTATAATTTTTAAGAATATTATTGTTTTTTTTTTTTTAATATTCATTTTTTAATTAATTATTAAAAGTTGTTTTAATTGAATAGAGTAGCAAAAATGTTTAGAGACAACCGCCAAAGCTTTTCTTTTATCAAAAAAAAACAACTTTACAATAAATATCAACACATGTCACACCTTTTTCTAAAACGAACTAAGATAAAAATCTCGATTTATGAATTAAGCACACTACTGGCTTATTCAACTCAATAGGCATACTTTATTCGCTATTCGTTACTTCATTGCTAGGTAGCATATTTTCTGCTCGCTTTAAGCTTTTTTTTTTTTATAGTATAAATAGTCATAAGCGCCCATAGTTTTAGTTGCTTAGCTACAAGCAACTTCTTCACATGCATTTTTAAAGCGAATTACTAGTTGTCAACAAATTTTCCGAAATGTTTTTTTTATTCACAAGTTTGCTAACTACCTACGAATAAAATAGTGCTCATATTGGCTTATCTGTATAAAACGTTCAATGAATGATGGCGCCGCTACTCAGATAAATACATACCAAAAAAAACTCCTTTAGGTTTAGTTGTACGACATATCATTAGAAAGCGCAACTATTGTCGAATAAAAAACGACACTGAAGATGGCATAACGACACAACTGGATTGTCTGCAAACAAAATTCGACCAAGGGAGATAGTTTCAATAGATATTAATTACGGAAACTGTCGGAATATCAACGAAGCCTCAATATCAATGAAGCCTAAACTTTTCGCTTGATAGTGCGGCTTTATTTTTGAGCGGAATATTTTTATATTTTATTTTTAATATTTTCTTTTGAATTTTATTACTTTTTATTTTCCAAAATTTTTCTATGCTATAAAATTCAAAAAAAAATGTTATTTTTTCCATGCAAAAATCAAAAGCTAATGTTTGAATGAGAAAAATTTGTGATTTAATTATTTTTGAAGCATACTTTTAGGCATATTACTTCCATTACGACAAGACTTCCAATAGTTAATAGGCAGAAATGCGGCTAAGTGTATGTACTTTCAAGTCTACAGTCAAAGTCATTTTCTAGTTTAGTCACGCGTGATGACAATATAGAGTATCCCCATCATCATAATAATTTTCTTCGTTTAACCCGATTTGACGAAGCAATTTAAGTGAAAAAAACATTTTTTTCGCTTTCAGATTTTATAACAAATTTTAGTAAAAAAAATTATTTTCTATTTAAATTTTTCTCATGAAACCGGATGTCAGTTAATTTTTTTATTTTTTTTTTTGAAATTCAGGAAAAAAAATTTTTTTTTTTTTTGTGACACTTCATTCAGTTAAATTTTAATGCAAATCAGCTGCGTCTACTTGTTGTGATAAGCCATCAGCAAGCTAACTCACAGCTTAATTTACCATTTACATGCAATATATGGCTACAGACCTATGCACACCAGACGGCCACGTTCACACCAATTTAGGTCTAAAGCTATAACTTGGTCAATTAAACAAAAAAAAAATATTTACAATATTATTAAACGCTTAGTCGGTTAGACAGCAATTAAAGTTGTAAAAAAGTATGTTTATGTTTCCTTGAATGCAGTAACTGACCACTTGCATAAGTATGATCAAAGCAAAAATTTGTCTTGTATCTTAAAATATAAAAGCCAAGAGCGATGTACCAAATTGTGAGCAGCCTAAAAGTATGTGATGATTTGTGTAACACCTATCACAGAACTACGCCTGTCAGACCTAGTATTTAGTACATATCAACATAGACGTAGAAAGCGTATTCGCATAAATCATATATGTACCTTTTAAATTCTCCAACTCAAAATTTAATTTAAAAAACAAATCTTACTTTCATTCATTCACTAAGCAAAATATCCATTAATGACAGCAAAGTGGGAGCGAGCACTCAAAGAAAATCAATCGACAAGGCTTTGCGCGCACTTCAATATCCTTCCAAGAACTGCAGATAAACATCTAAACGGTTTCCTCATATTTTTCAATTTGATGTCGGTTGTCTGTATTTTTGTTGTTTTTTTTTTTTCTTTTTTCTTAGCGGCAAAGTGTTTGAAGTGACATTGGCAGGTATTTCACGTTAATGACCCAAATCAAAGTTGAGCCCAAATGATGTTCAAGGAATATAAGAAATTAATAAATAAGAAATAAGAAGACATAAACATGGGACTAAGCAGAAGTGTGAGTGACGAAAAGAATAGATGAAGGAAAAATATAAACTAAAAAATTTAATAGAACAGAATTAGCGTGGGATATCGGCAATCATTGAACTCAAAGCGTTGTTGCTTGCCAAACATGGTTAATGTCATAAACCTCTTAAATTCAAATATTTATTTTATTTCAATAAATTTTATTTTATTTTTATTACTCCTTAATATATATATATATTTCTTTTATTACTGTTATCAATAAAAAAAAAACTTAAACGCAAATCGCTTATTAAAAAAAAAATGTGCGTAAATAATTTGTGAGTCAATAACCCGCACATGAGTAACGTGTTTAGCATTACTAATGACTAGCCTGCAAAGCAGTTTTAAGTTGAGTAGAGTCGAATGGCAAGTATTACTCTGTAGTAAACACGCTTGTACACACCTGGCCAACAAAATAGAAACACAAGTAAACAAAAATCTGCAAATTTTTTTCATAAAATATTACCAAACGGATTTCTTTGCCAATAAATTATAGATATAAAAACAAAATGCAAACATAAGTTCTTTATTATACCAACACAAGTCAAAACAACGATTTTTAGAATTTTTGTTTGTGTGTCTATATGTTTGTACGCGCATCACTCAAAAACTGCTGCATAGAGTTGCATGCAATTTTCACTGAAGTACTGCTAGTTGTCTTTCTTAATGTTTAGAATTCTTCTTACAGCAGGGGACTATTTTCTCTCCACATACAATACAGTGGTGGCAATAAAAGTACAATCAAATGTTTTTTTATACATTCATATTGTGAAATTGTAACAAGCCGATGTCTGTACATAATAGATTTCAAAGCAAAATGCAAACAAGGGTTGTTTAATTTAGTAACTTATGCCAAAACAATAGTTTTTAGAATTTTTGTTTGTCTGTCTATATGTTTGCACGTGCATCACTCAAAAACTGTTGCATGGAATTGTATCCAATTTTCACCAAAGTTTATCTAAAGGTCCTACTTAATGTTTAGAACCATCTTTGCCGTAGGAAACAAATTTCTTCTCCCATAATACAGTGGGGGCAATAAAATGTGTTGCGGAATTCCTATATTGCGATAAATGATACAATTTTCCTTTGAATCTCTATCTGTTTTTGTCCCCCTATTCATTGTCTAGAAGGAGGGAGACCAGGAAGAGGGAGACCAGCACTCCGATTTAAGGACCAAGTGGAGACCGATTTGCGATCCCGCGGTGTTTCCAATTGGCGCCAGTTGGCGCAACGAAGAAACGACTGGCGAGCTATGTTGGACGGTCAAAATCGCCCAGGCGGTTAGATTTAAAGAAGAAGAAGATTCATTGTCTAGTTTAATCTCTCCCTGTCTTGTCTGGCACAGCTAATAATTAAAATTCCTTTCGATGTACACTATTGCTCTAATAGGAAGGATCATTAAACTTTCTTAGAAATTTTCTCTCGCATACTCCAAAGATCATCCCATCTTGTTTCGACACAATTAATGATTCCGAGTCATACTTTAGTTATGAGGCGAGACTCAGAGTGATTGACCTTTAGCTGTATTTACTTCTCAATGGCCTTGCCAGTTCTGAGTAGCAATAGCGAGACTCATTCTGCTCTGAATTTCTTGGATGACATTATTTTCGATGTGATCGTTGCTTCCCAAATGGACGAAGCTCAAATTCGTAACTATCTTATTTTGACTTCCAAGTCAATAGTGCGCCAATTCTTTATTTGATGTTATTGTAGCTCAACGTTGTCATTTTAAGGACCCTATAAGTCGAAGTGACTATTAGCAGGAACTCCAAAGCGATGTAAAAAACTAATTTGAAATGGACTACAAAGCGTTCTAAGGCTCGACTATCCTAACACGAGTGTTCTGCGGGTTCTGGCGTATCGTGAAAATCTTATTGATGGAACTTATTATGTCCATTGAGCTCGTTTATTGGTTTCAGTCTTCAGCACAATATATCTGATAGAATCTTAAATGCGATGTTAAGGAAGCTGAAGGTAGAACTCCATATCTAGCTCTTAGGCTAAGTAGGTGTTCTACATGATATAGCAACAAAATTAGATGAAGTCTATGATGCCTAAAACTCTCCAAGACGCTTAACTGACGCGACTGGCGAAATCCCCTTCATTATCAAATTAAGCAGAGCGCACTCAAATCCTAAACTGAAGGCATTAGCTCATCGAAAAATATTCTTCATAAAAATGGATGCATGTTTTTCACCAACCGTTTCAGCTCAGTGTTCGAACAGCTCGGTGGGTACTCCTACCTTTAGAGGAGCTGTACTCTGTTGAGCCTTGATATTGCCATTCTAACTTCTTCATAGTTGGGTCGTGAACCAAAATTCTACCCTTCGGAATTGGGATATTGGGTTCAACATCATGCATGTCGGGTTTTAAGTATGAGCCGGCTTTTTAAGCTCCGTGCCCTTTTCTGCTATCAAACTAGGCGCCTCTCTTCCCACTTTGCACCACAATAACGCTCACTATCTTAGTCACTTATGTAGTTAAGTATAAATAAGCAAAGGGAATCACCTCCTAAAAGAGTAGAGAAAACCTTAAAACAGTCATGTTGATTAGATTTTTTTGATATAAAGTATTTATTTGTTAACAAAATGAATTTATGCACTTGTTCGTGAGCCGCTCCTTTGCATCGAACAACAACAACAGTAAAGGAGTCAAATCGCATTAGCGACGAACGCATTGAGCGGTTGCACCTACGAATGTGAGTACTGGCACTTTCAAATTGATTTATGCTTATGTGTTACATTTAGAAATTATTGCAAATTCTTTTTATTTCGCAACAACAAAACGAAAAACTATAACAATGAGCTTGCAACTAAATGAAATGCAAAAATGTTGTATCTCCACATAGCTGTTGGACTATCACTTTATTTCTAGTTTCATTTATATTTTTGCAAGTAAGCAAGCGCCACACATTTGGCGAACTATATCAAATACAAAATAATAATTTATTCAATAAAACCCTGTAAATAAACCAACTAATTTTAAACTACTCTAAAACGGATATGAACACCAGTCCCAACTAGTCAGCCAACTGACTATTTTTAATTGTCACTGGTCATATTTGCGAGTAAATAAACTAGCGTCAAACTAGTCCGAAAGAGAACAAAAAATAAATACGTGAAAATCATCCGTGCATGGTAAATAAGTACAGGCAGATTAAAGTGTAAAATTCTGGTTCTGGAAATATGAAATTTTAAAAAACAAGTCAGCCGAAAGCCTCCGATGCTAGCGCTGCGTTTTCCTTTTAGCCTACTTGACAATTTATTGTTAATTTAAGCTTTTTAAAAAAAAAAAAATAATAAAAACAAACAAGTTCTCTGGGATATTAAGTTGGTACAGAGTTAGTCTTTCTCAGACTAGTATGAGATGGGTTCGAAAAATTTAGCTGTGAAATAGTGTTATTAAAACTGTGACATCTCCACTGTTCGTTAAAGTTTCATTTTTGTTGGTACAGATTAAAACTTTTTCGGAATAGTATGAGATGAGTTCGAAAACTCTAGTATGAGACGATTTCAGAAATTCTAACTTTTAACTACTGTTTTTAATCCTGTGCCCCTGCAGTGTTCTTGAAAATTTTATCTATGGTTGGTATATATTTAATCTTTTTCGGACTAGTATGAGATGGGTACGTAAATTCTAGTTTTAAAACAGTGCTTTTAAAATTGTGACCACCAAAGTGTTCTTCAAAGTTTTATTTTTTTAGCACAGATTTATTTGTCTTAGGACTAGTTTGAGGTACGTTCAAAACTTAGAGTGGTACAACAGTGTTTTTAAAACTGTGCCTATTTCAGTATTCTTCAAAATTTTATTTTTTGTTATTACATATTTGGTCTTTTTCAGACTAGGATCAGATGAATTCGAAAGCACTAGTTGTAAAACAGTGTTTTTAAAATTGTGACCGCTCCAGTGTTCTTCAAAGCTTTATTTTTTGTTGGTACAGAATTAAACTTTTTCGAACTAGTATGAGATGAGGTCGAAAGCTTTAGTTGTAAAACAGTTTGAGGTGCGTTCGAAATTTGTAGTTATTCAATAGTGTTTTTAAAACTGTAACTACTCCAGTGTTCTTCAAAGTTTTATTTTTGTTGGTACGGATTTAGTCTTTTTCAGATTAGTATCAGCCTAGTGTTTTTTCTAACTATTTGGGTGTTTCACTGCAGGGAAAATATAGTTTAGAATGAAGAGCAGCGCTGGGGATGAAGTGCGCAACAACGCATTTCGTTAGCCAAGTGTTGAAGGCCTTCACTGGCCGGTAACACGCCCGTAACTCGCTCGCTTAGCTAACCAATGTCCATTATAGAAACACGCTGTGACGACGCCGGTCATGCTGCAACTATGCCATGCATCATTGTCACACCGAGCGTTATTTATGCGCATTTTTATACAAACACACACACACATGCATAGGTATGCGACACACACACACACATGCATAGATATGCGACACACACACACACATACACTGATAGATGTTATGTCCTGCCACTTTAGTTTATTATGTGCGGAAATTTCGGAATTCACACGTACCGGACGGCCGATTGCCAAGATGGATTTTGTATATGTTTATAAGTGTGTGTGTGTGAGTGTAGGTCTGTTTTAAGCATGCACTTGGGAGCTCACTGGTGATACGGAATATTCGTGCAAATAAAATAGTTAGAAATTACTTGGTGTACGCTGCAATTCGAGTGACCAAATGCATGCGAATTATCTGTGAACGTGTTTGGCATATAAAAACAACAACAACAAAATGTGACGTCAAAACAAAAGCAAGTCGTCAAAAGGAATGGAGTGAATGGATGAATGAATTCTTAGCGTTGAGTGTGTTAAGCGTTCTTGTGCTGTGCTGTGCTGGGCTGTGCTGTGAGTGCACTTGTAAGTCCGTCAGTCGGTTTGCGAAGCGTTGCCTTTGCTCGCCTTTTTATCTAGCTGTAAATAATACGTGCATAAATGTATTTGAATTTAATTTTAAATAGATAAAGTGCTTTTACATATTTATACAACCCGACGTGGGAATGAATGAATTGAAATAAATTGGCCTAAAGCCGAACTTTATTCTAAGCTGAAAATTTAGTTTTCCACACAAAACAGCGATAAACTGGCTAATACTAAATCTCTTGCCACCGTCGCACTGTTGATTGCTAGAAGCGTAAGTGGAATCGAAGCTGTAACGAAACCGTAACTCAAGTCGAAACCAGAAGCGAAACTAAAGAATAGTTTGGAAACAAAGCCTTACCAGTATTAAAACCGGAATTAAACCAAACTCCAATCGAAACTGGAATGTAATCCCATGGCGAAACCATAACCGGAACTAAAATCTAAACGGAACCGAACTCCAGCCGAAGCCGCAACCTAGAGTAAAACCGAAACCAAATCCTAATCTCAAATCGAAACCAGAATCTGATCCCAAGACGAAACCAGAAATGGAAACCAAACTGAAACTCAAAGTGAAACCCAGGCCGAAACCAAAAACGAAACTCCAAGCGGAACCAAAACCCGAACAGATTCCGAAACCATAACAAAGCCGAAGCCAAATTCCGAACTCTAATCGAAACTGTAACTGATCCCAAGGCTTAACTGGAACTGAAAAACGAAACTCAAAACGGAACCTAAACCGAAAACCAAGCATAAACCGAAAAAAAAGCCGGAACTATAACCTAAACTCAAGTTGAAACTGGAATCAGATCGGATCAGAAACGGGAAATAAACTGTAACTCAAACTGAAACCGGAATCGAATCCAAAACCGATACTAAACGAGAACCAACCCCCGAATTTTAATTGATCGCAAGGCGACGCAGAAACCGACACGAAATCCGAAACTCAAAAGCGGAATCCAAACCGAAACCAAGACTATAACTCATTTCGCAACTGGAATCTCAACCGAAGCTGAAACTGGAAACAAAACGAAAAACCGGAACTAAGAATGGTATCTTAAAAGTAACACGAACAAAAACCGGAACTAGAAATGAAGCTTTAATCCGAGCCGAAGCCGAAACCGAAGTTGGAACTTAAACTAGCACTAAAAATTTAATCAGTTCTGAAACCGTAACCGAAAGCTCAACGAAACCTGAAATCAGATTTGTTAAATTTGATTAGTAATTAGTAATCAATTAATTAGACGTATTTTTTAATTGCTAATGATTATTTTATTTGTTTTTTCAAGAAAAGAAATAATCAAAAAAAATTAAAAAACATCAAAAATAATCAATAAAAGTTGTTTGGATTTTTTTTGACTATTTTTGATTTTTTTAGTATTGTTGATGTGAACACAATACTGAAAAAAATCAAAAATAATCAATTGATGTGATCACAATACTGAAAAAAATCAAAAATAATCAAAAGTAATCAAAACATATTTTTTTAATAATTTTTTTTTTCTTTTTGAGTTTTTTAATGATCGTATAAAATTATCATATTTTTTTTGATTATTTATTCAAATAATTGGAAAATAATCATTAAAAATTTAAAGTAATTGGTAATCAATTATTAAATGGATTCTCAAGAAAATAATTAATCAAACCGGTAATCATTACGATTAGTAATCATTATTTAACAGGTCTGCCTGAAATATAACGAAAAATCTTGCCAGACCGATACTTTAAACAGAACCGCAAAAGTAATAGAAACAAAAATGAAATCCAGGACCAAAACCATATTTAAAACTGAACCCAAAAAGGGAGCTAATCCCAAACCGAAAATTATATGATCGTCTTTGACATCATTTATTGTTGCTTTTGTACTAGCTTCAAATATATTTCCCGAAGGTTTAAGTGAGCTTTACCGATATTGACATTCCTTTGCCGGATACGACCCGGTACTAGGATCTTCTCCTATAGCTCTTATGTCGCTATGAAGCATTAAAGTGTGAAAGCTACGGCCAGGGAACTTGACCTCTAACACGAAAACAAGAAAGAATTGGAATTATATAGAAAAGGGTCAGTCTTGATATTATATAAGATGAAGGAAGGTCATCCCTTCCAAATTTTTTTTATTTTTTTTCTTTTTGATTTTGTGAGAAGCAGAGAGTTTGTTTACATCTTTTTCTTGGTTGCAAATTGGAAAAATCAAAGCATGTAAGATTTTCTTTAGAAAAGTCTGTTAGCCGGATAAATGTAGTGCTCTGCTTTTGTGAGTATGTTTGTACGCGCATCACTCAATAACTGCCTAGAGGAATTGACTTTAGCTTCCTTCTATATAAGGTCACAGCCACATCTTAAAACATAGAGTCAATCTCACCACTGCTGCTATTGGCTTAGTTTGAATAAATTTCAATGTAGGTGCGTGCCGAAGTCTAGCACCGCCGCGGGCATTTAGTTTTTGTAATTCAAATGTTCTTAATGAAAAAATATTTTAATATTTTTTGAAGGTTAGGCAAATACAAAGGGTTGAAAATCCACAACTCATTGCAATTTTTTATATTTTCCCTGAAACAATAGAACAAAGGAAGCTCAAAAATATGTTCGCACCCCTAAGCGTTTCTATGGAAATGTGTAATACTGCAATTTTAATATTTATTCTATTTATATAATTTTCATTATCTGACTTTGTTGTGACTTCTGAGAGGTTGTACCAAAAATGAATGCAGAAAGGTTTCATCAAAGGCCAGCGGCGGGGTAAAATATTACAAGAAAATTTTTCTAACAAATATTTGAAAGTCAAAGCAAAGCGCTTGCCAGAGGTGAAAAAGAATTACGCAAATATAAAATGTGAAAGAATTTGTTGTTGCTTTGAGTCAAATTTAAAAGAATTTTTGAAGTGAAAATGCGCATTGCTACGCTTGGAAAATTTATTTGGTTGAATCAAGTTTTGTTTTGTTTCATATTGTGCGTGAAAAGGAAGGAAAAGAGAGGGGAGAGGGAGTGAAGAAAGAGAGAGGGGATGAAATAGGGAGGCAGAAAAAGATTGAGAGAGGGAAAATAGAGAGGCAGAGATATAGAGAAGGGCAGAGATAAAGCGAATGGGAAAAGGAAGGTGGGGGAAAAAATAGAGGCAGATTGAATGGAGAGCAAAGGTGATAGGGGTGATAACGAAAGAGATATATATAAATAAAGAGGTAGAGAGAAAGAGATAAGGATAATGACAGAGACATAGATAAAGAGAGAGGGAGGAAGAGAAAAATAGATAGTCAGAGGAAAAGAAAACGCGATAGAAAGCTGGTGACGGAGATGAAGGTGGAAGTGGAGATGAAGATGGAGACGCAGAAGGATACGGAGATAGGCATAGAGATAGATATGGGGAAGGAGATAGAGATAGAGATAGATATAGATATAGATATAGATATAGATATAAATATATATATAGATATAGATAAAGATATAGATATAGTATAGATATAGGTATAGATATAGATAGAGATACAGATAAAATAGGAGGTACAGACAGAGAAGCAGATGCAGATGAAGATAATGAGGGAAATTTGTATTGAAAGGGAAATTTAAGGAGAAATTTTTAATTTGTTTTTTATCTCGTCACTGCCGAGGGGCAATCCCGCTTTGAGAAAACTTTTTCAAAACATTTCGATGTTACCTATCACGGAACTTGATCCAGGGACCTTCGATGTGGCACCCCAGCACACTACCCCCACACGACGATCGCCGCTGACATCACGTCACGTACATTAACAAATAAATCAATTCTGCACAGTGATGCCACATCGAAAAAATATCCATTTAAGTTAATGGTTAACTGTGGCGTTAGCAGCTTACCAGCAAAAACCAATTGGACATTTGACAGACATCAGCAGACAACAGACAAAGTTGGCAAATTTTTGCGGCTACTCCAATGTCACACATCAATTACCAGCGACAACTACAACAAAAATAAAAACAACAATGCTGAACAGTAATGCAATGCTGTCACAAACCGTTTTTGTGTTGCTTCTGCAGACTCTATAAAATCCAGAAAAAAAAACAACAAAAAACTACGTGCCTCGCTGCTTAAATGGCCTGCTGGGTGGCATTGAATCCATGTTGACGACGCTAATCTCCTCGCATGCACAAACCCTGCACTCCAACACGCTACAACTGCTCGCTTCATTGTGTAGGTGTTTTGATGCTGGTCATTCATAGGACTCATCCGCCCACCAGAAACATGCAGAAAATGCCAAAATCACAAAAGGCAATAAACTGCATGCAAAATTGTGCACATTTTTCAAACCAAACTGCATGCGCTATGTACCGAGCCCACTTTTTCAAATTTTTTTGTATTTTTGTTTTGGGCATTTTTTTATAATTTTTTTGCTTAATGCTAACCCCGGCTATTGCTAAAACTTACTCCCACTACGTCATATGTCAGTTAGAGTTACTGTCTATGCAATCCTTTTCATGGTGAAATTCTACCGAAATTTCATAAAAAGAACACGTCAAATGCAACTCTGGCGTTTTGCTGCGTTGCACAATAGCAGTAAGTGACTATGACATGTAGCTGAGCATTTGAGTAGTGGGAGCGTGAAATAGTAGTAGCTGCCAATTAAAATGTCTCACTCAGTGTGGTATGTATTTAGTATGAAGATCACAAAAGGAGCGAGTTGTAAAACAGATTCATCAAGAAATAGCAGTTCAGCTGACGTTAACTAGCACTGTACAGGGTGCATCAAGTTTGTGATAAATGAAAGATATCAGAAACAGGAAGACACCGATGAAAACAAGCATGGAGAGCTATTTCTGATCTAGGTACAACCTGTACGAAATTTGACTTGCTTACATTGTTCATTGAAAGATATGTAGCCCAAGATCCGTTTAGACTATATAAGGGATATATGTTGTATGGTACGATTTACTTGGTTCGGACAAATGACGCATCTCTACATATAAAAAAAAATTATAACAGATCGATGTCTCTACAGTGCATATATTCAGGAAAAATTTAAAGGAGGGTATAACCCAAAACAACAGTTTTTAAAATTTTCGTGTGTATGTTTGTAGGTTTGTGCGCGCATCACTCAAAAACTGCTGTATAGAATTGAATGCCATTTCCACCGTTACATTACTCGGCATCTAACTTAAAGTTAAAGATATCCCTTATTTCGATAACTCGACCGGTTTCGAAGTTATCGACTAATATGTGGACCAGGGTGACCAAAAATGCGTGAGTACAATAAGGGTATCAAACGAAAGGTGCTAATGAGTACTGCAATAATGTGATGTGATTAAGTTCGATATCTCTATTGGTTTCGGTAAATGACCCAATTTTATCCAGATATCTGTAACCTGGCCGAAAGAAGGACAGACAGAGAGACATAGCTGAATAGCCCTGATCATTTCGGTTCGGTTAATAGGTCCATCTCTTCTTCTTCTCATGTGAAAGTTATTATACCATTTCATATACATTAAAGGTATAAAAAGTCGATTTTTTATCTGCCTGCTATCCCCAAATAAATAACGAAACTATAAAACTTTTATAAAAATTTAGTAAAATTCTCCAAAGTGTATGGCTTATTTATTTTTTGCTGTTTTTCTTTTCTTTCAGACGGTATAGTCGGACCCGGCACCATTACGTCGCCGTGGCCACCTATGAGTGCCGGTCCACCTGGTGCGCTGGGGCCGGCAGACACAAATGGCAGTATGGTGGATAGTAAAAATTTGGATGTCGGCGACATGAGCGACGTAAGTAGATCCTCAATATTTATAAGTTAATTAGAGCATATTTATTTTGACAGTCACTTCACCGAAGAGCCTAAGCTGATTTTAGTCAAAAAAAAATTACGAATGTCTTTCAGGAAAGCCCAATCTCAATTGAAAATCTAAGGATTTACAGAACATTCAACCCTCACGATTTTAACAATCTCCTTAGGCCTTTCAAGAAACTACTGCTATATCCACCAGCTCTCGTGTAACCGCGTTCAGCTAAGAAATTTCTATTACATATGAATTTAATATTTTTTGTTTTTCGATTGCATATCAAATTAGAGAAAGGGCACTTAACACAATTGTATATAAACTCCATTTTGGTTGTTTAGGCGCGCAACCGCAAAACAACAAATTACAAAAACAAAAACATAAATAAATACAAAATTCAAAATGTAACTAACTAAATATGCGCGAAAAAGTTAATGTAACTAAAAACGACATTCAATTTGGCGAATGCAAATGTGTGGGACGAACTACCCAACAAAAAAATGTAATTAGTTGGGAATGCAACCAAGAAGCAGGGGGCCAAATGATATGGCTGAATACTAGTCCTATTTCTCACTACTGTTTCTGACTCGCCGGGATTGCCTTAGGTATTTTTGAAGCGTTCAATAATTTGCTTTTTAGTTCAAATAGGTTGATTTCATTTCAAACTGATTGAACTTGCGCTCTTCAAAGATTTTAAATAATTAAAACTAAAATAAAGATGTTTCAAAATTAATTTTAAACAATTGACTGATTCAAAAATACCGTCAAATCGCTCTAATAATTAATCAATTACTGAAAATTATGCAGATAATAATATAATCAAGTAATTAAAAATATCAAATTAAAACTATTTAGATGACATCAAAACTAGCGTATTGTTAGCTTAATGGTAGCAAGGCGTGTCAAAATTTCTTTGACGAAGAAGCCTAGCAGCTTCCGAAATGTATCTATAAGAAAAGCTATGACGGTTGTCTCTAAACATTTTTCCTACTCTATACAATTAAAAAAACTTTTAATAATTAATTAAAAATGATTATTAAGAAAATAGAAACAATAATAATTTTCATTAAAGTTAAAAAAGTGAAAACTTATTATTCTTGGCCTTAAGCTCGTTTCATGGATACTTTAAAATTATTTAGGTTAAAAAATTAATTGCACTCAAATTTATAATAATTAGATATTATGTGTATTCGAATACATGAAACCCGTCAAATATTTAAAAATAAGAAAAAAATTAGGAACAGTCTAAGAATTAAAAATAATTAAAACATGAAAAATAATAAAAAATTTTAAGTAAGCGTGCAATTAAAAGTAATCAAAGAATTAAAAACAGTTAACTAATTAAAAGTTATCATGTAATTTAAAAATTCACATAAATTATATAAAATTTATTTAATTATTTAAATGTAATTCGAAAGCTTAAACTGTTAAATAATTAAAAATAATCAAAAAACTAAAGACAGGAAAATAATTAAAAAAGATCATAAATTAAAAAGAGTAGAATAATTTTAAGTATAATGAAAAATTAAAAAAAATTAAATAAATTAAATTAATCATGTAATTAAAAACAATCGAAAAATAAAAATTGTCAAAAACTCATAATAATCCAGAAACAGAGTCCATCTAAAAATAACAAAAAGTTCGAAACAGTAAAATAATTAAAACTAATCATGTAATCAAAAATAATCAAAAAATTTAAAAAACACTGAAATTATTTAAAATTTTTCTGATTATTTTAATGTAATCAAAAAGCTTAAATTGTCAAATAATTAAAAATACTCAAAAAATTAAAGACAGAAAAATAAGTAAAAGTAATCATGTAATTGAAAATAATCACAAAAAGCCAGTAAGTCAAAAACTTACAAGCATCCGGCGGCCGCCGTGGTGTGAAGGTAGTGTTGCCGGCCTACCACACCGAAGGTCCATGGTTCGAGCCCTGGTACAGGTAACATCAAAAGTGATTTGAAAAAAAAAAAGTTTTTCAAAAACGGGGTCGCCCCTCGGCAGTGGTTTGGCAGACTCTCCGAGTGTATTTCTGCCATGACAGGCTTCTCAGCAAAAATTCGTTTCCTTTGTAGATGCCGTTCGGAGTCGGCAAAAAACTGTAGGTCCCACCAATTTGTAGGGAAAAATTCAAATCGGCACACCACAAATTGGAAGAGAAGCTCGGCGCAAAAATCTCTTAGGAGGTTTATGATGGATGATATACCTGTTGTATATCGCGCCATAGAGAGAGAGAGAATAAATAAATGTAATCAAAAATTAAAAAAAGAAATTATTTAAAATTAATCATATAATTAAAAATAATCAAAAAATATAAATAGTCCAAAACTCAGAATAATCCAAAAACTAAAACGTGTCAAATTAAAAAGTAACACAAAATTCGTACCAGTAAAATAATTAAAAGTAATCATGTAGTTAAAAAATTAAAAAAGTATCAATAATAGAGAAACTAACAATGCTTCATAGATTAAAAAGGGTAGCATAATTAAAAGTAACCAAATTAAAAAGCAATATAACTCAAAGTGATCAAAAAATAAAAATAATCAAAAAACTAACAGTAATATATAAAGTAAAAATAGTATAATGGTTAAGAATAAAAAATTAAAAACAGTAATTAATAGTAATCATGCAATTAAAAATAATTAATAAAACATAGTCAAAAAAATAGCCGAAAATTTTCAAAAAACGCCAATAATTAAAATTTTTTTTTTAAAAACCAATAATTGAGAAGAGTTAACAAATAATCGATTATTTGAAAACATTTAAAAGTTTGAAACCTTCATTTTAATTAAATATAGTCAGGTAGTTGAAAATAATCAAGTAATTAAAAATAATTAGATAATTAGAAATAATCAAAAAACGAAAGTCTTATAAAGAAATTATTAGAAAATAAAAACTTAAAAAAAAATAAACAATCAAATGGATATAGTCTGATAGTCTGATTGAAAGATAATTCAAATTAGTCTCGCTAGAACTGTATCGAGAATGATTCTCTTTATCGACTAGCCGCACGCAATTTTTTGGCATAACAAATACCTACACTAATGCTAATGTAAATGTACGCCAAAAAAAACTCCTTGCAATTACATTCGAAATACACAAGTTAATTTCAAATATGTCTGAAATTTCATTTGACCACAAATATGTTTGCAGTCAATTTCGGTTATCAATCAAATTGTAATTTTAGTATGAATACAAAACGCAAATAAAAGTCAACACAAATACAAACAAGTATACATGTAATAAATGACAATTTGGCATATGAAATAACGGTGTATTTGTGTATGTGCGTGTGTGTGTGTGCATTTAGCTATTATAATTCTAGGAATGCATTGGCGTAAGTTTTTTTGTGTGTTTGTGCTGTGTGTGTGTGGCACAGACTCCTTCAAACATTATTAACTTCATCAATGTAATTTGACACTCACTCACTGCTGCCAACGGCAACAGCCGCTTCAACAAAAACAATCACCAAAACATAAAGTGAAACCAATAACCGTATATCCACATGTACACCAACGCCAACAACAACAATGGCACAGAATGGCAATATTGTATTATATTACCGCAGTCGCTGTCATAACTGTACGGCCCACGCCTCCCACTTAGTCGCGTGACCCATAACCCCACTACCAGTTCACAACTGAAATTGCCACAGCAACAGTTTTCTCTATACAAATTGGACCGGCAGCTCTTTCGTACAATTGTTATTGCTTGTATGGGTGCTATTGTTGGTGTGACACATATTGAGTCCGTTCTTTTTGAATTCCGAGGTATCCCAGGGTCGCCCGAAATTGCACCTTTTCTGTTCCTACCTTTGAATTTATAACTGGGCAAAGCCACTTATGAACCAAGTGTAAACGGATAGTAAAATATCGAAGCTTTAGCATATTCTTTCCTTTTTTGCTTTATAAGGAAACAGTTTTTGCTTTTATTTTTGGTTCTGAATTACTGCCATTTCAATTTTCAACGGCGGAAGAGGGAATATTTTTAATATTAGTAAGGCTAGCCTATTCTAAGCAGTCAATCCAGTGGGTCTTAAAACTTTTACTTTTAAGAAATTCTGAGATTTTTTATGACAGCAATTTCTGTATGAATAGACCTCCAATGACACCAGAGACCTTACCAAATAGTAGTCAATCAGCAACGGTTCAGGGAGTTTTTTCAGATTGCAACTTCAGTCGAAGTCCCCTCCATCTTCGAGTCCATGCTGTGACATCTATCCAAACCCTTAACCCTCTTTTCATGCGTTCAAGTACTTTACTACGAATACTTCGATGTACGTATGTATGCTTGCCTGTCATTGTATTCTTTCTTTTGAGCATCCAGCTACTCAAATTGCTCATTAAAAATCATTGACAATTAATGCCACTTGAATTTACGGTCGAGTAACACACTTTTGTTCTTGTTATTTGTTATTGTTACGTATTAAGCGTGCACATAACAACTCATTTCTGTTGTGAACTGCTCTTCCATACACATTTACCGGTTGTTGGCGCTCTGCGTTGTCATAGTGATACAATTTACAGTGGGCTGAAGACAGACTATGGGAAAAAATCCGTTCATAATGGTTACGGTTTTCTGTTCAAGAGGGCATTCATCCCAGCTTAGATGAGGTACATTCACCACAGGAGTATATTTTATTCTTGTACTTTTTTTTTGAATATTATACAGTAAAGTAAAATAAATAGCAAGAAAGTGGAAAAAATAAACATAAAAATAACAATTAAATAAAAACTATTATCAACTGGTATTGAGCTCGTGACACTTACAAAATTTGTAAAATAAAATAAAATTAAATAAACTAAAATACTATAAAATTAAATTAAATTAAATTAAATTAAATCGAGTAAAATAAAAGAAATTAAAGTAAAATTAAATTAAATTAAATCGAATAAAATAAAATAAAGTATAATGAAATAAAATAAAATTAAAAAAAATTAAAAAAAAAAGAAAATCGAATAACATAAAATTAAATCAAAATAAAATATATTATCTTATCTTAACACAGCAAAATCCAGTCAAATAAAATAATACATAATAAAATAGGATATTATAAAATAAAGCAAAATAAAATAAAAATAATATAAAATAAAATAAAATCGAATAAAATAAAGTAAAGCAAAATCCAGGCAAATAAAATAATATTAAATAAAATAAACTCGAATAAAGTAAAATAAAGTATTATAAAATAAAATAAAATGAAAAAAAAATTAAAATAATATAAAATACAGCAAAATCCAGTCAAATCAAATAATATAAAATAAAATAAAATCGAATAAAATAAAATAAAGCAAAATCCAGTCAAATAAAATAATATTAAATAAAATAAAATCGAATAAAATAAAATAAAGTATTATAAAATAAAATAAAATGAAAAAAAAATTAAGATAATATAAAATACAGCAAAATCCAGTCAAATAAAATAATATTAAATAAAATAAACTCGAATAAAGTAAAATAAAGTATAATAAAATAAAATAAAATGAAAAAAAATTAAGATAATACAAAATACAGTAAAAACCAGTCAAACAAAATAATATAAAATAAATCAAAATCCAGTCAAATCAAATAACATTAGATAAAGTAAACAATTTAAATAAAAATAACAACAAGCCGACTATCAGCTGTTGAGATTATATTACCTGTATAGGTATACCATGACTAAGACCCCTTACTTTGTTTTTCATACATGAAACTACCCACTGTGCCAAGTTAAAAGTGTGGGAGAGCACGCATGCACGCTTTTACACTTGAGTTTTTTATGATCTTTTAATTTTTTATTTGCACTTTTTCATTAACGTCAAAAAAGAATATGAATAGTGAGCTTTTCCCCACTTAACCCTTTTGGCCTTGGTGACACTTTTCATTGAGCTAGAAAGCGCCTTTAATAAATAAAGTTTACATCGATTTGCGAGTTACATATTTTGCATTCTTATATTCATACATACAGTAATTTAAGGCAGCTAACGTATTATAGGGGTAAATGTGGCATACAGGGTTCGAAATCTACTAGGTGCCGTAACTTAAAATAGTTTTGCATACTTCTTTTTAACCTTCGTTATCCGTGAGCAGTGGTCGTCAAACCCTCTTAAGTTTAATTTGGTAACTTAAAGGCACACTTCAAGTAAACCGTGTAACATGCTCTCGAAATTAGCCGATTTTTGAATTTGAAATTTCCTTTGAAAATTAAATGAGAACTTGTAAGCTTGTAAGATAGCAACCAAATTGTGAGGGTTACAATTTTTTCTGCTAGCTTATTTTTTTGTTGCTTCCAATTCCAAATTTTTGTAAGTAAGCTGAAATATATTTATCTACCATAGAAATGACGAAAAAAACTGCCATTATTATACCTAGTCGGGCTAGGCACAAAAGGTGTATTAACTTTAGTCGCGTAACGGTAGTATGTAACGGCATAAACGAATTGAGATAGATATTGACTTATACAGGGTGGCGCAAAAGTAATCCTCCTATCAGAAAATGCTATAAATTTTGCGATTGGCCCCTAAAGTCAGTTCTGTTTTGACATTTGTGTAGTAAACACATGCGAAATACACGTTAATAAACCATGTTACGCTACACTGCTCCAGAACGCGGAATATTGCTGACTATTTATTTGACCAATAATCGGTCGGGGCCAAACGGTTACTGTGAATGGTGAGCGCTACAGAGCAATGATCAACGAAAACATGTGGTTCCAACAAGACGGTGCAACAGCACACACTGCACGTGCCACAACCGATATGCTGAACATCGGAAGCTTACTTTTGCGCCACCTGTTATATATCAAAAAGAAGCTGATTAAGCCATATCCGTCCGGCTGTTAACACGATAACTTGAGTAAATTTTGAGATATCTTAGTGAAATTTGGTATGCAAGTTCCTTGACACTCATCGCCGAGCGCTATTTAAAATGGGCGAAATCCACGCCCACTTTTTATAAAGGAATATTTTCAAAAATACAAAAAAAGTGATTATTCAGTACATAATACACTTATAAGGATAAAATTTGGTGTGTACATTAATGTTAAGGCAGAAAATAAATTTTTCATGAAATTTTTGAAAATGGGTGTGGCACCGCCCACTTTTGACTAAGTCAAAATTAGAAATAATATTTATCATAAATCAAAAACCGTTCAAGATATCGAAATGAAATTTAGCACTCACATTTATATCAATACAAGGTATGTAAAAATGGGAAAAAAATGGGCGAAATCGGTTAAGAAGCACGCCCACTTTTATACGAAAGATTTTGAAAAGGATCATAGATATATTTAATAGGCAATAAGTTTGCGTACAAAAGCTTTATATCATTTATATTTCCCTTGCAAAGTGTCCGTGAACGAAGAAAGTCGAAATATAAAAATTTTTTAAAACGGGCGTAGCCCTGCCCCTTTTATAGTGGATTATTCCACAAAACTTTTTATGCCATAACTCTGACAAAAATTGATTTATCGAATACTGGCGAAAATATTGTACATATAAAGGTAAATGTTTGTTGTAAAAATGTGCTAAATCGGTCAACGGCCACGCCCAGTTTTTAAACAAAGCTCTAAAAATTTTGTTTGTAAAATGTAAAACGCGATATATATATCAATAAGATCTTGCACACATAACATGATTTTTAAGCAAAACTCGACTGCAAAAAAAAATGTGTGGGTTTTTGCAAGAAGGCGTGGCGCCGCCTACTTTTCAGCATAAAAATTCTGCTATTTTCAAAGGCGATTGCTTGTAGTTTGAAATAGATATATTTAAATCAAAATTGGTCAGCTGCTTCTCAATAGTATGTAGTATACTCCTGCCAAAAATTAAGCAAATCGGATAACACGCAAGTAAAGTATCTGGGCAAGTTTTAATTTTTGTAGGTATGAGAAGAAGAAGAGATGGGCTCATCAAGAAGTAAACTGAAATAATAAGAACGATGAGCTGAGTCGATTTAGCTATGTCCGTCTCCCCGTCTGTCTGTCTGTCAGCGCAAAAATCTCTTGGGAGGCTTATCATGATATACCTGTTGTATATCGCGCCATACATTTATATTTTTTTAAAATTAATTTACCCTTCAAGACTCATAACAGAAGTATTTTTATTGAAAACAATCAGCTGGCTTTATAATACGAACTGAAAAGTATTAAAATAGACCTGCGTTAATTGGTATGCCATAATAGATCACTACTAGGTATTAATGTTCGGTTCCACCCGAACTTAGACTTCCTTACTTGTTTTTAATTTTTCCATACAATTAATGCTTTTTTTAAATTTTTCTTTATTCGCAGGACGAAAAAGATCTCTCCTCTGCCGATGCGGAAGGCGTGTGGAGCCCCGATATCGAACAGAGTTTTCAAGAGGCTCTCTCAATATATCCACCATGTGGGCGACGGAAAATCATTCTATCCGATGAGGGTAAAATGTATGGTAAGTAAATTTGTAGTTGTAAAGCATGAAATAAGAGTAATTAGTACAAAAGAAAACGATGAAAAATGGTAGCAAAAAAGCACTCAGAAAACAAGAAATGAGGATGGCAGTTTCTCTCCAACCCGAAATTGGCAAGGAATGATGGAAAATCATAACTCATGAAATATGATATTATAGAGCGAGAGTGAATTTAAATGTATTACTAGATTAATAGTTGCCCAAACAGCAGTTTTAAAAAATTTTGTCTATTTGTCTATATATTTGATCGCGCATCACCAAAAAACTGCTTCTTGGAACTGAATACGACTTTCACTGAAGTATTGCTAAATGTCCAACTTAAAGTTTAGCGTCCATTAATCTCAAATAAATATTTTATTTCTACTGTATACAGTGGTGGCAGATAAAGTTGTCTCAACATATTTTAATAAGTATACTAAACATGGAACAGGCCAATGACTGCACGTAAAGATATATATCGCGTGAAAACACATATCGGTAGTTTTAGAGTCACAAAAGGTCAATGCAGCAATTCTTTTCATGTCTGTTGTCTGTCTGTATATATGTTTGTACGCGCATCACTTACTAACTACGACACGAAATTGAATGGTTTCTTCACCGAAATATTGCTGAAGGTCTACCACGAAGTTTGGGACACATTTTTCTGTTGCTCCTCTAAATGCTATTTTTATTCAGCTACGTGGTGAAGTGTCACACAACCGCTGTCAGCTAGCATGTAATTGAAATTTAATAAACCTGTGCTATCAATATGTTAGGAGCCCACTTTCCGTTCATTGGTCTTTCAGATAAACATAAAAAAATATATACATATTTTTCAAATAAGCATTCACTCTCACACGGCCATAAAGTTTTAGTCTGAGCTCACCGCCAGCTTCACTTTCACCAAAAAATTCATCTTTCAAATCTACCATTTCACACTTATAATTCGGCCATGTAAAATATCACAGCTCATTGGCTCTATTACTTAAGCATAAAATTTTATTGTGTTTTGACCATTCAACCAACTTAATTGGTACTTCAAATTGTCAACCAGTACCACAAAATGAAAGGGAGTAAAAAATGCAGAAAAGCAAAATTTAAAATAATAAAAAATTATCAACACCGTCACTCTGCAGCGCAAGGAAGCTGACACAAAAAAATGTGCAGCTGTCAGCCACATAGCGCACGACACAAAGCGCGACAATCCACTTAAAAGCAATTCTAATCTCTTTTTCAGTCATAATCAACAATTAAATCTGCCAATTACATACAAACATTCATGTTAACAATTTTTTTTTTTCTTTTTTTTTTGTGTGAATTTTCATGAAATTTGCCAATTTTCCTCCACGTTTCACGAATAGTCATAAAAAGTAACAAGCAACGAAATTTTTGAGAAAAAAAGTACTCAAAAGTCGATCTAAGTGCTGCCAGCTTGTGGCTCAGACAAAATTAAACGCAGCGATCTGTCAAATGTGGGAAGCATGTAGTGAGTTTTAATACGATTACAGCATATTTCCTACTCTTTAGTTATATACTCATGAAAACGTAAATATTTGTATGTATGTAAGAGCTTGCAGCTATTGAAAAATAGACTCATACAAAGTTATGTTTATCAACACCTTCCGCCTACTGCCTAAATTTGATTCTGAGCTAACTTCACAGTGCAAATCAATGCTGGCCAGATATGCTTGTTTGTAACCCTTCTGCTAGCGCGTTTAATCATATAAGTGTCTACTAAACTTACATACATATATGTCTAGAATATGACCCAGCAAACATTCTCTGAGCACTCATGACTAAAGAGTCGAAAATGAGTCATTAATATGAGAGAAACAGGAGGCACATAAATTTAATCATTTAGAAACTTTTTATAAATATTATGTAGTTTTTCGGACTTTTATGTGTTTAAAATTACGAGTCGTATGCCAAGAGCAGCTCAAATCTTGTCAGAGAACTCCTAATTTAGGAGTTATAAATGACTCTGCGTTATATATATAATATAAGACTTAAAAATATAATCATTCAAACATCATTTATGGCTCAAAGCCGAGCAAGAGCAGCTCAGATTTTGTCGAAGCGCTCATAATTGGGGAGTCATAAATGAGTCTGCAGCTCAGATTTTGTCGAAGCGCTCATAATTGGGGAGTCATAAATGAGTCTGCATTGTCTGAATAAAATTAGACATAGAAATATAATCATCTAAGCTACATGTGTGACTCTAATATGGTGAAAATTATGAACCTAAGAACTTATAAATATTTCCAAACAACAGACGATTTTATTTTGCCAGCACTTAGCGACTTACGTATGAATAAAATAACAAAATTAATTATTTTTTTTATAATTTAAAATTTTGCTCTCAAAGTCAGATGCGAACTTGTCGCTTGCGAGACAGCAACCAAAACTGGCTGGCTTATTTTTTTGTTGCCTTTTATTAAAACATTATTTTAGACGTGTATACAAAATTTTATCGACCATCGAAATGACGAATAAAAAAAGGCCAATAAAACAGCAAACATAAAAGCTTAAAAAGAATACTCCTTCAGATAAGATAAATATTTAGTCGCTTTGTACTTAGTCCCGAACACATTCAGAATCGAAGCCCAAAACGCAAACGTTATTACCCCAATAATGGTGACTATACTCGAGGGTACTGGAAAGATCATACTCATCAGGAAAGTGTTTTAAACTATGGCTCTTTTTGGAGTTAAATAAGTTTTATATGTAAGTCAAAAGTGAGAAGTTTCATGGGGGTCCAATCAGTATCAGATAAAAGGCGAAATATGAGTTATTTATGACGCCTAAAAGAGTCATACTCAGCGCAAGAAGTTAAAGCCATTCCGATTCATTCCAATATACATAAAATTAAAGGCATTCATGATAGACTCTTGAATAAGCTCATAAAGCGCTTTTTCGCTCCGACCTAGAACTCCTGTCTCACTCGTTTAAGGCTACGTTTGTTTGCTGGGTATTTACATACAGAAATATAATAAATTTACCAGCCAAGCAATTTTAGACGCCTACGCAAATCATGTCTTAGCAATTTTGACCGAAGCACGTTAAACGAATACAAGCAAAAAAAAAAATTGTGTGGTGGTAGTGTTGCTGGCCTACCACACCGACGTTCAAAGGTTCGAATACTGATACACGTAACATCAAAAGTGGTTTGAAAAAGTTTTTTTTTTTAAAGCAGATCGACCCTCGGCAGTGGTTTGGCAAACGCTCCGATTGTATTTCTGCCGTGAAAGGCTTCTCAGCGAAAATTCATCTTTGCAGATGCCGTTCAGAAGCGGCAAAAAAACTGTAGGTCCCGCTAATTTGTAGGAAAAATTAGAAACAGCAGACCACAAATTGGTAGAGAAGCGCGGCCTTAATCTTCGCGGAGGTATATCGCGCCAAATATTCATTTTATTAAACAAATAAGGAAGGCTTATTTCGGGCAAAAACGAACATTATTTATTTAATTGTGAGATATCTCTTATTTTATGATTTTAGTCTTATTATTATTTTACGATTTTCATACTAGCCGGTTTTTTTTTTCACAAGCACTTAGCGACTTATGAATAAAATAGCCAAATTAATATTTTTTGGAAATTTTCTTTGAAAATCAAATGTGAACCTGTCGCTTATAAGATATATTGATAGTTTTTAGCTATCGACTTTCTTTAACTATCGATAGTATCGGCTGGAACATCCGCCCAATGACGCAATATAATTTTCTCACAAACTATCCACAGATTTTGTTTTTACTAGCGATTTCACCAACTTTTCCCTACAAATCTGTTAGTCTCGATAGTTTTGGTATATCGGTAGTGTCTCTTGATACTACCAGTATACATGACTATCCATGGTTGCGCCCTCCCCCCCCCCCCCCCGCCCCTTACTAGTAAATGTATTTGTGCCTAAAAATACCTGTTCAGCCGTACTAAAAATGTGAATAGTTCAGACCAAATAAAAAGACTTAAACGGGTTCCAAGCTACTTTGCCACTGATTCTAGATTCATCCCAACTATTCTTCATTTAGAAGCCACATGAATCTGTTCCCAATCCGTTCTAGTTTCTGGATAATTTTCAAGGATATAACGAATGCAACCGAAACTATTAAAGTCTGCACAATGTTAAACTCATTGGAGATGTATCTAGTATGAACCGCACATAGTAATTTATATAACACTAAAACTAAGTAATGTACGCTGTAGTCTGGACATGGCCTAAAACGATGCTCAGCAATTTCATTTCCTCTCAATAAACAGCAGTCAATTCTTATGCAGATTTCTCAAATTCATTTCAATTTGCTTTTTTATTTCGCGCATTTTACGATATATAAATTCAAAAGAAAATAAATCACGAGTTAATGCTGATTAAGCCACTTAATGTAGATAATCCCCCTCGTCGGTTTACTACTAATTTCATTCACTCCGTGGAAGTTGCAGTGTTTGCCAACGCTTACAAATATTCTTATCGCACTTGTTGGCCTACGTAACTGATATATGAATGCCTATATTTGTATATACAAAGCTTTTTAATATGTACATATGTAGTATATACTACACGACTACTCCGCACATTATTTCATTCATTAAAACATTCAATTCGCCAGCGATAAAATAAAATGTGAAAAGAAAAAAAATTTATTGAAGTTATCAATTAAGTTGCAGATTTACGCTATTTAGTTGTGCTTCAAGGCAGACATTAAGGCGAGCTGCGCCCAACTTTTGTCAATCTACATATGGATGTATGTGATTGTGCAGCATGTGGCCGGCATGTGGTCCCACATTTGCCCAACTTTAGACTTTGTCATACAACTGCCGCTGAGCGTATTTCATAAGGCTCATATGTGAGTGCATGTCCGTCTGTGTGGATATTTATCGCAACTGCCTGCCTGTTGAACTCGCCTTTTAAAATTGCAGACAAATTTCGCGATTTGACACCCACACATTTCCTTTCGACTTCTGATATTTTATTATTACTATGTTCCTCTTGCTTAGCCATTTTGCGCGTTTCTTGCCTTTCACTATCTTTTTTGTTCATTGTCGCGAGTCGAGTCAGCGTCATTTTGATTATATCCCAAGAGAGTATTGAGTTACATTTTATAGACATATTTACATGGTTTATGAGCTCAGAAATATCATGAGTTTCTTGATGGTTTTTTTCTATGTTTTTTCTCTTGTCACATACAAAAAAAAATTTGAAAATCCTCAGGAGTAAAATAAACTTTCAGAGAGCTTAAGCTGGGGTATAAAGCAACAGCTGTTTCGAAGTTCCTCAAGTACTTCTCTTCGGGTTTTTCTCCGAGCGTGTGGTTGGAACTCGTACTCCAGCCACGTTAGGTATTTTTTGACGACCAAAGTGAATCTGTGACTTATTGCAATTTTTTTTGATTGCTACGTTCTTCGAAAAATTTACTTAAACTGGGATTTTCACGGTATTTCCTATAAAGTGTAGGAATATATCTCGGCGGACCACTTGGAAACAGTTTATTTGGTTTTCGAAAAAAGTAGTAGTAGAAACCCTCATACGGTGAGCCGATGTGAAATGAAAACTGACTAATTTTTCAGCATAAAGTTTCCTGTAACGATTTGTCTATTGCATGTTCAAGGTTAGTCAGCTCCGGCCTATCTTTAAGGGAAGACAAACGACATTGTGAGCCTTATATGGACTGAACAATCTCTGGTGGATTTGAGTTTATTCCAATGTAGTACACTTTATTATCATGCGAAATTACTATCGATATACTGACTATCGCTTCGGGTTTTTGATGTCTCTTCTATATGTACATTAGACGGGCCAAAAAAAATTTATGTTAGTTTTCAGAATGGCGTAAAAAATTCTGCAAAAGTTTCAGACTCCAATGTTCCTTTTTAGTGGTCTATCATTGCCAGCTTAAATTTTTTATGATCGATTACCTTTTTGCATTAAAACTACCAACCTATTCAAGTAAAAGAATTTTGCTGCACTTAGTGTTTTAGGAAAGTAAATTTCCCACAAAAAGTTCTTAATAAACATTTTGAAAAGAAAAAAAATTCGCCCGGTTTAATGTGCATAAAAACACTAAAAATCCAAATAAAAATTTTCACACTGACCTAAAGCAAGTTTTCCCCCTTTTTTCATTTCTTTTTGGCATACTGAAAAACAATATAAAAAAAATCGACCGGTCTAATGTGCATAAAAATCTAAATAGAAATTTTCTCCCTGAGCTGCAGTTACATTTTTTTTACTTCTCAGTTTATTTTTTCGCCGTTTAAAAGTAATTTAATTTAAAAACAAATTAAAAAGTTTGGCGCAGTCCAATGTACATATAAAACTTAAATTTTCGTACAAGCAAACCAGCCAATCTACTAAACGGATGACTCTAACTCAACTGTTAAGAACTCAATTCATGCCACAGAAGGCAATTGAAACAATTATTAATTTAAAAATTTAGTGGGGCACCAAAAACAATTTCTTTTTTATTTTCTTCTTTCTAAAGTCTATTTTCTACAAACGCCAAGCAAAAAAAATTAAGTTTCAACCCACCCTAATGTAGATACTAACAGATCTATGTCATCATAACTTATTTGTCATGCCGAAATTTGTCATTTTTTGAAGCACACCACACATCTCATCAGGCTTCATGTCCATTGCCTCCTATGCGAAGACAAAACGTTTATGATTTTCCATATTTTATAAAGTTTTTTTTTTTGGTTTTGTTTACTCTTTCTTCTTCCAGGCGCTTATTAATGAAGTTTTTATTTAAACGTAACAGTTGCTCACGCATACGTTGCTCAAGTTGGTCGCAATTGATGGGGCAGAAAAAGTATTTTTCATACATCTCTATGTGAACATGTGTGGGCTGATGGGCTGTGTTAATAATGGTTTCCTTAGTGCGATTAGTTACTTAAGCTTATAATCGTACTTACTACATGCATATGATCTTACTCATAGTCAAATGCTTAGGCATAGTCAGAGCTCCAAAATAAGAGTCAAAATCATAAGGGGTTGCCACTGAGTGGCACTTTCATTATCAATAAATAAATAGATATCACAAAGAGAAACCCACGTGGCCACTGAAAAAACAACTGTTATCAGTTAAAGAATTATTTATTATCACTAAGATATGAAATCCTAATTAGTACCCTATAATCAGTGAGAGATAGCCTTATTATCATTACGAGAAACCTTTATTATCACTGCAAGAAATCCTTGGTGTCACTAAGTGAACCCCTTATTACCAGTTAAAATCGTTATAACTAAGAGAGCCCCTTAAATCTCTAAAAAACTCTAAAATTCTGATATAACCCTCTATTATCACTAAAATAAATTGGTAAAATTCTAAGAGAAACCCTTATTATCAATAAGAGAAACCCTTATTATTAGTCAAGGCAAAATAAAACAACGTAGAATTGACTACTGAAATATTTTGTTTGTATAGAGAGAACTGTCAAGTTCACTACTACTTTGTTTAATATACTCGTACTTTGATTATTAGTAAGAAAACACTAAATTATCACTGAGAAAAAACCGAAGAAACCCACCTAATACTCAAAGAGAGCCCGTTATTATCGTTAGGAGAAACAACTAAATCTTTAAGAGAAACTCTTCTTTTCATTAAGAGGACTCACTATTATCTCTAAAAGTAATACTTATTGCAAATAAACAATCACCAAGGGAAGCTCTTATCATCTCTAATAGAAACCCTTATAATCAATAAGGGCAGGCTTGATTATCATTAAGAGAATAAGGGTCACCGAAATATATTCATTTTACCTTCAACAAAATATTTTTATAATAATTGTCAAGAGAACGTTTTTTAAACTCTTATAAAAGCCCCTAGCGCTAAGAGAGGCTGTTGCTATGAGTAAGAGAAACTGTCATTAGAAAATCCCTTATTACACGAAATTCCTTTATTATGAAGCGATAGAGATTAGTTTTAGCGACATGTTAAGGAGACTTATTTATTTCTCTCACTAAACAGCTGTTATAGGGAAATCGAAAAACAATTCTCAAAAGGTTTAACTTTGTGTTTTAACCGAAGTTTATCTCGCCTTCAGTAACAGTTATTAAGAGACTTTTAACAACGTTCTTACAGTGGTCCCACTCTTATTATCTCTTAGAAAATCTGCGATTTTTTTTTTTGAACTTACGTTGGAATATATTGAAAAAAATTTCTGAAATTGTCCAGTCTGCTATACTGTTCTGCAACAACAACATGAAATCTTTTTAATTCGTTGCATGTTATTCTGGAGCACTGACCTTAGCAGTAGCTCAGCTGAACTCAGCACTTACTGGTAGTCACATAATGCAGCTTCGCTTATGTTTGACAATCAGACTTTGCTAAGCAAAAACACATTAAGTAGATTGGTTTTTGAGTGAATTATCTTCGTATGACTTGCCATTTCCTGTTCAAATCGCGTGGAAACTATGAGTAAGTTTTAAGTGAGAAATCATTTTTTTTTTCTTATGAAACAAACTAAAAATTGTTCTGCTGAATGCTGTAAAACATAAAGTTGCCTTACAAAAACCCGTGCGACTAAACTCGCGATTAATACCTTTCGTCGAAAGTAGGCTAGTCTGTTATGGGCATAGTTGCGTTAGTTTAATTTTAATTTGTGTAGCATACTTAGAGGAGTAGAAAGTAAACTTGTTCGATGGGCGCCGTATGGGAACAAAGTGGATTCGACAAAAAAACGTTCGGGTACAAATGGCTACAATTGGTCTATCGTACATAGAGATCAAAATTGTCATAAGTCGCATGCTCCTTTGTGACTTATCCCCGACTCAGCCTTGACTAATCGCTTTTTGCAGGGTGTTTGAAGTGAATAGAAGGAAAGGCATGAATTACTAATACAAAGTATTTGAACATATTTGGAAGAATCTGTTAAGAGCGACGAAGAGGGAGATTACGAACCTGTTTTCCATTCCATTTAGAAAATGGTGAAGTGCTGCGAAGTGACGAAATACAGCCGTGAAGAGTACACGAAAAACATTAGAAAAAGATGACTTTGATAATTACTCCAGCTCAGAAAATGTTTATTTTTAAAACCAGTGTATATTTTGGTTGTTATTAGAAAATAAAATGACATTATTTTCCTATAATTTAAATTATCTTTTTCAAATGATATTAAGACAGGTTGTCATTATAAATGAGCAGAAGCGGAAAATAGACTTCAACTGAACAATGAAGTGGCCATTTCTTGAGCAAACGCCAGCTAACAAACAGCAGTAATTAACACAGTTTCAACTTAACTTGGCTTTGGCTGTTATTACTTATTATCCGAGATTTAGATTCTAAACTATTCTTTACAAATAAAATATAATAATAGAAAATAAAATAAATTAAAATAAAATAAACTAAAATAAAATAAAATAAACTAAAATAAAATAAAATAAAGCAAAGTGAAATTAAGTAAATAAAATAAAATGGAATGAAAAAAATTAAATTAAATAAAATCAAATCAAATCAAATAAAATTAAGGTGATTGTTGTTGGAGCAAAGCTCGAATTTTTATGTTTGTTTGTTAATTGATATTAGAGGAAAAATTACAACGTTATGCACAGCGATGGTATGGGATGACATGTTTCGAAGTGCCCAACCTCTCATCAGACCCCTTCTCGGACACTGAGATATGAACCCAAGTGTCTGCACCAAAGCCGCTGTTAGAGTACTCTAACAACTAAGCTATGATGCCCTGTAGCGTCAAATAAAATTAAATTAAATAAAACATAACAAAATAAAATAAAATTAAGTTAAGTTAAGATAAATTGAAATAAAATAAATTAAGATAAAATAAAATAAAAGAAAATAAAGAAAAATAACATAAAATAAAATAAAGTGAAACAAAATAAAATAAAGTAAAATTAAGTAAATAAAATAAAATGGAATGAAAAAAATTAAATTAAATAAAATCAAATCAAATCAAATAAAATTAAATTAAATAAAACATAACAAAATAAAATAAAATTAAGTTAAGTTAAGATAAATTGAAATAAAATAAATTAAGATAAAATAAAATAACATAAAATAAAGTAAAATAAAATAAAACAAAATAAAATTAAATTAAATTATTTTGTTGTTGGTTTTACGGTCTGTTCATTTTACATATTTTTGTAAGTATAACGAGCTCAAGACCAGTTGATAATAATTCTTAGTTAATTATTATTATTTTTGATTAGAGGAAAAATTGAAAGCAACAAACATATACAGGCTATAGTTATAGTACTATTTCGAAAACAGCCACGATTTCTCGTCAGACTAATTCGTATAGTTTTGCTATTTTCAGAGGATCTTGTGGAGATCGAACCCACTCACTCTGATTGCCAGCGCAGCCGCCTAACCCATAGGCTATGCTGCGTGTAGTTTTGCAAGCTGCTTAATTCACGTTTTCCTCTAATTGTTGTTTGTTATCTTGCCAACGGTATACACAATATTTTAGACATTCTGTCTATATGTAAATCGTGTATGTTGGACTTTGTTTGTGTACATTCTTCTTTCTATTTTTAGAAGATAGTTATTGTACATAACCGCGTGCTCCGGTATAAATGTATTTTGTTGTTGGTTTTACGGTCTGTTCATTTTACATATTTTTGTAAGTATAACGAGCTCAAGACCAGTTGATAATAATTCTTAGTTAATTATTATTATTTTTGATTAGAGGAAAAATTGAAAGCAACAAACATATACAGGCTATAGTTATAGTACTATTTCGAAAACAGCCACGATTTCTCGTCAGACTAATTCGTATAGTTTTGCTATTTTCAGAGGATCTTGTGGAGATCGAACCCACTCACTCTGATTGCCAGCGCAGCCGCCTAACCCATAGGCTATGCTGCGTGTAGTTTTGCAAGCTGCTCGTGTTTTCGAAATAGTACTATAACTATAGCCTGTATATGTTTGTTGCTTTCAATTTTTCCTCTAATCAAAAATAATAATAATTAACTAAGAATTATTATCAACTGGTCTTGAGCTCGTTATACTTACAAAAATATGTTAAATTAAATTAAGTTAAAAAAAAATAAAATAAATTTAATCATAATAAAATAAAATAACATAAACTAAAATAAAGTAAAATAAAATAAAACCAAATAAAATAAAATAGAGTAAAATTAAATAAAATAAAGTAAAATATAATAAAATAAAATGGAGTAAAATAAAACCAAATAAAATGAAATTAAGTAAATAAAATAAAATTAAATAAAACAAAATAAAATAAAATAAAACTTAGCTTACAAGCTTTTTAAAATTTTGTGTAGTAAATTCCAAACCTTTCCATCTCCTGGAAAGACTTCCTTTTCTTAAGTTTAAAACATAACTGAATAAAAAAATCTTTAACCTCTACATATAATAAAATTGTAACAGGTCGATGTTTCTGCACTAAAGATATTCAAGAAGAATTGATAAAAGAAATAACTATTAGGCCAGTAGAGTCCAAAGCAACAGTTTTTAGAATTTTTGTCTGTCTATCTGTATGTTTGAACGCGTATCACTCGAAAACTCCTGAATAGAATTGAATGCAATTTGCACCTTTGTATTACCAGACATCTAACTTAAAGTTAAAGATATCCCTTATTTCGATGGCTCCACCGGTTTCGAAGTTACAGACCAATATATGGACTAGGGTGACCAAAAATGTGTTAGTACAATATGGGTATCAAACGGAAGGTGATAATGAGTGCTGGTATAAACGATGTAATTAAGTTTACTATCTCAACTGGGTTTGGGATGAATAAAATCGAACTCAGTATAATATCAGTTCTGAGAGGCAGTGAAGCGTGGCCGGGTTTTCTAGTCTTAAATAAAATGGTTTTGAAACTAAAATACAAAGTTTAAAACAATTTGTTCTAATAGTTTTCTCATTGAATTTTTCTCGAAACATTTTTATGAGTTTCATAGCTCAGTGTGGAGGCCTGTGATCTTACCAGCTAAGATTTTTATTGTTTTTCTACAAATAGGTTAAAAATTTCAACCCTTTTCATGACGTCGTCTATAAAAGTCGAATTAATTCGCTGGTTTCCTCTGATATATATAAACTCTTCTCTTTCAACTTCTCTTTTGCATTAAAATTAGATCAAAATCAACCATGAGCAACAATTCATAGAAAACTTAGACAACTTTTTATAAGTTTTTACGCAAACCACCTCAATTTTTTTACTAAAAAAATCAATCTCTTCATGCTTAAAAACTTTATATAAACCGCTTGCCACATTTTCAATATAAAAGACTTTGAAAATCTAAGAACAAAAATTGGCAAAACAGGTATTCTAAGCATAAACGGCAACCTGAACGCATTGCAAACACTCATGTGTAGTTAAGTTTATATGTTTGTAAAAATGTATGTGTGCTACACATACACACACGTTAACCGCAAAAGGAATGTCTAAAATGCCTAAAACAAAAGTTTTTGTTAAACGCGGCGCTCTCATGCCAGCTTAGAGTCCACCCACAAAGTCGGGAACTACCTTAAATCAAACATCAAAGTTTTCGAAAACTACAACAACAAAAACTTGTAAAGTAAACTCGAAGACCCGATCAAATATAGGCGTAAATATATATGTGTGTATAAGTGTGCGTTAGGCGACGCTCGTTTCACGTAAACAATTACTTTGGATTACTTTTGTTCGTGAAAAAATGTGCATTAGGGTGGCACTTATTTAAAGAATTTTTTTTCAAAAATCAGTCCTGTGAAGTTTGGCGTATATAAAATATAACCCATTATTTCAATCTTCCATATTCTTTCAATGATATTTAGAACTTATTCCTAGTGCAAACCATAATAGATTTAGATGCCATAAAATACTTTATCCTACGAAAATGGGGTTTTTACCACTAGGTCCAATTTAATTGAAAGTTCCAAGATGCAGATTTTGTCTGTTTCACATCTAGCATGGAAGTGACGAAAAGAAAAGTGTAATATAATAAATTAAGCAAGCACAATTTTGTTTGCTATACTGATATATCACATTAAAAAAAGATTATATTGTTATTTTATTCGCATGCCTCTAAGTGTGTATGAATAAAAATGGGCTTAATATAAATATATATAAATAAATACTAAATCTGTAGATTGCAGATAATAAGTAAAAATTGATAAAAGGGATAATTATTGCAATAATAGAATCCAACGCAACAGTTTTTAGAATTTGTGTCTGTCTCTCTGTATGTTTGTGCGCGCATCACTCAAAAACTGCTGAAAAGAATTGAATGCAACCTCCACTATTTGATTACTGGAAGTCTAGCTTAAAGTTAAAGATATCCTCCATTTCAATAAATCTAACGGTTTCGGAGTTATCGACCAATATGTGAACCAGGGTGACCTAAATATGTTAGTAGAATATGCAAAAGGCGATGTGATTAAGTTCCATATCTCAAATGGTTTCAGAGATATGATGATTAAAATCGAACACAGTTCTGAGACGCAGCAAAGTGTTGTCGAAAAAAGCTTATTTAAAATTACTGGTTTAGCTGCCGAATTTTTTGTTATATTTTTTACTATACTTACCAGTTCTACACTTAGATATTGCTTATTTCTCTCTCTATGGCGCGATATACAACAGGTATATGATCATAAACCTCCTAAGAGATTTTTGCGCCAAGCTTCTCTTCCAATTTGTGGTGTGCCGATTTGAATTTTCCCTACAAATTGGTGGGACCTACAGTTTTTTGCCGACTCCGAACGGCATCTACAAAGGAGACGAATTTTTGCTGAGAAGCCTGTCATGGCAGAAATACACTCGGAGAGTTTGCCAAACCACTGCCGAGGGGCGACCCCGTTTTGAAAAACTGTTTTCAAATCATTTTTGATGTTACCTGTACCAGGGCTCGAACCATGGACCTTCGGTGTGGTAGGCCGGCAACACTACCTTCACACCACGGCGGCCGCCGTAAATGCTTATTTCCTCAGTAAAATAAACAACAATTTTGCGCTTTGCATAAGAGCCACCCTAGTGCGCATCTTGTATATGTGACTCATACCACACGTACCCCCCGCCATGCGCTACTCACATCCGCTGTCACTACAACACAAACCAACTTCGAAAGCAAGAAATGGAGCTACACGTCCAACCACTGAAATATGGCAAAGACAAATATGCTTAGGTAAAATATGCACATGTTGACTTCGCTTTAAAGGATATGCCAACTTGGATCCTAATTCTATGTGCCTGTATAGGTGTACGTGTGTGTGTGTGTGATTATGCGCATGGAATGAGTTGGCACACGTGTATTTTCCGGTATTTGTTTATACACTTTGAAGTACTTTTTGTGTGTTGTTGTGTTGGCGGTGTGTGCTTGTGTGTAGTCTTCCAGTACAATTTGGCAATCTAACGGTAAACAAGGTAAACCCCTTTAAAGCTTTTGAACGAGTAATAAGTGAAGCAAAACTTGGCTCACCTTAACTTTTGCTTGTTATGCACTCGGAAAACGGCAGTGAACACAACAAACTCTCCTTTGCAAAACATTATTGGCGACAATATTTGAAATTTATATGAATTTGTGTGTGTTTTGCTTGAGATAACAAAATACCAAACTAACATATTATTAATTTTGCATGTTGGATGCCAAAAATTTCATAATAATATTAATAATAATCAGGCGAAAGGTTTTGCTGTGTGAAATGTAGGCACAAACATCTGCTTTGATATCTCTGATGTGGGTGGGAGGAGTATGCTGTGGTATGTTTGTGATTTACATACTACCTTATATTGCTAATAATTTTTGAGCTCTGTTTGTTGCACATCCTGGACTTGTTAGAGCTTTGCCAGTGTTGCTTTTCGAGAAATTAGTCAAATATTTTCATACTGTTCGTAGAGTTGTAGTCGGAAATCAGTCCTGTTAAATTTGGTCAATAATCAGTAATGAATTAATTAGAAAGCTTTTTTAATTTGTAATGGGTATTTTAATTGTTTTTCAAGAAAAGGCAATTATAAATTGATTACGATTAAGACAAATCAAAAAAAAATCACAAGAAATCAAAAAAAACCAACAAATCTAAATAATCAAAATAACTTGTTTTGATTACTTTTGATTATTTTTTGATTTTGTTTTTTATTATTTTTGATTTTTTTCAGTATTTATGATGTGTATATTTATGTGCTTCTACAACAATACTGAAGAAAGTCAAATATAATCAAAAAAAAAAAAAATTAAAAAAATATATAAAATAATCAAAAGTAATAAAAATATTTTTTTTGATTATTTTTGATTTTTTTAATAATTGTAAAAGATTATGATTTTTTTTAATTAATTGGAAAATAACCGTTAACAATTGAAAGTAATGGTAATCAATCATTAAATGGATTCTCAAGAAAATAATTAATCAAACCGGTAATCATTACGATAAGTAATCATTATTTAACAGGTCTGTCGAAAACATTGCTAGACCTGCTTACGCGTTTAAAAACTAAAAAAAATAAAAAGTAAAATAGTGAGAAAAAAACATTTCAAATCATTTTTCGAGGTTGACGCATGATTTATTTTTTTTTTTATTATTATTATAAAATATCCGAAGCGGTAATCCTTAATTACGAAGGCTTAGATTTCATCATATTACCTAAATATATATACTACCTATCTATAAAAGTTTATCGACTTGACTCACAGTCATTTTCGAGTACGCAAATATGTATAAATATATAAGATAGGATTAGATGGCAACCCTGGGTACCTAGAACTTTTTTGTTCGAACACGACGTAGGAGAAGTTACTTTAGATACCCATACTGACATATTTAATCGGTTTTTTTTTTTTAAATTTAAAAAAACTGGCAACACTATAACAATATTTTTATCAGTGGCAAGAGTTATGTCAAAATTGTAGCAGATAGCATATTTACGAAAGTTCATATCAATGTGTTAAGTCAAAATATATCAAAAAAAAATTGTGGGATTACGTGGCAACCCTCCGTGGAAAACCAGCCTAGAATTTTTTTTTGGTTATAATACGACACAAAAAAACTTGCACTGATACCCATATAGGCATATTTGATTCGATATCCTTTTAATTTTAGATAGTTGGCAACACTTTAAAAACATTCTTAGTGGCAACGGTAAGCCAACGATTGTAGCAGTTGTCCTTTGTACAATATTTGTGTCGACATGTTAAGTCCTTTCGGACATAAACTATATAAAAAAAATGTATATAATAAGACAGCGTGGAAACCCTAGATGGCAACCCTGTTTAGATATAGTTTTGTGGAAATACGACGGCAAATACATTTCTTGTGACACCCATAATGCTAAAAGGTCTCAGGGCAAGGGCATTGAGGTGTTGTCTGATAGGAATAATTCGCGAAAGTTCTACCAGAAATTAGAGTGGATGATGAAAGGTTGCCAATATGTACCACTTTGGACTGAGTAGATCATTGTATGTGGCTCGGAAACATAGACGGTGTCGAAATAATAGGCACAGAAGATTTTCTGGCAGCAGAGAAAGGGGTAGGTTTCCACTGAACTGGAAAGCAGGTGATTATGAGGACTATATGTTGTAGCATACTTTTAGGCGCTTTTCTTATATTCAGTTTTTAGTGGTGCCAGAGAAACGGCAGCTAATCACTGCAACATTTTTGTAGCATACCCATAGGGGTAGAAATACATGTTGGCCCATTCCCGTAAGAGTATAAATAGGCTGAGTCCCTTCGTACACGTTCGGTTGTAAATGGGTATCAGAATCAGCATTAGTGGCATCCTTCTTTGCGATAAAATTTTACTTCGAATATGCATGGTTTGCTAAGTTGTCTCTATAACGTATTCTTAGTGTGCGTGTCATGCCTAAAAGTATACTTTGAATTCGCTTAAGGCACAATTGTCTGAAAAACTAAACCTTTGAGATAAATATAGATTGATTGCTGAGTCTAAAAATTATCGCAGTTTGGTACTACTTTTAAATGTTCCACAATGAATTGAAAAATTTCGAAAATTTTCAAATAAATATTTACTCAAAACGGTGCATACTTTTAGGAACTTCCAATTTAATAAGGGATATCGCTGAGTACATTATTTAAATTAATTGTGAAGGGTTACGTATTGCCAGTAGTTAGCTTATTCTAGCTGCATAGCAAATTAATGATATCACACAAAACTTTGCATGCTTTTAGGCGTACTTTATTAACCTTTTATTGCAGATTTTAGATAATGGTATACTTAGCCTAGCGATAGCCTTTCTAAAGTAGTTTTACTAATGTACTAGATTAGTGCTTTGGAGAAAATACTCTTGTGGTTTTCTTCCTGAAAGCTTACCAAGAGAGCTAGTGTTATTGTGGTTTTTTATTTCTTTTTGCAAAACATTTCATAATTAGAAAGTTATTTTTTCGAACTAATTGTTAAATTACTTAATTTGATACATTTCTAATGTAGAACTTTAAGTCAGCAACGCTCTTCCGAATTAATATTAATTTTCCTCGCACAATATTACAGATTTACGCCTAAAAGTATACTTTTATGTATGCACATCCACAATTTTTTGAAGCAAACTCGTATTTGCCCACGTTTTCATATCTTTGTGTGTACGAGTATCTCAGGATTTTTTTCAATTCATTTTTAAGCCCCCATTTATTTTTCAAAACAACAATTTGGCTACAAATGCAATAAATCGTCCTTTTGTTGCACAAGAAGTGTCAGCCCATTTAGAGATGGTGACAATTTAACGCCAATAAGTATGCAAATCCCTTTTCGGCACAACAAATGGCCAATGGCAGAATAATGAATTTGTGTTCGAATGTATGAGTTGCTGTAGAACAATAGTTTTACTCGGACAGCATGTTAGTAAAAGATTTTATATACTTTTGAAATAACATATAAGAAAATGTACGTATATACTGGGGATGTCAATACCGGGATACCGATTTTAGTTTTTTTGCCGAAAATTCCAGGATTTTCTGGATTAGTCTTCCTCACAAGCTTTTGGAAACCCAAATGTATCATATATAAATGAAAATTACCTAATTTTCGAAAAAATCGCATCCCTGGCGTTATTCCTAAATGGAAATATCATCGTTTAAATACAAAGTAAAATAATTTTCTTTTGACACCCATATTGGCATGTCTCACCTATTATTTTTATAAATTCAAATAGTTGGCAACCCAGTGAAAATAAATCAAGTGACATAACCTTAGTATTGCAATTTGAAACGTATTGTGTTCCCCATATTCAAACCTAAGCCACATTGTTCCAGCCGTTTTCGAGATCTATTTGATATACAAACGAGTTAATATAATAGTATTAGGTGACAACTATTGGTGTTAACTCTACCTGGAAATATTTTGATACCCATATTGGCATATCCCAATTGTTTAAAAAATAATAATTTCAAACAAGCGGCAACCCTGTGAAAATTAGCTTAAACATTTCAACTTGATATGTAGTATTTTGCCTGTATACAAAATGTTATCCACATTGGTCAAGTCGCTCGAGATAAAGTAATATTTAAATGACTTAAAAATTGGATTAGGTGGCAACTCTAAGCGTTTAGAATAACTAGAAATATTTTTGGTGAAATACGACTTAAAACAGCTTTCGTTTAATACCCATATTAGTATATCTCATTTGTTTTTGTTTTTATTCAAATACATACTCAATGGCAACACCGCGTTAGAAGGTTTAAGAATATAGTGCATCCTAATTGGCTGAGTTTTCGAGATAGTAGTGAATATACAAAAAGTGTTCGTTCAAAGTTCCTCATACCTCGGCTTTGGCTAAATTGCTTTAAAAAGTACCTTTTGGTTTCGGTTTGGCCCCAGTCGAAATAAAAAAATTTGTGCTTTTCCAAACATTTCTCTCGAACACTTGCTTTTTTCCTAATTTTTCATAGTTTCTTTAGTTTTTCCAAGCCTACTCTCTCTTTAGTGTTCGTTTCTATGACACTCCAGCTGTTAAGAACTACTCTGAGAGTTTAATATGTTTCTCTCACTTGTACAAGTTTGTAGAGTTCTGAGCTATTAACCCCCAATTAGAGCTTACGGTCGTATGAAAGACATTTCGAGCGTACAAAAGATCAGACCTTTTTCTTGAGACGTTGGAAAATGTTTAGATCTGCTCTGGACCAAACGTGGGTTGGTTCGAATTGGCCCTAAAATTGTTATTCGTTTATTCTAACTCGTAAAATAAGAATTTGAAAAATCCGCCCAACACCAATAAGACTTAGACACTCTCGCCACCAACTCCACTATCAATCTATACTTATATAATAAAAAATAACAACAACAAAGCAAAGAGAAAAACAAAACACAGACATTGTGACACGAATAAAAAAGGCTCTAGACCAATGAAACACTAGACAACCGGCCGACTTTTGTAATTTATGACCTGCAGGATATTGTTTTCTTAGTCAACATGAACCGACAACAAAGTTACTACGGAACTAGTGAGTATGTGTTGCTTTTTCACATGTGATTACGGTGACCATATGAATTAAATTAAAATGAGACAAAAATTTCCAAAAATATATTGTCAGACCTTTAGGTTTTAAATTTGTGTTAAAGAAGATGGCATAAAAAGAAATTAATCGGCGCAGACTTTTAAAAAATAACACTCTCCCACAGAAAACCCTATAAATATGGTCACCGTACATATGCATTTCTAAGCTTAACGCTACATATTTTTCTAACATTTTTCACCTTAGGAAGGAAAGGGCAGTGACTAATAGAAAGGGGAGTAGCTGAGAGTGGTTGAGAGTAAGTAGAATCATGGCAGGACATTTCGGATTTTTTTTTTTCAATTTTGTTTTTAAAAGTAATTAATTTCCGTTGCAGACCTTGCGCAACTACCTACAAACTGCTCGTCCGTCCTTAACCAGCCATGTGCTGTCACATTCCTCGGTTTTTTTTTTTTTGTTTTAAGTGGATATTAGTATGTCAGTGTTTGTGTGTCTAAGAGCTTTTTGTGAGCTTTTCTATACTCAAACACTTAAAAAACAAACACAGCGCGACCACAGAAACAATATTTCTGCATAATTGTTTGTCTGCTTCTGTTGTGTTTTGTCCCTTTTCCCGTTTTGCGGGCCACGCATGCGATACAAACATTACCAAAATCAACAAGACATGAACAAAGAAACTCCAGAAAATAGCATAAACTCGTACAACATATTAAAGGCATAACAACAATTAAAGGACTTAGCACTATAAACACTATACAGCGCTGCACTGTGGGGTTTCTTGAAGAAATTTTTTTAAATAAAAATATCACTGCAGGGGTTGCAGCTAGGGTAGGTAATCAAAAAGAGGTTTAAAATTTTTTAATTTAAAAACCTGGTATTGAAAAATATCTTAATTCAAAATCCCATTTCTCGTAGATTTAAATTAAGAAATGTACTAAAAAATTAAAAAAAAAACCCCAACATTTTTCAAAAATTTTTAAAACTTTTCAAGCATTCTAAATTATGATATTAAATGTAGCAAAGTGAATATGTAAAAAAAACACAAGTTTACAATATTTCAAACATAAAAATATTTCAAATTTTTTTTTGGGAAACCTTTTTGCCGACTAAGTTTAATTATGGAGCTGGCAGGAAGCACCCTTGATTCTTGAAAAATATTTATGTATGAGTACAGAGTTGAAAATTTAGCTCTGAAAAATATTTTTGAAAAATATAAAAATAATATTGACCTTTACAGCTCAAATAAATTTTTAATTTAAACCTCAATTGCTCAAAATAAGATTTTAAAGCTACATATTTCGAAACTGTTCAAAAAATTTGCGCTAGGTCATATGTTATTAAACAATTTTTTTTAAATACTTTGTTTTTTTTTTAACACAATATTTAATTTTTTCTATTCAAACAATTTTCGCTAGGGCATATATTATTAAAAATTTTGATTGTAATAATTTTTTTTTTTATGAAAAACATAATTTTTATTTTTTTAAAAGTATTATTAAAAAAATTGATTGAAGTACAATTTTTTTTTAAACAAAATTTTCACTTTTTTTAAACAAGTTCAATTTTGTATAGATTTTGAAAATCTCGAACAAAAGTCTCAACAAGTATTTCTAAGAAAAAAAATTTTCGGTTAAAAATACTTTTGACTTTGACTAATATCAAAAATCCGTGTTTTGAACTTTATTGAGAACCAGTTTGTATTAGATTCTCTTTTAACTTAAGAATCCCACTTCTTAGAATGTGCGAAGCTGAATTAGAATATGTAAACCAAATTTTGAAACTTCCCGACGTAGTTTCGAAACCTTATGATATTTGAAAAATTCTTACGTTTAAACATTTTTTTAAAACTAGTAAGAAAACTGTTAGCTAGAAATTACCACTAAAAAGTTATTTTGAAAAAGATTCGTTTTCTTTTTCCGAAATTCGAAAATTTTGCTCTGCAGTTTCGAACATCATCAAAAATTCCCATAACATTCAGAACCCTTTTTTCTAAGAAATATTAGTAAAAAGTTCGAAATCTTGTTTTAAAAAATTAACGCTACTTCCAAAATTCCGACAAGTATTTTATAACTACTTTCAAACCATTTAGTTAGGAAATAATTGAAAAATTTTCAATATCTTATCCCTTTTTTCTAAGAAATATTAGTAAAAAGTTCGAAATCTTGTTTTAAAAAATTAACGATACTTCCAAAATTCCGACAAGTATTTTATAACTACTTTCAAACCATTTAGTTAGGAAATAATTGAAAAATGTTCAATATCTTATTTTTGAAAAATATCTAATTTTCCTATTTTATAATTTTTTAATTACAAAAATAAATCCAAAACTTCGCGATGTTTGGATTTTTGAAACAACATTTAAAAATTTTTTATTTAAATGTACGTTTCCTACAAAAGTTTTCCGATGTACATATGTAACGTACATTTAAATAAAAAGTTTGCAAATGTTGTTTCAAAAATCCGAACATGGCAAAACATTGTTTAAACAAAAAAACTGTTTTTAAAATGTTTTGAAACAAATTTTTAAATAATTTTAGAGGTTTTTTAAAGATTGTTATTTTATTTAATTTTGCAGAAAATGTATGTTACATACTTAAAATGTATAATAAGTTTCTGAAATGTTTTGAAAAAGTTTTGAATTAGTTTTCAGTATTTTCAGAATATCTTAAATTTTCGTAGCTTTCCTGTATACAATTTACATTTTCGAATTCTGCATCCCAAAAACTATTTTTAAAGTAAAACTAGTATTTAGAAGAACATTTAAAAAACGCAAAAAAGTCAAAATTTAAGTTTCAAAAAAATTTTTAAACACTCAATTTTTATATTTTTACCAATATTCGAAGTCCTTCACATTTAATTTATTTTTCAAGTGCCTGTTTTAACCCTCACCTTTGTCGATATATTTGATTTTGAAACAACATTCTCCAAAATGTCCCACAGTGCATTCTGACAATCTTTCTGTTTGCTCGCCCAACTAGCACGAGCGCATCTAGCCTGCCTAGTTACTCGCTCCACCACTCTCATTCTCGCTCCACTTTGTTTACCGCAGCCGCCTTATGTTGTCTGTTGTTGTTGCTTTTGTTGTTATAATTATTGTTGGCACTTTTATTGTTGATGTTGCTACTGTTTGTTACAATATTTATTGTTGTTCTTCTTATACTTTTTTAGTTTTTGCTTTAGCTTTTGTTTCATGAACACACAATGTCTGTCTGTCTAATCGTTCTGTTGGAGGCCTAGGTTTTTTCCCGAATAAGATTAGCAGCTGGTTTTAGGTTGCTTTCGAATACTCCATCAGTACTCTAATCGGTCTGGGTAAAGCCCTGGCTATAAATGGAAAACTGCAGTGTAGGGCACACACTACCACACAGTACCTAGAGAAAAGTTCTTCAAAAAAAGAATCCGATTCAGAGAGCTAAATTTTCTTATAAGGAAATTCAATTGAGAAACTCCAGCAATAGGAGAGGAAATAAAAACTTCCCCAGTCCCTTTTCGGAATTAAATAAAGAATGGCATATATGGGTGTGATAGTCCTAACTTCGGTGTCAAGAAGAATAAGCATATCTGGACCCTAAATGAAAATCGAAAATATCAGAGTGTCTTTGAATGATGAACTCCTGAGATTCTTTGCAGAGTTGGAAAGATATCCGCTTTCCAGGATCCAAGATCTTACAGTGTGGACAGCGCTGTATGATTTAAGAACAGATACACCAACTGTCTAGTAATAAATATATACCTTACATTGCAGGAAAAAAGTTTTTAGATAAAGGTTGGCAACCTCAAAAAATATTTTGATTGGTTTTTGTTAATAAAAATCATAAAATCCAGGCCTGTTAAATAATGATTACTAATCAAATGAATAATTATTTTCTTGAGAATCCATTTAATTATTCATTAGCATTACTTTAAATTTTAAATAATTATTTTCTAATTAATTATAGAATAATCCAAAAAATCATGATTTTTGCTATTATTAAAAAAAAATATAAATAATCAATTTGATTATTTTTGATTTTTTCCGGTAGTTTTGTAGAAGCACATAAATATACACATCAACAATACTGAAAAACTTCGAAATAATAAAAAAAAAATCAAAAATAATCAAAACAACTTCAAGACAAATCAAAAAAAAACAATTTTTTAGATCCCAAAAAATCAAAAAGAATCAAACCAAGTTTTTGTTTGATTTGTTATGATTTTTTTTTTTTTTTAATTTTTTTTTTACTAATCAACTAATAATTGCCTTTTCTTGAAAAATAATTAACATAATCATTACCAATGAAAAAATCCGTCTAATTAATTGATTGCTAATTACTTATAATATCTCAGAAGTGTACTAAAATCCTATCTTTAACCTTCGGTAAAAACATATGATCGACACCTAAAAGTATGCAACATCAAATCACTTATATTAATATCTCAAACTTGTCAGCGAATTTTGAAATTTAGCAAGTTTTGTGCGAAAACTACCTCTTAAATTAATGTGAATATATGGATTCGGACCTATTTGGGCCCAAACAAGGAAAAATATTTCTTTAAAACGAGTTCGAACTACTATACGCGCCTCTTTATGTGGCATATTTGTAGGCTCGTTTATGAATTACACATTCAATTACTCTGCTCTATGGCCATAAAGAATATATATTTATGTTTATGCACATTTATGCTACCTACATATGTATGTATGTATGTTTGTATGAAGCATATATTTAATTCAAGTGTTTATTTAAGTGTTTTCTTACATAAAACCACATCGTTTCCAGACTATTAACTAACAATCGCTTTTCATTTACGTCTTTCTACCCCGAAAACTCCTAAAGATATGCAAAGGCAGTTGAGGCCAGTTGTTAGTTCAATGAGTTCTTAGTCTGACTATAATTCACAGCTGTTGGCAGGCTGACAAAAATGTTACCAACTTTTCATAGAAAAGTTTTTAAAAGTACATAAACTTATATATATGTTTGCTTCTATACCCAGTAGGAAAACGAATAAGTCATATCAGGTGATTTATAACTGGGTAATGAGCAAATTCCAAATTTAATCATACAACCGAGTGAGTATGAAGAAATCATAACTAGACTTTGATTTATATCAAAAGGCCGCCTGTTATGCGCTATAATATTGATCAGGAAAGTTAGTGGCGAGTTTACGAGTTTAGTGTTTCCAGGACCAGACGTTGTTTAAATCCATGAATGCATTGTAGTTAATTAAAATCCATAAGTGTACCCAGAAGTTTGTTCTGAAGCTGAATTGCAATATTTGTTCGATATCGCTAAAATCCCACCGCAAAGGTTCCCCACACATATCAGCCACGCCTCAAAGTATGCAACATCTAAGTACATGGTTTTATATCTGAAACTAGCCAGCGTAATTAGAGATTTCGAAAGTTTCGTGAAAGTTTCGGCTGTAGTCTTATTTGATTGAAATAGAAAACTAAATGAACCTAGTAGGGACGACATTGGCGCCATCTGGCCTGTTACTCAATTTCTAAATTTTTCTAAACCCGCTTTTCAGTTTTTTCTATGACTCCAAAAGTTCTTAAAACTATTCCTACAGGCCATTAACTTTGCAAGTATTTACAACTACAAAAAGAAAAAACTTTCATATTTGTTTGCTTTTGAATTTATTTGCAAAACTTTTCCTTCTCACCATTCCTTTGTATCCACACATTTGTTTACTTGAATCGCCTTCCTGGTCTCTTACCACTTTGTTGGTCTCTGTTGCTAGCTTTTCACGCGCCTATTTTCAATGCAAAGAAATTACAATGTGAAAGAAAGCACTTGATACAGCTGGTTGTTGTTCTTCAATGTTGCAAGTTTTTATAGGAAAAATATTTGTGTTATGTGCCGGGTGGAGGCAGTTGTATAGTGGATAGTGTGCTTGACGCGCATGGCAGAGTTTGGTGGTTTACCGCGAACTGAACTAGAGCACCCTCATTCATCCGCCAATCAACGGTCCATTTATCCGCCAAAAAACGTCTACCTCTAAGACCGCAAATCTCCGTTATTGGTCCTGAAGGGATATACAGCGGTCTTTGTATCTTCACAGCGTATTAGTCTCTCAAACCTTTCAGACTCAATTTTTCTTTGTCCTCCCTCCTTACTACAGGATTAGGCTCACAAATATTCCTCTTTTTCAGGCAGTACTTTGCGAAGGGGATATTAGAGAAAGGGAAAATTGGTTAGAGACAGGAAAAAGGGGTTAGAGAAAGGGTAGGAGAAGGAGAAGAGGAAAGTGAAAGAAAAATAAAACGAAAAGGAAAAGGACTGAGCGGGGCGAGGTACTGCTACAATAACATTAACTAACTCACGAAACTGTGGAGCAGTGGTAGAAAGTGCTGGTACCGCATCGGTATCCCTTAAAGAGCTTTCTGCATTAGTAACAGTTATTTAATACTACAACAACAATAACATTAACACTCTACAAACTTCACTGAGCTATTAAGACGAATATCTCGGAGTGACCACAATAAAGCTGGGTACTGTTTGCTTTTTTTAACCCATAGATCCAAATGGGTTCGTCACGTAACTTAAAGTGCTTACATCGAACTACAACGATTCTCCTCTACTTTCACTTCATTTATCTAGTCTCTAAGACATACATCCATACAGCCACCGTCATAGTTTAACACAAAAACGTTTGCTTTCACCAAAAATTAATTCCAAAACGTTCTTAAATAATTTAGCCACAAAAATCACTATCATTATCCCAAACCACAACAACAACAAACAAAAGTCACAAAAAAGTACCAATAAAAATTTAACAATTTTAAAGAAAACTGTCAACTATTTTACCACTACAATGTAATTATGGCACCTGCTCAGCTGCAGTGCGCTGCCTGGCACATATCCCCCTCCGTACTTGCTCTACAAACTCTCAAATCCTTTTGCCTTGATGTTTACATGCAATAAAACTGCTGCCGTTGTTGATGAATTTCAAAAATTTCAAATTTCACATGCAACGTCAATACACCACCAACACCGTTATTTCGGTAAATCCCACCAATACAACAACAGCGGGCAAATTGATTTCCAGCGAGCGAAGCTAAAATGAAGAAAAAAGTTGGCCACAAAATTGTTCACTTCTCAACAATGTGGAGTGGCATTCACCCCATGTTTGGGTGTGTGAGTTTTGATTGACTTTGTTTTGCTGAACAGCAGTGATAGACAGTGATCCAGCCGCAACAACAACAAAAAATTAAACGATAAAATTATTTGATATGGCGGTTATGTCAACAACAACGTCATCAATGCGCCAAACATCACATCACCGACACATCACACGAGCAAATTGTTGCTGTTCCATCACGTGGCTTGTCAACTATCTCTGCAGCAACACCATCTCACACGCAAACACACACACACACAGCGTTGCATGGCTGTCAAGCAGCAGCTGCCTGCCGCCATTGTGGTTGGCAACGCCGCCGCTACGCTGACAATCACTGCATATGAAAATTTATGAGCGCGCCCCACAGCACACAAACGCACGCACTCATTTGACTTGTTGTTGTTGTTTTTTGTGCTTTGCTGCAATCAAGAATTTTTGAGTTTATAATGTTGTAATTAAAAAATAATGGCGGCCAATGATGTAGTGAAAGTTTACCGCCAGCCAAGGCTCCAAGCCGTGCATATTATGACCGAAGCGTTGAGGTTTTGACACCATCAACTTTTGTTGCGCTCCAACGGCGGCAATGCATGCACATGCTTGCACGTGTATGTGTGTGTGTGTGTGTGTATTGAACTCGTCACTGCAGTATCCTTCACATCCTCTTTGGTTGCTGTGCGAAAACTTGCATTTGATTTTGTGAAAAGTGCGAAAAATGTGTGAAATAATTCGAGCTGTAAGAGTGCGAAATAGAAAAGTTTTGCTCGTTGTTGTTGTTATAATTATATGCATATGTTACAAAGAATACAAGAATCGGAAAAGAAACCATACAACCGCTTCAAAACCTTGACCGCTTGTACCGTTTTATTTTTGCCAAGGGAAACCGATATTTAAACCGCTATTTGAATTTAGAAAGTAGCAATACCGAAACCGTTTCAATCGCAGGAACCGGTTTTCAGTTTTGCGAAAACTAAAAAAAGTCGGTTTCAAAATCATTTTGTATCTGTAAGGCCAATTCCGTAAAAGCTTGACATTGACCTTTTGGCTAGGCCATCATAGGTTCGCTGATACTTAAGTCCTATTTCTTTCGCTTTTCCCGCACAAAAGTAGGTCTTTGTTTCTCTCAATAGATCTTGAATAGAAAATAATCCGCAGAATGCTACAGCGGGTTTCATGTGTTTCCCGATTGTCATGTCCTATCATACACCAGTCATTAATGATAAATATGTCTTCGTAACTCTTAGACTATACTCACCAGAGTACATGTCTATATAGAAAAGCTTCCTCGGCTGAACCGAGGGCTATCGATACAATAACAGACTCCCCTTTCCTAGTGAGGGCAATCTCCGCTGCGAAAACTATGCATTTGGGACTGGTGACCGTTCATTTTCATTACAGCCGTGTCTATGTAAAAAAACGGTTTCCTCCGCATCCATTAAGAAGCATGGTGAAGTACTGAGCTCTTCTTCTCCTCATACCGTCTAGTAAAAAACTTCCCAAAAATGTTGTAACCGTCGCTAACCTCGGGATTCACTTTCGAAACTTCTTCAGGGTGGTGTCAAGGTCCCGCTTCTTTTCTCTGAGTGTGCTCTCTATTATTTTCTGATTTGTTGCCAAAATTTTGGATCTTCCCAAGAAGTTCTCATGGCTTCAGGGTGAGCATTTGAGGAGGAGTGCTCCGTCTTCTGTTTCTAGTGCTCCATATCTTAACGTCTGTGATGAGTTTTTTTTGCCATCTGCCTTGATGTTCATTTTCCCAGTGCTCTAGACAAGATCTAAATGCTTCCTCCTTGATTTCTTGGTGAATGGCCCTTCATCCATGTCTATCCACTTCCCATAGCCTTCTTCCTATCCTGGTATTATACTATAGAAGGGTATTATTCACAGAACTGGTTTTCGCTGTCCAAATGCTAAAAGTCCGTTATCTTGAGTGTATCTGCCCATAACTCGTAACCATCTAGTAAAGTACATAAGCAGTTTTACTTTCTCTTGATCATCCATTCTACCATCAGGCTACTATGTACGAATACTGCTTAGTTGGCTTATAGTAGGTGCTGTGCAATGGGACCTCATTCCTACCAAAAGCTGCAATTTTCACTACATGCTTTCCGGCAATTAAAATCCTCTCTCCCTTGGTCATCGCGCTAACAATTCAGCTCGACCTATCCCACTCACAAACCCCTCTTTATTGTACTTTCACTGTTGGTATCCAACTCATCTTTATCCCACCCCCTAACATTCTAATTTTCACAACCTCTCTGCTCCTACCTTTCCCTTTCAATCTCCTTTTATCACTATCTTTAACGCATTTGCAATATTAAAATATTAGTAGTGAGCCGTGTTCTAGTTCCACCTGGCCTATAACTGAGTATTCCATCCATATTCGTAATTCGCACCTTTTGCAATCGCTTTGTGCATTGAAGGTATCATTTAAATTCGTTAAAATGATTCCTATCAAATCCAATCAAATGCTGGGTGATGCCACTTGACGCCTTCTCTCAGGCGACGTACAAAAAAAAAACAAACAAAAACAACTACAACAATAATAAACAACATCTAATTGATGTGATTCGTTGTGGTGTCAAATTGATTGTGGTCCGTTGGGGTTAAGGTGAACAATTGTGAGGTGGCTAACTGCAGTAAATGCAATGAAAACAGAAAAAAAAATTTATAACAAAATGTCAACAGCCAAAGAAAAGCAAATACAAAAAAAAATACAAAAAAAAGAGTCCATATACATTAGTAAAAAGTTCAAAGGGGTTAATCAGTTTCAATTAGTGCGCTGGACTACAAGTGAACTAGAGAAGCCGACTGAGATGCGGCGAAGAACAACAGTGTGAAGAAACGCAAATAAGAATTATGTAGCACTTGAAATTATAGAAAGAATAAACAATGGAGAAAATTTATTAAGTATTAGATGATCACGGAAGTCTGAGGCTTCGACACGCAACTAAATGAATACAAAATATACAGTAGCGGAACATTTTTTCCATATATCATAAAAGCAAAAACTATATTTTATATTTCAATATGGACCTACAGCTTTACAACGGTGAAGAAACCGTTCATTTCCCACAAGTAGTTATTTGGTGATACCTGTACAAACATACATACAGACAAGAATCAGGCAATCAAAATAAGTACACTTTGGCTTCACTTGTTCTAATTAAAACTATTCATTTAAATTTTAACTTAATATGTTTTATGCGCAAACATCGGCTTGTTACAATTTCACCATATGCATGAAAACATTTTGATTCTAATTTTATTGTAACTGTAAATGTCGGGAATAAAATATTTCCGTATAATAAATTGTAATCTAAACTTTGAGCTGAACTTCTAGGTGAAGATTGCATTCAATTCTTTAATGCGGTTGTTGAGTGATGCGCGCACAAACATACAGACAAAAAATCTAAAAGACGGTTTTTTTGCTTTTTTTCTCTAATAAATTGTTGCTTTAATAACTTGAATGTACATATATAGGTCTCCTACACATTTATTATATGCAAATAAGAGTTTGTGACTCTTCCCGAACTACCCAAGCCAACCATCAAGCTCTATGGCTGTTATTTCCATGTAACCTTGTGTAACACGTCACCATCAGATACAGTTCCCGTCTCGCTTCCTTCAACTTTTTCATTACTGTAACTTACTATCCACATTATTTTTTACAGCGCCAAACTTTTTTCACTTTGTCACCTCGTCGTTGATTGGCTATGCATGAATGTTCTCATCACTCATCGGACGAAAATCAGAGTTTCGGATCACAGTTAAATCTCTGTACGCAACTTTATTATCAACAAGTTAAAGCGACAAGATATACTGAGAGGGCGTTTGGAAAGCCCTTGTTTCCAATCTTTGACCCAATTTCTATCTTCATCTGTTTGGGTTTTTGCTTGCTCGCAGATCTAAAATTTCTTATCCGCACTATACAGAGTTCGAACTTATTTAGCCTCCATTGGTTAGAACTAACAGAGGAAGGCTACACCTCACCTTACTACAAACTTATTTCGGCAAGTTTCTAATCCAAACCATTTTTCCAAATAGAGTGTGCGAAACCCGCTAACAACCCCCTAGCACGCAGTGTCCGTAGACGCCACGCACTTTCAACTGTAAAATGTTAACATTTCACTCAATTTAAAGCCTCTTTTTCTTCCATTTGAATTTGTTTCTCATCGAAAGCCTCCCACTACTATGTGACAATAATTTATTTTATTTCCTTTTTCTTTCCATTATGCACATTAAGCATTAGTTTTCGCTTCATCAACATTACTTCATCACCAAGTAAGAATTGTAACTGCACCCAGCAGGAATGGGTCAGTAACTGAGAATCTAAATGGCTGGCTAAGAATTTAAGTTAGACTGCCAACTAGGAACTAGTAACATTTGAACTAGATTTTCACCAGTTCAAAAATAAGCGACGGACTTACCATTGTAGCGCATTTTTGGTGATGTTGTATTTGTTTCAAAACTTTAGAAAGTAGAAATCGGACAAGTGGTTAGTGGATTTGCTAAAATAAAAATTTTGGTTTTAATTTTATATAAAGTATAGATAAACATACTTGTTACTAAAATTTCACTTTAAAAATATTCCTATGTCCTATTGTGGCACGAATGTGTTATTTTAAGACTTGAATTAGAGAAATCGGAGCAGTGGATCGCCTGTTTTGCTCAAACAAAGATTTTGCTTAAACTTTATTAATGTATATTAATAGATAAAACCGCAAGTTATACAAATTTCACTTTAAGAATACCCCTATGTCCTATTGTGATACTAATATGTTGATTTAAAACGGGAACTAGAGAAATCGGAGCAGTGGATCGGTTGATTTGCTCCAACAAAAGTTTTGCTTAAATTGTATATATTGTATAGATCTGCTTGTTTTAAAAATTTCGATTCAAAAATAGCTCAATGTTCTATTGTGGCAAGAATATGTTATAACGAAAATTTGCTCCAACAAAAGATTTTGGTTTACAGTTTTTGTTCAGTTTGGTTATCTTATATATAAATAGACAAGATGAATGCAATGTAGAGCCGTTTTCTGCTAAACTATAATTCTAAGGTATACAAATTATATATGTATAGATAGGAAATTTTGAGGTGTACTTTTATCCGTAAATAAAAAAAATTTAAAAAATCATTTTAATATAAAAAATTTTACATAAAAGTCACACCACTACACATTCACTTATTCACACTATAGACACGCTGTGTGTGTGTGTACTTGCTTTTTGTGTACTATGCTGAATCGTGAGCATGGCCGAGGAGTTGCTTTGTAGGAAAAATTAAGAGCCGTAGTAGTGTGAGTAGACTTGCCATGCATGTTTTTGTGTTATTCGTGTGGTCGGCTCTCACTGTGAGTGCGAAGAGTTGGTAGTGGACCAATGAAAAATAAGTATTCGCACTATAGATACTCTGTTGTGTCATGCATTTTTGCTTTAGTTGTTGTTATTGTATTGATTACTGGCTACGATGCCCAGTGTCAGCTGCTCTCCTGAGAGCACGACAAGTTGCTTTGTTGGATACATTAAACAAGCAATGTAAAATATCAGCAAATATGTAAAATTCATTGCTGATACCTACAAACAGGGTTTACAAAAATTAAATAAATGATTACTTATAAAGAGTATTAAACACCGAAGAAAATTAAAGGAAAATAGAGGAAAGGAAAAGAATTGAAAGGAAGGAAAATTAAAGGAAAAAAAGGAAAGAAAAGGAAAAGGAAAGGAAGGAAATGGAAGGGAATGGAAAGGATAGGAAAGGAAGGAAAATTAAAGGAATGAAAGGAAGGGAAGGAAAACGGAATTAAAGGAAAGGTAAGAAAACGAAGGGGAAAGAAAGAAAATAAAAGGAAGGGAAGGGAAAGGAAAATAAGTTTGAGGAAAGGAAAAAATAAAATAAGAGAGTAAAAGCAGAAATCAAGGAAAATAAAAATATGTTAGAGGAAAGGAACGACATAGAAAGGAAGAAAAAAAGGCGGATAAAAGATACAGCAAAAAAATAAAATAAAATAAAGTTTACTGGTTGAATTTCAACCACTGGGCGAACTCTAGTAGATTTTAAATAGACCCCCTTTTCAATAAATTTTGTTCTATATAAAAGAGATTTGTGACTAACTAATACAAGTTCCGAATGCATTAGAAGCGCTCGAAGTTTAACACAAACTATATTTCCTAATGGGAATGTACTACTACATGTGTATGTATGTTTGTATGCGTGTCTTGTCATTCATTATTATTATGAAAATGCAAAATCCAATTTACATGCTTGTCCAGTCGATTTATTTCAATATATAAAGTGTCCAGTCAAAGTCCCCAACCCTGCCCAAACACACACACACAGATGCGCCCAGAGTAGCAGGCCAACGCATGACTAAAAAAAGACAACAAAAACTATACACAACACGAATATTCAAGCAATGGACCCAACTGAATCCTAGTTTAAATCATTCTTACCCCATTCAATGAACACACAGCAAAGCACACAAACGTGTTCAGTGGCTCCAGCGGATGATGAGGTTAGTCTCTACATTCGTGCTGGTGGCTGTTTGATGAGCAGTTCATGGAAAGCTCATCACGTTACACAGACGACTATGTTTGAAGGATTTAATGTACGAATGAAAGATGTCGCTATCCATTTGGGGGGCAACCGTAGTGAATGTGGCAGAAGATATCTTAGACGCTGTGCTTGTGCTAAGTCTTGGAATACAGAGCGCGTCTAGCAGATGTTTAGTTTGGCCTTTATTGGGTTGAGATAATTGAATGTAGAAAGAAATTTTATTTCAATATGGATAGTCATTTCAATTCAGTTTTATTTATTTGCATACGTGCGAGCCGAGGGGGTTTTAAAATTGGCACTTTTTCTCATGCAAGAAGGAAAGGGTGCACGAGAGTATGCAATGAAAAGATCTTTTGAATATAAAGCATGATGAGCTAACGAAAAAATAGAAACCTCTACCTTAGCAAACCTATTGTAATAGCCACAAAACCGACGATCCAGTTTTCTATTACAGAAATTTACTCTAAGCTTGCCTTTACTTTAACCTCGAGAATTATCTTGAGCGAATCTTAAAACGCTAAAATGGATGGACTCACGCTACGTTTATGTATTCTTAAGAATGGCCTAAAGAGCTATTGTCTGTTCCACCCTGGCAATTCCATACTAGACTTGGTACTAAATCGGATCACAAGCAGTGCCGCAAAGGGTAGTGACGTACTACGCCATGGCTCATCTATGGAGCTGACGCCTAACACCGCTTACCATCAATATCCTGTTTTCATTAAGAGCAGGTAACCCTGTATACTCTAAACATTCGTTTCGAGGACAGGTCTCACAATCTGAAAGCTCGGCGAGGTCGAACAAATCGCTGGAGCGTACCAAAAGGTGTTTGTACCGAAGCTTATTGAATTCATATCCTCGTGGGTAACACTCTCCTAAACCTTCGACGATCGGTTTTTATTATCGTCAAAAACAACAATAACATCAAGCGACCTTCCAAAGATAGTAGTGAGCAATTCAATCACTTTTCGCGCTGCTAATATCATAAACCTAGTTGGGGTAAGGTAAGACCATCTAGAAGATTGTTGCTGTACCAGCACATCGTTCTCCTTAATCGTTACGTCCACTGAAATATTCGGTCGTGGTTAGGTTAAATAGTGTCGCTCCGATACCTAAACCCGCCTTTGGTGTCCAAATCAGGCTGCATGAAAAGCGATCAATACTTGAAGGTACTGGATTCACTAAACTGTTAAAGAGCTTTCACTCCGTTTTTCTCATAACACAATCAAACCGGACTAGGTGCTTCTCTATAAGATCTTCTCGATGCTAATACATCATTAAACTCACCTTCCGGGTATCTTTTTCAACGAGTGTGCCTACTGAATGCCCGCATTGACCTCATGGAGCTCATTGTGTCATTGAGGAAGCACTAAAGCTCAAAGGTGATGCCTTACTACCCGGACAATGTCCGTAGTTCTATATGAAAGTAAAAGCTACTCTGAAACAGGCGAACCGATCTAAAGACGCCTCTAATGAGTCAGTTTGGAAAAGTCAGTGTAGTTCTTTTGCAATTATTGTTGTTGTTGTTGTAACCACAATATGTTTCCGGAATGCATCCGGTACTAGCACCTCTTGCGTATTGACCGACTGCAGCGGGTACGATTTGTTTGACGTCGACAAGCTTCCGGGTCGGAAAGTTTAACCTAACCCGCATGTGTTAACGATAGTTGTTGTTGTTGTTTTTAGTGACAAAAATACTCCTCGAATGTCTTGGGGAGTTTTGTCAAAAGTGGCAGTCCATTGCCGGATATTAACCCGGTACGCCGCGGTACTCGCTTGCGGTACTGCGCGACTGTCAGCGATTTGGGATGACCAGTGCAACCTTCTAAGTCATGTCATGTAAGAAGAGGAATGAGAGGTGAGAGCTGAGAGGCACCATATCCGTAGATCAACCATCATTGTACGTCATTACCCTTTGTCTACGCCTCTTACGGAATTTATGCTTTACGCCGGTTATATTCTAAGCCCCTCACCAGAGTTGATCTTACTGAGAGTACATTGTTGCCCGGAACTTTTGCTATTATGAAGCTGGGATTCCGATTCATGTTTTATAATATTCCGACATCTGAGGAGAAAATTTTCCTATCAGAGCTGCCTACTTAAAGACTCTTCCTTAGCAATTTAAAGCTAAGCTGATCTCATATTACTGTTCACAGGCATGGGAGTTTGGGTTGAGTTAATCCAAGGTTTCATAGATGGTTTTTCCCAAGACTTCTACTTAAAGATCTTACTGAGGAACAAATAATTTGGGATGCTTTGAATGATGAATACCGAGCTTGATTTTACCTCCAAAGGTAGTAAGTATGCGACTCTAATCCAACACATTTGGCGGGAACTGGGATGGCTGTGGACCTTTCCATGTTGCACGTTTTGGCCGCAAAGGAAGAGACGAACTCTAAAAATTTGTTTTCTTTAGTCAAGTTTGAAGCAACTACAGCTCCACAACCAGTCTCTTGACCTGTCAGGCGTTGTAGAACTTTACCTCGAACTTTCGCTGCGTAAATTAAATAGCTGAAAAGTAGCTAAAATACTGCTACTCATAGAGTCCACGCTTAAGCCATTTTTAATAGAATTTATGAGACGCCAACAATACGCGCCAAGACGAGTATCCGAAAACTAAAAGCAAGAGACTAAAAATCCAAGATTCTGAAAGTAGTAAAAACTGAAGATTTTCCAAGTTGATAAAGATGAGTTTAGTTGAGCTGAAACTTTTCCTACTTCACATTTAGGGTGCCGCTTAAACAACCAAAAGTTCTAGACATGTAGCCAGCATGTCCAACCAAATGAAAAACTAAAAATAAAATGCTGACAGAAAAGTCTGAAAAAGAAGCCGAAGAACTTTTGCTAGTTATTGAAGAAAAGTGAATTGAATGGAAGCGCGTATAAAGGTCGACGATGCAGTCCAATGCTCTAGCCTTAAGCCAACACAGCAACAGGCAAGTGAAGGGCGCGCGGCAAAGCAAAAAAGTCATTGCCGTAGGATACACGCCGTGTACACAGAGAGCTCGCAAAGCATGGAAGTAGCAGAAGAGAATGCCCCCAACTGGCATGGAGCTTCCTTCCTAGCTTCCTTTCTTTAAGCAAGGCTGTCGTTTTCAATTTGTTTTTGTGTGTCGACACGACGAGTTGTTGGCGCTGCTTGGTTGCTGGATGGGGTGTGGGGTCAATATATAGTTGGAAGCGCGCGAAGATACAAAACACAAAACAAGAAAATGCCGTTGAAGGCCAAATGGAACAAGCAAATAGTGAGGAATGGGCTAAAAGGAGTTGAAAAACAATAAAAGGCAATGAAGTTTGTGAAACAGATTACTTGCTGCTTTATGCTAAGGCTCTGAGGGGTGCACAAAGCAAGCGGGATGCATGCTTTTTCGTTGAGTTCAGTTTGAGTGAATGAAAATAATTTTATTCGGTTAGAAGTGAAACTATGCCAAGAATGTGCAATTAGTGCATGACGCTGATGGCGGCTACGGTGAGGAGAATGAAAACGACGACAAAGACAAGAACAACGACGGCGGATACGACAGAGCCAACATCATGGCCAACATAGACAATAAAGAGCGTAGTTGAAGGTGAAGCGAGACGCAGGAAGGACTATGTGTTTAAGTACAGAACTGAAATCAACTACATGGCAAACCCGAGAGATTCCATAGCTACACACACAATAAAGGAGGCGCGCTTCACGACGACGGAGGCGACGTTGTCGACAACAAAAGGAATCAACTACAAAGTTTCTGTCTGAACTTTTGTACGAAGGCATAGTCAAATTATAGTGAAAACAATAGGATTCAAGCGGAGCAATGGAAATATATAGTAGAATGTGAGCTCGATAGAGCCAACGTAATACGGCAAATGAGAAGCAACAGAGGTAGAAACAGCTGAATCAGGGGAGGTGGTAACAAAAGCATAATGTGCTCACCGCACGTCATTGTTGTCTTGTTTCGTTTACATACTTTAATATATATACATATCGGTTTGTGAATTTGTCTCTTTCGACGTTGCCAGATCGATTGGTTTTACCTGGTCCAACATTTTTTATAAAAAAAGCCCAAAACGTAAAATAAAGGGGCCAACGTTTTTCAATAGAAAACCTTTCTCGCTATACATAGTAAGAGAACTAGGCCGAGCTTCCTCTACAGTTGGTTTTTCCTCCGGTACCTGCAGTGTTTAACCCAACTCCGGAAGTCTTAGTGAGGCGCTTTCTGTATGAGAAGCTTTTCAACGTTAAAATGCACGCATCGAAGTTGCGAACTTCAAAAGTTTTGGTGCTACCTGCCTCGGGAATCGAACCTAGGACCTGCGGTAGGAAAGTCAAGCACATTTTTTAGCTATGTACTTCCTTGAAGCGCGTCAGTTGCTTCAGCGTTTCCCAAATTTTAAACAAAGCATCTCAAATCGTTTTCCAATTGGGCCTTTCACCGAAGTAGACTCCTCCAGCTTCCTTTGTTTCCACCAGCGCATATCGCTCAGATTAACTTCCGAGCTGGAGTTTTTTTATTTGTACGTGTAACATGACCTAGTCAGCATAGCATCTATGTAGGGTCTGGTTCGCTGAGCCATGCCGATGTCTGCGTAGAGCCCACACAGCTCATCATTAAGTGTTATTGGGCAGTTACCGTCGCCAACTCGTAGAGATCAATCTTTTGAACATATCCAAAGCCTTCTGATCATCTTTTAACAGATCATCTATCACAAAGCCTGACAATGTCCACAGTGTTATCAATTTGTAAAACCCTTTCAAGGACCAGAAGCCATGTTATAGAAAACCTCTGTCCTCTCGGCAAATTCTAAAAGTTTTAAAGTTCCCCGTTAACTTGGTGCTGCGAGATTTACGAATTGTGCAACACCATAAAGTCGGAGCCTTAATCTAGCGAGCGCAGCATGGGAAGGCAAAACATGTTCAGCAGGCCATTCTTGTAGCCCGCCATTTGAACTTCTATTATTACTGGCGATCCCTAATTTATATGCTTGCGCTGATCTAGTGGACTATTCAACCTTAACTTAATTCCATGACTTTTTTCTTTGCTTCCTCCATTTCCGGATCAGCACTGTGTTCAGCAGGAATTATACCTTCTATGGGCACCGGTTATTCTTTCGCTTCTTCCCCCAATTTGAAGTAAGCAGAGCTTAAGTCAAATCTAGCCTCTTAGACGTTTTGGCCTCATAGAGCTTCAACTCTTTTGGAGGGAAAGAAGGAGGTGAAATTCTGAAATGCCTGAAAGGTCAAGAGGCTAGTTATGAAGTTGAAGCTTTCCTGTACAGCTGAAAACTTCATAAAAAGGAAACAAAACCGTAGAAAGAAAACGCACCGGTTTTGATCCAATTGTAACAAAGTGGCAACCATTGCCACATTGTCTGTCTCTCTAACTGTCTGTCATTATTATATTTATTATCATTTGAGCGCTTCTTGTTGCGCTTTCATTTGTTGCTGTTAATGTGCTTGCTCTTATTCTTAGTGCCCCCCCCCCGCTCCTTTCTTCCACACCCATCCCTAACACTGTTGCTTCTTCTTTTTGCTGGTCGTTAGTGAAATTGTGTAATATTAAGAAGCAATGGAGCCACCCTTTACACACCCCCAACGCCCTCTAGCGCTATGTCTCTTTGGTTGCTTCAAATTAATTTTGATTAAATTTATATTTGCCGCTAGCGTTTTGTATTAACTGAATGTGAATTGTGTGCTAAAAAGGGGGAATGAGCGAGCGAGTAAAATCGGTTACGGGTCAAAACTGCAAAAACAAAAGCTAAATAAGAATTGGTTATTTATTGTTTTTTGTAAAGCTTTAAGCTTATAAATTAAGACCAAGCTAGTTGCCGTTGTTGTAGTAACAGTAAAAAATAAATTTCGAAAGACTTGAGAAGCTTTGCCCGAGTGCTAGTCATTGACTGCTTATAAAGTCGTCTACTAAAAGTGCTTTCCAAAACCGTTAGAGCTCAAACTTGGGTTCTTGTTTTGCATAGAGTCCGCAATCACACTAATTCAATTGATTTGTGGGTTGTTGTTGCTCTCTAAGCAAAGTATAAAATTTTTAATTCACTAAATACTTTAATTGAACAAATACACATTAGCATTTAACCCTTAAGACACCCCTATATCCTAAAGTGGCACGAATATATAATTATAAAATTGGAATTAGTAAAATCGTCTGAGCAGTTTGCCTGTTTTGCGCGTACGAAAATTTTTGTTTTTATTTTAGACATATAGACACTTAATCATAGTCGTTGCTTAACACGCGTTTTAATTAAAATCTTTACTTAACTTAAATAGATATTTAAAATGTTGTTCAATCATAGTCATATTAAACAAAGATTTTACCTAAAATAAAATGTAACAGGGTCGCCTTATGAAAAAAAGTTTAATTGGTTGGTGGTATGAAGAATTTGTTTATGTTTGCCAAGTCACCCTGTGTCAGCTTTTTTATTCACAAACCATAGTATTCCATGGTACGGTATGGTATATGGCTTGGAGTAAGCAATGTCACAAACCCAACCATAGAAACAAATTGTGATTTTAAAATGTTAAAATTACGTTTTAGTCATTTTAAAATTAAAACTCGGTCTTAGACATAAAATGTATTTTAATGACTATGACTATGGGCCATAGTGTACATGTATTGCACTCTAATAATACCTTTATATCCTTATGTGGCATGAATATGTCAATTTAAAGTTTGAGTGCCTGAAATCGGCACAGTGTACTTCCTGTTTTACAATTACGAAAATTTGGTTTTTAATTTTTTGTATGAATTGCATAATCAATAAACCAATGTCCTTCTGTGATTTGAATACGTCATTTTAATATTATAATCAGTGAAATGGCCTCAGCAGATTGGTTGTTTAGCTCGTACAAAAATTGTTGTTTTAATTTTATATACATATATACTTTGTTTAGATGCTTCTACTTGAATTTATGTTCTAATTCCTGTGAAATTTTCTTTTACTTCTAGGCCGCAATGAACTTATCGCCCGTTACATAAAATTACGCACAGGCAAAACGAGAACACGAAAGCAAGTTAGCTCACACATCCAGGTTTTGGCCAGAAGAAAATTGCGCGAAATTCAAGCGAAAATTAAAGTTGTAAGTAGCTTCTTTACTTCCAAAATATTTCAGAATTTGTTAAACCAAAAAGAAACATTTCCAAATGAATTAAAATTATTATTATGTCACAACGTAATTTTTTTTTTTATTACTATACTATTATTTATTTATTAAATATTTTGGCCGCTGCTTTTATCATCAAAATCCATTACATTTTTCGTTTTTCTTACTTGATAAAGTACATTATATAACGCAATATTTATTTAAAAGTATGAGAAGCAAGGTTTATATGATGATTATGAAAATACTTTGATGATTATTCGCTTTCATCGATTTAATCAAGCTCGGGCATACTTGTTTTTATCAAGAATCTCGTAAACACTTATTTCTTTGTTCTAGGGCCATTTCGGTGACCTGTCATGATTTGTTAGGCTTTCCAAATAATTAATTTTATCGTTATCATATGTTTGCATTAAAGCTGGCCGATAAGCATTACACATTTGTAATGGATTGCATCTACAATTACTGTAATTACTTTGATCACAGTTTTAATTTTTGAACTAAAACTAGTTCAATAGTAGCCGTGGTTATTTTTTCACCCGCATCTGCGTTTGCGCTAATGCGGATAAAAAAAACACGGCTAGTATTAGCGCTTCGAAAGATAATAATTACTTCAATAGTAATTTTAAAAAAGTGAATTACAAATACTATAAGAGTATCTTGTGTATTCGTTTACATCCATTATATCAATTACTACGAGTGTGATTTTACTTTTTTAAATACTTTAAATTTAGGTGCCTTGCATTACAATAAGGATTACCATTGTACAGTTTGATTACAGTAGAATTACTTTAATGGAAAATTAAAAAAAAAAAGACAAGCTAATTACTATTACTGTAATGATAATCGTCTTGTAAACGTAACCGTTATAGCCCATCCAAGATTTGTAGCAAATTCCGAGATCAAGTAAGAGCTCGAGTTTTGGTTTCTTACAAGGATACCTACCGACTACGGCCCTACCATATAGATCAAGTGGTACATTTGACCAGCGTCTAAGAGATATCTATTTTCAGTTGTCGAGCGCGGTGAGGACTCACTAGTCTTTTTTTATGATTCGATGTCCCTGCCGTACTAGGAGTCAATAATTTTCTACTCGATTTCCGATTTTGAATTGCTTGGTCCGCTTTTTGATTTTTCCAAGGAATATCACTGTAGTCGGAAATTCGGTATACGTTTGAGAGCTCAGAGTAAAGTTACTCAGTTCGTTCATAATCTGGATCTAGTAATTCACATAGCATGCTAGAAATAATATTATTTCAGATATTGAGCTGAAAGTATTCGGTTAATCTTCAATCGGAGGAGTGCTCCCTTTCTTCAGACCATTAACCAACTCTTCGTCGCCATGTTTAAAAAACTAATTGACCGATTTGCCAGGCAAAGTGGTGGAATACAACGTCGCTATTATTGTGCCTAACCAGTGGTCTCTGTTTCTTTTTAGCTATATGATAAAATTAAACTACTGATAGTCATTCGGAGGTTGGTCTTCCTTTACCGTGCCATAGCTATACTCCGCATAGTACCAGTTGTTCTTCCGCTCTTCCTGTAAACCTATAATATCCACAGCGCCGGTACGTAGTGAGTGAGATATATACTTCCGCTGCTCGGTTATATCGTGAGAAAGAAGATTCTTCTTAGACTAGTTGCTTTGTCTGGCTGGCGGCCGCCGTGGTGTGAAGGTAGTGTTGCCGGCCTACCACACCGAAGGTCCATGGTTCGAGCCCTGGTACAGGTAACATCAAAAGTGATTTGAAAAAAGTTTTTCAAAATGGGGTCGCCCCTCGGCAGTGGTTTGGCAAACTCTCCGAGTGTATTTCTGCCATGACAGGCTTCTCAGCAAAAATTCGTCTCCTTTGTAGATGCCGTTCGGAGTCGGCAAAAAAACTGTAGGTCCCACCAATTTGTAGGGAAAATTCAAATCGGCACACCACAAATTGGAAGAGAAGCTTGGCGCAATAATCTCTTAGGAGGTTTATGATGATATACCTGTTGTATATCGCGCCATAGTGATAGTGATAGTTGCTTTGTCTAGCTTTTCGTGCTCGAGCTTGGTGCTACAGGTGACCATATTCCTGATCTCAGTAAGGTCAATCAATCTCAACCCAGCGGGTACTGTTTTATTGTTACACCATGAAGACAGTATAGATGTATGCGAATAGCAGATCCCTGCAATGAAACACTAAATTAGCCACAAAGTGGTTTTTCGGAAACAGAAAAATGCACTATAGACTATTCAATTGTACTTCAGAACCCGTAAATCGTATTTCAAATGAAATGAAGTTTACAGTTTCTGAAATACAATTGACTACAATTGACAATTCCGAAATATATTTTTCATATTGTAAAGCTCAATTATTTATCCTGAAAATTATTTAACGGTTTCTGAATTACGACTGACTATTCCGAAATACATTTTACATATTCTGAAATTCATTTATTTATTCTGAAAATTATTTTACGGTTTCTGAAATATAATTGACTATTCTAAAATAATTTTTTTTCATCCCAATTTCAAAGATTAATTCGAAAATGAATTTTAAGGTTTCTGAAATACAATTGACTATTACGAAATACATTTTTATATTCTAAAATTCAAATATTAAATCTGAAATGAATTTTACAGTTTCTGAAATACAATTGACTACAATGCACAATTCCGAAATACATTTTTATACTCTAAAATTCAATTATTTATTCTGAAATGAATTTTACGGTTTCTGAAATACAATTGACTATTCTAAAATAAATTTTTTTTATTCCAAAATTCAAAGATTAATTCTGAAATTAATTTTACGGTTTCTGAAATACAATTGACTATTCCGTAATACATTTTTATATTCTAAAACTCAATTATTTATTTTGAAATGCATTTCACAGTTTTTGAAATACAACTGACAATTCCGAAATACATTTTTTATATTCTAAAGCTCAATTATTTATTCGGAAAATTATTTAAGGGTTTCTGAATTACGACTGACTATTCCGAAATACATTTTAGATATTCTGAAATTCTATTATTTATTCTGAAAATTATTTTGAGGTTTCTGAAATACAATTGATTATTCTAAAATGAATTTTTTTTATTCTAAAATTCAAAGATTAATTCTAAAATTAATTTTACGGTTTCTGAAATACAATTGACTTTTCCGAAATAAATTTTTTTTAAATCTAAAATTCAATTATTTATTCTGAAATGAATTTAACGGTTTCTGAAATACAATTGACTATTCCCAAATACATTTTTATATTCTAAAATTCAATTTTTTTTCTGAAACGAGTTTGACAGTTTCTGAAACACAATTGACTGCAATTGACGATTCCAAAATACATTTTTTATATTCTAATATTCAAATATTAATTCTGAAATGAAATTTACTATTTCTGAAATACCATTGGCTGTTCCGAAAACACATTTTTTACATTCTAAAATTCAAATATTATTTCTGAAATGAATTTTCTCTCTCTATGGCGCGATATACAACAGGTATATCATCATAAACCTCCTAAGAGATTTTTGCGCCAAGCTTCTCTTCCAATTTGTGGTGTGCCGATTTGAATTTTCCCTACAAATTGGTGGGACCTACAGTTTTTTGCCGACTCCGAACGGCATCTACAAAGGAGACGAATTTTTGCTGAGAAGCCTTTCATGGCAGAAATACACTCGGAGAGTTTGCCAAACCACTGCCGAGGGGCGACCCCGTTTTGAAAAACTTTTTTCAAATCACTTTTGATGTTACCTGTACCAGGGCTCGAACCATGGACCTTCGGTGTGGTAGGCCGGCAACACTACTTTCACACCACGGCGGCCGCTGAATTTTACGGTTTCTAAAATACAATTGACTACTCCGAAATACATTTTTTACATCCTAAGACTAAATTATTAATTCTAAAAATTATTTCGCAGTTTCTGAAATATAATTGACTATTTCGAAATGCATTTCTTATATTCTAAAATTCAAATATTAAATCTGAAATTCATTTTACGGTTTCTGAAATACAACTATATGTCTATTGCATAGAGCAATTGATGAATTCTAAAAAAAGGTTTACTTGGTTTGACTACAGGGATGTTCCACTGCCACTCCTCAACAAACTCCTCTCAGACTCTGCAGTGCATTTGTTGCGTAAATTTCTTTGATGTGTAAATAATCGTACACACACACAAACCTACAAACATGAAAAACGTATATATACCTCTACGTCTTTAACATTTATATAAACGTTTGGCCATTTCACTTTAAAACTTGTTTTGTATTTGTCAACTAAAAGGCGAAACTTTATAAAAATTACAGTTTTTGTTGTTCTTTGTTGCTTTGTGCCATTTGAACGACTGCAAAGTTTTGTATTTGAACTACATTTATTTGTGTTGTTTGTTGTTGGTTGTTTGCTTGTTGTTGCTTATGTAACATGTCACTAGTACACGTGAGTGCACTGCATCTTTTTGAGTGACGTCGCAGCGACAGTCGGCCACCTCATTACCACACCCCACCTCCTACTCCATCTCAACCGACGTAGCATGCGTTTACGTTGCATTTTGCTTTGTGCTTTTGTTTCTTTTTCCGTTATTTTGTATAATTTTACTCGCATAAGTATTTCACATAAATATGTTTTCCATTACAATTTTCTTTTGATCTTTTTGTTTTTTTTGTTTTGATCCTTTCTCTCTTTTAGCCTTGTTGCATCGCACTTTGTGCAGTGAAAATTCCATTGAAATCCTTTTTGTCGTTCTTACTTCTACTGACCGTTTGTGTGCTATGAAAACTAAAAAGAAATAACAAAATAGAATGCGTAGTAGAAAGCTTCAAAACAAGAAAAAAACAAAAACAACCAAAAATTAATTTACAAAAAATATATTAAATTTTTTCTCTGATTTTTCTACCTTCCACGGATGCAGATTTGTACGAAACTTTATTTGATTTCAGCAGTGGTTTTGTTGTTTTGTTATTTTGTGGTTGTTGTTGTTGTTTTCGTCGTCGACTGTTTTCCTTTAAAACCTGCAGTTTATTATACTGAGCTGCTCTAGCATATATTATGGAAAGAAAAGGTTCAAGATATGGACTATAGCTTTCAATATGGTCCAGATAGGAAGAACGAATTCGATTGAGACGCATATATCAGCCATCCCAATCTTGCATCTCTTAGACAGTCAATTCTTTTATTATAATTCCATCTCTCCCTATATTTGCTTATTCATCCTCTACCATGAGCATTCGTCCTTAGACGTAGTGCACACCAAGTGTTCTATAAGATATACAAGCTCAAATTTGTGCGACAACCTTTCTTATAGATTTGGTAAAGCACCCTTAAGTTCCACTCTTTATCTCTGACTAATGGGTAATTGCCATTGTCGTACACACATTCAACACGTTCGGACTAGTGGAAAGGGTATTGCTCACATCGAACCCACCCTTCGTCACTCTTATTCCCCAACTACGAAGCTTCTTTATGTCCGTGTACATCGGGCATTCATACAACACATTCAACCAAGGGACCTAGAGCCAGCTAAACAAGCCTGGTGTAGAGATCTTTCCGGGAGGCTGTGAACGCCTAGCGCTTGGCGGAATTACTAGGATTCAATAAGTCTCATCTGTGTATGTTGATCGAAGTATTGATAGGGCACTGTCTGATGGGAATCCTTCCAGTGCGGCTAAACCAATAGAATAATTCAAACTGTGTTACATATTTAGAGATTGACGAGGTGAAATCAGCGAGTTACGTCATGCTTAGCTGAATAGACTTGGCAAAGTCAATTCGGAAATAACTGGGGCTGTATGTATTTTTTTTTAAGGGGAAATAATTAGGGTTGTGGTATCCTCTGTCAGTAGCTATATATTTGCTACGAAGCGGTTTGGCTCGTTAAAGGGACCAAATGAATCTCCCCTCAGCTGGAATAGCTGGCACCCAACCTAACCTAACCTGTTGTACTCTCCTGATCTACCACGCTGAAGTTCCCAGGTGCTTGTACCGGTACAGGTAACATCAATGTCTTTTGAAACAGTTTTTTTGAAACGGAGTCGCCCCACGAAGATGATGATGATGATGACGAAAGGCTACACTCTTGTTCAACTTCTCGTTAAGGTCGATCAAGCACGATATGGCGAAGGAGGGGAGCGGCCAGTCTTTTCTGGCTTATCACAGATCGAGTGCTCAACCGAGTCTCTTCTATTGGCGCTTGACGCCCATAAGCGATACGCTCTTTTCCAGCAGCAAGTCTGTGTCAGTGCCCATTGTCCCACGCGCTCATCCCTTCTACACGCCACTGTATAAGTTACGCCCGCAGCAGCGGTAGCAGCAACGTCCGTCCATTAGAACTTTACTTCCTTTTGCCTGACGCTTTGTTTTACGTTTCTCTCATGTTTCTCCGCATTATTCCTTTGGCACACACATACACCCATACATTATGTCAAAAGGTCAAAGGATCAAAAACAACAATAAACAAACAAACGACAACGGGACGTCAGGGAGTATTCGTAAAACAATAAAGCCAAAGAGAAAAATTTACTTAGAAAATAATGCAAAGCAGTCGCACTCGTCACAAGCACAGGAGAGCCAGCGGTCTAACAAAGAGAACGAAAAAAAAATTGTTTCTAGGTAAAATTACTTTTTCGTAATTGAATGTAATGTAATGTGCCTCCGTATTTTGTTGTTGTTATCGTTGTTGCTAGTGTGCTTATCCTGAAACAAAAGGTACAAAGTTGGAATTTTTCAACAACTTTTGCATTTACTATAATGATGGCAGTAAGCGAAATGAATTTGCAAAAAAATAAGCAAAAACAACAAATACTGATTTTATGAGCAAAATTGTGCTTTACATACAAACAAACAGAAAGCGAAGAAACAAACGAACGAACTTTTACACTCAAAATACTAAAAACAAAACGCACAAAGTAAAATGTTGTAATGCTGCTTCTACTTCTTTTTCTTCTTCTTCAGCGTCATCATCTTCTTTGCTTTGCTTACTTACCTTTGGCAACAAAACACAAAAACAAAAAACAGTCGTGTTTAATGGTCCGTGTGCAAAGGCTTTGTAAAACTGCAAGGATCTTAAAAGTGGGTTAAAGTGACCGAAGGATCGCCTCTCCGTTCGCTTTGTTTATTTGTTGTGTTGCAGTGTTTCTATATTTGTGTTCATTTGTGTGTGTGTGTGTGTGGAATAGCGCATAATGCAAAGTAGAGAATGAGCTGGTCGCACTTCAAAGAGATTGAATTGAAATCGCCCTCTTTTTCGGCTTAAGATTTCCCATTGACTGAGTGACTTCATGCAAAAAGCTCGAAACTCGTATTTCTTCATGAGTTAAGGTTTTGAGAAAGAAAATGAAAAAGTTAAAAATACGAGAATAGCGAAAAAAAATGATTTTTTTTATTTACGCCTAGCTGAAGAAACTTTATTCAGGTGTTCATTTGGCTACAGAAAGGCACAGATTTAGCTGCTGGGAAATAATTTTCTTAACCATATCTATTTATTTGACTTGGCACGATTTATACACCACTTGCTGTTGTTGTTGTTGTTGTTAGCAATGGCTAAATACACTCTAAAGATTTGGTAAGAGCTACTGAGGTGGACATTCTTACGCCAGATATGGATGCGCTCCAGCACCTTCTAGCACCAGCCACACTATTGCCGGAGATATTTGTTTGACCCTGTTTCGGGACATAGCCCACTCCTTTCCTTTTTGCATTGAAAAGATTTGGAACAAAATGATATGGGTAGAAAGGGGAGTTAACTGCATTTTAGATGGCCAAAGTTGGTATCAAGAAAACGTCACTTGTCAATATCTATTCTAACGGAAATCCCAGAAACCTCGCGGCTTCAACAGAGTTGGACCATAGTGAAATTGCTGTTAGATGAGTAGGCTCAGTTGAGCAGATGAACAGATGGTTAATGTGATGGGGAGACACGCCGTATGCCGGGCAGACATTTGGTTTGTCGGGGTTCAGTCTGGATAGGTAAGAGTTTAACCCGTTACAGTATCCAGAACGAAGTTGGGACAGCATGAGCATTGTCTCCCTAGGTAGTTCGCGTTCCTCTTCGGCAACAGGTGGAGCTTGTGCCTGAATGACGGCGTTCACTGGGCGAGAGCTGACAAAGTAGTTTACCGACTCTGTATTACTGAGTTTGAGGGCCTGTCGATGCACCTTTCGATCAAACGCCCAAAAGGTATGATGCCGGATCTCATCAATTTGCTTACGGAGATGACTCCTTACTCTCCTGAGAGGTGGATTTTTGTCAAGCATGCGCTGTTCAGGTGCTGCGGTTTACAGCAATTGAATAGAAATTGCCTGGTTAACATCTTACTATGCTCTTTAACACCGAGCATTTTTGCCTCGCTATGAAGGTAGTGTTCAGGTGACATAAAACGGCAGCTCCTGGCAGTTCTGAGTGCGGTGTTTTGACAGGACTGCAACCTTCTCCTTGAGGATTTTGTTGCGGCTTTGTACTTTGGTGGCAATCGCGGCTACATGAGCACTGTAGTTGAACATGTTATCAAACATGACCCCTAAGATTTTGGGATGTGTGACGGTCGGAAGCTTAGTGCCGTCAACGTAGATGAATAATACCATGTTCACCTGCGCTGTCGGTAACAATTTCAGATTTCGTCCAGCGAATTCCATTCTTTTCTACACACATGTCCATACCACCAAGACCAATGCAGACTGCTATACGTTTAGAGACTTCAAATTTCATCATCTCTCATAATCCAGAAAACCATTTTTAGCGATAACAAACATAAATTGGAAAGGAGACCAAGTCAGCCTTCACGTGTTTTTTCCACATAAGTCGAGGCCGTCCTCCTCGTCCGAAGTCGGGTGTCGATAGAAAAACCTTCGTTAAATTTCCTTAGCAACACAGGAAGTACCATTAACTTTTCGGAAGTCTTTCCTCTTAAATATTCTCCATCGACAAGTAGCCGTATTAAGTAGTCTGATTCTGCGGTAGTTGGTATGATTTGCGGTATCGCCTTTCCTGTGCATTGAGCAAAGGACACTTATGTTCCAATCTGGAGGAATCCGCTTAAAAACTCATTATCTCCTTTTTATGTTGAGTCTGGTCAAATATCTCGTTCTATTGCACTACCAATGGTAATTTGCCACTTCCGTTGTGCAAAGTCCTTGTGGGGCAGATAATCTCCAGTGGCTCAGTGAACGTTCTATAGGTTGTTGAGCTTGCATATGTTAGACTTCAATAGGCCATTGCCATTGGACTCTAGTGAATCGCTTAGACGATGTATATAATTGGGTAGTCATTTCCCGTAGTCCGATTGTAGAAGAGGGATGAGAAAGTGACTTGGAAAGGAGAAGGATGTTCAGTTCACCGCACTTGGATTTATCCACGTTTTAACAATGAACTATGCAAAGTTAAACTAGCCTTGTATGAACTCGCCTTCGCAAACGTTTTCTGCTTCTTGAATTGTTTTGTGAGGGAAATCGAGGACGTCATCAAACTTGCACTACTAAATTGGGATCCCAAAACCATAATGATAACAAAATTATAAAATTGGTTACGCGGTTTATCCTATCACTTCGGTCGAACCAGCTAAGCGAACAGATATAATAACCACTGCGAGCGAAATTTTTTATTTCGTCCCGATTTGAAAGACCGAGGTATATGAGCTCATGAGACATGTTCCGTAACCGCTCTGCTTTGAAATTTCTGTCTTATAAAATTTATATCGAGATTTTTGTTTCAACATCCGTACGGTCTACGGTTGTAGAGGGAGTATTCCAATGAGTAGCGGAGGGCAAATACTTAAAGTTCATCCGAAGGGCTTAAGGTAAACAATTTCCTACAAAATACTTTCCTTTGTGAAACCCTACCGCTAAGCAAATCTGTAAAAACTGATTCAGATCACATCACTGATAATACTGCGAGCTTACTTCATTCTATCAGCATGAGATGGATCTCAGAATTTTATATAATCAAAGGATGAAACTAAGAACTTTCCATTCTCTCTCTCTCTCTATGGCGCGATATACAACAGGTATATCATCATATACCTCCTAAGAGATTTTTGCGCCAAGCTTCTCTTCCAATTTGTGGTGTGCCGATTTGAATTTTCCCTACAAATTGGTGGGACCTACAGTTTTTTGCCGACTCCGAACGGCATCTACAAAGGAGACGAATTTTTGCTGAGAAGCCTGTCATGGCAGAAATACACTCGGAGAGTTTGCCAAACCACTGCCGAGGGGCGACCCCGTTTTGAAAAACTTTTTTCAAATCACTTTTGATGTTACCTGTACCAGGGCTCGAACCATGGACCTTCGGTGTGGCAGGCCGGCAACACTACCTTCACACCACGGCGGCCGCCATTCCCTCAGCAAAAAAAGAATTCCTTAAATATCTCTTCATCTACGGAGCAAGTTGTAAAGGATCAGTGTAGCGCGAACTTAGCTACGTAACTATCCCTATCCTTATCCTTACTCCTTTCGCTACCCTATTCCTGTCAGCCCTTCTCTTCCATATAAAATATCTCGAAATAGTTGCGGAATAATATTAATTTAGATTATGTCAAAAGGCGTCACGCCTCCTCTTCTCCCTTCTTGAGGTGGTAGAGCTTGACTGAGGGGGTGCCACGCCCGCTTTTCTCTTCCTCCCTTTTTGGTGAGATTTACCTCTTATAACTCTGTACCAGTTTTCAGATATGCAGTACGACAAATATCATTTATATGTTAGGTGCCACGCTCACTCCTCCCTTCCTCCTTTTCTCTTTTGATGTGTTAGAGATTGATCTCGTTTAACTCCCCACTAAGCTTCAATGTCCTATCATAAATACTTCCAGAGATATGCAGTATGAAAATTTTTATTTGTATGGGAGGTGCCACCCCCACTTCTCCCTTCAACCACTTTTTTCTTGAGCTGTTAGAGATTGGACTCATTAAGCTCCTTACCAATTTTCAATATTGTACCATAAATACTTTCAGAGATATGCAGTACGGAAAATCTCATTTGTATAGGAGGTGCCACGTTCACTTCTCTCTTCCTCCCCTTTTTTCTTGAGGGGTTAGAGATTGATCTCATTAAGTTCCTTATCAAACTTCAATATTCTACATTATATACTTCTAGAGATATGCGGTTCGGAAAATCTGGTTTATATGGGAGTGCCACGCCCACATCAGCTAGTGGTCCGGATTGTGAATCTAAACCATCCTAGAGTCCACTTGAGTATCCAAAAAAAAATTTTATCAATATCGGTCCAGGGGTTTAGAATGAGTTTAGTGACAACGAACTTACGCACAGAAGATTTTTATATATTAAGATGATTGCCTTCGTAGGAAAGTCGGGGTAATTGAAATTTTTCGGTAGACATGATGTCGGTTCTGTGAATATACGTTATAATTAGATTTTGTCCTCGTACAAGGGGGGTGTCAGCAACTTGCTTTTAACTTGGATTTTTTTTAGAAGGGCCTTAAGCAGACTTCCATCGTACGTGTAGCTCAAATGCGGGTAGAGTTCCAGTCGATGCGGAGCTACATTGCAAATAGGTGGATAGGTGGCGAACTGAATGACAGCTAGTGTTTAGTGTGGATAGAGGCTCCAAAGTGGCAAATAAATGCAACGCGCCTAGCTAGCTAATATTGAATTTTTATTTACACTCGTTTCTCGCAGCTACTCGCTTAGAGCAATCGACCCAACGATGTAAGCGAGCAATGGCAGATAATTTCTTGGCAAAAAGAGAGTGCTCAATATGTGAATCTTTTAATTTCTTGAGTATGTGTTAGTTGCATCAAGCAATAACAACAAAGTTCGCATATACTCAATTTGCTGTTTCTGTTGACATTCATATTTTATACTTGTATTCGAAAATGTTTCGTCTCCCAAGATGGTATTTGCCGTTCATTGCACTATAGGGTGGTAACTTACGCTATAAATGCGGGGGAAGTTTGGAAGATTCTAAGTTTTAATGACACAATCAGGAAGGTCACCATGTAGAGTATCTTCTTGACAAACCCGCAATTCAAATCGCAATTCAGAATATAAATCCACTTCTCTTAACTGGACGAAGTCATGGATAAATAAACACGAAACTTCTTCTCTCTAAGAGAGCGCTGTAAAAATTCACATTTTTTTAAAAAATTTTATTAGTGTCACTCTGTGAAAAATGAATAAAAACAAATATGGGAATTTTTTACGAAAATTTTGGGTATTTTGAGCGCTGTAAAAATTCACATTGTTATAAAATTTGTCATTGGTGTCACTCTGTGAAAAATGAATAAAACTGAATATGGGAATTTTTTACGAAAATTTTTGGTATTTTGAGCTGTAAAAATTCATATTGTTATAAAATTTGTCATTGGTGTCACTCTGTGAAAAATTAATAAACCTGAACATGGGAATTTTTTACGAAAATTTTGAGTATTTTGATTTAATTCGACGTGTTTCGCGATAAAATAATTTTTCCACTTTACTTTTTAAAATATGATAAATAAAACTAAATAATTTGAAAATTAATATATAATACAGTTATGGGCTGACAGCGAAATATTGAATTCGCTGAGAAATATAGACAAACTGTGGGAAAGCTACTGGTATAGTTGATTGGGATTGATCTGCAATTTCATATACCCCAGGTTTTGTCAATTAAGTTTTATGTTCATACCTTTTGATGGTTCATAGTAGCTGTGTTGCAAAGAAGTGTCAGTAAAGTGCGAATAACGTAAAACTCTCTTGCTACGCCACAGGAATCAGTAAAAACTTGCAAGCAAAATAGCTGTTGCTTTTTTTATTGGTTAATAGCTCAAATTTTAAAATGTTTGTTGTTGCTTTCCTTTGTAACAATCAGCTGTTTTTCACTTGCAAGCTTTACTGAGTGAAATTCCCCCAGCAGAAACTTGCAACTCTCTCTCTCAACCGAACAAAACTAGTAATTATGGCCGCTCACCATTTTTAAAAGCTTCTGACAGTTGCCACATAAACTACAGATTCTGGCACTCGGACCAGCTGTCATGCCGGATATTTCAATCTATGCTGGCAACAAAGCCTAATAAATCTGTTATGAGAGCGAAAAAAAATAAGAGAGTAAAACCAAGCCTTGCATCAAGTCATGTTCGAAGGAGCCACAAGAATAATGTGACCTCATCTTCATTGAGCACACGCTGTATCTCCCAGCTTTTAAAAATATTAAAATTTCTCTATTCACTTCAATGCTAGCTTGTGTTTTCAATGAAATTTCCTTTGTGAACCCACAAAAATGTCAACTGTCCACTAGAGGACTCATGCTGTAGCAGCTGACGAATGTACGTCTCTATGTGCACCAGTCCTTGCTCGTCCTTTAACGCCACACACTCAACAATGTTGTGTGCGGTAGTGCGTTTTTTGAGATTTCTTTGTACATTTTTATTTTGTCATACGAAATTCTTTAATGTTTTCTGGGTCACTTTGTTGAGTTGAAAGTGCTTAGCTGATAGTTGGTTGTCTTCTGTCCCACATCGTCGTTGTTAGGGATTTCAATGATGTAAGGAAGAATGCAAGGATTTACGTAAGTCGATGCGTGAAACGGTTACTTTTACGTGAATTGTTTTATCAGTTTTTTATTTCGTTTCTTGTTGTTGTAGTAGTGAGTGTGCTTTGTGAACAACCACAAAGTGATACCAAATTGTAGAGGTAACCACAATTTGATGTGCGGCATGAATGGCATGCACTCAGTTAAAGTAGCTCACGACGAAGTCGCAAACATTCTTTTTAGTGTAGGAAAATGTATTAAAATGGTTTCTGAGGTTAAGCAAATAAAATTAAATTGAATTGCAGACAGTTATATTTTTGATGCATATGAAAGGATAAGCGCAAATCAAAAACCTTGAATACCCCTGCAGAAAATTTGACTAGCTCAGAACGAATCTAGAGCTACGTCATTTGAGGCCTTGCACCCCCTGCTGGTTTAAGTGGCTTAGAATATATCCGAGTTATGTATAGCTGTCTTAAGTGTCAACAAAACCCCACATCGACGCCGGTTCTGGGTTCAATGAAATCGTTCCCACACAGTCGGGCTAATACCGAAGATTACCGGATTCATATCTTTAAAAGGATTGCGAAACTTACTTTGACCTCAACCAAAGAGCCCATTATATTGAACCGCAGTGCCACGGTATTGCCACTTTTACGAATGGTCCAACTAGCTGGCCATAAACATTCGTACCTTGATCTGACATAATTTTTTTTTTTTTGCAAAATCACAAGGCCTACTGGTTTTGGTAAACTCAGCAGGCTTTGCAGTGGGAAAAAAACCTGAGCAAAATCTCGAACCATCTCTGACTTATCTAAAGTAAGTCACTTGGACACTTCTAAGAACCGCATCGTTACGACATTAGCTAACAGTGTAGACGTTCATTTATCTCACGAAGCGCCGCATGGTACCCATAAAGTTAAGGATAGACCAGACGTCCATCCTGAAAATTTCCTTCGGGGTATTTTATACCTCCAGGCCAAGATATTACTTGCAGATTCGTCATCCTCCATACAGCGAACGTTGTCCAATAGATTCAGTCGCGGGGCATGGATTACTACTAGGTAGTGCCCTGCCAAAACTGCTATCATAGCAGAGTGAAAAATCCTGAACGTGTTGAGCTCTTTGCAGCTCCGCAGAACGCTTAGCGTCGACAGCCGGTTAGAAGAACCCTGACAGCTGGCAAGTTGAAGTATCAGATAAACGCTTGCTTAAGCGCACCTGTCTAGAACTATACTACACATCGCCAGCGGAAAGCCAAAATCCATTTACTTAGCCAAATCGATTGCAAGTGCCAGCTCGGTCCAAGATCAGGCATTCCCTGAGAACCGTCGAATTCACAGTGGCCGAGGTCGCCACTTTAATTGCCTCTTGATGATCCGAAAAGATATTAAACTCCCAGACAAATTGAAGCGCTTAATAACATCCCATCCACGGCGACTTTAAAAGTGATTTGGAAACCTTAGTTCTAGGCTGGCTCCGAACTCTACACAGAATGACTTTGGCTTGGACATGTCCTTAAATAAGTTCAATTCCTATACCACATCTACCTAGACAGTATAAGAGTGATGAAGCTATCAACCGGGTTCAAAGCTGGCGCACTATCTCTCGTGCTGTGAATGAAGTCGGATCTAATTTTAATTCTGGAGTTCCCATGATCCATGAGGAATTGACCAGTATTGTCAGCCGGGTACATATTCACATATGGGTAAGAGATGACTCTGAAGCCTCATTTGGTTTTAATAAAATTCTAAATTTCTTTCAAAAGCAAATCGTTCACCACCAGCGCCCAATGGGCACATTCATTATCACCCAGCACCCTCAATCACTCATCACACAAAATATCATCGTAGCTCACGCTAAGCCATTAGGTAATTGCAAAATTTTATTTCAGCCACAGCTAACCATGGCTTAGAATTATTCCAGTTTATCAAACCTTTGAGAGCCACACACGCCTCATCGATCACCACCTTTCTCCTTCACTTTATTATTTACAGGAACCGAACGGTATTGCGGGTCACGTACATTCGCTGCATCTGCTGGGTGAGAAGGAGAAAGCATTACAGGCTATGAGCGGTATGACGAGCTCACAAATTGTTTCGGCGCATGCATCTAAAAATCTTGCATATGCCGCTACTGCGGCTGCACTCTCTGCAGCGGGCATGCATCATCATCATGCGCATGCAGCTGTGGGTCTACCAAGACGACCACCACCACCACTGCCAGCAGCGCTGACAAGTTCGTCATCCATCACAGCGTCGCCTGCTTCGTCGTCGGTCGCAAACTCGTCAACGGCAGTAGCGCATCTAGTCGGTTCGCATGTGCATGCGCACAGTCACCCACAACCGCTAAACCACCACCACCACCACCACCTCCTACACCAAAACCACTTACACCATCACCACCACCACCCACACCACTTAAGTCATCACCACCCCGGTACGCATCACTCGTCCTCGCACTTGCCAGCACCAGCCGCAGCGAGCACAGCGACGTATCTGCAACAACATCAAGCGCCTGTAGCAGCAGCGGTAACAACCACAACACCAGCAGCAGGAGCGGTGGCAGCCGGTCTACCACATGTCGCACATGCGCACACGCCACTCCATCATCCACCAATGTATCCGGGCGTAAGAAAATTCATACAAACAAAATTATACGCTTCTAACACAGCTGCGGTCATAATATTGTGCTCATTGTGCTAAATGAAATTTGAAAACCGCTAACCTCCCGAAATTAGGCTACATTTTGTGTAACCCTATTTGTTGTAAATAAATCATTTATATTGTGCACTTCATCAATCGATCAATCATTAATTGTAATAAAAACAGAACATTCTTGTGAGCTGTTTTAAGAAAGTCCCACATCTGAGTGTCAGTTTCAGATGTCGAGAAAGGTCGTTCGCCAAAAATCTTTCAAAATAAAATCAACTTCTCAGTACTTCCCCTAACCTATAGCATAAGTTGCATACTTTTAGGCGCACTCAAAAATAAAGGTAGTATTGGGCTATGGATTGAAAAGTTTAGAAAGGCTCACTCGAAGTAGTAATAACTTGGAATTCCAATTTCGGAGTGAGTCAGTCTGATTAGTTGGTCTTTTCTAGATTCCTGCGTGCAGTGTGAAATCTAGAGTTGAGTTATGTCATTATAGTTAGATCCACATTTCCTTAGCCTATTCATACTTTATAGCCTCTTTGTCCCGAACTTTGAGAAGTGATATATCAGCTACCTAAGTTCACGACGCAGTCCTTTGGCGCTCGTCTCGATATAATCTTCTTAGAAGCGAACCAAGAGTCCGAAATGCCCATAATTGAACTCAATAAGCTCCGCAAATCGGCTGCATTCTACCCTGGGCAAGAAGAAACGCGACACACTGCAAGATCGCCACGTCCGGTTCACCAGTACTCGATCGGGCCAAGAGATCATGGAGACAGTTTGCGGAAATTTTAATATGCCGCCGAAAGCAATGAAGCAATAGAGACACATTCCCACGCCGCCCTCAGCATCCTATCCCCTACATCCTTGATTTGCTGCGACTTCCGCTTAGAAGATACTTACATCAACCTGCTGACACAAAACTTCCGCTCTAACTATCTCTTTCTTCCTTCGGTCCATTAGTGCACCAGCTCGCCGGCGCACTATCCCTTTTCATCCCTAGAGGGGATATCGTTGTTGGAAGTAGCAAAGGAGGCAAGTATCGGTCCACAGTAATCCATCCATTGTGGGATATGCTGAAGTATATTGAGCGTTACAGTCAAATCTAAGTTGAGTGTAGTCCAAAGAGCGCCGCGGATACCTAGTCCACTCCACTGTATAGATACTATCCCTTTAAAGGTGCTAGCAGTATCCACTAAAAGAGGGCTAAAGCTCTTGCCGATGGCCTCTCTGGAGCAGTACGAGGCTACCGAGACTTTCCCAAGGAAATTGTCTGCATTTGTTTCCGAGACAGCTACCAATCAACGACAGTACTAACGATACTCCCGGTTCCAGGGTCAAGAAAATCGTTATCGTACAAGATGCTAGTACAGAAGCAGCCTGGATTCTTATCCGATGAAGGACAGCCAACATCAATATAAACCTGTTTAGTTCGCCATGTCCCGTTGAGAGAACGAGTTCCTTTTTGCGAGGCTTAACAGCCAGCCCACAATATTCTACTGATCTTGCCAACGTGTCCAAATAACCATGCAGATCAGCACGCAGTGTTCAGTAGTTTATCCCTAGCCATAGAATACCGAAACTAGTCCATACAGCCTTAAAAACTAAAGTTTGAGTTAAAATTAGATCTGTTCAATGCAACTGAAATGTATTTAGTCTTTTGGAAACATATTTTTTTCGGCGAAAACTTCAGACACCTTGGTGCTAATGGGCTCATCTGTCACTAATCGATCTCTCTTTATTGCATCTCATCTTTTTTGTATATAGTATGTATGTGTGTATATGTGTTGGGTGTGGGGGCTCTTTAAAGATCATTTGTCGCACAAAATATTCCGATTCGCACTTGGACATCGCTTGAATCAAGCCATCGCAAGCTTCGGCTCATCGCCGCGGTGACTACGGCGTAAGAGAGCAAAAAGCGTACTCTCATTTTTTTGGATACAAGTTTGTCGGAGCTTTCTTGTTCCAAAGCTAAACTGGGTTTAAAAGTATATAATCAACATAATCTGAATGCTTTGACTCAAGTAAAATAAAAATCTCTAAAGCTTAAAAGCACGAAAGCTCTCATTAAAACTCGCATAACTCTCAAAATTATTGGCTCTTCATATAAACCTTGCTTTTCGCTCGCACATCGATTTCACACATCATAAATATTTTTGTATGTAATTTCACTTAATTATTGGGGTAATGCACACAAACTTGGAAATGGCTGGTCAACCACGTAAACCATGCAAATCTCAGCAAGTTTACGAGTTTAACATGGCTTACGACATTTTCGAGCTTACGTGATTTCCTCTCTTATATTTCTTAACATAACTCTTATCCAATTATTGTTGTAAAATATTTCGAAAAAGCGCATAAGTACTAAATTCAAATTTATCTTTTATTTCTTCACAGCAATTCTGGCAGCCTGGTCTACAGCCCAGCACCTCACAAGAGTAAGTATTTATAAAATATTTTTTCCAAATAGAACATTGAAATTGTTTGCATTGACCATAGTTTTTACGATTACAGCATTAAGCCTTTCGCACAACCACCCTACCCCGCCGGCAAACCATCAACAGCTGTATCTGGTGATATTGAAGCAGGACTTCCACCAGCACAACTGCCATGGGAGGGTAGAGCGATAGCAACGCACAAATTCCGTTTGCTTGAGTTTTCAGCATTCATGGAAATACAAAGAGAGGATATCGTGAGTATTTTGTTTTGTTGTTGTAAGAAAGAGTAATCCCATACACATTGTTGGTTTTCTTGCAGTATCACCGGCACTTATTTGTACAACTCGGCGGCAAACCGTCTTTCTCCGATCCATTGCTCGAGGTGAGTACTAATATAAATTTTTAGGTTAGCTTCAGATTTGAGGAAAAGTAAAAGAATGATTGGACGAGCTCAAGACCAGTTGATAATAATTCTTAGTTAATTATTATTATTTTTGATCAGAGGAAAAATTGAAAGCAACAAACACCTCCCCCAAGATAGCAACAGGACCCCAGTAATGAGGTGACTGAACGATCAGTTAGTGCCATGCAGAGGTTTGGACTTGCAGATTTAGGGGCTTTGGAGAGAACGCATTTATGAGCACAAGCGTGTTCCGCTCAGCGTTGACCACTTCCCTAAACCAAACCCGAATACATAAGTCCTGGTCATAAGTTTTCGTTTCAAACTGTAGGATTCCCTTTCATGCTAGAAGGTTTGGGAAGATGGTAACTCATTCAGATTTCCGAAGCCAAAGTATTTGGTACAGGGAAGAAATGCAAGACATTAACATCTACGGATAGTGTCTCTTCAAGGTCTCGTCTTAGCAACGATGGCATGGAGTTATAGAGAGTGAGCACTGGGGCGAGTTAGGACGGGCTCTAGACATAGCAGGAGCGGAAAAGGTTTTTGCTTCTCTGGATCTTATACAGGTTCCAATCTCCCAGAACTGACATTCTGCGGCTATTAATTGGTGCGAAATCAATAGAAGTCATGCAGAGGTTCTACAAGTCTTTTTGGTTCTAAAAACGAAATACAATCTGCAGTCATTATTAAAATGAATGGAAGAGGCATGGGCAGATTAGTTGTCACATCCATCGAGCGCTGGAGCCCATGAGGTACGGTTGAATTAGAATACAATAACCCACATTACAGGTCCAGTCTTGTTAGGAAGTAAAGGCGTTGAAGCACCTGCTATGGGATGGTTTTGTCGATACTCGCAGTTTGTAGAAAGTAGAATACCCGAAGGGCCGGCGAGGCATACACCAGAACAAGTATGTTGAGAGATTTATGAAGTTGCTTACTCCGTTTTTGTTGTGGTTGTAGCAGCAAAACACTCCACGGAGGTCGGCTCTAGCCCTTCTGGTCGTGGATTGTAGTCGGCTCATGCGGCAGGCATAGCCACAGCGCGTATATTCTAAGCTGTTGAGCTTCAAATCTTGTCAGTAAAGTGATAGTAGACTTACCGCCAATATACAGTCGGGATCTAGCGTTTGCTAAGACAGACTAATACATAAACTCCCTAATGATCAAAGTCAAATACTTTCAGATAAAAGTGATTTGAGCCGGTCTTCAGACATGCATGCCTCAGGCCTACATACGTGGCCAACGTTTTTTTAATAGCAAATTTACTCCCAATTTTGTTTCGCTCTGGTACTAAGATCAGACTCTCTTTAGAGCAGGAAGTCTCCTTAAATATCTTTATGTAACCTGCCCCAAAACTTGAACCTGATGCCACCCTACTCGTCGTTCATGTAAGGTAGAATATTTAAGAATTTACTCCTCTTCTGTGAATTTCTTTCTTCCCTCTTACTAGCTTATAGCATTTTCTCTTTACTACCTCTTTTCCGCTCTCTTTATTTTCTCTCACATCTTTACCACAATGAAGAAACTTTATATCTTCCAGAGCATTTTCTAGTTGGCTTAGTTCAGGAACATCTCCAATGCCTTTTCTTTTGAATTAATTTTAAATTCATTTCTCTCCACAGACGGTTGATATCCGACAAATTTCCGACAAATTCCCTGAGAAATCAGGTGGCCTCAAAGATCTCTACGAAAAAGGTCCACAGAATGCCTTCTACTTGGTTAAATGTTGGGCAGACCTGAATACCGAAATAACCGGCAGCGAGACGGGTGATTTCTATGGCGTTACAAGTCAGTAAGTATTATAGAGATCAAAAGGTTTTCCTCCATGATTTTTAAGTTCAGACAAAAGAGAATTAATATTTAATCCCATCTCCTTTCAGGTATGAGAGTAACGAAAATGTTGTGCTCATCTGTTCGACAAAAGTCTGCTCGTTCGGCAAACAAGTCGTCGAGAAAGTGGAAACTGAATACTCACGTTTGGAGAATGGTCGCTTCGTCTATCGTATACATCGATCACCGATGTGCGAATATATGATAAATTTCATACAAAAATTGAAGAACCTACCTGAAAGATATATGATGAATAGCGTGTTGGAGAACTTCACAATATTGCAGGTGAGTGTCGTGGAATTTGCATACACCATGTAGCGTGCTAATGCGGCTCCCTCTTTCTCTCTCTCTCACACACTCTTTTCGCAGGTGATGCAAGCGCGAGATACACAAGAGACCCTGCTCTGTATAGCGTACGTGTTCGAGGTGGCGGCACAAAATAGCGGCGCCACACACCACATCTATCGATTGATAAAGGAATAGCATGAACTGCAACTGCCCAATCTTACCACACACAATGAATTCAATAGCAGCAGCAGCAGCGGTGGCGCAGGTGGCGGCGGCGCGGGCAGCAGCAGTTTAGGAGGAAGCATAGGAGGCACTAGTAAGTGTATTGGTAGTGGTGGCGATAGTGGTCGTCATGTCAGTGCTGGATTGACGTCGTCAGCAATGGACGAAGGTTCGATAAGCGGCAGCAGTGTGCCCGGCTTGGCGCTCACAACTACAACAACAACAAAAGATACACTCGACAATGTGGACAGCACCAGTGGTGTTAACAGCTCCAGCAACAACAACAATAATGCGCGTTATCCAGGCAATCTGAGCGATTGCCAGAATGTGAGTAGCAGCGGTGGACGCGTCAGTGTTGGCGCAAGTTGCACCGATCTGAGCGCCGCTTCGGTAATGACGCCCACCATAAAGCACATCAAGCAATCGCCGACATCGTCAAGTCCAATGAGCAGCAGCGCTGCAGACAGCACACCAATTGGTCTACAACAACAACATCATCAACGACAATCAGACGAAGTGCTCTTTGGTGGCACTGCATCAAACGCAATCGCTTCACATCATGCGCACACGACAACAGCCGCACACGAAATGCACCATCAGCAGTCGACGCATGCGCAGCAACAACATCATCAACAGCAGCATCAGCAGCACCACCAACTGCACCAGCAACAACAACAACATTTACAAAGACTTGGTAGTAGCTTAAGCAGTATCAGCGCGTCTGCTACGAATATGGGTGCATCTAGTGCTGGCGACATCGCTACAGCTGAAGCCGTGTCTAGCAGCCGTCTTAGTGGCAGCACTTTGCTCATCGACCGACCGCCCCCACCACCATATAGCAATAGCGCTGCTGTTATGGCTAGCAAAGCATTTCATAGCAGCAGCTCATGTATGGCCAACAGCGCAGGTGCACTTACTAGCGATGCACCGCCATCCGTAGCACCGTCAACCGCACGTCTATCGGCTTATGAACAATTCTTAAAACTGTCCGCGCATGAATACTCGCCGTCAGCTGCAGACAATGGTGCCGTACTCAATTTGAGTAACATTGGGAAGGCTACTGCCGAGAGCGATTTAATGTTGCGCCATGTTAATGTGGCAGCTGCAATGGCGGCAGCGGCTGTGGGGAATATTGGTGTTGTGGACGCTAGCGTTGTTGGTGTCACTGACGGTTGTGAGCGTAATTAATTTGTTGTAGCAATTTTTTTTTTTGTTGGAAATGAGTTTGCGTTTGTATCTATTGTTTGTATGAAGGCAGCGTGTTTGAGTGGCAGTAATGTGGGAGAGTACTTTCGGTGCATTGAAGAGAGTTATTGAAAAGGTACGCGAAGGAACTGAAACTGATTATAATCCGTGTTGGGTGATTCCGAGTTCCAACTGAGTTGCCGGTTAGACTTCAGGGATCTTGAAAAGGTTGCAAAAAGACGACGACTAAAAAGTCGGCTATGTCAAATTGTTTTGTTTTATGATTTCAGTTTAACCAGGTAGCAGTAATAAGTCTAAGCTTCGATTGGCATCCAGTTCACTTGATACAGCAGCCAGTTTGATGGAGAAGCAGAGAAAACTAAGAAGTCGAGATTAGATTGATGTGCCAACTAGGTTCTTCTGTTGACTCGCACTAAATTCCACGAGTTCTTCACCTCTTTATGTTCATTTTAATAATGTCACACACTCGTCCTTTTGACAATTTCTTTGAACGTGTGTTCTTGATTTTGCAAAAATTCGTTTTAGTATTTGCGTCACTACCCCGAACTGATCTGCGAATTCTGCTTTAGTTCCAGTACGCAGCCCCGACTGTCCTGAAAATAAATTCCTCCTTGTCATCAACTCTTCTTCATAATTAATTATTACCATACCAATTCTAGGGTACCACTTAGAGACTTTTGCAGCAAACTACCAAACAAAAAAATGTCAATTTCAAAATTCATTTTTTTTTTGGCACGAGCTCACGAGTAAAGAATAATTTCAGCATAAACTCATCACAGATGAATTCGAGCTATATAATCATATTATTATGATGCAGCTAATTGTGTACAAGATATTCGAGATCATAAAAAGAAACTCAGCAGGCATGCCTACCTCGGGCATATTCTAACCCCCTAACCCGCAGAGGACCAAAATATCGATATTTAGTGATAGCTTTTTCTCAGCTATGAAAACTTGAGTTTTATGCAGATTTAATTATATTCCCGTGAAACTATCGACAGTCTTGTAGTACTACCGATTTTCTCTAAATTTTTTTTTGCATTTACAATCAATTCTAAATTTACTGATAATTCCAACAAACAGGTTTCATAATTTGAAACATAAAAGAAATACTTAAAAAGAAATTATGGTAAAAAATTTTCGATGGCATACATCGCGTTTAAGCTCGCTCTCTTGCTTGTACGCCACTATCTTCTGTCTGAGCAGAGTGAGTTACCTCACTTGAAGCTCCTTTACATTTACCTTCTAATTGTTGACGGTATTGCTATCCCTTTCATTGCCGTGTACATGTTTCAATTTACCGATGGTTGTCGCTGTTGTGCTACTCGTTTCCTCTAAGAAATAGCGTACAAATTGATTGTTTTTTAGAAGCTATCGGAACTATCGTTTATTTCGAAAGAACCGATTGTAATGCTATCGCAAATATCTAACGATCTGGAAAATTTCAGAAGCTTGACTTTTTGATTCTAATTTTTCAATTTAATATTTAAAGGTTAATAAAATTTTCAAGGTCAATTTTTATACAAATTAGAAAGTTTTTTTTAAACATATTTTATGTAAAAGTAAATTTTCAATCAATTTAGAAATTGGTTCCTGTTTTTATTAAAAAAAGTTTTAAAAAATGTATGATGAAAACAAAATTTTGTGTAAAAAAAATATTTGTGAAAAAAATATTTTTGATTGAAGATATTTTAATTAATAATTTAAAAAAAAATTTTAAATGTTTCATGTGAAACAAATTTGGGTAAAAAAAAATGTATGAAAAAAGTTTTTGGTAAAAAAAAATTCTTCGGTATTTTATTTGAAAGTTTAAAAAAATTGAAAATGCTTGATCCAAAAAAAAAATCGGTAAAAAAATTTGATATTATTCAAAAACTTTAAAAAATATGAGTTTTTTTGGAACGCATTTTTTTTATTTGCAATTAAAACATAAATTTAATCGAACTAGCTCTCCCACTACTGCCATTCAAAGGCACTCACTGTCTGCCAAATGTTATGGCGCATTATTGTTGTATTAACAAGTTACACCCACACACAAACACATGTACATTTATATGATCTCAAAGAAATTCAAGCAATAATTTTTTGTTTTAATTTTTTGTATTGATTTCTTTATATACTGTAGTTTTTTTTATTAATATTTGCGAAAAACAATTGCAATACAAAAAAAAATACCACTCATGCAATGCAATAAAAGAAAAAACAAAAAAAAATATATATAATTTTAAATATAAAAAATTTTAAATTTTGTAAATTATGTATTGTAAATAGGTAAAATTAAATATATTTTTTTATATTAAACTTATTTATAACGAAGAGCAGAAGTGCGAATATATCCACGCCAATAGAGACCAGCAACAACAAGAGCCTCTTGTGAAAACTAAAACGATGTAATATTAAAGCAAAATATTTGTTTTTAATATTTTCTAATGATTTGAAGCAGACAAATAAGCGCCGCTGCTGCTGCATACATATGTACATAGATGTTTATATATATATGTAGTTTAATATGCCAACATATAATTTCATTAATTAAGTATATTTCAAAACAATTATTCGCTTTTTCTGCTTAGTTTAAGTATTTTATCTTTTTTTTTTAATAACTAATAACAAATAATTTAACAAAGCAAAAATACAAAAAAAAATATTTTTTTTAAATATATTGACTTACTTACCATTATTATAGTAGATTGTAAAATTGTATAATTTAATATAAGCAGCATTAGGATGGAGCATAAAAATATGTTTAATTAGTTTGTGGGCAAATATCTTGGTATATAAAATAATTTTTTTTTTTTTAATTTAAAAAAAATTTCTTATTTTTTAGTTTATATCTCCAGATGTCTGTGGAAAAAGTAAAACCAATAGCTCAGGGTTTTCCCTTTGGCTTGTGTTTAATTTTCCTTCACTGTTTTGCCACTAAATTTAAATTTAAATTTTATAACACTTTACAAATTAAAAATTCGATTAACTAACTAAGCAAACATTTATTTCGCTCCACCCTAATAGTTACTTTAAGTATACAAATGTTCATATGTATTTGTGTATCTCTATTTTTCAACTACAATATGTAGATAATTAATTTTAAGTAAGCTTATTTTTAGTTAAATTTAATTTTATTATTCCGAGCTATATTTATTGCAATTTTTTTTTTTTGCTTTTGTAATTATTTAGCATTTTTGCTTTTGACATTTGTAATAATAATTTAAGATAAGAAAAATGTTGACTAAATTTTCTTTTTTTTAATAAATTTTTTTTTGATATTGTTTTTTTTATTGAAAAAATGTATTTGTTTTTATTTTACAAACCTGTTTTTTAACAAACATAATTTTTTTTTTCATAAGAACAGTTAAAACAAATTAAAAAAAAAACAGCAAAGTAGAAAAACTCAATATTGTATACATATATATAAACATAAGTATATTCTTACGTTTTGTATGTGTAACTTAAATAAAGTTTTTAAATTTAATTAAAAAAAAACAGAAAAATTATGTTCGTTGTAATTAATTTTTAAGTGCTATTTGGGCGTAAAATTAAAAATTAAATTAAAAAAATAACAAACTGTTGTAAAATATTAATAAAAACGAGATTGAGGAAATAATAAAAACTTTAAAAAAACAACAACAAATTTTGCTTGTTAAAATAGTTTAAGTTAAAAAAAATACAAACAATTTTAAAAACAAACAAAATTATAAATTCATGCGCAATGAATTGAACCATCCACCGTTATATAAAATACGAACTCTATTCAATTCTTATAATTTTAATATAAATAACAACTTAATTGTGTAAGTTAAAAAAATATGCAAAAGAAAAAATTATAATAAAGATTTAATAACAAAAAAATTTTGTTTAAGCAAAACAAATTTATTCAAAATTCAAATGTAAAAAACATGCTAATAATTAAAATCAACAACAAAAAATTGTTGTAGTTGTATTTTAAAATATAGATTATAGACTTAATAAATAATTGTAAAGTATTTTTGTTGATATTAAGTGACTTTTAGCCGAAAAAACTGCAAAATTAAAAAAAGATTAACACGAACCCCAAAACGAATGAAGAAAAAAATATGTTAAATAAATTAAAACAAATAAAATGTAAGCTTAAGTGAAATAATTAGGTTAATTGAAAGCAAAATAAATAAAATAAAAATTTATCAAAGTAAAAAAATTGTTTCTAACATTAAAAAAATTACAATAGCAGACCAATATTTTTTTGCAGCAAAATATATTTTTAAACAGCAAAAAAAAATTTTCAAGAAAAACTATAATTTTTTTTTATTAAAAAATTTGTTTTTTTTCACCAAATTTTTGTTTAATTACTGATTCTAAATCAGCAATGACAAATTTTTAACAGCAACCTTATTCCTTAAATTTTTTTTTCATATAAAAACGCCATAAAGCAATAAATTGTTTGCTTTTGTAAATAAAAATTTAAAAAAAAATTTAAAAAGGAATTGCAATTTAAGATTTGGTTTTTTTGCAATGAAGTTCAATTTGAATTTAAAAAATTAAATTTTCCAAAAAAAAATCTTTTCAAATAATTTCTTAAGCACAATTACCCACGCATATTCATTTTAATATTATTAAATAATAGTTTTAATATTATCTAATAGGTAATTTAAAATTTCTTTTGTAACAAGAAACCACATTGGAAAAATATATAAGAAAAATGTTCAAAAACTTAAAACTATTTACGTTTTTTAAATGATCTATTTAAATTCTAGTTAGTGGCTGTAATGAAATAGAGTTCAAGACAGCTTTAAAACTTCAGCTAGTTATGTCGGTCTGCACTTGGTTCTTTCATCGGCTTCGTGGTCTCGCTCTTCTTCTGCTTCCACCGGCAGGTGCCGATAATTAATTTGCACAACATCGCCTAGCCAACGAAGCCGCTGTTTTAAATCGTCCAACTATGTCGACATCTGCGCAAAGCTCACACAGCTCATTACTAAATGATATTTGGTACACGCTGTGGCCAACGCGTAGACTCCAGCAAATCTTTGTTCAATATCAGGTTTGCGAATGAGGACGAAAGGGATTTTGTCTCCTCGTTTGCCTCCGTCTGAATCTTCGTTAGGTTTCGAACTGTTCCGAGAGATCGTTGTAAATGCTCATGGACGTGTTAGTTGGCACACGCCATTTGGCTTTTTAAGCTCCTTTTTTTCGATGCCAAAAGCTGCTTTGAAATAAGGAAGTAAATTGTGTAATTTCCAGGATTTGACGTATCGTGTAACCAATATTTATTTTGCTTTCATTTATGACCCGAGCTATTGTCGCTCTCACTTCATCATAGTTGGGTGGAAATAAGGTGTTAATACGCAGAACTCCAGAATAGCCCAAGTCTCTCAACTCTGATCACCAAACTTTTTCTTCCTTACGGAAGGAGGGGATGAGATGTCCTAGAGGGATTTACTGGTCACACCAAATCGCTACCGGGTTCATATCCGACAAAGGACTGTCACTTCCGACAACACTCCCAAAACCTTCGGGAAGTGCTTTTGCAGGTAAAAAAAAAAAACAACAACAACATAATACGGTTGCATTTGCAGAACTGTCCATACTGCATTTCAGAGAATGCCTGTTAAGATTGCTGACAATTGAACTTTCAACCTCCTGAGTGATAGGCAAGCGCTGGTAGGTCTACTTTGACCTGCTTAGTTTTTCCAATCCAGGGCCTGCCTAGCTTTTCCCAGATTATTCAAGTTATGGGCATTTAATTCAAGTTGTTCAATTTAAATTATTGCAATAGCTCTATGGATAGAGAAGATGCTGCCGCAGGGGCAATTAATTGCTTGCTACATATAAGGCTATTGGCCGGCCGGTTATTGACTATGCTGCGCCTATATGGTCGCCCAATCTTTCTGACACCAACTGGAGGAAATTGCAAGTCTGCCAAAACACCGCCTATCAGAACTGCTACGGGATGCCGGCTTATGTCATCTGAGTCTCACCTCCATCAAGAGGCAAAATTGCTCAATGTTCAAGAGCACGCGGAGCTCTTGAGTAGACAGTTCCTTCTGAACTGTCATAAACCTAGTCATCCAAACCGACATCTTTTGGATGTAGCACAGCCCCCCAGAGACATAAGGAGACATCTCCGTAAGCATTACGATGAGATCCGGCTTCATATTTCTTTGCCGTTTGATCTGCGGAACCATAGACGGGCTCTAAATGACCTCCACAAAGAGTCGGTTGATAGATCTCTCAGATCTCGGCCTGTGAATCCCGTTACTAATACTCAACCACCGGAATTGGCTGAAGAGGAGCGTGTACTACCGACGGAGACTAGAGTCATACTAGCACAACTTCGCTCTGGATATTGTAATAGGTTAAACTCTTACTTATCCAGACACAACCCCAACATACCAAATACATGCCCTGCATGTGGTATGACCCCTCATGATACCATACATCTCTTCTCCTGTCCAGTTGAACCCACGCTTCTAACACCTACATCACTCTGGTCCAACCCTGTGCAAACTGCGCGTTTCCTCGGGCTTGCGTTAGAAGAGCCTGATGACAATTTAGAGTGATCGAGCCCATTGGGCAGGGCGAAGCACTTTTAACAACAACAATTAATTTTTTATTTTTTTTGTTGGAATTGCCTTGAAAAAACTAGGCAGGGCCTGAGTAGACATTACACTTGGGCCCTGTCTTAAAAAGAATTAACAAACTGGCTAGGAACTGCGTATGATTTCTAGGCAGGTCTATGATTTTAAAATTGATAACATTTTCTGCCAGGGAAGTTTTTGTCGTTTAGACAGCCACATTGAATAGCAGGAAAAGGAGGCGCTGAAAGATCTGAATTTGGTTTCTCTGATAATGCCTTGGCGCCAGACATGTTAAATTTGATTAGTAATTAGACGGCGTTTTTAATTGGTAATGATTGTTTCAATTGTTTTGCAAAAAAAGGCAATTATTAATTGATTACGATTAGAAAAAATCAAAAAAAAAAAAAACCAAAAATAATAAAAAATAAATAAATAAAACAATCAGAAATAATCACAAAAAAAGTTGTTTTGATTACTTTTGATTATTTTGGGTTTTTTCTTATTTTATTTTTTTAGTATTGTTGATGTGAATATTTACAATACAACAATACTGAAAAAAGTTAAAAATAACAACGAAAAAAATCAAAAATAATCGAAAGTAATCAAAACAACTTTTTTTAAGTCGTTTCATCTGATGATGAATTTTCGTAAAGTCCGAATGTGTTGCAAATTTCTAGTTACCAGTGACAAGAATCGTTTAGTGATTGATTAACATTACTTTCAATTTTTAATGATTATTTTACAATTAACTAAAAAAAATTTTAATAATCGAAATATAATCAAAAAAAAATGTTTCGATTACTTTTAATAGTTTTTGATTTTTTTTTTATTATTTCTGATTTTTTTCAGTATTGTTGTAGAAGCACGTAAATATACACAACAGCAATACTGAAGAAAAATCAAAAATAATCAAAAAAAAATTTAAAACATTATCTAAAGTAATCAAATCATCTTTCTTTGATTATTTTTGTTTTTTTTTGATGTTTTTTGATCATTTCTTTTTTTTTCTAATCGTAATTAATTATTAATTGCCTTTTCTTGATAAATAAATAAAATAATCATTACCAAATAAAAAAGCCGTCTAATTAACTGATTATTAATTACTAATAAAATTTAACAGATCTGGTTTCAAAATAGTTTCAAGCCAAGAACTTAAAATCGAAATAGTAATTAAGTATACATTTTCACTCTAATTAATTTTTCTTAATTTTATATTCCAATTTTAATTCAGATTTTATGAGTTTGGTGGATATATAGTACATACATCTACTAATCGATTTGTTTCAGAAAAACTAGGGATCAGCGATTAATCGGCTATGGAGATTTATCGTTATCGATTAGGACTTAGGCTTAAAGTCCTTATAAGCTGTTCAGTAAAGGGGTTTGGAAATGTGCGTTTTGAAAAAATTGGCCCGTTTTTTAAAAATTTGATTGAAGAAAATTCTGCCTATCAGAAAGAAAACTTTAAAATCCATTATATTTATAATCCCAAAATAAATAATTAAAAAAGCTTAAAAAAGGAAAAAATTTAAATAATCTCGCTTAGTCATTCATATTTTTAATCATCCGAACAAATAAAAAAAAGTTTCAAAAAATAAATAATTTTACAACTATATTAAGTGGACCTCTTGATAATCGACTAATCGAATAGTCGATTAACCGATTTGAAGTAGTTGTTTTCTATTGACAATCGAGAGCATCGATTCGCATGGAACTGAGTTCCATCACCTTCATAAACATGCGTTGCGACTATAGAAAATGTTGAATTTTTTATTTTAATTTTCTTATTATGTCGGATAATCGATTGTAAGCAAGAGCCCTAATATTAAGGGTTTCGATTTCGAAGAAATTTTAATATCAAAAACTATTATCAAATCATCGTTTTGATTTTTTATAATGATTTTTAAATTTATAAATTTTTTATTTTTAAAAAACTGATATTTTACTAGGGAGCCAACTAAAGCGAATAAGCTCATAATGAAATGCAAAAATAAAACTATGTCGTTTAACGTTCGGCACAACCAGCGTCCACTGCCGAGTAACGGAAAGCCACCCTGGTTCTGGTATTCTTAAATCGAGCAAGTTTTTCGATATCAATTCGAGTAGCCCTGAAATAGAACTACAGAAATATCGGTATCAATACATCGATTATTCGGGTTTTGTGCACATATTGATTTCTCTCTCTTGATATCTATCTAGTTTTTACTTACCGCCGAAAAACTGGAAATTTTTGTTTCAGGCTCAAGTACCTATGCGTCAGCAATTTTGTTTACTATGATATCCGATTTTTTTTGTTTCTAATTTTTCTTCAGTAATGTAGTACAAAAGAAATATTCACTCAATATCGATAGATGTATTGGTTAGTCTTTTTTTAATTATCGAAAATATCGCTTACGGTGAATATCGATGGTTTTGCTTAAGTTATCTTGAACCTACCTTCAATAGGGTCACTAAAAGGGAAAAGAAGCGGTTCGAAATTTTAACAAATAATAATTAAAACTAAAAAAAATTGTTTAATAATAGAAAGATGTATTAAGAAAACTATAATATTTTTTTAAGTTTCAAAATGTAAGAATCGTAAATTTTTTTTTTTACTTTTATAAATATTTATTGCCTTTTGCTTTAGAAAATATCACACATATGTAAAGATATCAGACCTTTTTTATTTGATTAGTAATTAGTAATCAATTAATTATAAAAATATCACACATATGTAAATATATCAGACCTTTTATATTTGATTAGTAATTAGTAATCAATTAATTACACGTCTCTTTTAAGTGGTAAAGATTCTTTTAACTGTTTTTCAAGAAAAGGCACGGTTATAAAAAATCAAAAGTAATCAAAACTAATAAAAAAAAATGGTTTTTATTACTTTTGATTATTTGTGATTTTTTTTTTATTATTTTTGATTTTTCCAGTATTGTTGTAAAATCATACAAATATACACATCAACAATACTGAAAAAATCAAAAATAATCAAAAAAAAATTAAAAAGCAGAAAATAATCTAAAGTAATCAAAACAATTTTTTTTATTATTTTTGATTTTTTTAATGATCGTTAAAACTCATATTTTTTTCTGATTATTTTTTTAATTAATTGGAAAATAATCATTAAAAATTTAAAGTAATGGTTATCAATGATTAAATGGATTCACAAGAAAATAGTTATTCAAACCGGTAATCATTACGATTAGCAATCATTATTTAACAGGTCTGAAAGATATATATTTGAAAAAAAGTTTTGGTTTATAAGAAATTGCTGTTTATAATAAAAATGTAATACACATGAAACTGTGTATCACTCATTCATCTGTAAATATTATTAAAAATTGTATGCAATTAAAATAAATAAAATAAAAATAATAGCAAATAAATTAAAATTAATGCTAATGATAATGATAATAATTAATTGTAAGTCACATGATTAATAAAACTGAAATCAAAATTTTTGAACAAAAATACATAAAAACACTAATGCTTTTATTTCTTGGAACTTAATGGGTAAAATTAGGAACTGTCTGTCGCCTGGCCTGTGATATTGGATTTTCAACGCGATTGTGAGATCCATTTTATTCTGTTCCGCATCTACCGACAGCAGACGTTGTGGCGAAGAATACGAGTATAACGTTAACACCTGCAACCAGGTTGTATGCCTCGGGGCAGTTTGAGTGTAGGACATTAGCGCATTACTACTATGGCTTCCTACTACTACTAGCGGTTTCCGCGATAAGGCGAATAGACTACATAGTCCTATGCATGCTTTTCGAAGAGGTTTTGGAAGCCAGTATAGAGGAAGGGGGTTGAAGAAGAGATGGAAAAATTACGGAAACGGAAAAAAGTATATGCACAAATGGTTCCAAAATGCTAAGAGTAAGAGCTGCATTATGCTGCAATGACCTGGAAATCTCTAAACCACTGAAACTGTCAGACATAAAAGTGACGACAAAATTAGTTGGATAAAGTTTCACGCTCGGTGAGTATGTTACATGCAAGATTACAGCAATCGTAAATACATCACTCTTTGAAATTCGAGACTGTAAAAAGTCGCTTGCCGAAAGTTGTATACAGTACTTCAATGTTCTTCCTCCAATTTAACAATAACAAGGCGAATCTATGCCAGGTGAAAGCACCAGCTAAGCTGATTGCTGCTTTTCTTTTGCAAAATTTTTACAGTACAGTATGATTTTGACAATAAATCTACGGATTACAAAAGCAGAATATATGGAGAATGTAAATGTCTCGACCAGACCTGTTAAATTTGATTAGTAATTAGTAATGAATTAATTGGACGGATTTTTTGATTGGTAATGATTATTTTAATTGCTTTTCAAGAAAAGGCAATTATTAATTGATTACGATTAGAAAAAACCAAAAAAAAGAATAATAAAAAAATCTGAGATAAACAAAAATAATAAAAAAAAGTTGTTTTGATTACTTTTGATTATTTTGGTTTTTTTTAATTTTTTTTTTATATTTTGGATAATTTTAGATTTTTTTCAGTATTGTTGATGTGTTTATTTATAATAATCGCAAAATATCATGATTTTTTTTGATTCTTTTTTTAATTAATTGGAAAATAATCATTAAAAATGTTAAGTAATGGTAATCAATCATTAAATGGGCTCTCAGAAAATAATTAATTAAACCGGTAATCATTACGATTAGTAATCATTATTTAACAGGTTGGCCTCGACCAATACTTTCCAAAAAAAATCAAATACATTTTTATTTTTCATATCATTTTTTATTGAAGCTATTTTAGGGATTTTTCATAGATTTTTTTTTTACAAAAAACAAATGCATATTCGTACATTTCGTAACATTTTGTAGCGGTTCTTTAAATGTTGTTTTTATATTTTTTTAGTTGAGTGAGTTTGGTAAGAAAATTTCTGTTTTCGCACTACCAATTCAAAGTCAATTATTTGAATTTGACTTTTTATGACTTTAAAGGGTCGATTATGTAAAACGCAGTGACACTTTGCATCGCAGTCACTAGTATACTAAATTTATTAACATAGTCACTTGTACGGTTAGTAACTGATGTGCTCTTTGGGCATTTTGTTACACACAAGAAAAAGCGACTGGTTGCATCAAATCGCCTTTTACATAATTTGCCCCTAAATCTGTTTTCATGCCATATAACTTTTTCACCTAAAATTTTGATTACAACTTAGTTGAGAACGCTATCACAATTGCCCACCTCTCTCAAAAGAGCGGTAGTTACCTTAATCAACGGACGTAGAATACCAAGACGGCTCAAGGGTTTTTTGTTTTAGGTCCACAAACCGCTAGCGAGGGTATTAACCTTGCGATAAATAAACTTGAGCTCATTTGTTTTCTATGGAGTCAAATCTATTTACCGTTCGTTGCTTAGGACGTAAATCGTGATAGCGTCCGTTTTATTGAGTGCATAGTGTGTCACAGAGTAGTTTATCTTAGGTGAATGTGATTTTTGATTAATTCTTTTAAAAAAAAATAACAACAAAAAACCAAGTATAAAAGAAGTTTGATCACATGGATCTTAGTGATTATAGAAATAAAATTATAACATACTATTTCGACGGCTGAGTGGAATTTCAAAATATTTTTGAAAAACGCCATAGAGCGTTGTTGAGACAAATTCTGAGCCTTGGCGTTTTTGAAAAATATTTTAAAATAGTGTGACCTTCCACTCAACCGACGATTTGTGATGTGCTACCTTTATTTCCTCTAGAATTGGGCGGGACACGCATGTCGACTTGGAGCAACTGCTAGCATCTGCTGAGACAGAATTATTATAGTAGAGAAAGGATTTAAAACAGAAACTCACTCGACTAGTTTCCAACCAATGCAGAGAGGCGACCCTGTTTCTAAAGTATTTTTGATTTGAATTGTCCCGGGATTTGAAGCCCGCATGTTAAGCCAGGAAAACATCTTGGTTGCCGAAACTTAGATAAGCTCGGAAATTCTATCGCTCTCCTTGAGCATTAGGCTACCAAACCACTCCAGGCTAAGCGCACAGGCATATGGGAGGTTGCTCGTGACAGTCAAGCAGCGAACAAATCCGTTCAGGGCAGCAACACTACAACGAAGGAAGCGCTCGACTGGAGACTCAATGAATTGGCCTCCAAATGCTTCACAACAGTGACGTGCCCGCAAAACTGTGATGCTGACGAGATGGCGCGGTCTGGTGGGAATATATGGTGAGCGCATGGGGAGTCACATCGAATGACTTCTGTCGAAGCTGTAGGTACTTTTTTCGTGTGAAGCGAAGCTAGGCTCTGCTGAAATCCAAGGCATATTTCGCTACATTGAGCGTACCAGGAAGTTAAACTTTCTCAACGTCTAAGAGAGGAAGGGATCTAGCCGATATTTAGTGGTATCACAATAGGCCAGAGGGGCCTTAACCTAACCAAGGTTAGAATCTGGTGGTCCGCCCTTGAATCGAATTGCTATCGTAAATTGCTCTTGATGTGCCGTGGCTTCGTTTCAAGCAACTATCCGCCAAGATACCGAGGCTTACAAGAATATATGATCTTTCAGTCTGAGTACTTTAGGCGCACTATGTAAGTGATGTTCCGCCATAATAAGAAGACATCCCGCAGGCCGCTTAACTTCAATGTTGGCGACACCGTTATTTTTATATATTTTCCCCTAATACTGAGTGACAGTGACTGGTGATTATATTATCGGCTTTTTACTTTGGTTGCAGTCAAGATTTTTGGGTGGTTCACAGTCCGTAGTGTGGTGACATAGACGTGGATGTGTAATATCATGTTGACCTGGGGGTTCCAAGTCGTGAGTAGGGTGGCGAAGAATCTTTTTAGATAAGAGCAGCCGTCGTCGTATGGTGGTAGTGTTGCTGGCCTACCACACTGAAGGTCCAAGGTTCGAGCCCTGCGACAGGTAACACAAAAGTGCTTTGAAAAGGTTTTTCAAAACGGGGTCGCCCCACGGCAGTGGTTTGGCAAACTCTCTCAACGTAGTTCTGCCATGGAAGGCTTCTCAACAAGAATTCATCTGCATTTGCAGATGCCGCTCGGAAACGGCAAAACCCCTATTTGTAGGAAAAATTTGAAGCAGCGCACCACAAAATTGATAGAGAAGCTCGGCCTTAATCTCCTCGGAGGTATATATCGCGTCAATTATTTTTTTTAAGAGCTTTTTTTTAAGGACTAATCATTGACTTTGGAGCCTAGGAAGGGCCTTGGCCTGTTTAAAGGTAGTTTCGGTACGTATAAAATAAAGAATAAAGGATTGGACACCAACCTCAAGTACCGCTTTTTTGCTCTCATTGGATACAGGATTACATTTGCTGAACTCGTGTAACGCCTGCTGACTATTCAGATAGTTGATGATCCATTATTTTTCACTTGTTGGGAGTACGTTTCCTCAATATTGCCTAGAAGTATCACGTGGTTGGCTGTGTCGATCTTCGTCAAGTACTATGAAGAAGCCTACCCTGTTTTCAATCGAGACTAATCTAAGTTTTAATGACGGTCGGTGGGGGTGCTTTGCATTTTACGGAGCCACAAATGCCGACCCTCAGGTGAGTTAGCGGTGTAGTAGGGGAATAGAACTGTATCTAACGTCTCTTTTATAGACGAGAGAAAGATTTTGTTAAACAAAAACCACAAAAAGTGTGATAGAACTAGAACAAACCTAAAGTGAAAAGAATAACAAGGATTTCATAAAAAAAAAAAAAAATATTTGGTAGAAATTTTTCAGCAATTCATATAAGTTTTTTTACAAATACTTTTATTATTATTATTAGCACACTATATTTAGAAATTAAATTTAAAACACTTGTGTTCGGCTTAACTTAAACTACAATACAAAATTGAAAGTTTTTTTTGTTTTTATTTGTTTGAAATTGGTAATGTACGACTTGCATGTATATATGTATGTTTATAATAATATAATACATATATAATAATCATAGTTATATTTATAATGATAATAGTAATAATAATAATAAGAGTCTGCAAGGTTTATGTTGTAGTTTGTTTTGGTTTTTTTTTTTTGTTTTTATTTTCCTTTTTCTAACTGCATTTTGTTCTTCAAATTAAATACAACAAGTTGTATTTTGTTGTTTTTGTTTTTTTTTTTTTAATTCTTACAAATTTTATACAGGGTGTTTTTTTTACAGGTTTGTTTTTCGAATAGAGATAAAACTGGCATTTTGTGGTCAAATCTGGCAACTCTAATGTCATTTATGTTCAGTTTGGTTTGCCATTTCATCATGAACAGGTTGACAAAAGAACAACGCTTGCAAATCGTGCAAATTTATTTCGAAAATAATGGTTCAGTTCGCGAAGTTTACCGTGAGCTCCGTCCATTTTATGGTCGACATAATCGTCCATCAGAGCAATTAATTCGGTTAACCATGGATCGTTTTCGCACTACGTTTACTCTATGTGATAATACGCATCCGCAGAGACGTCGAACAGTGCGCACCGAAGAAACAATTGCCGCTGTAGAGCAAAGTGTTGAAGAGGACCCGAATGAATCGATTCGCCACCGTGCACAGCAATTGGAGCTTTGTCCATCAACTTTATGGAAGATTTTGCGCAAAGATCTTGGCTTGCGACCTTACAAGATCCAGCTTGTGCAAGAATTAAAGCCGCGAGACCATGCAATGCATCGTGATTTTGGTGTATGGGCCGAAAATGAGATTGATTTCGATGCTGATTTTCATCGCAAAATTTTGTTCAGTGATGAGGCTCATTTTTGGTTGAATGGCTACGTCAACAAGCAAAATTGCCGCATTTGGAGTGAAGAGAATCCACATGAGACCCTTGAAACGCCATTACATCCACAAAAACTGACTGTTTGGTGTGCTCTATGGGCTGGTGGAGTCATTGGGCCATACTTCTTCCGCAATAATGCTGGAGAGGCAGCTACCGTTAATGGAGACCGGTATAGAGCCATGATAACCGACTATTTTGTTCCCGAATTGGATGGCATGAATGTGGATGAGTTGTGGTTCCAACAAGACGGCGCTACATGCCACACAGCGCACGTCACAATCGATTTATTGAAGGAAACATTCGATGAGCGCATAATTTCGCGGAATGGACCTGTCAATTGGCCACCAAGGTCGTGTGATTTGACACCATTGGATTATTTTCTTTGGGGATATGTGAAGTCGCTCGTCTACATCAACAAACCAGAAACGTTAGGGGAATTGGAAGCCAACATTCGTGGCGTTATTGCCGACATACGGCCCCATATGCTCGAAAAAGTGGTTGAAAATTGGACCTGTAGAATTGGCTTTATTCGAGCCAGCCGCGGCGGCCACATGCCCGAAATCATATTTAAACATTAATGGCATAAAATTATCCTTCCAATAAAGCCAAATTGATGGACCTTAAAACGATTTTCTTGTGTTTTATTTCAATTCGAAGTTCTACACCCCTAAAAAAAACACCCTTTATATGTAATTTATGTTGCTATGTAAATGTGATTTTTGTTTTTGGTTGCTTTCTTTTTTTTTTTTCTTTTATTACAAATCTATGCATAAATTGAGTTGTATTTTGCTGTTTTTATGCTGCAAAAACTGATGCGCGCTGCGTTTCGCAAAAACTTTTTTTAATTTTTTTTTTTTTTTAATTTCAAATTAACTTGCTAGAATGTTTTTTGTTTAATTTTTGCGCTTTTTTTATTTTCTTAATGCATATATAATATTGTTTTTATGTTTTGTAATTTATTCGTCGTCATTGTTATTGTTTATTATAATCGGCATTTAGCTTGTTGTGTTCATCCTCAGCATCAGCGTCCTTTTCTCTTTTCGCAGCTTTCCATTCATTCTTTTTTGCAGTTTTTCTCCATTTCGTGAATATTACAGCAATTGGCAGCAATGAGATTTGGTTTTTGGCGGCTGTCGCACATCGGACTGACGTTGTTTCTTTCGTGATGAAATATCCCTGATTAGATCATAAAATACCTGTTTATAAATGGGAGAGATTTTAATATATTTAGTTAAAAAGGTTTGGATTTTTGGAAAGTATTCAAGTCAGTGTTAAAATGAAGCAAAATGGGATTAGTTTTGTGAAAGGAAAGCATGAAGCATGAAATTCTACTGGTCTAAAAACTACTTTTCTGATATATTTTATATTATTTACAGTGCCGTGTAAAAAAATTGCAACAAATTCTGAATTTTATTCTGTGGTAGTAACGATGATTTATTTACTTTTTCCCCCGATCTGTGTTCTTGACAAATTGTCAATCTTGATAAATAATCAAGAAACAAATATTTGTATTGAGTGTTTTTAATTCAGCGTCAAAAATAAAATTATTTTTATAGTTTTTGAAGAAAAATTCAAAAAAACATGATGCAAATTTTTTTTCTTAATTATTTATCAAGATTGACAATTTGTCAAGAACACAAAATCCGAGGGTTAATTATAATAATAAAATTTTTTTTTTTCATGTTGATTTTCCTGGGATGTGAACCTACGCATACGTCAAATAAATTATAAAAATTTGCAAAACACACACACACGCCACTGTAAATAAGTACAATAATGAACAGATTCTGTACAGACAAAAATTTATTCAAAACAATGAAAAATACATACTAAATAAGGAGATTTTTAAAAAGCAAAATAATACCACATTTAACATAAAAGTAAGAGCTAATCGATGATTGAGTGAAGATCAATCTATTTCAAAACATTTTTGAAGAACAACCTATTTTAGATTTTTTTTCATAAAACACCCTATCTGAAATTTATTTTCAAAAGTGCATTCAATAAAGACCTGTTAAATAACGATTACTAATCGTAATGATTGCCGGTTTGATTAATTATTTTCTTGAGAACCCATTCAATGATTGATTACAATTACTTTCAGTTTTTAATGATTATTGAAAAATAAATAATTAAAAAAATAATCAAAAAAAAATCATGAATTTTTACGATTATTAAAAAAAGTCAAAAATAATCAAAAAAAAGTTGTCCTGATTACTTGCAATTATTTTTTATTTATTTTTTTTTTTTTTTGATTATTTTTGATGATTTTTTCAGTATAATTGTATAAGTACATAAATATACACATCAACAATACTGAAAAAATCAAAAAAAATAAATAAATAAAAAATAATTGCAAGTAATCAAAACAACTTTTTTTTAATTATTTTTGATTTTTTCTAATCGTAATCAATTAAAAATTGTCTTTTCTTGAAAAACAATTAAAATAATCATTACCAATAAAAAAAAACCCTATAATTAATTGATTACTAATTACTAATCAAATTAAACAGGTCTGATTCAATAACGCCCAGTTTCAAAATATGGCTAAATAATACCCTATCTCGGAATGAGTTTCAAAAACGCCCCCTCTGAACGAAATTTAAATACATTTTCGGCTGAGCTAAGGCGGTTTGGAATCAAATACTAAGATAGTCTATTCTTGGAAAAAATTCTGAGACAGGGCGTTCTTCAACCGAATTTTGAAACAGGACGTTCTCTAAAAAATTTATGAAATAGGTGTGTTCCAAAAATATTTCAACATACGGCGATCTTTCTTCGACTTAGCTATCTAAATGATATTAGTAGACTCGATTTTAGGTTTCTAGAAATGTTCTCATTGTTATAAGAGTGTTAGGGTTTTTTCTTTGTTGTATTTTAAAATAATTTTTTTAATATATTTTATTAGTTTTGTTACTTTATTACCTATTACAAATTATTAAGATAATGTTTTAGGGCGAGAAAAGTGTAAAGTGTTTTGAAGTTATTCCTAAAAATTTTATGAAAAGTGTACGATTATGGAACTTGTTTTATCGGGTCCTCAGTAATAACTAAGCGGAGAGAAGCATATATTCAAAAAGTAAAGTTGCATGTGTAAAAAGAGTTAGTTCTGAAATTCCCTAGCTGGAACAAAAAAAATTGCCACAGAACTTTTACATAACAATTGGATATTACTACTTGAGGTCTCCAGGTGTCATATATTGATTTCCGTTGTCAACATATTTTGTTCGAGGGTTGTTCCATACCGCTTCAGATAATCGTGTGTATATTTATTTATGTTTAGGAACTTCCCATTTCACTATGATTAGATTCCAAGAAACCAAAAAAATATATTAAGGAGCCACACTAATGTACGCGGCTAGTTATATTGTATCAAGGGTGGTAAGCTTTAAAGGAAACCCTAACAAGTTTTGAGCTTTTTTGATGGTCGGTTATTTCTAGATAGAAAATTAATGAAAATCGTACATAAAGCATCTGGACCTTTAGCGTGATTCAAGGAATATCACCAAACGATCCAAATGAAAGTTTCAAAACCTTTCAGCATCGTGTTATCGATAAAGATATGGACCTTGAAGACAGCACCGTAAAACGTCAGGGCTATGATAAGTGTCTACTAGTGATGCCAATCCGGCAGCACGTTATTTTTGAAGTGCGAAAAATTGCAAGATTTCGGGATCGGAACTTGTTATTAAAAACTAAATATGTGCGATCTACTTCTGAAAATTATCATTTTGTTGATTTTCAATATTTTTAAATATTTTGATTCTCTACGTTTATTTTGTCGCTTTAAATCAGATCTGTTAAGTAGTGATATTGATTAGCGGTTTGATTGATTATTTTTTGGAAGAGCATATTAATGATTGATTACCCATTGTTTTCGGGGTTTAATGATTATTTTAAAAAACAATCATGATCAGAGAAAACCCATTACTCCACTACTCTGCAATTCAAGCTGTTGGAAAATGGCGAATTTCCCAATCCCGGAACTAAATGCGAAATTCCGGGATTGTAAAATCAGATTTCGAAAATTCCGCGAATAAATTGGCAACGCAAGTGTCTACCTATTGCCGTCGTGGTATAGTTGGTATGTGCTGGCCTACCTTGCAGGAGGTTCCAGAACAAAATACGGGGGCAAGTAACATCAAAAATATTTTAGAAAAAAAATGTCCAAAAGGGAATCACCTATTATGAACAAAATTTTATAAATTAAGCTTTCTTAAAATTTGTTATAATCGATAACTAATTGACGGATTAGAAGTGCATGCAAGCTCAAAAAAAAATAAATCGTACAATTAAAAATATATTTTAATAAAAAATAAACAAAATCTTTACAAAGTTTTAGTAAGTAAATTGATATTAAAAAAAGAAGCCAACTAAATTCGAAAAGCGTCTAAAATACGAATTAAACTAACAACAACAAGCTAAGCAAAAAATGTATTAAACCAACTACAAAAGAATTTACAGAATTAGTAGGAGTCATGATTCAAAGCCTTGTTTAAACATCACTACTAAGTAGGAAGGGAGGGGTGTACATACTACAAACGATGCTCGTTAATTTCGTTTAGGATTTTTGTAGTTAAATATTTTAATGCTGTACAACATTTTATTTTATTTTAGTTAGGTTGATTATGGGTATTGTTAGCATTTCGTTGTAATGTTTGGTGTTTGGGATAGAATTTGGGTTTGTATTTTATTCGAAAAACTTGTCTGCTTTTATTGTTTGTTTACCATTTTGTATTTTTGTAAGACTTTTTTTAGTTATACTGTTTTTTTTTTTTTTGTTTAGTTGTTTCATTTATTTATTTTATAGACTGCTTATGCAACTATTTCTTTATGTACAAATACGCCTAAAGTAGTGTACATTTAAGTCTCCGCTTCTTGCATCTGTCTTTAGCACGCCCGCTTGTCGCTTTTGAATCTTCGGTTTTGCGGGATCTTATTTCACGCATCAAATCAAAAAATACCTGCATGAGACGAAAAGAGAGCAGAGAGGAGAAGAGAGAGAAAACAACGTTTATAGACAAAAGGAACTTTTGCTTTAAAAATGTTTTTTTTTTGTTTATTTATTTATGCTACAGCAATAACAATTTAAAACTGCTAAAGGGTAAAATAAATATTGAAACTACGCTACTGCAAAATAAAATTAAGAAAAAATCATTTAAAAGAAATTAACTAGTATGGCGTTCGTTGTGCTTTGTGTTGAAAATAAATTTTTCAAACAAAAATCGTTGAAGGTTTTTCGTTTTTTTGGGTAGACAAAATTAATATTTTACTATTTTAATACTTTAGTATTTTCTGTACGTCAGAGAGTTATTCCCTTGTTAAAGTTGTTTCCTTGACCTTAATCCTGAGTTATTTTACACGGTAAAAAATTTGACTCAAATTTAAAACCACTCATCTTCAAGCAATTTTCTAAATGTTTTATATTAACTTCCAAACCTTTAGATTATATATACAGATTTTTAATTTCTTTCGGTTTAGATCAGACCTGTTAAATAATGATTACCAATAGTAATGATTACCGTTTTGATTAATTCCTTTCTTGAGAATCCATTCAATGATTGATTACCAATTACTTTTAATTTTTAATTATTATTTTCCAATTAATTAAAATATAATCAAAAAAAATCATGAAATTTTGACGATTATTAAAATAAATCAAAAACAAATCAGAAATAATCAAAAAAAAAACGAAAATAATCAAAAGTAATCCAAATAACTTTTCTTATTTTTTTTATTAATTAAAATTTTTTTTTATTAAGTTTTATTTTTTTAATAAAATTTTTTTTTTCTAATCGTAATCAATTAATAATTGCCTTTTCTTGAAAACCAATTAAAAGAATTACCAATTAAAAAAGCAGAATAATTGATTACTCATTACTAATCCAATTTAACAGGTCTGGTTTAGATTCAAGATTTAACTGAATAAATAATCGAAAATCTTATAAATGTTTTTAAAGCTCCTTCAAGTCATTAAATTTTGCTTAAACCAGTTTTGTGCATGTCGTAGCTCAGGGGGTAGAGCACTCTCGACTCTGATGTGGAGCATATCCGTTCAAATCCGAAGTAGCAAATATATTCAATTTTTTTTTTATTTACGTTCAAATTTTTACCTTGTACATTCACCTTTTTTAATTGCTTTAGTCTGTTTTTTGTTTTTCCTTGAATGAGGGAAATAATGCGATCGATTTTTCAAATTGTGACTAGGTATAGGTTTCTTACTAGCGGCAATACCTTGAACGACAGCTACAGATTTTGAAAAAAGCCTGGGGCAAATACTTAAGGTGATAGCACCTTCGCTATAGTCCCTGAAATCATCTGGATCTCAATGCCACCAATTAGCATTTTAAAAACTGATTTTAACCCGATTTAGGTTCTATCTCGTACGTTGCGCACATCGAGGACGCCAATCACTAACACTTATCATGACAGCTCTTATGCGCGTCCGTCTCCTCCGTAGGTGTGTAAGCGTCTTAAAAGACTATGTTTGGGAGATAATATTATCAACCGAGAAATTCGAATCACTTTTGCCAAGAAGTGATACTTTGGACTGAGTAGGAATTGAGAACTTAAGTTATTTCTCGACGTACAAAGATCACGCTCAGTGTCGAAAGAAGATGGGATGGCCCTGGGAATATAAGAGGGAAAAATTCTCCGGAAGGTTTATGATCCTTCTCAACGGTGAGTATCGAGATAAACTTAGAAAATAGCTGAACGAATGAACAAATAAGCTCTGGCATTGGAAGGTACATTGACAGTAGTAGACTATCGAAGGGTCTCATGACAACTGGGTCTATGACTTCAGACCATCATGAATCTATTTCTAACGGAATAATTGAAAATCATCCTAAGCCGGTATTTCATAGCTTTGCTGCAGCGGGTTTAGCAATTCCTAGAAACCGCCAGTAAACTGGTTACCTGTGATGCTTCTTTCCAGTCATCGTTTATAATCCTGCATACTTTTAGGCACTTGTAATTTTCCATTCGAGTTCCATTAAAATGCGTTGGTTTTGGTAAACTTGTGATTGGATTTAGAGTTTTCACCACGGCAAAGGGGGTTAGTCGTGGTTGGTAGAGAAGATCATTGCCCTGCAAAACAACGATTAGCCTAGGATGAATCCGGGATGAATCGCAAAGGAGCATGAGAGTAATGCCAGTTTGGATCCTTTTATAGGGGTTGAACTGATCCCTTTTGGTTTAGCATGTCCTGTGAAGAGACTAATTTTGTCTGGGACAGATTCCCTTTGTTCCCCTACGGTCGGACCAGTTTACTTTCAACAGTTATAAGTAGGCTACAGAAATTAAAAACGACTTATTCCAACTGTGCCTATAGCGGAATAGTTGGGATCAGTTGTAGCCCACTCTAGACAAAGTGTATTGATCGCGCATCACTCTGATGGTTTCAGAAGAAGTGGTTAGCCATGGTTGGGAGGGAAATTTAGTTCGATACTAAAGTAAAGGAAGCCGAATTTCTAATTTTGATATAAAACTTGACCCTAAAAGATATAGTTCGGTATACTGATATTTGTTTTTACTTAAACAGGATCACTTAAGTCGAATTAAAATATGCGCCTTAAAGTATGCAATACTTCAGAGTATGCTGGTATAAGCAGTTAGGCTGTAAGTTCGGTTTAATACTTCTGGCAGCAAGAAATGTTGCATACTTTAATGTGTTGGGAATAGGAGAGCCAAAGTTTTCTGTAGATAAAATCTGTGCTGTGTAACCTGAAAGACTGTGATATTAACAGACAATTAATAAGAAGTGACAACTGAAAAGATTTGGCCTGTTACGTTGTTAACAAAAATTTTTCTGTTCTAAAAGCTTTATGCTAAACTAAAAGTGTCGCTTGAGTGGGATGTGTAAATGAATTTTGGCACTACAACAAACGCAAATTAAAACAAGTAAGGAGTGAGCTGTCTTCGGCTATGCCGAAGGTGTTATGCCTTTCATGAATAAGCATCACGGTTTTTAGTGTCCGCGTTTTACTTACAATAAGTCAGACCTGTATAATAATTATTATTAATCGCAGTGATTACCGGCTTGAATCATTACTCTCTTGAGAATCCATTTAATGATTGATTACCAATTGCTTTAAATTTTTAATGATTAATTTTCAATTAATTAAAAAAATAATCATTATTTTCTACGATTATTAAAAAAAATCAAGAATAATCAAAAGGAAAAGTTGTTTTGATTACTTTTGATTTTTTTTGTTTATTTTATTTTTTTTTTTGATTATTTTCGGTTTTTTCAGTATTGTTGTATACAGATCAACCATGCTGAAAAAAATCAAAAATAATCAAAAAAAATTTCCAAATTCAAAAAAAAAAAATTCAAAAAAAACCATAATTTTTTATTTTTTAATTTTTTTTTCTAATCGTACTTAATTAATAGTTGTCTTTATTTGAAAAACAAAATAATCATTACCAATTAAAAAAGTTGTTTAATTAATTGATTACTAATTACTAAAGAAATTTAACAGGTCTAAAATAAGTACAAACTGTGCAAAATTTGACGGGTCTTAGCCTGTTAATTTAAAGATTTATATCCCAAAATTCGTTTATCGGAACAACCGATTGTATGGGAGCTATATGTTATGTTGGTCCGATCTGACTGTTGGTTCCGACAAATGATTAATATATATATCTAAAACGGACGACTAGTTTGCGTTCAGACAGACGGATAACGGACATGGCTAAATCGGTAGGTATATCTCTTCTTCTTCTCGTACTTACGAACATCGGAGGAACACAGACCGGCTTTTGAGTGGTAATGATTATTTTAATTCTATTTCAAGAAAAGGCAACTTTTACTGGATTACGATTAGAAAGAATCTCAAAAAAAAATTTAATAATAAAAAAAATCAAAAAATAATAAAAAAAAAATGTTTTGATTATTTTTGATTTTTTTTTTTTTGATTATTTTCGATTTTCTCTTTAGTGTTGTTGATGTGCATATGTGCTTCTACAACAATACTGAAAAAAATCTAAAATAATAAAAAACAATCAAAAGTAATCAAAACAATTTTTTTGATTATACATACTTCGATTATTAAAATTTTTTAAAGTAATTGTAAAATAATCATTAAAAATGGAAAGTAATGGTAATCAATCATTAAATGGATTGTCAAGAAAATAATTAATGAAACTGGAAATCATTACGATAAGTAATCATTATTTAACCGGACTGGGCGAAAGTTTCATTTCATGGTCATGAAAGGCATACAAAATTGTTTATTTTTTAATTAATGAGTGAATAAATGAAAAACTAAGAACTAATTATTACAACACAAAAACAACAAATTAACAACGCACATTGATTGGCAATAAAATAATTTAAAAACGAATGTTGGTATGCATATGAGCTGCTTATAATGTCAGTTTTAGCGGAAAAAGGTTGATAAAAACTAAGAAAATTTACGAGCGCAGTGTGAGTGAGGTCAATCAACTGTAAACGACAGTCAAGTTGAAATTAATGGAACAAAATTGAAAATAAATGAAATGTGACAAAAACCAATACATTTCCTAAATGAGGAAAAACAACTGTATGCAGTAGAGCTGTTTTCAAGAACTTAAAGAAACAAGAGTACAATGGGCATAATAACTAAATTTTCTTGAACACAAACACAAAAAAAAATTCGCATTTCTTCCCGCCTCGCTTACCTTGTCCACATTCTCACGCGTTTTAGCTGAGGTCTCCACATAGGGCACTTGCCACTGTTGTGCGCGTGCCTGGCATTCATTCAGCGGCACTTTGCGTTTGTCACTCAAATCGCATTTGTTACCCACCAAAAGGAACGGTATGCTTTCGTCATTCTTTACACGCAAGATTTGTTCCCTGAAAAAGTGGAATTTTTTTGTTTTTTTAATCTTTACATATAATAAAATTGTTATAGGACGATACATTATATAGACATTAAAACCCAAAAGAGGACGCTTTATTAACTTAATAGAAGCCAGAACAACCGTTTTACGAATTTTGATCTGTTTGTCTGTATGTTTGTTCGTGCATCACTCAAAAAATGCTGCATGGAATTCAATGCAAGTTTCACCGATATATTGCTAGATGTCCAACTTTAAGTTGAGGATATATTTTAAATAAATATTTTCTTGCCGCTGTGTACAGTAGTGGCAACAAAAGTTGGAACAAAATATTTCTCTACATATAATAAAATTTTAACAGGTCGATGATGTCTGTATATTGCAGAAATTTAAGAAAAATTTAGTAGAAGGTAACATTATTGAGCCAATAGAAACCAAGTCAACAGTCTTTAGAGTTTTTGTATGTCTGTATGTATGTTTGCACGTGTATCACTTGAAAACTGCTGAATAGAATTGAATGTAATATTCACCGTCCTATTACTAGCCGGCTAGCTTAAAATTTAAGATATCCCTTATTTCGTTAAATAGGTCGGTTTCAGAGTTACAGACCAATAGGTGGACCAGGGTGACCCAAAATATGTTTCTACAATATGGGTATGGTATGGGTCAAACCAAAGGTGCTAATAAGTGCTGCAGTAAGCGATCTAATTAAGTTACATATCTTCATTAATTTCGGAGCTATATTGATTATAATCGGGCTCGGTCGAGTTTTCTAGTAGCTTATATATTCGTGAAGAACGTTTGGCCGTGAAAATCCATATTGATCCGAATTGTCGCTTTTGATGAGATGAACCGAGCCCCAATATATATTTGTTAACGTAATAGTTCCAACGACACTTTGAGCCATGCATAAACATGTAAGCCAATGTGCCTATTCGGGTACATAAAATATTACAAAACATGATATACGATTTTAATGAACTCTGCCTGCTGATATAGACCCAAAAACTTATTTTAACAGCCAGAAAACCAAAATAAACATAAGCTACAATCGTTTGTAGACGAATTGCAAAAAAACAGCTACTCCTACGGACCAAAAAATCTCCATTCAGTCTGAGCGGTCAATGAAGTATATTTAAAAACAAAAGCTTCGAGCTGGGTACTGTCATCCAATATATGTAAAACAAAAACAGTCGGAAGATACTAAAGTACGGCGCTTTAGTCTCGTGCTAGACTGCAACAAAATAGCGCAGCTCCAACAGCCTAAATAACAATCGTTGTCAACCGGCAGACCGTTTTGAAAGCACTAGAACCAAAAGTAAAAAAATCTTGTGTGGAAAGGCCTTTAGGACATATCAAGATTCCCCTTTTTGCGGGCACAGCAATGATGAATTGTGGATGAAATGGTCAGGAAAGGTACCGAGTTCAACGACCACAACACCATACGACCATTATTCAACGATTGCATCAGGAAAGTCGAAGAAGAAAATGTGAAAGTAACGAGCTTGCTATAGACCAGCCGAGATATTTGAGAAGTCTCAAAGCGACCCCCAGCGGCTTAGGGGGTTCAGAATATACCCGTGGAAAGGTATGCCTGCAGTAAGAGACGATTAAAATCCATGACCTGAAGGTTAAAAGGCCAAACAAATCTGGGCTAGTACCAGAAGATGCTAATATGCTGGATTTATCCCTGTAAAGGATATTGTTAACACGCGCTAAACTTTCGCGGAGTATTTTTGCGGTTACAACAACAAAAAAATATAGAGATCCTTTTAGCCACGTTGGGACACACAATGTACGAGCTACCATCTCAAACTAAACCAGAACGGCTGTCTTCTCTGCAGACTGAAGCAGAAGCTATCAGTATAAAAAGCCGATACAGGCTTTCCTTATTGATCCCCAGAACTGTGGACTTATATTTTAAGCGGCACGATTTGTCGAAAATCTCGCGGTGGTAAGGGAATTTGATATTTCAGAGATTAGGTAGAAAATATCTGGTTGACCGAATCGAAGGCGAAATAGACAAGAATGTCTCTAAGTTGAAGTGTGGCAAATCTCCTACAGGTCCTCTTAACCTAGCTTGAACTAAATCGAGTTGGTTCGGCGTTGTTCATTTACTAGAGGTGTTGGTGTTGTTGTTATATAAATTTCAGTATTCTACCGAGGACATTTTTGCAGCACTGTGGCAAAAGATTGCGTTCTAAACTGCACGTATGTCATAGGAAATCGTACACCAAACGTCTTTTGATAATGAACCGCAACTGAATTTGTGCTCACTGCGACTGACTCATGCGAATAACAAAAGCAAATAAGACAAGTTTCTAGTGAATCGTATAATAAAAAACCTAAATATTTGCAATTGCTTAGTGTACTACACAATTTTCTTATACTTGAAAAATTTCAAACATTTTTTGTTTTGTTGTTGTTGCTATTTCGCAGCCAATTAAGTACACAATGTGAACACAACAGCCGACTTGCCGGTGTCAGATCTCGCTAACATTAAAGCCAATTTGAGACAACAACAAAAAAAATGTTGCAAAAGCAAACGGCAATACAGACAAGTAGTAGGTAGTAAGCATGTCAGAGTAAAAAAAAAGAAGAAAATTAAAAAAAAAAAAACAAATAATAAAAAATTAAAAGAAAACCAGAAAATGTCTAAACGCGATACACAAACGCCGCAGCTGCAACAGGAGGCCGCCCCACCCAAATCGTAGACTTTTGTGTTTGGCAGCTATAAAAAGTTAGCAACTAAACGACAGGTAACCACATATGTACATTAGGGTGGGTTCAAAAAACATTTTTTCGCCTGGCAATGGGCAGCAACTTGCACTTCAAAAGATTTTGAACTACCTCAAATAATTATTATTTAAAATGGAGTGGGCCATTTCAAAATGTTGAGTTAGTTTTTTTACTTCATTTTCATTTTTTATAAAGTACACATTTTTCTCAACCGACCCTATTGCACATTAGACAGTTTTAGAAAGCTGCGATTTTCTATGGGAATTATATGGGATAAATAAATTTCACTTCTACTGATCTTTGTAATTTTCAAGCGCAGGGCTTAATGAAATATCTCAAGTTATTCTTATTCGAAATTTTCGATATCGAAACGGGAGAGTATCACCCGATTTCGCCCATTCATAATAGCAATATTTTCAAAGGTAGGCTGTATGCCCATCATCTCACTTATACTCAAGTTATCGTGTGCATTGACGTTATGTGGACAAAGTCATAATATCTTGTGTACAAGCGCAGCAGACTATAAAAAGACTCTACGATTTAAGCCACTTTTAAGGTGAACACTTTTTTAGACGCGTTGGATGTTTTTGTCATATTCAAAATTATGGAGCTCGCTACACTGTAACGGTAAACTCTCAATAGTTTCTTTAGTTTCCAAATTTGAGGGCGTGGCCCATAAATGAATATAAGCTGAAACATTTTTATTTGAAAAAAATGTTTCCACCTGTTTCGAAATTCATAAATTTTTTCTGCTGTTTATAACTCAAGAACGGCTTGACCAATTTTAATGATTTTTTGTAATTTGCGGACTTGTATATATATTTCTTTTAAAAAGCGTTGCCAGCTCTTTCGAAATTCATTTTCAGTGCCTTAGTCACACCATTTACATATAACTTAATTCTGTTATTTCTGCTTTCTGGGATTTGTTTTCGACAGGAATATGATAATAAGAATTAACGTATGTATCTAATATACCTGAAAAGGGATGCCACCTGTTCAGAATTTCCTTTTCACTGTATAGTTGGTTTTTTATTTTTAAGATGCCACCTGTTCCAACATTCAATTTTAGTTTTTTAGTTAGTTTAATTTTCAAATTGTAGGTGTCATAAAATATTGGTTTTATTAAAAGCCTTGCCACCAGTTCAAAAATTTCTTTTCCCTGTTTAGTTGTTTTTTTTTAAGTTGCCACCTGTTCTAACATTCAATTTTAGTCTTAAGTTAGTTTAATTTTCAAATTTTAGGTGTCATAAAATATTGGTTTCATGAAAAGCCTTGCCACCTATTTAAAAAGTTTTTTCACTGTTCAGTTGTTTTTCTTTTTGAGTTGCCCCCTGTTCCAACATTCAATTTTAGTTTTAAGTTAGTTTAATTTTCAAATTTTAGGTGTCATAAAATATTGGTTTCATGAAAAGCCTTGCCACCTATTTAAAAAGTTTTTTCACTGTTCAGTTGTTTTTCTTTTTGAGTTGCCCCCTGTTCCAACATTCAATTTTAGTTTTAAGTTAGTTTAATTTTCAAATTTTAGGTGTCATAAAATATTGGTTTCATGAAAAGCCTTGCCACATGTTTAAAAAGTTTTTTCACTGTTCAGTTGTTTTTCTTTTTGAGTTGCCCCCTGTTCCAACATTCAATTTTAATTTTAAGTTAGTTTAATTTTCAAATTTTAGGTGTCATAAAATATTGGTTTTATGAAAAGCCTTGCCACCTGCTCAAAAATGTCTTGTCACAGTTTAGTTGTTTTTCTTTTTGAGTTGCCACCTGTTCCAACATTAAATTTTAGTTTTTAGTTAGTTAAGTTTTCAAATGTTAAGTGTCATAAAATATTGAATTTATGAAAAGCCTTGCCACCTGTTTAAAAATTTATTTTCACATTCAATTTTACTTTTAACGTTCAAAGTTTAGGTGTTATAAAATATTACTTTAATGGAGAGCAGGTGGTAACCGCTCAAAATTTTACTTTTGCTGTAAATGTTCTATATTGTTTATAATATTAAATCAAAAAAATACCTCATTTAAAATTATTTTCTGTAAAAAATTTCCAGAAGATTCAAAAGTATTTTCTGACCATCAAAAATATGCAAACGCATTTCTTAAAGTTTTCACTTCTATCTGACAGAGTGACACTGTTCTTTTTTCAAAACATTCGGCTTGACTTCCTCAACTTTGGAATTAAGTAACTTTTGAACGAGTTGCTTATCAAAAATTTTCTTAAGTTGTTTTGTAGAGCATCCAATTCTTTGTAAAAGTGTGTTTTCTGTGACAATTCTTTCTAGAAGTATAAAAGTGAGTAGAAGTGAAAATGATTTTTTCCATATCAATTATTTAGAGAATGTAGAAGTCCGTTGTAAGCTTGATAAATCTAATAATATTTATACCTCGATATACCTTCGAGGAGATCAAAAACGAGCTTTACTCCCAACCTGTTAAATGCTGCTCATAATTTGTTCATACAACCCTACAGACCTACATATAATATTCCGACTCTGAACAGCAACTTCTAAGGCAGTTTAATTTTTTGCCGAAGGCCTTTTCTTAGCAGGTTTTGAGGACCACTGCCGAAAGCGTACTAACCAAATTTATACACCCAAAAGAAACATTTTGAAGAAAGTAATTGGATATTTTTCTGAAACGATCTAATGTGAATGCATACGTAAATAGATAAAACATGCATTTACAACTTTGTAGTTTATGAACACGCACGTCGGATATGCTATTTCTTTTTTTATTAATTGTTTTTGTTTGGCGGTCGTAGATTGTCGCTTTCCTTTTATTGTTTTACAGTGGGTTTTGGTCGAGGTGCGTTGAAAAGCGTGTTTGCTTTGTGAAAAATCACACGACTACATGCAATTTCCAGTGAGAATTTGATGCGTCACAATTGAAATAGTTGCTAGTACTAGGCTTTTGCTTTAGGCTGTACTGACCTCAAGAAACATACAACTTTGCATATGAGACATTCCATGTCAAACCGCAAATTCTTTGCAAACTAAGAATCAACCCTCATATTGATAGAAAAATAAATATTCTCAGGGACAAAATAGGTATATTCCTGATTCAATTCTTTAAAGCCTATATTACTTCTAACAACCAGATTTACCAACTCGGTAAATTTCAAAATTATAGACTGCGTTATTAGCCGTGAAAATAATGAAAAACACATGTGTACTTTAAAACAGACGCCAGGGAAGTTGAGTTTGAAAAATATGGCGATCCGTAATAGTTTTGAAACAGGAATATTATGAAAGTGAAGTTATTGGGACAGGAATTGGAATGTGCGTTTTTAAATTTACTATCAAATAATGTTTGAGTCTGTTCCAAAGTGGTACGATGAGATATCGTTTTCTGTGGTGAAAAAAATTCAAGAGAACTTGAAATTATATTCACCTCATAACTGTCAAAAATTTCTAATCCATTCTAAATCGTTTGACACATACTGACTGACTTCCGTTATCACTCCGATTCCAAAAAAAAGTTTTTAAAGCGTTGCCAACTTTCTGAAATTAAAAAAATCTAACGAGATATGTCAATATTGGTTTCAAATGATAGGGAGTTTACTTAGCATTTCTAAAAAAAAAAAATGTATGTATGATAACCAACTAGCATTGCCACCTGATCCTATTATATTAATTCTTTTTAATTTTAGCTAATATATCGAAAAAGAGCTATCGAATTACTAAACTTTGTATATAGCAGGTTATATGCCACAATCTATATTTTCTTACTTAAGTTTTGTCACTTAACATGTTATGTGGGGTTGCCACCTATCTGAAATTTTAAATAAAACTCAAATGAAATATGACAATATGGGTATCAAATGAAAGCTATTTTTCTGTATTTCTACAGAAATATTTCTGGGTAAGGTTTAAGCCTAGGGTTGCCACCTAAATTCTATTGTATTTATTCTTTTCTATAACCGCTATTATCTCGAGAAGCACTAAACAAATATCTATGAAATTTCGTACGTAGCGGGTTATCTGCTACAATGAAAGATAACTTTCTCAAGTGTTGTCACTTTAGATATTTTTACAGGGTTGCCACAAATCTGATTTATTTTAAATGATATGGCTGATTCTAATATGGCTCACAAATAAGCAAATCTCAGTAGGTCAGGTACTAATTAACTTAACAGCGATTGACGCAAAAAGTCATCGATCGCTTTATAAACTCAATTCATCAAGTCAAGAAATTAAACGGAACTAAACACTGAGGATGGCGGAATGCCGAAACCGGTTTGTTATAAAACCAAATTTGACAAGGGATGATGTAAAATCGTTCCAATATACATCAATAAATTAAGCCTTAATTAAAGGAAGGGGTTGGATTATACATATTATTAGCCACCATTAATGATATTATAAATTGAGTTTGAAGTCCCATTATACAGGGTGTTTTTTTTACAGGTTTGTTTTTCGAATAGAGATAAAACTAGTATTTTGTGGTCAAATCTGGCAACTCTAATGTCATTTATGTTCAGTTTGGTTTGCCATTTCATCATGAACAGGTTGACAAAAGAACAACGCTTGCAAATCGTGCAAATTTATTTCGAAAATAATGGTTCAGTTCGCGAAGTTTACCGTGAGCTCCGTCCATTTTATGGTCGACATAATCGTCCATCAGAGCAATTAATTCGGTTAACCATGGATCGTTTTCACACTACGTTTACTCTATGTGATAATACGCATCCGCAGAGACGTCGAACAGTGCGCACCGAAGAAACAATTGCCGCTGTAGAGCAAAGTGTTGAAGAGGACCCGAATGAATCGATTCGCCACCGTGCACAGCAATTGGAGCTTTGTCCATCCACTTTATGGAAGATTTTGCGCAAAGATCTTGGCTTGCGACCTTACAAGATCCAGCTTGTGCAAGAATTAAAGCCGCGAGACCATGCAATGCGTCGTGATTTTGGTGTATGGGCCGAAAATGAGATTGATTTCGATGCTGATTTTCATCGCAAAATTTTGTTCATTGATGAGGCTCATTTTTGGTTGAATGGCTACGTCAACAAGCAAAATTGCCGCATTTGGAGTGAAGAGAATCCACATGAGACCCTTGAAACGCCATTACATCCACAAAAACTGACTGTTTGGTGTGCTCTATGGGCTAGTGGAGTCATTGGGCCATACTTCTTCCGCAATAATGCTGGAGAGGCAGCTACCGTTAATGGAGACCGGTATAGAGCCATGATAACCGACTATTTTGTTCCCGAATTGGATGGCATGAATGTGGATGAGTTGTGGTTCCAACAAGACGGCGCTACATGCCACACAGCGCACGTCACAATCGATTTATTGAAGGAAACATTCGATGAGCGCATAATTTCGCGGAATGGGCCTGTCAATTGGCCACCAAGGTCGTGTGATTTGACACCATTGGATTATTTTCTTTGGGGATATGTGAAGTCGCTCGTCTACACCAACAAACCAGAAACGTTAGGGGAATTGGAAGCCAACATTCGTGGCGTTATTGCCGACATACGGCCCCATATGCTCGAAAAAGTGGTTGAAAATTGGACCTGTAGAATTGGCTTTATTCGAGCCAGCCGCGGCGGCCACATGCCCGAAATCATATTTAAACATTAATGGCATAAAATTATCCTTCCAATAAAGCCAAATTGATGGACCTTAAAACGATTTTCTTGTATTTTATTTCAATTCGAAGTTCTATACCCCTAAAAAAAACACCCTTTATTAGGGGTGCACCATACGCCACGTGATTTCCTACTTTTACCCTTGTTACGTGGCAGGTGCGGCACTTCTATTCATGAACGACATAAGTTACAAACACAACAAACAGTATAATTCTTTTAAAAGTTTTTCATGACGTAGAAAAATGACGCACCTGCCACCGACCTTTCTAAGGTGTTGTAAAATAAAGTTTAATTACCTTTACCTATGAGACGCGCCGAATTGACGCCATAGCCATTATAACTGAGCTTTATGGGGTATATCTACCCTCTTGATACGCTCTTAGTTATGTATGAGCATGGGCCTGTACAATTTTCATATGCGGAAGTTAAACAAGTAATCAATGTGTTCACGTGACAGGCCGACATTAAACACAATAAAACGCCGTCGTCAGTCAATCTGCCTACAAGGACTCTCGTCCTGCCACTGACTTTGGAATTTTTGCTCTTTGGCAATGTTATTTATAATAATAGCAGTTTAATGGTTTGAAGGGTGTGACATGCATATGCACCGAGGAATGAGGGAAACCTTAAATGAGGTCAGGTACTGTCTGGGGATGAGAATAAGGAAAACTCAACAAGCACGTTAATATTATAGAAATGTATTTTAGAGTAAATATTTATTTACGATAAGGCAATGCTTTCAATCAATATGTTTTCTCTATTTATATAAATGCATTCTTCGATTTGGTATTTGTTTCAGCCTTTCTCATATATCTTTCGAAAAATGAAAACGGTTTCAAATGGCTTCGCTTTCAATCCTCACTAAGAAAACTTGGTAAGATACAATGTAGTTTTAGCATAGATATTCAACTTTAAAATGCGGGATATGGCAATTCAATTAAGGAGTAAAGGAAGTGGGATTAGACAGAGCACAGAAATTCCGACTTCAACCCGCAAGAAAGTTGGTAATTGACACCCTCGACATAATATATTATAAAGCCGCTTTCCTCCCTCAGCCACATTTCATGGTTTTACGCTTTGCAACAAATTCTATAGCAATAAAAATAGGATTCGCAAGTCAATCAAAATCAAATGCGCCTACATCCTCTACAAACCAGCCTTCCTACTTTTGTCTCATCTTAAGAAAAAATAAGAGAAAACAACCCTGGGGTTTACTACATCAGGCCTGCTTGTATGTACGAGGTGTGTTCAAAAAGTATCGCGAATTTTGTGTTTTTTCAAAAATTATTTATTTATTCATGAATATCTATTTTGTCCCCTTCAAAGTAATCCCCATGAGATATTATACACTTGTGCCAACGGTTTTTCCAATCTTCGAAGCACTTCAAAAAATCATTTTTTTGTATCTTGTTCAGCTCCTCCTTCGATGCCGTCTTTATCTCGTCAAGAGAAGCGTAACGTCGTCCTTTCATGGGCCTCTTCAGTTTAGGGAACAAGAAAAAGTCACAGGAGGCCAGATCTGGGGAATACGGTGGCTGCGGCATCATTAGTGTGTTGTTATTGGCCAAAAAGTCGCGCACAAGCAACGATGCGTGAGCAGGGGCGTTATCGTGGTGCAAAAGCCAATTTTTGTTCTTCCACAAATCCGGGCGTTTCTGGCGGATTGCTTTGCGCAAATTGCGCATAACTTGCAGGTAATATTCCTTATTGACCGTTCTTCCCTGTGGCAAGAACTCATGATGCACCACGCCCCTGCAATCGAAGAAAACTGTCAGCAAAACTTTCACATTCGACCGAACTTGGCGCGCTTTTTTCGGTCTTGGTTCGTGCGGCAGCTTCCATTGAGATGATTGAGCTTTGGTTTCCACGTCATAACCATAAACCCACGATTCGTCACCAGTTATGACCCTCTGGAGCAAATTTGGGTCGTCGCGGACAGAGTTTAACATCTCATTAGCAATGTTCATGCGATGCTGTTTTTGGTCACAATTTTGGTAAAAAAATAGGTAAAAATCGAAGACGATCCAAAACACGTGCAAGCAAAGCAGCTGTCAACAATTAACTGAACGTTCAAAATGGCCGAGCTTGTCGGCATAAGTGAGAGACATGAGTACCAACATAACGCCACAAAAAATTCGAAATTCGAATATACGTAACCAGCGAAAATTCAAAATTCGCGATACTTTTTGAACACACCTCGTATAACTGTACAATGAACGCTGGAAAAATCAGAACCACTAAAGGTTGAGCTGCCGGTTCTGAAACAATTTGCATAGAAGTTAGGTCATTTGCAAAATGTCTGTCAAAAAAAGTACACAAACTGTATTGCATATTTTAGGGCGCATATTTATATTTTTTTTTCAGCAGAGATGTATTCAGAGCATTTAATTTATGTACCATACACGTAGGGGCAGAAAGTGAACCTATCCTACGAAACCCGTTCCTAGGACATGCTAAAACAAAAGGGAACATTTCAACTCATAGAAAAAGATTCAAATTTCAGAATTCGTCGCAAGCAGATTCATCCTTAACTAACCGCCAGTCTCACAAAACAATTAAATTTAAAAAATTGCATGAGGTGCCGAATCCGAAAGTCCTAGGGTTGAACTACTATTATCATCATTATTTAAGGAGTACTTCGCCCTGCTTAGTCGGCTTATCCATTCATGAAATGGGTCGTGATGCACTAAACAGGGTTATACTGATGTTAACAGTCCTCTGCCAGATGTGAACCTGGTAGGCTCCGGTACAAGCACCTTGCGGCACCAGCCCGACTGCCGTGGTAGCGACAAACAAACTTACCGCGGGAATATTCTAACCCCCCCACCCGCCGGAGAGGGTTGAACTACTCTTTAACAATTGCTTGATTAAACAAAGATCTATCAACTTCTTAACGCTTCATTTTAATTATCTTAGCTGCTATACAATATGTACTTATATAGCCGGAAGTATCACATATATTTTGTTGACGATGTGAGATGGTTAGGGCGTGTCCCGTTATATACTTTACACCATATATGTAAGTTAAGGTGTTTCTCAAAAAGTTAGATGAAGAATTTTTTTCAGGCTCACCCCTTCAATCCATAATACCGCCGGCAAAGATATCACATATAAGTTGTTGGCCTTGATTGAAGGTGCGTTAAGGTTTAGATAACAGTAAAGACATCTTACATTTGATGTCTGTAGTACAACAAAGCTCAATCGTGTCCAACCGCAACAACTCATTTGTGTTTGATATGGTGAGCTTGAGTCTGGATAAGTAAAAGTTTAAACTGTTATACTATGCAAATCGAAATTGGGTCAGAGTAGTCTCCCTCTCTTAAACTACATATTTCAGGTAGTTATATGAGAGGCCGAGATATGAGAAAGGTATCTACTATCATTTAGAGAAAGCCTGTGGTTCCGCGATGTAATGCGGGGATGCCTTTTATGTCACTGGGCTATGGATCTCCGTCCAACAGATGTCTGTTTTGATATCTATGGCAGTTCAGTAAAAATTGTCTGCTGATAATTCCTCGTGCCCTCTGACATTGAGCATTTTTGTCTCTTGATAGAGCTGAGTCTCAAATGACATAAGAACACATCCCGCAACAGTTCCAATAGTGTTTTTTGGCCAGACTTGCAACTTCTCCCAGTTGATGTCAGAAAAGTTAGGTGAACATATTGGTGCGGCCTAATCAATTACCGGCCTGCCAATAGCCTTATATGTAGCTAGCAACGTTTCTTTGCCTTTTCCTTGGACTTGAGGATCTTGCTGCGGCTGTGAACTTTTGAAGCTGTTACTAGGCATGATTGGCAAAGGTGAGACTATTGTCAAACATCACACATAATATTGTGGGATGGTTGAGTAGTAGGGATACTCTAACTACGTGGACGTTTAACTCTTGCCTCTTCTGCGGATTCCACGTGGTAAAGAGAGAAGACGTCGATTTAGTCGAAACTTAGATCAGACTTCGCTCGGTGAAGAATCTTCAAATGTCCTTTGGTAAGGTCTATGTATCCTTGTATAGAGTTCAATGGATAATAGTACAGCCGTCAGCGTAGGAGATTATAGAGACATATAGAAACTAAACATAAGTGCATATGTTATATCTTTGACTGTGGTATTATCTTTTGATGGGTTGAGCCTGCAAATAGTCCTTCTAATTTTTTAGGGACAACCTTTGTGTATCTAAATGTACAATAGAAGGGTGTTCTTACTCGTTCGTTCGTTCGGTGTGTTTTTTTACAAAATGGACGAGTGCTGGATGATCGCAAAAGGCGAAGCCCAACAACGAAACAAGAATTTAAAAGGAATTCAGCCGAGTACCCGTTACCTGCTTGATCAGGAGCTACACCAACAAGACACAACCTGTCATATGGGTTCAGGCCTAAACAAGCCTCAAACTAATCATTTATGACACTTTTAGAGCAATAAAAACAAAATTTGATTCTATGCTGGCATATATTTGGAGACGTTGTTATATGGTCTTTCATTTTCAGCCGAATTCACTGGGCCTCCAAAAATCCCTAAGTCTTGAATTAAAAACAGAAAGAAGCAAATCGCAGACTGCTTAACCCAATTGCAGTTGACCTCTATTCTACAACGAAAGTGAACAAAAAAGCGAAAATGAATACAAATCTCAAAGTATAAATGACTTTCTCAAAAGACAACAGTTAGTACACCAGCTATTGAGTATAGTTTCCTAGACCATAAGAAAGCGCAAATCACCATTGAACAGCTTAAACAATAAAAATTACAACAACTAAAATAGCTTACTCCCCAATGTATTTCACAAAATCGGCGCCTATAGATTTGATTAACAAAAAAAAATATTAACAATAGCAACATGCTAAATAGACGCCGATCACTGAGAGCCAATTAAACACAAGCGATCAAAATGCTGATCGTCAAATGCTGATTCACTTTTCTAGCAAACAAAATTTTTATGTTTCAGTTAGAAGCAGTTTTCTCCCTCTCCACTCACCTGAATTCTTGTGTTGCCTGGAAGCTTTCATCATCTGTGATTGAGAAGACACAGAGGAAACCCTCACCGCTGCGAAAATAATTATCTCTAATGGCAGCATAATCCTCCTGACCAGCTGTATCGAGTATATCTATTTGTACTTCTTCGCCATCTAAAACGACCTGCAAGCAAATACAAATTTTTTTTTATAAAAACACTTTTACAACTAAAAAAAAAAAAATTAAGCAAACCTTTTTCCTATAACTATCTGCTTTGGTTGGTTCGTAGTCCTCCACGAATTCGTCATACATAAATTGTAGTGTTAATGCTGATTTACCAACACCACCACTGCCCACCATTATCACTTTGTGGAGCGCTGGTCCGACTGTCGGTTTTTTACTCATTTTGTTTGAGTGATACTGTTGTAGTTGTTGTTTTTTTTTGTTTTTGTTTTTAGTTGGGTGTGGATAACTGCTTATTAGACTTCCTTTGAATTTCCGCTGTCTGATTTATGTTTGTGCTACTATTTGAGCTTTTATTAGCCTGGAAATGTCGCTATTAATAGGCTTCGTTGGCCTACAAAGAGAAAGAAAAACGAAAATTAATACAAATTGGAAAATCCTTAACAAATGTATGGGAAAATTATAGAGATTTGTCAGTACAAAGCTTTTATTAAGTGCCAAGCTCTTTTGCAATCAAATTTGAGCTTTCTTTTTGGCTGGGTTTTTTTTTCCTATTTCCAGTATTTTTCTCATAGAAATCTACTGGACAAGGAAATAGATGCAAGACCAACATCAGATTTACAACAAATTCCTATGTTGAGCAATCTTAATTTAACTGACAGCCAGCTGGGCAGGAAATTGTTAAGAGCTGCATGCTGGTGTTCGACGAGCATAATGTTTTCCAAATTATCTGTAATTGTACTGTGCAACAAAAAAAAATCCATTTCAGGGTAAAACATTCCTCAAAATCTCAGGTGAAACTTTTTTAAAATGAGTATGTGAAAATTCCAGTTTTTAGTGTTTTAAGACCTAGGCGGTTGATGGGTTAACATTCATATTGGAGAAAAATCAATATTTTGCTCGAATTTCTAATTATCCTGAGCTCATATTAAGTACAACCTCTTGTGTTAGACCATCTTCTGTTGAGAAGGTGAAAGGTAACAAGATCAACGGAAATGAGGTCATTTGTCATTATTTTGCATCGCAAATCTAAATAACTTCAATTGACATTCAAAATTCTCACTATAGTATGATAGGAATTTAAAATATTTAATGGTATTATTTTCGAGCGATTTTTAGTTTCATATTTTCTTCTGAATATTTTCACGTTATGAAAAAAAATCTGGAATTATAAATTGATTGATTTTTAGTAGACATGCTATAGGCAATGTTGACGCTATTTCCATTTAAATTAGAAAAAAACATCAATGACTATATTTCCAAATTTTTGTTGACCTTATTTCTCTCTTGAAAAGAGAGTTGACGTTATTTCCCTTTACGATGCGAAATAAAGTCAATTGACCTAATTTCCGTTGATAACAAGAGAACCACCATTGAGAACGCAGCTCTCCTGATTTGAAGTCTGATTTTGATCACCGAAATTAAATTTTTCATGTTTCAAGTCAAGATTTCGTTTCCAAAAAGTTCGGAGAGGGCGAGTCACTGAAGATTATCTCTATCAACACTTCCATTTAGCCATTTTAGTATATATGGAAACAGTTCCGTAATATCAATCTTGCCTGTCCATTCCTTCCTGGTTAAAATCTCTGCAGTAGGTTTCTTATAAGCTTTTAAAGGTACAAATATCTGTACTTCGGAGCCAAAAGTTGAAGTCATTAGTAGAACTAGAGAGGAATCTCTACAATAAAGCCGTATTTTTTAAATGCAGACCCGAAACGTGCAGAGATTAGCGGCTGATTATACAGTCACTCAGATTCACCTTCAGAATTTTTCTTCAAACGAGAAGTGACTCCTTAGGATTAAACTTACAGCTTCCCTTCGAATTATCATGAGTAAAAACGTAGTTTTAAAAGCTTTGTAAAAAAAATTGATTTTCAGCTTGCGTGGAAGAAGTGGTAGAATCAGTTAACCATAAAAAATATGGAAGATATACTTTAGAAGTAAATGGCCAGATAGGGATTTTTAACTCTTCTTTAACACCCATTTTTGGGATAATTGATCAAATCACATTTTAATGCGCGATACAGGGTTAAAATATTCGAGATAATGAATGGCCAGAAACCACTTTCACTATGGTTTCTCTCAGAAAAAGAATATAAGAAAAGAAAGTGAAAACGAACAAGAGAGTAAAACACCGAAATTCGGCAGCCGGAAATAATATTTCGTCCTATCCAAAATGTGTGACCAAATTAATGCGTGATAGCTGAATGGGTATAATGTTGTAGTAACGATTTTGAAAGGTATAATTCGAGTTAATTTAGAGCTAGTTAGTTTAAAGTTATATTAATTATAACACATGAGAAAAAAAACTCGTCCAACCATCGCCTTGATGAACCTACTCCTCAGGAGGGGACTTACACAAATGAAGAAATAACTTGATGTGGAGCTGATTTGACAAGAGGAACAAAAGTCGCAACATAAAAATAAACCTTACAAGTGATTAGTATAGCGTTCAAATACTGAAAAAGCTGCTACCGATAAAACTGATATAATAGCGGTAACATTTCTCAACTCCCCGTTTAAGGAATCAAACGCCATGAAACGAGTTATCAAGTGTTAAAATCATTACATCAATTAGATAACACACAAGTTAAAAGTAATCTGACCAGTATATCGGTAACCAGTTCGTAAGCAACTGTCCACAAAGCCAAATTAGCGCAGTCTACTAAACAAAATCAATATGCAACAACTGTGCGGCGACACATTTAAGCGCTTTTCAAATTGCAGACAACCAACTTGGGACAAATGCCGCGTTTTAAAAGGAAAGTGGATGTGCGATTATTTTATTTAAAAGTGAGCAAGGCGTGTAGAATTGTTTAAATAGCAAAGCGAAAGAAATGCGTAGGAAAATTTCAAAGTTGGAATGAAACTTGGTTAGAAGTAGTACTTCCGTGAGCTCTGTACTTATATACAGACCTGTTAAATAATGATTACTAATCGTATTGATTACCGGTTTGATTAATTATTCTCTTGAGAATCCATTTAGTGATTGATTGCCAACTATTTTCAATTTTTAATGATTATTTTCCAATTAATTAAAAATATAATCAAAAATAATCAAAAAAAATCAGAAAAAGTTGTTTCGATTACTTTAGATTTTTTTTTGATAAAATTTTTAATTTTTTTTTATTTTTTTCTGCATTGTTGTAGAAGCACATCAGTATTCACATCAACATTACTAAGAAAATCAAAAATAATCCAAACAAATCTAAAGTAATCCAAACAAGTTTTTTTGATTTTTTCTAATCGTAATTAATTAATAATTGCCTTTTCTTGAAAAACAATTAAAATAATCATTACCAATCAAAAGAGCCGTCCAATTAATTGATTACTGGTTTATGGAGATTGGACTCCACCCACAAATGTTGAATGGGAACTTGAATTGACAGGAGAAGGAAAGGCGAAAGACTCAAGCAAATTCACAGGAGATGGTACTTTATTGGTATTATATAAAAGTGGACAGTGTCACGCCCCCAATTATTTAGAACTCGAAATCTATTCGATTGAGTTTAGCGACATTTGAGCATGTGTGTACTTTATATCAGTTATAGTGATAGTGATAGTTATAGGGATAGTGATAGTAAAAGTGATAGCAATAGGGATAGTGATGGTGGTAGTGATAGTTATAGTGATGGTGGTAGTGATAGTTGTAGTGATATTGATAGTAATAGCTTTAGGGAGAGACAAAAGGTGAGTTGTAACTTTATATTTTTTTATGCATTTTGGACATGGCCTAAGCTTAGTAACACGATTTTTTCCCATTAGAAAACCTAACAAAAAAAAATCATTATAGATTACAACATTTCCAAAGAATAATATAAATCTCAGCTGAATAAACAAACAAAATATTGCGCTTAAAACCACCAGCTGCAGACATCCTCCCATCATCAATTTTGTCCGTGAGTACACAAAAAAATCGATGTCTGTATGATCGCAGCAGTGTCCGCTATTGATTCAATACGATTATCTGCTGGCATAAATTGTTGGTGTTGCTCTGCTTTTGTAACGCTGAAATTGGCACTCGTGCGCGCAGACGCCACATGTGGCCGGCCGGCCGGCTAATCAATGGACAAACAGACCAGATTTGAGGCAGCACAGCATTGGAATGTTTTGTGTATGTAATAAAAGCGAAAATAAATTGGAACGAACAGATGAATATGTAGTAAAAGTTAGAATTTAGATTTTATGTTTTTTCGCTCTTTGTTTTTAATATTTTTTTTTTCTTTATGGATAGAATGGATAGATCAAACTGATGTTGAATCGATTGAAAGTTGAAGGCATCATTTGAATTTATTAGCAAAAAGCTAAATATAACTGATTGTTTGTTTTATACGTTTGTAAAGCTTTTGTTGCAGCTGAAATGAAATGGGGTACTTAGAAATTTGTCTATTTAATACATGAATTGCTTTGAAAGTTTTTTAAAATTGATATCGCTTGAAAGGGAAATTACAAAGAATGAATGGGGGAAGTTAAATACCATTTAAGACGGGTTTGTTCGTTTATCTTCTTTAAAAACTGGTTTTTGAAGAAACGATTTATCTCTAAACAACAAAATATCGATTATTGAGTAATCGATTTTTCCGACTTCAGGTCACATCCCTAGCTCAATTGCCTTTTCCATAAAAAAAAGTTTTGCAGTTAGTTACAGAATCGCTAGGTTTCGTGGAAAATGGATAAGAACACCTTCAACTCCCTCCCTAAATACGGTCCTGTGTGCAGCAGAGGAATTTACTTCTAGATTTCTAGGTTGTTGGTGTTACGGTTTAGGCTCCAGTCGACTCTCGTTCAGCACCAATATATTTTTCCGTTTCTTTTTTTAATTTCAAGTTGAACTTACGAGTTTTAAAATCAATGTCGTCACTGCCAAGTATACTAATAGGCAATACGAGTATTGCTGTCCCTTTTCTTCTTGTAATTTTTGGATTAAGAGCTGTGGTTAAGTGGTATAAGGGTATATACGATATTCCCAGAGAACGCCTATTGAGTGTGTAGTTTTTAAGCTCATCTAGTCATCAATTTACATACTTAAAAATTTTTTGCACACTTCGTTCAGCTAACTGCAGGTTGTAACGCCATATAGATCTAAATACCAAATCTATTGAGCTTTGCCCGTTCATCAGGAAGCATATGATAGCCCTTCTTTTAAAAATTCAGCAATTTATACAGCTAAAAGGAGCATGAAGTTTGAATTTGCTGTGTAATAAATTTAGTAATTCTTTAATAAAATTTACTCAAATTATTAAAAGTGGGCGTGACACTACTCACTTTTGTGTGAGTTTATTTTATAAATAGTTTTAGTCAAAAATAAATTTGAGAGATCGATGAACGGCCACGCCCACTTTTATTTGAAACTAGTAAACCTGTCCCCACTTCGCTGCGTCACAGAACTTATAATATACTGAGTCCGATTTTAAGCATTATATCTCCCACACATACCGCCTTTCATTTGATACCCATATTGTACTAAATACATTTTGGCTCACCTTGGTCCACATATTGGTCAATATCTCCAAAACTGGCCTAGATATAGGAACATATGATCTTAAATTTTAAGTTAAACGTCTAGTAATATAACGGTAAAAGTTCCATTCAATTCCATTCAGCATTTTTTGAGTGATGCGCGACCAAACATACAGACAGGCAGAAATTCTAAAACTGGTTGATTTGGCTTCTACTGGCTCAATAATGATCCCTCCCATAGATTTTTCTTAAATATCTGCAATGTACAGACATCGACCTTTAGATTAGATAATTAAAGAAATATATATATACGAATATAAAGAAAAAGGCTGTCTGAGAAATTATTCAACTTCAATGATATTTCTTTCCAAAATCAATCGCTCCAAACAGATCCTGTTAAGTTGATCTAGCCAGCAGTGATTCGTGTTGAATAGTAAGAAACACTTCCAAAGATTCATAAAAAAGTGTGCGATCTCTCTTGATTCGTAACCATATCTTTATTCCTGTCTCTATCTTATCCGTTATCAGTTATTCTATTTGCTTAATCTTGTTATTTTTATGGCTAATATTTCTAATTTATAATATAAGAATGTACTCATGTAGTTACATTTTCGTCTATCTGCTTGACTTGTTCATATCAAATTGAAATTTCCGTTGGTATCTAAACTGCAATTTACATTGGTATCTAAAGTTTTTTAGCACATTGTTCTAGAACTTGTTTCTTGCTTTGCCAATTCATCTTCATTATTGCGTTCTAATGTTTATAATTCGTAGCTAGTCGCTTGACTTTTTTGCTTGCCGGCGATGTTGGATATGAATCGTGTTTAAGGCTTATCACATTTCATAGATAGTTTTGGTTTTTGGTTGCGTTAAATACATTGCTTGTACGTATATCATATTTAGTTGCTGTTGGCATTCAATTTTATTTTTTATTTTTTAGTGCAATACAGCATTAACAATTTTTATTGATACTCAAAAAGGTGAAACTTGTACATGTTTGATATGCACAATTCTGAAAAAAATTCAAGTTGTATAAATTTTTTGAGAAGAATGTGAAGGAAAAAAATCTCGTTTTTGACCTATTCGGAGATTTAAAATATTCACACGAAAAATAAGATTAAATTAAATACAGTGTGAAGCAAAACTGGGCCAATACAAGTCTTCCGTTTTGATCCCAAACCAGATTAAATATTTAGCATGTTAATAAATCAATCCAGATTTTTATTATTATTATATACCAGCTGACCCGCCGAACTTTGTTCCGCCTTAAAAGCACAAATCATACAGTCACCCTGGGTCCACATTTAGGTCAATAAATTGGGACCCGGGTAAAATATCGAGGTGAAAGATATCTTAAATTTTAGGAGAGAATGATTATTGAAAGTTTCATTCATTTCTATGCAGTCGTTTTTGTGTGACGCGGGCGTTATGGTAAAAAAACCACATTTTTGGTCACATTGTTCCCATATGAATATCTTTACATATAATAAAATTGTAACAGGTCGATGTCTGTACATTGAAGATATTCAAGAAAAACTGATAGGAGAGGTCGTTATTGGACCAGCGGAACCCAAATCACCAATTTTTAGAATTTTTCTCTGTCTGTCTGTCTGTCTGTCCGTCTGTATGATTGTGCGCGTATCACGAAAAAACTACTGAATAGAATTGTATGAAACTTTCACCATTCTATCACTTAACGTCTAACTTAAAATTTAGGACAACTTTCATTTGGATATCTCATCCAGTTCCCGAGTTGTTGACCAAAATGTGGGAAAAATGTGACCAAAAATGTGTTTTTTTTATTTAACGAAATACAACTGTAAATAATTGCATTACATTTCGAGGCCCTAGCTACAGGCGCTATAGGCCTATTAAAATGAATAAATAAAATGAAGTCAGTACCAGTGGTGTTTTATTTCGACGCTCTAAAAAAAATAATTATGTTGTTGCTTCATTGTAATTTTTACGCATACGAAGTCGCGGGTATCAGCTAGTCTTCAATGTACAGACATCGACCTGTTACAATTTTATTATATGTAAAGATTTAGTTTAATTAGACTTTTTTTTTCAAAACCCTGGTGTGCCATGATTTTCATTGGTCTGCAAAGTGTACAAACAGAGATTTTTTTTTGTAAATACCCGTGATATATTAGTAATTTCAATGGAAAAATGTGTTGTATATGTCAGATAGACCTCTAGTAATAGATTGGTTAAGAAACCATTCAATTGCATATAGTAGGAAATTAGTGATGTGCGTACAAACATACATACAGACCGACAAAAAATTCTAAAAACTGTTGTTGTGGCTTCTATTATTCTAATAAGGACCAACGTATTCAACTTTTTTTAATATCTTTCAAGAACAGACATTTTGTTATGCATTGGTAAAGATTGCAAGTTTTGTTTAGCATAAAATTCTATAAAATAAACAACAAAAGGTATGACTAAGCCAACTGTCGGTCGATTGTATGAATGAAATATCGAGCAAATTTTATCATCATCATACGGCACGTACTACGAGTAAAGCAAATAGTTTGGGGGTGACACTGCTTTGGGAAACTGGGGCAATGCACAAACATAGAAACATACACATTTATCAAGTACTTGCGTATGGAGGCAATATGATATGTTAGCGTTATATTGGCTGGTGACAATATCAGCACATGACATTCGCCAGCCAGCTAGTTTTGTGGTGCCGATGTTGGTTTTAATTCAACACCGCCATCGACAATGTTAAATAAAAAAAATGTACATGTTGCTGTTAAATATGTGTGTATGTGTGTGATAAAAGGACGGCTAAGTATATAAGTTTATTTGGATGGGTAGATTAACTTGAAGAGACAAATTGAGTGTCAGTCAACAAATGTGAAAATGTAGAGAAAAAGAAAACAGATTTGGATGCACAAATAAAGGGTGTGGGATGGAGCTACATGAATTTTTGATAGAGTTGTAGATACTTATGGAAACATTACCATGGAAGATGTTTTTTTGAATGTATGTTTACAATTTATATTTATGAAACCCTCCATTTGTGATTGCAGAACTGAAGGGTATTGAAAATTTTAAATGAATTCACGTTCCATTTTATGCGTTCTATTTTTTATACTTTTTAATGGTTTTTTTAATTCCTGTTTTTTTCTAGTTTTTATTTATTTCCCTTTACTTTTTATCTTCACAATTTTTTTTTTTTTAATATTTAAAAAAAAAATTCAATTTGTTTTATCATTTAATAAATTTCAATTTTTTTTTTGTTTTCATACTTTTATGTGATTGTTTTTTAAATATTTATATTTTTTTACTTATTAGGTGTTGTGCTGGCTCAGGGTTCTTCAAAAAAAATTTACTTGTTTTATACATAAAAAAACAGTAAAAAAAATGTATTAAAAATTTTAAATAAAAAAAAATAAAAATAAAAACAAAAAAAAATAAAAAATAAAAAATATAAAAAATTGAATTGAAAAGAAAAAATAACAAATTTAAAAAAAAATAATTAAAACAATAATGTCGACAGACGTCGCACAGTGGTCGCAAAACGGCATATTTGGTTCAAAACCACCTAGAGGCCACAAAACTTAACCGATTTTTAAAAATTTAACGGGGTATTGTTCAGCAGCTAAAAAGCAAGAGATTGTCAACGCGTTTTTTTTTTTTAATTTTTTGTAAAGTTTTGTGCCCTCTAGGTGGTTTTGAACCGCACGAGACCACTGTGCGTCGGTGTTTGCGCAAAGGGGTGGTAAAGATTAATAAAAATAACGGTTAAAAAAAAACAAGCTGACAAAAAACCATCGTTCTGATAGACTACTGGTAAACAGAACTTGCCAAAATTCCTCTAATGACGAAGTCTAGCAGCTTCCGAAATGGACGTACAAGCAAATCTATGGCGAATGTCTTCAAATTTTCTTTTTCTTTACATGTAGAAACTTGTAATAATTGGTGAAAAATGAAAACAATAATAATTTGCATAGTGAAAGAAGTATTATTATTGGCCTTAAGCTCATTTACAGTCATAAGTTCTTGAAACATGTTCTGATGCGATCTGCCTCTCAGCCGTCGATACCATGTCATAGGATCTCTTCTGTTCATCTTTTAAAGGTATCATATGAACCTATATATATATTCACATCAGTGTTAAATACCAACACTGGATTGGTAGGTTATGGCATTTTACATGTTTATTTTAAACGTAAATATATTTTTTATAGTTTTTTAGAATTGTTTATACATTTTTTTACTTTACTTACTTAATTCATTTATTTGATTTTATTTTATTTTTTTTTTCATGCTAAATAAATTAGTTGTCGCTTCACAAACTTCTACTTATTTTACAAAGACATACTCTTTAACGCCCTGTATAAGCGGTTGAAGACTTATTACATATTATTATATACAATATTGTTATTATAATAAAATAGGAGCCATTTTTCAAAGATCCCATCAGAAAAACGAAACACTCAAACTAAAAGAAGAATCTGTAAACAAATGCGTAGATTAAGAGAAAAAATATTAAAAAAAAAAAAACCAAACACCGCCCACAAAAAGTCATTGCAAAATTTCTCAGATTTACTGCCAATCTTAATTGTGAAAATGAGTACATGTGTAAGTTAAAACAACACAAAGCGTTAGGAAAAATAACACAAAAAAAAAAAACAGTGTGAAACTCAAGTGAATAAAATATTTGGAACCAAGCAAAATGCATCGTAAGAGATAAGCTACAAAACGAAAATAAAAGCTAGAGCATTAAAAAATATGATGCCCATATACTACATAAACAATAACAATAAGAAATAAGTCATGAGAAAATGTCCAGCAGATGCAATACAAGAATTAAAATGAGTTTGTAATAAACAAAAAGAAACCAAACTAGAAACTCGCATAAATGCAAAGTCAAAACAAAAGTAACGGTGCCGCTTTTTATAGTCGCAAAAACTCATAAAAAACTGGGAATTACTGGGTTTTAAAAATAGTTTGCTATAGATTTTCACATTCGGACGACAATCATTCCAAAGAAGGGAATGCAATTAGAGGTCTATGAATTTTTTTTTAATCTGATTAATTCAAATTTTTTTTTTGTAAATAATTGATTATTAAACTATTTAAAACAAATTTTTTATCACTCCGAGGAAAGGAATGCAATTCGAGATCTAGAAAAGTTTTTTAAATTCGATTAACTTTAATTTTTATTCTTTTTAGTTGATACTCGTAATATAACTCGAGGTTTGGGATTTTTTTCTTTAAATTTGATTAATTTATATTTTTATTTTTTTTGTAAATAATGTATTATTAAAATATTATTTAAACTCTCGTTTTTCTATAATTCCAGGAAGAACATGTAATTTGAGGTTCGGGATTTTTTTTATTAATTTACATTTTTTTAAGCAAATATTTGATTAATTCGAATTCTAGATTTTTTTAAATGTGATAAATTAAATGTTTTTTAATAAATGATTATTAAAAAATTTTGAAATTTTCGTTTTTCTACTATTGCAAGGAATGGGTGTAATTCGAGGTTTGGGAAGTTTTTGGCTAATTTACATTTTTATTGTTCTTAGTAAATAATCGATTATTGAAATATTTTCAAAATAGCCTCTTTTTTAAATTTTATTTTTTTTTATTCGATTTTTTAATTAACATTTTTATTTTTTAGTAAATAATGGATTATTCAAATATTATTAAAATATCCTTTTTTTAAATTTTATTTTTTTTTAAATTGAATTTTTTTTAATTTGAATATTTTTAAATTTGATTAAATTACATTTTTATTTTTTAGTAAAAAATTGATCATTAAAATATTTTTTAAAATTTTCATTTTTTTCTACCATTCCGAGAAATCTGTTTTTAATTTACCTTTTTTATTTTAATTTTTTTCGTAAATATTTGATTGTTAAAATATTTTAAAAAAAATCTTTTTTCCCCTAATTCCGAGGAAAGGAATGCAATTCGAGGTCCTCCTTTTAAGTTTGATGAATTTTAATTTTTATTCAGCTTAGTAAATAATGTCTTTTGATGCTTGAGATTTTTATATAAATGAATTTTGATAAATTTACATTTTTATTTTTTTTAGCAAATATTTGATTAATTCGAAGTCTAGGATTTTTTTTTTTTTAATTTCATGAATTTAAATTTTATTGTTTGTAAATAAATGATTATTAAAATATTTTTAAAATTTTTGTTTTGAGGGTTGGAACATTTTTTTTAGTTTGATTAATTCTTTTCTTTAAATGGTCATCTAACCGCCTGGGCGATTTTGACCGTCCAATATACCTCGCCAGTCGTTTCTTCGTTGCGCCAACTGGCGCCAATTGGAAATCGGTCTCCACTTGGTCCTTCGATCGGAGTGGTGGTCTCCCTCTTCCTCTGCTTCCACCGGCGGGTGCCGATAAGAATACCTTCTGGGCTGGAGCATCTTCGCTCATTCGCACTACGTGGCCTAGCCAGCGAAGCCGCTGTGTTTTAATTCGCTGAACTATGTCGGCGTCTGCGTAAAGTTCATACAGCTCATCAGTAAATCTTCTTCGGTACTCGCCGCCACCAGTTTGATTAATTTACATTTTTATTTTTTAGTAAATAATGGAAAATTTTCTTTCGATTGTTTTTTTTTTAAATTTGATTTTAATTATTTAGTAAATAGTTGATTATTAGAATATTTTAAAAAAATGTATATCTTCTACCATTCCGAGGAAGGGGATGTAATTATTTTTTAGTGAATAATTATTTATTGAAATATTTTTAAAATTTTCTTTCCGAGGCATAGGAAATTTTTTGAAAATTTGAAGAATTTTAATTTTTTTGGCAAAAAAGAAATTGACTTTTTTCTCGATTTTAATCCATTTCGGCAGTATTCGGGATTAGTCGGCATAAAAGTCAGGGTCGTGTTGCTATTTGCAACAAATGAATTATTAATATTATTTTCTTTAAATTGTTTTTTCCGATAATCATTTTTAAAAAACGTCAGCAAAATTTCATTTAATCGGCATTATTCTTTCTGAGCACATGCACATATGTATGTATGCATGTATGTTACTCACTGAATTATTTTGCGCTTTACTTCCAGCCATGCTATAAAACTGCTATAATACAACAATGCCTCCACTCACAAACAAGCACACAGTAACTACAACAATGCTCTTGCGAAGATTTGCCGTAATGCGCACGCTCACGGTCAAGTTAAGTACGACATTGTGCCTGGCATGATACAACGACCGTGTGGCCTAATGGATAAGGCGTCGGACTTCGGATCCGAAGATTGCAGGTTCGAGTCCTGTCACGGTCGCAAGAAAATTTTTTTTTCTATTTTTTTATTTTAAATTTTTCTTATTTTTTTCCTTTTTATCTTAAATCTTTTTTGTTTAATTTTGTGTATATATATGTACACGTAGATTTATTTCACATTAGACTTTACATATTTTCACCATTATTTTATTTAATTTTGTATGGCTTACCATGTAAATCTTGTCTCTTTTATTTCACTTCATTATTTTACGTTACTCCTTACTATAACCAGTTAAAAAAGTGTTTGGAATTCTGGGTCAAAAATTCAATTATTTTTCTTGTTTTTGACGTAAAACTCAAAAAACATTATACAAATATTTTTTCCTTAACTATTTAACAAGATTGACAATTTTTCAAGAACACAAAAGGGGGATTAATGTCATAAATCGAACAAAAAAAAAACAAACACCAACTTTTTGACGAAAAATGTTTGCTTTGAAACTGGGTTGAATGATATGCCCAAATTTTTACATTATTACTGAAAAGATGTTTTAAAATTGTGAAGCCTGGTTTTCATTAGGTCAAAAGCAGTTTTATTCTTCTTCTTTAAATGGTCATCTAACCGCCTGGGCGATTTTGACCGTCCAACATAGCTCGCCAGTCGTTTCTTCGTTGCGCCAACTGGCGCCAATTGGAAACACCGCGGGATCGCAAATCGGTCTCCACTTGGTCCTTCCATCGGAGTGGTGGTCTCCCTCTTCCTCTGCTTCCACCGGCGGGTGCCGATAAGAATACCTTCTGGGCTGGAGCATCTTCGCTCATTCGCACTACGTGGCCTAGCCAGCGAAGCCGCTGTGTTTTAATTCGCTGAACTATGTCGGCGTCTGCGTAAAGTTCATACAGCTCATCATTAAAGCAGTTTTATTACGTTTCATAAACTGAATCAAAGTCGATAAAGTATGTACCCTTAATTTCGTAGTAAATTTTTTGGCAACCTGTTTTGTTATGGTCAGTTGGTCGACAAGCTATTTCACTATCAACTGTAGGGTAGCGGGTTCGCACCCCAACTTTTGTAAAATGTTTTTTTTTTTACATTTCAATTCTTTTTATTTTTAATGGCAAATATTTTTTTCTTTATATTTAAGAAACATAAAAAAAGACATGAGTTTAATAGCTGCACAAAAAAAAGATATAGAAATTAAAAATAAAGTAAAAATACAAATTACTACTACGGTTGGCAAACGGGAGCAAACTGTCAACGTGTTGAACAATAAGCTCTTTAAACCAAGCTGGAAGATATATTTTAGAAGCAGGCGTCCACTTCTCCGGGGACAAATTCTGGTACTTTCGAAACCGATTACTTAGCTTAATTTATATAATTTTTTTACGACTATAAATAAGCTCAAGGCTAAGAAAAATAATCTTTTTGTGAAATTATTATCAGGATATTTAAAAATTCTTTATTTGAACAGAAATGAAATGTTTCTAATTTTTCTCATTTAATTTTTAATAACTTTTATTAATTTATTTAATCATTAATTTTTAGTATTAACCCTCTAACAGGCCAATTTTTGTTGTAAATGAAAAAACTCATATTTTATAATTCTAGTGCGATAAGCTCGAATTTTAAGTCATATATCCAAAGTTCACATAATTTTGCTTCCGGGGCTGAAACCACCCACCTCGTCTCTAGCCGGACTTATCTGTTAACTGCCAACTCCGCCTTTAGGTGGGGTATGATTTTGGGCAATAATTCTATGAATTTAATTATAAATCCACATCTTCTTCATAATTTCTAACCCTCAACAATTATTTCACTTAATAACCATTTTATTTTTTACTACAGAAATCCTTTTTATACATTTTTTGTAGTTACCAAAAACACTTCTCTCAAAACTAAATTTTTTTTTAAATTGCACTAAATTTGTCAACTAGAATGATTATAACAGGACTCTGCCACAACTTAAAACTATAAAATCAAGGTTACGTCATAGATAAAATATTTGGCGACGAGTATGTGTCAATAATTATAGAAGAAAGGTAGAGGTATGCGGGTTATATCTGTTTACCTTAACCCCGCCTAAAGACGTTCCTGCCGGTTAGAGGGTTAAATAAGTGTTTTAAATAATGTTTATTATTAAAAAATTGCTCAAATTAATAGATTAATTTAATAAATGAAAATTACTAAGAATCAGAATAATAATTTCGTAACAAAATTATTATTCTTGGCCTTGAGCTTATTTATAGTCTTGAATACTTTGTAATGTTCAGTCCGAAAAACAACAATTAAAATCAATTGTTAGTCCCAACTTGTAAAAATGTATTTATATTAATTATAGCCACGCCCACCTTCAAGTTTCACTTCAGCTCTTTTGGGCACTTGTGAACCTAAGCATAAAAATAAAAAAATATTCACTTCTAAAACTTTTCGAATCCCGAAAATAGTTTTACACAAAAATTTGGAAAATATAGAAAAATTAAGAAAACTTGGTAGCTGAGTACAGCCAAGGTACTCATACATTTAAGAAACGAAAATTTGTAATTTTTAACATTTTTTGTATGAACTTTTCTTTGACGCTGGATGTGTACCTGTAAAACTTAAAAAGGTTTCAGCTTGAGTTACAAACATAAAATATTTAACTTTACACTCTCGATGAATGACTTTACACGAGTTTCCCTTACTTCGTAGCATTTCTCCCATTTTTATCGCAACATAAAAACCAACTAATGGCACCTACATCGAATGACAACGGAGCAGTGGGGGTTCGCTTGAAGTTTAACAAATTACTTGCAACAACAACATAAATAATAACCTGAACGTGGTAACTTAAACTAAGCCACGGTAAAACGAAAACCAAAATAACATCACTTGATTGTATTTTACCGCTAATTTGAGCTCAACAACTCGTTGCAACAGAGTAAAACCGCCATGTTCCAATTTATGGGCTCGTACAAGCTATATTCTCATGGAAGTAAGCATATACACTGATGCTCAACAGAAAAGTCACACCAAATAATGGTGTTCCCAACATGCTTTTTGTGCTTTGACTGCAAAACTGCATACCCAAAATATTTAGAAATATTATAACGGTTTCCAGTTTTGTTACAATGACCGTTTTTTTTTTCGTAACCACTTAGCGACTTATGAATAAAATGACAACATGAAATTTTTTTTTTCAAAATCTTGCATTTCCTTTGAAAATTTGATGTGAGCTTGTCGCTTGTAAGATAGCAACCAAAATTGTAAGCGCTTATAACTTTTATGTTTGCTTAATTTGTTGTTACTTACAATTCAAAAATCTTTGTTTACAAGCAGAAAAAAATGTATCTAACATTGAAATTACATCCAAAAAACGGCCAATACTTTAAAGTTTAATTTATTTTTCTGAACTTTGTGAAGGCTTTAGAATTTTTTTAAAATTTATTTCTATTAAATTTAATGAAAATTAGTCATATCAAATAAATAAACAGAATTTACGAAAAACACTACATATAATTTTGAAGCTATTTTGTTGAGCTTGACTGTATGCCCGCTATAGGGAGTGTCAAATGTATACAATGGAAGCGCGAAAAGCTTAAGAAATTTCCCAAGCATAATGATAATGGTTGCAAACAAACTTATTTTAACTGCACATACGTAATTCTTTGAGCGAATAAGTACTACAGTAGAGGGCAATAAGTTAAGCTGAGAAATAAGCGGAAGAACAATGAATGATATTTAAATATGTAGTGATCAAATATTAATTATATAATAAGTAAGTTTTTCAATGTTAGAAGGGAAATAAAATTCGATTTTATGCAAATTTTTTTAGTTTTATTTAATTTTTATTAGGTTTTTTTTTTATTTTTGCTTTAAGTGGTACTATAAATGTTTAATGCTTTAAAGTTTTTTTAAATTGGAACAATGTTGTCATCCTTGTCAAAGCAACAAAAACTCAACATAAACCAGAGCCTAAATAATTTTGTTTGGGTTTTAAAATTTTTTTGAGAGTTTTTATTAAAATTTTACATATATAGTAAGTAAGTTTCTTTCAAAGAAAGAAGGGGAATAAAATTAAATTTTCTATATGAATTTTATTTAATTTTTATTAGTTAATTTCTTATTTTTGCTTTTAGTAGTACTATAACTAATGCCTATAACTGTTTGATGCTTGTAATTTTTTTTATATTGGAACAATGTTGTCATAGCAAAACAAAAACGAAACATAAACAAAGGCATACAAAAATTTACAAATATTTTTAATTTTTTTTTTAATTTTTTGGGGTGTTTATTTTTTTTAAAGGCATAAAAAAATTTACAAATATTTTTAATTTTTTCTTAATTTTTTGGGGTGTTTATTTTTTTAAATTTTTTTTTTAATTGTTTTTTATTTTGTTCAATTCAATTATAAATTAACTTCCTGTGCAACTATGTGTTTGAAATATGTAGTCTCCCAGTTTTAGGTTTTTTTTTTATTTTTGCTTTAAGTGGTACTGTAAATGTTTAATGCTTTAAAGTTTTTTTAAATTGGAACAATGTTGTCATCCTTGTCAAAGCAACAAAAACTCAACATAAACCAGAGCCTAAATAATTTTGTTTGGGTTTTAAAATTTTTTTGATAGTTTTTATTAAAATTTTACACATATAGTAAGTAAGTTTCTTTCAAAGAAAGAAGGGGAATAAAATTAAATTTTCTGTATGAATTTTTTTTATTTTTTATTAGTTAATTTTTTATTTTTGCTTTTAGTAGTACTATAACTAATGCCTATAACTGTTTGATGCTTGTAATTTTTTTTATATTGGAACAATGTTGTCATAGCAAAACAAAAACGAAACATAAACAAAGGCATAAAAAAATTTACAAATATTTTTAATTTTTTTTTTTTTAATTTTTTGGGGTGTTTTTTTTTTTTTAAAGGCATAAAAAAATTTACAAATATTTTTAATTTTTTCTTGATTTTTTGGGGTGTTTATTTTTTTTAATTTATTTTTTTTTTGTGTTTGAAATTTGTAGTCTCCCAGTTTTAGAGATATACTGTGAAAGGATGTCTGGGCTTAACCTTTTCAATTTATTCATAATATGAATAATAATGAATAATATGAATATATTATAACGAAGGTATAAATCCTTCAGCATAACCAAACACAGAGTAATCTGGTTCTGAAGAATTTTAGTGTTTGCCTCTTTTGAGTATTTATAGATTTTTTACCTTTTAAGGTTTCTGTTTTAATTTTTCAATCAAATTTTTTTTTTAATTTTCCAAATAAAATTTTTTTCATTTCCTTAGTTTCTGTTTGCCGAGTGACATTTTTTTTAAAATTTCCTTTATACTTTTAAGATTAAATTTTTTTGTTTCAATGCTTTCTTTTTATTTTTTTTTTAACTTAAATTTCTGTTGTAATTTTTTTTCCAAGTATTATTTCTTTTGTTTTAAATTTTTTTTTACACTATATATATTTTTTTTAACTGTTATTATTGTTATTATATTTGTTATTTATTTTGTTTTATAATTTTAACTATCTTTATCATTCACTAGCTTATAACGATTTGTCTAGATCCCAAGTAACGACTTCTCACTTTTAATACTGAATGTGGTATCTACTCATAAACTCAATTTTAATGAAGCTAACGTGGTGGAACTTCAATTTAGTTTCAATCAAAGAAAGATGGCATCACAACTAATGTCACTAGCAGCCTAAAAACATTTCCCTTTATTTGATAACAGTTGTAGTAGAGTTCACTAACTTTTTTAATGGCATTTACAAATCTGTAGACGATAATTTTAACAAATTTGCAAAAGATTTGTATTTACATATATTCAATTACCTTTGGACAGTATTTATGGATTATTACCCACTTCGATTCAAAAAAAACTAATTTTCCATGAAATTTTTGAAAGAAAAAATAATAAACTACAATAAATTAACTTTGTTTACAATTTTTTTTTATACAAACATTTTTTTCCTAATTTTTATATTATTTAATAATGATCTTTCAATTTGAAAAGTTTTATGACTTTTCCTAATGCGTATTTATATAAAAAAAATTGTCAATTCTTTTGAATAGATTGCCATTTAAATTTCTTTTGATTTCACTTGTACTCGTAATGTTTCATTTTGTGTGTTTCAACTTTTTTAACGCCTGTTCTTTTTTATATATTTTTTTATCTTTTATGCGAATACAAATATTATAAAATAATTTTTTTTATATCCATACTGAACGTAAATATAATTTAGGTTTAAAAAAATATTGAAAATTTTAATACTTTTTTTTAGGTCGAATTTTAAGTTAAACATTTTTAATTGTTTTTTTTTTACGTTTTTGATTATTAATTCATGTGTCTATCTTTTTTTTTTTATCTACAAACATTTATAAATTTTTCCTGTTTTCTCCTTTTTATGACCGCAACTGTGCATCTAGCCGCAGTACTGTAAGAAATTAGGCTAAGTTTAAAGGGAGCCAACAGCGAAATAAAAAAACATAAAAATATGCGGCCAAATTACCCAACACGTCTGATGCGGCAGCGGTTTTTTTCATCAACGTCAACAAACACCAAGTAGGGTGACTAGCTGACTAGCTGGATGACTGGCTGAATCTGTCAACCTAAGTTCCAACAATGTTTGTCATCATTATTTCTATAGCTGGAGAAAATGTGTTGTTTTGTACTGAGAAATTTGCGCATGACATATTCCGCGTCTAATTAAAATCATTTAGTTCAGGCCACTAAGCAATTTTCTTGACATTTACTACTGCGTATACTTGTGCAAGTTTGTTATATGTTTTTTTATAAAATTTGTTGGTATACTACTTGAGAAAGTGCACCTTCTTATTTGTTTGTTTGTGTTTAAGCACCTGTTATACTTCAGCCCGCTGTGGCAAGCCGAATCACTGCACCGTAGCGTCAAATGCTCAATCTTCTTTAAGTAGATTACATCTATTTTCCCTCCCATTTACAGTTATACGAAAATAAAGCGATCTGGTTGGTTTGTCTTAGCAGTTTATTTTAAATATTTTGTGTGAAATTCTGCTTTTATTTTAAATTAAATACTGTGTAACTTAGTGTTTACTTTTAAAGGCAACAAAACAATGGCGGCCGCGGACGTTTGGGGGGAGGGTCTGTGAAAAAGCAAAAGCCCAACCGAAAATGTAACGATTGTTCGTTTCGCGCACATCTTCGTGCCGATCTGAAACGCACAATTAAATATCATTTTAATACCGTTGAGCGAGCGTTCAAAGATGTTACAAAGTGGAGAAAAATTTGAAAAAAACCAAACTCCCACTAACACAGAAATGAGAAAACAATTCGAATTAACATTTTAAGCGCTGATTTTTCGCATCAGCAGCTGCTGCTCGAATTGTTATTTTATTTTGTTTTTGATTTATTTATTTTGAATAGATTTCGCTTTTATTTAGTTTTTTTTTTTATAGTTGCTACTTAGTAATTACTAAATGAATGTATGTGAAGGTAGGCATAGTAAAATTTTAATTGCTTGGCGCTATAATGGCTTATCTGGCATTTTACTTAACTTAAGTTTAAACAAATTTGAAACGTTAGAGAAGGCCTAAGAAACCGTAGTAAAGGTAAGTGAAATTTCTCTTTCATTTCCTCTAACATATGATTTGTATTCTAAATTTTCATTATCACTCCATATTTTATTTGAGTGAAACTACCTTTCCATTTTCATTCAATGTTGATTGTGAGTAGAGATTCACTTTTATAACCACTCAAATTTATTTTTAATGGAGATGACTCCTTCATTAGCACTAAAATCCATTCTTAATTTAATGATTCCATTACCACTCAGACTCATATTTAGTGGAGATTTTTCTATGCATGAGCATTAATGAAAACTCAGACACATTTCCATTCAAAGCCGTATTAATGGACTTCAAATTTCCTAGCATTTAAATTAATAAAGAAACTACTAATTGTTCAACGTTTACATTTTCATTATCACCCAAAATTTCATTTGAGTGAAACTACCTTTTCATTCTCACTCAATGCGAATACTGAGTGATGTTTTATTTTCACTAGCACCAAAATATATTTTTAGTGGCAATGGAGTTCCACTCGTATTCATATTTAGTGCAGATTCGTATGAATGAGCATTAATGGAAACTCAGATACACTTCCATTGAAACTAATTTTAATGGATTTTAAAATAAAAAAAAAACTGAAATCAATACAAACGGATTTGAATGGAAATTTGTGTAAGTTTCTATTAATGTGGCAGGCAAATTAAGTTCCATTAAAATGCAAATTTTAATTTAATATTTAACTATGTGGCAATACAAGTTGGCTCTAAATATATTTAGACATATGATGAATTTGGAACAGGCCGATATCTGTAAGTAATTAATTAAACGCACATACCTAATAAATAGAGTAACTTTATAATACATTACTATCAAATTGCGTTATCTGTGTTCGCCTCTTAAAAAGATTGTTATTTCATAGGAACATTTTATCGTCGACAATTTGGTCACGAATTGTACAATTAAATGTAATCAAAGTAAACGTTATTTAAAATTAAAAGTTGATTATATTACCCTTGAAACATGGCATTAAAAGTGTTAGCATATGGATTAGTTTTGTATCGTTATATTCCGACCGTTTATCAAATGAGTCATTCCACGACGTTTTTTTAAACAGAGTGATTCATTGATTACGAATAAGCAACAGGTGATTTTTACACTACAAACTCTTGACGTACTTCACGTACTTATCAAACTCGTATCATAATGTCTATATACATTAGACTGGGTCGATTTATTAACCGATATCGCGCCATCGATTTTTCGATAGGTTTTGGGCTCAGGAAAAAAAAGTTCCACTAAGCATACCCAAAAAAATAATTTTCGAGCCTGCGAAATTTCATTTTTTTGACTTTTTTCGACTTGAATTTTTAAGGTTTTTTTTATGACCTACTAAAAAAAAATTCGTTAGATTTTAAAATTTTCATGTATACCCTGTCCGACCCAAAAATGTCCGCTAAAAACGTTGGCGATAACAGTTTTTTGAAAAAAAAAATATTTTTTGGGTTTTGGGGAGTGTTTTGATCAAAAAATTTACCCTTCGCCATTTTTTTTAAGGGTTTTTTCAGCATACATGCAAAAATGTTTTCGATGAAAACGAATTTGTATCATTATTTCTGTCCCACTTAAAAGTATGCGCTAAAAACGTTGGCGATAACAGTTTTTTGAAAAAAAAAATGTTATTTTCGGGTTTGGGAAAAGTCAATTTTTCGACCAAAACAAGTCCCAAAACCCGAAAATAAATTTTTTTTCCAAAAACCCGTTATCGGCAACGTTTTAAGCGCATAATTTTGGGTCCGGCAGGGTATACATGAAATTTTAAAATCAAATGAAATTTTTTTTAGTAGGTTATGAAAAAAACCTTAAAAAACAAAGTCGAAAAAAGTCAAAAAAAATTAAATTTCGCAGGCTCGAAAATTATTTTTTTGGGTATGCGTAGTAGAACTTTTTTTCCTGAGCCCAAAACCTATCGAAAAATCGATGGCGCGATATCGGTTAACTTTCGTCCATACAAATCGACCCACCCTAATATACATACTTATACAAATTATATATTTTCATACACTTGTAGATATTGCAAACCATTCAAGCCGGTATGTGATCTCATAAGGTGTGGAATCGTTTGGTTCAGTCACGTGATATTAAACTTTTAACGAAAAACTTGATACTTAAGAAAATGAAGGAATGTAACGATTTTAATAAATTGAATTGGATGTGCTCATAAAGACTTCTGGTGATTTTTCATCCATTTATTTTTGTTATTTGTTAATGAAGATATTAACTTGGTGAATAACAGACTCATAAACTGCATATAGTCCTGGTCGTCTGTATGTAAACCCCCCAATCATAGAGAAATCATGCTGAAAATGTGTCCTTGAAATTTCATCCCCTATATATTTATGAGGACAATTGATTGATCTGGTGGTATCTTTTGAGCTATGGAGATTGTGATTGAATGTTTCGGCAATAGAAGCGAAGTGTATTCACATGCACTTTTGCTTTTGGTACTCCTCTAATTAATACTCCAACTGTTGAAAGGAATCCAAAATGTCGTACTACTGGCTTGAGGGGTCCTACTGAACTCAATATCTTTGAAATTTTTGGCTAATTTACAAGCTCATAGACTCTTAGTGAGAGAATCGGTTGAAAGACAAAAGGATTCCAGGGCCGTTATTAAACAAGGTTGGATTGAACTTTTCTGTATAATAACTTCAAGGAAATATCCGTATTTAAGACTTCTTGAAGCAGTAGAGTATAGCAGTTATAGGTGAAAACTATCGATAGTAAGGCTATCGATACATATCGAAGGGGTTTTGATGGATGCAATCGATACTGCTCAGATTTCAAATAGTTTTTGAGCCAGGAGACGCTATCGATACATATCGATAATATTGATATATTATCGATACATATCGATAATATTGATATATTATCGATTTATCGATACTTTCGTGTTTTGCCCATTTTCAGTAAAATCTGGTTTAGTTGCTCGTAAAATAATCAAATTTTTATCAAATATTTACAATGGATCCACATGGAGAAATAATTGTTGCAGATTAAACATTAGTTCATATTTTATACAATAGCCGATACTACTACTGCTAAAGAAACAATAGATAATTTGCAATATTATAGATAGCTTCACCAATAGCAGTCACTCCTAAAATGTCTTTTTAACATAAAATAAAATTTAGTTTGCGTCATGGATATTCAAGAAAAATGCATAGAGGATCCAGCTGTCTGTCTGTCTATATATTTGTTCGCGCATCACTCAAACCCCGCTGTATAGAATTATATACATTTTTGAGTTGATTTGGTTTTGTATGCATTTTGTATACATTTTTACCGATGTATTGCAAGATGCCCAACTTAAATACTTAACAGTGGTGGCAATACAAGTTGGCTCAAACTATTTTTATACATACCGCGGGCATCTAGTGCTAAATAAAAATAAAAAACCAACAACTCAAAAATAAATTGGTATTCTTCCTATTTACTTCCTCTTAAACTACTGCAAATATGAAGACCCAAAAGTTTGCGACGTTTTTCCACCATTTCAAACAAAATTTGGTTTTCCAACTAGCGCCGCAAGTTTTAGTATTTAAAGGTAATCTCTCCGTAGAATATGGTTAGTACCTAATTTAATCGAAAAACTTAACTATTGGTTTCCAATTTTCCGCTTAATACTACAAAAATCTTTGAACCGCTGAAAACAGGTTTTTTCTCTCAAATATATCAGCAATGAGCTCACACCTAGATCGCTCTGCTATGGTTTTAAAGTGCGTAAATATTGCGAAGCATAAAAATTTGTTTAAATATATTTGCTAAGCAATGAACATCAAAAAGATCCGAAGAAACGACTATTCAGTTTTTTCAAGAAAAATTAATGGTGGAATTTTTAAGCCAAAAAATATTTTCTAGACTTCAATATAAACAATGGTGGTTTTGTTGGTTCTTGTTTGTACACATTTCATTCAACAAGAATAAACAAAACATGTAATGAATTATAAAATTAAGCCGATGACGTCAGCATTAAATTGCAAACGCGCTAAAATTTTGTTTATAAAATTTGGTAAGTTTGAATTCTATAAAAGTTATGGGCATTGATCATAAATTTTGTATAATGTTTTAATAAAAATGTAAGAGTTACAATTTGTTGAAAAAAAAACAGCACATCAATAAGATAAACAATTAAAAAAATAACAAATAATTTGCGCACAAAAAAGAAAATTAGTTTTAAAAATGGAAAGATGATAGATGGGTTCTGAAGTGGGAATACAATTATTTCTTGCACGAAAATGGGTCCTAAACTTTAGTTGGGCAACTAACCGTACAATTGTGAAACCTGCATTTAATGATATATAACGGTTTATGAGTGATGAGCGAACAAACATGCAGACATACAGATTAAAAATCTAGAAACTGTTGAAATTCTCGATACATTGGTTTAAAAATCTGATTACTCATCACTTTCAGTCAAATTTTAGAACTAGTTTCCTAAATATTCCCGAAATTTAAAATTTTTTATAATCACAGTTTCGATCCTGGGAATACGGTCATTAGGCCAATTGATTTCATGCACCGCTCTAAAGTTGACATAAAGTCCAACTGAAATTATCTCAACATATAATAAAATTGTAATACGTCGAAGTCTGCACATTGCACATATTAAAAAAAAATTTATACGAGGGATCAAACCAACGGTTTTTAGAATTTTTGTCTGTCTGTTTGTATGTTTGTTCGCGCATCACTTAAAAGCCACTGAATATAACTGAATGCAACTCACACCGTTGTATTATTAGACGTCTAACTAAAAGTTTCAGATACCTCTTATTTCGATAACTTTGTCCGCTTCGGAGTTATCGACCAATATGTGGACCAGGGTGACCCAAAATGTGTGAGTACAATATTGGTATCAAACGAAAGGTACTAATGACTGCTGCAATAAGCAATGTGATTAAGTTCCATATCTCAACTGATTTCAGAGATATAATGATTAAAATCGAACTTTGTCTAATGTAAGTTCTGAGACGCAGCGAAGCGTTGCCGGGTGTTCTAGTAAGTTACTAAATTTAAGGGGAAGCTAGTATGATACGCACCAGGTTCTTTGAGGTTTCCGATTGAGCTTTTAGTTCCTGAGTACCATTAATCAATTCGTTTCACCAAACTTTTTCATCAAATCAGCTCTCCCAGCTGACCAGCTTCATAAGCAAACTTCAAAATAAATAAAATTTTTCGAGTTTTAAGTAAATTATAGCAATTGAACAGGTGTTGGTTCAGACAAACATAACTAAATTATAATTACTGTAACCTTCAAAAATAGTACAGACAAATGTTTAGTGCTGCCTCCAAACTTACATAAGAAAAAGTCAATTACTATGGACAAGGCATTGCGGTATGCCCAGTGACTAATGACGTAGCAGAGTTGAAATAAATCTGAAAAGCACAGAAAGAGGTTATTCACTTTCCTTTTTTTAAGCTCAACTTGTTGTTGCAATAATTTCTCTTCAGAAACTAAAATAGATGAGAAGTAGCATTTCCGTAGTGCCAAGATGTCGCAGGAAAAAGCAGTTGAAGTGTACTAGAAATAGCTGATAAAGGGTGTCTCAGTTGGAGTTTAAGTTGTGGCATAAATTAATTTTGTTTTGAGTCTAATGTGATATAAAAAAACTTGACCTATCACCCTTAGAAGGTGGTTTTAAGGAATAATAGCTTGTGCCATCAACGGCGTAAGGATCCATATTTGTTATTACCTTGCATACTAAAATCATTTTTTTGCTTAATGTATTTTCGAAACACTCTTTATATATCAGTACAAAAACAATAAATCATTAGAACATTTTCAATGAATGAAACTCTCTGTACATATGTCACATTTTTCTACTAGTATTTACATTTCCCATCTTCGAGTGAAGTATGAACGAGAGCCAGCAATACTTTAGAGACGCACTCAGTCATAAATGGGAATGCGTGGAGCCGTGCCGATTGCGGCAGACTGTCAGAACGGCGCGAATGCAGCAATAAAGTGCACAAATATAAATGTTAAGACGAACCAAAATATATACATGCAAACGAGAATATATAGTGCATGTATGTTAGGGATGCTACGAAACTTTGATTCCGAAATGTTGGAACTTTCGATTGATTTACACTTATGAATCAGATTTCGTTCTGGCGCTTTGGAATCGGAGTTATAATGGAAATACCTAGGTAAAAAAAAATGTGGCAAAATTTAAAAATTATTTACTCAAAATATTTAGGTGGCTCGATCGATTTTTAAACAGATAATAGTTCCGGACTTATAATACTATTTTTGTTTATTATTTATTTCTATGCTAAGAATTTGACTTTTATATTTATCGGTTTTTACTTTTTTAAACTGTATTTATTTCAAACAAATATTGGAGCAATTTTTTTGGGGTTAAGGGAGATAATGTGCACCTAATTTTCCATATATTAGTTTATTGTTCTGCTGACCTTGTTTTGATAGCTTTAGGAACCTTGTTTTTTTTTAATTCCATTTCGAAATTAAATTTCGTTTTTTGATTTTCTCCTTAAATTACGTAAACAACACAAAAAGAAATGTTTCAACTGCTGACTATCCATTGGCTTTCGAAGGAGCACACTACAAGTTCTAGAACACATTTCACAAAAAAAAAATTGAGATCGCACAGTGGTTGAAAGTAAACCGCAAAACTTTATTTCATTTTAAATATTTGCTGCAACTTTCATTATCCTTCTTTCCCTTCCTTTCTCTGCAGTTCCTTTCCGTTAATATATTTGTTTTCTCTTTGTTTTCCTCTCCTTTTTACAGTCTCTATTTTTAATTCATTTTTGTAAGTTTTACGAGCAGTTGATAATAGCTATTAATTAATTAATATTTAAAAAATAAATTATTTTAAAATCAAATTATTTTTAATTTATTTTATTGTATTCTCCTTTTTTTGTCCTTTTCTTGCTGCTCTTTTCGTTCACTTTCATTTCCGCTCTTATCTTTGAGCTGCTTCCCTTTACTTTACCTTTATTTTATTTCGTTTTGTTTCCTGGCCTTCATTTTCCTTTTACTGACAGTCGTCTTTACTTTCCGTTCGTATAATTTATTGTGCTCTTCTTTCTTTTGCTTTAACTTATTTTTCTTTCCTTTCATGTTATTTCTTTACCATTTAGTAATAGTTTGTCTTTTATCTACTCAATTTTTTTTAATTATTTTTTTTATTTTGTTTTCTTTTATTTAATTTTAATCAATTTTATTTTATTTACTTTAATTTAATTTGATTTAATTTAATTTAATTTGATTTAATTTAATTTTATTTTATTTAATTTAACTTATTTTAATTTATTTTTTATTTAATTTAATATTATTATTTTTTTATTTAATTTAATTTGATTAAATTTTATTTTATTTGATTTAATTTAATTTATTTTAATTTAATTTTATTTTATTATATTTTTTGTTTCTTTTGTACCCTACTGCTATTCCGATTCTGATAAAGCAAATTTGAAAAATTCGATTTCGATTCCGCTGCTAGCAAACTTACATCAATACATACAGTCGAGGCAACAAATATAGATCCCCCATATTTCAAACTTTTAACGACACATTTTCGATGCAAACAACATTTTTGTAAATACTCCTTCCCTTTCTATATTTTAGAAGCTTAATTAAACACTGCATCACAATTTCAAAACATATATAACACTGTTGTTTAAGTCTGTATAATCTCTAGGAGTAATAAAATTGTAACACGTCAATGTCTGTACATCGCAGATAAGTATTAAAACAAAAAGTTTAGGTATAATTATTAAGCCAACAGAATACAAAGCAACACTTTTAGAATTTTTGTCGGTCTGTCAGTATGTTTGTTGGCGTATCACTCAAAAACTACTGAGTATAATTGAATGCAACTATTACCGTTGCATCCCAGACGTCTAACATAAAATTCATGATATCCCTTATTTCGAACACTCGCTCAGATATCTGTAAATGCTTGAAAATCACCAGAAAACACAATCAGATAGTTCTAGAAAACCGCGTTCCCATTTTTTTGTCCACAGCTGTTCCAATTCATGGTATGCACAATACACCCCAGTCCCAAGTGCCTCGAGTCGCTTGAAGCGCTTCTACATGAGCATACATGAGTAAGTATTTATGTATATCTGTCTTGTGCGGTTTACTGAACTTAATCTTTGCGGAAGTTGTGCGCTTTTCAGCAGCAATGCAATGCAGTCAGACGGCAAGTGCTGGTTGGGCTGATAGCGTACAACTTGGCTCAAAAAACGTAAAAACAAAATATTTGATCTCAAAACGTTTGTACAGCCGCTTACATACGCTTCTGTTGTCAAGCATATGCTGGAAGGTAAATATGTACTTTTATAATTCCAAATAGATTCAAACATCAAAGTTGAGTAATAAAATTCACGCGCTTAATGCTATGTACATAGAACGGGAAGCTTAATAGCTTATCTGAACAGAAATGTTTCATTTTAGCTGAGCATCTCACTGACACGAGACATTTGTATTTACTACATAATACTATTTGGTTGTTTAGTTTTAGTTTATAGGGTGTTTTCTTAATACTTTTTAAGGTCATCAGTATCCAATAAGATCCCCAGTGAATGTACGAATAGGACGACTTGCAACCACTGAAACAGCTCACTATCTCTCCCTCTATCTTTCTTCAACATATCCTTAGATTTTTTACCGCTATCTTCGGTCTATACCTCACATATACTTTTCTTTATTCCTCTATTTCAACATACGAGTACAACCAGTATTCGGACTTGAAAACTTTAATACGTGGTAAAGGTGTCCAAACCTGTGATAGATTTCAAAAACAGTGATTTAGTGGGGCGTTATTTGCGCATTATAGATAACTATTAAAGAATAATGTATACTGGGGTAAAGTAAAAGAAGCCAAAACATTAGTTTTTGGAATTTTTATCTGTATGTTTGTTCGCGTATCACTCAAAAACTGCTGAATAGAACTTAATTCAGCTTTGAGAAATGTGTTGTAAGATGTCTAACTTAAAGTTTAAAATATCCAATATTTCGATAACTCGTCCGGTTTCAGAGTTATCGACCAATATGTGGACCAGAGTGCCCCAAAACGTGTTATAATATGGGCTGCTAATGAGTGATTAAGTTCCATATCTCAACTGGTTTCAGAGATGTAATGATTAATCTCGAACTCAGTATATTATAAGTTCTAAGACGCAGCGAAGCGTCCTAACTAAAAATCTCATCAACTACTTAAAAAAACTGAAAATTTTTGTTCCACAACCTTTAAAATTATAACTATTTAAAAATGTTGTAAACATTCGTTAAAACAAAAGTGATCATGATTTACAAAGTATACGCGTCAAAATAAATAAATAAAAAAACACAATAAATTCTATACGCCATCCGTGGCATTTTGGCGACCTTGTCATTAAAGCCGAATTTGCACCACGTACTGTTTCTGTACACATTTACTCACATACGTATGTACATAAGGGTGTCTCATTTACAGTTTATTTTTTTCGTATGAAATTTAAAAAAAATCTAATTATTTCCTTCAAAATTTGACTTTTATTCTCCTTTTTCTGAATCAAAACAAAAATTTATAAAATCAAATTTTTTACAAAAGGCCTTCTGTGAACAAATTCCAAACGACCAAAAGTCAATCATGTAATTTTTAGTTTTCTGGGTCTTTTTGTTCTTTATTTTTTGTTTATTATACCTTCAGTGGATAATTCCATGCCGTTAAACCGCTGGATACAAATTATGTAATACCGAAAACTGATTAAAGCACAAATTTTATTTAATCCATACAACTTGTATGGAAAACGAAATTTTTGATGAGCCAACCCTTTCATATTTTTTACATAAGAATTCAGCTTTTTAGGTAGAGAAGTACCAACAACAAGAAATTCACCTGAAAACTAAACACCTTAATGTTCATATGTGCGATATGCACTCTGACTTTGAAACATTAGCCGTTAATTTGCTGCTATCAATTAACATAGAGAAGCTATAGAGTATGTATTATAGAACAAAAAGGGGGTGCTTAAGGCCAAATATTTATCGTCGACGCCACACTAACAAATTCAATTATCGCCATGGTAACAAAATTCTCAAATGACTTCTCAAATCGCATGCAACAATAAAACAGAGTAAATACAGATGGTAATATAATATTGTACTATACATATTTTATACCCAGTTGCGCTTAGAACACAAGGTGGATTGTAGCGATACGAACGTTTAGCGCTAGGGGTCCTAAAAATAGAAATTTATTGAGCTACGCCTGGTTTTCCTGTATTGAAAATTTCGGAAAATCATAAAAATATTTACTGACGAAAAGTGTGTTTTGTATAAAGTGGCGACACCTGCTGAGAAGCACGGAAACGCTTTCACAACAGTGATAAAAATATTATTTTTATATTAAAAGTAAATCGTTTTAACAAGATATAATATTTTTACTCACAACTGGGTATATACATAATGCTCGTTTTCACTACTTCTTTACTTGAATTTATTTTTTAATTTTACCTTTATTTTCTTGTTCAATTTAAAAAAATTTCATTCTATTTATTTTTTTTTTTCGTTATTGTTTTTTAAATTTGATTATATTTCCTGAACTTTTTTTGGGTTTAAAATTTTACAATGTTTTTCTTAAGATTTTTCATTTTTGCTTGAAATTGGAGAAACAAAAAAAATATATTTTTTGTTGTGTGAATCTATTTTTTTATTTGTCATAATTTTTAATTAAATTTTTTTATCTTTATTTAGGATTCAAAATTAGAAAAAACACTTCTTGGTAAATTTTCTAATTTTTTATTTTCATAATCCTTTTAATATTTTATTAGTTTTTCATTTTATTTAACTTTTTATATTGTGAATTTAATTTTTTTAAGATCTTAAATTTTTTAAAGTATAAAATTGGAAAGAAAAAAACAACAGTGCTGAAAATATTTGTGTGCTAAATTTGAAAGGTGATATCAATTGGACAATATAATTTTTATATTAAAAGTATGTCGTTTTAATAAGATATAATATTTTCACTTACAACTGGGTGTATACATAATGGTCGATTTCACTACTTCCTTACTTGAATCTATTTTTTAATCTTAACTTTTTTTTTTTGTTCAATTTAAAAAAATTTCATTCCATTTATTTTTATTTTTTGTTTAATTTTTTTTTTAAATTTGCTTATAACGTTTTTGCGTTAAAATTTTGAAATTTTTTTGTTAAGATTTTTAATTTTGGTTTGAGATTGGAGAAACAAAAAAATACATTTTTTATTATGTTAATATATTTTTTTTTTTATTTGTCATAATTTTTAGTTAATTTTTTTTTATTTTTATTTTTAAATTTATTATTTTTGTCAATATTTTACTAGATTTTTCATTTTATTTAACTTTTGAAAAATTTTTTATTTTGTGAGTTAAATTTTTTTAAGATCTTTAATTTTTGTAAGTAGAAAATTGTGAAGAAACAAATTTTTTCCATGCAAATTTTTTTATTTGGAATTTTTAGTTTATGTTTGGAGACAACAATTTTTTATTTTTTTTTTTCAAAATAATTTTTTTTTTTTCAAAATAATAAATAAAAAAAATTTTCTTTAAAATATTTTGTGAATTTTTGCATGCTTTTTTAATATATTATTATTCCAATTCAATTTTCTAACTGTTACTTTTTGTATTTATTTTCATAATCCTTTAGATGTTTTTTTCTCTCTATGGCGCGATATACAACAGGTATATCATCATAAACCTCCTAAGAGATTTTTGCGCCAAGCTTCTCTTCCAATTTGTGGTGTGCCGATTTGAATTTTTCCCTACAAATTGGTGGGACCTACAGTTTTTTGCCGACTCCGAACGGCATCTACAAAGGAATTTTTGCTGAGAAGCCTGTCATGGCAGAAATACACTCGGAGAGTTTGCCAAACCACTGCCGAGGGGCGACCCCGTTTTGAAAAACTTTTTTCAAATCACTTTTGATGTTACCTGTACTAGGGCTCGAACCATGGACCTTCGGTGTGGTAGGCCGGCAACACTACCTTCACACCACGGCGGTAGCCTTTTTAAATTATAAAACTACATTTTTTCTTAATATTTCCCGTTTTTGTTTGAAATTAAAAAAAAATTTTTTTTGCTATCATACTATTGCTTTTTCAATTTTCGTAATTTTTTTTAATATAACAATTTTTAGCATTATCCCTTCTTATACCTGTTTTCGATGTGTTATAATATTTTTTCCATTCTTTTATTATTATTTTTTTTTTTTAAACCCATTTTATGAATTTAGTTGTTCTCTATACTATTACAACTGATTGCAATATTATTCTATTTCAAAATATTTGTCAAAAACCACCTTATTTTAGAATTGATGAACGTCCCATCTCAGAAAAAATTTCAGAAACAAAAAAATTATAAAAATAAAATTATATAAACAAAAGATAGGGCATTCTACAAAAATACTTTGAAAAGTTTCGATCTATCTGATTTTTTGTGCTTTTTGTTATTTTGCTTCTTTCAGTTATGCTCATCATGCAATTTCATGGTATTTTGCATTCGCCTTGAATGCGCATGCGTACATGATTGTGTTTTACGCTGGTCTGGTCGACTTTAACTTAGCATTTGTCTATGATGGATGCGCAACATGCCAAAGTATCTATATAATCATATAACAACAAACTTAAGCGATGTCGTGTTTTTTATTTTACATTTCATTTGTGATTCATGAAGCAATTTTTTGTTTGTTTTAGTTTGTGTCTTTAAAAGTAATAATTGCACTCCACCCTAATGCATATAATATTACAATTATAAATAAGAAGAATATTGACCATGTTTGCAGAGAAATCCCAATTACTGAGGTAGAAAGTTGAATTTAAATTCATTAAAGCTGCAACGCAGTGGTGCAACTAGTTATTTTATTTTAAGGCCATAACCGTATCAATTGTAAAGCCATTCATCCAATTTTATATTAGAAGACATCTTGGGAAATTGTCTGCCTAAAACTTCTTCAGTTTGTTTTCACCCGATAAGTAACCTTGATGAATACTGGAATGATTTCCTGTCCTTCCTTTTCAAATTTAGTTTGGAGACAAGCCATTTTCGGGGTTGTGCCGTCTTCAATGTCATGCTTCGTTAGGGTTCCGGCGTTTTTCCATCTTCAGTTTCATTTTTCGTTGTAAGTGAACCTTCCTCAGTAAACTTTCATATAAATTTCTTTAAAAACTGGGCATTCTATACATGATTTGCAGTTAATTTAAATTATTTCTGACACCACATATCTGTACTATATATTTTAAGAGAATTGTTATCGAAGCCAAGGTAATCCCAAATCCAAATTTTCAGAACGCAATAGTGTTATTGTATGTCGTTTGAAATCTCTAAAGTAATTTTATTGTTCAATAATAGTACATTGTAATAGTGTATAAAGTGGAGAATACAATACAATTCTTTACTAACTTACTTTAGTAACAAAGGGATGTATCCTTCTTTTTCTGATTTAGGTCTTACACGTTTTTATAAATCCACTGTCTTTCCTTTGCTCAAGTAAATGTCAACAACGCACAATGGCAATGTCAAAAAAAGGACCGGAAAGACGTCCCCCATCAATTACATATGTTTTATACCAGCTACGATGTTGCCATATATTTCTTAACACTCCCCCCCCGGTATATCCTTTGGATCTACTCTATCCGTAGGTGCGCTTACTGAAAGTACGGCAAGCCGAGTGGCTGGTCGCTCATATATTCCACACTTTGTTTGTACTAAAGCACTCCTCACCTGCTGATCGGGGGCCATCTTGACTGATATAACTCTTCCTTTTGGCCAGCAGCTTCGGGGCCCGTTCGGGTCCACTATGTAAACGACGTCGCCTACCTGAATCGGCTGTACATTTTCAAACCATTTTGTGCGCCTTGTTATGACGGGTAAGTACTCGCGCACCCAGCGTTTCCAGAACACGTCTGCCATTTGCTGAGCACATTTCCAACCTTTTCTGAGGTCCAATGGTTCCCCGGATGGCCGCGATAGGGGCTTCATTCCATTTGAGCTACCTACCAAAAAATGATTCGGTGTTAGGGCTTCGTCCTCGTAGTGATCCAGTGGTATGTAGGTGAGTGGTCGAGAGTTCACTATTGATTCTACTTCCAATAAGGCACCGTGTAATAGCTCGTCGGACGGACGTTGAGAAAGTAATATTTTGGAGAGGACATCTTTGACTGATCGGACGAGTCTCTCCCAAGCACCCCCCATGTGTGGCGATGAGGGCGGTATAAATTTCCATTTCGTAGAAGAGGTCGTAAATGCCCTTATAAGACTGTCTTTGTCCATCATATTAAAGGCTTCGGCGAGTTCTCTTTGTGTAGCTTTAAAGTTGGTGGCATTGTCACTCCAAAACTCCCTTGGAACGCCACGTCTTGTCATGAAACATCGAACCGCCAGAATACAGGAGTCGGCAGATAACGAGTAGGCGACCTCCAAATGAATCGCTCTAGTTGTTAGGCATGTAAAGAGTACGCCGTATCTCTTCTCGGTACTCCGGCGTATGGACACCGATAACGGCCCGAAGTAGTCGACGCCGACATAGGTAAATGGCCGCACGAAAGGAGTGACGCGAGCCGTAGGTAATGTTCCCATCTTAGGGGGTTGAGGAGAAGCGTCTCGAAGGCGGCAAATCTGGCATGCGCGGCGAACCTGCTTAACCAGTGTACGAAGGTGTGGAATCCAAAACAGTTGGCGTATTTCGTTTACAATAGTTTCTGCGTTTCCGTGACGGTACCTGGTATGGAAGTCTGACACGATCAGTCGGGTTATATTATGATTCTTTGGTAACACGATTTGATCCTGCCATCCAAACAGCTTGATTCTACCGCCGAGACGTATGAGAGAGAACTCGTCGAGGTAAGGCGAAAGTTTGTAAATTGAACTCAAGCGATTTACAGGTTTCCCTTTTGACAGCAAGGCGATCTCATCGGCAAACGCATCGTATTGTGCTTCACGCCAAAGAGCTTTCTCAGCGCGATTTATGTCTTCTTGTTCCACACGACGGCATATTTTGACACCCTTGCGATGCAGTTTCCACTTGCGGAGCGCTAGTGCGACAGTCGCCATTACGCGTAGAAGGTGAGACCATTGTGAGTAGCGTTCGTGTATAGGTGAAGTCGGTTGATCCAGTGGCCCGGTATAGTGGTGGCCTTGGAACTTCGCGCGCAGCTCTTCGCTAGTGTTTTCTTCACATTGTATATCGATAGGCCAGGTGTCACGCCCGCGCTTTACAAATGTAGGTCCGTTGAACCATCGGCTTTCGCTCGACACATCAGGTGTTGTAAGCCATTTCGTAGCATCATCCGCAACATTTTCCGCTGAGGGAATCCACCTCCATTCCGTCATATCTGTTAGTTCTAAGATTTCACCGACTCTAAATGCTACGTATGGTGAATAGCGACGGTGATCAGAGCGAATCCATGCCAGCACGGTGCGGGAGTCGGTCCAGAATGTCTTGCCTCGAATATTTAGGGTGTGGGAAGCGATTGATGCGGCAGCCAGTCTAGCTCCTAAGACAGCTGCTTGAAGCTCGAGTCGAGGAATTGAAAGCATCTTTAACGGCGCCACCTTTACTTTGCTGCCGACCAGTTTACATTCGACGCTGTTTCCCAAGGTATGACGTAGGTAGCATGTGGCGACATATGCGCTCTCGCTGGCGTCGACAAATACATGCATTTCCAGATCGGACTCGTTATTTAAGTTTTTAAAGTAGCATCGTGGTATCTTCAAGGCTTCCACTTGAGGAAGGAGGTGGACCCATTTGAGCCATTCGGAGTAATGTTCATTGCTTATGTTGTCATCCCAACCATGACCTGAACGCCAAATCTTCTGAAATAAAATCTTTGCGAACACGACGTAAAAGCTGAGCAGTCCTAAGGGATCAAATATGCTCATGATGACGCTCAACACTTCCCTCTTGGTAGGGCAACGGTCACTGTGTAGCAGGTCTCCATTTCGGTGGTGTTTGGACACGCGAAACGTAAAACAATCTTCTCTGGTGAGCCACCACAAGCCTAGCACCCTTTCGGCTTGTAATTCTTGATCGGGATTTAAGCTCATTTCGGAATCGCGGACGTTGGCCCCCAAAGCATGTAGTACCTCCTCAGAGTTCGATCTCCAGTTCCTGATACGGAATCCCCCCTTCCCATGTATGTATATTACGTCCTTAGCCAGCGTTATAGCTTCATCTATTGTGTTAACACTATCCAGCATGTCGTCCACGTAGTGGTTGTTTGTAATGCATTCAACGGCCCTCGGGTAACGGTCCCGGAATTCCTCTGCATTCAAGTTCTTCACGTATTGTGCGCTGCTGGGTGAGCAGGTAGCACCAAAGGTCATCACGTTCATTTTGAAAACGGAAGGTTTGGTGGCTCCAGGAGGCAGCCATACAAAACGCTGGTAGTTTTGGTCGTCGCTCCTAATGCGTATTTGATGGAACATCTCTTCTATATCGCCCGTTAAGGCTACTGGTCGTTCACGGAATCTTCGTAGAATGGCCAGCATACAGGCCAGTTGGTCCGGGCCCTTTAAAAGTACCATGTTTAGAGATACACCTTTTGTTTTAGCAGCCGCATCCCAGACGATTCTAACTTTATTTGGCTTGTTCGGGTTGCGTACTGGAAATATTGGCAGATACCAGCACCCTGTGTCTAACAGTGACTCCTGAGGTAATGGAGTAGCATATCCCTTGTGTACGTAATCTCCAATTTTTGATGATAAAATATCTGACAACCCTTGGTCGCGTGTAAGTTTTGCCTGCAGACACTTAGCTCTCCGCAGGGCGAGTGGTAGGCTGTCGGGAAGCGTGCGATTAGTGCATTTCCATATCAGCCCCGTCTCAAAGCGACCCTTTACACGTTTAGTAGTGGACTTGAGCAGCTCGACGGCTTGGCGGTCTTCCTCGGATATTAGGTCTGAAGATTTTCCGCTTACGTCGAGATTATCAAAGCAAATATAGTTTTGCACTGTCTGTATTAACTCGGTGTTCGCGGCAGAGTCACAATCGCAAACATGAAATGCGTGATAACCGGAGTAACTCCGATTGGAGGAAAGGACACCCTTGATAGTCCAACCTAGGGGAGTCTTTTCCGCTATTGGTTCATCATCAGCTCCCTCACGTGATCGCAGAGTTAGGCCCACTCGGCTGTTGTTCAAGCCTATTAAAAGTTGAGGTATGGCATCGCTATACGGAGACAATGGTAGGCCTCGAAGGTGCGCATACTTCGTCTGGAGCTGATTAACATCAATGGTCTGCATCGGCAGGTCGAGTTCCCTTACTGTATGCACGTCCCTCAACGTAAAACGTCTCTTGGTGTTTAGACCCGATATGTCCAGATTCAGCACCTGCGAGTCGTCTTCGTATCGGTGGGTGTTAGCTGTCCATTTTAAACATAAGGGTTGTGCAGCGCCTGAAAGCTTCAATCTTTTTAGCAAAGCGGCATCCATCAACGTAAGAGAAGATCCATCATCAAAAAATGCGTATGTCTTGACCTTTATGTTGTTACCATGTAGCGTGATTGGCAACACCTTGAATAGTATGGATTCAGTATCACCGCTGTGAGCGTTGAGCGCAGTGTTTAGTCGAAGCGATCCCGTCGAACCGAACTGTTTATGAAGCAGCGGATGGTGAATGGAAACGCACCCGTTTACGCCGCATGTAGCATTAGAAGGGCACCGAGCTCGGGAATGTACCTTTAAACAACGGCGGCATAAATTGTGCTTTCGCACTAAATCCCATCGCTCAGATCTGCCAGCCGACCTAAACGTGCTACAATTTTCGATTAAACCGCACCCATCATGACAAACAACACAAGGGTATTTCTCAGTATCGATATCGCCGGCGTGAGCGTTTAAGTACCCACGCTTAGTTACGCCCTTCGAGGTTGTCGAGGGGACGGTCACACTATTAGCCCCTTGAGCGAGTTGGAACAGCCACTCAGCAAAGCACTCAAGATTGCAAGTTGTTAAATTCAGTTTGTGCATACCCCAAAAGGCGGCGAGTAGCCCGGGAAGTTTGTTGACCAGCTCTTGTTCTAGTTCCGGATTATTAAGGTGGCCTAACATGTTCGAAGCCTTCATTGTAGCGCATACGTTTTGCACTTCCAGAGCCAGGTCGACTAAGGTCTCAAGCCGGTTTTCCTTTACAGCTGGTATTTCTCGGATCCGCGCCAGGAGTACTGCAATAATAAGTTCGGGACGGCCAAACTTCATTCTTAGTGTGCTGATTATTTGCGGTACGCAGGAAGTGTGCAAGAGAAGGTTCCTTACAGCATCTCGGGCTGCACCCTCCAGGGCATGACGTAAGCGTAATAAATTTTCGCCTTCCGAGAAACCGCATAGTTCTGTAGTTTGCTGGTAGGTGGCCAAAAACAAAGGCCATTCATCAGGTTTCCCGTTGAACTTAGGTAGCTCTTTGCCCACGCTAGTACGTGCAGCAATTTGGTTTTTTGTAAGGCATAGTGGTTGCAGCGAAGTGCTTTCCTCTGGTTTGTGTTGACCTATTTGGGCCGATAAACCCTCGGGGACTAACTTCGGGATCCACGAGGAGCAGCCTGTGGTGTCGGGTTTAGTTTCGTGGCTCTGTTTCACCAACGGAAAATGTACAGATGGTGGACTGACCTTACGCTGAGTATTGCCGTGGTCGGTCGCTTCCTTTAGCTGAATTAGGGCAGCAGAAACCCCGGTTGGCAGTGCGGTTGGAGTGTTGTGATCTTCAGGCGGTGTTTTCGGTGGCGCTAAGTTAGGCACAGGAAGCCCCGTAGCGTTCAGCCACCTTTGTACCGCGGTTGAGTCCAAACCTTCTTCCAGGTCCGAACATTCGTCTTCAGTTTCGAGGCTTTGTAAAAGTTTTCGGCGCCTTTCAATAAGCGCTTCTCGTTTTCGGAGAATGTCTAATTCCTCTTCAATGAGGGAAGCTTCAGCGCGCTGTCGTCGTAACTTTGCAGATTTAAAGCTGGCATTACCGCCTGGAGCTCCCGCTGGAGGTGGAGCTAGCGGTATGTGTGCGCACGACTGGTCGTTACCTATTGCGTCAGCACTCAAAGCGCCGGAGATATATCCCTCCCCAGGACCTTGTGTATTTGTTTTCTTACCTACGGCATTACGATTGCCTACTGTTTTCTCCTTCACTGCCTTAGTTGTGCAATCTTCACATTCCCAATCCATGTGCTCGATTGCAGCTGTTACGCCAACGCATTGAAAATGAAACCATTTCTCACATTTGTCACAGCAAACCATTTGTGAATCATCGGCCTTGCGGCAAATCTTGCAGTTGTAGCCTTCGAGCTGCTTTGACTGCGACATTTCGCAATTGGAATGTTAATAAAAGATTTCAAAATTGTTATCGAAGCCAAGGTAATCCCAAATCCAAATTTTCAGAACGCAATAGTGTTATTGTATGTCGTTTGAAATCTCTAAAGTAATTTTATTGTTCAATAATAGTACATTGTAATAGTGTATAAAGTGGAGAATACAATACAATTCTTTACTAACTTACTTTAGTAACAAAGGGATGTATCCTTCTTTTTCTGATTTAGGTCTTACACGTTTTTATAAATCCACTGTCTTTCCTTTGCTCAAGTAAATGTCAACAACGCACAATGGCAATGTCAAAAAAAGGACCGGAAAGACGTCCCCCATCAATTACATATGTTTTATACCAGCTACGATGTTGCCATATATTTCTTAACAAGAATATTTCTGGTAATTTTGTTCTGTTTTGTTAAGCCCAACTGTCGTGGGAACGATTGGCTTCAGCTAAAAAATAAAGGCAAGACTAGCAGCAAAAAAGCTATAAAAAATATCATTATTACAACAAGATAGAAAAATAAACCACGATACTAATAAAAAAAATAGCATAAAACTAAAAATGGTGTCATCGAAATCAGTGAAATATATTCTGGGCTTCTATTCAAGTTTGGGTTTGCCAACATTTTCTAGTTTCACACAACAAAAAAGTATTCTGCCAAAAGAACGGAATTCCATATATGTAAACGCTTATTAGTCACGCCGCACAGTGTGAGATTTTGAAGAAAGTGGTACTTAATCCAAATATTTCGTTAACGTAACGAGCTGGCATCAGAAACTTGCTTCATTAATTTCAGTCACAGCTGCCCATTCCGTTAGCAGTAAACATTCATTAAATAAAATTTTGTGCTAAATTAATGGAGGTTCCACTAAAAATACAAGTTAGGTGATTATATTTGTTCTTTTTTTATTATCACAAAAAAATGATTTAGTGAAATCACCCTTCCAGCCTTATCTGGGCACAAAGATATTGAAGGTAACTGAAGAGCAGACGAGCTGGCCAGGGGGGAAATGATTCGCACAAGCGCTATAAGAAATGCAAATGGACTATAGTCAGTCATCTCATCGTGTGAGACATCCAGGCTAACGTGGCCTTCATATCATAAGGGGCGTACAAGGTACGGGTCACCTTAGTGTTTCAGCTCAGCCCTCGCAACCTAACCTAACCCTTTCATTATCATTCAGTGTTTATTTGGATCAAAATTGCACACACCCACTGGTTAGAGGGTTAGAATATGCCCAAAGTTGTAATGTCTGTCGAAAGAGGCTGGTGCCATAAGGTGCTTGTACCGGACCGTATCGGATTCATATCTGGCAATAGACTGTCAACATCAGCCTCCCATTCCATAAATGGATGCGCCTGCTAAGCAGTGCCAAGCATCCAGAAAAAGCAACATTTTCCAAAACTTTCAAGGAATACATTTGGCTGTAATACACCCACCAACAAGAATACCCTGTCCTGGGTAAATTATTTTTAAGGAATTCGTTGGTATGGATAACTTCAAAAATCGTTTGGCTAAGTTTTCTTTATTTGCACGTTGTCGTAATGAATATATTTCACACCTTTTCCCATAATTAAAACCAGTGTGATCGTTATATTTGATTAAGGACAAGTTGCATCAAAATGCCCCACTGTTAGGGGCTTAGATATTCATATACATTTTGGTGGTGATAATCTTACTTGGTAGATTATAATGATAATTTGGCGTGATATGCCTCTAGGAGATTAAGGACGAGCTTCGCTTCCAATTCGTGGTGTTAATTTGACCACCAGCATAGCCGAAAGCAGAAGAAATTTCAATGGCAAGACTTTCTGCTCAAAAAAATCGCGTTTTTCAAAAAAATATCGTAAAGTATTGTGATTCGAAACACTGAATGTGAAAGCAAAATTGGGGAAATTTTTCAAAGCTTCTGCTTCTGCATATTTCTATACCTATTTGTAAACAACAGCAGCCACCATATGGCAAACTGAGCGCCAAAACATACAAATGTGTTGACCTATACTATTTCAAGTCAAAAACTGCAAACTCGTAAATTCGTCGAAGCGTATAAAACAATAGCACAATTTCCAAGCGTGAAGCTGCTTTGGAGTCGAACAGACAAATAGCGATAAGCTTAGATAATAAACACAACCAAATTGGTGTGTTGAGCCGTTATCTTATGAGTTCTGCAAAAGAGCCCTGAGTAATTTTGGTTGTTTAATTAATTAAGTATTAAAGGCTTCTATGAAATCTAGTGGTAAATTATAATAATTTCTTCAGATGATGATATTTTAATTGAGGGTATGTTAGCTTAATAAGTCTGTGGATAATTTAATTATATCAAATTCTCTATAGAAAGAATTTAGGTAGGAGCGGCATTTTAGAAGAACTATACTACCGCAGAGTTAAACAGGTTTACATTCGTACAAGATATCTTGGCAGGGTACACATTTCTATATATAGACTGACTGCTATGGGAATCAAAGGCCATCCATGGCCGTTGTAAAATCCCAACAATGCCGTAAAACTCAAAAGTAAATCGGCAGTACCTGTTGTTGTTGTTTGTAACGACAAAACTACTCCCCTAAGGTTTTGGGGAGTGTTGTCGAAAGTGACCATTCTTTGCAGATAGAAGCTTAGACGTTTCTTTGCCATCTCCCCTCAATGATTGCCCTCACACATGCGAAACACCAGCAACTGCAGCCTCCTTATAGAAGTAGAGGGTGGGAGAACCTAGATGGTTCCAAAGGTCATACCAAATGACTCCCGCAACAGTCAGGCATGTTGCGCTAGGGAGTACCGGAGCGTACCTGCTTCATATCCAACAAAAGAGCTGTCACTACAACAACACTCACAAAATATGGTGGATTTTTGTCGTTAAAAACAACAACTGCTGCAGGAGAATTATCTAAGAAAACCCTAGTTGCTGTCTCACAACTGAGGTCTGAATACTGTAACAGGTTAAACTTTTACTTGTCCCGTCTGAGAAGCTCCCATTATGCCAAGCATGCACGGCGAGTATCCCACACCGACATGAATTAGCCTTTTAACAGCTCGTATTGAAACTGATAGTTTCATTGGACTATCGTTAGAAGAGATGTATGATATTTATAGGCCTAGACGTGTTGATTAGGCAGGGCGAAGTACTTGAGCTCATATCAAATCGTGCGCACTACAGTCGGGATACCACCGTAGTAGTGGTTTGAGCCGCTCCAACAACATCATACTCCACTCAAGCATTCATGAAACAATTCTAATTCTATTTTTTTTTTCTTCTTGTGTTGTGATAAGCATATCTTTTTTGATGGGCACACAAGAGGCGTCTGTCGCATGTCACACAAAATCCGATTCGCGAGTTGTTCAATTTCTTTTTCTGGCACGCATTAACTTCAAGCAGCAGAATTACCACACATTTATTTGAATTTCTAAAAATTGTATTAATTCCAATACACAATGCAAACTTATTAGAGCATTGAAAAGATTCCCTCACCTTTGTAACTCTGAATTAACCTTTTTGTATCGGGTTGTAGCGTTGCGGTGAGAGTATCCTGTAGGTATTTTCAGCCGTATTTAATTAGTGAAACTTTGCACTTTGCTAATTATTTTGCACAGTTTACTTAAAAAACCTTTTTTATGGAATGCAAATCTGCTTTCGCCCCACTTTTTTTTTATTTTTCCTTGTTTGTGTGGTGTCGATTCAATCGCGGTTGGTTTTTCTGTTTGCACAAATTTCTTGCCGTCTCTTTGCTTTGCACCTTTTCGCGCTTTTGCTTTTGTCACCAATTTCGTTTGATTCACTCTCACTCACTCACTGACGATGGGTCATAAATGGCCATACCCTTTTTAACTTTTTACAGTTTTCTATGGCAGGATGCAAATATGCACACAAATTTATGAAAGTAATTCCAATTAGAAGGGCACAAGAGCTATTTCAACGTACTACACACGCATTTCTAGCAAAACTTTGTGGCCTTTTTAATGATTTACTTGAGAAAAAACACACACCCGACACGAAAAATGCGAACTCCGCGAAATACATTGAACTCTAAATAGTAGCACTTTCTGACAATCAATGACCAAATAACATCAAAATTAGAATGAGAAAAAATTGTTTTATGTGCAAAGGGCAGAACAGGTCGCTCAATTGGCTGTGTGAAAAAGAGACAGCGATATTGTCGCTTAGAAAGAGTTTAGGTTTAGCCAGCAAAGTATGCAAGGGGTGGAGTTCTGAAAAAAAGTTTACATAAAGTTGATTGTGGTATGCACTATTCACTGATTGAACTGCATGCATCAAGTCAGATGTGGTATTATCAATGAGTGGCAGTTTTCCCATCGCAAATATATTTCTTAACGTTTGTTGTCAGACGAGAACTGAGGTCGTATGTTGTTATACGTTTGGTAATCGAAAGCGAATTTTTAAATCAGAATAGCTCTTAGGGCCACTTGCATAAAAGCCGGTCAAGCTTAATCGGCGATTAATTTGACAGATAAACGTACAAAATACGTCAATTAAACTCCGGTTAGCAGTTATCGGCCTTTATGAAAGTGGCCCTAAATCTTTATTTAGAAAGATGGCATATGGGAGAAATTGCGTGAATTATCTGCCGGTTCATTTATTTATTATTACTAGCGACACGATATCGAATGCAAAGTATCGATGATGTACTCATGAAGTATCGCTGTACAAGTATCGGGTATACGATAGTGTGGCGATTATTATCAAGCATGTACCATCCCTAACTCAATAACACTCCCACCACTAGTTAAACACAATAGAGATAACGATGGCTACGCTTATGCATGCAAGCATGTACGAAGCAAGAGGAAGAGAGATCGCGCGAGTGTTTGCGAATACGATGCAAAGAGGAGTTGCCATTAAATAACACCGATCCTTCGAGAACACGAAGAGCGAATAACCAAGAAAGTTCTCGATGCGTAGGCAAGCACCCTGTCGTACTATATAAGGCAGTGACCAAGCAAGGCAGGGGATCAGTTTATTTTCAAGCGTTGAATAGTAAACTACTGCGAAGTTACCAAACTCTTAAATTTGTGTTGCGTTTATTACTTGTAAATAAAACTAGCTATTATTTACAATATCTCTGCGTGTGTTTATTTGCCTTTATAGTAATCGAACCCAGGATTGATAATCAATAAATCATCGAATCCGTCACAATAGTATCGACACAAAACCACTCGATACTCAAAGTATCGATTTTAAATATACTGATAGGGGTATCTTAATGGGGGTGTTCGCGCCTTGCACACACCAGCGCCACCCCAAACCGTCGACTCGTAGGTGCTTACACCCTCCTCCTCCAAGCGGGGGAGGAGCCTCCTCGTGGTGATACCTGGTAACGCTACGGCGGCTAATTCGAGCGGCGACCTTTTCAACCCCAAACCCCCCCCCCCCCTCCCCCCCCACCTACTTTTTCCTTCCTTGTAAGGGCTGGATCAAGGTGTCATACGACCCGTGCCGATGATCAACCTGGCTGGGGGCCCTTAAATAGCCCAGTCGCGAACGGAGTGCTTCGGACACCGGGCGACCTCCGATTCTATTTAGCCTTACCCGGGTAATGCGGATCTCTGCCCGGGTGGACCGTCCCCTTCTCCGCCACTCGTGGGTCTTAATTATGGAAAAATACATAAATAAAAATGTAAATAAAAGCAAGGAGTCTGACTCTCCTAATAAAAAGTCAGCAGGAGCTCGCTCCGCTAAGATGGTCACGGGGAAACCGGACCAAAACAAAGATACGAAAGCCGAGAGGACACCCCGGCGTTTCAGTGCTGCAGCGGCAGCTAGACGGGATAGGGCTGAGTGCAAAACCGGTCCGAGTAGTCCGATGACCGGTGCCTCTACCAGGGGTGCCGATCGGGAGGCCAGCAACGCAGCTACCACCAATCCTGTAGCTTCCACCAGTGGCCTTGCCATTCAGCGCAAAGCGTCTGGCGAGTCCGTAGCTGGGGGCGCCAAGGGTGAGGGGGGTGCTAGCGATAGGGCCAAGGACTCGGTGCCTAGGCAACCCACAAAGGCCAGCCACCAGGATAAGCGGTCTGCAGCCCGGATTCTGTACAGAAACGCGACCTCACCGACAAGGGAGGAAGATGTTTCTGCGGAGGTTTGGGCGAAGCTCCAGCGAGACCTGGCGTGGGCTCGGCGGGTAGTGCCGGATTTTAAACTGGAGTTGTATGGCGCTAACAAAGGGGAAGCCTCTAAGCGCAATCGCTCAGTGGAGGTGACTACCCCAACGGCACCGAAAAGGGCCAAAACGCAGGGAGGCTATACACGGTCTTTCGCGGCGGTAGCCAAGGATCGCAAGATCATTGGCGTTATCGATGAGGGCAGCGTAGATGGCAGGATCCCGAAACAACAATGGAAGTGGATCGAAGCCGCGCTCGCTAAAGTTGCCATCCAGGTGAAGAGGGAGAACCCTGGACCGCCACCATCCTATACCGATGCAGGATGGTACCAAGGCAATGTCAGGCTGATCGCCTGTGGAGACGCTAGGTCCGTGGACCTATACAAGATTGGCGTGCAGCGAATAGGGGAAGTGTACCCTGGCGCGCGCCTCAAAGCAGTGGATGCGTGCGACATCCCGCAGCGGCCAAGAGCTAGAGCCTGGGTTCCAGTGACGCCAACGGAGCCAGATGAAATCCTGGAACAATTGCAGGAGTTTAACCCGGGTCTACCGACCCAAAACTGGAAGGTGGTCAGCGTGGACAAAGCAGCCGGACAAGCGACGATGCAGATAGTTCTGCTGCTAGACCAGGTAACCATCGAGGCCCTGGACCGGTGCGACTACCGCGTAAGCTATGGCTTCAAAAATATAAGCCTGAAGGTGTACAAGGCGGACGCCGAAGCCCTGGCTAATTTTTCATCTCTGGCGGAGGTGGAGCCTCCCCCCAGCGATAACGAGATGGAGGTTGATGACAGTGGGTCGGATGTGCGGAGCGGCTATGCCTCGTCCAGCTTGGACGGTAGCGGGACTCTCAGGAGGCTTTACTCCGAGAGTCAGCTTCTGAGCGAGGACGACGCCGACGCGACGCTCACGGAGGAGAGTGCTAAAAAGCAAGATGATGAGGGTCCTCCAAATCAACCTTCATCACAGTAGAGCAGCGTCAGCTGCGCTTCTACTCCAACTTTCGGCAGGGGGAGTAGATATCGTTTTAGTTCAAGAACCGTGGATCACTGGAAATAGGATCTGTGGTTTGAGGACTCCCACTTACAAGCTCTACAGCGCTCAAGATAAGGGTAAGCCTCGTACGTGTATTTTAGCTAAGTCGAATATTAACGCTTTTCTTCTACCCCAATTTAGTGACGGAGATCTGACAGCGATTAGCGTCGAGGGGTTGGGTAGAAGTTGTAGATTTGTCTCCTTATATCTGGCCCACGATCACGAAGGTTCACTACCGCCACATAACTTCAGAGAGCTCGTGAGTTCCACTAGGCCACGTAATAATCTAATTGTGCTTGGAGGCGATGCGAATGCCCATCACACTCAATGGAGCAGCACCGACACAAACGACCGAGGTGAGTCACTATATAACTACTTATTAGGCACTAATCTAAGTTTATGCAACAGGGGAAGTGACCCCACATTCATAACAAGGAACCGCGAGGAAGTCCTTGATATTACACTGGTCAGCGACTCCTTCAGCGACCTCATAGAATCATGGAGGGTTCTAACAGAACACTCCTTCTCAGACCATAGATATATTAGTTTCTCAATAGCAGATACGCAAACATGTCCAAAATTCATACAAAATATAAAAAGGACAAACTGGGGCTACTACAGGAAGCTCATTGATAGAAATCTATCAAAACAAATGGTCACACCTAGAAATGATAAGGAACTAGACGAGCTAGTCAACACTTTTAATCAACAATGCAAGCTTGCTTTAGATAAGGCCTGCCCGATCAAAAAGGTAACGGAAACCCATAAGCCACCTTGGTGGTCGTCTGATCTAGATAGACTCAGGAAGGCTTGTAGGGTTGCCTTTAATAAAGCCAAACAGGACGGCCGCGAGCTATCCTGGGCTGTTTACAAAACTAAGCTAAGTACATATAAAAAAGAAATCCGCAAGGCCAAACGAACCTCCTGGGTGGAATTCTGCAGTGAAATTGAATCCACATCTGCTGCCTCGCGCTTGAGGAGGGTGCTCTCAAAAGCGCCAGCAACACTGAGCCACGTCCAAATGCCAGATGGGCAGTGGACGGATTCGACTACGGATACCATGAATCTGCTCCTGGATACACATTTCCCGACATGCACAGACGTGTCTACTACTACCGGCGGAAAGGTGCCTTCCGATCAAATGATAAGGGAGATCACCGATGAGAAGAAGCTAGATTGGGCTTTATCTACCTTCAAGCCCCATAAGTCGCCTGGACCAGACGGAATATTCCCGGCCCAGCTACAACATACATCCGGGCTTATCATGCCCTGGTTGAAAACTATGTTTATAGGCTGCCTAAGGCTCAACTACGTACCCACTTCATGGAGGGAGGTTAAGGTAGTCTTCATCCCCAAAGCCGGGAAGCCATCTCATACTAAACCTAATGACTTTAGGCCTATAAGCCTATCCTCATTTCTTCTTAAAACCCTAGAAAGACTTCTGGAGGACTATGTCAGAAGATCGATTGACCCAACTCAGCTCTCGCGGGCTCAGCATGCCTACAGTAAGGGTAGGTCAACAGATACTGCCTTGCACTCTCTTGTATCTGTTATAGACAAGTCACTTAACCTAAAGGAATATACTTTGGTGGCTTTCCTCGACATTGAAGGCGCTTTCAATAACGTCCTTCCGGAAGCTATCACCTCTGCGCTGACGGGTCTGCGGGTCGATACCTGTCTGGTGGAGTTCATTCGTAAACTGCTTACTAGCAGACGGATCACAACCGAGCTAGGTGGGAACTCGATTCACAGACTCGTTAACAGAGGTACCCCACAGGGAGGTGTTCTCTCACCGCTACTTTGGGTGGTTACTGTAAACCAGCTTCTACGCCTCATGGAAGCGGAAGGCCACCAAGTGATTGCGTACGCCGATGACATCTGCGTTATGATGCGGGGAAAATTCCCTCAAACTCTATGCAACTTAATGGAATCAGCCTTATCTAAAATTTGTGACTGGGCAAAGTCAACAGGTCTGGGGGTTAACCCCGAGAAAACCGAGCTAGTCCTCTTTACTAGAAGGTACAAAATACCGAACCTTATACCACCAAAAATTGGTAACACGACTTTGGCATTCAGTGACAAAGTCAAATATTTAGGAGTTACTCTAGACAGGAAACTACTCTGGGGTGACAATATAACAGAACGGGTTAAAAAGGCAACGTGCGCGTTGTTTACTTGCAAGAGAGCAATTGGTGTTTCGTGGGGGTTTTCTCCCAGGGTAGTGCACTGGATCTACACAGCCATTGTTCGCCCGATCCTACTCTACGGAGTGCTAGTCTGGTGGCCTGCACTTACTAAGAATACGTACCTCAAACAGATACAAAAAGTCCAAAGGAGTTCAGAACTCTGCATAACCGGGGCCCTTGGGTCCACCCCGACAGAAGCACTCAACACTATGCTGCATCTACCACCGCTTGATTTGGTGGCGAAGGAAGTAGCCACGATCACAGCTTTGCGAATAAGGGAGACTGGCGTCTGGATAAATGGACAAAGTGGGCACGCCACAATCTTGGGCAACCACGCGCCTGTTAACATTCCACCACACACGGACTACTGCGCGTCAAATAACGTGTTTGTCAGGAACTACGAGGTTATAATACCGACAAGACAAGAATGGGACAGCAGACCACATACGGTTCGGGGCGCCATCAACATCTTTACTGATGGCTCCAAGCTTGAGGGGAAGGTGGGGGGAGGAATCTTTTCACCGGACCTGGGACTAGAGATCTCCTTCCGTCTTCCCGACCACTGCAGCGTGTACCAAGCGGAAATGCTGGCAATACACGGCGCGGTGAAAAGCTTGGTATCCATGCCCCAAAATGGTAAACAGATCTATATCTTCTCAGACAGTCAGGCCGCACTTAAAGCCTTGAACTCATATGTCGACAATGCAAAGTCGTTAACTGAATGTCGCAGATCTCTCAACGAGATGGCTCAGCACTTCAGTATTAGCCTTATTTGGGTACCTGGGCACAGGGATATTGAAGGCAACTGCAGAGCGGATGAGCTGGCTAGACGGGGTACCACCACCCATCTCCTTCCAGGAAATAGCTCGGTAGGCATACCCATGGCCTCCTTTAAATTTAGTGTTAGCACAAAAACAATGGAAATAGCAAATATGCTCTGGTCAGGGCTCTCGACGTGTGAGATATCCAGGCTAACCTGGCCTTCCTACAACAAAAGACGTACAAACTCCCTGCTGTCCCTCAATAAATCGGACATTTCATCCCTGGTAAGGGTTCTAACAGGGCACTGTTTAATAGGCACTCACGGCGCCAGAATGGGCGCAATGTCTAATGATTACTGTCGCAGCTGCAGATGTATTGAGGAGGAGGAAAGTGTTCAGCATCTGATGTGTCAATGCCCTGCACTCAGCAGGCGACGGTTAGCTATCTTGGGCCAACCGTTTCTCAATAACCTCGCTGAGGTATCACAAATGGAATTAAAAGCGTTATCTAAATTTATTGACTCCACGAAGTGGTTCGATCCCCTGCCTTGAACAGGGTGTGAGTTGGTTTTCCCTGGCGTCGACGGCAGCGCAACCGTGTGAGTCGAATGGTCCTTCTCAGCTCTCGGGAGACCTTTGAACTCGGATACTCTAGGGTTGTTGGATCGGCTAACTGTTAAGCGGCTGAGCTGCTGTCGGCGTCGGGGATGACTTGCTCGCATCTCTGGGGCATAGAGGTGGGTAGAGACCGTATAGGGTATCACAATGGGCCTATTTAGTGGCCTAAGTGTCGGGCAGAGTCCAGGTACTCTGTCCTGCCCTTGCAACCTAACCTAACCTAACCTAATATACTGATAACAAGCAGCTCAATAACAAAATTCCAATTTTTTACTTTAAAATATGTATGTTATGTTCCAATTGGAAACTGTCGCTTACTCTGGAATTCTAGATATCCTAACGATAAAAAAATTATTTATATATAAATACATATTTATTTATAACATGTCATGCTTATTTATAATGAATAAAATTATACATACAGATATGTAACTTAAGTTTCTGTTTACAATGGCTTGAATCTACATACACTAGACAGAATAAGTTTTTTTGTCATGTTCACCAATTTTGGCTTCAGTGAAATAATTTCAAATAATAGGTTTCTCCAAATATATAGGTTGAAATTAAATACGAAAAATATAAATTATAGTTTAAAATGAATTTCCATCAAAATTGTCAGGGTTTTTCAGAATTTTTAGAGTTTTTGGAGGATGCAGCCCATTCAATTCAGTATAGAAAAAATTTCCCGTTTTATTCATTCATTTATTGATTGTCAGTATTAGCACAGTAAGATCCTGGTTGATCTTTTATAGTGCAACAATGATTACATAAAATTGGGTATAATTCTTAAAACTGAAATCTTAAAAATTTATATACTATTACAGGTACAATATTGAAAACAAAAACAAGAAAGAATAAAGTATTAGCAGTATTAATATAAGGGTGACAATAGTTACAAGGACACATAACAACAATATTTTACAACAATGATTGACTAGGCTATAAGTAGCTAAACTCAAATTTTTTAATTTGCATATACCTTACCGAAGAAAGAAAATATAACATTCTTAAAATTGCCTTTACTTTACGATCAAATCACTAATGCGAGCAGATCTAGAGAATGTTAGCTTATTATATAAGTAAGTAGGCAATTTTATCAGCAATCACGCGACACAGAAAGATACAGTTTCTTGCCTTAAGATACTCAGATATTTCACAACCTAATAGCTGTATTCTGTAAGTCTGTCTCATCTCAAGTCACTAAATTTGAGATTTTTCATTACAGACAATTTTTGTAACTTCAGATGATTTCGGTATTCTGTAAGAGAAAATCACAAAAAGTTCACCAAAGATATGTGGTGAAAACACACTTAATACATTTCAAGTACAGCAATTGACAGTGGATGTATATATATAAAGATAGCCCAAGTAATAAGCGTATCGAGTACAAAGTGAGCGACGCAGGTTCGAGCCCAAGATCGCAGAAAATTTATTACTATTATTTTTTATTTTATTTTTTGTAGTTAAATATTATTTTTTTTAAATATATAAATGTTTCTACACTTAAAATTTATTATTTTTTTAATTTCATTAATTTTTAACCCTAAATTTGACTGTTTGTGACCTGCCTAGAACCAGTTGACAAATTAGTGACTATTTTTTTGAGACTAGAGATGTGAGACAGGTTACTGAATACCAAACTGTCTCAAAATTTAAATTGACCTCAAAATGTCTCTATTAGTGACTAGATACTGCTTACAGAATTCACCTATAAGAGACTCGTTCTCCACGCAGATATATGAACATACTTTGCCAAACCGAAGACATACCGCGTGACATTTTTTTTTTCTTGCGCAGTATAAAGGCAAAACAAAATCAGTTGTAATGATCATCGATCAACGGCAACTATTTAATTTACAGGCCACTGCCTTTGCCGACTAAATTGACTATAAATACTTTGACGCTGATTTTCCTTCGATTCGCGGCACAAGTTAGAGAGGGACAGCCACCAGAGCAGTGCTTTTGATCTGTTAGACCTTTCTATTATATATTGCCACATTTTTCTTAAAATTCGATACGATACCGGGCTCATTGGACATTTTTAAACTTATTGTGACTTATAAAATGTTTTACGATTACGGAATGGATGCCTTAACTCCGCCCCTGTTATATTCATTGCTGCCGATAGGAAAATTTACGTAAAGAATTCTTACATACTTAAGTTACAGAATATTATTTAGAAGCAATTCTCAGTCATATAATTTCATAGCTGTAACAGTCAGCCGCTTCTACGCGTTTATAACATTGTGTACGGGACTCAAGCTTCTTACATGCAAAGAGCATCGTAAGGTATTCATCACGATCCAGCCTGTCGTCTCAAAGATTTGATTGGATCACCTCAATGCTTCGAGATTGCCTCACCGCACTTATCTCTTGTTAAAAAAAATGTTTTGAATTGACGGACAAATCTTAGCATCGATGCCAGCTTAACTGCCCTACATTACAAGGGCAGATGCGAGCTACTTCGGCTTGAGTGTCGTCGAAACTAGAAAAACCTTGCCAATTTGAGGTGCACTGGTTCTTAGTTTTGTCCACATATTTCCATTTTTTCCGAATATAATTGGTGCGTTGCCGACCACTGGCGAGGGACGACTTTTCCTTACCTTTTTTTGATGTTACCTGTTTCAGAGCTTTAATTTAGGCCTTCGCTGCATTAGGGTAGCACTACTAATAGTGTACTATACCAAGGACGGCCGCCAGAAACTTAAAATGCGTGATTTTCGATCATAGTTGCAGGATTTTGCTGAATTTCGACTCAGGCCCATCTAGATTTTGTCATACCTTAGACCCGTGCGGTAAAAAAACGCAGTGCGGTTATATTAGGTTGGGCTGTTAATCCCATGCTTACTGTACGGTGCGTAAGGAGTACAATTTTTTGACATTTCCTAATATTTTTTTGTTTTTACACATACCTTTTGTTTTAAAAAGGAAGAATTGTAACATTATTTGGGGCTTCTTGAATTTGTCTAAATACACGAAATGTGTGAAGCTGTACTAAAGAGGATGCGCCTCGAGAAGGAAGCCAAATATAAATACCAACTATTTAAAATTGAAAACATGACCGTTACATCGCCACCGGCGCTAAAAGTCTACTATTGGGAATATTTCGATGTTGATAGGTAAAAAGAAAACATTTAAAAATTTTAGCTTGAAACAGCGGCTGTTCGGATGTTAGGCCTATTTCGGCTGCCAATTGAAAAAAGCTCTGTAGCAGTTGTTGAAAAGCAACCTGCTTTAGAGTTTGGTGTCTGAAGAAGGCACTCTCAATCTTTGCTATAAAGTTCACAAGTAGATCTGGTGGTATCGAACTGACAGTCGAGATAGGCCTAACTTCCACTCAGCCAACAGTTTGTTATAGGCACTCCCTATTTGCAGACTCAATATGGAAATCAAAAAGAGCAAGAGTAACTTTCATCACGATATCATTATGCCAATGCGTCAAATCAATAGTCGTCCTTTGAAAATTATTCTCTGGCTTCGAAATTTGTCAGATAATAATCTGAGCTTGCGTTTGAAACGCATCCAAAAATGCGAATGTGTGCCAGTGGAAACGCGTGTTGGCTTTAACCAATTTCGACAGTTATTCCACTGTCCACATAGACGTCTTATACATATTTTACAGGAGGCAATATATATGAAACCGCAAGATTTAGTAGCTATGAGAGTGGTGTTTTATTATTTCCTATTTGGCGAACATACTCTCACATATGAAGTGACGTAAGTAATAAAGTTTTTTCTGTGTCGCGATAGCTCTTTGACACTGAAACTGGTTTAAAATGAGGCAGTAGAAATATAACTATTAAGTTCCTTTCTTCCAGTTCCTCAGATTCACGAGTTATCACATTGAATTTCAAAATCAACGTCATCGGGTTTGATCCAATTGCATGCATAATGACGCGTGAACTTATACCGGCCGATTTAAGAGAGTATCGACGTTTCGTACAACCAATTTGGGTGCAAAATATAACGGGACAGCATTTGAATTTTGTATTCTCTACACGTGAACGAGGGCTAAAATTAATGAATCCGAATTTGACTGTACCACGGCTTAGTGTATGGCCTTTGATGGTGGAGTACAGACCGAGCGATTTTGAAAATGAGGTTTGGAGTGATTTTGGTTGGTTTTTAATGTTCTCCTCCCGTTAAAGCTGACGGTTGACGATCAGTTATATTATTATTAAGGATTAGATTTTGATTATTTTGCTAACGCAGATGTTCGAATAGTCGAAAATCCAACTAACGACTTTGTGGGTTATGGGTACAATACGATGAAAATAAAACTATTTTTCAGCAATTCGAACATAGGAAATAATAATTAGGTTTCCCCGAAAAATGGATCTATTTATATTTTTTCAATATCGGTGCAACGCTGATGTTAGAATAATGAAAATAGAGGAGGCTTTCCAATCTAAAATTATTCGAATCGGTATAATGCATGTTCAAAAAACCTCGTACCTGAAATAGCTCGACCTTCCGAATGGGAGTTATAACTGAATTATTCAACATTGGGAACTGTGAATTTTAGTATTCTCGAAAAGTTACTGTCTACTACAGATGTTCGAATATAATAATACATTTATTGCATCGGAATACTGAAAATAGAGCGACAAGCTGAGTATTGGAGTATTCGTATTTGAATATGATGGTCTAATACAGATTTTCGAATATCTTTATATAAGTCGAAAACTAAACCCTTAAAGTAGAGCGAAAGGCCGATTGTTCAAATATGCGAATCGGGACAGTATTTAATAATAATTAAATACATAAATAAGTGTTCGAATAACTGCGTACCTGAAATTGCTCGAATTTTCCAATGAAAGTTATATCCGATTTTTTTTACTGTCGAGTACATCGAAAACTATTTTAGTTTCGGTATGATAAGGGTTCTAAAACTAGTACAAAATACATAATACTCTGTGTTGCTATGCGAATGAAATTTCTTTCGCATTTTAAAAAATTTATATAATTTGACAGCTTTTGAATCGAATTTGCTTTCGCATCTCGATACAGTGTAACCCCCCAGATTTCTGTGCTTCGAATGGAATGCCTTTACGTAGACTTTGAATTTTTTTGCAAAAGCGTCCTTTTGACATATGAATTTGTCTCAAAAATACTATCTGAGTTGAAAAAGTATTTAAATAACGTTTAGATAGGGGTTTTCAAATAGGATGTTTCTCAAGCGAATATACCGTATTGCAAACAGATTGAAGAATAATATTAAGATACTCAAATTATATACAAAAGTAAGCTTAAAAAGTTTTCAACTCTTCACTTCTGTGTATTTAGCTAAAATTTAACTTGAATTTTGAAAATATGCGCACGAAATTTTTAGTCAAGGCCACAGGCTATCTAACTGACGTTACCGGAGATCCCGAAGTACCAATTGAAGATTATCAATGTGCTGACTTTCCATATGTTATATACCCCAATAAGCTTGATTTCAATATGCAGTTTTCTGAAAAGCGCAGCTTAATGGTATCAATTCACAATTACAATCAAAAGTGTGTTGAGTTTCGTTGGCAAAAGTAAGATCACATAACTAATTCACAAATTCATAACTCTACTAATTCAAGCTTCCCTAATTACAGCTACGTTATCAGCGACTTATTCGAAGTCACATTTGAACCAAATATTTTTCGCCTAAAACCGCATCATTCAAAATTATGCATTGTGAATTTATGCGTTTTCGAGCGTGCACTCTACTTTAAACGCATACCACTGGCGTTGGAAGTACATCGCGTATTTGATAAATCAACGAAAATTGCAAAACAATTGCTTGAAGAAGTCGAATCTATTGATGATCCGAAATGGAAAGAACCCAGTTATATGGTACATATATTTGTACATCTTAATTTGAAAGTGAATTTTAAACCGGAAGAAACAATTAATATACCATGGGATCCACCACCAACAAAATGCGAATTTTCATCAATAAAAAGTTTAAATACTACAATTTTTGAAAAAATGTATTGGGATTATTTGGCAGAATCGGATTTTATGCGCACAAAATCATTGCCAGAGATAAACGATGAATTAAGTTATGAAGATGTTATACGTTTGCATGCCGGCCCACTGCCGCTTGTTAAAACTATAGAAATCCAGCGCAAGTATGAAATATATATTAAACTGTTGTATGATTGTTTAATATTTTTTTCGCTTTATTTCATGTTTTGCTTTTTTCATTGACTTGAACATGCAGTGCTATATTGCGTATCATTAGCCAGCTCATAGTGGAATCGCTTCGTGATCTGGCCAAGAATTGGTGTTTTATTCCAGCTGGATTTATTGAAGAGCCTGTGTAAGGAGGTGCATTCCAATTTTCTTAATAGCGATTGCGAAATTTATGCCAATATAGCGACACCGGTAGCATGGTATCTCGTTGTAAACATTTTTGATCGGTTAGTCTGTTGAAAAAAAAGAAATATTTATTAAAAATACTGTACCTAATTCAATAATCGTAGGAAATTGCAAATAAAATAATTTCTGACCTAAAATCTGCTTTACGTAATCTTTCCAAATAGCGCTCGACAGCGATGGAAGGCAAAAATAATTTTCGGACATCTTTGGGTACTTTATCCATAAGACTGCGGGCCTGTGAAACATAAATGCATGAATACTTCATGTCATTATTGTCTGAGATTTCTTTGATGCTAGGCTTTTACATTTTTTTGGTAGAAATCAGGGGGGCTACTCTGTATCGCGCTGCGAAAGAAATTTTACAGCTTTCGAATAGCATTTGCTTTCGCATCGCGATACAGAGTAACCCCCCAGATGTTCGAATTTTCGAATCTTATAACAATTTCATAGATTTTTTAAATACCTGCCCTTGAGTATAAAATTATATACAATGTGTCCGCAGTTCAACGCGAAAAGAAAATCTATTCGAAAACTCGAACAAGAATGTGATTAAATATTAGGTATCAATATAATGTGAACCTAAAGCATAAGTACTAGGCATGGGACTATTCGAATAAAAAAAATTCGAATAACTTATACTTTTATTCGAATAGTATTATTCGAATAAATGAGAACTATTCGAATAATAGGTAATATAATAATAAAAATACATACAAAACGTGAATGCATGCTCATAGATACAAGCGATGAAGACAGTGAATTTCGCTTTCGACATCTCTCGCATTTCAATACAACTGTTCGAATACCACTATTCGATTAATACTATTCGAATAAACGGATAAATTAATCGAATAAATAATATTCGAATTTTTTTAAACGAATATTTTTTCGAATATTATTCGAAAATAGTCCCACTACTACTAAGTACCATAAGCTTTGCTAGCTTGCATACCTTTTTCAGATGCTGATGAGCCACCGTCGCCACTTCAAATACACACTCCTCTACACCTTTATCACCCGCTTTATCGCGCATAACACGCTCCTGGCTGACGCCATGTTTTATTAACACTTCCTGTGGTACATTTAGCGCTTGACTGCGTCCTTTATAAGGAATTGCTCTCAGCAGCGTTGTGATACCTTGCGCTTTACCCAAATGTGAGACTGCATGATCAACTTGTATATCCTTAATGCCATTTAATTCAACTAAAAGATGAAAAAGTGATGAGAATACCTGATCGGCGTATTCTTCTAATTGTTTTACAGTAAGGAACGGCTGATTGCTGGGACGATCCCGTGCGGTGACTAAACGTTTCAAATAGATTTTGCTGAGTTTATTTGCGTCCACTGTCTGAAAATATAAAGACAGTGAGGACAAAATGGCAAGTGAACTTCTGAGTAAAATTTCCTATTTCATCACATCGTATTAGGTTGTTGTATACTAAACTATTGGTAAAAGAACACACTACTAGTTGTTGTGGTAACGACAAAAACACTCCACGAAGGTTTTGGGGAGTGTTGTCGAATTGACAGTGCTTGACCGGATTTGAACCCGGTACGCTCCGGTACTCCCTTGCGGTACTGCCCGACTGTCGTGGTAGCGATTTATGACCAGTGAAACCTTCTAGGTCATGTCACCCCTCCGTCCTTCAACCCTCGAGTTGCACGTCATTACCTTTGTGCATATTAGTCCCCTTTCATGACCGGTATGCCTACCTCGGGCATATTCTAAACCCCTAACGCGGAGGGGTTACAAATCTTACACTTTACTCAGTCTTGTAGTATATTTGGTGATTAGAGATTTTTCGCAAGCGACAGCAACACACAGCTCGTTCACAATGTGAAAAAATAATGAAGTTTTCCTCAGACTAGTTAATTACATTTTTTAATTCTCGCAAAACCGGATGATCCTCAACATATGATGTCTCAGTTGCAAAACATTTATCAATAGAATCATACCAAAATTTTAATTTCAATTTAGTTATATGTTCTTCGGATACCTGTAAATAGAGAAACAGAGTTAGTATCACTGTAAGCACCCCTATCGTCACTAAATGTGATCCCCCTCACCTTAGCGCCGCAATTGGCAACCTCTACATTGAATGCCCGCAACGCAAAAGCATAACGCCTTTGTTCGCCACTCAATAACAGCGTGCATAAATAATTCTCATGATCATTCTTCCTGCAATAATTATCTATTTGAATATAATTTTCATTTTATATAACGCATACCAAGTCTGCTATATTTTGCAGGCCATCCATTATCAAATACTCACTCCACTAAGTTTATACAATATTTGGAGCTGAAGGTTTCACTTGATGGAACTTGTTCTGCTCTATGCGCTGCCCGGTGTTGTTGTTGGAAGCATTTTTGTAAACTTATAAAGGTGTTAAATCTTTTCAATAAATGCCGCATCTTTATTTACAGGCAAACGTTTTTGTTTTTGTTTACAAAATATATTTTTTAGTTAATGTCTGCAACTATCAAATACGAACAGCTGATGAAGCTGCCAGAAAATTTTATTTAGCTGGCAGTGGCACGGAAACGGAAGTGAGACGAAGCATTGAAATTCTGTTAAATTGTTTGAAAATTTAAGTTTGCTATGATTGAATGGTATTCCGCTCAACTGTCGATATACAGGCTTGCGATACACTAAACAATCGATGGATAGATCTTCATAGTCACTCGTAGCAGGAGTGCTTTACTTTGTTTTTTGGTTCGAGCGTTTATGGAGGCAAACCATGGCCTAGCCGAGTATTTCTTACCAGTTTGTGTAACACAAGCTGCTTCATCACCTTCGACGACTACTGTAAATTGCGTAGCAGCACCTCAACTGCTAGCGTCAATACCGAGCAGCAGTCGTCCTTTTGCTCCCTGTGCCAGTCTATAGTTCTCAAATAAGTAATGTTCCCGTGGAAGTTGGCCTAAAGTAATTTCGATAGATTTATTAATTTCTTCGGAAGCTTTCGCCTATCACCCGGTCAGTATACCTCTCTACTCAGACACAGTTTCTAGGGCTGAAGCATCATCGCATTGCAAAACCTGGAGGATAGGCGTGCTGGGTGCTAGGTAAGAGTAGCCCCTTATAATATCATGAGATGTTGAGTTCAATATTAAAAATGTGTAAAGACAGTTTCGGGGCGTAGTATTACCTTATGTTTGTGTACCAAATCCTCTGATTAATCTCAGAAGGATGGAGTTAACTACCCTAATCGACGAATTGTAATTCACCAGGATTTTGGTATCTGTGGCAGCTCAGGTCCCAACTGTTTAGACTACCTACATTCGTCTCGATTGAGAAATTAGCAGACTTTATAAACTGGTCTTGAGCTCGTTAAACTTACAAAAATATGTATATTTATTATATTTATTTAGCAATAAGTCCATTTTACACAGTTACAATTTCTTATAAAAGTTATATTGTTTACCTATTTCGAACCAAATTTTAAAACTCCGATCTCATTTTATGTCTAAATATTAACGAATGACTATAAATGATATAATTTCCAAACTCAACTCGTATCCAAAATCTCATTCGTTATAATTCGATCGCACGCTTTGTAGTGTGTCTCACAAAACTCGGACACACGCAAGCACGCTTCTTTCATCAGATCTTCAGGAACTGTTAGTATTATTCGTATATAATTTGGATACTCAAAACACGAGCCCGGTAAGCAAAATACACTCTGCTCATTCACCAGTTCTTGTACGAACTGGGTGTCGGTCTTGAATTCTGGAAAATGTTTATTATCGATGCCAACCATCATGTACATAGCTCCTTCGGGCATTACAGGTTTGAGACCAGGAGTTTTCTTCAAGATGCCATAGGCCAAGCGGGCATTAGACTGTGAATAGAAATAAGAAGACATTAGAGTTAGGTAGTTTTGTGTAAATGAAAATGAAAAATTAATATAATTTTCTTTTCAAAATTTATTTAATATAAATAAAATTTCAACATGAATGAAAGTTGAAACAAAACTGAAGTCTATCCAAAAACTCAATTCTCTTTTTATACATTTTTTTTTATTACAATTTCTTCAAGAAATGTTATCTTTGATTATTCTAAAAACTATTTAAGTATTTTTTTAGAATATTTTTCAAAGTATTTATTTGAAATAATTCATTTATATCAATTAAATTGACCATATATTAACTACTCCCCCTTTTCAAATCGGAACGTCCCCGTTTCGACAAATACTTAAATAATCTTTAAAAATCAAATTCTTAAAAGCTAAAAATGTGTAAGATTAATATTTTAATAAAATTTCAATTTAATTTTAAGTAAATCATTATCAACGAATGTTATCTTTATGGATTTTTTTTCCATTAATTAAAACTGTTGTTCCAAGATCTTTTTGTACAGTATTTTGTTCATATACCTTATTTAGTTTATTACCTAAACGTTTATTTCTACGTACGAAAACTAATTCTGCTTCTTTAAAACTCCTTCTTTCATTTGACCGTTTCAAAATATTGTTCTGTGCTAAGCTTAGTAATGCTTTTATAGAACTTAAGTGCTCCTTTGAAAACGAGTTAATTACATCAATAGGTTTTGCCTGTATCACTGAATGAATTGTGTTATTATAATGATATGTTGCTAAAAGAACTAAATCAGTTACATCAGAAATATTTTTTTCTATCTTCAAACACCTTGCTATTTCAATTAATGTAGAATAAAGCCGTTCTATTTGTCCATTACTCTTACTATGAAGAGGTGGTATAAAAAATTGATCCACATCAAAGTGATTTTTTAACATGTTACTTATTGTATTTGACTGAAGCGACTTTTCATTATCAGAAACAATAAGCTTAGTTTTTTTAAAATGATTTAATAATACAAATAATGCAGGTTTTATATCTATTATCGATCTAGATGAGATAGGTACTACTTGAACAAATTTCGAAAATTTATCAATACAAGTTAAAAAATGTTGTTTCTCTCTCTCTATGGCGCGATATACAACAGGTATATCATCATAAACCTCCTAAGAGATTTTTGCGCCAAGCTTCTCTTCCAATTTGTGGTGTGCCGATTTGAATTTTCCCTACAAATTGGTGGGACCTACAGTTTTTTGCCGACTCCGAACGGCATCTACAAAGGAGACGAATTTTTTGCTGAGAAGCCTGTCATGGCAGAAATACACTCGGAGAGTTTGCCAAACCACTGCCGAGGGGCGACCCCGTTTTGAAAAACTTTTTTCAAATCACTTTTAATGTTACCTGTACCAGGGCTCGAACCATGGACCTTCGGTGTGGTAGGCCGGCAACACTACCTTCACACCACGGCGGCCGCCGTAAAATTTCTCCAGGGTATTCAGGAATTGGAGTTTCTCCGATTTCAAGCTCTGCAGGATGCCTGTTATATTTATTTTCCAAACATATTCTACAATTTTTCGTAATGGTTTTAAGGGTATTTTTCATATCAGGAAAGTAATATTCTTCTATTAACTGCTTGTAATTTTCCTGTAAAGCACGATGTGCCCTATTATGTTCCATCGTTACGGTTTCTATTTGATCAGCTTTATTCGTTAAATCTATTACTAATTTCTCAGAATGAATAAATTTTGTGCCTGGAAAATTCGATAAAATAATAGACTGCATTTTTGCCAAAGTTTCTAAATTGCAGCAAACTCCATTAACAACATCTATATTAACACAGTGCCGAAGTGCTTGCAGGAGATATTCAGCGGTTTTGAAATTAATGGTATGTCTTGTAAAATTTTTGAAAATAGTTTTCGGAGATTTGCTGTTATGATTAGAAGTGAAAAGAATAAGTTGATTTTTAAATTGATTAACTGGATTTTTTATTGATTTTATTGCATCTGAATAGGAAATTTCACTATGAACTCTTTGATTACTTATAGAATTTTCAAAACTATGAATATACTGTCGGGAAAGAGCATCAGCAACCTTATTGTCTCTACCAGGTTTATAAAAGAATTTTGGAGCATACGAATTTATAAAAGCCATCCATCTTTTAATTTTTGAATTCGGGTTTTTGTCAGAAATTGCAAATGTAAGTGGTTGATGGTCAGTATATATATGAATATTTTTTATACCGTACAAATAATGGCGCAGTTTTTGAATTGCCCAAACAATTGCAAGGAGCTCACGTTCATTTGTGGCATAATTTTCTTCAGCTCTTGAGAGAGTTCTAGATATCATTGTAATAGGTCTACCATTTTGGGATAATACAGCTCCTAAGGCAACTGAAGAAGCATCTGATGTAATTTCAAATGGCTTTGAATAATCAGGATGCTGGAGAAGTACATCTTCAGAAGCCAAAATTGATTTTAATTTTTCAAAAGATTTTCTTGCTTCATCATCCAAAGAGATTTTTACATACTTAGATTGTTTTATATGACCATTATCACCTCTCAAATATTTAGTTAGGGGTTTAGATATATGAGCATAATCTTTTATGAATCGTCGATAATAGCCCGAAAGACCTAAAAATGACCGTAAAGATCTAAGTGACTTAGGTTCTTCGTAATTCACAATCGCATCAATTTTATCACTACATGTACGTATGCCTTTTCCCGAAATAATAAATCCTAAAAACTCTACCTCAGACTTAAAGAATTTTGATTTTTCAAGCGACACACATGCTGAAAATGCGAGCGTTCATCAGATGAAAATATGATAATATCATCAACATAGACATGGCAAATTTTTCCAATGCTGTCACGTAAAATATCATCAATGGCTCTCTGAAATATGCATGGAGCATTTTTTAGTCCGAAAGGCAATCGACAGAATTCATATTTGCCATTGTTAATACTGAATGCAGTTTTATGTCTGTCTTTTTCAGCAAGAGAAATTTGATGAAAACCAGATTTAAGATCCAAAGTAGTAAAAAAGTTTGACTGTCCTAAATTTGCTAAAATTACGGAAATATCCGGAATGGGATACCTATCTGAAGTAGTGTGTTCATTAAGTTTTCGAAAATCAATTACCATTCTTAGTTTATGATTGCCTTCATCGTCTAAACCTGGTTTAGTAACTACATGTACCGGTGAATTATACGCAGAATATGATTTTCGAATTATACCATCAATAAGCAGAGATTCTATTTCCTCATTTATGAATCTTGCTGCAGATATGGGATAAGGATAGCTTCTAGAAAAAATTGGCTTATCTATGGTTGTATCTATTGTAGCCTCAACACGAGTATTATAAGGTAAGGCTCTATTAGGTTGCGCAAATGCATCAAAATTTTGTTGAATTAAATCACGAATTTTGATAGGCAACTCCTCATTGTTTAGCGTATTTACTTGTTGACATTCAAAATGACTAATTTTCTCCTTTCCTAACTTGTGATAGAGAAACCCTTCTTTGATATTTATTTGAGCCTCAATTTCACTCAAAAAATCATAACCAATGATTGCGTCGAAGGTATTCAATTTTGATAAAATATAAAATAATGTGGTCATACCTAATATATTAATCCGACATTTTTCTGAAATATTATTTAATCCATTTATGGATTTTATTTGAAAAGGTAAATCTACTTTTTTTATACCTTTTAAAAAGTCAAAAGGTTTAATATAATTTTTTAATGTTCCGGTATCAATAAGAATTTTAAGAACTTGTCCATTCGGAAGTGTTCGAGTAATGAATGGCAAGTTCGATAAGCTCAAAACAGTTCCGCGGTCAACCATAGTTGAACAGCAAAAACAAAACAAAAAAAATGAATAAACGTTTCGGTAAAACGAAATAAAATATAATTGAAGTACTGGATTTAACGAATGTGTTGTAAATTAAATTCTTCTTCTTCTTTAAATGGTCATCCAACCGCCTGGGCGATTTTGACCGTCCAACATAGCTCGCCAGTCGTTTCTTCGTTGCGCCAACTGGCGCCAATTGGAAACACCGCGGGATCGCAAATCGGTCTCCACTTGGACCTTCCATCGGAGTGGTGGTCTCCCTCTTCCTCTGCTTCCACCGGCGGGTGCCGATAAGAATACCTTCTGGGCTGGAGCATCTTCGCTCATTCGCACTACGTGGCCTAGCCAGCGAAGCCGCTGTGTTTTAATTCGCTGAACTATGTCGGCGTCTGCGTAAAGTTCATACAGCTCATCATTAAATCTTCTTCGGTACTCGCCGTCGCCAACGCGTAGAGGTCCGCAAATCTTTCGAAGAACCTTTCTCTCGAATACTCCCAGAGCCGCCTCATCAGATGTTGTTAGTGTCCACGCTTCTGCACCATATAGCAGGACGGGTGCGATGAGTGACTTGTAGAGTGTTATTTTCGTTCGTCGAGAGAGGACTTTACTTTTCAATTGCCTACTCAGTCCGAAGTAGCATTTGTTTGCAAGAGTGATTCTTCGTCGGATTTCTAGGCTAACATTATTGTTGGTATTAATGCTGGTTCCCAGGTAAACGAAGTCCTTTACTATTTCGAAATTATTGCTGCCAACAGTGGCTTGGTTGCCAAGGCGCGAATGCGCTGACTCTTTGCATGATGACAGAAGGTACTTCGTTTTGCCCTCGTTCACCACCAATCCCATTTTCTCCGCTTCTTTTTCTAATTTGGAGTAAGCAGAAGTTACGGCGCGGTTGTTAAGGCCAATGATATCAATATCGTCAGCATATGCCAACAGTTGCACGCTTTTATAAAATATTGTTCCAGCGCGGTTAAGTTCTGCAGCTTGTATTATTTTCTCCAGCATTAAATTAAAGAAATCGCACGATAGGGGGTCACCCTGTCTGAAACCTCGTTTAGTTTCGAACGGCTCGGAGAGGTACTTTCCAATTCTGACCGAGCTGGCGGTGTTGCTCAAGGTCATTTTGCATAGCCGTATAAGTTTTGCGGGGAAACCAAATTCAGACATAGCGGCATATAGGCAGCTCCTTTTCGTGCTATCGAAAGCGGATTTAAAATCAACAAAGAGATGATGCGTGTCGATTCTTTTTTCACGGGTTTTTTCCAAGATTTGGCGTATTGTAAAAATCTGGTCGATGGTAGATTTACCAGGTATGAAGCCACACTGATAAGGTCCAATCAGTCTGTTCACATCAGGCTTCAGTCTTTCGCACAATACGCTTGATAGGACCTTATATGCGATATTCAAAAGGCTGATTCCGCGATAGTTGGCGCAGTTTGCAGGATCGCCCTACTTGTGGATTGGACAGAGAACACTTAGATTCCAATCTTCAGGCATGCATTCATCTGACCAAATTCTGCATAGAAGCTGATGCATGCGCCTTACCAGCTCCTCGCCTCCGTGTTTGAATAGCTCAGCAGGCAAACCATCAGCGCCAGCTGCTTTATTGTTTTTCAATCGGGATATTGCTATTCGCACCTCATTGTAGTCGGGTTGTGGAACGTCAATTCCATCATCTTCGATTGTAAATTAAATTATAGTGAATTAATTTAAACTAAATTATAGTAAATAAAATTACATTAACTCAAATACTTAATTAATGAACTGCTATTACTGAATTTGAACTTGAACGCTGCTTCAATCTAAGCTTAAATGGTTTGAAATTGATTGTTGATTGTGTTATTGTAATCCCATCTATAATATTCTGTAATTGATTGATGATTGGCAATCTCACAGTCGATAATGTTGTTTAAATCAAATTTATTTCTCCAAATTATTTTGCAATTGATTACCTCGGAGTGGTTAATTAGTGTTATTCACCACAATGCTTGGAATTTAATATTAATTTCACATAAAAGGACTTCCATATGTATGATAATATATGAAGTTCGTTTCTTTAGTCTTCTGTTATTTTCTCACAAAATTTGTATAAAATTTTTTAAATGTTAAATTGTTGTCACATTTTTTTGACTTTCGTCTTTCTTTTTTATTTATCCATAAAATTTTTCATTTAATTTCGAAAGTTCAATTGCTGTCAGAAATTTTCATGACATTATTTATATTTATTTACTTTCACCGCAACGAGCAAATGCATATTTTTAATTTCTTTAATGTTTATTCACTTTATTGCATAATTATTGTGCAATTTTTCGCAAATTCGTTTCTTTTAAAAATTTTGTGTTTAATTCCGTTTCAAAGATTTTTAATTATTTAGAATTATAATCCTTTATGGATGTATAAAGTCTCTAGTTATCCTTTCGAAAGGATTTTTATTTTCCTATAGTTTTAAAATATAATAAGTTTATAAGATCTTTTTATACTAATTGTGATCCTTATCCTTTTATAAAGATTTTTTTACACTAATTAGTTTCTTTTTGGTAAAGCCCGCAAAATTTTTTTTGTATCCTTTGATATGGATTGGTTCACACAAAACTTTTTAATATTGTCCTATTATAAGGATATTTTTTACACAATTATTAAAATTTTATCCTCTGTAAGGATTTTAGTTTTATCCTTTTATAAGGATTTTTGATGAATAAACTATATATACTTTTTATCCTATTATAAGGATTTTTAAATTCACAGTTTTTTTGTTGTTGGGCGCCAATGAAAATGAAAAATTAATATAATTTTCTTTTCAAAATTTATTTAATATAAATAAAAGTTCAACATGAATGAAAGTTGAAACAAAACTGAAGTCTATCCAAAAACTCAATTCTCTTTTTATACATTTTTTTTATTACAATTTCTTCAAGAAATGTTATCTTTGATTATTCTAAAAACTATTTAAGTATTTTTTTAGAATATTTTTCAAAGTATTTATTTGAAATAATTCATTTATATCAATTAAATTGACCATATATTAACTTGTATAAATGGAGATATGATATCTCGGAGTAGATTGAAGTCTTTCATTAAGACGCCTCACTGATCTAATCGGAACGAGTGATGTAAGCAAATTCCATGAAAAGAGTTTTTCGGATTTTCCCACCGAAGAAGTCTTAGAACTAGAGGGTAAATGTGCACAGCGCTCATAATAGCTTCATTCTGAAAAAGTCGAGCCCGGTTGATACTTCATTAAAGAGCTGCAGACAACGTGAAGCTAGAACAAGACGGCTGTGATGATTAAAGCGACTGACTTTTTCTTGAGAAGACTGACACTCTTTCTGTCGTTCTCTTCTGGAGAAAGTTGAGATGGTAAAAAAACATTTCCCTGACATTGCAGTATTTTCTTCCTTAACATGAATGACTCGGCTATACCGAGGTCACTACTGCATCAATCATGGTCAAATACGTGAATCATTGCCCAATAATAAGATCGTGTCACAAACACACTTCATGTGTTTTGCTTTGCATTGGCGGCTTCTTCTGTCACACTGCAAAGATTTTTTTTATTTTGACATAACCCAACTGGACAATCCTCAGTTTATGCTCAGGACTTAGGTAGAGCGGCACACATACGCAAACGGCTCACACGTACAGGAATGTTGTGATCAGCTGTTCTAATAAAACGGCCTTAAATAAACTAAAATGAAAGAAAGCGGCAAAAGAAAAGAGACTTCTTACGCGTAAATAGATGGCAGGCCAAATTCTCATTATTTTCCTTTGACGCTTTCTAGGCAAATTTGACCGAGGTGTAATAGCAAGTGACCTCTGTATACCTTCCTTACACCAGCCAAAAGGTGCGCTAACGACGACCACCTGACCATATTCGTTTCAAGATCTTGGAAGATCGTAAATCATGAGGCAACATCAACTTAAGAATAGTCTATTGCCCTTTGATAACACCAAATGTAAAAAAGAACCGTTATTACTAGCTACAGGCACCATATTCGGTCTTTAAGTTGCATATCACTAACATTTACAGCATCCGGCCCGAGGATTCGTTACCTCAAATTACATTTATTTTGTTTTTGGGAGAGCGTGAAAAGGTCTTATTAAAGAAAAAAACAATTACCAAATATTGTTACTTACGTAAAAGACATTAATCACACTGTCAAAGAAACTCTTCGGCGTCTGCTCCAACATTTCTGGTAGAGCACCTTGTACAATTGTGTTTGATCCTAAAATGCGACAGCACATACTTTTCAAGCCATTCACGGCATCACCCAACCGACCAGCACGATCATGAACTATTACCCAACCCATACGCCAACCGGGCACCAGAAAACGTTTCGTCGTACCACTACATGTGAGAACCGGCACATTCTTCGACAGACTACTAATCGATGTAAAGTGCGAACCCGGAAACACTAAATGCTCGTAAATCTGAAAAATTGTAAAAGGAAAATAATAGTATACAACCAGAATCAATAACTTTCGTTCACCTCATCCGCTATTATAGGCAAATAATTTCGTTCGCAAATGCTCACGATCTCTTTCAAATGTTTCTTATTGAAGACACTACCACAGGGATTACTTGGATTGTTGACGAGTAATGCACCAGTTTTTTCATCAATTAAACTCTCCAGTTGCCTTAGGTCGGCCTCCCATTTACGTTCCGGTAACAAATCATAATAGCGTATTTCTATGCCCAAACCTTCGGACAGGGTATTGTAGAGCGAAAAACCGGGACGTGGTACAAGTAAATTTTGTCCACTATCACAGAGTACGAGTATACAATATTCCAAAGCCGCCGAACAGCCGCTGCACATAAATATATTCTCTGTTTTTATTTCTTCAGCGCTCTGATGAGCGCTATATTTGGCGATAGCTTGACGTGCCTCTTCATAGCCCTGCGAGTGCGCGTAACCGTTATATTTACCGCTTTCAATGGAACGTTTGACAGCCATCATGGTTTCATCGGAGGCGCGTAAATTACCGAATGTTGTAGGATCGCCTGGATGAAAAAAAAGATATAAACATAACTGGTTTAAGATGTGAGTAAAGTTGCAATAAATGATGATAAGAAAAAACTCATTATAGTCGAGAGACTGAAGTGCACTTTGAACTCGATTTAACCATTTAAGTAACCATGCTGGGATAACATTTTAGAGCAGTGGTACCCAAACACATACAACAGGTATGTTCGACGAGAAAACTTGCAAGAATTGTAAGTAAAGATAATCTAGAAACCGCAAAAATAATAAGTTTCAGGCGAACAGAAATTTGAAAAACTTTGCTAGCAAAATAGCTGTTAGTGTTTTTATTTAATAAATCAAAGTTTGAAGTTCTTGTTGTTAACTTCCTTTGTCACGATCAGCTGTTTTCATTCGCAAGTTTTACTGAGTGAAATTCCCCAAGCAGAAACTTGGCACTTCCTTTCCCGATGAAATGTCAAAATGCACTATCTCCCTGCCGACGAGGCCTATTCAGTAAAAATTTTGCTCGCCGAGCAGAGCTAATGAAATTTTACACTTATGAGAGAGCTTGCTTCTACACCCAAAAAAAAATCTAAACGCAATATTTTCAATGTCGCCGAAGCTATCAAATCTTATTATTTTTCGGAAATATTCGCCTAAATTAAATAAATCCGATGGGGAAAAACTTTTTCTTGTTTTTGAAAGACCAATACAACTATGTGTACATAGACCGTACATGTTTTGGGTACTAATATTTGGTTAATGTAATTTATATTTTAAAATATAATTAAAGTGTATTGATCAAGAGAGAGTTTTTCTTAAATATGTAAAAAGTTGTAGCCAGACACATAAAAAACTGATTTTAATTTTTCACAGTGTAGAGAGAGCTTTAGTCTTGCACGTGTGCGTGAAAGCATTAAATGTTTCGCCTACCAGCTAAAAAACGAGCGTTTCTGACTTACATATATCGCAAGTACTTAGTTATGTTCATTTACATACTTATTTGGCTCAGTGTGAATATCTGAAAGCAATATCCGATCGGACGATGTAACCACCGTGAAGGACACGAAGGATCAACTTGTTTGATAAATAATGGCCCACTTCTTGGGAAAAGAAATATGCTCCCTATTTGGCAATTTGTATTTGATGTTGGCTAAATGGCAATTAACGAGCCATCTCTTCAGGTTCGAATTGATGTGAAACTCTTCGGGCTATACCAAAAAAGTAAAGTTGGAAGGGGAGAATTTAATGTGTCGCTAGTCGATGGTAATGGAATTCATTTATTATTATTAGCAAAATAAGTTAATTTTGGCCGGGACCGGTTATTATCGATGCTGCTAACTAGTTTTTTACCAAACTATGAATATGGAACGTATTTAGAAATTTTTACAAAAACAAATTTTTATTAGCGTGACAGTTTATCTATGCAGATATGCAAATCCAGATCGAATGTTCTATTTCTATTTAGTCCAGACGATTGCCGCGTGATCAGCTCATGGCTATAGCGGATTACAGTGAACGAAAAAGTTGTGCATAAATAATACGAACAATAAAAACAATGAAAAGTTCTATATGGTCAACTATTTATCGGCCCCCAGCGGGCCGGGCTTAGAATAAACAGTTGGTATGGTATGTTGAGACACGTTGTAAGAGCCGACTAAATTCCCCTTCATGAAGGTCAAACAACAGATTGCGTTGAAGTGAACTCAATGAATACTTAGGCCTCAAATTCAAAAGCAAAGTCAGCCAAAAATTAACCTTTTACGATATTAGCTGTGTTCAAAAAGGATACAATTTTTAAACATTTTATAAAGTTTTTCTGGAAAGTGTTCGGTGACACAAAACATTTGCAGCGAGAGAGCGCATTTTGACATTTCATGGAGAGAGAGGGTTGCAAGTTTCTGCTCGGGGAATTTCGCTCGGTAAAACTTGCAAGTGAAAAACAGGTAATCGTGACATAGGAAAGCAACAAAAAAATAAAAATTTCAGCTGTTAACCAATCAAAAAAGCAACAGCTGTTTTGCTTGCAAGTTTGTAATGAATCCTGTTCGACGAAAACTTTTTACTTTTGGCGTTCGAGACTTACTGACACTTCTTTGCAAGTTTTGTCATCGAACACAAAACAAATCAGCTGTTTGCTTTGACAGTGGAATTTGATTTGAGTAAATAAATTTAAGTAAAATAATTTCTAAGGATATAAGAAATTTTAAGAAAAATGGAAGACTAGCTACTGTATAAATAAATTTTGACTTCAAATTGTCTAAGAAATGATTATGATATGTATTTTACTTCTCTTTTTATGTACATATCTCCGGCCTTATTGATTTATTAGATGCGCAATTCATTAGCAATTTCTTACAGTTTCCTACTTTTCAGTACTTTTTATACAATACTAGCTTATACCCGTCGGTTTCTTCCCACATTTCTATAAAAAAATTCAGCTGTATGGGAGGTGCCACGCCCCCGTTTTCGTTATCCCCAGTTTTTTTGGAGGTGGTTAATCCCAACCTCATATAAACCCTTACCAAATTTCAGTGGTCTAACGTAAATACTTCCAGAAACACGGACTGTTAAAAATTCCATTTGTATAGGAGGTGCCACGCCCCCTATATACAGGGTGGCTAATGAAAGCCGCTACCAAAAAAAAATTAAATAACTTTTTTTCTATTTAATGAATCTGGTTAATTTTATTTTTATTTTGCAGATTGACTTTTACATTTAACAAAAATTGATAACTGGGACACTGAAACAAGAATTTGGATTGTCCGCCGGTATCACGCACTGGAGTCCGTAGTTTCGGTTCAAAGAGAGTATAGGCGCACGTTTGGCGGCAATCCTCCGAGCAGATGGACCATAATAAGACTTGTAAACAATTTTGCCGAGCATGGGACAGTCAACAGAAGACCTTACCATCGAAACCCTTCAGTTCGAACGGAGGAAACAATCGCTGCTGTAGCTGCTGCCATACAAAACAATCCACGTGTTTCGACAAGAAGCTTATCTGCTCAAATGGGTGTAAGCAGACAGTCATTACAGTCAATTATGCACAAAGATTTGGACTTATTCCCATATAAAATTCAAATGGCCAACAAACTGAACGCTGCAGACTTGCCGATTCGCTTGGAATTTTGCCAGAAGATGCTTCAAATGGTGGAAGAGGATGGAAACATGTTGAACTGTCTTTTCATGTCTGACGAGGCCCATTTCGATTTAAACGGCAACATAAACAAACAAAATTGTCGAATATGGAGTGCTTCCAACCCACAGATACTCCATGAGACGGAATTGCATCCACTTCGTGTCACAGTGTGGTGTGCAGTTTCATCACGCTGCATTGTCGGGCCCTACTTCTTCGAAGAAAACGGTCACACCGTTACGGTTACTGGAGACCGTTACTTGAGCATGTTGAGAGAGTTTTTCTATCCAGAATTACGCCGAATGAGAATTTCTTTCAACTCTGTGTGGTTTCAGCAAGATGGTGCAGCTCCTCATATAGCCCAACCTGTTATGACAGAATTGCGACGAAAATTTCCCAATAAGCTGATATCCAGAAACTCCACATTCCGTTGGCCACCCAGGTCGCCTGACCTTACTGCACCTGACTTTTTCTTGTGGGGTTATTGCAAACAGGAAGTCTTCAAAGCAAAACCAACAAATTTTAATGAACTAAGGCAATCCATTCGAGAAACAATTGCGGCTATTCCTGTCTCAACTCTCCAAGCAGTAATGAACAACTTTTTGGTAAGATGCCGCACATGCATCGACGAGCAGGGGGGGCATTTAAATTCCATTATTTTTAAAACTAATTAAGCTATATTTAATAAAATTTAATGAGCTTTAACATGAATAAAAGAAAAATGAATTCCATACACTGAAAAAAAAAATTATTTGAGTTTCTTAATGTAGCAAAATTCATCCGCCACCCTGTATATCAAAATATTTTTTAGTCCATGACCATCCCGGAAAGGTATCCAGTTCGTGTTTCAAATTTGGTTACGATCGGTTTATACGTTTAGGACGCAAGTCGATCTATAGATACATACGAGGTGTGTTCAAAAAGTATCGCGAATTTTGAATTTTCGCTGGTTACGTATATTCGAATTTCGAATTTTTTGTGGCGTTATGTTGGTACTCATGTCTCTCACTTATGCCGACAAGCTCGGCCATTTTGAATGTTCAGTTAATTGTTGACAGCTGCTTTGCTTGCACGTGTTTTGGATCGTCTTCGATTTTTACGCGAAATTCGTACCAAAATTGCTCAATTGTGACCAAAAACAGCATCGCATGAACATTGCTAATGAGATGTTAAACTCTGTCCGCGACGACCCAAATTTGCTCCAGAGGGTCATAACTGGTGACGAATCGTGGGTTTATGGTTATGACGTGGAAACCAAAGCTCAATCATCTCAATGGAAGCTGCCGCACGAACTAAGACCGAAAAAAGCGCGCCATGTTCGGTCCTATGTGAAAGTTTTGGTGACAGTTTTCTTCGATTGCAGGGGCGTGGTGCATCATGAGTTCTTGCCACAGGGAAGAACGGTCAATAAGGAATATTACCTGCAAGTTATCCGCAATTTGCGCGAAGCAATCCACCAGAAACGCCCGGATTTGTGGAAGAACAAAAATTGGCTTTTGCACCACGATAACGCCCCTGCTCACGCATCGTTGCTTGTGCGCGACTTTTTGGCCAAAAACAACACACTAATGATGCCGCAGCCACCGTATTCCCCAGATCTGGCCCCCTGTGACTTTTTCTTGTTCCCTAAACTGAAGAGGCCCATGAAAGGACGACGTTACGCTTCTCTTGACGAGATAAAGACGGCATCGAAGGAGGAGCTGAACAAGATACAAAAAAATGATTTTTTGAAGTGCTTCGAAGATTGGAAAAACCGTTGGCACAAGTGTATAATATCTCATGGGGATTACTTTGAAGGGGGCAAAATAGATATTCATGAATAAATAAATAATTTTTGAAAAAACACAAAATTCGCGATACTTTTTGAACACACCTCGTATATACATAATTTGAATTTAATATATATAGATTAAATTACAGTATATGACTATGAAGTTATGGCTATGGATGTGTATCTGCAGCTTTAGTTTGGTTCTCGCTATTTTAAGTATCCACTCTTAAATTGCAATATATGACGGAAAACCTGAATAGCACGTAACTTGTGAATTATTTCCGAAAATTTGATATTAAACTCGAATAGGTTCTCTAAAATCCGATAAGGATAAAATCTCTATTTGACGAATTAAATACAGATAACACGGAGGAAGTACAAATAAAACTTGGACTTTAGGAGCATTAAAAATAATTTAGTATGGAAGCTTCTTTTCGGGTTGCTTCATAAGCACCCACAAATGTGCAGCTCGATTTTTATGATAGAAGATGCCAAATTCGAAGACCGAGAGAAATCTTTACCTTAAAGATATTCATTGCTTATTGCATGAACCATATTCGGTTCAGTTCAGTTCTATATTTGGTCGTTTTTGTTGTTTTTACCGACCAAAACACTCGGATATGAACTCGATACGCTCCAGTATTTCCTTGCGGTACATGCCCGACTGTCGTGGAAGCCATTTGGTGTGACCTATGAAACTTTCTAGGTCATATCACCCCCTCCTTCCATAAGAAAGAAGTAGGTTGGTAATTAGAGGTGAGAGGCATGATATCCGTAGTCGCCTATTACGACCGGCATACCTACCTCGGGCATATTCTAATCCCGTAACATGCAGGGTCGTTCTCCACTGTCTATTATATTGTCTTAGTACATAGTAGTTATGAATCAAATTGGAATATTTGATATAAAATCAGGTGTGCTAGTTTCCATCTGAAATTTATTTGTAACGAAGCTTAAAATAAATAGAATTTAAAGCTATTTGAATATTTGAATAAAATTAATAGCTTGTTGTTCACCTAACTTAAGAAACCAGGTAACAGGTTTCGATGTTGTAAGTTTCGATCGAGTTTTGCGTCTTAACTTAAAATAAATATTTCTTACTATATGCGATAACTTTTTGTAACGAATAACATTCAGTCTATTTTAATCTACAATGGAATTTTTCAATTCAGGGGTCATAGCCTCTAGCAGATTTTATGAAATTTTGCAAAAAAGGTTAATATGGCCCCTGGAAAATCAAACGTTAGGTGAGGGTGGTTGTGATACCACTTATTTGAGCTGGATCTATTTTTCCTTAAATTTAACAGTTTCGTCGTAAGCAGATCATGAAACACTTGTTGAGACATTTTATGGGAAGTTTTCGACACTTTTTATCTCCTACTCGTCCCTACTGCTGCGACAGAAGTAATTCGTTGGGGTACATACACATGCGCTCACTACTATTCTCCTAGTTATGCGTATTTTGGCAAAGGATTTCAACAATCCGTGAAAAATAATTCCAAGTACCAAAACAAAAATTCGATTGATCTCGAACTGACATTGAAAGATCTCGTTGACGTCTATGAAAAGTTATGAAAATAGTACGCGTATTGCACACGAAATGTTTAGACAAAAAGTCTAAATTACTACCGCTACCACACCCTACTAATTCCGGTAAAAATCGAATACAATCTCGTAATAATACCAAACAAATTTCGAAAATGAAAAATAACAGTAAGCAAATTTGCCAATTTAAAACTCAGTAGAGTATGGATATGACGGAAAACTAAAATTCAATTCGTTGGCTATGTTATGGTTACTGCGTTACGGTTATGACACAAATAATCGATTGCATTGATTACCATAAGGCTGCTTGGATCGATGTTTGATATGGATATGGCTATGTCAACATTAACTGAGCTTTTAGTTAAAAGACTTTATGCTTCCCGTAGAACATTTTGCTGTCAGATTTTATATAAAATCCAAATAAAAGATTCAATTTTCATTTAAATTTCATTCGTGAAACCATCTGTTAATTCCCCACGATTTGTAAATAAACTTTGACATTTATGTTTAAGATGACAGATGTTACGTTTCCTAAAAATCGATCCTGTACTCTTTTGTGTTACTCACTCGGGGCGTGTTGGGAAATACAGTATGCCACCCATATCTGGAAACCCCACCTCCTCTTAAAATAAATAAGATTCAATGGTTCGAATTGCACAACTAAATCCTATTGTAATAATTGCGTTATTTACGCAAATTAGATATTTCTGGCGGCCGCCGCGGTGTGAAGGTAGTGTTGCCGGCCTACCACACCGAAGGTCCATGGTTCGAGCCCTGGTACAGGTAACATCAAAAGTGATTTGAAAAAAGTTTTTCAAAACGGGGTCCCCCTCGGCAGTGGTTTGGCAAACTCTCCGAGTGTATTTCTGCCATGACAGGCTTCTCAGCAAAAATTCGTCTCCTTTGTAGATGCCGTTCGGAGTCGGCAAAAAACTGTAGGTCCCACCAATTTGTAGGGAAAATTCAAATCCGCACACCACAAATTGGAAGAGAAGCTTGGCGCAAAAATCTTTTAGGAGGTTTATGATGATATACCTGTTGTATATCGCGCCATAGAGAGAGAGAGAGATATTTCTATAAACTATAATTTGGGAACAATAAATTTACGTGCATTTGCAGCACTGTCGTTTTAGGGCAATATTCGGTTTATGCTAACCGGCACTTTGTTTGAGCGCGGTACTGCTGTCAAATCAACTGCCGGTTAGCGTAAACCGGAAGTTGAGAAACGGTCAAAGAAATACAGGATTGGATCTAACATTTTTGGTGATCATTGTCTTAAATTCATAGAAATAATGCTGGCTTTATTATACATGTACTAGAGATTCTCACCTATAGATAACGGTATCATTGGCTTCTCCGGATTTGGATTGATTTGCAGTGTTTCGACAATAGCGCGAATGCGATTATTTGTTTTGTTTGCAATTTTCGAAGATTTGATATTCCAGCCTTTGCGTACATTTTGTTTTTGTTTGACGTCGCCATTAGCGTTATGATCTTTACCCGTTAAGCTGGTTTTTGCGATTTTCGTGACTAAAATTGTTTTATCTAAACCATTTGCCGGCATTATCACACTAAATATTATCACGATGTTATTAATATTTTGGTTCAAATATGTTTTTTTATTTTTATTTAGTAAATTAATTTCTATATTTGATAGAGTTATTAGCTAAATTAAGTGTTTTGTGTTTATTTTAGTTTTTTATTTTATTTTTGAGGTATGTAGACTTATTTTATTTTTAACTAGCTCATTCTCTTTAAACATCAATTCACACTTCAACGATAGTATTCAAAGGAAATGTTTAAACAGCACTCAGCAATCAGTTCATTGTGTTCTCAAATATCCTTTGGAGAATTAAAAAATCCGCTAGCTCCCACTCTTCTCACTCGTAAAAATTCATCAATGAGGGTATTCACTAAATAATTTACTTAAAAATTCATTAATGAGGGTATTCACTAAATAATTTCTCGTCACATAGTTCACTCAGTTTGTAATTCTTTTTCAAATGTCCCTTGTAGGATTCTAAATTAGAATTCACTCATTCCGAGTCTCTAACTTGGAATTCTGTGTATGAATTTGCAGGACTAAATTCTTCAATAATTCGTGTAAATTTCCCTTTAACCTGTATTCCGTTACGTATACGCTCTCTTTATTGCAGTTTTTTACTTTATTAGTTGTTAGTTAAATTCTTGCCTGAATTAAACTGATCTACTTGTCTGGTTAGATTGCGCTTTTAAAGGAAAATTTTATAAAAATAAATACAAATTAAAATTTCTACTCTTGGTGTTGTATGTGTGTTGAATGGTTATCGATATATATTTCTCTATACCTGTACCGCTAAAATATAGCATCAAATTGGTAATCTGCATATCCACAACAACAATAACTTCATACTTCTGTTGACACATTTACACCATCCACACCAACACTATTGGACCTACACAACCCAGCGATAAAAACGTTCAAATAAATTGTTCGTGCTCATACGGTATCTGTCAGACGACACTTTATTTGACAGACAACCGACCAAACTCTGTCAGTTAAACTGCTGGTTAGGGTTAACCGGACAGTAAGAAAACGGCACTTAATCCTGAAAACTACAAAATGGCATTTTACAGATATTTTTTCATATTTTTTGTGTTCACTACGCTAATAAGGCTAGAGACAAGCGGAAAAATTGATTGTTATAAGGTTTTAAACTCAAATCCACAACTGTTTTTTCACGAATCGATTCGCACTCCGCGCAAATGGCATCCGTCGGATACCGGAATAGGTATGATTATATAATATTTTGGAAATGTTTTATTCAATATTTACTATGCTAAAACTGTTGTAATTTTTTTAAAAACTAATTGAAACAAGTAAGGAAAGGGCTGTCTTCGACTGTGCCGAAGACTTTATACCTTTCACACAATTAGTAAAAACTCTGCAAAACTGATAATTTAAAGATACATAGCACAAACCCCATTTATCGGAACCATCGATTGTATGGGAGCTATATGTTATGTAGGTCCGATCTGACTGATTTTCACTACACACATTACATATATAATAAGTACCAAACCTGCAAAACTTTACGATTCTAGCTCTTTAATTGCAAAATGTATAGCCCAAAACCCATTTATCGAAACTATCGATTGTATGGGAGCTATGCGTTGTATTGCTCCGATCTTGCTGATTCCGTCAAATGATTAATCTCATGCAAAATGGTGGCTCCATACCAAATTTCATCAAGATATCTCAAAAACTGAGGGACTCAACTCATCGCCCTGATCATTTCGGTATACTTACTGGTGGGTCTATCTCTTCTTGTTCTCATACTTACAAGCATCGGAGCACCATTTCATGTTCATGAAAGGTATAAAAATACCGCCAACACCCAATAGACCAGCCAAAAAGCGGTCTTCTATTGGGTGCTAAAACTTGTTCCATAGTCTTGAATTTCGCATTTTTACAACTTTTCCATTAGAAATCTAACCTTTTTCTCGATATCGAGAACTAAGTCCCCTTTTTGTAGAGAATGCTATAACTCTCGACAGTTTCTCAAAATGTTCTCAAACCTTCTACCTTAGAGAAATACATAATAATTCTAGTCGTTTTCAAATCGTCCTCTAACTTAAATGTTTGCTGGGTTATAGCATTTTTTACTTTTAAATGTAAACAAATTGCTTACTTCACTGCCTCAAAATTTTAAATTTAAATTTACGGAGAGCGAGCGAGTGACACTTAACAGTACAGGATTGACTTCTAGTAACCTCTGGCTATTTCTGACTAGTACGGGTTCACAACTAAATTGACATCCTGCAGTGATATTATGGCATCTCTAGCGAGTAGATAACTTAAAAAAATGTAAACTAGGCGACTAGCGTTGCACAACCGCAACTAAGCGAAATCTCCCAAAATTATGAATCATTACTTTTTTCGTTTCGGTATCTTCTAGCACTTAGGCGATTTCTGGAATTCCGCTGCTGGTCAGAGTCTCTTCTCCAGGGAATTTTCAGACGGATTAGGCGAACACTCAAGCTTCGATTCAGCTTTAAAATGAAAGATGTATTAAGTTTTGATGGCATCTCTATACCTACCTACTAATTAGTTGAAAATAATCTGTCTTAGATTAACTGTCACTCAAAGAAAAAAAGAAAACCCACACGGCTAAAAATTTGAGCCTAAATTTTGAACCATTCGTCGGTTTAAGCAATTTTTTAAACATTTTTGTAATAAATTCCACACCGTTAAATAACCTACCCCAATTTTGAATTTATTGCGAATTAGCTTTAAAACTGAACTGAAAAAAACGTCTAAAATTTTTAAAATTTATTTTCATTTATTTCTGAAAGCTTTTTCAAGTCATTGAATTTTTCTGATTGCAGTTTTGTGTGCGCTGTAGCTCAGTGGGTAGAGCAGACAACTCTGATGCGGGAGCGTCGGTTCGAGTCCTGCCAACTGATACCTATGTTTTTTAATTGTTAAGACATTTCTGGTTTAAAATTAAAACTCTTTTCTTCACGCCCATTTTGTCGAATACTGGTGCAACTTAAATTCGGTTTGGACATATATGTAGCCTAGAAAATATTAAAATTTTTAAACGTGCATTGAGCTAAGGCATTGGTATTTGCATTCCCAAATAGTATAGTTTCGCAGCAGTTACCTACTACCTCAATTTACTAGTGGGGAGATCTAACCAAACTACCAACCAAGTTAAGTTAATCGTTGCCGCTCGTGTCGCTTGATTTGAATACTCGTCCGGATATGCGATATTGTATTTAGTTGATACATATTTAAAATATGCCAATATTCTCATTTCAATTTCGTATTTTAATACTCGCTTTTTATTTATTTGCATACAGTTGTGTTCACTATAATAGTAGTGAAATTAATTTGACGAAATAAAAAAAAGCTGTGTTTTTAATAGTTTTCATATAAAATATAGTGGGTTCCATAACAGAAACCACATAAAAAGAAATTTAAAAGTTTTGCCCAAAGTCCAGGAAAAATTAATAAACTTTAAAAAATTTACATCAAAATTTCAATATTTTGGAGCCGAATTCTTGGAAAATTTTTGAGTACGCAGTTTTTAGCTCATTCAATTTAAGCATACCAACGTGCAAGTTAGTTTTTTTTGTCAAGGGTATTTTTTCTCATGAAAAAAAAAAAACAAAAAAAAAGAAATAACTCAACACCCTTGACGAAAAAAATTCTGAAAATTCAGGGAAATTTGTGAGCGAGCTCTAACTTGCACAAAATCGATTGTTTACAAAACTGTTTACTCAAAAGTTTTCTAGAAATTCTGTAAAAAAATTTGAAGAATTTCATGGCCATTTTTTAAAATTTTATTACCTTTCCTGAACTTTGTGTAAACTTTGAAATCCCTTTTTATGTGGTTTCTGTTATGGACTATATTTTAAATGAAAATCATTTAAATCACAGCCTCTTTTTATTTCACTACTATTATATTGAACACAGCTGTACATACATATGTATATATTATACAAGATTTTTGCACACAATTTGTTAAACACGTAACGAAATACGCCGAAGATCAAGTGCGTGCATCAACAAATTCAAAGTTTTGAGCGCTAAAAGCTGCTGATCAGAGTCCACCTCGCATTTGAAGCGTGGAGATAAAATTTCTTCAACACCATCTTCGAGAGAAGCCTTTTAAGTATGATCAGCACAAAAATGGTGTGTGGAATCTAAAAATAAAATAGTAGACATTTAGGTATTGGACATGTCACATATGTCTGTTCTGATGCCCGTAACGGCTGTTCCAACGTTTTTTGATTATTTTTTGATAATTTTATATTTTTTTTTATTTTTATTTTTTTTTTTAATCATAATAACTTAATAATTGCCTTTTATTGAAAAACGATTAAAATAATCATTACCAATTAAAAAATCCGTCTAATTGATTACTAATCAAATTTAACAGGCCTTTTGTGCACGTTTTCAGTGCGTGCCGGGTGGGGGCCACATTCGTTCAACGGGGTATTTCTTACTTATTCCTTTTTACACCATTCAATTTACCATATAAACTTATGTAGGAGCGTGAGATACGCTTCCCTTACCAATGCCAGACTGATGAAATAGCATACTTAAAGAAATCTGAAGAGCCGTGCCTGCAGTTCTGGACATCGACAAGGAAAATGGTGGCTTCTATATAGCGAAGTTCTTGGTATACACTCGTCGCACCATCGGCACGATATCACAATGTCCTGTGTTGACGCCTGTAAGTACTCTCACCGCAGATTTGTTTAGTTTGAGCACGAAGCTACTTATTTCCATAACAAGCCATTGCCATATGGACTTTGAGACTTTGCAACCATCCCAGTTAGTCCATAGTAAACTAGTTCCCAATGGTGGTCGCACAGGGTTTCCGCCTGCTGTATGCCCATTTCAGAGCCTCTCCGGGGACCCAGCAGAAAGAAATGTTGAGATGATTCAGAGCCTTAAGCGAAAGTCGAAATTTAGCTGGTTGGATTGATACCTTTAAGGTAGCCTCCACAAAAGAGTCGAAGTTACACACTTCGTATCCCGTTCTGTACCGTTTACAAAAGCGATAATTTAAAGACAATTTGAAATATAGCCCACAAGCAGAACAACCCCTAAACCATAAAAAAGGAATCGGTTGAGAACTGTCCGAAAGAGAACCGTTTGCGAACGAGCCGATATGTAATGCACATCGCAGTGTAAAGGTGGGCAAATGACTGATGTCGAGCTAGAACTAGTACTGTCGTCCAATGGTTTAGTTCTAGCATAGTTCTGAACTAGTTGTTTTTGCAGGGTATGTACGTGTAATAACACTTTTAGAAATTAAACATCGTTAAGTCACAGTTTATGCATTAGAATCAGATTTGTATATGCCGATTTTTATATCAACTGAAGCACTTAATCGCTTAATTGTTTTTCCTTAATCATATCTTTTTTTCTGCCTTTGCGCACAGCATATATGCAAATACAACAATACTACTAACACGCCAGTCTTAGTAATAAATAACTCACGCCAAATGGAAACACCAAAGTATGACAACCAACACTCCACCTGTTTTTGCACCTGGGTGTGGGCCACGAGGGTCCACTGCTGCCGAATTCGGATGTCGATTAGAAAACCTCTTGAACCTAAGCCCCTTTGTCTATAAACAAAATGACCTAGTGAAGCCCCGTAGGCTTTTGGGAGTGTTTTCGAAATGAAATCAGGCAGTACCGCAACGTACAGGGTTCAAATCCGGCCAAGGACTGTTAATTCGACAACACTCCCCAAAACCTTCGGGAAATGTTTTTGTCGTTACCACAACAACAACAACAACAACAACAACAACAGATACAAATCCGGTACATTCAGACCATAGCACCTCTAGGTACTACCCTTTCAATCTTATTTCGACAACGTCAATAGCCATACATCAACGGAATTTTATGACTGAGTCCACTTTTCCGTACACGGTTCAAAATTTTTACCTAAATTTTAAACTTTTCTGGGCTACATACATATATGTTTTAAAATTCAAAATTGGTGTATGCTTAAATTAAAATTTAGGCTCAAATTTTTAGCCGTGTACACAAATTACGTTAGTTTTATATCTTTCACTTCAGCTGAAAAGAAAATTTTTTGTAAAACCAATACACTCGCCTCTTTTTATTCGTAAGCACTTAGCAATATACTAGCCACTTGAAACTATGCAACTAAAATTATGGGCGCTTGTAAGTTTTTCTAAGAGTAGTTTTTTTTTGGTTTTTTTTTTATTTTATTTTCATTTTTTTTTATCTCATTTCATTAACTTTTTTTATTTTATTTTGTTTTATTTCATTTTATTTTATTTATTTTATTTCTATTTTATTTTATTTTGTTTTATTTCATTTTCTTTTTCTATTTTATTCTATTTTGTTTTATTTCATTTTATTTTATTTTCGAAACATGTCATCCCATACCATCGCTGTGCATATCGTTGTAATTTTTCCTCTAATATCAATTATTTTATTTTACATTTTACTTTATCTCATTTTATTTAATATTTTTGTTTAGATTATTTTTTATTTAATTTATTTTTAATTTTGTTGTTTTATCTCATTTTATTTTATTTAATTTTATTTTATTTCATTTTATTTGGTTTTATTTTGATTCATTTCATTTTTTGTATTATTTTCTTTATTTTAAATTTTTTTGTTTTAATTTAATTTTATTTTTTTTATTATTTTATGTTATTTTAATCAATTTTCTCATTTTATTTTTATTTTATTTAATGTGATCTCATTTTATTTCATTTTTTTATTTTGTATTATTTCATTATATTTGGTTTTATTTAATTAAATTTTTTTATTTTATTTTATTTGGTGTTATTTTATTTATTTCATTCTATTCTCTTTTATTTAGTTTAATTTAATTTTTTTTTCTTTTTCTTCATTTTATTTTATTTCATTTTATTTTTTGTTATTTTATTTATTTCTATTTAATTTTTTATATATTTTATTTTTACTTTTTTTATATTTTTTTAATTTTATTTTTACTTTTTTATGTTTTATTTAAATTTTTTTTTTATTTTAATTGATTGTTTTATTTAATTTAATTTTATTTTATTTTACATTTTATTTTATCTCATTTTATTTCATTATTTTATTTAGTTTTATTTAATTTTTTTTATTTAGATATTTTTTTTTTGTTTTAGGTTATTGCTTTATTTCATTTTATTTTTTGTTATTCTATCTCATTTTATTTTATTTCATTTTATTTTTCTGCTATTTTTTAATTCATTTTCTCATTTCATTTTATTTTATCTCATTTTATTTCATTTCTTTATTTTATTAAATTTGGTTATATTTCATTTTATTTGGTTTCATTTAATTTAATTTTATTTTGTTTCATTTTATTCTATTCTATTTCATTTCGTTTTATTTGATTTTTTTTTTTTTCTTTTTTCTTCATTTTATTTTTTATTTTATTTTTTTCCATTCCATTTTTTATATTTTTTTTTTTTTTTTTTTAATTTGTTTTATATTTTACTTTTCCTTTTTTTATATTTTATTTTCACTTTATTTTATTTATTTGATTTTTATATTTTATTTTACATTTTATTTTATCTCATTTTATTTAATTTTTTTATTTGAAATTTTTTTATTTAATTTTTTATTTTATTTTATTTCATTTTATTTGGTTTTATTTCATTTTTTGTATTTTTTTCTTCATTTTAAATTTTTTTGTTTTATTTTATTTTTTAATTATTTTATGTTATTTTAATTTATTTTCTCATTATATTTTGATTTTATTTTATTTTATCTCATATCATTTCATATTTCTTCATTTTATTTTATTTTGTTTTATTTAATTTTTTTTTTATTGCATTCCATTTTTGTTTTTATATTATTTTCCATAAATTCAAAAATCGTACTAAAGCAAAATTACCTACCGTGTTGAGTATTCATTGTTAGCTTCAATAAATTCAACACTACTAGTCCCATGCTTCGGCGCTGTGTTTCCAAAAAAATCATCGCTCTGTGCACTTACACGATCCATGTTTCTCTCAGCGAGCGTATCCATAGTATCCCTACGTAGTTTTGCATTTGTAGTGGTATCACTTTTAAGTTATTTTTTCATGCTCTATTTAGCTGTTTAGTTTTTTTTTTGGCGAATGCCAACGCAGTTTCAGTAGACCTATTTGCTACATATTTAATTTTTTAGATCCTAGATTTTTTCTGAAAAGCTTTCGTCGCCAACTTATTTGTTTTCTAAATGCGAAAATATTAATCCATGAATAATGTAATCTGTAAAAACAAAAATATTTTTCTTGTTTCAACACTAAATGTAAACAAAGCTTTGCCCCTCTAAATTTATCAATACATATGTATGTATGTGCATGCAAGCATACCCAATAAGCTTTTATATTAGTTAACAATTCAAAAACAATCGAGAAAACAATTTCTCACGTCTTAGCTTAGATAATGAACGTCACACGGGTAGGATGAGACACTTATAGAGCGTGATCTTTGTTCGTCGAGATATGATCTTACTTCTCGATTGCCTACTCAGTCCAGAGTAGCACTTGTTGAACGTTGAATGTCTAGTCTGACGTTATTTTCGCTGGCTGCCTAATAGACAAAGTCCTTAAGATTCGATGACAGCAAATACTTTGTCTTGTCCACGTGTTCACAAATTGGATATCGAAGGTGATTTTGAAACCTTTCGCACAATATTTATTGGGTATCCCTATTATGCGGTGTAAACATGTTTTCTAGTGCATGTCGCTTTGGAGGCATATTTTTAACGTACAAACACTTATACATACATGTGCAGATATGTTAATACGGTAGTATAAAAGCAATAAGGCCGAGTTCACTATGAAATAATTCATTCATTAATCAATTAACCGGTTATCTGGAATAAGAAAGTCAGCAAGCAGTAAACAATTTATTTAAGATTTGATCAGCCCTTTGGGATTGGTCTCTCATTTGGACCTAGTAGTTTTAATAGATGGCTGCGAGTTCGCAAAACGACGCCTGCGGGTTAGGGGTTTAGAATATGTCCAAGGTAGGCATACCAGTCGCAAGAGGCGACTAAAATGTACCAAGGTAATGACGTGCAATTCGATGGTTGATTTACGGATATGATGCCTCTCACGACTCATTACCCATCTTATCTTTCCTTAAAGGAGGGGTGACATGATTAGACATCAGGTTGCACTGAACTGTCAATTCGACAACACTCCCAAAACCTTCGGGTAGTGTTTTAGTTGTTACAAACAACAACCTCACAAACCAGGGAGAGGCGATACACTCTTTTTCAACTTTGCTCTGTATAGTGAAATAGGTTAAACTCCTGCTCATACAGACTGAACTTCAACTTACCAAACGTCTACCCAGTATCTCCTCATGATATGAACCGTCTTTTTAACTGGCCAAAAGAGCAGAATCTTCTACAGACCTGCTAAATAATGATTACTAATCGTAATGATTACCGGTTTGGTTAATTATATTCTTGAGTCCATTTAATGATTGATTACCATTATTTTAAATTTTTTATGATTTTCCAATTAATTAAAAAAAAATAATCATGACTTTTTACGATTATTAAAAAATCAAAAAAAGTTGTTTTGATTACTTTTGATTTTTTTTTTTTTTTTTCAGTATTGTTATAGAAGCACATAAATATACACATCAACATATTTGATAAATTTTAATAGCCTTTTGTTGTAATAACCTGTTTAGTTTATGTTGAGCTTTAGGCCAATAATTTGAAATAAAACACTTTATTTAGTTTTATATTCAAATTTTATTTTATTTGGTCGATATTTCGGCCTCAGTCTGAGGTCATCTTCGGGACACATATGACAGTGTATTATCAGTCGGAAAAAATCAAAAATAATCCAAAAAAATTAAAGATAATCAAAACAATTTTTTTTTTTTGATTATTTTTGGATTTATTTTTTTATTTTTTCTAATTGACTACGGTCAATTGATGTTTCTTGAAAAACAATTAAAATAATCATTACCAATTAAAAAAGCCGTCTAATTAATTGATTAATAATTATTAAACAAATTTAACAGGTCTGCAAAATAACTATGATCCACGCCTATTGAAACTGCCTGTTTTCTAGTGCTTACGTTAGAAGAGTGTGTGAGAATTTAGTAGTAGTGTTAGAAAAACAACAATATGTATTAGAATTTACAGTATCATTTATTTTCCATTTGAGCTGCTGTGTAAGGGCCAATAACAAATGATCCAATAATTTTGCTCTCTTTTTTTCTTTACACATTCACCAATTAATATATTAGTATATTTGTTCGTAATTTTTTATTTAATTTATTAAATATTTATATTATTATTTATGCAAGCAAATTTAACGATTAAATGCGTATTACAAGTAATACAATTAAATGTTAAATATTAATATATATAAGTAAGTATAAGTATATATATATAGTATGTTTGTAAGTAGGTACAATTGAATTTGCATTTCCTTGTTTTTGTGATATATTTTTTTGCTGTTTTTTTGTTCTTCTTTAAATATGTAAATATATTTATTTTTTGCATTTGTAGTGGCGCTGCAGCAAAACTAAGATAATAGCACACAATAATCAATCCACATAGTTGTTTCTTATTATACAATTATTATCTAATTTTTTTTTTTTTATTACATAGATCATGTTTACTATTTATAACGCATTCATAATAAATCAATAAACATACGCAATTTGATTTGAATTTACAGTGGCGTAAATGTGTAAGAATGTAGATTACTGCTGAAGCCCTAGTACAAAGGAGTTTTTGCTTAATGCAGCGCAGCTTGAAAAAATCGTTGCGCTTTTGATTCTTTATTCATACACCCACACTAACGCATGCAGACGCACATGCACACGTCTTGTTTTAGAATAAAATTTGCACAAACATTTTAAAATTATGAACAATAAGTACGTATGACGCAATCTTTTGTAACAGAGTAGCAAAAGCCAGACGATATAATACTGAAAAAAGCAACTTAATTTACCAAAGTGGGTTGTTGAACTGATCAAAAACACACGATCGTTGGGCAAAGTGTGTACGTTAAAATTTTTACAAGAGGCTCCTTGTTTTTCTTTGCAACTCGTTTAGAAAAGATTGCGGCTATAAAATAAGTTAAACTAAATATGCAAAATGCATCTGAAAATGTTCGAAAATGAACATTTAAAATAAACAAAGAAGGCATCTCAAAATGTTTCAAATATTCGCACATTTATAATAAAAAAAAAAAAAAAAAATAATTAAAAGGAAGTTTGTCTTTTTCCTCGGAGTCAGTGGCTTACGGCTCAAACCAGTTCTATTTTCGTTTAAACATGTTACTCAGTCGGCGTTTAGGTGGCGAATTCTAAAAATATAAAAATAATTATTAACAAAATTGCAGCATGAAGAAATTATAATAAAATTCTATATTTCACAGACCTAATTTGTAAATTCCTGTTTTCTTTTACACCCCTACTTCAATGAGCTGACAAAGATTGTAAAGTGTTTTCAAAAATGATTTTAAGCTATATTCTGTCTGCCAACGGATATTGTTGAACACAAAACATTCAACACACATGACATGTAGATGCTTGCCTTATGAAAATCTGCATTAACAGGGGTTTTAATGTAAAATATTACATAGTCTGTGAAGAAGAGTTATGATTAAGCAGAAGTAGACCTAGTCTCTTGTCTCCAAAGAGATGTGAATTCACTTGTTCGGAGAATATAATTTTCCTTTACACTTCCCTGCATCCCAGACTTTGATGCCCTCTTACGTAATTGAACCAAAAAATGTCCATGTAAAGTTCCAGTACTCTGCTATTAACACCTCGAAATCGATTTGCATTGGAGGTGCCACTCCACTTTCCGATTCCGGATTGATGTGTATAGAAATCTTGGTAAAAATGTTCGGCTCCCTACTAGGCACATTTCAGCAAGTTCAGCATGAAACATTTTGTTTCTACGGAAGGAGCGACTAGCCTTTTTGAGCAAGTACTCCACCGATCTTTATGAAATTTTCACAGTTAATTCTCGTGCTTACTGGTTACAGCATAGACTATAGTATATAATTTTGGAAAAGTTGGCGGGCCACGCCACCATGCTACATAAAATTTTAATCTTTTATAGGCGTCCAAAGTACTCAACCGCCCACATATTTTTGGATGTTTTTTGTTTTTCCGACAGGATGAATAATTGATGTACATATATTGGAACGATTTTCCGTCATACCTTGTAAAATTTGGTTTTGAGACAAACCGGTTTTGGCCTTGTGCCATCATCAGTGTCGATTTTCGTTCTGATCTGTTGTTGTCGTTTGTCTTGTATTTATAGTAGGTAGCAGGTAACGTCAGCATGGGTGTCTGTTTGTGTACGTGTGTGCATGTGTTGTGTGTGTACATTCAGAAACGGGGGTGGTTTGCATCGATCGGTTTTTGTGTGGTTGACTGAGGCAGGTAAAAGTTGGTGATTTTTGTTGTTTGACCTTTTTTGCTTGTTTGTTGTTTTTGATCCTTTGCTGTTTTGTGTTTATTTGTCGGTGCGTGTGTGTTCGTTGTACCTGAGTGGTTGCTTTGTTTTTTGTAAACCAATTTAAAAGGTTCGAATATTGTGTCGGAAACAGTGTTTGTCTGCTCGTTTATTATTCTACCGTCGAATGTTTTTTGTTTGTAGATTTCCGTGTTACGAGTACGTTCAGACGTCGGATTCCGTGTTTTTTTGTTGTAATCTCTAATGTGCTCTGTGAACCTCGTTCTTACTTGTCATCCTGTTTGTCCTATGTAACTGTGCTGGCATTCACAAGTGAGCTTTTATACACCATGGCTGCTAAACGGATCTTCTGAGTTAGTTTTTGTTCTTAGCTCCCGTCCTAAATTGTTCAATGTTTTGAACGCTGTGTTGATGTTGTATTTTCTAAGGAAATTTGCTAATTTATGTGTTGCCCTTCCAGTATATGTCATTGTCGTAAAGGTTTGTGTACTTTCCTCTCTATTGTTTCTTTTTTGTACTCTAAGATTTCTCCTGAGTTTATCTACTAGTGCTTTTTTATATACCTTGTTTGTAGCGATGTTATATATTATTCCAAGCTCTCTTCTATATGCTTCTTGTATAAGAACTAAGTGCCTTAGCGCTGCATTTAATGTTGTTGTGGGTGGTTCGAGGTATTATGTATTATTGTGTCGGTGGCCATTGGTTTCCTATATATGTAGTAGTTGAATTTATTCGTAGCTTTAACAATACTAATTGTGAGGTCCAGATAATTGATCCTCCGTCTTTTTCGGTTTCCATTGTGAATTTTATGTTCCCGTGCTGCTTGTTGAGGTACTCCAGTACTTGCTCTTCGTTGTTGGTAGTTAAAACGCATGTGATATCATCCAAATACCTAGCGTATTATTAAAATAACACACCTAATTTGGAATTCAATTCCTGTATATACTCTTTTTGCAGGTTTTGCATAAACGGTTCCATAAGAATAGCCGATGTTGGGTTTCCCATCGCAAGTCCGTTTGTTTGTCTGTATATTTTATGGTTGAATTGAAAATAGTTTTGACGTAGAGTGGTTCTTACCGTGTTCGTGATTTGCGTACTTTTTACTTTATCTTTTGTTTTACGTAGTATTATAGAGTTTACTATGTTCAATGTCTCTGCTAGTGGTATTGATGTGTATAGATCTTTTATGTCGAAAGATACCAATTTGCTGTCCTTTGTCACTTCACTACATAAATACAAGACAAACGACAACAACAGATCAGAACGAAAATCGACACTGATGATGGCACAAGGCCGAAACCGGTTTGTCTCAAAACCAAATTTGACAAGGGATGAAGGAAAATCGTTCCAATATACATCAAGTGTTTTTTGTTCTTTATTGACGTCCAAACTATATAAAGCACAACCACGAATTTTTTTGATTCAAGATAATGATATTTTATAAAAATGTGTCCTATATATACAAGGTGGCGCAAAAGTAAGCTTCCGATGTTCAGCATATCGGTTGTGGCACGTGCAGTGTGTGCTGTTGCACCGTCTTGTTGGAACCATATGTTCTCCAATCCCAATTCATCAAGTTGCGGCAAAAAGAACTCGTTGATCATTGCTCTGTAGCGCTCACCATTCACAGTAACCGTTTGGCCCCGACCGATTATTGGTCAAATAAATAGTCAGCAATATTCCGCGTTCTGGAGCAGTGTAGCGTAACATTGTTTATTAACGTGTATTTCGCATGTGTTTACTACACAAATGTCAAAACAGACCTGACTTTAGGGGCCAATCGCAAAATTTATAGCATTTTCTGATAGGAGGATTACTTTTGCGCCACCTTGTATATACAATTACAGATATACGCAGTGTGGAAAATTCAGTTTGTATGGGGTTTGCCCCGCCCTTTTCCCCTTATCACACACATTACATGAGGTGTTAGGGGGTTACATCATATAACCCCTCCCCGACTTTTATTGCTCTAACATAAATGCTTACATAGATATTTATATTGGTAATAATATTCGTATGAGGTATAGACCAATATGTGGACCAGACCTCTTAAATAATGATTCCTAATCGTAATGATTACCGGTTCGATTATTTTCTTGAGAATCCATTTAAAGATTGATTACCATTACTTTCAATTTTTAATAATTATGTTCGAATTATTTAAAAAAAAAAAATAATTTAAAAAAATGAGTATTTTTCACGATTAAAAAAATCAAAAAAATTGTTTTGATTTTTTTCAGTATTGTTGTAGAAGGCACATAAATATACACATGAACAATACTAAAAAAAATTAAAAAATAATCAAAATTAATCAAAACAATTTTTTTTTATTTTAGTTTTTTTTTTTTTGCTAATCGTGATCAATTACTAATTGACTTTTCTTGAACAATTAAAATAACCATCACCAATTAAAAAAGCCGGCTAACTAATTGATTACTATTTACTAAACAAATTTAACAGGTCTGATGTGGTCCAAGGCGACCCAAAATGTGTTATTGTTGTTGTAACGACAAAAACACGCCCGGAAGGTTTTGGGGAGTGTTGTTGAACTGACAGTCCTTGGCCGGATGTGAATCCGGTACGCTCCGGTGCTCCCTGGCATTACTTCCCGACTGTCGTGGTAGCGATTTATGACCAGTGAAACCTTCTAGGTTATGTCATCCCTCCTTCCGTAAGAGGTGTGAGGTATCATATCCGTAGATCAACCATCGAGTTGCACGTCATTACCTCTGTGCATATTAGTCGCCTCTTACGGCCGATACGCCTACCTCGGGCATATTCTAAACTAACCCGCAGGGGGTCCCCAAAATGTGTTCGTACGATATGGGTATCAAACGAAAGGTGCTAATGAGTGCTGCAATAAGCGATGAGAATAAGTTTCATATCTCAAAGTGTTTGATGCTTAATATCGGACTCAGTCTGTTATAAGTTCTGAGACGGAGACGGAAGCGTGACCGGGTTTTTAGAATTGAAATAAAAAGTTTTAAGTTGGACCATCTTTTAAGTCAATACCAAATTTGATTGAAATAGGTGCAGTAGTTTCGGAGGCCTTTAGATACAGGTTTGTTACACGACAGATATCCCCAACCGAACAGCAACGCTCTCTACCTACCAAGGTGTTGCCCCTATTTAAAAGTTTTTAATTGAGTGAGTTTTGCCAATATGGGTATCGAAAGGAATATATTTTGAGTCTTATTTCTACTATTTTCGATGTGTAAACATATTTGGGCTCGGTAGGGGCTGTCCAGAAAAGTTACGCATCGCTACTTGTAGGCGTAAGTGTAAGCACCTTTGGGCCCGACAGAGTAGCGAAATTACACGTAAGATCTGGTTGCGTCTCTGTCTGTGCCTTGTTGTTGATGTTGTTTCTGTGCATATCTGAGTTGTAAGTGAAATTTGGCTTAGTATGCGTGTATAGAATTTTGTTTGACTGCTTTGCTGATATTTATGTGACGCTCTGGTTATGTGGGTGTGTGTATGCAAGTGCTTTGCTGATTGTTATTATTCGGTAATCGTGACTAAACTAGAAGGAAATGAAAGGAAAGGAAGGCAAGGAAATGAAAGGAGACTGGTGAAAGAAGAGAAAAGCATATAATATAAAAATATATTAAAGTAAAGACACAGCAGAGAAGAGAAAGGAAAGAAGGCGAAGAAAGGAGTAGCTAATAACTAAAATAAATTAAAGTTTTGTGCTTGAAATTTGTCCACTGGGCGAGGTCTAATTTAATAAAATGTATGTACAGGATACATATGTTTACACATCAAACTCCACGAGTGCTTGTTACTCACGCCTTTTTTGTTTCTAGGCGAGTCACCAGCTATTGCTATTATATTTATTTTCTGCATATCTATGCATGTTATAGACTTGACCCATATGGATGAGCTACACTTTAAACTCTCCTAGTTGAGTTTTGTCATTTTTTGTTGGATGTTGGATGCCACCTATCTGATGTTGGATGCCACTATCTGAAATTTTTTCAATGAAATGAGATATGCCTCTGTTATTTTTGGAGTGGTTTTAAACATTTCGACCATTTACAACAGCAACTTTCCTTGGTCGGAAACTGCACAGACGGAGGGAGAGATTACATGTGACATAAAGTTGTTTACAAAAATAGCAGCACTTTATCTCAAATTCAAAACATTAAATAAATTCGGTAGTTTATGTCAGTTACTAAGAATTGAAAGTAATTGGTAATCAATCATTAAATGGATTCTCAAGAAAATAATTAACCAACAGGTTAAAGAAAAATAAATAGATGTAAGTTTTTTATGAACGCGAGGCACCTGACCATAGACACTTGACACTTTTCAGCATGGTATACGAATTTTAAAGGTAGATTAATTTCAAATCAGAAAATTTTTGAAGCGTTTTTTAATTACATTTTTCGTACACATTATGTTAGAAAAGTGCCACATTGGTCATATATAATTTTGGGAATTTTGAAATTTAAATACTAAGAATGTAAACGCTTTGAAAGCAAGTTCTTGACGACTGCATATACCGAAACTTATTTATACTCTTTAACCGTAGTTTACGCGTTTACATGTCCAGCTCAAATGCACTATAACCATTGCTTTTTTTCATTCGTTGGCGAAAACTCCCTTCAACCACCAAAAAATTGTTTGTCAGTCAATCTGTTAGCATGATTTAGTAGTAGGAAAAGCACGTTCACAACATAACGAAAACACCACCATTTTTTACGGTTTTTTTCGTGTACATCGGATCGCACCGAGAATTTTTCATATTTCGACTAACCTATTAATGGACTTTCAAAATCCCTTCATATTACACACGCCAAAAATTATTAATACAATTTTTTGTTTGCAATTTATTGATGCACACTATCAATGTTTAGAATAGTATTTAGCGATTTTGAATTAAACACATTGAAGATTTCCTTAAAATAAACGATTATCAAACGAGGAAGAAGTAGCAAAATTTATCGAGTTTCGCTCTCCTAATAAAGCACAAATCAATGCAATTTCAAAAACAACATGAAAATTAATTTGTTCCATATAATACACAAAAATTAAATTGTTTCACACAATTTCTTAACAAAACTTAATTTACAAAACTATTAATTTGTTCCACAAAACAACAATAGTTCATCCTGTAATATCTAATAACATATACATAAGTTGATAGATCTGATATCTCTAACGACATTACATGATTTTCAAGATTTAAAGTATGCTGTGCTCAAGCTGGCGGCACAAACTAATACAACATGTTTTCCTATCTCAGTTATACAAAAAAACAGCTTTTCAAATGACAAAAAGCATTTACGATATCTGAGCTTGGGTGTTACGTATATTGCGACAAAGTTAGATAGACCAAAACTATGAGTGGTCCAAACACTGCCAAAAAGATTGTTAATTGTAATTGTTGATCCAAACGCATCCAGATGCTTGACCACATATTCAGCACATCGGCTAACGTAATCTTAACTTCCGTATCATAATTATAGTTATCATGATTATCGTTTAATGTTTTTAGAAATAAAACAGGCGAAGTTATTGTTGGTTGAGGCTTTACGCTCGCCACCAGCTCATGCTGCGACATCAATGTGTATGTAATGGAATGTCGCTGCTGCTCCCGCCTTTTTTCTAGCCGTTCAAATTCAGCTTGATTTTCTGGTGTGGCAACAACATCAAATTCAACATTCGCCACCGCAAAGGGCGCAGCCGATACAGTTTCAGCAGCCAATTGTTCAAATCGTTTACAACGTGCATCAAATATTTCTAGGTCATCTGCAGTTGAAGGCTCATCAGCAGCCTCGTTTTTAAGACTTTGCTCCACTGGTAGTGATATATTTTCGCTTTGGCTGGATGAACTGCTATCGTTACTTGTATCGGTCTCATCACTCTTGATTGTAGTTTCTGCTGCACACTTTTCATCCACGATTATATTCTGCGTTGTTTTCTCATCGACAGTCAATTGTGAATCATTCGAATTGTATGCATAATCTTCTGATACTTCAGTGAATTCATGACTTTTCGTGGACGACAATGTTTTACATTCACCACTAGTTTCTTCAATAATCGCCGTAGTCGTACCCGCTACAAGTTCACTGAAGTAATTTGATGTATATTCAGGTATATCATACTCTTCAGGATATTCGGATTTTTTCGCTAAAACTATTGTTGCATTCACACGAAACGTACGACTATTGTTATTGTCTTCGCTTTCGCGCGCACTATCAATATCCAGGCAACCACCTTGCAGCCGCTGTTCGGTGTCAATATCACGTCCACGATTGTAGTTATCGCGTCGTTGCTTATGCGCCTTTTTCCTCATTTGTTCGCGCAATTTAACGCGATTCGGTGTGCGATAACTTCCGCCACTGGCGTACAGCGATAGACGTGGTCCACGATCGCGTTTATGTCGACGTTGACGATGACGACGAGCATCACCACCGAAACTACTACTACGACGTCCAAATGCATCGCTTGAGCTCGCAGTTGTGGTTGTGGTGGCAGTTGCCGAGGTCGTTGTAGTACCTGTGGACGTACTAACAGCTTGCCGCAGTACGCCTACCCCGCCTTCTAAAGGAGTCTCCTCTGGTAAGCATTGCACTTTTGATGGCGTACGTGTTGCTGTGCTAGCTGTGGATGGTGTTGTCTCTGATGAACCACCTACAGGCGATTGTCGTAGACGACGTCCGATTTGTAATCGTAGCAATGAGCTGCGTCTTTTACGTGCTACACGCTGTTGTTCCAACATTTTCAAATGTGATTGTGAAGCGTGTACGTGATGTATGGCTGATACATCGGCTAAGCAGAGTGTTGGCGGTTGTTGTGATTTTTTTTCGACAGTTAGCGAAAGCCTCGAATTACCAGATAGTGACATGAACTGATCAAATAAACAACGTCGATCGTAATGGGATTTACTTTTTCGTGGTGTTGAAGTGCATATAGCTTCGGGACTCTTTAAACACATTGTTTTGAAATTTTTCTTCTGCACAGCTTTCAGTAGATCGAATGATAATTTTGGTTTCTGTACAGAGTCCAATTTTGTTCGAAGTATATAGCAAAATAATAGGATTATTAATGTTTGAATTTTTTAGTTGGCAAAGTGTATGATTACATTAAAAACACTTTCAAAAGATTGAACTCCAAATTATAGGTTGCACTATGGTAACAACGTAACGACAACGTAACGACAACGTAACGACAACGGAACTAGAACACAACAATAACAACTTCAACAGAATTGATCACAATGAACATAAAACAAGACGAACACACAGAAAAATTCCAAAACAAAGAAGTCGACGTATGGCTCTTTCCACGTTGGCGGGTGTGACTTTCTACTTCAATTTTAAAATGTGAGTCTTTAATTAATTCTTTAATTAAATTAATAATAATTCTTTTATGTTACTTTGAAGCGGTAGATAAGATGATCAAGAATAAAGATTGCAAACATAAATATGACAACTTAAACACGCGTGAAACAATTTATATATCAAAAAATCGGACTTTAGAGAGCATCTGCCACCCTGCTTAAATCTTTTTTTTTTTTTTTTGTTATTTGCAGAAACTTCTTTAAAGTCCTGGTAAGATTTGCCTTTCGAAGGAATCAACAAAAAGTGCACGACTCAACAAAAAAGTCACGACTTGGCAACATATGTAGTTAAGCTATCGTCTTGAAAGTTCAATGTACTCACTAAAAATGCAACGCTCACAATCGTATATTTATTTCAATTTCATTCGCGTTCCGTATTAATTACTGTGGAATGAGCCTCATACGTCCGTAATTGACTAACCAAACTAAGATCCAAATGAGTACCTTTGAAAGGTTTTCAATAAACTGGTTCGACTAAATTTAGTATTCAGTATTTCCGAGTAGGTGCTCCAAAAATATTCCACTTCTGAATTAAAATATTTTTTAGCTCTGAATGGAGTATCTTAAACTTACATATTTTGGTTAGTTCGAATGTAATTTCCGCAAACATTCAAAGTCGGCACATTTTTTTCTCCCAAGTCCCTCCGAAATACGTTTATTACTTTACTGCGACTCACCTTTCGAACCCATTTCAAACTGCAAAACTTTTCCAATATTAATCCATATATATTCCCAAACCTTTGAGAATTTTACATCCTATCTAATCTCATCAAAATTATAAAGGTATTCAGTATATTTCTGCACATATACATCCATATTGCACACCTAGATAACTAAATGTTCTTGATTTTTGAAGTTATGCTTAATACAAAGTTTCTGAACTCAGTACGATCGATCTATATACGAGTATTCGCTTCTATAGTAGTATTCATCTAATCTTAATATTAAAATAAAAGTCAAAGTTTTTAAACACAGGGCATTTAACAAATTCTCTTCTGGAAAATCGATATATAAATAATATAATTGATGAGGTTTTTAATTTTGAAATAGTTTTCGAAATTTTTTTTAAATATTAAAATTTTCCCATATTAGTATTTTATTGAAACTGTTTTAATTCAGAATCTTGACTATGATGTGAATATATTTCCAGTTGAAACTTCACACATTAACAACTTTACAATTAAAATAGTTATTTACACAATGTTAACGAATTCTAACCAATTTTTTATATCGATTCGAAAAAGGTTTGCACTCATACAAAATTAACAATTAAGCAAATCCAATATATAAATATTAGTGATGTTACAAATATTCGCATTCGCAAAATTCCTGCTATTGCTTTTGAATATGAATATCCAAAAAACAATTTGAAGGCTAATAAAATCAAAATCAATTTATTTCATAAAGCAGTGCAAGGAAAGATAAAAAAATTTTCTAAATATTCACATTTTCATGTTCAAAATATAGCATTCGTTACATCACTAATAGATATATATATATATATGTACACACAAAGTTTAAAAACGTAGTTTTGCTTTTAAGATTTATACAGGCGTGTACTGCTAATTACCCTGTAGGGAAATCAGTTAACTACAAGTCGACTATTAGTTCACTATTTTTCAACTAGCTTTGTCTTTCCCTCAACTACTTTACATTACTTTTATCCGACTACTTTTACATGGCGATGGCGCCGAAAAAGTGAGTGTTTTTTTAGCTGACTACAGGTTGACTACTTTTATGTTGACTTGTAGCCAGCTCAATAATCGGAAATTTTCAGTACTTTTGATTACTATACTTATAAGTTACTTAATATATAAATTTTAGTTATAATATGGTTAATGTGTGTCTGACAGTCAAGTGCTTAAAACAATTTTAGATACAATTTTTCGATTGAACACTGAATGACTTTGAAACCAACGCAATAAGCAATAAGTTAGCTAGTATAGTAGTCGGCCACGGAATTCCCCACAGAGTTACTTTCGTGTGAAATTGTGGTTTGAGCCTATGTAAATTTGCCGGTTAAAGAAAATGAATCGGAGTCAAAGTGAAATGCAGAACATGGCCCCTGGTAATAAACTTTCTTTTAAAAGAATGCAAAAACAAACAAAAAATTCAAAATCAAACTTAACATTAAAACATATAAATTACACATAAAACTCTATAAACAAAACCAATAATACTAAACATTTATAAAAGCTCAATTTGAAATTCAAATATAGAAAATAACAATAAAAATATTAAATTTCGCCAACTAAAACTCACCTCATCTCTCGAATTGCTATTGCCCATACTGAATTTTGATGCGAAGAAACCAAAACGTACTGGTGTTTTCGTTGAACAAGCATGATCATTTACTTCTTTCAATATTTCACGTGGCGGCTCTGAGCTACCCAACGATAAACGACCGCCATGTTTACTGGGTGTGGGGGGACCGGGGCGCTTGTAATTCGTTATACCTGTTAACTTTTTACGCGCGCCAGCTGTAGTGCTCAACAATGCGCTCATGCTATCATCCAAACTATTGGGTCCATCCTAGGAGTGTAAAAAAATTAATTAATTAAAAAAAAACAATTAAATGATAATTGAAAAAAAAATATAGTTTATAATGCAAATATATTATTCAAATCCATGCAGACATGACACGAATGCCAACGTCAAGTACATTTAGACAACAACATTTCGCAAAAACACGGCGACGTATTAAACATTGAAAACAAAACAACAAATACCAAAGGACAATGGACAAACTGTGCACGTACAAATAAATTTTAACGATATTGAAATTATTCAAACTCTCTAATTATGAACGAAATTTTATTGTGTTTTGAATGTATACCCTTTTACATTTTATGTATATATGAAATTAACAGCTCTTTTGGAATTAAACGAAGCAGTATCACAGAAAAATAATTTCGTTTTCATGTACTTGATTTGTAAATGTTTGAAAATACATTCTAGTCAATATTTAGGGTTTTCTTTCTGTGTTTTTTTGCACTCGTTGCTTGCTTGGTTATTCTATTTGCAATAATTTTGCATCGTCCCTCTGTGTTTTTTGTAGTGATTTTGTTTTGTCATTTGAATGTTTTCGTTTTATAACAGTGCAAAATTTTAGTTATCCTAGGATGCGTCACTTTTTTTGATGTAATCACTGTTGTTGTTGTTGTTGTTTCCCCCTCTGAGGGTTGTTTTGTGTCTTGAGTCGGCATCGTACTTGTGCTGCTGGTGCTTACTTTCAATTCATCTTCGGGTAAACCATGATCATATTGAGCGGCGTAGGTACTTTTAAGGTGTGGTGGCAGCAAGGAGTTTCGATATTGTAATTCTTCGGCGCTAAAAGTGTTAAAAAATAGTTTTTTAAGTTCAAACTACATATCTGTTAGATTTTTGTTAAATTATTTCAATAAATTTGCCAAATAATGAATAAAAACATTATGGTGGATTGAATAAGATTAAGATAAAAAGCGGATAGTATAGATAAGGTTCTGATGATACGGATATAAACTAAAGACTATAATGACAACCTCAACATGTTTTGGCTAAGTAGCGTAGAGTACACGATAGCCGTATATCATGAATAAGGTCCGGATAAGCGGATATATTTTGTGTTGGCAAGGATAAGGTGCAAATAGCGTCTGGAAAAGGTTCGAATAGTCCGGATAACTTTTGGATAAGATTGAGATAGTTCTGATGCAGAAAGGGCGAATTAATAATGGATTTTGGCTTAAATCTAAAATGTTGACAAAATTCTTGTGGGATGGAAAATGAATGTGGGATCCGGATGACTACACATTTGTAGTAATTATTTAATAACTTATGTATATTTTAAAGTCAAATTAAGTTCTGACAATTAAAGTACACATTTAGGCATATTTAAAACATATCTTACAGAAGATTGCATTAAGATGAATTCAAAATATCGTAAAACTCTGCGGATAAAACCCAGATATCAATACTTCTTAAAGGTTGAGCGCTGTCGGTTTACTTATCAAATATTTTGAAGCACCGTAAATTTGGAGAGAACGGTGATTAGAATTGAATTGAAGATAGAATATTTAAATAAAGATACTTTGAAACCAAAAGTTCTTCAGACAATTTTCAAAAATTCCAAAGGCGTGTTGGGAATAAACAATGGCATTTTGGGTGTCTGAAAATCGCTTAGTAGAAATTTGATAGCGCCAAGCCGAGCTTAAGTACCGGAACGATACGCACACAACTAAATCAAAAGTAGTCATAAATTTATATATTTGATATGCTATCAACCATATGTGAAAAGAAAAAAATTCTCTTACTGAAAAATTTCGTATAAAAGTCCACTTACCAAACATCTCGACACATAGACATGCGACCATTTTGCAAATCGGTGAGATAAGTATTATTGAAAACTTCACCCTCCTCATCTTCCATCGCCAAATTGGAGCTTGTTGCACCATTAGGTGCCGCTGAAGACAAAGATCTTGGCAACGAGTTTGTTGCCAAGCTAGGACGCTTAAAGCGATTGTCCGCAGCAGAATCTTGAAGTTGCTTTAGTTTAGTATTTTGTATAGCTATTTGTTTTTGATATTCCAAAACTCGATCATTTGTACGCATGATTTGCATTGATAGTTTATTGACGTGTTCTTCATACTTGGTATTCTGCGTGTGTAAATATAAAAATTGATTATCATTTTAAATTCGAGATTTTGATACAGAAGATTTTTTATGGGTCAGTCCATGCCAAACCTGATAATGATGAGGGATGACTTTAGGTCAAAACTTTTCTGTGCCAACAGAAAAAAAAATCACTACAGTTTACGAAATTTAACAATTCTTGAATTTATAAAATATACTCCAAATTTTACAACAAAAAATTTTTAATATTTTTTTTTATTTCAAAACTTGCATTTCCGAAAAAAAACTTTTCTCCGAAATATGAGGATCGTTTTAGGCAGTTTAGTATATGTAGAAAAAATAATCAACCGAATCTTACGATTTTTAAGGCACATTCGAATATAATAAGTGTAAAATTCAAAATGAAATATGTTATAGATTTGAAAAAATTTGGTTTGGTGGAAATTCAAAATCATAAGTTTCCGAAGAAAAAATGCCGAATCCGAAAATTTTATGTCTAACATTTTTTAGAAATTTTAAAATGAAGAAAAAAGTTGTAACATCAATTTTTATAAACTTCAAGATTCCAAAATTTGACTTCTTTCCTTAAAAGAATATATACATTTTATTTATTTTTGTTTTATATTCATAGTATATAGAAATAAAATTTCTTAAACTTGTGGAAGTATACATTTTTTTATTCTTTATACACACCGTTAAAAGAACGTTTTCGCATGGAAAAATCCTTAGATGGTGATGTCATACATACATACCTGTGCCTTCAGTACATCCATTTCTGCGCGTATGTTAGTAAGTTCACGTTCCTGTTTGGCTTTCATTTTTGTTACTTCTTCGGTATAGAGCGTTTTCTAAGGTGTGCAAGTGTCGAAGGAGCAGTTCGAAGTTTATGTAAGACAAAGTCGACCGAAAGAGGTCAGTTGGTGAAATTGATAAAATAATAAAGGTCGCAAAATGAGAATACTTTTTGTTTAAATTAAAAAAAAAACTTATTAATGGGTATACAACGTCCTATACAATATTTTTCGATTTTTTTCGAATAATAGCTATTTTAATTTTTTCAATTCAACTGCATTTAAAATTGAATACCAATGATTCTGCTGCAAAAATTTAAAATTTTAAATAAGTTTGGAATTTGTTTTTTTAACAAATTTTAAAAGTAGGGACATCACAGCGCTTTAAATATCATACTATTCTGCTACTTATAAACTACTAAATCACATATATTTATTTTATATACAAAAAAATCTTTGTTTTTCTCGATATTACAAAAAAAAAACTACAATGATTAAGTTTTTTATTTACATATATATATGTCTATTGAAAATTTTATAACAAAACTAATTAAAAAAAAAAAAAACATTCGATTGCATACAAATGGCTTTACACTAAAATAAAAATTATACGCGCATAGACATACATACACATTCACATACAAGGTGTTAATTAGTTTAAGGAATAAGCTACAAAAAAAAATCTGTAACGTATAATACATTTTAGGTTTAATCGCGAATTCAAATTCATCCTGCATCTCTCTCTCTCATTTTCAAAATACAGGTGGAGTATTGATTTTGAATGACAGCTCCATATCATTTTGACTCATGAAAACCGTTAGCGAAATAGCAAGTAATACTTGTGCTACTAATATAACAATAAAATATTTAAAACAGGCGTTGAAGCGTTTTTTCCATTTTGTTCTGGCCCCATAGATATCGAACCTGTGACATTGCGTCTGCGTTGTTTGTTAGTTCATTTTTGGTTTTTTGTTTTTGTAATTTAAAGAAAAGATGAAAAATGAAAGAGAAAAAGCAAGGTCAGCAAAAACCATAGAATTCGTTGGAATTAAATTATTTAAATGAAATACAGAACTAACTTAAGCGAAAAAGTGGATGAGATGGTGGTGATGTTGAAATCTTGATTTGCTCAAGCCATAACTAGCGATTACGTTAACCGATAAGTGTTGAAACTTTGATGCTAGTACGACATATGTATGTATATGTTATGATGTTGTTGTAATTGGGTTTGAATAGATTTTAATTGGGTTTACAATCGTAAAAGAAAAAATTTTCTTGATTTTGTAAAATGTGCTTACCTAAATAACATTAAAATGAAATGTTGTATATCAAAACAAAATCTCGTCAAAAAATTATTGGTTTCTGTGCGATTACCATATTTTAAAATGTTTTTTTGATTTAGTATTCTATTTGACTCCTGTTTATCTTCGTTTTTTGGGTACTTTATTTTAGGTTTTGTTTCGTTTTTTTTTTTTTATTATTTTATTTATTTATTTTTATTCTTTTTTGTTTTTGATTGACTTGAATATTACTTGTTTAATTATTTATATAACTTCTTATATTAATCATATTTTTTTATCCATTTTTTTTTTATTTTTTTTTTTAGGTTTTTTCGCGATCTCTTTTTAATTTTTTCAAGTATTGGTAATTTTTTATTTTTATTTCGTTATTTTTTAATTAAATTTTTTTAATTCTCAGATTTTTTGAGTCCGTTTTTTTTAATTTAAATTTTTTGTTTCTAATTTTTTTTTTGTTTTTTATTTCTTTTCTGTTTCTATTTTTTTTTTTAATTTGTTTTTTAGACGTTTTGGTATATTTTTTTTCTTTGTTTATTATTATTATATTTTAATTTAAAAGCTTTAGTTTATAAATTACATACTAAATAACTTTTTATATTTAAATTTTTGTTTTGTTTCTATTTATTTCGTTATGTCATTTCTTTTCTGTACTTTGTTTGAATGCTTTCGTTGGACTCAAATTTTTATAGTTATTTTTACTTTTCCATATTCTTCTTTTTATTATTATTCCTGAGTATTATAGATTTTTTTGTTCTGTTTGACAGGTTATCTTAATTTTATTTTATTTTTCATTTTATTTCTTTTATTGCATAAACATTTATTTATCTAATTTAATTTTCAATTGGCATTCATTACTCTAATTTTAATTTGCTGAAAGTACCTGGTTTGGAAGACTTAGTGGGCTGCCGTGGATTTGAGGATATATATTTTCTACAACTACACATATATTATGAACAACCATGACTTCTACACCCAACAAAATATTTCGACAGTGTGATGTCCCTACAAACGAGTACGCAAATATTTTCCACATAACTACAATTACAAATATACTATTTTACAACATTGAAAAAATGCAAAACTATCCTGTGACTCACATTGTAATCTTTTATATATTCGTTTTGTTGCCTACTTACCATTTTGTTTTTCATCTTCTCCAATTTGCCTTCCATTTCCAAACGGTTCTCTTTGATACGTTCTTCACTCACTTGCGTTTCATCTTGTAGGCGTTGCTTGGATTCACGATATTTAGCTTGTAAAATTTGATTATCTACACGTAATTGAGCATTGGCTTTTTGCTCTGTTTCGGCTAGTGCCTCGGCCACGCTTAAGCGTGTACGCAATTTTTTCATTTCTTCATCATCTTCTTCATTACCATTGCGTAGCTTATCACGTTCCGATTGTATTAAAGAAATTTCTTCAGCCTTAACACTCAACTCTTTGCGAAGTTGTTCCACTTGCCCCTCGAGTGTTAGTATTTGCTCTTCACGCTCCGAACGCAAATTATCACTTTGTATTTCGTATTCCTTTAACTTGGCACAAGTATGCATATGCTCATTTTCAATTTGCTCTTTCTCCTCCTTTAACGCACACATGTCCATGTCGAGATCACGCAATTGTTGTGCCAATATTTCACATTTTTCTTGTGATATTTGTAGTGTAAGGGATATTTTTGATAGTTGATCGTTTATATTTGAATTATGTTCTTGCAATTGTTCCACATCGATATGTAATTTTTGTGCGAGCTTTTCGAATTCGTTAGCACGCGCCAGCGCTTTATCACGCTCTTGTATAGCTTCCTCTAATTTCTCAGCAGTACGATCTGTACTTATGGTGTTTTTCAATTCGTTTAGTTGCGAGTTGATAGCACCAATTTCGTGGTTTAAACGCACGTTATTCGATTCTGTTGTCTCTAACGAATAATTCAACTTTCGTATTTTCTCCTCATTAGATTGACGTATTTTCTCAAGCTTTGTCAGTTTAGCTTTGGCATCCGCCTCAGCGGCTTCTAATTGTTTTTTCTCTGTGTCGAATGTGACCTTCATTTGCTCCAGTTGATGCACTCTATTGATCAGCTGTTGTTGATTGCGTTCAGTATTTGCGATGCGATCTTGCAACGTTTGCTTATCCTTTTCCATCGTACTTTTTTCGCGTTGCAATTTTTCAGCACACTCCTTTGCAGCACTTAGTGACTCGTTTAGCTTATTATTTTCATGCTCGATTTTAGAGCACCGTGCAAGTAGATCACCTGTTTTAAAAGATAATTTTTCAATACGTTTCTCTTTTACCTCAAGGGTTTCACGTAATTTTTGGTTTTCTGCTACCAAATTATCTTTCTTATTTTCAAGCGATTGCAACTGAGCGCGCAAGAGTTTCAATTCATTTTCCGTCGAGTCTAATTTCCGTTCCAAAGTGGTCGAATTTTGTAGGATATTTTTAACCATCGACTCAGTTGAACTATGTTGTGCGCTGGTTTGTGTTAACTGCTGTCGCATCTCCTTTAATTGTTCAACAAGCAAATCCTTTTCCTGCCTCAAAGCATCGCTGCCCTGTATTAAACTTGTAACATTGTCATTAGCGCGTTGCAGTTCGCTTTTCAGCTCTTGTTTTTCCTGCTCCAAGCGCTCTATTGATACTGTAGCATTTTGGTATTGCTCTTTTACCACAGCACAATCATGCTCCAGCTGTATAATTTGTGCTTGGAATTTGTCCTTGATTTCTTTTATGGAGTTAAGTTCTTTTTTCAAATGCTCCGTCACCGCATTGCGCTTGCGTTCACCCACCAATTGTTGTTGTAGTTCGGTAATTTCAGCATTGCGGCTAAGGAGTTGCGTATTCAATTTATCATTTGCTTTTTCTAATACCTCAACTGCTCCCTGGCGTTTCTGTTCGGTTTGATCCAGTTGTGTATGCAGCTGAGAGATGCTATGTAACAAGCGATTAAGCGCGCATCTCAATTTGCCCATTTGTGTATATTGATCATCCTCGGTCACCTTTATATAATCATCAAGCTCCTTCTTGTCTCTCTGCTGCTCGCATGACAAATTTATATGATTTTCTATAACTGTCGTAATCTCTTGCAGTGTTGCATCAATATTCTCTTGCTCTATAGATTGCTCGGCTAACATACGCATCAATTCAGACAATTTTGCTTGCCAATTATCACGCTCATGCTCCTGTTGCTCCTGCAACCGGCTCAGCTGCGCCTCTTTTGCCGAGATATCTGTTTGTAATTTGGCGCATAATTCATTCGCATTCCTTACTTGTGTATTAAGCTCTGAGCAGTTCTTTTCCAATACCTTTGCTTGTTGGTCTTTTTCGCATATAGCAAGTTTTAGCTGATCAGCAGTTTGTTCAAGTGAAGCTAAAAGCGCAGATTTCTCTTCTTGTTCGCGTTGTATTTGGGTTGTAAATGAATTAACATCTTTAGTTAAACGCTCTCTATCTTCGATAGTTGTTTGCAAGTTTTGTTGTAGTGTTGCAATTTGTTGTAATTGTTTTAATTTCACTTTCTCCAGCGCACTAACTTGACTCTCAGAACGCTTTAGCACAGCCGTTTGACTTTCGTATGCTGATTTCAAACCACTTATAGTATGCGATTTCTCATTTAATATGCCTTCGAGTTTTTGTTCAGTTTCAAATAAACGTGTTTCACTTGCTTGCAATTTGTTACACAACTCGCTTTTACAATTTGCCTCCTTCGATAATTGTGAGTTTAATTCATTGAGCGCGCTATCAGCTTTTTCAACTTTCTCATTGATTTTCATGTGCTCGGTTTTGAATGCGTCAATTTCAATAAGTAGACTTTTATTTTCATTTACTACATTTCGCATTTGATTCTCAAGCGATTTTAATTTCTCTGCGCTGGATTGGCGCATTTGCTCTTGCTCATGTCGTACAGCTTCCAAACGTTGCACACTCTCATCAAGTTTGAGCTTAACTTCGCTACTCTCTTCTAAGAGCGTTTGCAATTCGCGTTCCTTAACGCACAATTCATCTTTGCTTGCTTTCAATTCCTCCTTCAATGTGCTGACAACACGGTCATGTTCAACACCTAGCTCCATAATACGTACTGTATGATCTTCTGTATTTACCTGCAAGGCATTTTGCATTTCATCTGTCACTTGCTTTAATGCTTCTTTCAGATTGCAAACATCTTCTTCGTAGATCTTTATTTGTTCTTCTGCATGCTTTAATTTCAGTTCACTCTGATCAAATAACGTTTTGTAATTAGCTTCTAAATCTTCTTTGGCTTGTATGAGATTTTTCATTTTGTCTTCCATAATTACCATCTTCGAAACAGTTTCAGTGTGATTAAAGGTCGCCGATTCCAATTTGCTTTCAATCTCTACTTTTTCTCTCTGTAAGTGTTTGACATTCAATACAACATCTGCAAGTTTTTGCGCTAAGTTCACAGGTGCCTCAGTTTTGTCATTACACAAAAGTAGACTTAATGCATCGAAAGTTTTAAGTGCTGCTTCCAGCTCTGTTTTCGAATCTTTCAACTCCGTTTGCATCATGCCATGTTCACTCCTCAATTTGGTAACATTTTCCTCGATCTTATCTCGTTCTTCACTTATTTTTCGTATACGTTCATCGCGCGAATTTATTGCCAATTCCGAATTATGTTTCTCTGTTTTGAATTCTGTTGTTAGCGAATCAATACGTGATTCCAACTCTACATTTTTCTTGCGCACTTCTATTATTTCAGTGCCAAGCTTAGTCATTTCAAATTCTTTTACCGCAATTTTATTACGCATCGCTTCTAAATGATCGGCTGTTTCACGCCTGTCACGTTTGGTGGCTTCATGTTGTACCAGTATTTTTTCATACTTCTCCTTAAGCATTTTTTCAGTTTTATCATGCGCTTCCAATTCTTTTTGGTAGTTCTTAATACGGTCATTTAATGTATGCATCTCATTCGTGTTTGTAAGCACAGTTTGTTGTAATATTTGTATCTTATTTTGTAGCGTTATCACTTCTTCGTTCAATTTTTTATTTTCTTTTGTTAGTGAGCTATTACATTTCTCATGTCCTGTAGTTTCATTTTCTAATCTCTTGATTTGTGTTGTATACTCTAGACGCTGTGCAGCACATTTATGCTTATGTGTGTCATAATCATTTGCTAAACTTTCCAATTTAGCTACCAATTCAAATTTCTGTTCGTTAATCTTTACAAGCTCTTGTTCACATCGTACCATCTTCTCTTGCATTCTTTTCTTTCCTTGCTCTAAATCTACATTGGCAACATCCATATGCTTCACTTGTTCTTTTAGTATAATAATTTCTTTCTCAAAATCTCCTAATCTACGGCAAAGTTCATCATTACATCTATGTTTGGCCTGTAGCTCGGATTGTAAAGTTTTCACTCGCTCTTTCTCATCTGTGTAAAGTAAACCAAGGCGATCTACATAGTCAACTAAATGATCTAAGCAATCGCCTGGCGTAATTTCCATATTTTCCTCCTCTTTAGCTATAATGCTACTCATATTTGTAACAAGATTAAATTCTTGTGCATGTGTTATGGTAAATTTTCGTATTAAATCGGACAAACGTTTGTTACTATTCTTTAATGAGTACAACTCTTCTCGCAACTCAGCATTTTCATGTTCTTTCTCACGTAGTTGTACATCAACAACAGAGCGTGCGAGATTTTCTGGACTATTCGAACTGCAGCTTGCATCAGTAACTGGCGAGAAAGAAGCATCCAAATAGTCAGGACGTGAATTGTTGTTACCTGTCGAACGCGTCTCATTTATGAATTGTTCTAATTCATGTTTACTTTCAGTCAAACATTTGATAGTGTATTCTTTTTGCTGAAAAAAATTAAAATACTAAGGTTTAATCTCTATTTTCAAATTGAAATATTTTCACAAACTATACCTCTACATCAGCAGTAAGTTCATCAACTTTCAAGTCCAGCTCTGTAATACGATCCATGCAAACCACTATTTGTTTTTCAGCCAAACGCAGCTAGATCATAAATTATTTCATATTTTAAATTGAAATTTAAATATAAATGTAGCAAAAAAAAGTTTACCTTCTCTTGTACTAAACACTTTTCTTCCATCAAATTTCCAAGAACTTCGTTTAGTTTTGAAATTTCTGCTTCCTTTTGTGCAACTTCTCTACATAGACGACGTTTCATCTAAAGAATGGGGGAACGAAATTCCTTAATTATGTAATAAATATAATTTTGCCTTTTCTGTCGGTTTTCCTGATGGACTTATCGTTTGTTGTTGTTTAAATAAACTGTGTACGCAACACTAGCTAGGGTATATTCTAAGCCCCTAACCCGTAGGGATTACAATCAACAACAACTGGTCGTTTTCAGAGGCATATAGACTTGTTTTCCACTAGGTTAGGGTTTAGAATATACCCGCTGTAGGGTATGCCTTCTAAAGAGGTGACATTATTCATATCCATAAAAAATAAAAAAGGTTTATAATTCTCTTATAATTCAAACTTTGGATGGAAATGTCATTTTAAAAAGCTTTATAAACCAATTTTATTTTTTATGTGGTAGGTATAACTGTAGTAAAAGACTAAAATACACATCGACCTCGGTTCTAAGGTTAACATTCCCACAACAGCCGGTTCTATCGCACCGGAATGACCCGGGTTTTTTCACCCGGCGAAGGGCTGTTATTTCAGTGTAACCCTGTCCAATCTGGGGCAGGGCGAAGCACTGTTAACAACAACTAAAATACACATCGACCTCGGTTCTAAGGTTAACGAAATCGCTACCGGGGCAGTAGGGCTGTGTACAAACGCCCCTGCGGGTTAGGGGTTTAGAATATGCGAGGTAGGCATAGCGGTGTCGTTGTTGTTGTTGTTGTTAACAGTGCTTCGCCCTGCCCAATGGGCTCGATCCCTCTAAATTGTCATCAGGCTCTTCTAACTGAAGTCCGACGAAACGCGCAGTTTCCACAGGGTTGGACCAGAGTGATGTAGGTGTTAGAAGAGTAGGTTCGACTGAACAGGAGAAGAGATGTTTGGTATCATGAGGGGACATACTACATGCAGGACATGTGTTTGGTATGTTGGGGTTCAGTCTGGATAAGTAAGAGTTTAACCTATTACAATATCCATTTGGAAGTTGTGCTAGCATGACTCTAGTCTCCGTCGGAAGTACACGCTCCTCTTCAGCCAATTCAGGTGGCTGAGTATTGATAACGGGATTCACAGGCCGAGATCTGAGGGATCTGTCTACCGACTCGGTGTGGAGGTCATTTAGCGCCCGTCTATGGTTCCGCAGATCAAACGGCAAAGAGATGTGGTGCCGGATCTCATCGTAGTGCCATTTCATAAATAGATGCACAGACTAAGGAGGGCGAAGGAGTGGTACAATAATATACAGATTTATCAATTTTCCCACCAATATGCCAAAAGCCGATTAAATTCTGGACCGATAAATAGCCCGGCAAATCAGTTCAAATAGTAAAATAGTGCATAATAGATATGCATAACTGTTGCATTTTCATTGACCTGTTAGAGTTCGTATGATATTTGGTATATTTGTGTTTCGAACGGCGCTAGTTTTTCTTCGAGAAGCCTGTATTGGGCCAGAGATATCTATGGGTTTGTTAAAACTCTCATTTCCCCCTAATTCCATACTTGTGGTTATAAAGTTGTTTCAAATTTCCTAATCGGGACTAATACTGTTCGTGCGAAAAAAGTTCGTGTGGAGAAAACCTGCCTGATATGGGTTGATTTATGAACCCATCACACCAGACTTTCGTCAGTCGAAGTGCCCTTTGAATGATGTTGCCAATGGTCTTATTTACAAATATGCCTGAAATGTTTAACTATGTATTTTATGTCATCCTAGCAAACCCGCTCACTCTTCGCTGCGTTTCAGAACTTACAATAGACTGGATCTGATATTAATCATCCGAAAGCTGTTGAGTCACTTCGCTTTTAGACGTCGTCGCGTAGAGTCGGCAAATATATCCCTGCATCTCAACCAAATTAAAAAAAACAGACTGTACTTTTGGTTGAGATGAAATTTTTGGACCCGAGGGATATTTTTTGCTTTCTCCAAAAAGTATTTTCGTTATAAAGGGTGTTTTTTTAGGGGTATAGAACTTCGAATTGAAATAAAACACAAGAAAATCGTTTTAAGGTCCATCAATTTGGCTTTATTGGAGGGATAATTTTATGCCATTAATGTTTAAATATGATTTCGGGCATGTGGCCGCCGCGGCTGGCTCGAATAAAGCCAATTTTACAGGTCCAATTTTCAACCACTTTTTCGAGCATATGGGGCGGTTCTCAGCAAAAACGGGAATCTTCAAACGGAAAATTAATTATATGGGGTGATAGCCTCCATAACCGCGTGGAAGATATATAACCAAAAATTGTTTGGTGTCGTTTTAAATTAAAGAACGTTTCAGTGTAAATAACTAATTATTTAACATACTTTGAAAAATACATTTGTAAAGTATAATACCCGAAGGAAAAACAGAAAACGCAAATATAGTTACAATTGTACCTCTAGCAAGCTGCTACACATGGTTCTGGCCATTGCGGTATTACCTATGTGTACTGGTGGAGCAAATTGAGGAAAAACAACAATCCGAAGACAACAATCTGAAGAGTACAACCTGGCGTTGGGATACACCAATCCCGTGCCATTCAACCAAACCCCAAAAAAAAAAAAGCTGTTGAGTCATAGCACTTATTTACATCGCTTATCGCAGCAACCATTAGTACCTTTCATTTGATACTCATATTGTGCCAACACATTTTGGGTCACCTTGGTCCACATATTGGTCGATATCTTCGAAACTGGCCGGGTTATCGAAATAAGGGATGTCTTAAATTTTAAGGACGTCTAGTAAGGCAATGATGATGTTTTGCTGTCTTAATTACTAATGCCACTAACCTGTTCTCCATCCTTATTTGGTGTAGAACTGTTATCTGTATTTTGAGTAAGTATATCGTTCCTTAAATCTTGTATAGTTTGTTGTAGTTTCTTATGATCTTGATCTAAAATAAAACTTATATAAGAAACGATTTAGCTTGAATAATTGCAAATTCCGTACTCAATTTTTTAATTTTTTCCTCATTTTGCTTTATTTGGACTTCAAGCAGTCCTTTCTCGTATCGTTCAGTCTCCAATTGTGCCTGAAAGGGTTTTACATTTTAATGGTTATTTTATACAAACATTTATTTTGCTGAAATTTTAAAATTACTTACTCGCAAGTTATAGAGCTCTCGTGTGCGCTCCTCCAACATCGCAGATTTTGGTGTTGGCGGCACAGTACGTGGACTATTGGCTGGAGCAAAACGCGATGTACGACATGGAGAGTCCAGTCGTGGAAAAGAAGTTGAGGGAAAGTTAAGATTATTTCCACTTGAATTATTACCACTCGATTGGCTATCACTTGCCGAGGCGGATGAATTCGTATTTTTATGTGAAGTACTTGCGATAGCCTGCCGCAATTTGTCACGACTTATCGATTGACAATCTAACAACTCATTAAAGAATGCAGCAATAAGGCGTTGATTATTTACAGATAATCTTTTACATATATCATGAAAATTCGTTTCTGGATATTTTACACAAGAAAAATGCAACAAAAGCGAGTAAACATATATATACTCGGTTGAATTGATGACATTATCATCGTCAAGAAGTGGAGAGTAATCTGCGTATTGTTCTGTAAATAGAGAAAGGAAGTCAGCATTGTATTTCTATGTGATTAAAATCTTTAAGTTAAAGTTTGTATTGAGTTATTACCTTTTAGGAAGGAAATTATATTTCCTTGTGTTTCTGTCTTTTGTACTAACTTATGGCTGGAGCGAAAATTTTTATAGAATTCGTCAATATCTGTTTGTTCCAAGCTAAAGTAGTTACCCGCCAGGAAACCACATTCTGTTACCTGTGTGAATAAAAGAACGCATTGTAAGGGCACAAAATATGTAAACACAAGCTGCAACTGCCATAAACATTTCGCCATTTTCTAATCATTGCTTACCCAATGCATCAGCACCTTCTTCCAGTTACGCACATCCATATTAGTTACAAATGCAAAATACTTATTATTCCTTATCTCTTTATTTTATTTTGCCTGTGACTGACTACCTATGTTCACTTTGAATTTCTATTGCGTTAATTTGGATTTTTTTATTCCTGCACAAAGCACAGCACAACAACAATGAAAATCTTAGGAACGAACATTCATTCACAAAACAATTATTTTTTCAAATTCTATCCTCTTAGAATTTCATGAAAACATTTAAAATTTTATCAATTGACGCTAAACAAATTTTCTAAATGCCGCTTTGTATGCACTTCTTTCACTTCTTGTATGTAAATTATAGTCAGGCTTTTTACATATAATGAATTAACAATACGAACTCCGAAAATTATCGTAATCTATTTTCCATTATAATTTTTCGGATAGTTGAAATTTTTGTAAAGAAATCTACCGTTCATAAATTTTTAGGATTGAAGAAAAACGGAACTGCCGTTAACTATCGTTTCGAATTATTCTTGACACTACTCCCGATGAAAAACGAGGCACGCTCGGCTTTTTCCTCTGTTCAGGGTTGTATTGGAAGCCGTGGTGAGAAACATATTTGAAGTTATTCTACAACTCTACCTTTTGACCTTTACAATAGGGTCTATCAGCTATTTCGGCAGAGCTCCCGCCGAGAAAAAATTTACCGGCACGCAGTTCTGAAAAATGCTATCAGCAATTATGACATTTTCGTACTTAGTGCTGCCTACATACCAATTGACCGCCGGCTAGTGCTAGCAGGATTTTATGAAAGCGGCCCCTAAAATCATATATTAAAATTGATTTTCAATTTTCGTAATTTATTTTTTATGTAAACAAAACTTTACTTTAAATTGAAAATGTGAAGTAAAACGAGAATCGAAAATCATGGCGAATTGACGCATTTACTTTTCACTTCACGATAATGCAAAACCAGGATTGACGGTGGGGAAGCCCTGAACGATGTGAGCCACACGTTTGACTGATTCCACAACAAAAGTACTCGATCAGCACTTTATTTTTTCTTTTTTAAACAAAAATCTAAGGTTATGTAGTCCCGGAAAATACTATCACTATCAACAATAACGAAATTTGTACTCTTATCCGTAAATAAAAAAAATTGAAAAAATCATTTTAATATAAAAACTTTAACATAAAAGTCACACCACTACACATTTACTTATTCACACTATAGACACGCTGTGTGTGTGTACTTGCTTTTTGTGTACTATGCTGAATCGTGAGCATGGCCGAGGAGTTGCTTTCTAGGAAAAAATTAAGAGCCGTAGTAGTGTGAGTAGACTTGCCATGCATGATTTTGTGTTATTCGTGTGGTCGGCTCTCACTGTGAGTGCGAAGAGTTGGTAGTGGACCAATGAAAAATAAGTATTCGCACTATAGATACTCTGTTGTGTCATGCATTTTTGCTTTAGTTGTTGTTATTGTATTGATTACTGGCTACGATGCCCAGTGTCAGCTGCTCTCCTGAGAGCACGAAAAGTTGCTTTGTTGGATACATTAAACAAGCAATGTAAAATATGAGCAAATATGTAAAATTCATTGCTGATACCTACAAACAGGGTTTACAAAAATGAAATAAATGATTACTCATAAAGAGTATTAAACACCGAAGAAAATTAAAGGAAAATAGAAGAAAGGAAAAGAAAGGAAGGAAAAGGAAAGGAAAGGAAGGAAAGGGAAGGGAATGGAAAGGATGGGAAAGGAAGGAAAATTAAAGGAAAGAATGGAATGGTAAGGAAATGAAAGGAAGGGAAGGGAAAGGGAATTAAAGGAAAGGTAAGAAAACGAAGGGGAAAGCAAGAAAACAAAAGGAAGGGAAGGGAAAGGAAAAGAAGTTTGAGGAAAGTAAAAAATAAAATAAGAGAGTAAAAAAAGAAATCAAGGAAAATCAAAATATGTTAGAGGAAAGGAACGACATAGAAAGGAAGAAAAAAAAGGCGGATAAAACATACGTACAACAAAAAAATAAAATAAAATAAAGTTTATTGGTTGAATTTCAACCACTGGGCGAACTCTAGTATTCAATTAAAACACATTCAATTTTACCATTTTACCGGGCAGCTACAGTCGTGAATTTCCTAACAGCGATTTAACAGTGGCCTTTACATAGGCCGGTTGCTGCTCGAAAGCAGTTTACTCAGAGGAAAAATAAAAAATATTTTCCATCTTGTATGTGTTAGACTGTGGTCAAGTGAAATGGGAACATCTGAATGAAGCACTTAAGAAAGCAAACCGTCTGTGAATAAATTATAAATTTACATACTTTTTCTGCCATTACATTTCGTATCTTTTGCGTTAAATTATATTTTACCGTTTAATAACGTGTTGGCATATAAATTCATTTGAGATTATATGATTGGCAATACCGTATGCATATATATATGTGTACACATTCGTAGTTGTCAAAATTTGACATAGCCCGGGACTAAGATAAATTCTGATGTTTATATTCACAGTGATAAATGTCAGAGTTTCCTTCCACTCTGTCTTGGCACAGGGCCATACATCTTTAAACCTTCTTATTGTTCTATGTTCCGTTCTTTCACGTTTCACGTACAAATTCCATAAACAGACATCTCTTAAAAAATTCTCAGTCAATCCTGCGTATCGTCACGGGTATATATAACATTTGCCTTTAATAACATATGTGTACTTCAACTTAACATCTCTACAAGACAGCTGACCTTCACATGAGTCGTCATTTGAAAGGAAGCGCTGAAGCGGTCATGAGGGCGTAGAACAAATCGGCGATCATATTTGTAGCAGCAATATGAAAAATCTGATGCATCCATGACCCCACTACAACAGGTCGTGGCAGCTCGACAAACATACAGACACAAAGAAAAGTTTTCCATTTTTTTTGTAATTTGTGAGTTTAACGTCAAAATCGTACTGAGAAATGAGTGTAATGTCAGAATTCGAGACAAAAGTAAAAATCAGCTGGTCTATTAACACAACCTGTATTATTGGATCATGGATGCATCTATCAGCGGCGTTTTGTAGGGATTTCTCCCTTTTCGGCCAGCTGATTCGATTTCACACATGGGCGAGTAACAAAATTAAAACAAAAATGCCGGAAGATATTTTGGAGCCACAAGAAAAAATGTATGATTCTCAAAACAATATACAGCTTGCCAACGCAGCAAGGATTGGCAAGCAGGAGCCAGGAGTAGGGGAAACGCCGCCTAATCCCCTGAGTAAAAATCAGTTAAAAAAGCGTAAAAGGTTAGAAAAATATGAGGAACTAAAGAAACTTCGACGGCTGAAAGAGCGTGAGAAGAAAAAACAGAAGCGGCTTGACGCCCAAGCACATGGATTACCCACACGCAGTAGACCTTCACGAAAAGAGCTCAAAAAGCGGCAGCTTCAAAGTAGCGAACAGCCGGCAGGAAAATTGTGTGCAGCAATCGACTTGGACTACGATGATTTAATGCACGAACGTGATGTGGCCAAATGTATCAAACAATGCTTGCGTATCTACACAATAAATCGGCGATGCAAATATCCAGGCCAATTACATATAACAGGTATAAAATCAAATGGACGGATTCATACAAGTCTTAAACGAAATGATGGTTGGGAAAATTGGCATTTAAAATACCATTTCGATAAAACCCACATAGATGTTTTTCCTAAAGACACCATAGTATATTTGACCTGTGAATCGGATAATGTGCTAGATCGAATTGAAGGGGACAAAGTGTATGTGATTGGCGGCTTAGTGGATCATAATCATCACAAAGGTTTATGTCATACCCGGGCAACCGCAAAAGAATTGCGCACAGCGCGTCTGCCATTGAGTGAGCATGTGAACATGAAGACACGTGCTGTACTAAGCACATTTCATGGTAATTCAACATAGATCCATTTTGAATTTATGTACATAGCTAAACTATTTATAATTGCAGTTTTCGAAATACTAATGCGCGTTTCCGAAGGGATGTCATGGACCGAAGCTATAATGCAAACACTACCTGAACGAAAGGGTGCCCAACCTAAATAAAATACAGAAAAAGTGATTGAAAATCCCTTGAATGGAGAAGAAGCTATTCAATATACCTAATAAACCTGCTGCATACAAAAACTTGTCGATTTAGCTTGACTGAATCCCTCTCAGCTCACACATTTATTAGTAACTCCCCTACAAGACGCTGCTGATGGATGCATTCGATTTTTCATATTGCTGCTACAAATCTGATGGCTGTTTTGTACTACGGTCTGATGACCGTTCAGCGCTTCCTTTCAGATGACGGCTCATATGATGGGCAGCTGTCTTTTAGGGATGTTATCAAGGTTTAATTGCAGGCCTCCTCTGTTTGAGACCAGTGAAGGTTGGTCTAAGATAAGTGTACGTGAAGAGGTACAGCACTGAACCCCTGCGGGTTAGGGGCTTAGAATATGCCCGAGGTAGGCATACCGGTCGTAAGAGGCGACTAATGTGCACAAAGGTAATGACGTGCAACTCGATGGTTGATCTACGGATATGATGCCTCTCACCTCTCATTACCCATCTTATCCTTCCTTACGGAAGGAGGGGTGACATGACCTAGAAGGTTTCACTGGTCATAAATCGCTACCACGACAGTCAGGCAGTACCGCAAGGGAGTACCGGAGCGTACCGGGTTCAAATCCGGCCAAGGACTGTTAATTCGACAACACTCCCCAAAACCTTCGGGGAGTGTGTTTGTCGTTACCACAACAACAACAACAACAGGTACAGCACTGTTAATAACAACAACAGGCACTCGGGCTCCAAAACGGCATGGGTAATAGCCATAGCGTGAGATTAAGTGATAGGCTCGGTATTATTTTTAATGCCGTTATCAGAGTTATTAAAGTGCAACCTTACGCAGCTGGAAACTGAGTATACTAGCCCATCACAAACTGGTGTTACGTTTACATATGTTCTTTGCAATAAGCAGGCGTTACAATATACGTCCCGTGGCGGTTTTGAGTTTGGACAGACCTACAACTACTTCCACCGATTTCTTTATTCCATGCTACCACATTGGCGATGCATGTTGGGAATAATTTCTTAACGGCTAAAAACGTTTAGACGGTCAAGCGCCTTCTAAGAAAGTAAGAATTTCGCCTTTTGTTCCATATTTCAGGAATGATAGAAGTGGAAAGAGGAAATGCGTTGATCTTTATTTGGAAGTTTAATCGCGCTGAAATATTTCAACGTTAGGATCACCCATAACCGTCGAAGAACTGTCCCTAAACACATCTTTTTTTCAGCTAATCCGTTACAGTTCAGCTGCAAAATTTTGAAGCGTGTAGGAGGGGAGACGGTGGACATGCTAGGCGTGAGGGACGGATGCGCTTGCCTAGGTGGAGGTAGACTAAGGCCTATACTATGTCGCAGTCTAGAGTTGACAGCGCCATGGCCGATGTTGTCTGGCGTGGAAGGCGGCTGTGTACTGCAACAGGGGGCTATGAACGTATCCGTCCAAAGGTTACCGTTTGCGAGCCCAGAGCACATAAGGGTGCGACACAGGCCAAGGCACTTGTTGCACTTGACCGATGTCGCAGGCGTATATAATCTTTGCCGACAAACGGTGCACGTAGTGAAAGTTACGAAGAGGTGGTAGTCCTGGCCTACGTGCAGGCTGGAGGCAGGGGGGCATTGGGGGTAGAGAAAGAGGGGACTGACGCTCGCCAATGCTCATATCTGGCCTATTCTGGAGGAAATAGGTGTGTTGAGCGGCCGTGCGAGATGGAAACTCTGGTGTGCGTGAGCGACAGTAAGGAGTGGGTAAGGCGGGAATGGCGGCAGTGCTGCCAGTCGTGTAGACTGAGCTACTATAGTGGCTATTTGAAGTGGGTATAGGCGGTAAGGGATTGCCAGAGCGACGACTACGGCGGGACGCCCTAAAGATTATCTGTCCTCCATATAACATGTAGACTCGCCATTTGTAAGAAAAATGTCTTCTAGGTCATATCACCCGCTTCTTCCGTATGGAATAAGAAAGTTGGTAAATAGAAGTGAGAGGCATCATATCCGTAGATCCCCCCTGCGGGTTAGGGGTTAGAATATGCCCGAGGTAGGCATACCGGTTGTTGTTGTTGTTAACAGTGCTTCGCCCTGCCCAATGGGCTCGATCACCGGTCGTAAGAAGCGACTAATATGCACAAAGGTAATGACGGGCAACTCGATGGTTGGTTGATCTACGGATATGATGCCTCCCAACTCTCATTACCCTAGAAACCTAGAAGGTTTTACTGGTCATAAATACACTGTTAACAACAACAACAACTGGTCATAAATCTCTACCGCGACTGTCGGGCAGTACCGCAAGGAAGTGCCGGAGCGTACCGGGCTCAAATCCGGCCAAGGACTGTTATACGACAACACTCCCCAAAACCTTCGAGGAGTGTTTTTGTCGTTACCACAACAACAACAACATATCCTTAGATCAACCATCAAGTTGCATGTCGTTGCCCTTTGTGGATTTTAATCGCATATTTTAATGTTATTCAACTAACACAACAGATCGTTGGAGTGACCTTTCGTAGTTTTAGGAGCTTAGGTAAGTTGAACTTAAACCAGGACTACAAAAAGACCTGGACCGTCGGACAAACAACTGAAACGATCAGCTTCTTCAACGATCCAAAAAGTGTTTACCTCAATAAATTTTCCAACTCAAAAATCTAAAGGTTATAAATATGGCGAAAAGCAAACCGTTCTGAAAGAAACGAAAGAAAGAAATACACTGAAGATGGCGGATCGCCGAAACCAGTTTGTAACAAAACAAAAATTGACAAGGGATGACGGAAAATCGTTCCATTATACATCTAATATCCACCCTGTCGGAAAAACAGAAAATCAAATCAACTCAGTGCTACAACTGCTTTGGTTGGCGAAAATCCTCAGACTGAACCCTCCACGAGGGTGCCGACTGGTAATGGATACTACAGTTGTTCTGGCCAGGTGGGTACACTAGTACCTTCCTGTACGGAAAGTATCCAGCTAAGGTCAGGAATTACAGCTATACGTATTAGCTCTCTCAATAGCTATGGCGTATGGATATGATTCTTGACTATGGTCATGAGGTGAGGGGCTGGATTAAGGTGTCATGCGCCATGAACCGTGCCGAGGATCAGCCTGGCTGGGGGCCCTTTTAAATAGCCCAGTCTAGAACGGTGCCCTCTGGGAGCATGGCCACTCTCAGTTGTAACCCTTGGCCTTACCCCGAGTACCGCGGATCCCTGCTCGGGGTGGACGAACCCCTTTCTACGCTATTCGTGGGAATAAAATGAATAATCATACAAAAAAAAATACAACAAAAAATATAAGGAGGCCGGCACTCCAAAAAAGTCGGAGGGGCTAGCCCCTATTGTTTATGGCGCTCTAGCGATGCAGGGCGCCTCTACCAGCCGCGCTGTGGCTGAATGGGATAATGCAAATAGGCTTCAGGCTATGCCGGAGTCTGGTGCAGGTAATCAGGTTGTTACAGTGGGTGGGGGTGAGGCAACTAAGGGAGTTGTGTCTGCCAGCGGAGACGTACCTAGTATGCGGCTCGATACTGGGGTCAACGTCGAAGCCGGTGCGCTCGCCCCTAGGAACCCCTTCCCTACGCCTACGGCGTTTAGTAAGGCCTACGATAGGCCATCTGTAAATAATGTGCGTGCTAGACATAGACGCACAGCGCTTAGGATCTTGAGATCGTGGCATACGCCAGACCCACTAACCAAGGCGCTGCCTATTGATTTGGCATAGATAAAGGCCGAGATAGAGTGGGCAAAAAGTGTTGTCCCGGACTTCGACGGTAGTCGTACGGTACAGGAAAAAGGGGCCTACAAGCGCAACAGGTCCATGGAGCTGGGAGGCGCCTCTAATCCTAAAAGGGTTAGAGTCCAAGGCCCCTCGTTTGCAGAAGTTGCTAAAGGTAGCATACTTCTGGGGGTCTTCGACTCTAATCCCAAAGGGGAGGATGCTTTCGGCCTACCTGGGACTGGGTGCGGGCTGAGATGGCCAAGCCACTCGGTCAGTGTCTTGGCCGAATTCCCGAACAAAATACAAACGAAACGCACGTCGATCGAACGAGACCGCATAGCCATACACAATTGGCTACAAATTTTAACGAAACTTGAATATTTGCGAATGTGGCATTCGTTACATCACTGATAGATATGGTTAAGTCTATGGTACGGTTATGACTATGGATTTATGGATAAGGAGGTTTGCAGCTTGAACAATATTATAGCAAACTCTTGCAGAAAAAATCAACACTAAGGCCCATGATCCAATAATTTATATGGTCGTCGCAATCGGCCAACAACACGAAATTACCGTTTGACGTCGGTGAATTCTTATGTCAAAATGCACATGTGAGAGGGAACGCGCAAAAACGATTCGCCTATTTTCTAAGCTTTTCACGTATAACACACACATAACTCACACATTTTCGCAAAATGTTATCACAAAGCACTCGTTAAATATCAATTCACACCGAATTTTTATTAAAAATAAATAGAACACGAAGCGAACTCAATAGCTTTTCCAAGAACTGTAAACAAAGAATGTAAACAAAAAACAAAGATGATAGTTTGACATAAGGTGTGGATGAGGAAGAAGAAGACGCTATGTCATGTGAGACGACCATATAAATTATTGGATCATGGCCAACACCGGCTTATTGTCTGTTCACCCACACACTCGCAATATTTAAAACACAAATAGATACCGATAAACAAGCAAAACACAACACAAAATAACAACAAAACAAACGCGCAAATGCGAAGATACATTAAAACAAAAACGAGAAAAGGCATAGAAAAACATCATGGTCATTTTTAGTTTCATTTCGAAATTCGAACAGTACGGTTGAGTTAAAAAAATAGTATAATATCTTTTAAGAAAGTATATTGTTACATAGCGTGTGTGAGATTTTCGCCCCAAGACTTTAGAAAACGGTGAGTTAAATTCTAATAAAGAAGTTTGTCTATCTAAAATTATACAAGTTTGAGGTCGTTCATATCTATTCGGCTATGAAAAAACGTCGCGATGTTTGAAGGAAAATGATTTAATTTTGTTCGCGTACTGGATTGCCTTGTTCTTGTACCGCTTTGGCCTCCCAAGGCGCAGCAAGTCATAACGATTCCATATCTTTCTTGTTTTTGTTGTTTGCTTGACGTAATTTAGTTTCTTTTTCATGTGCTAAATGCGTAAAAAGGGAATATAAATAAGTTGTACGCATATTCATATTATTGTTTATAATGAACTCCATTAGCATTTCATACAAGTGTATGTATGTATATCTGGACGTGAACAAGCGAAAGAAAAATTGCAGTACGAAAATTTGCAAGACCGAAAAAACAAGAACAAAGAATATCTGCAATTACATAGGGATGTTCATAATACATTCGCTGCGAATACATTCAAGTCCAATATTTGGAAGTACCTACTTATTAGGGTTGCGGCGAATATCGAATTTCATACATACTCGGATGTGTATGAGGTGAATATGACTTGGTTTGACCTAGCCTTTTTTAAAAACTTACATTTTTATTACAGTTTTTTATTTTTGCTTTTTTATACCAACAATTTTTGTTGATTTACGGCCTGTACATTTTCAAGTATTCATGAAACGAGCTCAAGGCCAAGAATAATAATTTTTCACTTTTCGAATTTTTATGAAAATTATTATTGTTTTTATTTATTAATAATCATTTTAATTAATTATTAAAAGTTTTTTTTTGACTGAATAGAGTAGGAAAAATGTTTAGAGACAACTGCCATAGCTTTTCTTATAGATCCATTTCGGAAGCTGCTAGACTTCACTCATCGGAGAAATTTTGGCACGCACTGCTAACCATTAAGCTAACAATACGCTGGTTTTGATGTCATCTAAACTCCTAGTTCTATTCTTCTTTTACCATATGCATGAACCAATTCCGCCATTTGACAGTTAGTAGTGTGATCATGATGGATTTTTGACAGATCTGTTTTATCATTAGAACTGCCTTACCGTGTGCTCTCGGTTTTGTTATTGCTTTTTTATACCAACAATTTTTGTTGATTTTAATAATTTTCATTAAAATTCAAAAAGTGAAAAATTATTATTCTTGGCCTTGAGCTCGTTTTTTATTTTTATATAAAATTCCGCTGGATAAAAGACCGAATATTTTTTCTTTTCATTTTACTCGATCCCCCATTTTCTTCGAGACAAAAAGTGTCTGAACTTTGATAAAGTCTGCACAAAAACTCAAATTTTCAACATAGTAAAAAAAGTCCGTTCAATGCTACGACAAAAGAAACATATCAGGGACATTTATAAAATCAAAAATATACGCACCGAGCGAGATAATAAAAAATGATATCTATACACCTACATATATGGCTAATATCCGAGATATATTATGCCACCCATAGTAAAAAATAAGAGGTCTATAGAGAACTACGTCATTGACAAAGTGGCATAAAAATCTGTATACAAATATTCACAAAAAATGTCTACACATGCAACATTTTCCCCTCGCAGGTTTCGCAAAATATTCGCACCTACAAAACCTTAATTTATTTAATTGGAAGGTCAGTGTCTTGTTAATGCGAATATTTTCCAAGTAGAATGAATTTGAATATTCGCAGTATCCCTAGCATATATGCAGGTAAATAAGTACATAAGTATGTATCTATGTAGCCACGAGTATGCCTCTGTAAAAAACAATAGAGTATCGGGGTACTCCAACACTTAGCCTCATTCATATAAAAAAGGTGGTCCAATTTATATGGCGATGTCCGTTGACTGGATCACCTAATCCATCTCGAAGTACTCCATTTCTTTGCTTTTTAATACTCTATGGAGCACCTACGTGAGAGGACTTTCAAAATGCTCCCAAAGGATTACTCCATTGAGTATTGAACACCAAAGCGAGAGAGGGAGTAAGTAAGTGGTCCTCAAAAGTACTGGGGCACACGTACGCAAAAGTTTTGATAAGATTTTCACCATCGTACAGTGGTCTGAAACGCTTATATAACGCGAATTAAATGACTAGCTTTAATAACGTTAATGTTTTGTAGAAATACCTATTAATTTATTGTGTAAAAACGCATTCTTTATAAAACAAATAAGATGTAAATGGTTTTTATTAAAATGCCTAGAAAAAATTGGTAAATTGTAAATGGAAAAAAAAAAATGTTTTTTATAGTCAAAATATTGTAAAATTTGGCCAGTAGAAAGTCCATCTATTCATTTTAATACTAAGAGGGGTGTCGCACTGTGGTCAAAGATGCGGGAAAGGCACGAATTAAACCCCAATATTTAATGAAGTTAGGTTTTTGTAGCAGTACTTATTAATTATTAATTTTTAATGAAATTTATGAAAGAGATATGTCAACTGTGAAACATCGTTTAGTGTTATCTCAACACCTGTATCTTCTATCGTAACTCCGTCGTGCTCTGCATAACATTCAGCTTTCACTGCTACGACTTTTTCCCAAGATGGATATACATCAGAGCCGCAACGCTTAGCAGCCTTTCTGTATGATAAATATGTCGATATACTAGATTTTGCATTTATAATCATATAATTTTGTGGAGCTTTTTCCAATCTTGTATATTGTTTTGTCAAATTTCGGGGAATTATTAACAGTAACTTTTTCAAGAATTTTTGCTGCACAGCGAAGGAGAGTTCCACAGTGATACAGGTTGGGGTGAGCGCTCTTCCCGTTTTTTTTTGCTTCGTCCTAGTTCCACTTTCACTAAAACTTTTCGTAGGTCTTCCATGCTTCGAAGACCCAGTCTGAAATTCCTCACTTTCTACAGGAAACTAAATGCTAGACACTAATCAATCCTTATTAGTTTTAAGAAAACTTAATGAACCGTTCCACCGTTTTAACCAAATTCTCTAATATTTTTCACAGTTTTTGCAGAAACAAAACATTGTAAGGCACTACAGCAGTCTTTTCTGGTAAAATACAGGGTGGCGCAAAAGTAATCCTCCTATCAGAAAATGCTATAAATTTTGCGATTGGCCCCTAAAGTCAGTTCTGTTTTGACATTTGTGTAGCAAACACATGCGAAATACACCTTAATAAACAATGTTACGCTACACTGCTCCAGAACGCGGAATATTGCTGACTATTTATTTAACCAATAATCGGTCGGGGCCAAACGGTTACTGTGAATGGTGAGCGCTACAGAGCAATGATCAACGCGTTCTTTTTGCCGCAACTTGATGAATTGGGATTGGAAAACATGTGGTTCCAACAAGACGGTGCAACAGCACACACTGCACGTGCCACAACCGATATGCTGAACATCGGAAGCTTACTTTTGCGCCACCTTGTATTTAACCTTCAGCCACTCATCAAACAGTTCAATACGGATGATTGCCTGAGGACACCTTGAAAAATAAATTGTGAAAATTGTAGAAAGTCGAAAAAAGTTCTCATTTATGTTGATGAGCATAGACAAAAGGTTAAGCTATTTTTTTACCATTTCCAATACGTGCAAACACGTGCATTTTCTATAACCTTAACAATGTTTGGAAACTTGCCTTAAAATTGAGCGTTTATAAAGTAGGCCTTTTTAAAATGCAATATATATTCTATTTGTTATAAACTTATAAAAATTAAATTTTAATGATTTTTCCATGAAGTAGCCATTCAACCAAAAATGAGCCTCATCACTGAACAAAATTTTGCGATGAAAATCAGCATCGAAATCAATCTCATTTTCGGCCCATACACCAAAATCACGACGCATTGCATGGTCTCGCGGCTTTAATTCTTGCACAAGCTGGATCTTGTAAGGTCGCAAGCCAAGATCTTTGCGCAAAATCTTCCATAAAGTTGATGGACAAAGCTCCAATTGCTGTGCACGGTGGCGAATCGATTCATTCGGGTCCTCTTCAACACTTTGCTCTACAGCGGCAATTGTTTCTTCGGTGCGCACTGTTCGACGTCTCTGCGGATGCGTATTATCACATAGAGTAAACGTAGTGCGAAAACGATCCATGGTTAACCGAATTAATTGCTCTGATGGACGATTATGTCGACCATAAAATGGACGGAGCTCACGGTAAACTTCGCGAACTGAACCATTATTTTCGAAATAAATTTGCACGATTTGCAAGCGTTGTTCTTTTGTCAACCTGTTCATGATAAAATGGCAAACCAAACTGAACATAAATGACATTAGAGTTGCCAGATTTGACCACAAAATGCCAGTTTTATCTCTATTCAAAAAACAAACCTGTAAAAAACACACCCTGTACAATTCAAGAAAATACAGTTATACAAGAAAAGCACGTGTAGTTACAAACGATTGCAAGCTATATGTAAACTATGCTCTCGGCCACTTTACAGGTACGAGTACACTTTGAGCCCGATTTTCAGATAAAAACACTTATTGCATAAAATTTCTTCTGATTTATATTGCATACCATTTCGACTACATGCGGAGCTTACAAAAAAAATCAATATACCACTATTCAATTTTTGATTAAATTCTCGCTAGATATGCACTTTAGACCACTGTGCAACGCCATAGAAATCTTGTCACAGTTCTGATGCCTCACTATCTAAGGCCTGAGTATCAGTTGAGTTCTGTAACCGCGAAAAAAACACATAAATTTATTATTTATTATGGAAAAAACTTGAACGCCAAGTGGGATATTATTGGTTATCCATCGTGGTAATTTCCGGATAGTTTTAGAGACATTTTCAGGATTGTTTCGAGATCCTTGCGGGTAAGGCTGCCTTAGAATCTAGTGCTGGAGTTGACTTATATTTGACAAAGTCTAAAACAAATAGATGAAATAACCCGAAAATTTTGGAAACACAATCCCCCAAAATAATTCCAAAATAGTCCCGAAACAAAAGCGAAACGAAAGCGGCTCCCTAGCACCCCTCACATGTACCCAACAAAAAATGCTTGTCTTCCATCAGGCCAATTTCCTTTCATCAAAGCGCTTATCACATTAGTGCTGGCACTTATTATTTGCCATTAGACGTAGGGGTTAGCTCTCTTTCTGAGAGACAATCTAATGTTCATGACTGGTTGCTATGTAAAGCAAGGCTTTAATAATGTTTGAAGTGGAGTACAATGAAAATATTACAAGACTTTTCAATTATAAGAGCAAGCAACGCTACTGCTTGAATTGCCTTTTTCTTATAATCGCTTACACGATCTTTCGTTGGGCAGCTTTTTTTATTAAGCCATGGTAACTAATGTCTGGATGTGCGAAAATTGTTTCCCAATAAACCACTGAAAAATTATATAAAAGATGGAGAAAATTTTCATTCTCAATTTGATTTGCAGCATTGTTCATCACTTCAGATTAAACATTTTGTTTTTTTTTTTTTTCAAACTGTTTTTTAAGTTTATTTTGAATTTGAAATTTTTTAATTTAAGAACTAGTGAAAATTCATCTCTAAAAATATGGCCATGATTATTTGAAATGTATTCAGACACAAGGGTCTATCAGCTATTCCGACGGAGCTGCCGAAGGGGAAAATATAATAAAATAGAAATTTGGCAGTGAATTTCGATAAAGTCGAAAGAAATCACAAAACTATTATAATTTTTTCCCCCGCCGGCAGTTCCGCCCCACTAACTAATGAGGTTTGAGAATGACATTAGGTCACAGAGAGATTGAAGAAATATGTTTATTGGGTTATCTCATGTTTTGTATATGGAATCTATTCAGCTAAAGGTGATAAAAAGTTTCTCACATACTTACATTTGCAGTTAGAATTAAATATATAATGTAATATAATTTATAAACAAATAAAGCTGTCTAAAGGCATAGGCTCAGCGGCGCAATACACAACAGACAACAACAGTGAAGGCCAAACAACTTTTGTAAATAAATATATGTATACATACGTATGTCATACAAATAGATATAGATGAACCGCGTGCTTCTTTATTGAACCCCAACAATAAATAACATTATTTCATAACTTTTTATTTTTAATCAATTAAAAAAGATATTACTGTAAATAAATATACTTTCTAGAATATATAGAAATTAATAAAGTGGGCATGCCCGCCGGGCATTTCATTAATTTGTACTCTCCATAATCTTGATATGCATTGTACCTAGTTTCGAAACTTTTGATATCGAAAATAGGGGCTTGCTTTTCATCCATTTTCGCTTATTTTCAATAGGAATTATCCTTTGGATTTTAAACCAAACTCGATTACAGTGGTGACTTAGAGACACTTAACCCGATGCTTCTTTCAAGGGTGATATACAAAAATTATCACTTCCCTTAATTCATATTTAATACCAAATAATGCAACCTTAAAATTATTGAAGTTGTTAACAAAACACTCTGTAAACAATATATACTATGTTACGCTTTGTAATTCGACGATGTACTCTTTGGGGTAGTCGAATCCGAGCATGTCATTTCGTTAAATTAGCACTGGAACAACTCGAAGTAGCCTAACAATTATCAACCTCATGTTTTGCGCAGGGTGCTGAATTGTAAAGAAACAAATAATTCGCATATACGAGTATGTACATCAGTATATGCTTAAGCAAATAAAAAGTTATGTTGAATATAAAATACTTGTCCGTGTTTGGAGGCAGTTTCAAATTAGTCCAGCTCCTAATCTTAATGTTTACACTGAAGTTTTAACTGTCAAATATAAAAGTGTTACGTGAGCTGTATCATAACCGCCCACTAAACTACGAGTATTCATACTTTTGGCTATATGTGATCATTATTATCCACAATTGTTTACAGTTTTTGGCTATCAAAATTAAGTCGAAAATGGAAAACAATTTCAACTGAAACAGTTTTTATAATATTTGCGTTTTTGGTAAAGTGCCAGAATTAATATTTTTACCAATTTTTGCATTTGTAAATATGTCACAGAAAACACGAGATCTCAGTTGTGACTGCGATCTCTGAAAATGAAAACAAATCTTTATTGTTTTGTTAAATTATGGCGCGTTTGGTTTTCAGCACACATTTTTGTATGCAGCATGTAAATATTAAGGGTTGTTCGCATTCCGGAAGAAATGTACAAAATTGATATAAAAATACTTATAATCATTGGTTTATGACTTTTATTTTATTGCTGAAAAATAATCGTTATTTAAAAAATTATTTTTATCGATTATAATATCTTGTGACTAATTTAATTGGGAGCCAGATGGCCGATATCTCTCGCTTTTCATAGTTTCATAGTTATGCTACTGGACGTCTTCGATTGCTTCCAGTTTTTTTTCGATATTTATGGTTTGGGGCAATTTTTCCTTAATTTGTATAGGGATTTATCTATAAATTTTTTTCTTATAAGTTTTGCAAAATTTTTGATTTTACACACTACTTATTGATTTGTTAAAATATTTTCGACTCTAATCAGCATTCCGTATTTTGAGGTAGCGACCCGTAAAAAAATTGTACTTCCAAAATATGTATATAAAAATATTTACTTTTCAAGGCATATAGTATTTTACTTTGTGTTTATAAAAACGTCTCTAGTTAAAGTGCCGTTATTTACGTTATTTCCTTTGTTTTGATATAATTTTAATATTTGGTGCAAAAATTAGTCAAAGGAAAATTCGAGTTTCCGTAATTTTTTTTGTTTTCTTCAACTTATACACTTTTACAATATTTATGGCCTATATACAAGTACTTACTGTATGTTTATATTTAATAACTTTACAGGGTGTTTTTGTTACCAATTTAAAATGTTTTAAATCTATATTTTATATCAATTTCATGACGAACAAAAAAACCTAAAAGTTTGAATATAACTTGATCACCCTAGCAATGGTAGCCCGCTAGCCTAGTAAATCGATTAACCAATTCGATCTATACATTTTTTAGTTGATGAGAAAAATTTGTTCCATACCGAATGTCGTTAATCGTTTGAAGTTCCTGGTTTTTTACAACTATTCGTAAGGCCTGTAGTCTTTCTAAATTTACAACTCTCATTTTTTTCCTGTTGTAAATGGCTTTTGGAACCAGTAATTCACCACTCTCTGAATGGTTTTTTTGGAGCGACTTGGATTCTTTGGAGCCAGGAAATCATCACTCTCTGCATAGATCCTTATTTTTTTTTTTTTTTTTTAAAACTTTAATTTTCACGCACAAGTCTGGCCTTACTTATTTTTTATTTTATTCAATCAAATCAAGACGTTTTCAGCACACCAATTTCGATTTATTATTAAATTTTTCAACTAGCGTATTATTATTCTCGCGTAAAAGGCAATTGCCAAGGAGTAGACGCCTCTTTGACAGTTTCATGCAGTAATTCACCACAATAGTCGATTACAGTATTGACTTAGGGACACTTAACCCGATGCTTCTTTCAAGGGTGATATACAAAAATTATGCAGGGGCATTTTGTTTCGTCGTAGCCGAAAACCTCCCCTCCCCCCAACTTCCCTTAATACATATCTAATACCAAATAATGCAACCTTAAAACTGCTGAAGTTGTTAACAAAACACCCTGTATACAATATATACTATATTACTCTTTTTAATTCTCATTGAATTTCATTCACGATTTTCAATTTCTATTTAGAAACGAAAGCAACAGCGCAACATTCGCCAACAGCAATTGTGTGATCGCCCACTGATCGACGAAGTGCTACGATTAAAATGTCTAATACATATTTATTGAAAGTGTACTATAAATATTTCACTAATTACAATACTTGGATAAGTAGAAATTTGATTTAAAAACAAAATAAGAAGAAAAAACAAACGAAATAATCGTGTGATCAATTGCAATAAAACATATGATATAATATTTAAACCAATAGTAAAAAGCATATAATTAAATGGTCAACAAAAATTGTTGTGCTGCATAAATGAAGTGATAATTTAACAAATGTGTACCGTTTAAGTAGCAGCATATTTATTTTCTGGTATAAATTCAAAAATATTTAGAACTTCTAAAATACAAACAAAATGCAAACGGTTAAAACGAAATTCGGTCAAATGATCAAAGTGTCAATCCCGTGGAGGATGGTGTTGCAGAATGCGGCAGCGGGTGTTGTTTCCCTGGTGGTATTGTCATGGTGAGTATTGACTCGAATTCATTAAACCATTTAAATCAGACGAATGTCATATCACGTCCTGAGAGATAAATCAACTAATATCTCGGCGGCTTAGTGAAGGATCATCAAAATGTTTTTGAAAAAACGCTCTATTTCAGAATTTGTTTAAAGAACCTCTTCCTATCCCAGAATTTTTTCAATGCACCTTATTTCAGTATTAGTTTCAAAAGCGCACTATCTCACAAATAATTCAATATGTTCTCAGGTGAGATAGCGCGTTATTGAAACAAATGCTTGAAAGGGGGGTGGGGTTCTTCAATTCTGAGATATAATGCTTCGCAAAAATATTTTGAAATATGGTTACCTTCCACTCAGCTGTCGATCTCGTTTCGTTGTTTGATAGACATTTTCATTGGTCAAGTAAATCGTAATATTTTTTGGAAATACTTCTTTATTAGTTTTGAAATTATTCTCAAAATATTTTGCTTTACTTGATATTGAAATGCTTTAAAAACACAGACAATCAATTTAGTTCAGTTTTACTCTAAGCATGTCAATTGTGTGCGAATAACATTTAAAATTACTAATTTTTTTTATTGTTATTTTTTATTTGTTGGCCTGCGTGTTAATTTTGATATATCACTTTTTTATGTTTACCAATGTGAAGCTAATTTCATTTCACGTTTTGCAGACTTTAAGCTCATTCTTCAGCTGAGTAAATGAAATAGCTAATAGATGAGGTGAAATTTTACGCATTAAACGCCTAAGAGCCTAAGGGCCGTTTTCTCAATATGCGGTTTACGCTAACCGGCAGTTTAATTGACAGAAGTTCCTCGGTTATCTGTCAAACAAAGTGCCGGTTAGCGTAAACCGGATTTTGAATTTGATCACGAAAGGTAATGTGTCCATATTTAAGATAAGAAGCAAGCAAAATTATCTGGCTCACAAATTAAACCAGACTCTATCTGGCGTAAATCGTTGTTGTTTCATTTACATGTACAATTTTTTATCCGGGACAGGATCACGACGATCGGATGACGGCTATTGTTCTCACGCTTCTATACTTACTTACATGAGCTTGCCTAGTGGTCGAAGATTCGATCAATTGGGGTAATCACAAGTTGGTAGCAAATTTAATACTGGGTGTATTTTGCCATGTAGCTGTGAGCAGGTCGATGTCTGTACATACATTGCAGATATTTAAGAAAAACTGCTAGGAGAGATCATTATTGAGTTAGTAGATTCAAAATCAACATTTTTTAGAATCTTTGTTTGTCTGTCTGTATGCTTGTGTGCCCATTACTCAAAAACTGCTGAATGGAATTGAATGCAACTTCCACTGTTGTACAACTAGACGTCTACCTTAAAATTTAAGATATTACTTATTTGGATATTTCTAACTGTTTTTGAGTTATCGACCGATATATGGACCAGGGTGACCCAAAATGTGTTAGTACAAAATGGGTATCAAACGAAAGGTGCTAATGATTGCTACAATAAGCGATGTGATTTAGTCGGGAAATATAATGGCGTAATCTTTCACACCTTTTCAGCTGATTCAAAATGCCAGCTTAACACAATTCGTAACCTCTTTCTTTGCTTCGTGAAAAATGTTGGTGTTGAAGTTAATAAAGGCCAAAGTTACCAACCTAAATATTATGAAATTGTGACTACCATAAATACAATTTAAAGTCGTTTTTATTTAATAAAATACGCAATATGACGCTTACACACTGAGGTATCGAAATGCTGTAACTTTCTTTGACCATTCTGTTTGTTTGTGAGGCTCCCCATCCATTTTCCATGCCTCTTAGTCACTCCTTCAAGCATTCGTGTTTCTCAAACCTTCTTTCAGTGCTCGAAAACTAATCGTTTCTTTTCTTAACAGAAAATATCAAATTAACTAAGAACTATTATCAACTGGTCTTGAGCTCGTTAAACTTAGAAAAATATGTAAAAATGAACAGACCAAAAAACGAACAAAAAAAGTTTTAATTCAAAAACTCAAGATTTATAACCTTCGAAAAATTGATTGAACATCCTGTTTGATAAAGCCGAGTCAACGACCCTAATGTATACATGAAATATACTTACACAATTATATGGAATAGCTTGCCAAGAATATTTGCATATAATGTATTCAACAAGCCACATTGACAAACTTAGTAAACAAAATAAAACTTAATAAAACGAAACATTGTGGAAAAAATTCAACATAAATATCAACATAAAATCATTTTTGTAATGAGTGTGTCACAAATATTTATAAAATTGGAAAAGCAAAAGGAAGTGAGCAACCAACCATATAATACAGTGGGCTCTTTGATGGGACTTGTTTCTAAATAAAATGTCTCAACAACGGAAATAATTAAAAAAAAAAATTGATTAAGAATTTAAAAGTCACTTTATTGGTAATCTGAGAATGAAGTAGGGATTCGAAAAAATGAATGAAAAAGGCTGTGTTGAGTGAAAGCAATGATAGCATTTTATTCTATGTCATCTTCTTGTAGCATCCCCCAAGATATCCCAATAGCCCCAAGCCGTGTTAAATTCTATGTCATCGTCTTGTAGCATCCCCCAAGATATCCCAATTCATTTCATTTAATCCGCCAGGTGCCCTTCGTATGGAACGAGTATATCTGCTGTTTTGTCGAGTGATTCTATGATTATTCAGGTTACCTTAACAAGGGCTCAAGTTCCGAACGCCGATTTCGACTTAATTTTTCCATTTTTTAAAATTTTTACAAATGTATTCAAAAATCCATTGTTTTTAGAAAATATGTAAACTTTATAAAGCTTTTTGTTTGACTTCTTTTAATAGCTTTAACCATTCTCTAAAAATGTGTGCCATTAATCGTAAAAACACCTCACTGTTCGTACATACTTGGTAGCAATCGGGGAAGTGCATACACAGACCCCGATCGTAAGTAGAGAAGCGATGGAGATGTTTTGCCTATGGGGGATCGTCGTCGCTTGCAAAGTTCGCATCATGATGTTGACAAAAAGTGCGTTTTATTTTTGTTTTAACTTATTTAAGACGCACAAATTGGGTCAAAGAACTGAATACGTCGCCGTCCAACATGCTTTCAAATAATTCTTTCATTTATATAAGTAAAAAACTGTCGCCAAAAACAAAACTGAAATAAAAAAGGTGAAAATGTTTAAAGCAAAACAATACAGAATGCGGCGAAAACGAACCGGTGCAATGATAAATGACAAGTGCCAAGTGACTAACAATTTGTTGCAGGAGACCTTCAAGGGTAGGGGGGCCAACGGATATTACTATGTTTGTACACAATACAAAAGCAAAATATAATGCATATGTGGGTGTTTTGGCTATAGCGCTTTAGTGGAGCTGGTCATAAAAAGTTATAAATGTATTGTAGACTGAGCCAAAAAAAATCTAATTTTGTAAGAATTTGTTTTTTTCTTTTTTACATAGATTTTTGCGTTTTTTACAGCTTTCCAAAGTGAAAAAATGAAATCCGAAAACTATGCCAATGTTTAAAGTATGATTACTCTGAAACAGCCGACCTAAAGAGAATTTTTATTCAAAACTTATTTTGGGGATTTTAATCTATTTCAAAACTATGCAGTTAATTATTTTACTTCAGTGGTTTCGCAGTTTTAAAGCAAAAATGGTCCTAACAATCTAAACCAGCAATAATAGACCACTAGAAATTAACATTAAGGTCTGAAACTTTTACAGAATTAATTAATATAATTTTTAAACATTTTTTTTCTCAGTCTAATGTATTGTATTGTGAATACATACAGCTGTGATAAAAAAAACTAGCACCAATGTCTATTTTGAATGCTTGCAATTCATTATCATTAAACCGAAATTATCAGGGCGATGAGCTGAGTCGATTTGACTATGTGCGTCTGTCCGTCCGTCCGTCTGTCTGCAAACTAGTCCCTCAGTTTTTGAGATATTTTGGTGAAATTTGCGAAGGGGCTTCCATTTTGTTAAACATTTTCCGCTAAACGGGTTTTGACCTATAACTGTTGCTATTAAAAACCTAGGAACGTAAAATTTTGCAGGTTTGGTACATATTATATACATATGTAATGTGTGTAGTGAAAATCACCCAGATCGGACCAACATAACATATTGCTCACATAGCCCTTTCCTTGCTTGCTTTTCAATGATTTTCTTTAAAAATATGAGCTATAACAGAAACTAAACTTCAGAAAGTGTTCATCAGAAGTTCGAACTTTCTATCAAATTTTATTTTTTTGTTTTTAAATTGGGACCCTTTTTCACTTTATTAAATTGCATTTTGAAAAAAGATTCAGAGGAAAAATTTATGAATAAATTTAAGGGTTTTGAAATTTGCCATATTCCTATTCGTCCAGAACTTTGTTTATTTTCCGAAATTGGTCCTTTTTTTAGCTTTAAAAATTCAAGCTTAACTATGTTTTAAATAAAAATTAGTAAACACAATTAAATGTACTTATTTTGATTTATTGTCATGTTTGATTTTGATGCTATTTTTTCAATCACCACTGTTCACACAAATACTACTTGCATTGATGAATGCGGTATGTCACTATTTTTTCTCTGGTTTATGCACCGTTGCATATACATATGGAAATATTTCTTAACCATATAACAACCGTTTTTTATAAGTTTTGGTAATTGTCTATGTGAAAAGGGGCGTTTTCGTTTGTTTTAAACTTTAAGCAGACCTGTTGAATAATGATTACTAACCGTAATGATTACCGGTTTGATTAATTATTTTCTTGGGAATGCATTTAATGATTGATTACCAAAAAAAAATTTTAAATTTTTAATGATTATTTTCCAATTAATTAAAAAAATTAACAAAAAAATTATGATTTTTTACGATTATTAAAGATAAACAAAGAAAAGTTGTTTTGATTACTTTGGATTTTTGTGTGATTATTTTTGATATTTTTTAGTATTGTTGTAGAAGCACATAAATATTCATATCAACAATACTGAAAAAATCAAAATCAATAATCAAAAGTAATCAAAACAACTTTTTTTGATTATTTTGTATTTTTTTTTCTAATCGTAAACAATTAATTATTACCTTTTCTTGAAAAACAATTAAAATAATCATTACCAATCAAAAAAAGCCGTGTAATTAGTTGATTACTAATCGAATTTAACAGGTCTGGCTTTAAGCCAAATGTTTTCGAAAATTTTAATTTATAACGCTTTTGTTCCGCCTAGTCTTCATCGTTAGGTATGCGTCTATGTATACATATTTTTAATAAACATTACTGCAGTAATTAATACAATAATCTTAATATGATTTCAGCATTTAGTATTTTTCCGTGAATTTTACACGTTCTTAAAATAACAAGGCACTTAAAACAAGTTTATATTTTGTTTTTATTTTACTGGAGCTTTTGTAGAACTTTTCGTTCATATATTTATTTGTTATCATGTTTCACAATAGTACTATTTAGCGTAAATAAATTGCGAAGTTAATCTTCTATTCAAGATTTTAATTTATTAGTAATGCGCTCTTCAGACAATTTAAGGAACCGTGTATTTGAACGGTTCCGATTTCGGGGGACAATTTAAGCCATCGCAGCTTCGGTAATTTAAGATCATTTTAAGGTTTTTCAGAAATTTAATTGTGAAACAGTTGTATTCATTTGTAAACTGTAATCCGATTTTCTTCTCTCATCTATATTGCAGAAATTTCCAAATTTCCACATAATATTTGTTACCAAATGAAAATTATCGTGCATAGTCAATTTGAAATTAATTGTGTAAATACAATTCTTGATTGGGTTTATTGTCTAAGTAAATTTGTTTATAAATACAAAATTGTATGCACATTGGGGTGTGACAAAAAATAATTCACAGGTCTGCCACAAAATTGCATACCTTGTTGACACAAATCTAATTCAATTCAGTTGTAAGGCGTTGAGAGTTTTCACAGCATAATTTCGTAGACTCGTGCTTCAAAGGTAACACACTTTGACTTTTTGAAAAATTCACCGTAAAATAAGTCAAACATATGCGTATAATTTTCACTTTTTTTTTTTTAGAAAATTTAGCCCCTTATACTTTTTATAGACTATTCTCACTTTTATAGAAAATTTTGTATTACTACATACCTACCATACCACAATTAAATTTGTTAATTGATTCCACTCATAGCACACTCTAGTGTTCAATTTTCCTTTTTTTAATCACTTACCTACCTATTTAAACGCTGACGAATAATCGAATCATCAATACAACAGATGTTTTATTGGCTTCGACTCAATTTCAAATTCAATAGTTTTGCTTTGTGCCAAGAAAATTTTATTCGAAAGTAATTTTTTTAAGGTTAAAATTGCATAAACAAATGCATTCATACATAGTACATACATACATAGATAAATCCGTTTTATAAAAATAGTATTTACGTGAATATTACATAAAACGAAAGGACGTCATTACAATATTTTTGAAACAATCTCAACAAAGTTGTGGAGGCGACAGTTGATGATTATTTACATGCAGACAAGTACATTAGAATGCCTATCCCTCTATATATTAAAAAGTTGTCCTTTTTTAGAGGAATTAAAAAATCTACTGTGTTATAAGACCCCCTCTAAAATATTTCGGACAAATTATGATTCGCCTATTTTATAAATAAACAAGAAAACTCTGTTCAATCTCAGAACTTTAAATCAGTATATGCTACTTTATTCATTATATTTCCGAAACCCATTGATATATGGAACATAATCACATCGCTTATTGCAGCACTTATTAGTACGTTTCGTTTGACACCCATTTTGTACTAACACATTTTTGGTGGCCCTGGCCCACATATTGGTCAATAATCCCGAAAGTAGTCGAGTTATCGAAATATCGGATATTTTAAATATTAAGTTAGACGTCTAGTAATGTAACAGTAAAAAATGCATTCCATTCTCTTCAGCAGTTTTTGAGTGATACGAGCCCAAGCATACAGACAGACAGACGAAAATTTTAAAAACTGTTGCTTTGAATTGTATTGACTCAATGATTAAAATATTAAAAAAAAAATATTATTACTGATAATAGAAGAGTTAAAGCTTGCCAATTTTGACGTCTGAAATTTTCATTCTCGAATTTCAGGTCGAGTGAAAAACATGTAACTTTTTTTGTCGGGCACCCTAATGCACATACAGCTGCGTTCACAATAATAGTAGTGAAATTAAATAAGATAACGTTTGACGTAATAAGAAGAAGCTGTGTTTCTAATAATTTTCATTATAGCAAATTCTATAACAGAAACCAAATAAAAAAAAATCCATACAAACTTCAGGAAATTTCTTTAACTTAAAAAAATGGACATCAAAATGAAAATTTTTTGGCAGAGTTTCTAGAAAATTTTGTAGACCAATCAATTATAGAACAATAATGTGCAAGTAAAATCTTGTTCAAAAGTTACCCCTTTTTATGAAAGTTATAAAGCCTTCGGCACTCTCCTTACTTGTTTTCGAAAGCTTAATAATAATATTTAATCTTTAAAGGGTGGCTTAGTACGGTAACTCAATCCCAAATCAAATCCAATCTAAAAAATGTTGCTTATCGCTCAAGGCCATTAACAAGACGGCAATGGCATGACAATTTTCCAAATTTCTGACATTGAATCAAGTAAAAAGTCAAACATATACATGCATATAACAACAAAAAAGAGCAATCGCATTTAAATTTTGTTGTGACTCAAATGCTTTAAGTTTGCATTGGTTTGCCTTCAATTCTAATTTATGTAAAATTTGTTTGCAATTTATAAACTTTGCCCGAGTTATTTAATACTGACGATGGAAAGCAGTGCTCATATGTATAACCTCAGTTATGTATTAAAGTTATGCATATGCATGTACTTACATAAATATATTTTATTTATGGTCCGCTTTAAGCAGATGTGTGCTAGTGCCTCGAATTAAAGCTCAAAAGCCCGTTGGTTTGGTCATGTTACGCGAACGAACAAAGAAGTTCCGATCCAGAAGGTTTTCCTATCGCCTCCGAATTCGGCATCAGCGTAAGGGAGAAGCCCAGTAATCTCTAACTAATGACAGGCGTGCTTTTTGTGCTTTCTAGTTAGATTTCGATTCATACCTTCATTTATGCTAATCTTTTATTAAAATCCGTAAATAGACACAATCGTATGTTTGTTTGCTATTGTTGTTGTTTAGCTGATAAACGGCAAATTATATATGTAAAACGAGCCCCTCAACGAGTATTGCGTATTTTGCTTCACACATTTTATGACCTTTTCGATTAGTAATCACTCAAGCCAGTTTTTACTATATACACCAGTGGTGGGCAAACTAATTTTCTTTCACTTTGTGCAAGGAGTCATGGAAAGAAGTTCTAAACATTTCAGACGGGTTTGTCAGAATCAGCTGATTGCGTCGTCACTTTCCTTTTGTGTCGGTTTACATTTTATGATAAGTTTTTCGAAACATATTTAATACATATAAATTTATGTTCGTTTGTTGAACTTTGTGGTTATAGGCTATTTCACCCTCTCTTTACTGAAATATAGCGATCTTCCAATAAGACATCAACATATTATCATAAAAATGCATCACGCTGCAGGTACTCGCCATTTTAAAAAGTGATATCATCTTTAATTACACCGCGTTACACACATTCTGGCCTATGAACCAAATATACTTTTTCGGAAAGGTAAGAAAAAATAAAATTACACGTGTATCGGCGATTTTCATGTACGTACACTTCAGAATTTTTTTTTATGTATAAAGTATAAAGACTGTAGTGTCCGTCTGTTTTCGTTTTTTAAAATTTTGCGAATAAGCCACAAACATAACAAAAGTTATTTCGAGTCGGGCACTGCTCAGCACTTCTCAGATGAAATATGTATATAGAAATACGTTTTCGCACAACAGAACTTAAAACAATTGCCAAAGTATACGTGTCCTGTCAGCTGATCGGAACAAACACACAAACGGCAGAGAGTGTGTTGTATCGAACAATAAATTAAACGAATTTAAATGATGCAATATTGATTGTGCAATTCAATGTTTCATCTGTCATACCAGTTGTAAGTGTTGTAAAAGTCATAAACAGTTTAGTGTTAGAAAGTTACTATAACGCTACGAGCTTTATACTTTATACATTTAAAAAAAAATTCTGACGTGTACATGAAAATCGCCGATACACTTGAATTTTCCCTTCCCGAAAAAGTATATTTGGTTCATAGGACAGAACTAAAACTCGTTTTTGTAACGCAGTGCAATAATAGCTATATTGATTTTTTAATGATTTTTGTTGGAACGATTTTCCGTCATCCCTTCAAGTTTGGTTTTGTGACAAACCGGTTTCGGCGTTCTGCCATTTTCAATGCCTAGTTTGGTTCTGGTCTGTGTCTATCCGCTGCGTTGTTTTTATAGTCCGTGGGTGCTGTGGCAGGTAATGTCAATCTATGTGTTCGTGGTAGGTAACGTTAAAATGCGTGTGTGTGTGCGCGGTATTGATACGTCCGAATTGTTATCTGTCCCAAGGGTTGTTTTTGTAGGTATGTAGACATACCGCTTGTTAGCTAAGCGGTAGGTTGAGGTAGGTAGAAATCGCTGATTTTTGCAGTTTGGTTCATATTTCGGTTTTGCTTGTTCATTGTTACGTGTTTGGTTGCTGTACCTGCTGGCTTGTGCTGTTTTTTGTAAACTAGTTTTAAGGGTTCAAATATTTCGTCAGAGATAGTGTTGGTTTGTTCGTTTATAATCCTGCCGTCAAATGTTTTTAACTTGTATATCTCCATGTTCTCAAGTACATTAAGCCGCCGGCCTTTTCCTTGTACGTGAAGTATTCGAGCCGTTGTTTTTATGTTAGCTGGGGTGCAGTTGTTCTCGAACATGTGGTTCGCGAAATTAGATTCTGGTATTATGGTGGGTTTTCGTGTTTTTTTGTTGTAGTCCCTGATATGCTCTCGGAATCTTGTGCTTATTTTTCTTCCTGTTTGTCCTATGTAGCTGTATTGACATTCACAAGTAAGCCTATACACTCCGTGTCTGTTGAATGGGTCATCAGAATTAGTGTCGGTTCTTAGTTTTTGTCCGACGTTGTTAGATGTTCTGAATGCTGTGTTGATGTTATATCTTTTAAAGAAGTTTGCTAATTTGTACGTCGTTTTTCCAGTGTATGTCATTGCCGTCCAAACCATTGGATTTTCCTCTACGTTTACTCTTTTTTGTGTTCCATGGCTACTTCTGAGTTTATCGACAAGTGCTTTCTTGTATCCATTATTTGCCGCTATGTTATATATTGTATTAAGCTCTCTCCAGTATGCTTCCTGTGTGAGCGGCGTTCTCTGAAGCCTATCCAGTAAGTGCCTCAATGCTGCATTTTTGTGCTGTTGCGGATGGTTTGATGTAGAGTGTATTATGGTGTCCGTGGCAGTCGGTTTTCTATAAATGCCGTAGTTGAACCTATTTGTTATTTTGTCAATCCCTATAGTTAGGTCCAGGTAGTTCATTATTCCATCTTTTTCTACTTGTGAACTCTATGTTGCTATGTTGCCTGTTGAGGAACTCTAGTATTTGCTCTTCGTTATCGTCATTTAGGATGCAGATGATGTCATCCACGTATCTAGCGTAGAATGCCACGCCTAACTTGGTTTTTAACTCCTGTATATATTTTCCTTCCAAGTTTTGCATGAATGTTTCCATGAGAATGGCCGATGTTGGGTTACCCATTCCTAGTCCGTTTGTCTGTCTATATATTTTGTTGTTGAACCGGAAATAGTTTTGCCGCAGCGTTGTTCTTAGCGCGTTGGTAATTTGCGCAGTTTTTACCTTATCTTCAGTTTTGTCCAGTAGTGTTTTGTTGACTATATCCATTGTATCTGTTAGTGGTATTGACGGGTATAAGTCCTTTATGTCAAAGAATACGAGTTTACTGCTCCTTGTGAGTTTAACGGTCTCAAGTCTTTGTAGTAGTGCTATCGTATTGCTTATTGTGTATTCGTGCCCTAGTTTCAGAGTGTCCTTTAAAATCTTTTTTAGATGTTTCGACAGTTTATAACCCGGCGCGGCCTTAAAATTAATTATAGGTCTCATCGGCGTATCCTGCTTGTGGATTTTAGGTAACGCAATGAGTGGAAGAGCAGATGGATTCATTTGTGTTAGGGTATATGCCATCCTCTCGTCTATTATTTTGGTAGCATTTTTTATAACCTCTTTAACTTCGGTCTGGTATTTATCCGTGGGGTTATCCCTAATAATGCGGCATTTCATTCCCTCGATGAGCTTCTCTGTCTTTGCTATATATTCATCCTTACTGATTAGCACCGTTGTGTTTCCTTTGTCTGCCTTCGTTGTGACGATGTTGTTATTTTTTTTTTGAAAATGGCAGAACGCCGAAACCGGTTTGTCACAAAACCAAACTTGACAAGGGATGACGGAAAATCGTTCCAACAAAAATCAGCTTACTACCCTGTCAGAAGATCAACACAACAAAATAGATTTTTTAATAATTCTAATAATAGTCTGCGAGTTTAAAACAAAAACTTATATTTCGGCACTTACGCTATATAAAATTAAGTATGTATTATTGTTTAATACCAGCTGCCTACCTAGTATAAGCAGGGACCGTGGCGGTTATGAGTTTTATTTTATTTCAGAAAATATTTCAAGGGATTCAGAACTTATGATAAGAGAGGGCTATCTTAATTTTTTTTCAATATAGCCTCATCTCAGCTAAATTTTATTGAATTTGCATTGAGATAAAGATATTGTAATGGCATTTATAATATATAAATTTATATTATTTACTAGAGGGCCCGGCAGACTTTGTCCTGCCCAGAAATTTGCCTGCATGGATCTAGAAATATTAGCTATCCCTATCCCTGATACGCACTAAAAAAAGTTCCTTTTGTATGGGAGGTGCCATGCCCACTCCTCTCTTCTTTCCCTTTTTTCTTGAGGTGTTAGAGATTGATGTCATTAAGGTCCTTATCAATTTGCAATATTCTATATTAAATACTTCCAGAGATATGCGGTTGGTTTAGAAGGAGTTTAGTGACAAATTACTTACGCGCCATAGTTATTCAACACACTATAGAGTAGGTCCATAAAGCTAGCAGAGCAAAGTCAGCAGAATAAAAAACTAACTTATGGAAAATTTGGTGCTCAAAAGGTGCTAATTAAGTGCCCTAATCCCAAAAGAAGTGCTCTTCAATTTTTTCCAAAAAATGATGTTCTGCTAGCTTTAGGCTAAACCTAGCAGAGCAGTATACGTAAACAGTCAAAAGAGACGAATGCATCAAAAGTTGTTATGCAGAAATTTTGTGCTCAATAAAGTGCTCCAGAAAAACCCTACCCCAAAAAAATAGCTCCCCTTTTAAAAAAAAAAAAAATTGATGTTCTGCTAGCTTTAGGCTAAACCTAGCAGAGCAGTATACGTAAACAGTCAAAAGAGACGAATGCATCAAAAGTTGTTATGCAGAAATTTTGTGCTCAATAAAGTGCTCCAGAAAAACCCTTTTTTAAAAAAAGGGGAGCTATTTTTTTGGGGTAGGGTTTTTCTGGAGCACTTTATTGAGCACTAAATTTCTGCATGACAACTTTTGATGTATTCGTCTCTTTTGACTGTTTACGTATACTGCTCTGCTAGGTTTAGCCTTAAGCTAGCAGAACATCATGTTTTGGAAAAAATAGAAGAGCACTTTTTTTGGGATTAGGGCATTTAATTAGCACCTTTTGAGCACCTAATTTTTCATAAGTTAGTTTTTTGTTCTGCTGACTTTGCTCTGCTAGCTTTATGGACCTCTATAGAGTTATATTTGTTAAAATAATTGGCAAATAGAAAAGAAATCGGTTGAGCAATAGCCTTCCGTCCGTTAACACGATATATTAAGCAAAAATTAATATATTCTGCCTTCTCGTATTGAAAAAGGGCGAAATCGGACAATAACTACACCCACTTATCCAAAATTTCTGTAAAAAATGCGATAGTGGCGGTAAAATTATAAAATTTGACACAAAGGGCGTGTCAGTGCCTATATATAAAAGATACAATTTTGGAAAATTTTAGAAGCCATAACTCATACAGTGAAAATTGTCCAAATTCCGCATGCAAATTATTTTTGCTATTAAATAAACACTTCCTGAGAATATGGAAAATTGCTTAACTATGTATATCGACCACTTTTTTACAAATGCTTGTCTAAAAACAAAATTTCTCAACAAAGTAAAATTTTCATAAACGAACGGAAAGAATTTTATTTATGACCAATAAAAAACAGCCAATGTTTGGTTACACCAAAGAACGTAAAAACCAAAGAAAGTTCAACGCGACGAATAGTGGGAAACACTAAACCATCAATTCCCGGGTAGGTAATTCACCACTGGGTAAATTTGCCTTTAAATCGCGAGTTTTAAGGCTATTATTATTATTACTTTTGTTTAATGTTCACAATTGAGCGTTTTTGTAACGCCAACTATAATTTTTTGTGTAAATATTCAATTAAAGCACAGTGAATTCAAGCAATTTACACGCAGTTACAGTGGTGAATTACGAGTACCTATGTACCATCGATTTGACAGCGTCCACTTGCATTCGCTGTTGGATCTTTTTATAGTTATACGTTCTTTGGTTTCACTTAAACTAAGACTTCGTACTTGTTAGCTCAAATTTTTATAATTTATCACTATTTGCTGTCCCTGGCTAGAGTTTAGGAATTAATTTCAATAAAGAGTCTCAAAAACAATAATAAACTAGTTTTGCTTGTTTACAACGAAGACATTCGCTAAAGTAAAATATTTGTTTGATTATGTTAGCCTTTCAGTGTTAGCTAGTACGTCCGTAAGTTTTGTGTTAAATTATAAAACTATTAAAAAATTACCAACTGCATTTATTTAATATATTATATAGAATTGTATGAGTGCAATATTACTACATAAACACATAAATACAATGGTTATTTGTTAAATGGGTATCTTTTTTTAAATAATTATTTTGCTTAATTATCGCATTGCGCATCCGGTGACCAGTGTAAAAACAAATATTACTATTAGTGCATGTATAAATGTCAGAGCAACGTTAAAAAAAGATTAACATATAATTTGTTGTTAAATGCACAAGTGTAAACTGATACGTAAATGCAGTACTTGAGATCTTATCAATGTCAGATGGAAAATATAAACCGTAGCAGTGTGTGGGTAATTGGATATAAGACGCAGTGGGAAAATAACTGTAACTTAGTACCAGGTGTTTAATTACAAAAATTGGTATTGTTTAAAAAGTAGCGAAATCACTTTGAATTGAAATGATTTTAATAAGCTGTTTGGGAAACTTTTTAAGCTGATAAAAAAAAATTAGACAGAATTGTGTCGGGTATTAGCGAAAATTAAGCAGCACATTTTTACAGATAATGTAAAGAAAAATTCCTAAAGTGCATGTTCGTGCAATACAGATAAAAGGCAGCAAAAGGGCGCGACAAGGGAATTTGGTTGGCCGAACAAAATAAAGGGCAACAACAACCGCATTTATCAACACCAAAACAGCAGAAGATGGGAGCATATTTGGGCAAAAATGTGTAGTTGAAATATAAATATTTTCTCAAAAAAAAAATTTATATATATGGGTTGTACACCCTAATAATGATAATATGTGTCGTGGTGAAGTTTTGAGTTGGTGAGCGCTTACGCGGGGAGTGTCGCTTGGTCTCCTCTCACTCTCTTCTATGTTGCTAAGATCGTGTGGTAATGTTTTCGATCTCAGCTGAAAATGTTTTAAATTCACGTTCTTGAATCGAACTCTGAAAAAGTGTTTTTTCGTAAAAAAAATTTAGTTTAGACGCATAGGGAATCACAAGGTGTAGTAAGCTGTCAGTTGTCTTGCTGTAATTTCTTTTTTGTTCTTTCATTCGGTTACCTGAAAATGTGAGGCAAATGTTGTTTACGAAAAAGTGTTGTTTTTTGTGTAAAATACGTGCAGATATTTAGTACTATTTTACTACTATTTTTATATAAATATACGAGGTCTACGGTCTTATTCGTTTCACCCGATAGGGTAACTCACAAATCACCATACTAAGGCCCCAGCAAAATCAATACTTTCATTGTTGATACATCATACATGCATATGTATGTCAATAGACCTTACATGGCTGTTTATATAGCCGTCTAAACGTTTTTGACCTTCCAACAAAGCGCGCCACCTGACTATCCTTTGCCAGCTGACGCTAATTAGAAACGCTAAGGGATTGCAGATCGCTATCCACTCGCTCTTTCCAATGAAAAACTGCTATATTTATTAGAAAATCGCTGTCGAAAATATCTTCTTACAAAGCGGTAAAGAATCAAGTATTTATAAAATATTATGAAACCGTTCATACTTTTATATTTCACATTTAGTCTTGTTTCCAAATACTATGTGTTCGACTTTCAAAATATACCTCTCCCGCTATTAAAGCTTTAGATTTTCTAGGTACAAAAACATAACCCAAACCGCAGAACATTTGGAAGTTTTAACTATTAGCCACTTTTTTTAACAAAAATGAGAATATTCTTTGAAAATACACCCGTGCCATTTCGAATAGCGTACGTCTTGTCTCTTTTTATTTCCCTCACCTGAAATAGGGCGATATTAGACCCGTTGGCAATTTATAAATTGCGCTTGTCAAGCAATGTATATGTCTGAGTATAGGGTGATTTTCGCTTGCTCGGTAGCAAACAATCAAAAGGCGTCAATCGATATTTTCATAAAGAATTCTTAGCGATAGGTTGGAGGTATTTTGCTACCGCACGATGTTTTTATTCATACATTTTTTTTATTATTTATTCGCTTTGTACCGGATGCGTCGCCATATTGAAGTGCCTTAGATATAAAAAATGACTCCATGTTGATGTGCCTTTGACAGATAACATATCACACTTGCTTGTCCAACACTTGCACCACTATTAAATAGACCAATTGCAAAATCTAAAATTATTGATTTTCATCAACGCAAGCCGACAACAAGGACATTTATCACGACGACCGCCGATTGCTATAGCAACTGCTACTGAATACCATGTTGTTGACACATTGACTCTGTTTTTTGATAAACTTAATGATATCAATAATAGAAGCAACAAATTTTTTTCTAAATCTATCTATCTATATATATACATATATATATAAATGAATTGCTGTTCGTTAGTCTCGCTAAATCTCGAGAACGGCTGGACCGATTCGGCTTATTTTGGTGTTGAAATATTCGTGGAAGTCCAGAGAAGGTTTAAAAGGTGAATAAATATGAAAGGGATAGGGATAATGATAATGATAGTGATAGTGAGAGTGAGAGTGATAGTTGTAGTGATATTGAGAGTGATGGTAATAGTGATAGAGACAGGGTAAGTTGAATAAGACATAAACGATATGAAAAAGGAGAAGCAGATAAAGCGGATGAAAAGGAAGGTGGGCCGGCAGGGTGTGCTAGTATAACTATAACTTTGTGATTAATAGCATCCAAGAACAACGGGGGGAAACAGCGACACAAATAGTCGGTACCTATGTTATTCTATAAAATTTCAATCTTGTTGTAATATGAGTAAATACATTTCAGTTACACTTCTGTGGAGAATATAATATGTTTCTTCAGCATGAAATTTTAATTTTAAAAGAAGACATATTTTAGTTTTTACAATATATGAACAAATGACACATAATTTTACCCAAAATGGAAACTAATAAAACGCCTTATTTTCTATATAAAAAGATCCATCAAAAACTAAATTTCGTACAGACCGGACCGGTTTTTTGCGATTATTTGCTCCAATGGAAATACAGACTTTTCCTAATTTATTTATTACCAATGTTGACTTGTTGCTTGTTTTCAGAAAATTTTTTTAATATGGAAGAAGCTATTACTTTGCTACTATGTGGGATATTTTGACAAATGAAAATTTGTTTGAGCTTTTCTTATCAGACACATTTTCGAGCACATACTTGTCGTTCCTAATGTAATAAGTATTCAACGAAAAGTGTGCATTTGTAGAGCGTTTAACTGAAGCATGTAGACAAAAAGATTTGTCAGCCTTTTTAAAAATTGTATAATAGAAATTTCAATGATAGAAATTAGAAAATCCTAATATGAGTAGCAAATGATAGGTGCTTGTGAATGCTTCCAATCAGACGTATTTTTAATAAGGGCTGCCATTCGCTTCAAAATTTAAGGATCACAATACACTGTCGCTGATCTAGATCAGTTCATAGATTTTCATAGATTTGAGAATATTTTTTCCAAAAAGTATCTTTAAAATTTGTCAGTTGATTATAGAAAGCATTGATTTGATTAATATTCACTTTCATTAGGACAAAAAAATATGCTAATAGAACTTCATCTCCATTACCACTCAGATTTATAACCCGCTTAAATGGATTTCAGAATACCAAAAAAACGTTCACACTCACATGGTTTGAACGTAAATGTGGCTGAGTATTTATTGATAATAAAAAAAAGGACCCTGAAAACGCCAAAAAACCCATACCGAAATGATCCGAACGATAGCAAAGCTGCTACAATTAGCTATTTCCTAAATTTGGAATTACTTAAATTCAATTACAATACTCTGCTACAATTCTTTTTCCGTTGCATCAAAAAAAATATCGATCTACTCCAAAAACTTCAAATTTCACTCTCAATCAATACTTTGCATTGCCGTCTAAGAAGTTAACTTCAATCATTTTTAGTGGTAATGAAATATCCACTCAAAATCAACTGACAGAAAAAGAAACAAATGTCAGTAAACCTTGATTTGTTGTTGTTGTGTTAGCGATGCTTCGCCCTGCATATTCGTCACTGTCCTTACCTGACATTGTCACCAAGATCTTCTAACGGAAGCACCAGGAACCTTGCGGCTTAAAAAGGGTTGGACCTGAGTGAAATTGGTGTTAGAAGAGTTGGCTTAGTTGAGCAGATAAATACATGGTTAGTGTCATGGGAACACACACCTCATGCCGGGTAGGCATTTTTGAGGCAGAGTTTAATCTATGCCAGTTGTCCACTTAGGCAGTTCATGTTCTTCTTCCGCAACAGGTGGAGCTTGTCCCTAAATGACAGCATTCACTGAGTTTACTGACTCTGTGTGGATGAGGTTGAGAGCCTGTGCACCTTTGGATCAAACGGCGATGTGGTTCCAGGTTTCATCATAATGCTTATTCTCCTGGGAGGCGGCTTTTAGCCGAGCGGGCGCCTGTTCGGATGTTGCGGTTTGTAACCCTGTAGAAAATCTTTATAACCCCTGCCTATGTGATTAAACTCATAGTTTTGGGATACAAATCTACAAGTATTGACTCATTTGTCTGGGATCTTTGCCACTTATTATCGAGGGAGGACCTGAAGGCAGCTAGAGTAGGGGACTGTATGTAAAATGGATGAGTGGTGGTATTCTATCAAGAATTCGCGATAGGCTTTCAGCTCATAAGCCGATAAGAAAATGAAGAAATATATTGCAGCTCATTTTTATTGACTTTAACAAAACCGATAGCAACCGGTTCTTGTTTCAGAAATCGGGTTCGTTCTTTTCGGAATATGACTATATTTTTACATACATATGTATACACATTTACTTGGAAATCCTATTAATAATTTTTGCGAAATTTCGGAAAATTGTCCCAGCACTGCCCACATACTACTACGATAGGATTAAGAAAATATCTAAATCTTCTGGCGACGAATTTTCATTGACAATTTCTTAGTTCATAACTTTCATATGTAGTAAGGGACCGAAAATAAAAGTAATTTTTTTCGATTTTATAAAAGGCGTTAGATAGTGTCCCTGTAAAAAATTATCAGCTGTCATCCAAGGACTTCCAGGATCAAAATCCTGGCCACAATTAATTTTTCTGCCTTTTTTGAAAACATTCCGATAATAACTTCAAAATCTGGACTTTTATTTTTTCTCGCCAGCAATAAAAGTTACCTTTGGCTAGATATTTTTTAAAGACAGAACAAAGTTCCCAATATTGAAGATAGAATATTAATCAAATAAGTTTTGTATAAATTAACTATTTTTAATAATTTAGGAATAAAAGTGCTGGTCCCTGATTGCAGTATTTTGTATTTGTATTTAATAATTGCGGGATATATTAGTACAATAAGATTTAGGGATCTTTTATAGTACAACAGGAGTTATGAACAACTTAATACAGAATAAAATCTAATAATATCAATATTAACTTCTTCTTCTTTCTTTAAATGGTCATCTAACCGCCTGGGCGATTTTGACCGTCCAACATAGCTCGCCAGTCGTTTCTTCGTTGCGCCAACTGGCGCCAATTGGAAACACAGCGGGATCGCAAATCGGTCTCCACTTGGTCCTTCCATCGGAGTGGTGGTCTCCCTCTTCCTCTGCTTCCACCGGCGGGTGCCGATAAGAATACCTTCTGGGCTGGAGCATCTTCCCTCATTCGCACTACGTGGCCTAGCCAGCGAAGCCGCTGTGTTTTAATTCGCTGAACTATGTCGGCGTCTGCGTAAAGTTCATACAGCTCAGCTCCGAAGTAGCATTTGTTTGCAAGAGTGATTCTTCGTCGGATTTCTAGGCTAACATTATTGTTGGTATTAATGCTGGTTCCCAGGTAAACGAAGTCCTTTACTATTTCGAAATTATTGCTGCCAACAGTGGCTTGGTTGCCAAGGCGCGAATGCGCTGACTCTTTGCATGATGACAGAAGGTACTTCGTTTTGCCCTCGTTCACCACCAATCCCATTTTCTCCGCTTCTTTTTCTAATTTGGAGTAAGCAGAAGTTAAGGCGCCGTTGTTAAGGCCAATGATATCAATATTGTCAGCATATGCCAACAGTTGCACGCTTTTATAAAATATTCTTCCAGCGCGGTTAAGTTCTGCAGCTTGTATTATTTTCTCCAGCATTAAATTAAAGAAATCACACGATAGGGGGTCACCCTGTCTGAAATCTCGTTTAGTTTCGAACGGCTCGGAGAGGTACTTCCCAATTCTGACCGAGCTGGCGGTGTTGCTCAAGGTCATTTTGCATAGCCGTATAAGTTTTGCGGGGAAACCAAATTCAGACATAGCGGCATATAGGCAGCTCCTTTTCGTGCTATCGAAAGCGGATTTAAAATCAACAAAGAGATGATGCGTGTCGATTCTTTTTTCACGGGTTTTTTCCAAGATTTGACGTATTGTAAAAATCTGGTCGATGGTAGATTTACCAGGTCTGAAGCCACACTGATAAGGTTCAATCAGTCTGTTCACATCAGGGTTCAGTCTTTCGCACAATACGCTTGATAGGACCTTATATGCGATATTCAAAAGGCTGATTCCGCGATAGTTGGCGCAGTTTGCAGGATCGCCCTTCTTGTGGATTGGGCAGAGAACACTTAGATTCCAATCTTCAGGCATGCATTCATCCAACCATATTCTGCATAGAAGCTGATGCATGCGCCTTACCAGCTCCTCGCCTCCGTGTTTGAATAGCTCAGCAGCCAAACCATCAGCGCCAGCTGCTGTATTGTTTTTCAATCGGGATATTGCTATTCGCACCTCATTATAGTCGGGTTGTGGAACGTCAATTCCATCATCTTCGATTGTGGGCTCGGGTTCGGCATCTTCTCTGGTTTCTTGCTCAGTTTCTCCATTTAAAAGGGCAGAGAAGTGATCCCTCCATATTCTGAGTGTTCTCTGAACATCGGTCACCAGGTCGCCGTTCTCATTCTTACAGGAGTTTGCCCCGGGTTTGAAACCTTCTGTCATTCGCCGAATTTTTTGATAGAATTTTCGGGCATTATTTCCGTTGGCCAGCATCTCAAGCTCCTTTATTTCACGCTTTTCTGCCTCTCTTTTTTTCGCCCGGAAAAGCCGACTCGCTTCTCTCTTCAACTCGCGGTAGTGTTCACACACACTCCTCGTTGCATTCGATCTCAGCGTTGCCTTGTAGGCTTCGTCCTTTCATCATCATACCAGTTGTTTCTTCGCGTTCGCCGGAATCCAATTACTTCTTCGGCTGCGGTACGGAGTGCTCCTGAGATATGATCCCACTGCTCATGCATTCCACTAGGTTGAATTGTGCTCTCGGAGAGCAGGTGTGAGAGGCGATCTGCGAAATAATTGGCGGTCTGTTGCGATTGCAGTTTTTCGACGTCCAGCTTTCCCTGCGTTTTTTGTTGCACCTGTTTTGTCGTACAGAGGCGGGTACGAATCTTGGCTGCTACTAGGTAGTGATCAGAGTCGATGTTAGGTCCTCGTATTGTGCGAACATCTAAAACGCTGGAAGCATGCCGTCCGTCTATCACAACGTGGTCGATCTGGTTGCGTGTTTTTCGATCGGGGGACAGCCATGTAGCCTGATGGATCTTCTTGTGCATAAACCTAGTGCTGGATATGACCATGTTTCGGGCACCGGCGAAGTCGATATTAAATAGGTATAATAATAATAATGAAATAATAAATGAAATATTATATATGTAAATAAATGTTAATGTAACTACGGTTTTATATTTAATGTTCGCTTCCAGCCGAACATATACTCTCTTACTTGCTAATTAGTTTTTTTGTTTTCAAAACGTGAATTTTTAGCAAAAAAAATGGAATAATCACACTCTCTGATAATAAAAGAAAAAATATTTGTTTATTTGCATAATTCCCACAATACCACTTCACCACATTCTGTTATTATTTTTTTACGTGTGAAAAGCAGAATAAAAAATACAAACACAAACATATACGTTGTGTATATTTTTCAATATTTTCTCAGATAAGAGGAGACGACCTTCGCGATTTGAAGTAAAAAAATTTGAATTTTTAGTTCTGGTGACCCATACAATCAAACCCCTATACCTTTTACCAATTATACTAGCAGACCCGTTGCCCTACCCGAAAAATTATACTATCTACTAGAGCTCATGTTTGCAATCGATTATCTGGCTAATCGATTAGTCGACCATATCGACTGTTGTTGAGGTTTGAATTTTATATATATAGTATAGATAGTATAGATATATATCATACATAGTATAATTACAAAATATTTTTTCTTTATAGGTTACGAATTCGTCCACTTGGCATATTTTTCTTGGCACTCTTTTTCTTCTGGCTATACAAGACACGTTGCAGTTTTGAAATTAAACTAACGTCAGAATCAAGAAGAAAATTGAAAATATTCAAATCCAAAATAATGAATACCAAAAAGAATTCCCCAACATTGCATTTCGTATGTTTCGCGACGGCTTTTGCCAGTATAGCCATTATTGGACACTATATGGTTGGAATATTTGTGCCCATAGCACTAGTCTTCAATATTCTTGCAATAAGTTTAATGAGACATTTTGTGGAGATCAAAAAAGGTAAGATTTTTTCAACGATGTTATATTGCGGTTACAATTAGAAATCAATACAGTTAGAGAAGACGATTGTACCAAAAATTTACTTTTGAGTAATAATGTTAAAAATATAAAATGTTCTTACTAATTGGCGTGACTCCGATCGGCATTTGCTAGGGCAGGTTGCTTTTAGTAGGGTAGCTGACTACTGCCGAGGGCCTGGCAAACACCTCTCTGAATTGGCAGGACAACTTTTACGTAACAATAAATTAACTATTGGGTAATTTGCCGTAAATTATCCATGAAACAAAAAAATATTTAAAAAAAATATCGTTTACCCCGTGAAGTTAGCGGGTTAGTTTTTGAAAAAATTGCCTCGGAAGTCAGCGGGGCAAACCAAAAAAAAAGTATTTCTTTTTTTGTAAATTATGAAATATGCCACTCAATTACGGATAATTTACGGCAAATTCCTGTGCAAGAATTATATTCCTAACCGGTCTCTAAACTAGTTTTCGAAAAGTTGCCTCGGTAACTTCACGTGAAGTCAGGAGCAAACCAAAAAAAAAATTTTAATTTTTTTTTAATTTTGAAATATGCCACTCAATTACGGATAATTTACGGCAAATTGTTGTGCAAGAATTATTTTCGTAATTTGTCTCTGAAGAAGTTTTTTGGAGTTTGCCTCACCAAATTCATGTGAAAAAATAAAACGATATTTTTTAAAATATGGCGCGGCAAGTAAGACATTTAGGCTACCAGCATGAAGGATGCTGTGGATGGGATGCTGCCTAGCGCAGTTAGTGTTAGAAAGTTTAACATTTACTTGGATAGTAAAAAGACAATTAAGGCGCTGAGTGCAACCAACGTTCGACCGAGGGCAGTGAGCGACTGTTTGCCATAGCTCATGGTTGCATCTAACTACTTCGAAATAAAAAGTATCTGGGTACCAGGCCTCTATTTCTGGCTATTGCCATGCTCATCTCTTGGCCAGAGCGGGTACTCTTGAAACGAACGTGACTGACTCCAGGTAACTGGAAACTCCTCTCGCTCCCTGCTCTCTTTTTCTGGGCAGGTTGGCTACAGAGCAGCTAAGCAAGCGCTGGGCTAAAATCACATCGATAAAGCGTGCCCCCACAAATGTGATATGCTTTATCCACAGCGCTGGGTACTATTAAAGGATGTATGGATACTCCTCAACTCGACAGATACTCCACAGGGAATTTATTTATATACGCCTTCATCGGAACTGCGGCTTTTATCTTCAAGAAAGAAGCTCCTTTCATGTTCATGTTTCCTCCAACGATTTCTATAGAATTGGTGCCCCGCTTATATCCATTCCGACACCTTTTTTAGATAGATTCATCTGTAATACTCTCTGAAATGTGGATGTGCCCTATGACTCATGACTGGTTACTATGTTGAAAGAAAAATATCTAAGTTTGTGCTGCTGTATTTTTACTATTTAATATCATCTTAATTCTTATCATTCACTAAATTAATTTTGTTATTTTCACTAGTGCACTCTGAACCAAAGAATTGGAAGACAACAGATGTGGAAACAAATTCTGACGACTCTACCACTGATACAAATTGCAATAATGATGCCGATATTGAAGACGATGAGGATGAGGAATTTGTACCGGAAACAAATAAAATAAATTTGGCTATTTTAGAGAAAGCTAGCGAAATCACATCACCCACAGAAGATTTGGAAGATGAAGAGCATAGTGATGATATACCATCAGAACTCTTAATACCTGATTCCATACCAGAAATAAATGAAAATTCAACAGATGAAGATGATGAACTAATACCCGTAATAGATGTACAAAAATCTAGTACCACTGCCGAACCAATAGCGACCGCTAGCAAAATTCATTTTAAAAAGGGTCATTTTAAAAATGATCCAAATCAATCATCATCATTATCCTCTTCATCATCTGAAGAGAGTTTATCGAAAGGTTTACGTTTCCCCGATCACACAGTTGTCGATGGTGCTGCGTCAGCGAAACGCGATCAAATCAGAGACACAGCGGCAGATCCAGCGACAATATCGAATGTGATGGTAACAAATCAATTAACAAATATAGTTGGTGGTCTTGCGATAAAATGGTTAACGGGCGCTGGTGCTGATGCAACAACAAGCAAACCAAAAGAAATTGAACTGCATTCAGATTCCTCACAAGAGAGCGAGTTTGAATTTTTAGATAACGAATAATGACAATGCCACAACAACATGGACGGCTATCAACAATACTATATATGATCCAAAGAAAATTATTAATATAGTACTTATTTTTCTATATTTTCTAGGGATATATACATGAATATGTAATATTAAGCGGAGCAGCACATTTAAAAAAAAGAAGAAAAAAACCAAAATACGAGTAATAGTATGTAATTATGTATATGAGCGCACTAGGGGTGGCTTAATTTTACCCTGGTACTCAGTAAATCACTCTTATCTTAAATCTCTAAGCAAATTTTGACAGTTTTAAGGTGAATATAGTTTTACAATTTCGCAGAATCTTTTTTAAATGGCGCCTAACCGTCTAAATTATTTTGGTAGGGTATGCAGCATATTACTGAGCTATATTAAAGTGATTATGAAATGTATTTGCCATTTTCTGAAAAATATTTATTGGAAAATGTAGTAGACAAATTTTTGACCACATGGAAAAGATATCTCACAATACTTCAAACAGTTTTGTACAGCCGCTCAAAAAAATCACCCAAAAATAAGGTGTAATTAAATGGAGAAAGTACCACAGACTCAACTGTGTTTTGGCAGAGAGCGTAAAGGAATTAAAGAAAGTTCAAAACGACGATTATTAAAACAGTAAACCATCAATTCGCGGGTACCTAATTCACCACTGGAGTCAAATGGCTTTAAGTTTACTTTGTTAATTTTAATAAAGTTCCTTGGTTATCTGTCAAACAAAGTGGCGGTTAGCGTAAGTCGGATATTAAGAAAACGGCCCTTAATCTCCCGTAATTTTTATGTACTTGTGATGTTGTTTTTGCCCTGATATAGAAATTTACACTAAAAAAAATTACAATTATAATTTGTTAAAATATTTTGAAGTACTAAGGATGTGTGCTATTCGAAAACATCTTACTCAGAGGGAAAATTAGGTGAACCAAAGAACGTATAACAATAAGAAGGTCCAACAACGAATGCAAGTGGCCGCTGTCAAATCAGTGGTAGGTAATTCACCACAGTACCTGCCCGTAAACTGCTTAAATTCTTTGTGCTTTAATTGAATATTTGCAAAAAAAAAGTGATCGTCAAAATTCCAAAAACGTTTACTTGAGAATATTGTGTAAAAATAAAAGTGCTACGAGCAATAAAACTCACGAAATAAAATCAAATACTTCCAGTGGTGAATTATCTACCCGCGAATTGATGGTTTACTGTTTCCAACTATTCGTCGCGTTGAACTTTCTTTGGATTAACCAATTTTCTGTGGTGTAAAATATTTTCCATTCCGCTGTGCCAAACGAAAAGAAAATTTTTGACATATGGCAAACACCCTTGCCAAAGTAAATATTTTGTGAATAAATTTTTAATTCAAGTCTTTTTTCCTTTATACTTCGTATTTTTGGAGCTAAACTTATTTTAGCATTTAATAACACTTTTGCATATAAATTTGAAATAATATGATTGTCAATGTCACATGTAAGTGAGCAGGGAAAATTCTGACATTCATCTTCACCATGATAAATGTCCGAAAATTCTTTCGCTCTGTCAAAATTTATATTTTTCAACCATTTTGTACAGGGCAGAAAAACAATTTCAACGAAGCACAGCTTAGTTCAAAAAAGCGCGAAATATAGCTTCAAATGAGCGAAAATTCGGTCTCAAATGTCCAAAAAAGGATTATCAATTAAATCACGGCGGCCGCCGTGGTGTGAAGGTAGTGTTGCCGGCCTACCACACCAAAGGTCCATGGTTCGAGCCCTGGTACAGGTAACATCAAAAGTGATTTGAAAAAAGGTTTTCAAAACGGGGTCGCCCCTCGGCAGTGGTTTGGCAAACTCTCCGAGTGTATTTCTGCCATGACAGGCTTCTCAGCAAAAATTCGTCTCCTTTGTAGATGCCGTTCGGAGTCGGCAAAAAACTGTAGGTCCCACCAATTTGTAGGGAAAATTCAAATCGGCACACCACAAATTGGAAGAGAAGCTTGGCGCAAAAAATCTCTTAGGAGGTTTATGATGATATACCTGTTGTATATCGCGCCATAGAGATAGAGAGAATTAAATCACTCAAGCGGTTGCAGTAGACATAAAAGTCTAGTAAAACAGTAAAAACATAGACATGGTCTGAGGAAAGATAGTGTCAAGGATCTCAAAACAGAAAAAATTGTGAAAAAATGTAAATCTCTTATAATTCAATATCTTAATTTAAATCGTTTCCTTAAATTAAATTCCTTTCAATATCTTTCATTCAAATCTTTAGAGCTATAACTTTGTTTGAAGTTCAATTTAACGATTACCAAAATTATATTGAAATATTTTTCATGCAGGTACACTGGTTAATTACCTAGCAGCGATTTGACAGTGTCCATTTACGTTCGCCATTGGGTATTCTCTATACCTTTGCCTTCTCTGCATACATACACCTTTATGTAAACTAGGATGGGCGTGGATTTTGTTGAAAAAAAGGTAAAAAAGGGGTTTGAACCACAATGCTTGCCCATTAATTATTTTCAGACAATGAGCCTACTCCTAACACTAGAAAAACTGGAGGGGTCAAAAGACCTCAAAAAACTGTTTGCAAGAATATATTTCAAACAGTTTTCGTTTAATCGCAGATAATAATTTGACATTGTCAGAAAATAAAGCATAAGAAATAAATAAAATGCTAAAATTTGTTGTGGGTCATTTGACCCCACTTGGTCTTTCTAGGTAGTTTAAAATTTGGGTCTTCCTAGTGTTAAGCGTCATTTAAGTCAGTAAGCAACGAGCCGACCTATTTTTGTGAGTTTACTTAAAATTTGTTTTTTTTTTAAATGTAATTCTTAAATTTTCCCTTTAATTTCCCTGAAATTTTTTTAATTTTACTTCAAACTGAAATAAATAAATGACATGGGTAATCGGCCCATTGTGTATTAAAACAAGTATGATATGTTATCTGTCAAATTTTCTGACAGCACATCAATATGGACTTTTCGAGGCACTTCAATATGGTGACGCATCCGGTACAAAGCAAACTCATATATTCTAGTGAAAGTTAGAAAGAGTTGCACAATGAGACCAATATATAATATAAAAAAACAGGTGACCAAGTCTCTTCGCAATTTTGACGTCTATGCCTTAGATATCACTCTTTACATGGTACACAATGAATCGGCCGATTGTTAACCAACTCAGATTTACTCGATACTATAATTTTGGTAAGGCAAAACAATATTAACGATGACCAAATTACTATTGTCCTATTTTGTTAAAAAAAACTAGAAATTGTTTGGTGAATGTACCAAATTTTGACGTTTTACCTTAAACCCAACTACATTGTATACATAAACTTTTACTATAAAAGTGCTGCTCAAAATTAACTGGTGCTCTTTTTACCCTCTACGATTACATATACATTAGGATGGAACGAAATATAAAAACAAAAATTATAATTCTCTTAACCCTCTAACCAGCAAGACCGCCTCTAGGCGGGGCTTAGTTGAATAGAGATAATATGTATACCTCTAATTTTCTTCTATAATTATTAACACATAATCTTCGCCAAATATTTTATCTATGTCGCAATCGGGATTTTACCATTCTCGTTGAAAAATTAAGCGCATTTTGTTAAAAAAACCAGTTTTGACGATGGTGGATTAGACAACTACAAAAAAGTGATAAAAAGTATTTCTGCTGTAAAAAAACAAAATTGTTGGTAATTAAACAAATGTTTAAGGATTACAATTTATGAATAACACGTTGGATAATAAGCATATTTTTAGCATTATTGGCAAAAAATCATACCCCGCCTCTAGGCGGAATGGGCTTTTAAAAGGCAGGTCCGGCTAGAACGGGGTGCGGTTTTCAGCCCTGGGAGGAAAAATATGAACCCTTTTGAAGATATGACTTAAAACTCGAGTTTATTGCACTAAAATTACAAAATATGACTTTTTTAATTTTAAACAAAATTTTTAGTCTCATCAACGAATGTGACAATTAATCGTAAGCCAAAAGTTTTCGCTCCGCAATTAAGTGTTGTAGAAACTCTGATTAAAAGTAATTACTTTGAAACAAAAACCTTAGCTACTTTTTACACGATCCAAATTAAAAAAAAAATGTACCTTCCAAATTTTTCTAGCCATAAATTCTGCCTCCATGCCAAGAGATTACCTTTTATTTCGTTCCAGCCTAGTACGCATAAGATATACTAAATCGGCTAATGCATTTAGCTATATTTGTGAAAACAAAAAGCTAAAAGATATTTTTAACTAATTTGTGCTTTAAATTTTATTTTATATAATTAACTCAAAAGAAAACTTTCGACTAGTTTATTTGTTTAATTTGCCTCGCCATTGTACTACGCTTAGCTTTAATAAATTTCACCCATTATAAAATAATTCGAAATTTCTCAATATACATATAGTGTTAAAAATTAATATTAATTTATACATATGTGCATATAGGGTGTAAGAACGATATGCTGATTTTTCTCCAATAAGAAACAAACCAATTTTGTCGTGAAGCATTATAAGAATGAAATTGTTTTTTGCACTATTCCAACATTATTTCAGAGTAACTTGATGCGCATTTACAAGGTTTACAAAACGAAATGCGCAATTGTACTGTCAGTTTTGCTATAGACTATTTTCTAAGTGAGACTTAGACTTTCGTATACGATTCGCATACAATTTCGTTTGCTTTTCGTTCTTTTGAATGACAGAAATTGGGCAAAAGGTAAGGTTTCGTTTTGTTTGTTTGCACACTCTGACATGCAGACATTTGTTTGCTGAGTGGCAACTCAGCTGATACTCAGGTCTTCGATCTTATCACAATTCTGATGCCTCACTACCTAAGACCTGAGTATCAGCTGAGTTGTCACTGATCAAACAGCTGTCCGGTAGGGATGTATTTAAAATTAATAAAAAGGCAATTACAACTATAAAGATGGTATATTTACATGTATAAAATATGCTTATGTAAACTATTTAAAATATGCAAACTTAAAATATTATGTATAAACAAATATATCGACTAAATTAATTATAATTAGCGAGAAGGCAGAATTTCACAGCATCAAGATTGTGGATTGCCGTACTCTATGACAGCCGTCTACAGAGTTATTTCGTCGACTGTCAGTATCCACAACAAAAAAGTTTGATGTGATTAGGTGCGTTCGGCGACAAAATAGTAAAGAGAGAATGGTTAAAGTTTCCGCCAACAGGAATTTGTGAAAAATTTTGCAAGAAAAACAGCTGCTGCGTTTTTCAGTGGTTAATAACTAAAAATTTCAAGTGTTTGTTTTTTTCCTATGTTACGTTCAGCTTTTTTAATGAAATTCAGCCGGCAGAAATTTTTCAACTTTCTCTTCGAAACCTATGTCAAATGCGCTCTATCCCCACAAATGTTTTGTGTCGCCAAACACTATTCAGTAAAAATATTATGCTCGCCCTACAGAGCTATTATTGTGATATTACTCGCTCAGCTGATTGTCGACAAAGTGGCGGCTCAAATTCGACGCTAGGGAAAGGTATTAAGGATTAAGCAAATAACCCGTTCCAAATTCAATTCTCAATACAGCCAAACCAAAGTGAAATAGAGAAAAAATGCAAATATAATAAAAATATTAAAAAAAGCCTACTCCTCTTAAATCTTGAATTATCTATCTTCAAGTTATATCTGGATAACCAATCTGTATATTAATCCTTTACTGCTCTATGCTACATGCACGGAACATTTTTGTTTGTTTTGGAAAACTTACTTCTTTTTCATTTAGTTTATAAGTTTAAGGTTTTCTAGTATGAAAAAAAAAGAATTGTATCGGGAACTGACACTCATTAAAATAACATCACAATTATTTTATATCGAAAATAAGAACATTCGCCTAATTTTTATAATGGCAACTTTAAAAAATATGTATATTTCGAAAGTTAACAATATGTTTTACTTCAAAATAACCACGTTTATATATTTTTTTAAAGTTATTCCTATTAAATACTACTATTATAGTACATTCATAGACATTTAAGCAAAGTGTTTGTAGAATAAACCAAAATTAGAACAAAAGTATTGCGTTTGTTTCCGAAGTTAGATCTTGGATCTTAGAAGAAGGCGTACTTGAAGTAAAAATATATTGCGTTTCATAACTATAGCACGCTTAGAATTGAATGTTTTAGACATTAATGCATCATCACTTGAATTTAAATATTTTTCTATTAGAGTTCCAAATTTAGAGTCGTATAAATCTGCATTCTAAACTTTGTGCGAAAAAAAGTTTTGAGAACTTCTAGAAAATTTTTTTAATACTTTTTATCAGAAAACTGGTAATGTAGTTTTACAACGTCCCAAATTCTAGTATAATAAAGTATAAATTTTAAGTTTTAAAAACAAAAGTTTTTCATGGGTAATAGGAGAAAAATTAGGTAAAAGAATTATAAAATGTCAAGACTTTTTTTAATTTGCACATTATTATGATAAATTTTGATGGTCTACAATTTTCAGTTTTATGGTTTAAAATATGAATGTCATTTCATAACTATAGCACTGGCAGAATTAACATGTTTCAATCATGTCAATTATAATTTTTTCCTTCATATTTTTCACATTTACGGCTCATATAAATCTGTATTTTAATATCTTTGTACTTTTTAAATTTTGATAGCGCTATAGTTATGAAACGCTTTAAAGTTTTGTGAAAATCAGGGATCGTAACGGTTACGATTTTTACAATTAAAGTCAAAATTTAGTATAAAAAATCAAAGTCAAAATTTTGTAATAAAAATCAAAAAAAAACCTGTTAAAATTACTTTTATTATAAAAGTAAAAATAACGGTTCAAATTAATTTTTAATACAAAAGTAAGAAATAACGAACTGTTAAAAATTGCTTTTATTATAAAAGTCAAAAATAATGGTTGAAATTTTAGTTTTATAATAAAAGTTAAAAATTATAATCAAAACAACTTCTTGGATTTTCTTCTAGTCAGCACAAATTCAGTGTACTAATGCGTTCCCGTATAAAATTAGGAAACCTGCAAATTTGTGTATTCCTAGCTAACTATGTATGTAAAAATTTTATGCCGAAAAGACCGTCTATCGTAACCAGCAGTAGTATGGAAATAATATAATATGTTCCGACATACTCGGCAAATTCTGTAGTTTTCGGGCGGCCAATGGTTATAAACGATCAAAAGAGTTAAGTGCGGTAAAAAAACCAGTGGTTCTAATTCTATATGAAAATTTTTGATTTATGGGTGTTTTTATAGTAGCTATGTATATAATTAATGGAGTATTTATTACTTTGGTTACGAAAAGAAGTGTCAGTAAAAAAGTACTGGTGGCGGAGAGCCGACAAATTCCACCGAACTCGGAAGCAATCATATGGGCAAAGATTGATGGAGATTATGGGACAAACAAATTGTGGGTTGTCGAGGCAGCAAACAAATCAAGGACGAACATATTAGTAGGAAAAACCCTGGCCATGACAAAACAAGATGGACGTGTACCGATAAGAGTACTTAATGAGTTCAAATCGCCGATTAAACTTTCCAAAGGAACAATTTTGGAACAATGCCAAGAGGTCGAGGTAGTTATCAATTGATCTTTCAGATGATATCACGTCGTGGACAACAGGCCTCGAAAAAGATCATCAGAAAAAGGCAAAGGATCTTCTATCAAAGTACTCGAGCATATTTGACAAGGATGGTTCCAAACCAGGTCGGACCAAAGTTGTGAAGCATAAAATTGTTACTGGTGATTCAAGGCCAATCCGCCAAGCTCTTCGTAGTATTCCATTAGCCAAACGCCAAGTGGTAGAAGAAATTGTACAGGAAATGAGTGACAGCGGCGTGATCGAACCATCAGCTAGTCCATGGAGCTCACCGGTAGTACTAGTGAAAAAGAAGGATGGAAAAATGAGGTTCTATGTAGATTACCGGAAATTGAACGATGTAACGAGGAAGGAAGATACTTCGGAATCGTTATCTGGCACGAAATGGTTTTCCACACTGGACTTGAAAAGCGGCTACTGGCAAGTGGAGGTAAAGGTAGTAAGGTAGTCTCCTGACCTTACCAGGAAGAATATGAGTTTTGAATGGAGGAAGAAACAGGAGGTGGCTTTTCAAACATTGGAGGAACGACTATGCACTGCCCCGATGTTAGCATATCCAATTCCAGGTTCAACGTTTATTCTGGATACAGATGCGAGTGGTTATGCTATAGGAGGTGTTTTGTCCCAGATTTTCGATGGACAAGAGAAGGTAGTTGCATACTATAGCCGAACAATTGGGAAGCCTGAAAGGAACTATTGTGTAACACGGAGAGAACGGTTGACGTTGGTAGAGTTCGTTAAACATTTCCACAAGTATCTCTATGGGCAGCGATGTAACTTGGAATGCAAGCATTGTTCGAAAGCTGGGGCCAAGGGATACATTATAGATGTGCCGTTGATGACTATAACATCTCCGGACAAAAGGGACATGGATCAATTAAGGGGGTGTCCGTTGACTTTTTAGTTAGTAATTCAGGTTTTATTTAGTAATTTAAAAATCGAATGAAATGTAATTGAAAAGATTTGCGTCATGCACGTGCACACGATTATATGACATTTTAAGGAGTGTATAATACAAGTCTTAAGAGTTGCCAACCTATATGTTTACAACATGAGGTTGCCACATCTTATCTTTTATGAAGTATTAATAAATAAATACGTAAATACTTAACATTTTCCCTCCTTTGAAATAGGCGCATTTAATTAACTTAAATATAATCTGATTTATACTTCAAACACGGCTTCCGTGGTCTGTTTGATCTCCGAATGGTAGGTGGTGCACACGCCTCGGCCTGACCTCTATATTCCACTTCCGGCGTAGTAGGCGTTCTTTCCTTTTGGGAAGCCCGGGACGGTACCCCAGTTGAGCTGGTGGATGCTGGAGATAAGGTTGAGTTACCGGAGATTGGTATACCGGGTGATGTTGATAAATTGGTGGATGTTGGATTCTTGGAGTTTTCGAACTCATAGTGTGGCTGCTTAATGTCCCAGTCATTCTGAGGACTTGTCAACTCGGCTTTGGTCGGACTGTTTGAGGTGTCAGCTCTTATTTTTATGTTGGTGTCTTTTGATAGTTTGTCGTGCTGTAGACACTTCGTACATCATAAGACCGCTGTTTCGTAATATGGTCCCTTGGACCCAACGTTGCTTTCCAAAAAAGTTTCGAGCTTGACCCTCACAGTATTTAGGTGAATCTTTCATTGGGTAGTAGAGCTGATAACAAGCATCGTGGTTGCCTACTGTGCAATAACTCTGATGGCGATTTTCCTGATATAGGGTTAGGAGTATTTCTATACGTCACCAGATACTTTAAGAGAGTACTTTCTTTGTTCTTACCATCCTGGATTTTCGAAAATGATTCTTTAAAACTTCTCACGAACCTTTCAGCTAGCCCATTTGACAATGGGTGAAAAGGTGCAGTCGTTAGTTGTTGTATGCAGTTTAATGTTCAAAATGTTTGCAATTCGTGAGACGTGAAGTGTGGTCCGTTGTCGGATACAATTGTTTGAGGCAATCCTCCTAAGGCAAATATTTGTTGTAATAGCGTAATAGTTTTCTCTGACGTCGTGGATGACATCTGCATAACGTACGAAAATTTAGAAAAAGAATCTACTACTATTAGCCACATAGCTCCGAAAAACGGACCTGCGAAATCGAGATAAATTCTTTCCCATGCTTCTTTAGGTTCAGGCCACGGTGCAAATTCACGTTTTGGTGCGCTAGCTACTGATCTGCACACACTACATGATTGACATACGTTTTCTATAGCTTTGTCCATATTTGGAAACCACATATAACGTCGCGCTAACTGTTTCATTCGACAACTTCCCTTCGTGCAACAAACTTAATCAGCCCAATTCTAAATGAAAATTCCGCACGGATTTTTTCCCCTCTCCCATTCCTCGTATTCTGAATAAAAAATCCTTAGGAACTTTTTCACTCCTCCCTTTCCTCTTATTCTGAATAATGTTCGAAAAAGGGAAAACCAGTTAAGGGAGAAAAGTAGCTATTACGAATTTGAGGAAAAGGGAGATTTCGCTGTCATTTTTAAGGAATTTTTTCACCAGCTAAACTGAAAGGAGCTCGGGATAAAATTGAATGTTTCTTGTATTTTTATAGGAAAACTATTAACTTGTGTAAGTATATAGTAAACTAAAATAATGTTATATTAGAATACGATGTATTTTAGATCGAAAAGTACAAATGTACAACAGATATGGCTGTTTTTAAACTTGATGCAAGGCCATTATGAAATTGTATTTTTGAGTTGATGAGTGTGCGATTTAAGAAGTTCCGGGCTTGTTCATTCTATAATACTTTTTAAATCTGCAAACAGAAGAAAGCAAATTAAATATACAAACAAAAATTGTAGATAGCGTTTGCGGCAACTCAAGCGTATATGTACTATGTCATAATCCTGTGGCTCTTATTCGCTTAATTTCTTCCACAAACCTGTGAAAAGCAACACTAAACGTTGTTTAACATTGTCTTTTTCTTTTTTTAAAACGAATTCTTCACAGTATTTACATTTCTAAATGTCGTTAGCCAGTTTAGAAATCCGTGTATACCATGCCAATTGCCAAAACAGCTGATTTCGAAAATTCGAAATTACTCTTCCCCAAATATTCTTCCCTAGGAGAACATAATTGGAGGGATTTTTCCGAGGGAACAAAAAAATCCGGGACAAAATTATTCCGTGAGAGTATTTAGAATTGGGCTGAATGTCTTTGTTTGCAGTTCAGGCGGTACCACGACTCGGATATAATCACTTTGTAAAAGAATGATGCGTTTCTGGCAGCTGAGTGCTAAGCGTCTGTCGTAGTATGGTTTCAATGACTTTTGAGATGCAATTAGATGTGTAGGCCACCCCTCTTCGATCATTTGCTTAACCAACCTTAGAGTGGTGTCCGAGTCTGTCTTTTTTGCGATAATCTCAGGTGTGAGTGGCAATGACTATACCGCTGTTTGATTCACTTGGTAAATGTCTGTCATTTGGCCTTCTTTCTTGTCGAATTCTAAGTCTTCTCTTGCGGGCAGTCGAGAAAGTGCATCTGCATTTGAGTGTTGAGATGTATTTCGATATCGAATAGAATAGTCATAACTTTTTAAGAGAATAGCCCATCTTTGAAGCCTTTGTAACGTCATAGTCGGCAATTTTTTAAATGGATGAAATAATGTGGTTAACGCTTGATGATCGATTTGGAGCTCAAAATGTCTACCGTATAGATACTGATGAAATCGCGTTACTCCAAAGATGATGGAAAGTGCTTCTTTCTCCACTTGAGAATAATTTATTTGGCTTTTAGTTAGAGTTTTAGATGCGAACGCTATGGGTTCTTCTGAGCCATCGGCATATCGATGCGAGACATTGTTTACCCGTACTAGTTTGGCATCGTCTTTTGCGAATCGGAGAAGAAGGCAGTGGATGAATGTACTCCGAGAGAGTGTAATGAAGGAAATCGCGTTCAGAGTTGCTTTAAAGTAAAAACTACAGCTAAAAACTTCAATTTAAACTGAAATTTACATTCTGCAGGAACTAATAAGGTGTTATAACTGCTTTATATTCAATAATTTGGGTGTTTTAAGTCTTCACGTTCAATATTGCAGCATTTAAATTTCTTTGTTTTATTATTGCATACAATTCACCCTGTGTGGTTTGTGTGTGTGTGCAGATTCGAAGTAAGTTGCGCTACTAGTAGACATATACTATGATGCGAGATGACAGTGCCGATACCCAGTTTCGATGCATCTGTAGCTAAAACAATTGGTAACGAGTCATTGTAATGGACTAATTGCGTTGCCTTTACTATTGCCGATTTCAATGATAAGAATGCTGATTCTTGTGCGGGCCCCCATTCGAACTTGACTGTTTGACGACGCAGCGCGTTCAATGCTGCCGCTTTTGATAAAAAATTTGGAATAAATTTATTATAATAATCTATCTTTACAATGAAACTTTCTACTTCCTTCACATTTGATGGTCTGGGCATCATTTCGATCGCTTTAACCTTTGAGTCATTGGCCTAATACCTTTAGAGTCTATTACGTGCCCTACATATTCTACCTGCTGACAAGCGAACTGACATTTGTCTTCTTTACACCTTAACCCATACTGACTAAGACGTTGAAATACTTCTTTGACGTTATTTAGATGCTCTTCATCTGAACTGCCTGTGATGATAATATCATCAAGATATACGGCACAACCTGTCAGTCCCTGAACTAATTCCTCCATAAGTCTCTGAAAAATTCCTGGCGCGCTGGCTATGCCAAACGGCATTCTCAAATACTGGTATAGACTAAAAGGTGTGTTAATAACTAGATATTTCATTGACTGTTCTGCTACTTCAATCTGAAGATACGCCTCGCTAAGATCAATCTTTGAAAAACAGATTCCGCCCTTAAGTTTTAAAAACAGTTCTTCTATTCGAGGGAGAGGAGAACGGTCTATCTCTAACTGTGAATTGACCTTAACTTTGAAATCTCCGCAAACACGGATTTTCCCATTTGGTTTATTAACTACAGCTATGGGAGATGCGCACCCGCTGACTGATACGGGTTTTAAAACTCCCGAAGCTACTAAACGATCAATTTCAGAACGTACCTTGTCGTATTGTGCAAATGGTAAATGATATTAATTATCCTGTAATGGTTACAACACCCTAGCCCTTCTCTGAAAATGTTAGGGTAGTTTTTGCTTTACTCGGTCAGTCAGGCTCTCAACGATGTCAGTGATGCCTGACCTGTTGGAATAGAAGAAAATTGGTTACATTGAACTTGCTTGGGAAATTTTAAATCAAAATTCAAGTTATAAAACCAGTCAAGTCCAAGAATGTTGGAAGCATCCTTAGTATCTGCTACTAGAAGAGGCAGATTTTTCACCACATTGAACTTCGACGTGCGTTAGACCTTTTACCGGAACGCTATGTCCACCATATGCCAATAATTCTTTGTGTGTGTACTCACAACTTGGTTCTCCGAGTTCTTGATGATCTTTGATACCGATAACTGAACAAGTGGCTCCTGTGTCCACTTGGAAATTCATAGATCTTCCATTTACTTTGATGTTTACGTGAATCTTTTGCTTATCAGAATGTATAGAGTTGATAGTACTGATTTTTTTTAAAACATGGTTCACCGCTCGTCGACATGTTGTGAACTCGATGTTTGCTGTGACTCTTTTCAGTGGATCTACATACAGCCGCAATATGCCCCGTTTTGGAACATACATTACACTTACTTTTCTGTATGTAGTGAAAGCACTTTTCCCTTCGATGCGACGTGCCACACCCTGGACACGACTTTTTTGATGAGTCTATATTACCCGTACGATTTTCTTTCTTCTTTCGATTGAATGACTTCGCCTTAGTGCTGGATTCTGCTGACTTACTGATGGCGTTGACAGCTACTGCTTCTGACTCTTTCATCTTAGTGCACGTTTTCATGGTCGCTTCGTATATTGTTACAATCTGCAAGACCTCTTCTAATGTGGGGTTGACTTTTTGCAAGGCCGTCGTCCTTACTTTGTCATGTGGTGTGTGCATGACAATCATGTCTCGAATTTTGCTATCCACATAAGCCTCTCCACACTCCGATTTGACACATTAGAATAAACAATTTTTAGCTGCTCCTCTTAGCTCTGCGAGCCAGTCGGCATACGTTTGGTTTGATTTCATATGCGTGCGATAAAAATGAAAACGCGCTTATCACATGTTGCTTTTCCTCAAAATGTTCACTAAGTGAGGTTATGATCTCTTTAAATGTCTTCTTTAACCTTGCCATCGAAAAGTTTTTGTAAAAGCTTTAGATTTTCCGCGCCAATCCAACTTAGGATACAAGCACGCTTCGTCTGCTCATCTTCCACGCTAGGCGCTACAAAATGCTGCTCGAGCTGTAATATGTACGTACACCATTTGTCGTAAGCCTTATTGAATGCTCGAAAATTTGGAATCGCTCCCGACAGCTTTTCCCGATGTTTCATTATATTTTCCATTGTTTGTTGATTTTCTTTCAACAACCTTGACATAAATTCCTGATTTGTTTGCTGCATTTATTGCATCATTCCCAGAAGTGCGTCTGAATCCATTTCGACGATGTTGCGATAAATAGTGCGAACTACTCGTTTGACGCCTGGTTCCGTAACTCTGCTCGTCGCCACTTGTTGACTTTTTAGCTAGTAATTCAGGTTTTATTTAGTAATTTAAAGATATAATGAAATGTAATTGAAAAGATGTGCGTCATGCACGTGCACACGATTATATGACATTTTAAGGAGTGTATAATACAAGTCTTAAGAGTTGCCAGCCTATATGTTTACAACATGAGGTTGCCACATCTTATACTTTATGAAGTATTAATAAATAAATACGTAAATACTTAACAGTGCCAGCACGAAGATCCAGATCTTACACGTGTGATGCAAGGAATCGAACGAAATGAGCGACCATCAAGAGTGGAGAGTGAGGATGGTCATTGTGTTCGAAAGCTGATGGTCGTGTCAAGGAAAAAATCTCTGATGTATGCAATGAATTACATAACGGTCCAATCGGAGGTCATCTTAGAGTCACCAAGACCTTGGAGAAAGTTAAGCAGAGATTCTATTGGGTTGGTTGCCGTCAATCGGTCGCGGAGTGGATTGCCAACTGTGAAGTATGCATCAAAGCTAAAGGACCGCAATCAAGGAGCCATGGCCAAGGAAACAGTATAACTCAGGTGCGCCATTTGAGAGGATAGCCATGGATGTAGCTGGTCCATTTCCTACTAGCAAACTCGGAAACAAATATGTACTGGTAGTTATGGACTTTTTCAGCAAATGACCAGAAGTGTACCCTGTTCCAAATCAAGAGGCAAAAACCATAGCAGAAGTATTTACTAACAATTGGGTAGCTAGGTTTGGTGCACCGATGGAGATACATTCTTACCAAGGCAGCAATTTTGAATCAGCTGTGTTCCAGGAAATGTGCAAGACATTGGGCATTCGGAAAACTCGAACACCTGCACTGCATCCTCAGACAGATGGCATGGTGGAACGATTCAATAGAACCTTGGAGGAGCACCTAAAGAAAGTAGTGGATGAGTTTCAGAAGGATTGGGATACTCACATCTCCTTATTCCTAATGGCATATCGCTCTGCAGTACATGAAACAACTGGTCAGACTCCTGAAAAGGTAATTTTCGAGAATAATCTTCGATTGCCAGCTGACTTGAAGTTTGGGATAAACGCTGATGCAGGAGTAAAAGCTCGAAAATCTACTAGCGTATTGGAAGAAGAAATGAGAGAAATTCACGACCTTGTGAGACAACGAACTAAGATCATGAGCGATAAGATGAAGGCCAGGTACGACAAAGCAATAAATTCGGAAGGTTTTATATAATGAGATTTAGTGCTGCTATACAACAAACAGCTTAGGAAAGGTTTGTCCCCAAAACTACAATGTAACTAGGAAGGCCCATACAAAGTTATAAAACGGATCAACGATGTGGTATATTGCATACAAACTATGGGAAGGCCAAGGAATAAGATGAAGGTGGTCCATTTGGAAAGCCTAGCTGCGTTTGGTTCCGGCAATGTGTCCCATCGAGGCGATCAGACTTAGGTAGAGGGCAGTGTGGCGATTATTCTCAAGCATGTACCATCCCTAACTCAATAACACTCCCACCACTAGTTAAACACAACAGAGATAACTATGGCTACTTTTATGCGTGCAAGCGTGTACCTAGGAAGAGGAAGAGAGATGGTGCGAATGTTTGCGAATACAAGGCAAAGAGGAGGTGTCAATAAATAACACCGACCTTTCGAGAACATGAAGAGCGAACAACCAAGAAAGTTCTCGGTGCGTAGGCAAGCACCCTGTCGGACTATATAAGGCAGTGACCAAGCAAGGAAGATTTGTTTATTTTCAAGTGTTGTTAAGTGAACTACGGCAAAGTTACCAAACTCTTAAATTTGTATTACGTTTATTACTAGTAAAAAAACTAGCTATTAGTTACAATATCTGTGCGTGTGTTTATTTGACCTTATAGTGATCGAACCGAGGATTGATAATCAAGGAATCATCGAATTCGTCACAGTACTATGAAGCTTTGGTTTTCTCGAAAAGCGGTGCCGCACTATAACGTTCGCTATATAGCGGCCGCTATGCCTACCGTCATTAACGGCACCGCTTTCTTGTGAAGTTCGATGAGCACTGCGGTCAATTTGGGCGATTTATTTTTATTTATTTCTAATATTTTTCTCAAAACAACAGGAATGTCACAACTGTTTATATATTGCATATTTTAAATATTTGATTGAATTCTCACCGTTTTGAATATGACGGTGGAAAAAAACTTTGACGAAAGATTTGCCACCGTCATGACGGCCGTAATATTTTATGCTTGCCGCTATATTACGTTACGGTCAACTGCACCGTATATTTAGTTTATACGTAGTTACGCTTACGTTGCAAATGTTTTTGACAATCTACTTGTTGAAATACTATCAAGTACAACTGTAGATGCATACTACTCTACAGCAGCACACCACACTGATGTGAGCTGTCACTTATATTCTTTTTTTAGTTTTTACGTTTTGCTTTTTCATACATGCATTACACGTTTCCAATTCACTTAACATTTTATTTAGTAATAATGTAATATAACTTGAATTATTAAACTACTGAATTCCAACAATCATCGTGTTTTGATTTGAGTTCCTGACTACAACATTTGGCGACGAGAGTTGGTGTAATTCTTCCATTTGCCTTGACCACATTAAAACGTACATAACCTCGCTTATCTAGTAACATGGATGCTGCAGCATTACAACAGGTGCTTCAACAATTGCAAAGCGCAAATCAGGCTTTTCTTGCAAGTGTGGTCAAAGAAAATAGAGATTTTCTGGAAAACGCGTTGAAGGGTGGTGGCATAAGCGGTGAGCGACGTGCAGTTCCCAATTTCAGGAACTTCAACAAAGAAAATGACAAATGGAGCACATATCTTCTTCAAGTCGAGCAACATTTCTTAGCAAACGGCGTCACAGAGGAAACTACGAAAAGGGCCTGCATACTTAGTTGGATTGGGGCCGATAATTTGGAACTCTTACAGAAATTATTCGATGGAAAAGTTAAAAAAAAAACTTTCAAAGAAATCGCCACAACGCTAAACGATCATTTTATTGAAAAGCAACACGTGTTAGCGGCTCGTTTCAAGTTTTACCATACGACAATGAAGCCAAGTCAAACGTACAGCGACTGGGCGGCTGAGCTGCGCGGCGCAACTAAAGAGTGCTTGTTCGTTTGCTCCAAATCGGGATGCAATGAATCTTACGTAGACAGCAAAATTCGGGATATGATTGTAATGCATACGCCTCATGAAAAGGTGAGGACGGCTGCGTTACAAAAAACTAACCCAACGTTGGAAGAGGTCCTACAAATTGCTACTATTTATGAATCGACCGTGCGAACTTGCTCAGTAATGAAAGAAGGAGATTCAGCAACTGTTAACAAAGTTTCAAAATATTCAGCAGCGAAAAGTCGCTCCACAAGTCGAACGAATACCAAAGGCAGAGGACGAAGTCATTCCCGAGGCCGTAGTACACTCAAGTCGTGTCCCAGTTGCGGAGTAAATCACGCAAGGTCCGACTGCATCCACTACAAAAAGCAAACAAAGTGTAACGCCTGTTCTAAAAATGGTCACATAGCATCCGTTTGTCAATCAGCAGAAGAAGGAGAGTAAGGCCCACCAAGTAAATTCCACTGACACTAATACATTCGAAAGCATCAGCGTTATAGAGGTTATACATTCCACTGGCAGTAGCGATAAGAAACTTGAAGTTAAGCTTCAAGTGAATGAAAGGATAGTCAACTTCCAAGTAGACACAGGTGCCTCGTGCTCGTTAGTTGGCATTGACGGCTACAAGGCATTGGGAGAACCGTCATACACCCCCACACAAAAAATAGTCAAAGCATACGGCGGTCATCAGCTGCCAATAAAGGGCATTTCCACGGTACGTGTACGCTACAATGACGTCGATGAAATTCTGCCACTAGTTGTGGTTGACAGCACAGCGGCATCAAACATTCTTGGGCTAGATTGGTTTAGAAAGCTGAAGTTCCGTATGGATATTCCGCAATGTTTACAGTCCAACATATGCCATGCTGCGGAGGTCACCCAGGCCTCACACAAACACCTCATGGACAAGTTATCTAAGCTAACAAAGGAATATCCTAAACTTTTCGCCAACGAACTAGGGTTATGCTCGACATTTCAAGCTGATATTATTTTGAAGCCAGACGCCAAACCTAAATTCTGTAAACCGTACAATTTACCATTTGCTCATCACGATGAGGTGCGCGCAGAGGTAAACCGTCTGGTAAGTACCAATGTTTTGAAACCGATAAAATCAAGTGAATGGGCAGCGCCCGTGGTCGTTATCCGCAAACCAAATGGCACATTGCGTGTGTGCGCTGACTTTAAAGTAGGTCTAAATTCGCAAATAGAGATAGATCGTTTTCCTATACCGAGAATAGAAGAACTGTTTAATAAGCTTCAAGGTGGCAAATATTTTTCAAAAATAGACCTGAGCGAGGCTTATCATCAATTTGAGTTAAGCGATGCTGCCAAAAAATATATGGTAATCAATACCCCATTCGGATTGTTCCAGTACCAACGAATGCCCTTCGGGATCGCAAGTGCCCCTGGCATTTTTCAACGGTTCATGGAAGGTTTAGTCTCAGGTGTCCCGGGGTGCGCCGTCTACCTAGACGACGTCATAATTACAGCGGAAACTGATAAACAACACCTTGAGAATGTTAGTGAAATTTTCAAACGACTAGAGACCGCTGGCTTAACATGCCGAAAAGAAAAATGCAATTTTGCGAATGAACAAATCGAATACGTAGGTCATATTATTAGTTCAAAGGGAATCCAACCATCCGAAAAAAGATTAGAGGCGATAAAATCCATGCCTAGACCCAGAAACGTAAGAGAAGTAGAATCGTTTATTGGAAAAATAAATTATTATAACAAGTTTATCCCAAATTTTTCCGAGAAGGCGTCGGCACTAAACATATTAAGAAGACAGGGTCATCGTTTTGAGTGGGGGAGGCAGCAAGAAGAGGCCTTCGCCATCTTGAAAAATGAAATAATCAAAGCGACTCTGCTCGTGCACTACGATGGCAAGTTACCCATTATTCTCGCGACGGATGCCTCCAAATATGGAATAGGCGCCGTAATCTCACACCGATATCCCGACGGATCCGAGAAACCCATTGCTTTCGCCTCTAAGACATTAACCAAAAGTCAGGTCAATTACTCTCAGGTGGAAAAAGAAGCATTGTCAATAGTTTTCGGAATCACTCGCTTTCACCAGTACCTCTACGGTCGCAAATTTGAGCTAAACACTGATCACCAGGCGCTTACTACTATTTTCCATCCGCAGAAACGATTACCGGTGGCAACATTACACAGGCTACAAAGATGGGCCATTTTCCTTCAAGCCTATGATTATTCTATCTTCTATAAGAGCACATCACAACATGCGAATGCCGATGCGCTCTCGGGTCTGCCAATGGGCGAAGATCCAGAATTTGATCGTTTGGAAAATCAAATGCATAACGTCAATGAAGTATACGAGTCCACCATCAATGACTTCCCACTCAATGCTGCTACAGTGACAAAAGAAACGAACGAAGATGATGAACTTAAAGTTGTAAAAAAAATGATTGAAGATGGTTGGCCGCGGTATCTGCCGAAGTCGCAGTCTAATCTTAAGCCATACTTTGATAGACGATTTTCCTTATCAGTACAGAGTGGAGTTATACTTTTAGATGCAGATCATACGAGGGTGGTCGTGCCTGCGAAACTGCGACACAAAATAATCGAAATGATACACGACGGACACTGGGGTCAAAGTCGAATGAAGCAAATTAGTCGTCGATATGTGTGGTTCCCAAATATTAACGAAGCCATCAGGGCAGCCTGGCCAGTAATCCAAGATCTCAATTCTCACCATGGCCTGCAGCAACCAACCCTTGGGAACGCATGCATGTGGACTTTGCCGGTCCATTTTTTGACAGGATGTGGCTCATTGTAGTCGATTCATATTCGAAATTTCCATTCGTTATCGACTTGCCATCAGCGACTTCTAAGACAACTATATCGGCGCTTCAAAAAATTTTTGCGATTGAGGGGCTACCACAGACGGTTGTCAGCGACAATGGCACCCAGTTCACAGCGGAGGAGTTTAAAACATTTTGTAAACTCAATCATATCGAACATCTAACAAGCGCACCATTTCATCCCGCCTCTAACGGACAAGCCGAAAGGTTCGTCAGAACGTTTAAAGAAGCGTTTGGCAAAATCATGAAGGACACAACTAATAGAGAAAAAGCTTTGTGTAAATATCTCGTGACATACCGCTCTACTCCAAATCCAATCTCGGGAAAATCCCCGGCAGAACTTCTCCATGGCCGACAGCCTCGTACATTATTGTCCGCACTTTTCCCTCAAGTACATTCAAGTGTCCAATGCCAGTCGACACTTACAACTGGCGAAGAAGTACAAGCAAGAAATTATACTGGAAAAGACAAGTGGATTCCAGGAGTTATTTGTAAAAAAATAGGCCGAATGATGTACGAAATAAAAACATCAAGAGGTATCATAAGGCGACACCAAAACCAAATCCGAAAATCCAAGGCCGAAAAAACTACCGGTACGAGAAACGACAATGTGGATTGGGAAATCGAGACTGCCGGTGAAAGAGAGGATAACGTCACCCCGCAAAGCGTATCTGACTCGACTGCACCTCGTCAAAATGAGTCATCACAAAATCCAAGCGAGACTCATAGTCCTCGAATAAATACCCCACCAGTGCGTCGATCGGAAAGGTCCCGAAAACAGACAGTTCGTTTCCAGATACCCAGTGGATCAAATTAGGATGTGGGGAATGTTGAAATACTATCAAGTACAACTGTAGCTGCATACTACTCTACAGTAGCACACCGCACTGATGTGAGCTGTCACTTATATTCTTTTTTTAGTTTTTACGTTTTGCTTTTTCATACATGCATTACACGTTTCCAATTCACTTAACATTTTATTTAGTAATAATGTAATATAACTTGAATTATTAAACTACTGAATTCCAACAATCATCGTGTTTTGATTTGAGTTCCTGACTACAACACTACTCTAGCACTTTGTGACGGCCGCTATATAGCGGTAAGGCTTTCGAGGAAGCCACGACTTGACGAATTCGATGATTCCCCGATTATTAATCCTGAGTTCGATTACTGTAAAGTCAAATGAAAGCACGCACAAATAAAAAATAGCTAGTTTTATTTACTAGTATTAAACGCAATACAGTTTCACAAGTTTGTAACTCCACAGTAAGTTCACTGTATAACACTTGAATACCAACTGATCAACCTGACTTGCTTGGTCACTGCCTTACATAGTCCGACAGGGTGCTACCTTACGAATCCAGAAGCTTCGTGGTTGTTCCCTCTTCGTGTTCTGCAAGGGTCGGTGCTATTTATTGACATCTCTTTTCATCGCATTCGCAACCACTCTTCCTCTTGTTTGGTACTTGCTTGCATGCGTAAGCGTAGCCAAGGGGAATTCATATACCTGGTGATGGCATAGAAACAGCTGATTGCTTGTTCTTCCTGCACATTTGTACCTCAGAATGTCAGTAAAAGAAAATGGAAAACGATTTGTTAACATTCACCATGGTTGTCCCTTTATGTACATTTGAGTTACAAAAATCTGAGGCGAATCAGGGCGAATAGGGCTGAATTCGCTTTGCTATCACCATCTATAGATTCGCCTTGAGCGTAGCCATCGCTATCTCTGTTCTGTCTAATCAGTGGTGGGAGTGCTATTGAGTTAGGTATGGTACATGATTCAGAATTTTCGCCACAGTACTAATTTCAAAGGCGAATTTATACAGGTGGCCGCGGGAACATATATGTAAATTTCCCATGTATTTTGTTTTTGTAAATCGGATGCGAGCTGTCAAAATCCAAATTCGCCTTATGGATTCGAATTGGGCGCCATTGCTTAAACTCGAATTCGCCTTGAATTTGGCTGAGTTTGACATTACCTTTCTACTGAAAATAAAAAAAGTTCAATACATATATGTTACGAACGCCACCTGTAATGAATTCGCCTTGCTAATTTCAAACCATGTGAAGCCAACCCTAAGGCAAGGCGAATCTATAGATGGTGATAGCAAAGCGAATTCAGCCATATTCGCCCTGATTCGCCTCAGTTTTTTTAACTCAATATGTCAAAGTAAAAGAGAATATAAAGGGACAACCATGGTGAATGTTAACAAATCGTTTCTCACTTTCTTTTATTGACATTCTGAGGTACACATGTGCAGGAAGAACAAGCAAAAAAGCAATCAGCTGTTTCTATGCCATCACCAGGTATATGAATTCGCCTTCCCCTAAGGCTACACTCCATTGCCACGGATTTTTCTAGCCCAAACACCTATGTATTTCAAATGAGCTCACAAAATTTAAACAAAAATCGCTGGAATTTAAACAAACATTACCCATTCGTTAAAATGTAACGTACTGGAATTTATCGGCAGTGTCCGACGAAAAAAATCGGTGGAAGTGGGAGCGAAGCCTTTATATTGTGACGAATTCGACGATTCCTTAATTATCAATCCTGGGTTCGATCACTATAAAGTCAAATAAACATACGCAAAAATATTGTAACTAATAGCTAGTTTTATTTACTAGTAATAAACGCAATACAAATTTAAGAATTTGGTAACTTCACAGTAGTTCACTGTTAAACGCTTGAAAATAAACTGATCAATCTACCTTGCTTGTCACCGCCTTATATAGTCTAACAGGGTGCTTGCCTGCGCACCGAGACCTTTCTTGGTTGTTCGCTTTTCGTGTTCTGGAAGGGTCGGTGTTATTTATTGGCATCTCCTCTTTGCATCGCATTCGCAAACACTCGCGCCATATCTCTTCCTCTTCCTAGTTACACGATTGCATGCATAAGCGTAGCCATCGTTATCTCAGTTGTGTTTAATTAGTGGTGGGAGTGTTAGTGAGTTAGGGATGGTACATGTTTGAGAATAATCGCCACAATACTCTAGATTATGGTAAGCGCCTTTATTTCTGAAAATTTGTTGGTTGAAACGAAATCACCATAAGACAATAATGAAAATAGTACCAGAGAAATTGTGAATTAAAATTCGCCAATAAAGGGAATGCTAAACGGCGAAATTTGGGCAAACCTTACAAAAATTTGTCTGATTTTTCGCCAATAACTTTTAAATTACTAAAAATAATGGGTTTCCCCTACCGGAGGGTTCCTGGGACCGAAACGCGTCTCTGGGTACCGATATCGACATTTTCAGTGCAGTTTTTACAGTTGACGTTGGATGTAAAATATTACCAAACAATTTATCACAAAATCAGTTGTTTACTTTCAGCTGTAAATTTTTTTTTGATAATTAGAGGTCCATCCTTTAATAACTTTTATCAAAAGATAGCGAATTGTTGCTAATGAGTTATTGAGTAAAGGGCCCTTAATCGATACCTGTACTTGAACTGGTACAAGGTAGTCGACTTCACAAAAAACTCGGTACTTCTGCAGAGTACTCGGCTATATACTCGTATCAAACATCAATATATAGGAAATACACAATACTAAAAAAAGCCAACAAATCTACACACATTTATTTCTGTTTGGTAAAATTTGTATAATCAATTTGTTTATTGATTACTTGGATTAGTTATGCAAAATGAGGAAAATTACACAGCAGAATTTACATTCCTTTTGCCGCACTTGTCTTGTGGAATTGACCGATACAACGCTAATCGACGGAAAATACAGCATTCAAGAAAATGAGCTCGAAGAACTAATAAATGTCTGTGCTTCAATGCGAAAGGACGCAGGTCTTACATTTCCTGAATTTGTGTGTGGGATATGTTATGAAAAGCTACAATCGCTCCAAGAATTCCGTTGCCAAACTATGAACTCACTTGGCCTGCTCAGCAATATTTGTAAAAAGCTGAAGGAGAATAATGCGGCGCCAGGTTTAAACATGCGCGATAGTGGCCAAATGAATGAAGTAAAACTGGTTGTCGGCGTAATTAAAATGGAGGATGAGATCTATGACGAGTCCAGAGAGTATTCCAACTCTGCAAAAAGTCATGATTCAGCGATAACAAACCAATGTAAAATTGATTCAAGCAATGACGTACCTGTAGGTGATATTAAAATGGAGCCTTCAGAATATATGGCTAGTTTTGATTATCTCGATACTCCTAAAGACAATATAAATGCGCATAACACTGATGAAGTTTCGCCTAGTCTATATACATCTACGAGAACTCCATCTATATATGATAATGTTTATCACCACAGAGATGATGACCAATCAAATACTGTTTGCACAAATTTAAGCAAAAGTAAAAAACCAATTAAAAAAAATCGAGCAAATGCCCAAAATTTTATATGCAAGCAATGTTCACGTCGTTTTACAAATTTTGAAAATTACGAAGCACATTTACGTACCCATAAAGGTCTAAAACCATATGTGTGTAATGTATGTGGCCAAGGCTTCGGTAGAAGCGATCGTCAGCGTACCCATGTGCGAGAAGTACATTCAGCTGTAATGCCTCAATATAAATGCTCAGAAGAAGGATGCGGCAAAGTATTTAATCGAGAAGATACCTACAAAAAACACCTCCGCTGCAAACACAAGCATCAAAATGCCAAACCAAAAACTCTACGCCAAGCATTATGGCATTCACTTTTTACTGCATAGTAAATCAGGCAAGTTCTGCCATTCACTTTCGAGTGAAATTGCGGGTTTAACCTATGTAAACTTGGTTATTTTTAATTTTTTTATTTATTCATTTAAAGTCGACAATCAAATGCGGTCGACTAACAAATCGTACAAAGTAATGCAACTTAGAAATAACTATAGAATAAAATTGACACCAACTCAACATGTGTATCTAACATTCAACATTGAAAAGAAAATTTTAAAAATCAAGTAAGACATGAAAGTATTACGGTATGTAGCAAACGAACTTCTATAATAATGCATTTATACATGTCATTGTAGTACGATAACCAAATACATAAAGGATCACTTTTGACAAAATTTGGACGACAAAGGGGCAAATGAAAAGGTGCATAGTGTCTAGACGCTAACAGGAACAGCAAAGTTTAGTCGGCTTAGAATATTAGAAAAGTCAAATTCGCCGAGAATCAGCTTATGGAGGAACATGACCCCAAGTAATATTCTGTAATTTTTAAGAGGTGAATATTGGTGTTTCAATTAAGGGCCCGTCGGGCAAAAATTAAAAATTGTGTCTGAACTTACTCGATTCGCTTTATATGACTGTTATATCCTGGACACCAGTTAAAACAAGCCAACACGAGTAAATTTGCAGAACATGCCTAAATATGTTTTAATTCTATTAATTAAATAAGAGACTTACTCATTGAAAATGAATCGGCGATATACTTGCTTTCGATACCACACCACCTATTCATGGCAACAAAACGGGTTTATCACACAATGGGTAGCTCACCAACACCTCTCTGCTACACAAACAAGTACGCTATTCGTCAATAGTATCTATGAAAATAACATATCGTACCCTAAGCCAAAAACAGCCACAACCCCAAATAGTTTTAATGCACTTGGACAATTCTTAATAAAAAGATCCAGAACCAAATCAATAGGAACTGTTATGCTGGGTTTAGCATCCAATCTAAAGATTTACCAATTCTGAGTTTTGGCTGTTTTTTAATTAGTGTGTTGATCTGAGTTGGAAGTAAATATCATTTAAATTTCATTATCATTTTTGTTTAAACTCAAATTTCATTTTATTTAAAATTAAATTTAATTTTAACTTAATTTAATACAAAACAAATTGTGAAACACAAAATAATACAACTGGTTTCACCATATGAAAACACCTTCTAGATATAAGATTGCTTGGGTTTAGTAAGGCTGATACACAACAACAAAGCCATGTGAAGAATTTAAAAACCCCCATACTATGTACAAACGTAGATGTAAAAGTTTCATTAAATTCATTTATTGTAAAATTTAGATTTCGGTTTCTTTCTCACTTTATGCAAGTTTGTGTGTGCACATTGCTGTAAACTATGTGACATTTTACAACGCCTAATACTAGTAGTGGGACTATGTTCGAATATTCGAATGAACAAATAAAAAGATTCGTTTAGAAAAATTCTAATAATTTATCCGTTTATTCTAATAGTTGTATTTAAATGCGAGAGATGTCGGAAGCGAAATTCACTGTCTTGTTGTTGTTAATAGTGCTTCGCCCTGCCCAATGGGCTCGATCACTCTAAATTGTCATCAGGCTCTTCTAACGGAAGTCCGAGGAAATGCGCAGTTTCCACAGGGTTGGACCAAAGTGATGTGGGTGTTAGAAGAGTGGGTTCAACTGAACAGGAAAAGAGATGTATGGTATCATGAGGGGTCATACCACATGCAGGGCATGTATTTGGTATGTTGGGGTTCAGTCTGCATAAGTAAGAGTTTAACCTATTACAATATCCAGAGCGAAGTTGTGCTAGTATGACTCTAGTCTCCCTCGGAAGTACACTCACTGTATTCATCGCTTGTACCTATGATCATGCATTCACATTTTGTATGTATGTTTGCGTGTACCAATCTGTGCATAAGCTGTAGTGATATTTGTTTAACTATTCGAATAGTTGCCATTTATTCGAATAATACTATTCCAATAAAAGTATAAATTATTCGAATAAATATTAAAAATTTGTACAGCCTTCGAATTTTTTTTATTCGAATTATTTTTATTCGAATAGTCCCATGCCTACCTAATACCCATGATACACATGTATACTGTACACTATCGATACTGTAGCTTGGAGCATACTTCAACCAGCCTACAACTACTCCTGGTATGAAGGTGATACATATGTGGTATTGATACTATACTACAATGTGTGTCCCTGATATAAGAGGCTAATCTTGTAATTCAACCTTGAAAGATATTGCTAAAAACGAGGCATGCTTTGGGGTTTGGAGTTAAGTGTGCCTCGAGTATGTTGAGAATCAGCCGTCATAACGTCAACTATAGGAACTTGGCAAATAAAATCTACCTTATTGAATTTTTGAGACAAACCGACAGCTGTTTTGATGATAACACGATAAATCCTTCAAAGGTGTTTCCAGACCTTATTTGTAAGAACCAAGGATCGACACTAAAGATGTTTCGCGCAGAAATACTGAGTAGCTTTTTGTAACAGTACATCGCATGGATGCTGAAATAACGGCCTTTGGTCCGGTAAAACGAGAATATTCACGCAAAAAAGTCTCTGCATAGATATACTGTCTACCGCATAGCCGGTGTTGGATGGACAAAGGGTTTGTTTTTTTAACACCAGCTTGTTTCTTTCATTTTTGCTCTTCGCTAAGACTCTTTCCCATGATTGAATTACAAGAAGGTAAGCTCTCTAGCTGACGTTTACTTTTGATACTTCCATTTTCCCGAGTTTTTTTTTTTTGCGAACGAAAAAAAAATAGGAGTGTTTTTTTTTAATTTGTCGAGAAAATGGTAGTAGAAAAATCAAAAAAGTTGGAAATTAGTAGTAATACATTTTGTAAAGTCAACTAAATACAACATTAAAACATGTCATCCCATACTATGACTGTATAAATAATAGTTGTAAATTTTCTCCATAATCAATTAAAAAACAATAAGAAACGGTCACTGCTCCAAAAAAATTTAAAATAAATATATATGTGCATGCGTATATACAACCAAAACATGTACGTTTCTTCACCCTCTTGCCAAAATCATGAATGTGCTAAAACTAAAATGTTGGTAAAACAGGATTAAAATTTTGATTTCGGCTCATTCGGTTTACATGAAATGAAAAATATGTTGATTTAGGTGTAAGCATGATACCAGGGTTTTTCGTCAAATTTAGAACCTTCAATGGTTAATATAGTAAATATATCAAGTCAAACTAGGAAAAATTGCACATTCGTGCTTCTTACTATAGGGTTACTTTTTTTTAATAATAATGACAAATTGACAAGATGCATATTTGTTGGAAACTTTTAAGGGCATAAAGGCAAACTGACATAGCCTACCAAATGGATAGTAAAGTGATAAGTTTCAATGAGATAAGATTGGCTCCTTCTTATTTCTGCATACTTAGAACAAAAGTTGACTTAAAACTGTTATTTTATACATAAGTCAAGCCAGAACTGATTATTAAACCCAGAGAATAGTAGTCAAGTTTTGTTAAAAATAACAGACTTCGAATTACATAAGAAACAGCTTTGAAGTCACGACCTTAGTAAGTATATAAGTAGGCAAAGCAAAAATTTCAAGACATACCGGAATGTGTTGAGTTTTAAACGTCCACGATTACACTACACCCCCAAATGTCGATCTAAATAATAGTGTAAATTAATCTTTTCTGAAACCAACTCATTGAAAATGTGTATATTACATTTTTAACTACTATTTTTACATAATTTCGATAAAAGGCAACCCAGAATGTTAATGACAATATTTCAACCAATCTTGAGTTTGGCTTTTGTCGCTTATTGTCACAGAATGAATGCAGTTACCTCATACGACGAGTTAGGGTTACATCTAAACAACAGCCCTTGTTCGGGTAAACCCCGAATTATTCCGGTACAATAGAACTGACTGTTGTTATGATGAATGAATGAATTACATCTCTTTAAACTTCTATATGAAATTTTTAACTTCTTAATTCATTAAATTATGATTTTGTTTACTATTTAAGTTTTTTATTACAGCTTTATTAAACATTTCAACTTTAGTGTTGTAACGTTATGTAGTTGTTGTTGTTGTTGTTAACAGTGCTTCGCCCTGCCCAATGGGCTCGATCACTCCAAATTGTCATCAGGCTCTTCTAACTAACGTTATGTAGTCTTGACTAGCACATGAAATAATTTTGTTAAATTAAATGTTGTGCTACGAAATTCAATAAATAAACACAAACACATATTTAGTTATTTATATCCTTATATGGTTTCTTATACTTGCAAATTAAACACTTTCTATTCAGATCGTATCTTAACTTAATTCTTGCCGTTTGATTAGAACTTCAATTAATGCTCATCGACCTACTATGATTATTTGACGATTCATCTCTTCTTTCCTCTCTTTTGTTTATCGCTATCAGGAACGTGTTCTTGAGATGCCTCAAGACCACCACGCTTAATCTCAGCACGAATTTCTTCTTCAGTATGTGATTGTTTGTGTACGTCAAGATCGACAACAGAAAAGTATCCCCGACTACAGATATTACAAATATGCGGTTTAGCACCTTTATGGCGCTTTTCATGATCAATTAGATGTTTCTTGGTTATAAGGCGTTGAGAACAAACCGAACAAACATGTGTACGTAATTTCTTATCATGACTCTTCATATGAGATTTGAGCCCTTCTTCCTGTGCAAAACCTTTGTTGCATATATTACAATTATACGGCCGTTCGCCAGTGTGTAAACGTTCATGACATATTTGTGCAGTGCGTGTACCAAAACGTTTCGAACAATAACTACAAGCAAAATTACGCTGACCCTCATGGACAACGCGCACATGCCGAGAAATTGCATTTTTATGTCTAAATTCCTGTGGGCAAACGCTGCATTTGAATTTTTCCACATTTTTTATATGCGTGCGCATATGTGTTTGCAATTCTGTTTTTGTCACCTTTCCAATTCCGCACACTTTACAAATGTGACTTTTAATTCCAGCATGGCGTCGCTGGTGTTTAATGAGCCCTGTTTTTGTGCTAAAAGTCTTTAAGCAAATCTGACAAATCCATCGTCCACATTCATTTTCATTAAGTTGCAACTGATGTAGTTCCAACATGTCTTCGAAACCAAATAAAGTTGATGCTAAAAGAAATAGGAAATGGTTTTAGTTAGTTCGTCATTCGATGAGTTGTAAGGTTTCGATTATGAGTGAACTTATAAAGGCTATCTAATAATATATCTGTTATTAGCTCGTTATGCCTCGGAAGAAAACAACTAACTTCTGTTAACTCACACGTCACACCAGTCAAAATCCATTATCTCGACATCACCAGTAATTGGACTGATGCGTACCTATAAACATACTGACTAGCTGTGAAGATATCAACTATCCGGCTGGAGTAACATTGTAAAAATTACATCTGGGCTAACGCACCGGCTGCCCCGAAGGTTGTTGTTGTTTTTTTAGCGACAAAAGCACTCTGAAGGTTTTGGAGAGTGTTGTTGTTGTAACGACAAAAACACTTCCCAAAGGTTTTGGGGAGTGCTGTCGAACTGACAGTCCTTCGCCGGATATGAATCCGGTACGTTCCGGTGCTCCCTTGCGGAGAGTGTTGTCGGAAGTGGCATTCCTTTGCCGGATATCAATCCGTTCGGACTGTGTTAACGATTTATTATGACCGCATTGATTTTCCAAATCCCACAACCTTTTTGCGTAAAGAACTAAGGTCGCCTGACCGTCGGCTTTCGTATTACTTAGTTTTCAGAGGTCGTCGCGTCATCAGCAAAAATATCCCTGAAGCTCAAACAAATTAGAAAAAATACTGTTATTTTGGTTGTTGTTGTAACGACAAAAACATCCCCCGAAGGCCCTGTCGAACTGACAGACGTGGTAGCGATTTTGTATGACCAGTGGAACCTTCTAGGTCATGTCACCCCTCCTTCCGTAAGGAAGGTTGAAGTAAAATTATGGACCTTAGGGATATTTCTCGCTGTATCTAAACAAGTTTGTTCGTTAAACTTATAAACGTACCAAGCTCCATATGACAGTAATCGAATAACATTGTTGAGCCTGCTTGACTTTTCTGAAGCCTTTGACTCTGTGAACCATGAAATGCTATGCATGAAGTTAAAATCTTATTTTGGGTTCGGGGATTCGGCTCTACGGCTCATGATGAGTTGCTTGGGTGGTAGAAAACAGCGAGTGAAAGTGGGATCGATCGAAGCTCTCTGGTCTGAAGCAGTTGTTACGTGGTGTACCCCAAGGTTCTATACTTGGACCGTTATTGTTTAGTTTATTTATTAATGACATATTCAACACCTGTCAGTTTACACAAATGCACGCCTATGCTGATGATATGCAACTGTATAGTTCAGAGTTCACCCCACTTGAAATAAGAAGACGGCTTGCATTACAATTAATATTGCCAATTATTTGTTATCCGGAGTGTATATACAACAAGTTAGATTCTAAACCTGCGCATAAAATTGATGTGGCCTTTAATCATGTCACGCGTTATGTTTTCGGGCTAGCAAAGTTTGACCACATATCAACGTGGAAAAAGCGTCTTTTGGCTTGTGAAATATCTGAGTATCTTAAAGCAAGGAATTGTATATTTCGGTATCGTGTTATCGCTGATAAGATGCCCAATTATCTGTATAACAAGCTAACTTTCTCGCGATCTGCGCGCGTTAGCTATTTAATTGTACCGACCTACAACTATCTAAACTCTGCAAGGCTTTTCTTTGTCAATGCTATCTGCATATGGAACCCAATACCAAATTCTATTCGCAATAGCTTTAGTAGGAGCAACTTTAAGAAAGTTATATACTCGTTCTTCCGTTAATGTATATACCAATAGCAACTGAGATCAGCTATCTATTTTTCTATTTTGCGGTGTGACGTATTGTATTTGGTGGGATTTCATAGGGCCTTGACTGTTCACCATAATTTACCGAAGTCCGTCGCTCGCTCGATTGAGAGTATGATAGGCAAGTGGTGTGGAGGGATGACATGACCCAGGTTTCACTGGTCAAAAATCGCTACCACGACAGTCGGGCAGTACCGCAAGGGAGTACCGGAGCGTACCGGGTTCAAACCCGGCCAAGGACTGTTAATTCGACAACACTCCCCAAAACCTTCGCGGAGTGTTTTTGTCGTTACCACAACAACAACAACATGCCGCAGACGTTTATAATCTTTTCCCACAAACAGTGCACGTTGCGAAAGGCACAAGGAGATGGAGGTCTCGACCAATGTGCATAGAATAGTGATGAGCGGCCGTGTGAGATGGAAACGTTGTTAAGCGTGAGCGACGGTCGGGTGTGGGTCAGGCAGGCATTACAGCAGTGCTGCTGGTCGTGAAGACTGGGCCACCATTGAGGCCGCTTGAAGAGGTGGGGGCGGTGGAGATGCGCTAGAGCGACGTGTACTGCGGGACGCCCTGAGGCGTAAACAATAGGGTTATATGAAAGTACTAAAAAAGTACAGGGTTTTTGAATGACAGAGTTAAGCCTTGAGCATCCAGATCTGTGAAGCCATCTCTCAAACGCAGCAGATCCCATCTCTTGGTCCGGGGTTGGATTTTATACCAGCTGGTACCAAGAAAAGGAGCAACCCTACTGAAGGGTTTGTTCCCAGGATGATAATTTGAGGGTTGACAGATTAGACAGGGTTACACTGAAATAACAGCCCTTGACTGGGTAAAAAAAAAGCCTGAGTTCTTTGGGTTCGATAGAACCGCTTGTTGTGGGAATAACCGTGATCGTCGTGATGATGTCCTCGCAATAAAAATAACAAACTTAGTAAATTTTTACTTACAGGTATGCTCAACTTTCCGATGAGCTTTCAAGGTTTTGTTGAGTTTAAACGAGGCATCACAACCATTTATGCCACATACGAATGTCTTTTCTACAAAATGTTTTGACTTTATTCGATGCAGGCGTAGTTGTTCGTAGGTTTTAAATGAGCTTTGACAATCACCACACAAAAATGATTTTTCAAGGATATTGTGTACCCCACGTATGTGCTCGTCCAGGTACACCTGTTTACGGACTTGTTTAGCACAGATGGGGCATTTTAAATTTCCTTCGCTGCTATCACTTTTCAGGTGAGGTTGTTCATTAGAGTCTGCATTATCTGTTTCATTTTCTTTTTGTAAATTAGACGTGTTGATATCGCTATTTTCAACCACCATAATATGCTCCTTGGAATCCCTGCTTTCGTTAAATGGTGGGCCTTTATCATCTTCTTCACATTCTGAAGCGATTTCGTTTTTGACAAACGGTTTAGAGAATTTAACTGAACGACCATCATTTGGGGGTATTATGTTAGAACTGGGCTCGCCAACTTCATTGTAATCCCGAGGTTCAACTTTAAATGAGTATTCAAGCAGAGGTACTAATGCGGACAGTAGCTGAAATAAAATACCTTTTTAGTAACAATTGCTTATGTATTCGAAAACCAAAGATATTAAATTGTAATGTACAAGCTTAATGCTACGGTCATAAAATAATCACTTTAGCTACTCTCAAAATTGGAAAAAGTTATACGTTTTTTCTCTCTGTTTCTTTTTTCCTCTTGTTGTTGTTGTTGTGGTAACGACAAAAACACTCCCCGAAGGTTTTGGGGAGTGTTGTCGTATTAACAGTCCTTGGCCGGATTTGAACCCGGTACGCTCCGGTACTCCCTTGTACTGCCGGACTGTCGTGGTAGCAATTTATGACGAGTGAAACCTTCTGGCGAGCTATGTTGGATGGTCAAAATCGCCCAGGCGGTTAGATGACCATTTAAAGAAAGAAGAAGAAACCTTCTAGGTCTAGAGGTATGAGGCATCTTATCCGTAGATCAACCATCGAGTTGCACGTCATTACCTTTGTGTATATTAATCGCCTTTTACGACCGGTATACCTACCTCGGGCATATTCTAAGCCCCTAACCCGCGTTTTTTCCTCTTGGTCTATCTCACTCGACTTCTTCTTCTCCATGCTCCCGCTCCATTAATACCATGCGGAGGATATAAGACTTTGTATGTTTGAGTAGCGACAAAAACACTGCACCAAGGTTCTGGAGTCAGTCGGCCCCTCCTACATGGAAGGAGAAGATTGGTATTGAGGGGCATCGTAACCGTAGAGCAGCCATCAAGTTGCACGTCATTACCTTTTGTGGATTTAAACTACCTATTACGAAAGGCCTACCTACCTTAGCCACCTAACCCAGAGGTTCGGAAATGCAATATGTGTGCTACTGCATACATATTCAAAATCTTATTTTTAAAAGAAGAGATAATAGGTATAATTATAATAACTTACTTTTTTGACAGCATATACAATAATGATAATTTATCACGATATTAATGCCGAACTTCTCTTCCAATTTGTGGTGTGTTGGTCTTATCTCTTCCAAACAAATTGGCGAGACCTATAAGTTTTTCGTCGACTCCAAACGTTATCTACCAGGCAACTGCATTTTTGCCGTTTTTCATTGCAGGAATACGCTCCTCGAGTGGCAGAGCACAAACGAGGGATGACACCGTTAGAATATGCCCGAGGTGGCATACCGGCCGTAAGAGCCGACTAAAATGCACAAAGGAAATGAGGTGCAACTCTATGGTTGATCCACGGATATGATGCGTCATACCTCTCATTACCCATATTCTCATGACCTAGAAGGTTGCAATGTTTATGCTAAAACACGTCCAAGACAGGTATCAAAAGACGCGTTTTGATCTCGGTATCAATAATCCGAAAGCAGAAACTCGATTATATATTTCTGTCAAGAGAGAAGTATGGATCACCCCCAGATTTAGGATTGGCCTAGGGTAATTTTTCGGTTTTTTCAAAATATTGCTTCTCCGGAGGCAGATTCTTATTACTGGAACCGAAACGCGTATTTTGATACCCATATCGCCATTTTTGGATGAATTGTAGCACTCGGTAGCTGTCATAAACAATTACCCCAATACCTTCGGAGTGTTTTTGTAAATGCTAAAGTCACATTTAAACTTTTGTATTTAAAAGTGTAAAAATTTGTATCTTACCAATTCGTCATCATCGTTGCCTTGAGAACTGAGTGCCATTATCCGCTTCTTTTTATAGTTCGGAACACTTCCCGTTCGTTGGGATGTTCTTTTAACTTCATCATTATTATTATCATCGTTTACTACTCCGTAAATGGCCTCAGCTGAATTAATTGCCAAATTTCGAAATTCCTGTAAACCAATCATTTTATCGTAGCACGACTGACACAAGCTTCGCGGATAGACTGCTTCATCATTTTCCTTAGAGACATCGATAGATGCAAACGAAACAAATATTTCCCTTAGTTGCGGTAACAGACTTAGATCATATACATTCTGTTTTGAATGCGTATCATTTCCCAATCTTCCACCTGAGTTATTGCGGAGAACTCTGCGTCGCTTTGGTAGGTAGGTTAGACACACTCTACAGAATTCTTGCAAATTATTGCGCGAGGGCTTACTCATTTTATTTAATTTGCTTGCGTTAATACACAACTATTATATGAAAACATTTGTTAGTTAGCTGTGATGAATTAAAAACCGTAAATTACTAATATTTAATGATTGATTTTGTCTTTTAACGAAGTTCCCGCTGAATGCTTTTAATGCTAGGGATGCACAGCGATTAAGACAAGTCGATGGTCACTTTCGGTATTGGAAATGACTAATGCGCTAAGCAGATACAATACGGCAATACGTTGAAAAAACTGACAGCTGAGTAGAATGCAAGTGTTTGTGTGCGTAACAACAGATTCGACGGATACGGCGAAGTTGATTTTGTTCTAAATTTTGACGTATGGCGGATGCATCGACGGTGACCTAGTGTATCTACTTAGCGCATAACATCGAAAATCGTTCAAAATTGTTTAAATCGGTACCCTACAAAAAACTAACAATGTCTTGATACAACATTTGATTGCCATTGTTTTTAATTTAACTCACAGTATATGTCTAAGGCCCAGTTTTTCTGTGCTTGGTTAAGCTCAGTTTAAACTAAGTTTGCTTAAACTCGGCATAAATTTAAACTCCAGTTAAACTGCAGAGCGGTTTTTCAGTGAGAGTTTAAGGCCGCTTTTAAGGTTTGCTTTTTATACGGCAAGATTGGTTTTTCTTTGTCTAGATACGGCAACAGATGACGTTTGTTTACATATTCAACGCCATTGCTTCGGCTCAGTATTGTAATATAGTTAGGATTTCGCTAATTTCTGCATCACTATAATCACTTTCGTCAGATGATATATCCGTTATTTAATTAAATATAAAAATATCGTCCTTTTTTAATTGGGTTCAGCTTATTGTTTCACAACCAAAACCATCAAATATGCAAACAGCTGACAGGTTAACTAGAGTTTAACCCTGCCAAATTGGCCCCTTAAGCTACGTTTAAACTTCGTTCAAAGTTTACTGAAAAACTGCGTAACAAGTTTAAGCTTAGTTTAACTGACAAATTGAGTTGAACTTGTACTGAAAAACCGGGCCTAATAGTAGTAATATGGGTAATTGTTTCCTTTAGGAGACAACTGCTAAAACACGTCCAAAAATATCGGGAGAGGTATCAAACAACGCGTTTGACAATCCGGAAGCGGATTTAAAATTTTTTGTTCCAGTGAAAAGTTATTCGCAAAAAACCCAAAAATGACCCAGGTCTGAACCCAAATAGGGGGCTTGATCCAAGGTATTTATGTGCAGAACACTTTTCTGCGTAGGCGGTAGTCGGCCGCGCTTCAAAAAAAGAACCCTTAGCCGGTCCACAACACCGACTACGCGGTCCCCAGTATTTCTGCGGTCAACACACTTTTGCACTTTTCAGAACACCCTATATCTTTGTCTACAACAACCACGTGAAAATGACAAAAAATTGTTAACTTTACTTGCAAATATCTTGCAAACTACTAAAAATATTGGGTTTACCCCACCGGATTCGTTTTCCTGGCACCGAAACGCGTCTCTGGGGACCAATATCGTGCAATTTTTATAGTTGGCGTTGGATGTAAAGTATTACCACTTTGACTCTGACTATGCGCCATTAAACTCCCAAATTTTTGAACATAAAGTTATTATAACACCTTATCAGTTACTATGAAGTGTAAATTTCAGCTTACATTAAAGTTTTTAGGTTTAATATTTAATTTGAAAGAACTCTGAACGCGATTTCCTTCATTCCACTTACTCGAATTACCTTCATCCACTGTCTTCCACTTCGCTTCGCAAAAGAATATCCCAAACTAGTAGGATTAAACAATGGTCAAGACATGGTACACATAGCGTATTAGTACTGTGGCGATTCTTCTCAAGCATGTACCATCGCTAACTCAATAACACTCGCACTACTAGTTAAACACAACAGAGATAACGATGACTACTCTTATGCGAGCAAGCGTGTACTTGGGAAGAGGAAGAGGGATGGCGCGAGTGTTTGCGAATACGATGCAAGCAGGAGATGCCAATAAATAACACCGACCCTTCGAGAACACAAAGACCGAACAACCAAGCACCCTGTCGGACTATCAGTCAGATCAGTTTATTTTCAAGTGCTGTTCAGTGAACTACTGTGAAGTTACCAAACTCTTAAATTTGTATTGCGTTTATTACTACAAAATAAAATTTAATTCAATTAATATTTTTCTCCTTGCTTCTATGTAGGTGTTGACGCGAACAAGCACCCATATGCTAAAGCGCCAAATACAGCCCACAAAAGCCTTGCACAAGTCCACAAGTTATAAATTGGCGCAAATCAGTGCTCTAATTTTATTAACAAAGTAAGTGCGGCTTTACTGTTTTTTTAACAAGAGATGATGATGCTTCCCCCATACAAATTTATGGTACCGATAGCAATGTTTCATTGTCAGCAAATACAGGGGAACTGAGTATTAATCACCACATACGAAGAAAAAGCATGCGCAATGTTTGCGGACATGCGTAAAAATCTAAATTCTTTTGATTTTAGCACACTTCTCTGCGCAAATAGCACAACCACGACATACACCACTCAAATCCTTGTGTAAATCAGTCATTAGCGCAAGTAAATTTGTGCGATGTATTTGGCGTCTTATAGGTGAGCTCTGTACGGAGTATCTAGTCACTAATAGAGATATTTTGTGGTCAATTTAAATTTTGATACAATTTGGTATTCAGTAAGCTGTCTCACATCTCTGGTCTCAAGAAAATAGTCACTAATTTGTCAGCTGGTTCTAGGCAGGTCACAAACAATGAAATATTGGGTTAGAAATTAAAGAATAATACATTTTTAGTGTAGAAACATTTATATATTTAAAAAACTAGTATACAACTAACAAGAAATAAAATATAAAAAAAAATTAGTTGTCCGCGATCTTGGATTCGAACCTGCGTCTCACACGTTGTACTCGAGACGCTTAATACTTGGGCTATTGCGATATGTATACATCGACTGTCAAATGCTGTACTTGAGATGTATGCAAGTGTGTTTTCCCCACATATTATTGGTGAACTTTTTGTGATTTTCTCTTACAGCATAAGAACTAAGAAGTCACAAAAATTGTCTCTAATGAAAAATCTCTAATTTAGTGACTTGAGATGAGACAGACTTACAGAATACAGCTATTAGTTTCTACAAAAGTCAGCAAACAGTTGCTATTGAGGTGAGCATTATAGTGTGACGAATTCGATGATTCCTTTATTATCAAGCCTGGGTTCTATCACTATAAAGTCAACTAAACACACGCACAGATATTGAAACTAATAGCTAGTTTTATTTACTAGTAATAAACGCAATACAAAGTTAAGAGTTTGGTAACTTTGCAGTGAACAACACTTGAAAATAAACTGATCTGACTGATAGTCCGACAGGGTGCTTGACTACGCACCGAGAACTTTCTTGGTTGTTCGGTCTTTGTGTTCTCGAAGGGTCGGTGTTATTTATTGACATCTCCTCCATGCCTTGGATACAGGCTCCACGGCTAACAGCGCTAATGCCTAGCAAGTAGTGTGTAACTCCCGCTGCCGCTCACGCCCACAGGCGCCAATACCTCACACAGCTGCTCACAGCTACTTCCTGCGTAGCACCTCTGTTTTAGATGTGAGCAATGCTGAGCGACAGCCGACCCCCCTCCCACTTTCAACTTCACTTACACCATGTGCACTGTTTGTCGGTTGAGACTGTATACACATGCGAAATCAGTCAAATGCAACTCCTGCCTTGGCCTATGTCACCTGCTTATATGTTCTCAACTTGGTAACAGGAACTTATGGACTGATACGTACGTTGCGCCATGTTGTCGAGCTACGCAACCTACAACGTCGACCGATTCGCCACCTTCCGGTGGTTCGGATCCCTCGTTTTCTAGAGTGCGACGCAGTGCGCGACCCAGCCTGCTTCCACCGACGCATACGCACCAGTCCTTGACTCCCAGTGTGAATATTTCTCCCCCTTCGCACTTTCGTGTCCTACAGATGAACTGCAACGGTTTAACCGGCAAGGTTGGTGAAATAGTGAATTTCATGAGGCGGCAAAACATCAAGATCTCTGCTATTCAAGAAACAAAGTTAAACGCCCGATCAGATCTTCGGACTTGTGACGGCTACAACATCCACCGGCGTGGCCAAGAGAGAGGACTTGGGGGCAGACTTGCCTTCATCACTCATCAATCTGTGCAATATCGCCTATTTGAGCCTGACGCCGACACGAGGGACAACTTCCTAGAACGTCAAGGTATGGTTGTCCGGACAGGCGATGTCGATCTAGAAATTACTAACATTTATATACCTCCTGCCACCTGCTGTCCGAGGGATTACCACCTTGACATCAGTACGTTACTCAGAGGCGATAATCGTGTAATCCTCGGAAACTTCAACGCACACCACGATCTGTGGCACTTAAGCCTACAGGTTGATGGTAGGGGACAGGAATTGGCTGAACAAATATATCATTCGACGTTTTGCACTGTGGACGGGGATGGCCCCACGAGAGTTGCGGTTGTTGTTAACAGTGCTTCGCCCTGCCCCAGATTGGCCAGGGTTACACTGAAATAACAGCCCTTGGCCGGGTGAAAAACCCCGGGTCATTCCGGTGCGATAGAACCGGCTGTTGTGGGAATGTAGAGTTGCGGTAAATTGTTCTAGTTCGCCAGACCTCACTATTGTCAGCGCGGGTCTCATAAACTGCGTTGAATGGCGACCAATGCTAACTCTTGCATCGGATCATTTACCGATAGTCCTCTCAATCGATCGCACCAATGACTTTGTTACTTCTGAGAATCGCACTTTCACCAATTTTAGTAAAACTGATTGGGTTGGTTGGGCGGCCGCCGTGGTGTGAAGGTAGTGTTGCCGGCCTACAGGTAACATCAAAAGTGATTTGAAAAAAAAAAAAAGTTTTTCAAAACGGGGTCGCCGCTCGGCAGTGGTTTGGCAAACTCTCCGAGTGTATTTCTGCCATGACAGGCTTCTCAGCAAAAATTCGTCTCCTTTGTAGATGCCGTTCGGAGTCGGCAAAAAACTGTAGGTCCCACCAATTTGTAGGGAAAAATTCAAATCGGCACACCACAAATTGGAAGAGAAGCTTGGCGCAAAAATCTCTTAGGAGGTTTATGATGATATACCTGTTGTATATCGCGCCATAGAGATAGAGAGATTGGGTTGGTTTTCTAACTTCACTGAGAGCACCTTCGCTGCTCTTCCCATCCCGTCTGACGTACGAGAAGGGGAATAAGCGTTTCGCATGGTCATAGCGTCAGCCTCCAATCAATACATTCCGTCAGTTAGAATTAAGGAGATACGTCTGTATTTCCCCGCAGAGGCAGCGGCCCTGGCTAATGAACGTGACCATGTGCGACGCTTGAACCCTACGGATCCCCAAATTCAAGATCTCAATGCAGAAATCAGACGGCTGGTTGATCAACACAAACGCGCCAAATGGGAGGAGCACCTAAGGTCCTGTAACCTCTCTGCTGGTGTCGGCAAATTATGGTCCACTGTTAAATCCTTGTCAAATTCGACCAAACCTAACGACAAAATATCCATCACCTTCGGTGATAAGGTACAGTCGAAACCAAAGAGTTGCGCGAGCGCTTTCTGCCGGCAATTTGTACTGCATCCTCCGGTTGACAAGGAAATCAGGCGTGCCATCAGGGAAGCGCACAAACGTAAAAACAACCAAGCGCCCATTGTCATCACCACCACAGAGGTTCGGGAGGCCATACGGAGGTCCAAAAATTCTAAATCCATTGGGCCAGACGGTATATCCATGCTGATGCTAAAACATCTCGGCGATGAGGGAGTAAGGTACCTAACAACCGTCTTCAATCTGTCCATGACCACCTTTGTCATTCCAGAAAGATGGAAACAGGCAAAGGTAGTGCCACTACTAAAGCCCGGCAAGCCGACCAACGAGGGGGAGTCTTATCGACCGATATCACTCCTCTCGCCAGTAGTGGAGACCTTGGAGACGGTCTTGCTCCCTTATTATACCGCTAACTTGCGACTAGCCGAACATCAGCATGGATTCCGTAAAATGCATAGCACTACCACCGCGCTAAACGCCATCACCACACAGATAGGTGTCCGTCTCAACCAACCTCGACCAAATGACAGGACCGTGCTAGTTGCGCTTGATCTGTCGAAAGCTTTCGCTTGATTTGTCGAAAGTTTTCGACAGGCCCCTGCGGATTAGGGGTTTAGAATATGCCCGAGGTGTCGTTACCACAACAAAAACAACAACAACAAAGCTTTCGACACTGTCAATCATGCGCAACTCATTAACGACCTGGAGGTTTCAACTCTTCCCCCCTGTCTAAAGCGTTGGACCGCCAACTATCTGAGTGGTCGGCAGTCATCGGTTGAATTTAGAGGCGAAAGATCAAAACCACGTAAAATTAAGCAAGGGGTGCCACAGGGTGGTGTCGTATCCCCGCTTTTGTTTAATTATTACATATCGAGGCTCCCTTCCCCACCAGAAGGTGGGGCCGTAGACGGTGGCGACTGGCCGTAGACGAGCTCTGCTCAAGAATTAACTCTTACCTCCCATCGCTATCCGGTTTTTGCGCTGCACGAAATCTGACACTGTCACCGACCAAATCCTCGGCCACCTTATTTACGACGTGGACAGCGCAGACGAACATGGAATTAGACGTCTACGTCGAAGGCATTAAGCTTCCGACTGTCACACACTCCAAAATCTTAGGGGTCACGTTTAATAGCATGTTCAACTACAGTGCTCATGTAGCCGCGATTGCCACCAAAGTACAAAGCCGTAACAAAATCCTCAAGTCAATAGCTGGCAGTACTTGGGGGAAAGATAAAGAAACGTTACTTTCAACATACAAGGCAATCGGCCAGCCGGTTCCGAGCTACGCGACGACTATATGGTCGCCGGGTTAGCAGATACACACTGGTGGAGGTTGCAGGCCTGCCAAAACACCGCACTTAGAACTGCCACGGGGTGCCTCCTTATGTCTAATGAGCACCACCTTCATAGTGAGGCAAAAATGCTCGATGTTAAAGAGCATTGCGAGATGTTGACCAGGCAATTCCTGTGCTCAACCCCTAACCTGCATTGGAAAGTTCACCAGGTCATTGTAACTACTAAATTTTAACGTTCTGTCTGCATCAGTGAAAGAGATATGGCATGTTCTGATTTCCTACCTCCCCTTTAGAAAAATTTAGTACGAAAGTGAGAGTATTCGTTCACCGATATTTCTTATTTTCAGTGAGAGTACTCTACACGTCCATAGTATACTTCGTATAAAGTTTAAAAATTGCTTGACTCATAAATGGGATCGTACAAAGAAAATAAAATTGATGTAACTATCAAATTATATCATTCTACCTGTATTATTCAATGAAAATGTAGGCGTGGCGTCGCTTATTTTCTAAGGGTGCATGCATCACAACAGTAGTATGCCTCCTACCAAGTTTCGTTATTATAGCATAAACGGTTCTGAAGTTATTTACATTCGAAGTTTGAAATTTTGTTTACTCATGTGTGGGCAATGCCAAGGCCTTTTTTAAATTGGAAATTGGAGGACGCATAAGAGGATAGTCATGTAGTTGAATGACATAACTAAAAAACGGTTGGGAAATAAAATCTACCTTTTTCAATTTTTGAGACCAAAATAACTTCCACTTACAGTGGGTGAACAAACCGACGGCTGTTTCGATGATACAAAGGTTTTTGTAAGTAGTCGCTTTTAGTAACAGTCTATCGCATGGATGCTGAAATAACGGCATTTGGTCTGTCTACCGCATAGCTGGTGTTGGATGGACAAAGGATTTGTTATTTTAGCAGCAATACATCAGCTTCCTGATTTAGCTGCACTTCCTCTTTTTATTTTTGTTCTTTATTTCTTTACAGTAAGACACTTTTCAATCAAATTTTATTAATTACTAGCTGACCCGCCGAACTTTGTTCCGCCTTAAAAGCACAAATCATACAGTCACCCTGGGTGACCGGGTAAAATATCGAGGTGAAAGATATCTTAAATTTAAGGAGAGACGTCTAGAAAATGATTATTGAAAGTTTCATTCATTTCTATGCAGTCGTTTTTGTGCGACGCGGGCGTTATGGTAAAAAAACCACATTTTGGTCAACTCTGGAACTGGATGAGATATCGAAATGAAAGTTGTCCTAAATTTTAAGTTAGACTTTAAGTGATGGTGAAAGTTTCATGCAATTGTATTCAGTAGTTTTTGCGTGATACGCGCACAATCATACAGACGGACAGACAGACAGACAGACAAAAATTCTAAAAGTTGTAGATTTGGGTTCCGCTGGTCCAATAACGACCTCTCCTCTCAGTTTATCTTGAATATCTTCAATGCACAGACATCGACCTATTACAATTTTATTATATGTAAAGATTTATTACTATTATTGAAATTTTGTTTGTATGCTATAAAATACGGTACGATAGAACCAGTGGCTGTCGTAATGAATAAATTAATTACTTCATGTACCCTTATATGGTTACTCATACTTGCAAATTAAACTCTTTCTATTCAGATAGTATCTTTACTTAAATCCTGCCGTTTGATTGCAACTTTAATTAATACTCATCTAACTGCTATGATCATGACAATTCATTTCTTCTTTCCTCTATCTCTTATTTATCGCTATTGTGAACGTGTTCTTGAGATGCCCCAAGACCACCACGCTTAATCTCATCACGAATTTCTTCTTCAGTGTGTGATTGTTTGTGTACGTCAAGATCGACAGCAGAAAAGTATCCCCGACTACAGATATTACAAATATGCGGTTTAGCACCTTTATGCCGCTCTTCATGATCACTTAGATGTTTCTTGGTTATGAAACGTTGAGAACAAATCGAACAAACATGTGTACGTAATTTCTTATCATGATATTTCATATGAGATTTGAGTGTTCCTTTTCGTACAAAACCTTTGTTACATGTATTACAAGTATACGGCCGTTCGCCGGTGTGTAAACGTTCATGAAATATTTTTGAACGGCGTGTACCAAAACGTTTCGAACAATAACTACAAGCAAAACGGCGCTGACCCTCATGCACAATATGCATATGGTGATAAATTGCATTTTTATGATTAAATTCCTGTGGGCAAAGGCTGCATTTGACTTTTTCCACAATTGGATGCGTGCGCATATGTGTTAGCAATTCTTTTTTTGTAGCCTTTCCAATTCCACACACTTTACAAATGTGACTTTTCATTTCGGCATGTCGTCGCTGGTGTATGAAGAGCTCATATTTTGTACTGCAATTCTTCAAGCAAAGCTGACAAACCCATTGCCTTTTTCCTTTTTCATTAAGTTGCCACTGTTGATATTCCAACATTTTCTCGAAACCAACTAAAGCTGATGCTAAAAGAAATAAGAACTTGTTTTAGTTAGTTCCATCATTTTATGATTTGAATCCATAAAAGACAGCTTGTATAAGATAAGGTGACAGGTTAGACCGGGTAGTGTAGAAATAACAGCCCTTGGTCGGATGTAAAAATCCGAGTCATTCCGGTACGTAGAACCAGCTGTTGTGGGAATGGTGTATAAGATAATGAAAAGGTTATGCTTTTGCATAGGTAAAGTTCGTCGATGATGTGTGAACTTATAAAGGTTATTTAACAATATATCTGTTGATAGGTCGTTATCTCGACTTAACACCACCCGTAATTGTACTGATGAGAACCTATCATCATGTTGTCGACCTGTGTAATCTAAGTCCAAAGACTAATAAATAAAAAAAATTTTGTATCACTGCAATACTACCAATTAACATCTGGGCTAACGCACCGACTGTACAAGAGTTCAGGGAAGGTTGTGGAGATATCTGGATTTATTATTCGGGAGGACTCCTTAGGGGTTTATAATATGTCCGAGGTAGGCGTACCGGTCGTAAGAGGCGGCTAAAATGCACAAAATGACGTGCAACTCGATGGTTGAGCTACGGATATGTTGTTGTTGTGGTAACGATAAAAACACTCCCCGAAGGTTTTAGTGAGTGTTGTCGAATTAAGTCCTTGCCCGGATTTGAACCCGGTACGCTCCGGTACTGTTGTTGTTGTTAACAGTGCTTCGCCCTGCCCCAGATTGGACAGGGTTACACTGAAATAACAGCCCTTGGCCGGGTGAAAAAACCCGGGTCATTCCGGTGCGATAGAACCGGCTGTTGTGGGAATGCTCCGGTACTCCCTTGCGGTACTGCCCGACTGTCGTGGTATCGATTTATGACCAGTGAAACCTTCCAGGTCATGTCACCCCTCCTTCCGTAAGGAAGGATAAGATAGATATTGAGAGGTGAGAGGCATCATATCCGTCATTACCTTTGTGCATATTAGTCGCCTCTTACAACCGGTATGCCTACCTCGGGCATATTCTAACCCCTAAACCGCAGGGGCGGAGCTACGGATATGATGCCTCTCACCTCTTATTACTTCACCTCCCATTACCCATCTTCTTCTTCCTTACCTAGCATTGTCATCAAGCTCTTCTAACGGAAGTCCCAGAAACATTTGGCATGTCGGGGCAGTCTGGATGGGTAAGAGTTTTACCTGCTAAAGTATCCAGAACGAAGTTTTGCCAGCACGACTCTTGTCTCTTTAGGCAATTCGTGTTCTGCCCTGACAAAGGGGTTTACCGACAAATGCGGTCAAAACATTCAGATGATGTGCTCACAATAAAAATAACAAAATTAGACGTAAATTGATACTTACGGGAATGCTCAACTTTCCGATGAGCTTCCAAGGTCTTCATGAGTTTAAACGTGGCATCGCATCCATTTATGCCACATATAAATGTCTGTTCTATGAAGTGTTTTGACTTTATACGATGCAGGCGTAGTTTATCGTAACTTTTAAATGTGATTTGACATTCTGCACACAAAAATGGTTTTTCATGGCCAATGTGTACCCCACGTATGTGCGCATCCAGGTACACCTGCTGATAGGCTTCGTGAGCACAGAATGGGCATTTTAACATTTTTTTATTGCGATCACGTTTCTGTGTACGAGGTCTTTGATTATCGTCTGCATTGTCTGTTTCATTTTCTTTTTGCAAATTGGACGTGTTGACATCGCCATTTCCACCCACCGTAATAAGCACCTCAGAATCGTCGCTAATCGAGTTGTAAGATATGCCTAAAGCATTGCCTTCGTTAAATGGTGGGTCTTTATCTTCTTCCCCTTCTGAAGCGATTTCGTTTTTGACAAACGTTTTAGAGAGTTTAACTGAACGATCCTTTGGCGGTGTTATGCCAGATTTGGTCTTGTCAACCTTATAATCCGGAGGTTTACCTTTAATTGAGTTTTTCGGCAAAGTTACTAATTCGGGTAGTAGCTGAAATAAAGAACATTTTTAGTAACACTTGTTTATGTATTCGAAAAGCAAAGATATTAAATTGGATTGTAAAAACTTAATACTACGGTCATATAATAAACTTTTGGTACCATCAAAATTGTGAAAAATGTTCGTTCTTTTTCCCTTTTTTTAACGACAAAAACACTCTCCGTAGGTTTTGGGGAGTGTTGTCGGAATTGAGTCCTTTTCCAGAATTGCCCCGGTACGTTCCGGTACTGCCCGACTGTCGTAGTAGCGATTTGGTATGACCAGTGGAACTTTCTAAGTCATGTCACCCCTCCTTCCATAAGGAAGGAGAAGATGGTTAATGAGAGGGGGCGTTGCACGCCATTACCTTTGTGCATATTAGTGGCCTCTTAGGACCGATATGCCTTCTTCTAACAGGAACTTCACTGTGGTACATCCTGTTGAAGCCGCGAGGTTTCTGGGACTCCCGTTAGAAGAGCTCGATGACAATGTTAGGTAAGGGAGGTGATAATTACGCAGGCTAACTATCGCTACAACAACAACAACCGTTATGCATATCTCGGACATATTCTAACCCCCTAGCCCTCAGTGGTACTTAAGCTAATTTTTAAAAGAAGATGTAATAGGTATAATTGTAATAATATGCTTTTGAAACTGTATACAATAATAATTGGGCGCGGTTTTAAGGGCGAACTTCTCTTCCATCCAGATCCGGAGAATAATTATTCATAGTAGTTGTTCCTGTACACAGATATAGGGTGTTCCGAAAAGTGCGGAAGTTTGTTTTACGCAGATAAACTGAGGATGGCGTAGCCGGTGTTATTTTTTTAAATCGCGGCCGAGGTCCGCCAACTCAGAAAAGTGGGTATTTCTTTCCTTCAGGAGACAAGTGCTAAAATTCCTCCAAAAATGTTGGGTGTCAAAACACGTGTTCTCCCGAGGTGGATTCTCATTGCTAGGGCCGAAACGCGTCTTTTGTTACACATATAGACATTTTTGAATGAATATTAGCACTCGGTTGCGGTTCTAAACAATTACAAAAATTGTATCTTACCAATGCGTCATCTCTGCCTTGAGAACTGCGTGCCATTATCGGCTTCTTCTTAAATTTTTTCACACTTCTCGTTTGTTGAGATATTCTTTCAACTTCATAGTTGGTATTATCGTTCTGTACTATTTTGTAAATGGCCTCGGTTGAATTAATTGCCAAATTGTGAAAATCCTGTAAGCCAATCATTTTGTCGTAGCACGACTGACAAAGATTTCGCGGAAAGACGTCTTCCTCATTTTCCTTAGAGACATTCATAGATGTAGCCAAAACAAATATTTCCCTTAGTTGCGGTAACAAATTTAGATCATATCCAGCTTGTTTTGAATCACCAGAGTTATTTCGGAGAACTCTTCGCCGCTTTGGTAGGTAAGTTAGGCACACTCTACAGAATTCTTGCAAATTATTGCGAGAGAGCTTATTCATTTTATTTCCTTTGCTTGCCTTAATACAAAACTATTTCATGAATACATTTAGTTTGTTTGCTGTGATAAATTAAAAAAGTAAACTACTGAAATTTAATTATTGATTTTGACTTTTTTCCCGCTGAATGCTTTGGTTTGACGCTAGAGATGCGAAGCGATTAAGAAAAGTCGTTGGTCACTTTCGATCATGATCCTGTGGCGATTATTCTCAAGAATGTACCATCCCTAACTCAATAACACTCTCACCACTAGTTAACACACAACTGAGATAACGATGGCTACGCTTATGCATGCAAGTGTGTAACTAGGAAGAGGAAGAGAGATGGCGCGAGTGTTTGCGAATACGATGCAAAGAGGAGATGCCAGTAAATAACACCGACCCTTCCAGAACACGAAAAGCGGACAACCAAGAAAGTTCTCGGTGCGTAGGCAAGCACCCTGTTGGACTATATAAGGCGGTGACCAAGCAAGGCAGGTTGATCAGTTTATTTTCAAGCGTTGTTCAGTGAACTACTGTAAAGTTACCAAACTCTTAAAATTGTTTTGCGTTTATTACTAGTAAATAAAACTAGCTATTAGTTACAATATCTGTGCGTGTGTTTATTTGACTTTATAGTGATCGAACCCAGGATTGATAATCAAGGAATCATCGAATTCGTCACAATTGGTGTCAGAAGTGATATTGTTAAATAAATACCGAGAGTTTTCAAGGATAACAAAGGCATGGCAAAGTTGAATAAGCTGAAGATCCAGCAACTCAAAAATGAGCTGCAACAGCGTGGCTTGAATACAACAGGCAATAAATCAGAGCTACAGTCACAATTGCGAGAGGCTATGGAAGCTGAAGGAATTAACGTTGGCGATCATGTGTTTCAGCTTGTGGAAGAAGCATCGACAAAAATGGAAGAGAAGGAGTCTACAATTCCAGCCGCAAGTGTGGACACTAATGCGTTGTTGACTGTATTGACTCAGATGTCATCTAGCATATCGACACAGCTGCAAGAACAAAAGACACACATGGCATCTCAGTTGGAAGAACAAAAGACACAAATGGCATCTCAGATGGAAGAACAAGAGACGCGTATTACATCTCGAATGCCATCTCAGCTCGAAGAACAGAAAACTTGCATGGCATCTCAGCTGGAAGAACAGAAAACACACATTGCATGTCGAATGGAGGCCCAAGAGTTTCGTATTATAGAAATGTCGTCTCAAATTTCGGCCAATATTTCATCACAGCTCTCCGCTCAACTGGAAGAACAAAAGGCGTATATGTCATCGCAGTTGGAAGCACAAGATGCAAAAATTGCACAATTTCAAGATAAAATAGAGACCGAGGTAGATGCGTTAAGGGGCCGTATCCAGGAGTTGCAACTGAACCGTCCATCTGCTTCAGCGAATACTCCCAAGGTAAAATCCCCGTCATTTGATGGTTCTGTTCCTTTCCAGGTATTTAAGCTACAGTTTGAGAAGACGGCAGCGGTGAATAATTGGGGCACTGAAGACAAAGTTGCTGCACTGTTCGTGGCATTGAAGGGTCCTGCAGCCGAAATCTTACAGACGATTCCAGACGGTGAACGCAATAATTATGAAGCATTGATGGGTGCAGTTGAGAGACGCTATGGTAGCGAACATCGAAAACAGATATACCAAATAGAGCTACAGAATCGCTGTCAGAAGGCTAATGAGACATTGCAGGAATTTGCATCGGATATCGAGAGGTTGGCCCATCTAGCAAATGCGGACGCACCTGTAGAATATACGGAGAGGGTGAAAATCCAGTGTTTCATAAATGGAATACGCGATGTGGAGACGAAGCGGGCCACATATGCAAATCCCAAAAGGACATTCGCTGAAACGGTATCGCATGCTCTGACGCAGGAAACAGCCTCGCTTTTGAGTAAACCTACATACAAGGCTCATCGCGTAGAAGTGGACACTCCGGCTTGGGTAGACAAAATTTTGGAAGCGTTGAACGGAGTACAGAAAAAAAGTGATGGTGCCATTAAATGCTTTAAGTGCGGAAAACCAGGTCACATAGCACGTTATTGCGGCACTGGCTCCAGTAATCCTGGCAATTTAAGTGGAAGTAAACGCAAAGCTGGAGAAGATGAGCAAGATGAATGCCCTATAATCTCTGTGTCACAACTCGAACGGAAAGCGAGTAATGTTACTGTTGAAGGCTACGTGGACGGGAAAGAGCGCTTGCTGACTGTGGATACGGGTGCATCACATTCCATCATTCGGAGTGACTTGGTCAGCGGCAAGTCCTGGGAGAGGTGACATGTAAGATTGTGATTGGGAATGTAGCTACTTATCACAACTTCTTGGTAGCGAATATTGTCGACGAAGTCATCATTGGCGTTGACTTCTTGGCTGAGAGAGACATTCACATCAACGTAAGGAACAGGGTTATGACTTACAACGGCCAAGAAGTTCCTCTGGTCTTTGGACACAATAGTGGCTATACCACCAAGGGAGTGATCTTGAAGATGAAGCAACAGAAGCCTCGTAAAGCACCGGTAGCTCCTCGACCAAAGGCTTTCATGGACAGGTGCCTCCTGAAGAAGATTCGGCAAGGCCAGGAGGAAGATCCAGATTTGGCACGTGTGTTGAAAGGAATAAAGGAAAACAAACAGCCAAGAAGAGGAGAGATGATTAGAGAGAGTGAAGGCACAAATCCATTCGGGATTAAGAACGGACAAAATGGTTGGAATATTTGACACTGCAATGCATTGTGAGAATCTCTGCAGGAGAGGATTGATGTCGGAGTTTCAATCACTGGAGGAAATGAGGTTTGGTAAAGCAGTGCCAACCATTGAGCGTCTAGCAGCGTTTGGTTTGGGAAATGTGTCGTCCCGATCAGACTTAGGTGGAGGGCAGTGTGGCGATTATTCTCAAGAATGTACCATCCCTAACTCAATAACACTCCCACCACTAGTTAACACACAACTGAGATAACGATGGCTACGCTTATGCATGCAAGCGTGTAACTAGGAAGAGGAAGAGAGATGGCGCGAATGTTTGCGAATACGGTGCAAAGAGGAGATGCCAATAAATAACACCGACCCTTCCAGAATAAGAAAAGCGAACAACCAAGAAAGTTCTCGGTGCGTAGGCAAGCACCCTGTCGGACTATATAAGGCAGTGGCCAAGCAAGGCAGACTGTTCAGTTTATTTTCAAGCGTTCAATAGTGAACTACTGTAAAGTTATCAAACTCTTAAAATTGTTTTGCGTTTATTACTAGTAAATAAAACTAGCTATTACTTACATTATCTGTGCGTGTGTTTATTCGACTTTATAGTGATCGAACCCAGGATTGATAATCAAGGAATCATAGAATTCGTCACAATCCAATAATTTATCAAGGCGAATTCATTACAGGTGGCGTTAGTAACATATATGTATTGAACTTTTTTTATTTTCAGTCGAAAGGGTAATGTCAAACTCGGCCAAATTCAAGGCGAATTCGAGTTTCAGCAATGGCGCCCAAGGCAAATCCATAAAGCGAATTTGGATTTTGACAGCTCGCATCCGATTTACAAAAACAAAATACATGGGAAATTTACATATATGTTCCCGCGGCCACCTGTATAAATTCGCCTTGTAATTTATATGGTCGTCTCAATCGGCCAACAACACGAAATTACCGCTTGACGTCGTTTAATTTTTATGTCAAAATGCACAAGTGAGAGGGAACGCGCAAAAACGTTAGCCTATTTTCTAAGCTTTTCACGTATAACACACACATAAATCACACATTTTCTTAAATTATTATCACAAAGCAATCTTTAAACATCAATTCACAGCGAATGTTTATTAAAAATAAATGAAACACGAAGCGAACTCAATAGCTTTTCCAAGAACTGTAAACAAAGAATGTAAACAGAAAACAAAGATATGATAGTTTGACATAAGGTGTGGAGAGGAAGAAGAAGACGCTATGTCAACTGAGACGACCATATAAATTATTGGATCATGCTTTCGGTGTGAACAAATTTACAACATATAACATCGTAAAAATTTTTTTTGAAGTCATTCCATGGCCCAACTACCAGGTCGTGGCATTATACCAGCTGATTTTTACTTCTTTCTGGAAGTTTGACAGTGTGATCGTGACATTAATAGGTGAATTCTGTAACTAACTGTTGGTAATTGTTTCCTTTAGGAGACAACTGCTAAAACACGTCCGAAATTATCGGGAAAGGTACCAAAGACGCGTTTTGACATCGGTAACAATAATCCGGAAGCGAATTTTCGAGTTTTTGTTTCAGTGAAGAGATATTTGCCAACAAAGTTGAAAATTTTTTGTCATTTTCATGTGGTTGTTGTAATCATAGATAAGGGTGTACCGAAAAGTGCAAAAAGTGTGTTCTGCGCAGAAATACTGTGGACGGCGTAGCCGGTGTTGGACCGGCCAAGGGTTATTTTTTTTAAGGGCGGCCGAAGGCCGCCTACACAGAAAGGTGCTCTGCACATAAATACCTTGGATCAAGCCCCCTATTTGGGATCAGACCTGGGTCATTTGGGTTTTTTGCGAATAACTTTTCACTGAAACAAAAAATTTAAAATCCGTTTTCGGATGGTTGATACCGAAGTCAAAACGAGTTGTTTGATACCTCTCCCGATATTTTTGGACGGGTTTTAGCAGTTGTCTGCTAAAGGAAACAATTACCAAAATATTCACTTATTTGTCAGCTGGTTCTAGGCAGGTCACAAACAGTAAAATATTGGGTTAAAAATTAAAGAAATTAAAAAAATAATATATTTTAAGTGTACATTTATATATTGAAAAAAATGATTTCAATTTTCAATTCAATTTCAATTTTTCCTCTAATCAAAAATAATAATAATTAACTAAGAATTATTATTAACTGTACTTGAGCTCGTTATACTTACAAAAAAAAAAATAATAATATTTAACTTCAAAAAATAAAAATAATAAATTGTCTTCGATCTTGTAGCCCATTTGTGTAACTTTTCGTTATAATAACGAATGATTATGTATCGCATGGCATGTAACGATTTCGTTATGAAAAGCGGTTCTGTATGAAAAAATTCACCTGGCGATATGTTCATGGTGTGTTATGTAAAAATGATAGGCAAAAAGGCATAGGTGAAAAATAAAACATTTGACGCACACCGCACTAATCGTTGCAAAATTTTTATTATTTTTTCAACTTTTTCTTACATTTTGTTTTAATTTTTTTATAATAATTAATTATTATTGTGACGAATTCGATGATTCCTTGATTATCAATCCTGGGTTCGATCACTATAAAGTCAAATAAACACACGCACAGATATTGTAACTGATAGCTAGTTTTATTTACTAGTAATAAACGCAAAAACAATTTTAAGAGTTTGGTAACTTTACAGTAGTTCACTATTGAACGCTTGAAAATAAACTTGCCTTGCTTGGTCATCGCCTTATATAGTCCAACAGGGTGCTTGCCTACGCACCGAGAACTTTCTTGGTTGTTCGCTTTTCGTGTTCTGGAAGGGTCGGTGTTATTTATCACAATCTCCTCTTTGCATGGTATTCGCAAACACTCGCGCCATCTCTCTTCCTCTTCCTTGGTACACGCTTGCATGCATAAGCGTAGCCATCGTTATCTCGGTTGTGTTAACTAGTGGTGGGAGTGTTATTGACTTAGGGATGGTACATGCTTGAGAATAATTGCCACACTGCCCTCCCTCCATTGCCGGAACCAAACGGAGCTAGCCTTTCCAAATGGACCACCTTCATTTTATTCCTTGGCCTTCCCATAGTTTGTATGCCATATACCACATCGTTGATCCGTTTTATGACTTTGTATGGGCCTTCCCAGTTACATCGTAGTTTTGGGGACAAACCTTTCTTACGCTGCGGGTTGTATAGCAGCACTAAATCTCCTTCTATAAAACCTTCCGAATTTATTGCTTTGTCGTACCTGGCCTTCATCTTATCGCCCATGATCTTAGTCCGTTGTCTCACAAGGTCGTGAATTTCTCTCATTTCTTCTTCCAATACGGTAGTAGATTTCCGAGCATTTACTCCTGCATCAGCGTTTATACCAAACTTCAAGTCAGCTGGCAATCGAAGATCATTCCCGAAAATTACCTTTGCAGGAGTCTGACCAGTTGTTTCATGGAGATGTGAGTATCCCAATCCTGCTGGAACTTATCCACTACTTTCCTCAGGTGCTCTTCCAAGGTTCTATTGAATCGTTCCACCATGCCATCTGACTGAGGATGTAGTGCAGTTGTTCGAGTTTTCCGAATGCCCAATGTCTTGCACATTTCCTGGAACACAGCTGATTCGAAATTTCTGCCTTGGTCAGAATGTATCTCCATCGGTGCACCAAACCGAGCTACCCAATTGTTAGTAAACACCTCTGCTATTGTTTCTGCCTCTTGATTTGGAATAGGGTACACTTCTGGCCATTTGCTGAAATAGTCCATAACCACCAGTACATATTTTTTTCCGAGTTTGCTAGTAGGAAACGGACCAGCTACATCCATGGCTATCCTCTCAAATGGCGCACCTGAGTTATACTGTTTCATTTGGCCATGGCTCCTTGATTTCGGTCCTTTAGCTTTGATGCATACTTCACAGTTGGCAATCCACTCCGCGACCGATTGACGGCAACCAACCCAGTAGAATCTTTGCTTGACTTTCTCCAAGGTTTTGGTGACTCCAAGATGACCTCCGCTTGGACCGTTATGTAATTGATTGAGTACATCAGGGATTTTCTTCCTTGGGACGACTATCAGCTTTCGAACACATTGACCATCCTCACTCTCCCATATTCGATGCAAACAACCTGATTCTAATTGCAAACTATTCCACTGTGCCCAATATGACTTGGCAACAGGACTTTCTGCTGACATCTCCTCTCTTGATGGTCGCTCGTTTCGTTCGATTCCTTGCATTACACGTGTAAGATCTGAATCTTCGTGCTGAAACCTCCTTAATTGATCCATGTCCCATTCGTCCGAAGATGTTATAGTCATGAGCCGCACATCTATAATGTCTTCCTTGGTCTCAGCTCAAAAAAAACCTTGGAAAATGCTCTAAAACATTCATATAATTGAACGTTTATTTTCTTAAAATTCTCTTGACGCGTACAACAAAAAGGATCAGAAAATGCTCTAAATCGTTCATATAACTGAGCCTTGCCGTTTATCTGATCTACAATATTCATTTCTTCTCCCAAGGCTCTGTAAAACTTCATAAAAAAAGTGATTTTTTTGATGTTTACTAAATAACACTCCAAAATGGTGAAATTACGAACTCTTTTTTGGATCATTATTTCGAAGCGCTCCGACTTTAGTAAGCTGGGTGGCTACGCCAATGCATGCAAGCAAGAGAAAAAGAGATCGCGCAAGTGTTTGCGAATACGAGGCAAAGAGATGTCGATACATAACATCGCTGTCCGGAGGGGATAGGAGTGTTGAGCGGCCGTGTGAGATGGAGACGCTGGTGTGCGTGAGCGACAGTCGGGAGTGGGTGAGGCGGGATCGTCAGGCCAGTCGTATGGACTGAGCCACTATTGTGGCTATTGGAAGTAGGTAGAAGCGGTACCGCGGGACGTCCTTGGAAGTGTACAGCAAGGTGCCTCAAAAATACTAAAGAACATCCAGATTTATGTAACCATCTCTTACACTTGGCGCATTGTACCGAATACGACCGTTTAATATAAATTTTCTTCCAGCAAACGCAGCAGATCCAATTTCTTGGTCCAGGATTGGGTTCGACCCCAGCCCATAACAAGAGACAATGGAGCAACCCAGCTGCCAGGATTTGCTCCGAGGATGACAGTTTAAGGGTGGGACGGGACAGATTGCACAGGGTTACACTGAAATAACAGCCCTTGGCCGGGTAAAAAAACACGGGTCATTTCGGTGCATAGAACCGGCTGTTGTGGAAATCATGACTCATAACCATTAGCGGTGGCATGTGTTTGCATTATACCTGACTGTTAGCGCTAATCAAACTTTTCATTATAGATAATGAGTGAAGAATGCAGATAAATGTGGTTTTACATGCGCTAAAAAGGGATGCCGTATGCTGTACGTGTGCACACGGGCAGCAAATACATGGTTAGATTTGGCACACTGCTCTTCAGAAACTAATTGAGAAAAATAACGCAAACGCAAGTCAGGCCGAGAGGTTATATGACTTACCATTTAACTGATATAGACAGGAAGGGTTATAAATAACAAGTAAGAAAGTTTAAGTTTGGGTGGAACCGAACATTAAATACCCAGTTGTGTAAAAATGGTCGTGGTAAATTGTTATGGAGTTATGACCTATAGAGGTTTTAAACATTTTGTACTACCATGTGGGCAATGGAAGGCTCATTCTGCTTAGCTAAATTTTAATCCTATGAATAAAAATGAATGTCTGGCTGTGTGTCTGGCTTCCAGAATACTGAACCGATCTTTATGAAATTTTGATAGTAGATTTTCAGGGTACAGTATAGGCTATACACAATTTTGGAAAAATTAGCCCCCATGCTACATAAAACTTCAATTCGTCATAAATATGAATGTTCTTGGTGTAAATTAATGATATTTGGAGGTATGTGTCCTTTAATAGTGTTGGCGTCAAAGGCAGAAAAACATTAATGATTAAATTAAGAATTGTATGATGGTTAACTGCGTTAACTATAACTGCGTTTATTTATTAAACTTTACAAATTATCCGTACAAATTAACATTTAAGAATTTGACTGCGCTTTACAAATTCGCGCTAACAAGTTTGCCTTTTATATGTTTTCGTTTTCGTTTTATAATTGTGTTTCTTGGCACGTCTGCAAATGTTAGATTAATGTTATGCCTGAATTTAGGCCTTTTATATCTTCAAGAAATATATGAAACTTCCGTTATTAAAATAAATGTAAAGTTATACAAAGTATATAGACGAACACAGACACAGAATAATATGTTGCCAAAGAATACGATACAAACGTATAATACAAAAATGGTAGATGGAAATGTCACAGGGTGACCTAACACTCCACCCCCCGTGAATCGCTCGAAGATTCACCATCAACCATAAGCCTGGCAAGGCGAGAAGCTGGTATACGCAGAGTACCGGTGCTTGTTTTCACTTCCACTATTCGTATCTGACCGTCTTTAGCTGGAAATACTTTGGTGATGCGGCCTCGTTGCCATAACCTGCGGGGCAAAGACGAGTCGAATAAGATTACCAAATTTCCAACTCGTACTGGAGGTACTGCTTCATGCCACTTTGACCGACAAAGCAATTGAGGTAAATACTCTGTAGTCCAACGTTTCCATAGGCGATCTTTTAGGTTTTGAGCAATTCGCCACTGTTTTCTCAGGCATATTTTTTCGTCAACGGGATGAGGTGTTTGGGTCGAATTAACGCAACCTATCATAAAGTGATTCGGTGTTAGCGGCTCATCTTCTTCGTGTGAAATAGGCAAGTCTGTTAGCGGGCGCGAATTAACAATATTTTCTGCTTCTATTAGAACGCTTTGTAATGTATGTTCTCTTGGTGCTACTTGTCGAAGCGTTTTATTAAGGAGCAATTTTACGACTCGGATTAGGCGCTCCCAACAACCACAGGAACTAGGATTAGCCGGTCAATTAAATATCCACTCGATATGATGTTTTGTTGCTTCGTCTCGGATACGATCTGTGTTGCGCGCCGATGAAGTTGGTGCCATTATCACTCCTGATCCTTACCGGAGTACCACGTCGGTTTACAAAATTACGTAGACATAAAATAAAGGCGTCGGTGGATAGATTCTCCGCCAGCTCATGTGGATGGCTCTCACCGTTAGACAGGTAAGGATGACGCCCCATCTCTTTTCTCTGCGCCTGCCGACTGAGACGTCCATTGGTCCAAATAGATCAACACCAGAGTAAGTAAACGGGCGTACAAATGGTGTCACACGGTCACTAGGTAACTGGCCCATCAGCGGCGGCATTGGTTTTGCTTTATCCATGCAACATAAGCGATACAGATGCGTAGAATCCGGTTGTAAAGCGACTTTAGTTTCGGAATCCAGAAGGTTTGCCTAATAGCATTGATTGTTACTGCGGCGTTTTGATGATGATTCCTCATATGATAATGTTGGACAATAAGCTTTGACACGATATGCTGGTGTGGCAACAAAATTGGGCGACGTGCTTGAAGTGGCAAATGTACTGCTTCGTCAATGCGGCCACTCAGGCGCAAAATTCCACTTTGGTCCAAGTGCGCTGATAGCTTGTACAGCGAATTGTGTCTTTTGAGCCCTCGTGACGCAGACAAATCAGCTATTTCGTTTCCGATATGTTCATTTTGTACCATCTTACATATCGTATGTTCGGTCTTTTCGATTTCAGCTGCTGTAAGTTGTGATGGTAAATTTCCTCCGCCGGGTTTTTCTCGAAACAGATTCGTTGCTCTAAGTACCCAAGCCACGGTTCGTCGCAGTTTTGAATAAGAGCTAAATCTTTCAAACTGTATAATAGTGCTGGTCGACTGTATGTATAATATGCGATTGGGCTCTTTTTCCTCTAGTAATGACGGTGGCGGCGTGATGATCATGGCGGGCCAATACTGTTCCTCTAGCTTCAGAAAGTCAGGACCCTTTGCCCATATACTATCACAATTGAATTTCGGAGGATTGGATGGGCGTGTCGCCGCATCTGCGGGGTTTTGGCATGTTGGCACCTATCGCCATTAATTTTGCGAGGTTGAGTTTAGTATTTCGGCGATTCTGTGACCTACGAATGGTTTATACTTTCGCTCCGACGAGTTTAGCCAACGTAACACTGTCTGTGAATCGCTCCAGAAATTCACACTCTCAACTTTGAATTCATGGACATTTAGTAAAAGCTTGTACAACCTGGTACCTAATACTGCTTCTTGCAGCTCTAGTCTCGGGATAGACAGAAGTTTAATAGGCGCCGTACGTGTTTTTCCCATGACGAAACTTATATCGATTTGGTCTTTGTGTGTTACTCGTATGTAACCAACTGCAGCAAAGGCAACCTGGCTCGCATCGACAAATATGTGAAGTTCAATTCTATTCTTGCTCAAGATATGTGTGGAATGGCATCGTGGCATTTTGAACAGGCTTACTTTATTGAATTCTTTCCACCATGGTAACCATTTTCTGTTCAATTCAGCTGGCATCGCTTCATCCCACCCGACATCGTATCTCCACATATCTCGAATGAGAAGTTTAGAAAATATTAAAAAATCTGACAACATACCGAATTTGTCGAAAAAAACTGCCACCACTATTTGTAACAGTACTCGCTTTGTAGAAGATCGCGTTCCATCCAGCACATCTTTTGCAACTCCATGAAATTTTGTGTGAAACTCAAATGTATAGCGGCGGGTGTTCCAGTAGAGACCCAAAACTTTATCAGTTATCCCGCTACGCTCCATACTGATCGTTTTTTGTGTTGATGATGGCGACTGATTTAGCTTCATTTCCACTTCAGGGCAGTTCGATATGAAGTTTCTAAGTTGAAATCCTGCTTCTTGATGAATTTGAATGATTTGTCGGCTGATTTCTATGGCTTGCTTTGGTGAATGGAAACTGGCGACCATATTATCGACGTAGTGTTTGTTTATTATGACTGACGACGCTTCAGGATACTCCGACTTGAAACGTTCTGCATTTATATTTTTGAAGAAACTCTGCGATACATGGAGAGCAAACCGCGCCGAAGATCATTGACGTCATCATGTACTCTTGAATCGGTTGCTTGCTATCACCATTTCGCCATAAATAACGTTGGGCCTGTTGGTCAGCTGGACGTACTTTAACTTGCGAAAACATCTCACATATATCTGCTGCAACTCCTATTTGACTTTGACGAAATTGCAACAAAATTCGCATTAATGGCTGTGCCTGTTCAATAAAGATGAATTAAGTGATGTACTGTTGACGGTAGCAGCAGCGTCGAAGACAATCCGAAGCTTGCTTGGCTTGTTAGGGTTGCAAACCGCGAAATGTGGCAAGTACCATCTCTGAGGCCATGACGTGATGACTTCTTCGTGCGTTAATCGCCTTGCGTACCCCTTTTGCACGTACTTAGCCATTTCGTCCTTATAGCGGTTAGCGAAATTCTCATCCTTGTGTATGCGCTTTTCAATCGACAACAATCGTCGTTCCGCCATTTGTCTGCTGTATGGGAGTTGCGGTGGAAACCTCTTCCAAAGTAGGCCTACCTCATAATGTTTATCTGGTTGCAATGTTGTTGTTGTTTTTAGCGTATGGCGTGCTATCTTATCATCATCTGACTCCCACTGTATCGAACTCGGATTTACACCGAAACTATCAGCCGAAAAATAGTCACAAACCATATTATGTAGTTTTTGATGTTCTTTTATGACCATGACGTGAGGATGTGACGTTGAAGGCGATTCGGTTGGGCCATAGGCAACCCAACCCAGTGATGTTTTGGCAGCAATCGGGCTTTCGTTATCGGCTTGTACATATAAGCGTTGTGGTAGCACCTAAATATGCTTGATTTAGGCCAATTAACAAATCAGGCTTTTTGTTGCTATAATTTTGCAAAGGCACATGTTCGAGATATAGAAAATTTTCTTTCGTGAATGACTGTTCTGGCAGATTCAGATCCTTCACGGTGTACACTTCCTTAAGTGCGAACTTATTTTCATCAAGGGAACTGCCGATCTCTAGGTTGATTTTAAACGATTGTTCCGTCACCACACGGTCGTCGTACCACTGAAGAGTAAGGGGATGACTTTGACCCCGCACTCCAATTATTCTGGCGATGCCCTCCTCCAAAATGGTAATTGCCGATCCTTCGTCAAACATTGCCAAAATTTCGTATTTACCGTTTGGTCCGTAAATATTGATTGGCAACATCTTAAATAGTTGTTTGGGCGTTCCATTAACGAGGCGACAGTTTAACATCGGCTGCACACTGCTGTTAGATTGGCCGTTTTGGCGTGATGTAGTAGATGGAGCTTCGTCGTTGTGTAAAAGCGAATTGTGGTAACGTTGACATCCGTCTATGCCACATGGCTTCTTTGATCGGCATTTCCCTGTAACGTGACCTTTTCCGAGACAGGAGAAACATAATTGATTATTTTTTACATATTCCCACCTGGCTTGTCCATCGGCTGATTTAAATACAGTGCGATTTGTAATTATATGATCACCGCTGCAACGAAGGCATTTTGATGTTTTTGTTGATCTATCTGCCTGTATATGCATTATACGAGGTGGATTTGATACAACATTAGATCTGACGTTATGTGAGTTTGCGGCATCAGGCAGATGACTCTGGCCAAATCGCCCAACCATTTGCTGAAATCTTCTATGGTGGCGAACGGTAGGATCGTGACCGAATGCTTCGCCCACTCAAACTGCTTATTTTGCGGTAGCTTACTTACTGCTTGTTCCAGCAAGGAAAAGTTTGCTAGCTGCTGGTGACATTTAGCTGACTTTAGAAAGGCGACCACGTTTCGTACTCTGGATGAAAACGGAACTGTTAGCGCGCAACAAGTCGGTACACCCTTGAGTACCTAAAGATACATATTTCTTTTACTTAAAAATGCAACCTTGGGGTTGTATGTCCCGTAACTGCCCAACTGAGCCGATCTAACGTCAAGCAATTGCACTCGCGCTCTTTCTTTTTCCTTTCGTTGGCGGAGTGGAACATACAGCTACAAGGAGCACAAGTATTTTAGCAATTATATTACTTCCAATATAATAATCTTGTAATTTATAGTTGAACCCATATACCATTTGAATTAAATGAATTTACCATAGTAATACAGCTGAAAGTACGTGTTTAAATTTGCCACCCGTCAACATTCTAAAATACTTTGCTGAAAACTACAAGTTGCGAAATTTACAATTATCGTTGGGAAATTTCTACACATCGGCCATTTGCTAACACGCCATGACTGACCGGCAAAATTCCGAAGGTGACCTTACTGATGATAATGCGCTATCGCTTACTGGCGCATGTAGCAAAAATGCGCAATCGTACATTACAGGGGGTAATTCGCTAATTGCGACTCCAACTACCACTAATAGTGCGTACCATGTGTCACCATATACACCATTACATACTGGGCTCGGAGGCCTGGGGGTACCTATAAATCAACAGGCATGTTATACTAGCGCACACATGATGCATAACCAAGTTACTCTTTATAACCGGCTACCCAATTATATTGGTGAACCTCAACTTAACTCGACGTTTGCTCACCCTTCAGGTTGTGTGTACGGTCAGAGCCGTCACGGACCAAATAGCACCATCTTCACTTCCTCTCAAGGAGACAGCGGCCAACATGCATCGCGATTGCCACTCAATATATCACCAGCTAACGTGGGCGCTGCGTATATAGGAGCATACGGTGCTACCGCACCATACCAACCCGCCTCACCTGCGCACGGCTTTTCTGGGCAACCACATGGAGGTTTAGCGCCCGTCAACGAAAGCACTTGGGGAACTCTATATACACACCCGCGCTACAATCTAGATGTAAGTCTGACCCCTGCACAAGCGGCAGCACGACACGCGATTAGTAAAGATTTGCCAGTTTTTCCGAAAAACCAGAGGAGTGGCCGCTCTTCATTACAAACTACGAGCAATCAACCGAACGTTGCGGGTTTTCTGAGCAGGAAAATTTAATTAGACTGCAAAAGTCATTACGCGGGGCAGCTTTAGAAGCCGTAAGAGGGAAGCTCATGATGCCCTCCACAGTTCATCTAGCCATTGGTACACTGCGCATGCTTTTCGGGCGACCCGATGTAATCCACGACACACTCTAGCGCAAGTTGAGACAGATGCCAGCAGTGAAAACCGACCGGTTGAACACTCTAATCGATCTCGCTCTGGCCGTTCAAAATTATAAAGCAACAATGCAGGCCTTGGGTCTTAGCGACTATCTCAATGACCCTATGTTGATAAACGAGTTGCTGAGCAAAATTCCCGGGGATATGAAGCTAGACCGGGGTCGTCGTCGAATGACTACAGCTCGCGCCGACATTGTGGCATTTGATGATTGGCTATTCGGCCTAGCATCGTGCGCCAGCCAAGTGACACCACTAAGCCCTACTACGTATACTAGTGGGGAGGGAGAAAGGGAGACGAAGGAGCAACAAAGAAAGGGTTCTCATTCATGAAGAGGCCTCGAAAGGACAAGGCGGGATAAAAACTACCTGTCATTTGTGCGCAACGACCACAATCTCTCCGAGTGTCAAGACTTCAAGGCAAAAAGCAGGAATGAACGTTGGCAGTTAGTAAAGGATAAAAAACTATGTATCCGCTGCTTCAAAACACATCTGATTCGGCGCAGCGCATCCAAGCAAGAGTGTGGAGTTGACGGTTGTAGAATGGCACACAACCCGTTATTACATAATAGATGCTCCGCAGCTGACAACAGCAAGGTGAACAGAATGGCAAATAATGGTAGTGATGGATCCACAGTTCTATTCCATCAGCGTAAGTTCAAGAGAGCAATCTTTCGCTACATTCCGGTGACCCTTTATGGACCGAAGTCAACGTTGGAGACGTTTGCTCTGATTGATGAAGGGGCATCTTGCACACTGATGGACAATAGCCTAGCCGAACAACTTGGTCTTGACGGTCCCAGTGACGAACTTTGTTTGAGATGGACTCAACAGGAGGCCAACTCTAAATTTGTAGGTTGCGAAAAATCCGGCAGAGGAAACCTAACGGCTTATCGTGTGCGTAACGTACGCACCATCACTAACCTAGAGCTACCGCAACAATCCTTAAGCCCCGCAACGCTGGCAGAGCACCATCACTTAAGATCACTGCCTATCTTACCGTACACTAATCGCAAAGCACGTTTGTTGATAGGCTTGGACAACACGAAGCTCTCCATACCGCTGGAGGTACATCAAGTCGAAGGTGATGATCTAGTAGCTGCGCGATGTAAGTTAGGCTGGTCGGTATATGGTCACGACAATTCCGAACATCGACTAGAGGAAAGTTTGTTGCACGAATGCCCCTGTACGCGGGATAATCAAGTTTACAGCTTGATGAGAACATATTTTTCCATAGAATCGATAGGTACCAGTCCCATCGTAAAACCACTTAGATCAAAGGCAGAGGAGCGCGCATATACCATAAGGCAGAATACAGTGAAATATAAACCATACGAAAGGAAGTGGGAAACTGGCCTCTTATGGAGATACGATCAAATCGATTTACCCGATTCCTTCCAAATTTCTTATCATCGTCTTCAATGTTTGGAAAGGAAGATGGCAAAGTCCACCGAGTTGAAAGAATTCTTAATCAATAAAATGAACCACTATATGCAGCAGGGGTATGTCAGAAAACTTTCCGTAGAAGAAGTCACTAAAGGGGGTAAGTCCTGGTTCATACCGATGTTCTATCTCTATGGCGCGATATACAACAGGTATATCATCATAAACCTCCTAAGAGATTTTTGCGCCAAGCTTCTCTTCCAATTTGTGGTGTGCCGATTTGAATTTTTCCCTACAAATTGGTGGGACCTACAGTTTTTTGCCGACTCCGAACGGCATCTACAAAGGAGACGAATTTTTGCTGAGAAGCCTGTCATGGCAGAAATACACTCGGAGAGTTTGCCAAACCACTGCCGAGGGGCGACCCCGTTTTGAAAAACTTTTTTCAAATCACTTTTGATGTTACCTGTACCAGGGCTCGAACCATGGACCTTCGGTGTGGTAGGCCGGCAACACTACCTTCACACCACGGCGGCCGCCGATGTTCACTGTAATGAATATTAACAAAAACAAGAGAAGAATTGTATGGGATGCAGCGGCTAAGGTGCAAAATATAAGCCTGAACGACGTATTGCTTACAGGCCCCGACCTCTTACGATCAATGGTAGGTGTTTTAATACGATTTCGTAAACGACCGGTGGCTATATGCGGGGACATTCGTGAAATGTTTCACCAAATACAGGTGAGAAAAGAGGACCAGGTGGCGCAGCAGTTTCTTTGGAGGGATGGCGATAGCAGCCGTCGACCTGATGTATGGGCTATGACCGTGATGACGTTTGGAGCGTCGTGCTCCCCATCTCTAGCCAACTACATAAAAGACAAAAAGGCTCAACGTTTCGAGAAAGAGCTTCCTCAAGCAGTGGCAGCAATCACGCGAAACACCTTTGTAGATGATTGGCTGCATAGCGTAGACGACGAAGATGATATGATACGACTGGCCACCGACGTCCGCCACATCCACGGGGAAGGCGGGTTCGAGATGCGCAACTGGATCTCAAACTCTACGCGAGTTGTAGAGGCGCTCCTGGACGGATCAGAGCCCAAGCAAGAGTGTTTCGACGAGCCAGGGTCGGAATCCCAAAAGGTTCTCGGTATGTGGTGGTTGCCGAGCAGCGACGAGTTGACCTTCATACATAATTTCAATCCGGAAGTTTTCGACGAGTCAATCATAGCAACAAAGAGGCATATGCTTCGAGTGGTGATGACAATATTCGATCCCTTGGGTCTGCTGGGTTTCTTTGTGATCGAGGCAAAGGCAGTTCTACAGGATGTTTGGCGATCAGGAGTAGCTTGGGATGAACCCGTGCACGAACAAGAACAACTAGCATGGTGGCAGTGGGTGCGTAAACTAAAACACATAAACGAAATCCGAATTCCACGTTTCTATGTCTTGGCAAGCTGTAGTAACGATAACCAGCTGCACGTTTTTGTCGACGCCAGTATATCAGCATATACAGCTGTGGCATTCCTGCGTTCCAGTAACGTCGGTGACATTAGGTGCAACCTAATAGCATCAAAAAACAGAGTCGCCCCATTGAAACCGCTCTCGGTTCCGAGGCTAGAGTTGATGGCTGCAATTCTTGGGCTGCGTCTCGCCAAGTTTATACAACAGGAGATTTCCATACAGATTAGCCGTCGCATCTTCTGGTCCGATTCGAAAGACGTCTTATGTTGCATACGGTCTGACACTAGAAAGTTCCACCAATTTGTGGCCGTACGCGTGGGGGAAATCTTAGAAGTCACAAGTCGGCGAATGGAGGTGGGTGCCATCGAAGCACAACATAGCGGATGACGCCACTAAGTGGAAACCAATACTTGACATTGACAGCGCTGTCAGGTGGTTTAAGGGACCGGAGTTTCTGAAACAACCAGAAACCGCCTGGCCCACATCCGAGATGCAACAACCACAACCCACCGTGGAAAAAATACAGCACATAGCAGTACACAACACAGCTACAGAGGATGCAACACCCGATCCCAAACGGTTCAGTAAATGGGAAAAAATACGAGCAGCACAGATGTGTGTTCTCCGTTTTCTTCGCTTGACGCGAAGAGTTCCAACAAAAACCCTGTAACTCAGATGATTATCTACGATACGACATGCACAAGTGCCGAGCTTCTGATATTTCGTATGTGCCAGCGAGAATGTTATAGCGAAGAACTAAAGCAACTGGTTACCAACGGGGTAAGTCGTAAAAGCTCAATCTACAAACTTTCTCCATTCATAAATAAGTACGGTCTGCTGCGCGTGAAGGGACGAATCGACGAAGCAATGGGTGTGTCAACAGACCTGAAACAGCCGATAATTCTCCCAAGACATCATAGTGTTACCGATCTCATCGTAGGTTTCTACCACCGAAGGTTCCATCACCATCATAACGAGATAGTGGTAAATGAGATGAGACAGAAATTCTGCATACCGGGATTACGTGCATTGGTGAGAACGATTGCGAAAGTCTGTCAACAATGTCGCAACCAACACCGCCAGAAATGGGCAGACTTCTCGCAGATCGTCTTCCAGCATTTACCCACCCTTTCGCATACACAGGCGTGGATTATTTTGGACCCTTTGACGTGATGGCTGGAAGACGGCATGAGAAATGGTGGGGCGTTGTTTTTACATGTATGACTATTCGAGCGGTTCATATTGAGGTTTCGCCATCACTCTCGACGGACTCGTTCCTTCTCGTATTGAAACTGTTCATTGCCCGAAGAGGCGTTCCCAGACGTATTATATCCGACAACGGAACCAATTTTAGAGGCGCCAGTCGAATATTGGCGGAAGAGATTGAATAGATATAGTCTGATACTATTATGCAAAAATACCCTGAAATTGAATGGACTTTCATACCACCGGCAGCGGCGCACATGGGTGGCGCATGGGAAAGCATGATTCATTCTGTGAAGTCAGTATTGATGGATATCCTGCCAAAGAGCAATCTACGCGAAGAAGTGTTGAGAGCTGCCCTAGCAGACGTTGAGAGTATCATTAACATGCGACCACTAACATACATTCCACTGGATTCACACGAGACCGAGGCTCTGACGCCAAACCATTTTCTTCTCGGCAATTCAAGCGGCATAAGAGAAAAAGACGACTTCGAGGTAGGACTACCTACACAGCTAAACGAAAACTTTCGTAGTGCCGGCGATCTAGCAGATCGGTTTTGGAGCAGATGGCTACGCGAATACTTACCAGGTCTCACCAGACGAGCAAAATGGTTTGATACCCCCCAAGTGCCTATCGCCCCAGATGACATAGTCATCATTGTAGACGAAAACACGAAGCGAAATACTTGGATAAGAGGAAGGGTACTAGATGTTATACGCAGCGCGGACGGTCAAGTTGGAAGTGCAGTGGTCAAGACTGCCAACAGCTTGGTGACCCGTCCGGTAGTGAAACTGGCGCGCCTCGATCTGAAGTCGGTGAACCCCACGCAAGAGCATGAAGTTCACGGAGGGGGGAATGTTAGCGCGCAACAAGTCGGTACACCCTTGAGTACCTAAAGATACATATTTCTTTTACTTAAATATTTCTTTTACTTACCTTGGGGTTGTATGTCCCGTAACTGCCCAACTGAGCCGATCTAACGTCAAGCAATTGCACTCGCGCTCTTTCTTTTTCCTTTCGTTGGCGGAGTGGAACATACAGCTACAAGGAGCACAATTATTTTAGCGATTATATTACTTCCAATATAATAATCTTGTAATTTATAGTTGAACCCATATACCATTTGAATGAAATGAATTTACCATAGTAATACAGCTGAAAATACGTGTTTAAATTTGCCACCCGTCAACAGGAACGATCTGTTCAACTTTTTGCTCTGCGATTGGGGGGGAGCTGCTGTAATTTGTTGAGCTGATGTTTGACCAAAATATCTGGCCGACCGAATCTGAATTCCAATTCGCTTATAATATTAGGCACATCGTTCGGATAAATAAGCATAGCAGCCACTGCTTCTTTTGCGGCCCTACAAGACTTTTCTCGGTCGATGGCGTGACTAAGATCGAATCGCGTTGAACTGGCTGTGTTACTACGTTTTGCTCACCCATGTTTTGCGGACGAATGTCTTCGCGCAATCGGATGATGTCCCTCTGGCTTTCGACGGTACTGTTTTTAAGTTCTTCAACTGAAGCACGTAAGGCGTTTAATGTGGCGATTATAGCGTGAACTTGATCATCTCCGGCAGGCACCTGTTGGCTTGATTCTTCCATTTCCGTGCTTTCAAATGATGATTCACTTTCACTGTTGTTCAATCTTTCAGATGCGCGGCTTCGTAAAAAATATTTGTCTGACTTGGACATGCGCTCAATTATTGACTGCTTAACTTATGCACATACGATCGAAATATCGTGTACACTTGACAATATAACACCGAATATTAATAAGCAGATCGGGCCAAATAATTATAAAAACTTTGTTGGCGTCAAAGGCAGAAAAACATTAATGATTAAATTAAGAATTGTATGATGGTTAACTGCGTTAACTATAACTGCGTTTAATTATTAAACTTTACAAATTATCCGTACAAATTAACATTTAAGAATTTGACTGCGCTTTACAAATTCGCGCTTACAAGTTTGCCTTTTATATGTTTTCGTTTTCGTTTTATAATCGTGTTTCTTGGCACGTCTGCAAATGTTATAATAATGTTATGCCTGAATTTAGGTCTTTTATATCTTCAAGAAATATATGAAACTTCCGTTATTAAAATAAATGTAAAGTTATACAAAGTAAATAGACGAACACGGACACAGAATAATATGTTGCCAAAGAATACGATACAAACGTATAATACAAAAATGGTAGAATGGAAATGTCACAGGGTGACCTAACAAATAGATATTTACACAATTTTAGAAAAGTGGGAGGTGGCACACCAACATATTTTTGTGTGTTGTTTGTCCCTCATTGAAGTCCACACTTCACCACCAATCTTTCGTTGTAACTACCAAGTTTTGGAATTCTATCTGCATCAGTGGAGGAAATATGGCATGTTCTGTTTTCCCACCTCCCTTTAAGAAAACTTTAGTACAGAAGTGCGGTATCTTATTTTCTCTGGGTGTACTCTACACGTCCGTAGTATACCTCATATCAAGTTTCGTAATTCTATCTTACACGGTGCTTAAGTTATTAACAGTCGAATGTGAAAACGGCTTGACTCATAAATAGGGTTGTGCCACGTTCACTTTTCAAAATTTTGCGTCGCTTATTTTCTATTGGTGTATGCATCACAACAATAGTATGCCTCCTTCCAAGTTTCGTTGTTCTAGCATAAACGGCTCTGAAGTTATTACCAGTCGAAGTTTGAAATTTTATTTTCTAAAAATTGGCTTAAATTGTCAATGGAATGATCAACTTAATAAAGCTACCAAATTTCATTATTATAGCTGCTTTTGTTATTGAATTATCTCATTTTATATGTTTTTCGAAATTTTCGATATCGAAAAAAGTTATATTGAATTTATTTATTGTAAAATTTAGATTGGTTTATTTCTTTATTCATTCAGGTTTATTTCTTATTTTACGCGCATTGTTGATAAATATGTGAAATTGGACAACGCCTAAGACGATGTTCATGTAGCTCAGATGTTTCCCGCAGCAATATTATATTCACCCAAAAAAATATCCTCATGTGGTAGACAGCATAGCCGGTGTTGGATGGACCAATTACACTGGTTTACAGCCAAAATGCACCAGAGACGCCATAGTGAAATTCCTATGTAAAATCACCTCCTAATTCCGAAAACCAAGGTTATTTTTACTTGAATGGTACCGTTTTTGAGATATTTACGATTTACCGTTATTTCAAAAAACAAAAAAGATGGCTCCACTTAATCGTCTATATCTCAAGAACAAACTGAGCTCTTCCAAAACGGTTTGAAAAATTTGAAAGCTTATAAAATTTACTATAATCAGTACATACAACACTTTTTGCTAGGTCCTGCAGATTCAAACATATTGAACAATCATTACGGATTTTTTAAATTTTTCTTGTAAAAATATAATAAAATTTGTACTTTGCGAGGAAGCATCTCGAAAACTTTTTGTTTTTTTGCAGATATTTTTCCCCCCTCTAAGCTCTGTTTTATTACAAAAAAAATAAGCTATCAGTGAACAAAATCGATGAACTAATACAAAAGTTATAAGCATTCAAGTAAATATATCCATTTAATGCTTAAGTACCCTACTGGTACATACTCGTATGTGTTAGTATTCGTATATCAGTTAGTTAGCAGGTAGATTTTCGAAAAGTTATTAGATACAAAAAGCTGTTAGTGTCGTTTTCTCAAACCTAGGTACACTTTAAACAAGAGCATATTTTTGAGGCAGGTAGTGTTTTCTTTGTAGAACTAGGGAACCTTTTTGTTTAGGTAGGCTTGAATTTTTACTGGATCTAAGTATAAATAAGAGTACATGCGCCTTGTTCCTTCATAATATCTGCAAGGCTCGCCGGATACTGTTCAGTTTATAATTGCAGTTTATAACCCGTCATTTACTTAAAATAAAAAATGAATAAAAGGGCGCGAGAGTTTGAGTGTACAAATGATCCAGATATGTTCTGTTTCATCTGCGGTCAATTTATTGTTAAAAGTATGAGACGTGTGTTTTCAAATCCTTTGAAAGTTACATACTATAAGTGTTTTGGAATTGAGCCTAAAAACAATGAAAAATCATGGACACCGAACACTGTGTGCACCACATGCCGAGTCGAATTGATTTCTTCGGAAACCGGAACAAAAAGGTACGTTGTAAAAATTAGGAATTTGTTCCCTTTTAATGCATAGCTGACTAATTCCTGAAACTATCTATTTAGGCGACGTGTGAAATTTATTACACCAATGAAGTGGAGGGAACCAACTTGCCATTCAACGGACTGCTATATTTGTACTACAAAAGTACTTGGGGTTGGAAAGTCCAGAAAAGTAACCTATGCGAGCGTATCTACAGTGTACCAGAACTAATTTCAACAGAAGCGACATTGCCAGAATCAAATTTAACTTTAGTTCCGGCTCCAGTTTCATTGTCAACAGTAGTATCTGATTACGCGGCATCATGTTGTACTGAATTTCAAACGGAAAACGAAAGAAATTCTTTGTCACAAGCACAACTCAATGATTGGATAAGGGATTTGGAATTGTCAAAGGAAAAGGCCGAACTACACGCCTCTCGAATGCAACAATTTAAATTTGTTTCATCCGATGTTAAGGTAACATATTATAGAACTCGTCACGAAGAATTTTCCAAGTACTATACGAAGGAGGACAGTGTTTGTTACTGCAAAGACATTGCTGGTCTATTCAAACAATTTGGTGAACCATATGATTCAAAAGAGTGGCGATTGTTCATAGACGGCAATAAATTAAGTTTAAAGGCCGTATTATTGCATATTGGCAACCAAAAGCCATCTATCCCGATCGCGCATGCAGTAAATACGAAGGAAACATATGAGATAATGCAAAAATTGCTCAAGTTAATCAAATACGAAGAACATGATTGGAAAATATGTGCCGATCTTAAAGTCGTTGGAATGCTATGTGGTCTACAAAGTGGATACACAAAATACTGTTGCTTTCTATGCAAATGGGATAGCTGAGCTCGTCAAGACCACTACATCATAAAGGATTGGCCAGAACGAATCGAGTTTCAAGTTGGGGTAGATAACATAAAATACTCTCCACTTATAAAGAAGGAAAAAATAATTCTACCTCCGCTCCACATCAAGCTCGGCCTTATCAAAAACTTTGTGAAGGCTTTGGACAAAGAAGGCGAAGCTTTTCATCATTTGAAGACAATCTTCCCAGAGATTTCAGAAGCAAAAATAAAGGAAGGGATTTTTGTGGGACCGCAAATAAGGAAAATGATGACCAATAACAATTTCAAAGAACTATTGTCACCAGTGGAGGCAGCAGCGTGGGATTCTTTTGAAAAGGTCGTTACTTCTTTTTTAGGCAAACACAAAAGTCCTAACTACGAGATGATAGTGAACGACTTAATCAAAAACTATGCGGAAATGGGTAAATAAAAAAACATATTATAATAAATTATATATTACATAAATTTACATGAGAATATATAGCCATAAATCTGAATTCATCGTCCAGTTCCGAACAAACAAGAACGGGAAAAATATAAACAAAAAATTTGTTCTGAATTGAAAGATAAATCCAGCCTAAGAAAATTATATACTAATGTGTCACTTATGTATTTATCTAATTTACTTTTTTATTTTCTTTCAGGAGTAAATATGTCTTTAAAAATTCATTTCTTACACTCCCACTTAAATTTTTTCCCGCAAAATCTTGGCGACGAAAGTGACGAGCATGGCGAAAGGTTTCACCAGCAAATGAAAGTGATTGAAAGTCGGTATCAAGGATTCTGGGATGTCGCTATGATGGGCGACTACTGTTGGTTTCTCATAAGAGAAACCGATCCTAATCTAAATAAGCGTCAAAACAAGACACATAACTTTTTCAATTATAAAATAAGATCATAGAGTTAAGACAGAACCATATGTACATATGCTATTATTTGTAGGGTACTTAAGTATTAAATGGATATATTTACTTGAATGCTTATAACTTTTGTATTAGTTCATCGATTTTGTTCACTGATAGCTTATTTTTTTTGTAATAAAACAGAGCTTAGAGGGGGGAAAAATTATCTGCAAAAAAACAAAAAGTTTTCGAGATGCTTCCTCGCAAAGTACAAATTTTTTTATATTTTTACAAAAAAAATTTAAAAAATCCGTAATGATTGTTCAATATGTTTGAATCTGCAGGACCTAGCAAAAAGTGTTGTATGTACTGATTATAGTAAATTTTATAAGCTTTCAAATTTTTCAAACCGGTTTGGAAGAGCTCAGTTTGTTCTTGAGATATACACGATTAAGTGGAGCCATCTTTTTTGTTTTTTGAAATAACGGTAAATCGTAAATATCTCAAAAACGGTACCATTCAAGTAAAAATAACCTTGGTTTTCGGAATTAGGAGGTGATTTTACATAGGAATTTCACTATGGCGTCTCTGGTGCAGAAAAAAAGTTGGAATTTGTGATCCAGTGTTATTTATTATGTTAACCGCAATACACCAGTTTGTTGATTTAGCTGCACTTCCTCTTTCTATTTGTGTTCTTTATTTCTTTACGGTAAGACTCTTCCCAATCAAATTTTTTTAAATTATTCATTACTATTATTGAATTTTTGTTTTTTTATGCTATAAAATAATTAATACAATTACTTCATACGATTTATTTTGTTTTATTCCCACAACAGCCGGAATGACCTGGGTTTTTTCACCCGGCCAAGGGCTGTTATTTCAGTGTAACCCTGTCCAATCTGGGGCAGGGCGAAGCACTGTTAACAACAACAACAACATTTATTTTGTTTTGTTGATTTTCCGATAGGGTGGAAAGTTGATGTATATTGGAACGATTTTCTGTCATCTCTTGTCAAATTTGCTTTCATAACAAACCCGTTTCGGCGTTCCGCCACCCTCATTGTTTACTTTCGTTCTAAAGAAGGAGTTAGACAGGGTTCCTTCGAAATAACATCCCTTGTTCGGGTAAAACCCAAGCCATGCCGGTACGATAGTACCAGCTGTTGTCGCAATGAATGAATCAATTACTTCATGTACCCTTATATGGTTACCTATACTTGCAAATTAAACGCTTTCTATTTAGATAGTACCTTTACTTAATTCCTGCCGTTTGATTGCAACTTTAATTAATACTCATCGAACTGCTTCGATCATTTGACGATTCGTCTCTTTTTTCCCCTATCTGTTGTTTATCGTTATCATGGACATGTTGTTGAGATACCTCAAGGTCACCACGCTTAATCTCATCACGAATTTCTTCTTCAGTATGTGATTGTTTATGTACATTAAGATCGGCAGCAGAATAGAAGCCCCGATTACAGATATTACAAATATGCGGTTTAGCACCATTATGCCGCTCTTCATGATCACTTAGATGTTTCTTGGTGATGAAACGTTGAGAACAAATCGAACAAATATGTGTACGTAATTTCTTATCATGATTTTTCATATGAGATTTGAGGTTTTCTTTTCGTGCAAAACCTTTGTTGCATATATTACAAGTATACGGCCGTTCGCCAGTGTGTAAACGTTCATGACATATTTGTGTTTGACGTGTGCTAAAACGCTTCGAACAATAGCTACAAGGATAACGTCGCTGACCCTCATGCACAATATGCATATGCCGATAAATTGTATTTTTATGATTAAATTCCTGTGGGCAAAGGCTGCATTTGACTTTTTCCACAACTGGATGCGTGCGCATATGTGTTAGCAATTCTTTTTTTGTAGCCTTTCCAATTCCACACACTTTACAAATGTGACTTTTCATTTCGGCATGTCGTCGCTGGTGTATGAAGAGCTCATATTTTGTACTGCAATCCTTCAAGCAAAGCTGACAAACCCATTGCCTTTTTCCTTTTTCATTAAGTTGCCACTGTTGATATTCCAACATTTTCTCGAAACCAACTAAAGCTGATGCTAAAAGAAATAGGAACTTGTTTTAGTTAGTTCATCATTTTATGATTTGAATCCATAAAAGACAGCTTGTATAAGATAAGGTGACAGGTTAGACAGGGTAGTGTAGAAATAACAGCCCTTGGTCGGATGTAAAAATCCGAGTCATTCCGGTACGTAGAACCGGCTGTTGTGGGATTGGTGTATAAGATAATGAAAAGGTTATGCTTTTGCATAGGTAAAGTTCGTCGATGATGTGTGAACTTATAAAGGTTATTTAACAATATATCTGTTGATAGGTCGTTATGACTAAGAAAAAAACAACCAATTTCTGTTATCTTACACGCCACACCTATCGCACCAGTCAAAATCCATTATCTCGACTTAACACCACCCGTAATTGAACTGATGAGAACCTATCATCATGTTGTCGATCTGTGTAATTTAAGTCCAAAGACTGTAATAAAAAAAAAAATGTAGTATCACTGAAATACTACCAATTTACATCTGGGCTAACGCACCGACTGTACAAGAGTTTAGGGAAGGTTGTGGAGATATCTGGATTTATTATTCGGGAGGACTCCTTAGGGGTTTATAATATGTCCGAGGTAGGCATACCGGTCGTAAGAGGCGGCTAAAATGCACAAAGGTAATGACGTGCAACTCGATGGTTGAGCTACGGATATGTTGTTATTGTGGTAACGATAAAAACACTCCCCGAAAGTTTTAGGGAGTGTTGTCGAATATACAGTCCTTGGCCGGATTTGAACCCGGCGGTACTGCCCGGCTGTCGTGGTAGCGATTTGGTATGACCATTGGATCTTCTAGCTCATGTCACACCTCCTTCCGTAAGGAAAGATAAGATGGGTAATGAGAGGCATCATATCCGTAGAGCAACCATCGAGTTGCACGTCATTACCTTTGTGCATATTAGTCGCCTCTTACGACCGGTATGCCTACTTCGGGCATATTCTAAACCCCTAACCCGCAGGGGCGGAGCTACGGATATGATGCCTCTCACCTCTTATTACTTCACCTCTCATTACCCATCTTCTCCTTCCTTACCTAGCATTGTCATCAAGCTCTTCTAACGGAAGTCCCAGAAACATTTGGCATGTCGGGGCAGTCTGGATGGGTAAGAGTTTTACCTGCTAAAGTATCCAGAACGAAGTTTTGCCAGCACGACTCTTGTCTCTCTAGGCAATTCGAGTTCTGCCTGAATGACGGCTTTTGCCGGGCAAGAGCTGACAAAGGGGTTTACCGACAAATGCGGTCGAAACAACCAGATGATGTGCTCACAATAAAAATAACAAAATTAGACGTAAATTGATACTTACGGGAATGCTCAACTTTCCGATGAGCTTCCAAGGTCTTGATGAGTTTAAACGAGGCATCGCATCCATTTATGCCACATATAAATGTCTGTTCTATGAAGTGTTTTGACTTTATACGATGCAGGCGTAGTTTATCGTAACTTTTAAATGTGATTTGACATTCTGCACACAAAAATGGTTTTTCATGGCCAATGTGTACCCCACGTATGTGCGCATCCAGGTACACCTGCTGATAGGCTTCGTGAGCACAGAATGGGCATTTTAACATTTTTTTATTGCGATCACGTTTCTGTGTACGAGGTCTTTGATTATCGTCTGCATTGTCTGTTTCATTTTCTTTTTGTAAATTGGACGTGTTGACATCGCCATTTCCACCCACCGTAATAAGCACCTCAGAATCGTCGCTAATCGAGTTGTAAGGTATGGCTAAAGCATTGCCTTCGTTAAATGGTGGGTCTTTATCTTCTTCCCCTTCTGAAGCGATTTCGTTTTTGACAAACGTTTTAGAGAGTTTAACTGAACGATTCTTTGGCGGTGTTATGCCAGATTTGGTCTTGTCAACCTTATAATCCGGAGGTTCAGCTTTAATTGAGTTTTTCGGCAAAGGTACTAATTCGGGTAGTAGCTGAAATAAAGGACCTTTTTAGTAACACTTGTTTATGTATTCGAAAAGCAAAGATATTAAATTGGATTGTATAAACTTAAAACTACGGTCATATAATAAACGTTTGGTACCATCAAAATGGTGAAACATTTTCTGTTTCTTTTTTCCTCTTTTTTTAACGACAAAAACACTCTCCGTAGGTTTTGGGGAGTGTTGTCGGAATTGAGTCCTTTTCCAGAATTGCCCCGGTACGCTCCGGTACTGCCCGACTGTCGTAGTAGCGATTTGGTATGACCAGTGGAACTTTCTAAGTCATGTCACCCCTCCTTCCATAAGGAAGGAGAAGATGGTTAATGAGAGGGGGGCGTTGGACGCCATTACCTTTGTGCATATTAGTGGCCTCTTAGGACCGATATGCCTTCTTCTAACAGGAACTTCACTGTGGTACATCCTGTTGAAGCCGCGACGTTTCTGGGACTCCCGTTAGAAGAGCTCGATGACAATGTTAGGTAAGGGAGGTGATAATTGCGCAGGCATATCTCGGCCATATTCTAACCCCCTAGCCTTCAGTGGTACTTAAGCTAATTTTTAAAAGAAGATACAGTCACCGACTATCATTCAAAGCGAACAGACGTTTTTGTTTTTCTCGCAGTGATGGGTTGTGCTTAATTGTGTTTTAACATTCCGTTAATCGCGTAATCTACTTTGTGCTCGTATTTGTTTTTCCTCGACTAATTAATATTGTGCCAAACCACGTGATTGATACCAAACTACTTACATTTTAGTTCTGTAATCATGGCCCCGGGGTACCGGATAGGTCGCCAAATAGATTCTCTGCTTTAGCAGATTTTCTAGATAACCCAAACAAAAAGAAACCTAATTCAAATACCGACATTTTCCCAAAACTTACTCTAAAGCGTAATGCCACACCTAATCCTAAATTTATATTAATTTCTTCACCAGACAACAACGTGTCACTTTCTAAACTCAGTCCATTTGCTATCAAAAAATGCGTTGAAGCCATTTCAACTGAAGTCGACTCCATATCTCAACTCCGCGACGGCAATCTTCTTATACTAACGCGCAACCCGCAAGTCGCAGAGAAATTCTTGAAAATAAAAACCTTTTCTAACCTATGTCTAGTAAATGTAAAACTCCATGATACCTTAAACTCCGTAAAAGGTGTTGTTGTTGTTTTTGTTGTAACGACAAAAACACTCCCCGAAGGTTTTGGGGAGTGTTGTCGAATTAAGTCCTTGGCCGGATTTGAACCCGGTACGCTCCGGTACTCCCTTGCGGTACTGCCCGACTGTCGTGGTAGCGATTTATGACCAGTTAAACCTTCCAGGTCATGTCACCCCTCCTTCCGTAAGGAAGGATAAGATGGGTAATGAGAGGTGAGAGGCATCATATCCGTAGATCAACCATCGAGTTGCAATGAATAAAAGGTGTTATTTATGCTCCTTACATTATGCTTAAAGCACGTGGACGAAGAGGAAATAATCAATGAAATGAAAGACCAACACGTCACAGGCGTCTACAAATTTTCTAAGATAATAAAAGGCGAACGAACAATTACTGGCCAAATGGTCCTCACTTTCGAGCTATACCGTCTCCCTGAAACAGTCGACGTTGCTTGGTATAAGGTTAAGGTGCAACCCTACATCCCCAGCCCAATGAGGTGTAAAAGATGGCAAAAATTGGGGCATACCATCAAACGCTGTGAACGCAGCCCGATGTGCTTCAACTGCAACCTTCCACCACACGACCCAGAAGATTGCACTAGAATCCAATGCGCTAACTGCGAGGAAGAACATCCTTCCTCTGATAACAACTGCATCAAGTTTAAAGAAGCCAAAGAAATTCTGAAAATCCAAACCTTGGAAAAATGCACTGTGGGCGAAGCCCGACGAAAATACAAAAGCACTATACGCCTCCCCCCACTTCGCGGCCCTTATTCAGACATAGTCAGAGAAAATGAAACTAAACCTTCTTCAAATGCAGTATCGAAAGATACCGCCACAACATCACCACAAAACCAAAATTCCAATAATTTCGAGTCATCCATCATAACAGAAGCTACTACATTAGTAGTACCTCAAAACCAACAAAAAGAACAAACACCTAAAGAACAACCACTTAAACAACAACAAGCAACAACCTCAAAAAACTCCAACTTTAGCCTGGCATCAGAAAATCCAAAACCAGTTGCGCTACCTAGCTCAACTAGTCAAACCAACCAAACAACAATGTCACCAATATCTCTTTTCACCCAAAAACTCCTAAAAAACAATGATTATTTTATGAAAAGAGTCGAAAATCTCGACAGTCCTACAAATCTCTCTGCAGACGACCTTCAGCAATAATATTTACATTGTCTCCTTGTAAAGCCAACTTTACAAGCGTTGAGAATCTTTCTTTTTTCATCATGAACCTGAATATTCTACAATGGAATATGAAAGGTTATTACAATAACTTCTCAGAATTACAAATCTGATAATTAGAAGGGATCTTACAGATATTTTCTGCGCAATAAACACTCCGCTAATAGTACTTGGCGACTTCAATGGATGGAGCCATTTATGGGGATCAAGCACCAACCACCGCGGTCTCACTATTGAAAATGCTGTAAGACTGTCTGACCTATGCGTCTTGAATGATGGTAGGCCGACTCATTCTTCCACCCATTCCACCTTCTCCCACGTTGACATCTCCCTATGCTCACCTTCCTTATTTCCTTTAATAACATGGCAAATTCTCGATGACCTCCACCATAGTGACCACTTCCCCATAATTTTGAATTTTACACATAACCCCAACACCCCTCAACGAACAAAGGTTCCTCCAAAATTCCTATTAGACTTTGCCGACTGGCAAAAATATTCCAATCATGTTGACATTGAGCTAGAACGAAGGGCTAAATCGAGCTTTCCAAACGTAGAGGCTGCAAACATATCCAAAGCATCTAATTCTCCTAGAACCCATGTTCCATGGTGGAATAAAGATCTTTCTATCCTGAGAACAGAAAAGATGAAAGCCTGGTACAAGTTCAAAAAAAATCAAACTTCCGAAAACCTTATTAACTTCAAAAAAATTAACGCAAAGTTCAGAAAAGAAATGAAAACCCAAAAAAACAGCTAGCTTCCAAAAGTTCACAGAATCCATATCCCCCTCCTCATCCGTCCCTGAAATATGGAACAAAATAAATAGGCTCTGCCACCGAAGTCCACACAACCCCATCGTCGCCATAAAAACCAACAATACCACTTCCTCAGACCCTACTGTGATTGCCAATCAGTTTGGAACAGTATGGTCCACCTATTCATCTGACAGCAATTTTCCTAATAATTTTACAATAGAAAAAGAGCTGGTCTTAAATCAGATATCCCCACTTAATGAAGTACATCCATCAGCAGCCCTTATAGAAAAACAAATCTGTGAAATCGAATTATCTATGTGTACTGCCAAAGCAAAAGGAAAACCACCCGGCTTCGACCGTATTTCCTACAAGATGATCAACGAGCTATCCGCACTAGGGAAATCTCGAGTTTTACACCTATATAACAGCATATTTGAAACAGGCATTATTCCACAGAATTGGAAAATATCAACCATAATACCTATCCGTAAGCCGAATAAAAACCCCCTCACTACCGACGGATACCGTCCGATATCACTACTTTCTTGTTTATCAAAAACGCTTGAGCGGATAATAGCGAACCGAATTGCATGGCTTATCGAGGCACAGCAACTAATAAACCCCAACCAGGTTGCTTTCAGAGCAAATAGAGGCTGCAATGACGCATTACTCCACGTAGACTTCTATGTCACAAAAGCTCTTTCAGCTACCAACCACGTCTCCATTCTGTCAATTGATTTCGAAAAAGCATTTGACCGAACCGGGCCACACATAATTCTTCGGCGGCTTCATTCTTGGGGAGTTGGCCCCAAAATCTTCAATTTCATAAAATCCTTTTTAAGCAATAGAAAATTCCGGGTAAGGATCCAAAATGTATTTTCCAACATATATCCCTTAAGCAATGGAATCCCACAGGGCTCTCCGCTTTCAGTCATTCTTTTTAATATTGTATTATAAAATCCTACAATCGAGTCGATCACTGCCTGTATGCTGACGACGTTTATATTCTCTGTAGAAGTAATGACAATGAAGAAACCAATTTAATTTTCAAAAATATAGTAAAAGATATACTGGCCAGTCCGGAGCCAGGATATCATTAGAAAAAACAAAAAAATTTCACATTTGTTCATGCGACTTTTTCAACCGTAGATTATCTATAAATAATGTCGAAATTGAAAATGTAAAAAAACTAAAGATTTTAGGCATTATATTCTCTCATAATTATAAATGGAACGAACACTGCTTGTAACCAAAGAAATAATTAGCTGCCAGAATAAATATAATTACTTACCTTGCAAGCAAAGCATGTCATGCACATATCAACACATTAATACATTTAACTAAAACCTTAGTGTTAAGCAAAATAGATTACGGGCTCTTTCTTTTCGGAAGCTCCCCAAAGTCAACTCTAAACATCCTAAAAGCATTGTACCACCAAGCAGCGAAAGCGAGTACCTTTGCGTTTCGCACAACTCCCATCTATAATCTTTTGGCAGAGGCTGGATTACCAACGATCGAAGAAAGGGCATATCAAATCAAAACAAGACTGGTATCTAAACTTGCCTTCTCGTACAACTCGGTCATCAACGAAGACATAAGTAACATAAATAACATTAACAGAAACAAACGTCATCATTCGGTTATGCATACGATTTTTGAGATTGCACAGAACATGGAACTTCCATATTCATCCTCTCGTCTACGCTTAGGCCATACAATAGACACCTCTCATTACCCATCTTATCCTTCCTTACGGAAGGAGGGGTGACATGACCTAGAAGGTTCCACTGGTCATGCCAAATCGCTACCACGACAGTCGGGCAGTACCGCAAGGGAGTACCGGAGCGTACCGGATTCATATCCGGCCAAGGACTGTCAGTTCGACAGCACTCCCCAAAGCCTTCGGGGAGTGTTTTTGTCTTTACAACAACAACAACAACACCCATGAACATCTTCTGAAAGGCCAACCACCTCCAATATGTCCACTATGTGGAGACCTCTCTTTAAGCCATATCTTTGCACACTGCCCTGCCCTCGGAGCAGCCACACATCAACACCTCAAAATCAATTGGATTGAAATCCTCAAATCACCTACCACAGAAAACGTAAAAAGCATCAACAATTACATCAGCCATATAAGAGCCCGTATGTAACAACAATCACCAAATTTATTCAAACATATTCTAACTATTTTTCGTAATTTTATTTAACTTCTAACATCTGACAAATTATATATATATATATTTATACATGCCATGGCAGCTAATGCTCTTTCCTTTATATTAGCAAATTAATTAATTAATTTGTTAATAAATAATAATAATAATAAAAGATATAATAGGTATAATTGTAATAATATGCTTTTGAAACAGTATACAATAATCAGAGCTGGGCGATAAGGATTACGATTACAAGACGATTACGATTACAGTAATCGTAATTTCAAAAAACTAAATTACGATTACTGTAATCATTAATCCATCGAACCGCGATTACGATTACGTAATCGTAATTCTAGGAAACATAAGTTACGATTACCGTAATCGGAATCGCACTTTCAACAATTAGGGATTACGTAATCGTAATTTCATGTGTTTTAAATTACAATTACTGTATTCGTTGCTTAGGATTTTTTAATAAAATACTTGTAAAAGTAACGATTATTCCTTTTCAGATCAAATTTCAGTGAATCTTTATTTAAGTAAACATTAAGTAAATAACTAAAATTAAGAAATTAATATTGTCACATTTTTGCGCAAATAACATCGACAAATTTTAGAAATTCAAAGTTATATTGTATAGCCTTATTCTAAATTGGCCTTAAGCAAGACTAATTTTTCAAAAGAAAATTCATAAGGGGCATGTCGACGGGGGGAATAACCTTTCTACAGGTGCAGATGAAGTAAGAGGTGTGTTGAACCTTAAGGAAGCCTTCTTTAGCAAAGGATATTTTGCGAAACACTCAAAACTATTATGCGCATCATTCAAATATCTGAAAAGTTGTTCGCCTATTATGTTTGAACCATTAGCTTTTTGTTTTAAATAAACTTATGAAATATATTTAACTTACATGTTCTAAATTTTTATAGTAATCCTTATTGAAAATAGGAAAGCACTTAGAATCGTTCAAAAAATTGCAATTCCTGCGACTCTTTTTTCGTTTCCTGCTTTCATAATTCACTGAAAAATCAGGATCGATTATTTTATCTCAGAAAAGTCGGACTGTTCCATTTCAGAACAATTTAGAGGATCCATTTTCTCTATGATGCTAAATATATAATAATAGGTAGAGCATGGGGTATTTTTGAAATATTGGCTTATAAGACTCCTAACTTACATAAATGTATAAGCGTATATGAACCTATATTGCAAAAACGCCTGATGGACTCGATGTTGTTGTTGTTGTTGTAACGACAAAAACACTCCCCGAAGGTTTTGGGGGTTGCTGTCGAACTGACAGTCCTTGGCCGGATATGAATCCGGTACGCTCCGGTACTCCGTTGCGGTACTGCCCGACTGTCGTGGTAGCGATTTGGTACGACCAGTGGAACCTTCTAGGTCTTGTCACCCCTCCTTCCGTAAGGAAGGAGAGATGGGTAATGAGAGGCATCATATCCGTAGATCAACCATCGAGTTGCACGTCATTACCTTTGTGCATATTAGTCGCCTCTTACGACCGGTATGCCTACCTCGGGCATATTCTAAACCCCTAACCCGCAGGGGGTATTGACTCGATAATCACCGCTATACTAACAGACTCGGCGCGTAATAACTTGACAGCTAGGCAAGTTTTTCATTAGAAATAAAATTCATAGCTTCCTATGTTCATATTATAAAATCACTTATAGCTTTCACTTTGTCGGCAGTTTTAGAAATCTCTAAAATTAACAGATTTTCACTCAATTTTTTGACGTTGGGAATTTTTTGTTTTTGTAAAATTTAACAAATTATTACTATATTATAAATTTACTATCAAGTGCAAAATACTGCCACTCTTTAACGCAGTACGCACAAGTAATTTACGCAAGCATATATGTATGTATCAAAGTTTTTAAAACTTTTTTAAAGTTGGCTATAAAAATTATAATTTCAAAAGTTGTGTATGGAAATTATAGCAATTGTAATCCTACGTACATAAATTAGCGATTACAAGAATCGTAATTTAAAAAAGTGAAATTACGATTACGTAATCGTAATTCTAAGTACCTAAACTAACGATTACTGTAATTGTAATTTAAAAAATTTGAAATTACGATTAAGTAATCGTAATCCTAGGTATCTAAATTAACGATTACTGTGATCGTAATTTAAAAAAGTTTAAATTACGATTACCGTAATCGTAATCCTAGCTGTAATCGATTACGCATGTAATGCTTATCGCCCAGCTCTGACAATAATAATTGGTGGCGGTTCTGAACAATTACTAAAATTGTATCTTACCAATGCGTTATCTCTGCCTTGAGAACTGCGTGCCATTATCTGCTTCTTCTTAAATTTTTTAACACTTCTCGTTTGTTGAGATACTCTTTCAACTTCATAGTTAATATTATCGTCGTGTACTATTTTGTAAATGGCCTCGGTTGAATTAATTGCCAAATTGTGAAAATCCTCTAAGCCAACCATTTTGTCGTAGCACGACTGACAAAGCCTTCGCGGAAAGACGGCCTCATTTTCCTTAGAGACCTTCATAGATGTAATCAAAACATATATTTCCCTTAGTTGCGGTAACAAATTTAGATCATATCCAGCCTGGTTTGAATCACCAGAGTTATTTCGGAGAACTCTTCGCCGCTTTGGTAGGTAAGTTAGGCACACTCTACAGAATTCTTGCAAATTATTGCGAGAGAGCTTATTCATTTTATTTCCTTTGCTTGCCTTAATACACAACTATTTTATGAATACATTTATTAACTTGTTTGCTGCGATAAATTAAAAAAGTAAACTACTGAAATTTAACTATTGATTTTGACTTTTTTCCCGCTGAATGCTTTGCTTTGACGCTAGCGATGCGAAGCGACTAAGAAAAGTCGATGGTCACTTTCGATGTTGGAAAATTATAAACATAGTTTGACGATTATTCTCAAGCATGTACAATCGCTAACTCAATAACACTCCCAACACCAAGGCGAATACATTACAGGTGGCGTTTATAACATATATGTATTGAACTTTTTTTATTTTCAGTCGAAAGGGTAATGTCAAACTCAGCCAAATTCAAAGCGAATTCGAGTTTTAGCAATGGCGCCCAAGGTGAATCCATAAGGCGTATTTGGATTTTGACAGCTCGCATCCGATTTACAAAAACAAAATACATGGGAAATTTACATATATGTTCCCGCGGCCACCTGTTTAAATTCGCCTTGTCCCAACACTAGTTAAACACAACAGAGGTAACGATGGCTACGCTTATGTATGCAAGCGTGTACCCAGGAAGAGGAAGAGAGATGCCGCAAGTGTGTGCGAATACAAGGCAAAGAGGAGATGTCAGTAAATAACACCGACCCTTCGAGAACACGAAGAACGAACAACCAAGAAAGTTCTCGGTGCGCAGGGAAGCCCCTTTTTGGACTATATAAGGAAGTGACCAAGCTTGGTAGATTGATCAGTTTATTTTCAAGCGTTGAACAGTGACCCTACAAGCACACTGACAGGCATTTGTCACAACATCTGAGAGTCAGTGCTGTCATTCTAACTATCAGGGATTTGCATCATGTTCTTAGCAAAAAATGATGTCAACGACCGTGTACGTGTGAGTACGGTATGTTCCTTTGTTATTGCCCAAGAAGCTTCGGCCTGTCCAATTCGTGTTCTTTCCCTTGGTTTTTTGTGGGTGTTGGCAACAACGGACACCCGTGTGCTAGGAAACAAACATACTAGTATGAAAGTATCAGCATTGACACTTAAGTATCATCACTGTCAATAAAAAGTGTGAGTGGGTTAGTAAAGAAATCAGCGTTTCTTGTAGGGTGAACTACTGTGAAGTTTCCACACTACTATGAACCCTACCGGACAATCCTGACGCGCACCAACACATATAGACATTTGACTGATCAGTGACAGCTCAGCTGATACTCAACTCTTAGGTGGAGCGATACACATAGACAAATGGCTCACACGTACACAAATGTTTTGATAATTCTGATGCCTCACCTGCTGAGCTGTCACTGACCAAACAGCTGTCCGGTAGGGTAGTTTCACAATAATAGGACAAATTCGATTATTAATCCTGGGTTCGATCACTATAAAGTCAACTAAACTCAGGAACAAACAGTATTTTTGTGACATTTATTTCTAACATTGTTTACCCGTACTAATTTGGCAGAAAGGTGCTCTGCACATAAATACCTAGGATCAAGCCCCCTATTTGGGATCGGAGCTGGGTAATTTTTGTGTTTTTTGCGAATAACTTTTCACTGAAACAAAAACTCGAAAATATTGTTACCGAGGTCAAAACGCGTCTTTTGATACCTTTCCCGATAATTTCGGACGTGTATTAGCAGTTGTCTCCTAAAGGAAACAATTACCAATTTTTTTTTTCTTCTTTTAAGTATTTTTTTTTTTGTAATTAACTGCAATTCGTGAGTAGTTTTAACTTTATTTCTTTTTCCCCACAACTAGATTTCTTAAAATTTACACTGTACTTCAACATTTTTTCTCTATACGCGCACACGACCGCTCCCGTCAAAATCATTGTTTACCCGTACTAGTTTGGCATCTTCTTTTGCGAATCGGAGAGGAAGGTAGTGGATGAAGGTACTCCGAGAGAGTGTAATGAAGAAAATCGCGTTCAGAGTTGTTTTAAAGTAAAAACTGCAACTAAAAACTTCAATTTAAACTGAAATATACATTATATAGTAACTGATAACGTGTTATAACTGCTTTATATTCAATAATTTGGAGGTTTCATGTCTTAATGTTCAATATTGCTGTATTTAAATTTGATTGTTTTATTACTGTATACAACACACCCTGTGTGGTTTGTGTGCAGATTCGGAGTAAGTAGTAAAATTTACTATCTCTTTGAATTGGTCGAATGCCGGTGACGCCGCTATGTCTGGAAATCGTCAAGCAACGGGGACTGCGCAATGGAAAAGTTCCGCTACGCAGTCTGACGTAGCATGATTGTCATTGTTTACCCATACTAGTTTGGCATCTTCTTTTGCTAATCGGAGTGGAAGGTAGTGGATGAAGGTACTCCGAGAAAGTGTAATGAAGGAAATCGCGATTAGAGTTGTTTTAAAGTAAAAACTACAGCTAAAAATTCCAATTTAAACTGAAACTTACATTATGTAGGAACTGATAAGGTGTTATAAGTGCTTTATATTCAATAATATGGGGTGTTATATCTTCACCTTCAATATTACAGTATTTAAACTTGATTGTTATATTATTGCATACAACGCACCCTGTGTGGTTTGTGTGTGTGTGCAGATTCGGAGTAAGATGCACTACTAGTAGACATATACTATGATGATTGTTGCCACTCGGGTTGGTGGTTGCCATCAGGGCTCGGACTTTTACTTTTATTTTAAATACCTTTTTACTACTACCGAACTTGGTAAAAGTACAGCACGCATTTCAAAACAAAAAAAATGATAATATATTATTGAAACTAACGTTGAAGATATGACTTTGCTTTTTCATAGTAGATTTAATGAGCATCGCACTGTAGGAATTACTTAAAACCCAAAGTACTGTAATTACGCTTTTATTTGAGGCATAAATGAAAATGATTTTAGTACTCTTACTTTTAATATTATTTCGCACAGTGGCTTTTTTTATTAAAGGTAATTTTTTTCCCATGTGGAACAAAATGAAATGCAAGAATATTTATACTGATTAATGACTGCATAGGAGAGTTTGTAGTTAATAAAAAGCATCACTTAGCAAAATAAATCAGATTATGGCACTATTCTAAGGGAGCATAAAGCGTAGTAGATTTGGGTAAAGTGCAGTAGGTATTAAAATTACTGCAATTTTGATCAAGTCCGAACCCTGAAGGCCCGTTTCCGTTAGCGCGCAAAATTAGGAAGGTTCCAGACCCTGAGTTTGGTGTGTTCCCTTGGTGGCCCGCGGGACCCCACGTTATTGGGTTTGGGATAGAAGACACAGGGAACTCCTCATCCTATCTCGCCGTTGACAATAATATTTCGATCTACAAGCTTCGTTTATATTGCACATGGTAACAAAATACTGCCGCCTTAAACTTATTTAAGTCTAATTTGATCAATAATGGATTACCATTTGCTGTTCAAATGTATTCTGGCAATATACTTTGTTTTACTCGCGTTTGGTCGAAACTGTGATGTCCGCCGGGTTAAAGTCCGAGATCAGGACAGAATTCCATGTGTCTCCCACCCTGGTCAATATGGCATTTTTGGGGCGTATCTCTCCTTTTGGTGGTTTTGGCAGATTGTTGGTTTTCGAGGTATTGCATTAAAAAAAATGTGCATACTTTGTACTCGTGCACTTTTACCAACTTAAATACTTTAAATTCAATCATACAAACGAAAAACCCTTTTGGATACCAATTTCCCATTTCTCTTTATTTGACACTCATGGTTACCCAAAATTTAACTCTGGGCACACCAAGAACACACCAAACCCTTGTTTTGTCTGGAAATTCAAAGTTCCGTTATTGGTGCCTTTTCCTCTCCATGCAAATATTTGGTGCTGCCACTTTACCTCAGAAATGATATTGTTTAATATTTCCTCATCTGTAAACTCTTCAGGGATGTACCTTATGACACCATACGTTTCAACAAATGACCTTGGTATGAAGGGCCTAACACCCAACTTTAAAAGTTTTTCATTTTTACGCAACTGTTGGCTGCTAAAGCCGACTCAAAAAATATTTATACAGCGATTTTCCCAACACCCTTACTTCTTTAATCTCTTTGATTCCAAGATTTCTAATTGTTTACCATAAAACCAGTACACTTCTCATGGATTGGTTTTCGAAATTATTTGAGTTCGAGGTATCGACTAAAACCTCATAAATCCCCTTGTATTCCTCATCAAAAAGAATTGTTTCTCCCTCTTTACTTTGTACTGCCCCTTGCAAATCAATTTTATGGAGACAAACCGGGCCACAATTCTGGAAGCATTGAGGGAAAACAACAGAAAAACTATGGTGTCATCAAATGCTTTAAGTGTGGAAAATCTGGTCATATTGCGCGTTATTTCAGCACCTGCTCCAAAGACTCCAGCAACGCAGATGCCCGTAAGCGCAAAGCTGAAGGAGATGAGCAAGATTATGAACTATAAGAATATGGATGTAGCGCTCAATTTGGTAACAAAAAGAAGTATGTCAGTAAACGAGTATTCGTGGAGAGCCGACAAATTCCACCGAAGTCAGAAGCAGTTATATGGGCAAAAATTTATGAAGATTATGGCACAAACCAATTGTGGGTTGTGGAGGCAGCAAACAAATCAAAGACGGATATACTAGTTGGAAAAATCCTGGATACGACGAAACAAGATGGACGTATACCGGTAAAGCTTTGGTTTTCTCGAAAGCGGTGCCGCTATATAGCGGCCGTCACATAGCGGCCGTCACATAGCGGTAGAGTTGGTTGTCAAAAACATTGCAATGTAAAAGTAATTAGGTGTAAACTAAGACGACGGTGAAGTGCCCCTGCGGGTTAGGGGTTTAGAATATGCCCGAGGTAGGCATACCGGTCGTAAGAGGCGACTAATATGCACAATGGTAATGACGTGCAACTCGATGGTTGATCTGCGGATATGATGCCTCTCATTACCCATCTTATCCTTCCTTACGGAACCCAAAACAACAATCCTGACATTTCTGTTGTTTTGGAAAAAATATTAGAAAGAAATAAAAATTAAAATAGAAAAAACGTGCAGCCAATAGTTCAAACAAAATCGGCCAAATTGACCGCAACGCTCATCGAACTTTACAGGAAAGCGGTGCCGCTAATGACGGTGAGTATAGCGGCCGCTTTACAGCGCACCGCTTTTCTAGGAAACCAAAGCTTAAGAGTATCTAATGAGTTCACATCGCCAATTAAACTTTCCAAAGGAGATATATTGGGACAATTCCAAGTGGTGGAAGAGGTTATCAATAGTGAACAGCTCCGAAATGGTTTTACCAGCAAGATTGATCTTTCAGATGACATAATGGCATGGACGGAAGGGCTGGAAAAAGACCATCAGAGCGAGGCAAAACAACTTCTACTCCAGTACTCGAGCATATTTGACAAGGATGGTTCCAAGCCAGGCCGGACCAAGGTTGTCAAACATCAAATAGATACTGGTGATGCAAGGCCAATCCGCAATGCTTCTCGTAGTGTTTTCCTTTAGCTAAACGCCAAGTGGTAAGGGAAATTATACAAGAAATTAGTGATAGCGGCGTGATCGAACCAGAAGAAAGACAGCTATCCTTTGCCTAGAATCGACAATACTCTGTCCTAGTTATCTGGTACGAGATGGTTTTCCACACTGGACTTGAAAAGCGGCTACTGGCAAGTGGAGGTAAAGGATGGAGATAAAGAAGACAGCTTTCAGCGTTGGAGAACGGCTTTGGCAATTGACGAACTATGCAATGCTCCAGCTACTTTTGAGAGACTCATGGATCAGGTACTGAAACGATTGGATTGGGAAACTTGTTTGGTGTATCTGGACGACATATCGTGCTGGGAAAAAGTTTTGAGGAACACGTAAAGAACTTGGAGGAATTTTCCAAAGAATAGCTGGTGCTGGTCCAAAATTTAGTTCCGGGAAGTGTTCCTTGTTCAAAAATGAAGTAAGTTATTTGGGTCACAAGGTAACGACGGAGGAAATCTGCACTGCTAAGGAAAAGATCGAGGCCGTAAAGGATTGGCCAAGACCGAGGAATTTGCATGAGTTACGAAGTTTCCTTGGACTGTGCACGTATTATCGCCGATTTGTACCGAATTTCGCCAGTGTAGCTAGTAGCCTCCACGAGCATGGAAGCAGGAACATGAAGTGGCTTTCCAAACCTTGAGGGGGCGACTATGCACTGCCCCCATGTTAGCATATCCAATTCCAGGTTCAACGTTTGTTCTGGATAGGGATGCCAGTGGGTATGCTATTGGAGGTGGTTTGTCCCAGATTGTCGATGGACGTGAGAAGGTAGTTGCGTACTATAGCCGAAAAATCGGAAAGCCTGGAAGGAACTACTGCGTAACGCGAAGATAATTGTTGGCATTGGCAGAGTGCGTTAAACATTTCCACAAGTATCTCTATGCAGCATTGAAATGGCTCTTGCCGTTCCGTAATCCGGAAGGTCAACTAGCATTGTGGATAGAGCGACTCCAATGTTTTGAGTTTTCCATAGAACATGGCAAAGGTAGCACCCATGGAAATGCTGATGCAATGTCACGACGAACATGTAACTTGGAATGTAAGAGTTGTTTCAAAGCTGAGGCAAAAGAAGACATTATAGATGTGCGGATGATAGCTCTAACATTTACGGACGACTGGCACATGGATCAATTAAGGAAGTGTCAGCACGAAGATCCAGATATGGCTCGTGTGATGCAAGGGTTTGAGCGAAACTAACGACCAACAAGAGAGATGTAAGCAGAGAGTCCTGTTGCCAAGTCAAATTGGGCACAGTGGAGCAGTTTACAATTGGTATCCGGTTGCTTGCATCGAATATGGGGAAGTGAGGATGGCCAATGTGTTCGCAAATTGATAGTCGTTCCAAGGAAGAAAATCCCTGATGGCCTCAATGAATTGCATAACGGTCCATGCGGAGGTCATCTCGGAGTCACGAAAACCTTAGATAAAGTCAAACAGAGATTCTATTGGGTTGTATGCCGTCAGTCGGTCGCGGATTGGATTGCTAACTGTGCGGTGTGCATCAAAGCAAAAGGTCCGTAGTCGAGGAGCCATGGGCAATTGAAATAGTATAACTCAGGAGCACCGTTTGAGAGGATTGCCCTGGATGTAGCTGGGCCATTTCCTACTAGCAAACTCTGGAACAAAGATGTACTGGTAGTTATGGACTATTTCAGCAAATGGCCAGAAGTGTTTCCTATTCCAAATCAGGAGGCAAAAACCATAGCAGAAGTGTTCACTAATAATTGGGTAGGAAGGTTTGGTGCACCGATGGAGCTACACTCTGACCAAGGCAGGCATTTTGAATCAGCTGTGTTAAAGGAAATGTGTAGTGCATTGGGCATTCGAAAAACTCGAACAACTGCACTGCATCCCCAGTCAGATGGAGGAACACCTGCGGAAAGTGGTGGATAAGTTCCGGAAGGATTGGGATAGCCACATCTCCTTGTTCCTGATGGCATATCGCTCTGCAGTACATAAAACAACGGGTCAGACTCCTGCAAAGGTAATTTTTGGAAATGATCTTCGATTGCCAGCCGACTTGAAGTTTGGGATAAATGCTGATGCAGGAATAAATACTCGGAAATTGACTAGCGTCTTGGAAAAGGAAATGAGAGAAATACACGACCTGGTAAGACAACGAACTAAGATCATGAGTGATAAGGTGAAAGCCAGGTACGACAAAGCAATTAACTCGGAAGGTTTTACGGAAGGAGATTTAGTGCTGCTATACAACCCACAACGTAAGAAAGGTTTGTCTCCAAAGCTGCAATGTAACTGGGAAGGCCCATACAAAGTCATGAAGCGGATCAACGATGTTGTCTATCGCATACACACTATTGGAAGGCTAGCTGCATTTGATTCGGGCAATGTGTCTGATCGGGACGATCAGACTTAGATGGAGGGCAGTGTGGCGAATACTCTCAAGCATGTCTCAATAACACTCCCACCACTAGCTAAACACAACAGAGATAACGATGTCTACACCATGATCCAATAATTTATATGGCCGTCGTCGATGACATAGCGTCTTCTTCTTCCTCATCCACACCTTATGTCAAACTATCATATCTTTGTTTACAGTTCTTGGAAAAGCTATTAAGTTCGCTTCGTGTTTTATTTATTTTTAATAAAAATTCGCAGTGAATTGATATTTAACGATTGCTTTGTGATAACATTTTAAGAAAATGTGTGATTTATGTGTGTGTTATACGTGAAAAGCTTAGAAAATAGGCGAATTATTATTGAACTATGGTCTACACTTATGCATGCAAGTGTGTATCAAGGAAGAGGAAGATGGTGCGAGTGTGCGAATGCAAGGCAAAGAGGAGATGTCAATAAATAGCACCGTATATATAATACTATTGCTACAAAACACAAAGTACAATCACGAACATCAGAGTGCAGATGTATACAAAATAAAACGAGAGGTCCGATAAGCGATTGTACCAAAAATTACAATTTCACTTGTTAAAATACATGGGCGTATCAAACGTTCATTGAAACAAAAAATTATATAAAAGAAATAATTTTAAAATTATTCAAAATAAAAAATAGTAAAAATAATGGTAAAGTAATGCTTTATATGCAAAAAAACAACAGAAAAGGGGGAAAGTATTCACGGGTAAGTTAGCTATGTCTTTTTATGTAAATATTTTACGAAAGTTCCATTCTGGTGTACCCAAAATTGCAGAGCTGCGAATAAGGTGGATGGATGCATGCGATATCAAAACCCGATACAAAGAGGCTATTTATGTTTGCTCCAAGCATTTTGAAAAAGCCAGTGCAAGGGTACATATCCTAAAGTATGTATAAATGCACATATAAATACTTACACACCAATCGTTAATTAATAAAATTTTTCAATTGTTTTCAAGCATTTCGTTTCATTACAAAGAGATTATAAGTAAAATTCGTATTACTGTATTTAGGCAGCTATATAAAAATTTTGATTTTGCAAATTTTCATAGTAAATCGGTCGCAACAGATAAGGTAAAAATAGCGAGATTCGACCTAATTGTATTCTAAAATATTTCTCTTATTTCACAAATTTCTTTTATTAAACTTTTGGATCCCTCATATGCTTGAATCGCCCCTGTGATGATTTGACGTTTCAGTTTATTTTATTTAAAAATATACACGTATACTATAAGCTCAAAAATTTATGTATTTGCGAACATATTATACTAGCAATATAGAAGTATTAAATATATGAATAACACCGACCCTTCGAGAACACAAGAAGCGAACAGCCAAGAAAATTCTGGGTGCGTTGGGAAACACCCTGTGGGACTATATAAGGCAGTGACCAATCAAGGCAGGTTGATCAGTTTATTTTCAAGTGTTGTTCAGTGAACTACTGCGAAGTTACTAAACTCTTAAATTTGTATTGCGTTTATTACTAGTAAGGCCCGGTTTTTCAGTACAAGTTCAACTCAATTTATCAGTTAAACTAAGCTTAAACTTGTTACGCAGTTTTTCGGTCAACTTTAAACGAAGTTTAAACGTAGTTTAAGCGGCGATTTGGCAATGTTAAACTCTATTTAACCTGTCATCTGTTTGCATATTTGATGGTTTTGGTTGTGATACAATAAACTGAACGCAATTAAAAAAGGACGATATTTATATATTTAATTAAATACTGGATGTATCATTTGACGAAAGTGATTATAGTGATGCAGAAATTAGTGAAATCCTAACTATTACAATACTGAGGAGAAGCAATGGCCTTGAATATGTAAACAAATGTCATCTGTTTCCGTATCTAGATAAAAAAAAACCAATGTTGCCGTATAAAAAGCAAATCTTAAAAGCGGCCTTAAACTCTTACTGAAAAACCGCTCTGCAGTTTAACTAGAGTTTAAATTTATGCCGAGTTTAAGCAAACTTAGTTTAAACTGAGCTTTACCTGGGACAGAAAAACCGGGCCTAAATAAAAGAAGCTATTAGTTACAATATCTGTGCGTGTGTTTATTTGACTTTATAGTAATCGAACCCAGGATTAAAAATCAAAGAATAACCGAAATTCGTCACAATACATTTCGCAAATTAAAAAAATTTACACACGAATCGATAGCAATACTTGGCTGGTTTGAATTGTGTATTTTTTTTTTGGTGTAAATGAAAGCTTTTGGGGTTATTCCATGTCAAAAAGTAAATTTTGCAGTTTTTGAAATCAAAATATTTTCAAAATTAATATGAGGATTTGAAAATCGTTGATGCTGATAGTAGGTAATGAAAATAGCTTTCATTTGATGTGCATATCTTGCATCTTCATGTGAAATATTTATAAGAAAACTATGGTTTTGTGGAAAAAATTTAATAAAAATAAATAAAACTGTTTATAAATCGAAAAAATTCCTTATTACGGGATTATTAAATATTAAGTTATTGTAGACGACACAATAACTTTTAATTACATACTTATATTTCTCTATAGAAGTTGGGCAATTCCACAATTAAAGGGCTAATAAAATTTTTTTTTTCGGAATGTTGTGTACTGTGGACGGCGTACCAGGTGTTGGATTCGCCCAGGGTTATTTTTTGGTAGGGCGGCCAAAGGCCGCCAATGCAAAAGGGTGTTCTGTGCAGAAGTACTGTTGGATCGACCCAGGGTTATTTTTTTGAAGAAAAATAAATATTTCATGAGTTTTTATAAAACATGGTTTTTGTGCATTTGGATCGACCCAGTACATATGGAACAAAAGGGTTAATAAATTGCACATTAAATAAAAGGTATTTTTATAAGCTATTTATAGATCTTTAATTTTTTAAAAATCGGTTCACTAGATATTTTGAATTAAAAAATCATAGTTTGACCTCTGACCTTGAATATATCTTTAACCCTTTCGTTGCATCAAAAAAAGATACCGTTAGAATCGGTATAAAATTCTCTAAAGTCCAATTTTTAACTTTAAAATTTGACAAATGTAGGTATTCTGCACTTGTTCCCTAGGACACATGGGCCAGAAGGGACCCAACCGAGTAACGTGTTTAGGGCAACAGGACACCCAGGGTAGGCAACAATTGCACTCCCTAAAGCTTCCCTGTATACCTCACCGACGCACATATCTAAGAGGTATATGCACATAGGTAGGGCTGTCTTTAACAATAGTAAGAAAGCTAATTACAATGTTTAAGTTAAATTAAAAATGTATAACATAGAATAAGTACTTAATCGGCATGGAAATATAAATACAGGAGAAAGAAGGAAAAAATAAATAAATAAATAAAATATAACATGTTTGAATAGAATTTTATAAGTAGCAACTATGATTATGACCCTTGTCTTACTAGTCGTTGTAGAAGCTAATTAATACTTTTTTGAAGTGCAGTGCATTACTTTCAGTCTTATTCTAGAAGGAAGAGAGTTCCAAAGACATATTGAGGTAATAAAGAATTGACGATCAGAAGTTAGCATACGATATCTGACATGCGAGTGGAGGAGGGATCTTGATAAGCGTGAAAAGATAAGCCTTCGATAGAGATAATAAGGTTCCTTAGTGTATATTAATTTGTGCAGAGTTATAAGCGTTATAGCTTTTAAGAGATTGTTGAAGGAAATGGTTAGCATCTTTTTACACGTGGTGAAGCCTTTCAACCTATACACATATCTTGCAATGTTGTTGTACACAACGTTAAGCTTTGAAGACAAGGTCACAATTAGAGCAGATCTCGCAAGCATAGAGCAGGGTTGGAATTGGAGACAAAGCGTACTTGTCTATTAGTAGTCGAATATTGAATGGAGTGAAAGACTGACCACAGTGTACGAAGCATCCCGTAAACTTTCCTACCGTACTAAAAATGTGATCCTTCCAAGTTAATATATTGTTGAAAACAATACCAAGATTTTTTGCCGTGTTAACGTATTCTATAATAGAATTGTCAAAAATTATGTGATCTAGTTTCGAGCCCCTTTCTGTGAATGACTAGACATTTCGATTTCTTGGGGTTAAGACATAATCCATTCATACAAACCCAAGCACGTATTTGATTCAAGTCCTTGTTGTTGTTGTTGTTGTAGCGACTACTTAACCTGCCTAGGATGTCACCCCCCATCGAACACTGTCATCAGGCTCTTCTAACGGAAGTCCAAGAAACCTCGCGGCTTCAACAGGGGTGGACCAGAGTGAAATTGACTCTACCCTGTTTGATTCAAGTCGTAATTTATGTCGATTATGCATGAACTGGTTCGATCACTAGGACAACACACGTAGTACGTCGTCGGCGTAAATGTGAACATTACAAAACCTAAGGACCATGACTGACAATAACTTGCATTTTAATTCATAGAAATCGTTCGGCTGTCAGATGAAGTACCACTTAGCCATAAATGAAAATGGTGAAAAGGGCTCTTAATACTTGCATTTCAATTCATAGCAATCGTTCGGCTGTCAGATGAAGTACCACTTAGCCATAAATGAAAATGGTGAAAAGGCCTCTTAATGATTTAATTGGGGGAATTTCTTCTTTATGAACTTTTTATTTTGACTTTGTGAGCTATTAGCTGTGTAATGCAGTAGCAAGATTTTAAATTCCCTATTCATGAAGGAAAATATCACTAAAGCTTTTCTGAAAATTGTATCTTGTGGCTACATATTTATTTATAAAAACATTATTATGTAGATATTAAAGACTTTTCAGCTACAGATATTTTACTTGTATTATATGCAGACACTTTATTATGCACTTTCATATGAGTACGAAGTGCGACTGATTGTATAAATCGTTTTCCACAAATCTCACAACCGTGGGGTTTTTCGCCCGTATGGCGCATTTCATGATGCTTCAAAGTATCGGGTTTACCAAAACTTTGATCACAATATTTACAAGCAAATCGACGTATTCCTTTGTGCACAACACGATCATGCATACCGAGATTCGCTGAACTGTTGAAAACGCTTGTACACTTTGGACATGGCCATTGCCGCTCTTTTGTATGATAATTGATATGTGTGCGTAGTTCGTTTTTTGTTGCTTTCTTCATGCCACAATGGGGACAAACAAAATTTTTAATACCAGTATGCCGCCACTTATGTTCTTGAAGCCTACGTTTGGAACGAAATTTTTTGCCACATTCATCACAATTGAATGGATATTCTTCAATAGGCACATGCTTATAACGATGCTCTTTAAATGTTGTTATGTTATTGTAAGTATTGCCACAATCCTCACACACATAATTTTTAGATTCGCGTTTAACAAAAGTTGATACATGTTTTCGTCTATAATGAGCTCTGTAGGTACTTTCACGTTTAAATACTTTATCACATCCTTCAAACGAACAGTTAAATTGTCGATTTGTAGTTGTATGAATTTCTCGTACGTGTTCACGCCAATGATCAGCTCTATTATAGCTACGACCACATTCCTTACAGAGGAATGGCTTGAGACCCTGATGCGTACGCATGTGAGCCTCGTAATTTTCCTTTGTTACACATCGGCGTGGACATTGATCGCATTGAAATATGGGGGCACCAGTTCCACCAATTTTTTTCTTTTGCTTATGTTTAACAGATCTAGTTTTTTGTTCAGATATCAGCTTTTTACTTCGTAAAATTCTAGGTATTTTATTTGACAGTTTTTCTGGTATAACGTCGAGATCAGTATCATCGCTTTTATCTACTAAGTTTGGCGAATGTATTAAAACACTCAAATTCTGTAGTAACTCATCTTCGTTTTGGGTGTGTGGATATTCGTTGTCGATCTCTAAACAATCTAGCTTTTGCTTACCATATGAAGTATTTTGTGAATTTGAAGAGGAGTATGGAAGCATATCAATGCCATTAATTTCGTGTTCTACTTTAGGTTCAATATCCCCACAAAATATAGTTTCGTAATTGCTTTTAACATCCTCCACTGGAGATTCACTTGCATTGTTTTCAACCTGAAAATGAACAGGTGATAACTACCGATGTGTAAATAAGAAATTTACAAAAATATACGTTAATTGTTTCCTTTAGGAGACAACTGCTAAACCACGTCCAAAAATATCGGGAGATGTATCAAACATCGCGTTTTGTCTTCAGCTGACTCCGGAAGCGGATTTTAAATCTTTTGTTTCAGTGAAAAGTTATTCGAAAAAAACGCAAAAATTACCCAGGTCCGATCCCAAATAGGGGGCTTGATCCAAGGTATCTATGTGCAGAACACCTGTCTGCGTAGGCGGCCTTCGGCCGCGCTTCAAAAAAAGAACCCTTAGCCGGTCCAACACCGGCTCGCGGTCCACAGTATTTCTGCGCAGAACACACTTTTTGCACTTTTCGATCCACCCTAATCTGTGGTTACAACAACCACATGAAAATGACAGAAAATTTTCAACTTTGATGGCAAATATCTCTTCACTGAAACAAAAACTCGAAAATTCGCATCCGGATTATTGTTACCGAGGTCAAAACGCGTCTTTTGATACCTTTCCCGATAATTTCGGACGTGTTTTAGCAGTTGTCTCCTAAAGGAAACAATTACCAAATATACTTACCTTTCGATCACAGTTTTTCAAAGATTTGTCACTTCCTGCATTACTGCCTGTTCCAATTTGATTTTCGGATATATAAGGCTGAGAAACAATATTGGCTAATATGTTGTGCGATTTCAATGATTCGACCCGGAATTCAATAAACGACCGTAGCTTTCTGTAACATTTGCTACATACGTATTTAGGAAATTTGTCGTCCGCTTCAATTATCTGATAGTTACAAATACTTGCAAGCATTTTATAAATCTCATTTTCCCAGATGCTAAATTTTTGTTTTGGTTTCTTCAGGCAAGTGCGACAAAACGTATGCATATTTTGTGACGTTAAATTACTCATTTTAAAGCTCCTGCTTGGCTTAAGTTTTAGGATTTTAAAAATGTTCTTTTATTGTTTTTTGTTCTTTTACAGTTTCCGAATTTTAAGCCCGATAAATAAATTGTTTAACAAAAAACAATACTGCTCTTTTTTTTTTTTTGCTTAATTCACTGAATTATAATTCAGCTGATTATGGCTTTGGTCACAGACCACATTGCCAGGCACAAAAACACATGGTCTATCTCTCAGTCAATTCACATCGCATTTATCGTTCCGTTATTCGATATGTTCCGTTGTTTTCACATATTTTCGATATCCCGTTTTTTTTCTTTCACTAATATTGTTCCTATTTTTCGTGGTTCCCGTTTTTATTTCCGTTGTTTTTTTTTACACAGTTTTTCTTCCGTTATTCCAAAATTTTTCTTTTCGAAAAGATTATTTTTCCAAAATAAATTTGTCTTGGTTGGGAGTGCAAAAAACTAATCAGATTTATGGAAAGGAGTGCACAAACTATCCTCCAAGCCTATTTGAAGCAACACAGCCAAAACCAAGTCTATTTTTCAATATGGCACTAGGTAGCTCGACACTTTTGTTAACTTATATTTACAAGGTTTGTCAGCCATTGACGTTTTTGACAGCTGGCAACTTGAAGCTCCCTTATTAAATGTCATCTGATTGGCATTCATCGACTGTGTTGCTTCTTTACAATAACGTTTGAAAATTGGGAAAATAAAATACAAAAAAAAAAAATTGCAGCGACACTGGTTCTGGGTTTGCTTTCATTCTGATAATTTGAATTTTCTGATGTCGTTGAATTGGGTAAGTTTGTTGGAAAATTATGAAAATTTAACAAAATTATTACAATTTAATTCTCTTACAGCCATTTATAAGCATACAAACTTCAAAATCACTTCAATGCAGTTCATGCATATTTTCGAACATAAAGATTCTAAACACACCCAAGTAGGTTTACAATAAATATTAGCAATGCATTTATTATGTAAACATGAATTAATTGAAATAAACAAAAAAAAAAGTTTTTTTGATATTGTGGCGATTATTCTCAAGTATGTACCATCCCTAACTCAATAACACTCCCACCACTAGTTAAACACAAAAGAGATAACGATGGCTACTCTTAAGCGTGCAAGCGTGTAACTAGGAAGAGGAAGAGAGATGGCGCGAAAGGTTGCGAATACGATGCAAAGAGGAGATGCCAATAAATAACACCGACCCTTCCAGAACACGAAAAGCGAACAACCAAGAAAGTTCTCGGTGCGTAGGCAAGCACCCTGTTGGACTATATAAGGCAGTGACCAAGCAAGGCAGGTTGATCAGTTTGTATTCAAGTGTTGAACAGTGAACTACTGTGAAGTTACCAAACTCTTAAATTTGTATTGCGTTTATTACTAGTAAAGAAACTAGCTATTAGTAACAATACCTGTGCTTGTGTTTATTTGAATTTATAGTGATCGAACCTAGGATTGATAATCAAGGAATCATCGAGTTCGTCACAATATGTTATGTTGGTCCGATCTTGGTGATTTTCACTACACTCATTACATATATATGTACAAAACCTACAAAATTTTGCGTTCCCAGCTTTTTCATTGCAAAATTTATAGCCCAAAACCCATTTATCGGAACTATCGATTATATGGGAGCCATATGTTGTTGGTCCGATCTGGCTGATTTTTACTAGTCACATTGCGTATTTAATATGAACTAAACCCGCCAAATTAAAAGTTCTATAAACTGCTGATAGTTTTCCTTTTTATTATTGAATAAAACTCGCTTTAAATTATCAAGTGCGAATATTACGATTGGTTCTCGTTTATTTCGCAGCCGGAAGTGTTCGGCCGTCTTTCTTAGAGTTACCAACATTTACATGATTAGAGTTAATATTATTTAGAGTTACCGCACAACCGGTCTTATACTAAGGCTACATCAAAGTTCGATCATAATATAAATTTATAGTTACTAGCTCTTAAATTTCAATATTTATAGGTCAAACCCCGTTAATCGGAACCATCGATTATATGGGAGCTATGAGTTGTATTGCTCCGATCTTGCTGATTGATTCTTCTTCTTTAAATGGTCATCTAACCGCCTGGGCGATTTTGACCGTCCAACATAGCTCGCCAGTCGTTTCTTCGTTGCGCCAACTGGCGCCAATTGGAAACACCGCGGGATCGCAAATCGGTCTCCACTTGGTCCTTCCATCGGAGTGGTGGTCTCCCTCTTCCTCTGCTTCCACCGGCGGGTGCCGATAAGAATACCTTCTGGGCTGGAGCATCTTCGTTCATTCGCACTACGTGGCCTAGCCAGCGAAGCCGCTGTGTTTTAATTCGCTGAACTATGTCGGCGTCTGCGTAAAGTTCATACAGCTCATCATTAAATCTTCTTCGGTACTCGCCGTCGCCAACGCGTAGAGGTCCACAAATCTTTCGAAGAACCTTTCTCTCGAATACTCCCAGAGCCGCCTCATCAGATGTTGTTAGTGTCCACGCTTCTGCACCATATAGCAGGACGGGTGCGATGAGTGACTTGTAGAGTGTTATTTTCGTTCGTCGAGAGAGGACTTTACTTTTCAATTGCCTACTCAGTCCGAAGTAGCATTTGTTTGCAAGAGTGATTCTTCGTCGGATTTCTAGGCTAACATTATTGTTGGTATTAATGCTGGTTCCCAGGTAAACGAAGTCCTTTACTATTTCGAAATTATTGCTGCCAACAGTGGCTTGGTTGCCAAGGCGCGAATGCGCTGACTCTTTGCATGATGACAGAAGGTACTTCGTTTTGCCCTCGTTCACCACCAATCCCATTTTCCCCGCTTCTTTTTCTAATTTGGAGTAAGCAGAAGTTACGGCGCGGTTGTTAAGGCCAATGATATCAATATCGTCAGCATATGCCAACAGTTGGACGCTTTTATAAAATATTGTTCCAGCGCGGTTAAGTTCTGCAGCTTGTATTATTTTCTCCAGCATTAAATTAAAGAAATCGCACGATAGGGGGTCACCCTGTCTGAAACCTCGTTTAGTTTCGAACGGCTCGGAGAGGTACTTCCCAATTCTGACCGAGCTGGCGGTGTTGCTCAAGGTCATTTTGCATAGCCGTATAAGTTTTGCGGGGAAACCAAATTCAGACATAGCGGCATATAGGCAGCTCCTTTTCGTGCTATCGAAAGCGGCTTTAAAATCAACAAAGAGATGATGCGTGTCGATTCTTTTTTCACGGGTTTTTTCCAAGATTTGGCGTATTGTAAAAATCTGGTCGATGGTAGATTTACCAGGTCTGAAGCCACACTGATAAGGTCCAATCAGTCTGTTCACATCAGGTTTCAGTCTTTCGCACAATACGCTTGATAGGACCTTATATGCGATATTCAAAAGGCTGATTCCGCGATAGTTGGCGCAGTTTGCAGGATCGCCCTTCTTGTGGATTGGGCAGAGAACACTTAGGCCCGGTTTCACCAACGCGACTAAGACTAAAACTAAGTCGTGACTTAAGTTAGCACAGATTCGAGACTAACTTAATTTTGGGTTTCACCAACTGAGCGACTTAAATAATTTCGAACACAACAACCCGATCAGCTGTTTTATGCATAGTAGTATTTTTTCATACCAGACAACTCTGCGCATCCCAATATCCCAGTGCGAAATGGCCATGTATGACTATACACGAAGGAATGTATTGATCTTACACCCTTTTCTCTTTAGTTGGAAGGTACTAAAATTAGCGCTTAATTGAAAAAGATAGTTTGGTAATGGTTGCATGCTTGAAAACAAGCGTTTACATGCATCTACGCTTACCCCGTTAAAGTCAAGCATGATCAAGTTTCCGACTGGGACGTTGCACAAAACAAATTAGCAGGATTACTGACATTAAGGTTTCGAACCACAGCAACACTGCTTAGTGGAGAATAAGTCAGCTGGCAAGTTGACTAAGTTGTGACTTAGCTAAGTTAGGTGGTGAAACTGAAAAAGTGAAAATCGCGACTTAACTAAGTTAAGTCGAGTTGGTGAAACCGGGCCTTAGATTCCAATCTTCAGGCATGCATTCATCCGACCAAATTCTGCATAGAAGCTGATGCATGCGCCTTACCAGCTCCTCGCCTCCGTGTTTGAATAGCTCAGCAGGCAAACCATCAGCGCCAGCTGCTTTATTGTTTTTCAATCGGGATATTGCTATTCGCACCTCATTGTAGTCGGGTTGTGGAACGTCAATTCCATCATCTTCGATTGTGGGCTCGGGTTCGGCATCTTCTCTGGTTTCTTGCTCAGTTTCTCCATTTAAAAGGGCAGAGAAGTGATCCCTCCATATTCTGAGTGTTCTCTGAACATCGGTCACCAGGTCGCCGTTCTCATTCTTACAAGAGTTTGCCCCGGGTTTGAAACCTTCTGTCATTCGCCGAATTTTTTGATAGAATTTTCGGGCATTATTCCCGTTGGCCAGCATCTCAAGCTCCTTTATTTCACGCTTTCCAGCCTCTCTTTTTTTCGCTCGGAAAAGCCGCCTCGCTTCCCTCTTCAACTCTCGGTAGTGTTCACACACACTGCTCGTTGCATTCGATCTCAGCGTTGCCTTGTAGGCTTCGTCCTTTCTTTTCGTTGCAGCGCGGCACTCTTCATCATCATACCAGTTGTTTTTTCGCGTTCGCCGGAATCCAATTACTTCTTCGGCTGCGGTACGGAGTGCTCCTGAGATATGATCCCACTGCTCATGCATTCCACTAGGTTGAATTGTGCTCTCGGAGAGCAGGTGTGAGAGGCGATCTGCGAAATAATTGGCGGTCTGTTGCGATTGCAGATTTACGACGTCCAGCTTTCCCTGCGTTTTTTGTTGCACCTGTTTTGTCGTACAGAGGCGGGTACGAATCTTGGCTGCTACTAGGTAGTGATCAGAGTCGATGTTAGGTCCTCGTATTGTGCGAACATCTAAAACGCTGGAAGCATGCCGTCCGTCTATCACAACGTGGTCGATCTGGTTGCGTGTTTTTCGATCGGGGGACAGCCATGTAGCCTGATGGATCTTCTTGTGCATAAACCTAGTGCTGGATATGACCATGTTTCGGGCACCGGCGAAGTCGATCAGCCTGAATCCATTTGGCGAAGTCTGATCGTGGAGACTGAACTTCCCGACAGTGGGGCCAAATACACCCTCCTTACCCACCCTGGCGTTAAAGTCGCCAAGCACGACTTTGATATCATGACGGGGGCAGCGCTCGTATGCTTCTTCCAGGCGCTCGTAGAATGCATCCTTTTCCACGTCGTCCTTCTCTTCCGTCGGTGCATGAGCGCAGATAAACGATATGGTGAAAAATCGTACTTTTATGCGGATTGCAGCGAGACGCTCGTTCACGGGTGTGAACGACAGTACTCGGTGACGGAGTCTCTCTCCCACCACAAATCCCACGCCGAATCTGCGCTTGTCTTCATGCCCACTCCAGTAGATGTTGCAAGGTGTTTTGATCGTGTTTCCTCACCCCGTCCATCGCATCTCTTGCTGATTGATTGATCTTATGCAAAATGCCCATACCAAATTTCATCAAGATATCTTAAAAACTGAGGGACATGGCTAAATCGACTCAGCTCATCGCTCTGATTATTTCGGTATACTATTGGTGGGTCTATATCTTCTTCTTCTCATACTTACAAACATCATGTTCATGAAAGGTATAAAAATGGAGTATTTTGTGAGTGGCTATAAAAATAGTTACGAAAAGGACTAATTCGTCCATTTGTTTGGTCTCCCGAGAGATGCGAGCATACGGGAAAAGTGGGTGCTGTTTTGTAGCCAGAACGTTTACCAAAACTCCAAAATTTTGCAGCGAAGACTTTCTTACCTAAGATTTTGAGAATCTAGGCCTGGAAAACGAAACACTAAAATACTTAAGAAAAGATTGTTCTAAATGGCAGTGGTTTGGCAAAACCTCCGAGTGTTTTTCTGCCGTTCGGGGTCGGCATAAAACATTTATGTAAATCCCGCCAATTTGTAAAAAAAAGTAAAAATCATACCACAAATTAGAAGAGTAAATCGACCTGAATCTCGCGATCGATCGGTATATCGCGACCCACTCTTGTTATTAAATAGGAATCTCTCTCTATGGCTCGATATACAACAGGTATATCATCATAAACCTCCTAAGAGATTTTTGCGCCAAGCTTCTCTTCCAATTTGTGGTGTGCCGATTTGAATTTTCCCTACAAATTGGTGGGACCTACAGTTTTTTGCCGACTCCGAACGGCATCTACAAAGGAGACGAATTTTTGCTGAGAAGCCTGTCATGGCAGAAATACACTCGGAGAGTTTGCCAAACCACTGCCGAGGGGTGACCCCGTTTTGAAAAACTTTTTTCAAATCACTTTTGATGTTACCTGTACCAGGGCTCGAACCATGGACCTTCGGTGTGGTAGGCCGGCAACACTACCTTCACACCACGGCGGCCGCCATAGGGGAATAGGAAATAGGAATCGGCCCTCCCAAATTAAGTAGGCAATGCTGATACACTACCCACTATACCATTCATTCTTCCTCTTTTTTTTAAATGGTCATCTAACCGCCTGGGCGATTTTGACCGTCCAACATAGCTCGCCAGTCGTTTCTTCGTTGGAAACACCGCGGGATCGCAAATCGGTCTCCACTTGGTCCTTCCATCGGTGGTCTCCCTCTTCCTCTGCTTCCACCGGCGGGTGCCGATAAGAATACCTTCTGGGCTGGAGCATCATCGCTCATTCGAACTACGTGGCCTAGCCAGCGAAGGCGCTTGGTTTTTTAATTCGCTGAACTATGTTGGCGTCTGCGTAAAGTTCATACAGCTCATCATTAAATCTTCTTCGGTACTCGCCGTCGCAAAGCGTAGAGGTCCACAAATCTTTCGAAGAACCTTTCTCTCGAATACTCCCAGAGCCGCCTCATCAGATGTTGTTAGTGTCCACGCTTCTGCACCATATAGCAGGACGGGTGCGATGAGTGACTTGTAGAGTGTTATTTTCGTTCGTCGAGAGAGGTCTTTACTTTTCAATTGCCTACTCAGTCCGAAGTAGCATTTGTTTGCAAGAGTAATTCTTCGTCGGATTTCTAGGCTAACATTATTGTTGGTGTTAATGCTGGTTCCCAGGTAAACGAAGTCCTTTACTATTTCGAAATTATTGCTGCCAACAGTGGCTTGGTTGCCAAGGCGCGAATGCGCTGACTCTTTGCATAATGACAGAAGGTACTTCGTTTTGCCCTCGTTCACCACCAATCCCATTTTCTCCGCTTCTTTTTCTAATTTGACTAAAGATATCAATATCGTCAGCATAGGCCAACAGTTGCACGCTTTTATAAAATATTGTTCCAGCGCGGTTAAGTTCTGCAGCTTGTATTATTTTCTCCAGCATTAAATTAAAGAAATCGCACGATAGGGGGTCACCCTGTCTGAAACCTCGATTAGTTTCGAACGGCTCGTAGAGGTTCTTCCCATTTCTGACCGAGCTGGCGGTGTTGCTCAAGGTCATTTTGCATAGCCGTATAAGTTTTGCGGGGAAACCAAATTCAGACATAGCGGCATATAGGCAGCTCCTTTTCGTGCTATCGAAAGCGGCTTTAAAATCAACAAAGAGATGATGTGTGTCGATTCTTTTCTCACGGGTTTTTTCCAAGATTTGGCGTATTGTAAAAATCTGGTCGATGGTAGATTTACCAGGTCTGAAGCCACCCTGATAGAGTCCAATCAGTCTGTTCACATCAGGCTTCAGTCTTTCGCACAATACGCTTGATAGGACCTTATATGCGATATTCAAAAGGCTAATTCCGCGATAGTTGGCGCAGTTTGCAGGATCGCCCTTCTTGTGGATTGGCAGAGAACACTTAGATTCCAATCTTCAGGCATGCATTCATCCAACCATATTCTGCATAGAAGCTGATGCATGCGCCTTACCAGCTCCTCGCCTCCGTGTTTGAATAGCTCAGCAGGCAAACCATCAGCGCCAGCTGCTTTATTGTTTTTCAATCGGGATTTTGCTATTCGCACCTCATTATAGTCGGGTTATGGAACGTCAATTCCATCATCTTCGATTGTGGGCTCGGGTTCGGGATCTTCTCTGGTTTCTTGCTCAGTTTCTCCATTTAAAAGGGCAGAGAAGTGATCCCTCCATATTCTGAGTGTTCTCTGAACATCGGTCACCAGGTCGCCGTTCTCATTCTTACAGGAGTTTGCCCCGGGTTTGAAACCTTCTGTCATTCGCCGATTTTTTTGATAGAATTTTCGGCCATTATTCCCGTTGGCCAGCATCTCAAGCTCCTTTATTTCACGCTTTTCTGCCTCTCTTTTTTTCGGAAAAGCCGCCTCGCTTCCCTCTTCAACTCGCGGTAGTGTTCACACACACTCCTCGTTGCATTCGATCTCAGCATTGCCTTGTAGGCTTCGTCCTTTCTTTTCGTTGCAGCGCGCCACTCTTCATCATCATACCAGTTGTTTCTTCGCGTTCGCCGGAATCCAATTACTTCTTCGGCTGCGGTACGGAGTGCTCCTGAGATATGATCCCACTGCTCATGCATTTCACTAGGTTGAATTGTGCTCTCGGAGAGCAGGTGTGAGAGGCGATCTGCGAAATAATTGGCGGTCTGTTGCGATTGCAGCTTTTCGACGTCCAGCTTTCCCTGCGTTTTTTGTTGCACCTGTTTTGTCGTACAGAGGCGGGTACGAATCTTGGCTGCTACTAGGTAGTGATCAGAGTCGATGTTAGGTCCTCGTATTGTGCGAACATCTAAAACGCTGGAAGCATGCCGTCCGTCTATCACAACGTGGTCGATCTGGTTGCGTGTTTTTCGATCGAGGGACAGCCATGTAGCTTGATGGATCTTCTTGTGCTTAAACCTAGTGCTGGATATGACCATGTTTCGGGCACCGGCGAAGTCGATCAGCGCGAATCCATTTGGCGAAGTCTGATCGGGGAGACTGAACTTCCCGACAGTGGGGCCAAATACACCCTCTTTCCCCACCCTGGCGTTAAAGTTGCCAAGCACGACTTTGATATCATGACGGGGCAGCGCTCGTATGTTTCTTCCAGGCGCTCGTGGAATGCATCCTTTAACACGTCCTCCTTCTCTTCCGTCGGTGCATGAGCGCAGATAAACGATATGGTGAAAAATCGTACTTTTATGCGGATTGCAGCGAGACGCTCGTTCACGGGTGTGAACGACAGTACTCGTTGACGGAGTCTCTCCCCCACCACAAATCCCACGCCGAATCTGCGCTTGTCTTCATGCCCACTCCAGTAGATGTTGCAAGGTGTTTTGATCATGTTTCCTCGCCCCGTCCATCGCATCGCTTGTATGGCGGTGATGTCAGCTTTTGCTTTCCTCAGGACCTCAACCAGCCGGGCAGCGGCACCTTCCCCATTAAGGGACCGGACATTCCAGGTACATGCCCTTATCGCGTAATCCTTATTTCGTTTGCGCGTGTTGTCATCTAAAAAAGGGGTTCTCATATCCGAGGCTTTGTTGTTGAATTTCATTGGAACGTTGTTTTATATGGTGGGTCCCAAACCCAACGCACACCCCGTTTCGCAGGAGGTTGAATTCAATTACACGTTTGTATAGCGAGCCGCTTGATCCAAGACAGACCCCCACTTGCAGCCGCACCACATGGTGATCAGACGCTGCTGTTTGAATCCCCCAGCAAGCCCTTAAACCGACTGTTATTTGGATCTTGAGGCCTACTGGGAAACCGAGTACCCAAAAATAAATTCGTTAACGCGCCTTTTGCATACCTCATGGTGGTAAGGAAACTGCAAAATACCCAATATGCCCATATTTTGTTTTCACCAAACTGTCACCATTGGAAAATGTTATAAAAATTACCACTATTAGAGCACTCTCAGAGAGCGCGAAGTTTCGCATCTAGTCATCTCTGATGCAAATGACGATTGACGCTTTCTGATTGTGCCAAGGCGAATTTATACCAGATGATAGCACTGCGAACTCGTTGCTGTATATACGAAAATCGCATTTCCCAAATGACTGAATTCATCGCATTTGGGCCGCTACAACGAAATTTTTTTCAATCGCATTGCGTTTGAAGAATCACATTTTAGAGCTCAGTGAAGTGCTAGGCGAATTCAGTACAATGTGGCATTGTCCGATCAGCTGATACAAGGCGAATCTATAGAATATAGTATATGAATTCGCCTTGTTCTATGCCATCACCAGGTATATGAATTCGCCTTGCTTCCACCTTGTATTAAATTCGCCTTGTTGGAGTGAAGAAAGGAAAACGTCAAGGCGAATTCAGTACAAGGTGGCATTATCCGATTTCTCGAATTTTGATACTAAAAATTTTGCCGCGGTACGATTTGACATTAGACTTACAAAAACAAAATACATTGAAAATGTATGTATATGTGTTTTCGCCTTGGAAAACGCCAAGTGAATAGATTTGTTTCACTTCACTATAACCAGAGACATAATATGTATACGTTCTCTGCTATAACGCAAAACCAGAATTGACCAGAATTAACCCCAGTAGCTGTGACAAAATCACAGATACACGAATTTTTGCCAACTCTACTATGGGGTAAACTATAAAAACAAACAGCGAGGACTTCGTCAAAAGATAAAATCATAGTATATGTCTAATAGTAGCGCAACTTACTCCGAATCTGCACACACACACAAACCACACAGGGTGCGTTGTATGCAGTAATAAAACAACCAAATTTAAATACTGCAATATTGAACATGAAGACTTGAAACTCCCAAATTATTGAATATAAAGCAGTTATAACACGGTATCAGTTACTATAGAATGTATATTTCAGTTTAAATTGAAGTTTTTAGTTGCAGTTTTTACTTTAAAACAACTCTGAACGCGATTTCCTTCATTACACTCTCTCGGAGTACATTCATCCACTGCCTTCCTCTCCGATTCGCAAAAGAAGATGCCAAACTAGTACGGGTAAACAATGGATAAAATTGATCATTAAAAATTAGTAATCATCACAGCAAACAAACTAATAAATCTATTCATAAAATAGTTGTTCGTTAACGAAGCAAAGGAAATAAAATGTATAAGCTCTCGCTCAATAATTTGCAGGAATTCTGTAGAGTGTGTCTAACTTACTTACCAAAGCGAAGTAAAGTACTTCGCTGTAATTCTTGGGGAAGATTGGGAAATGAAACGTATTCAAAACAGAATGGATATGATTTAAGTCGGTTACCGCAACTAAGGGAAATATTTGGTTTGATTACATCTATGAAGGTCTCTAAGGAAAATGAAGACGTCTATCCGCGAAGCCTTTGTAAGTCGTGCTACGGCAAAATGATTGACTTCCAAAATTTTCGCAATTTGGCAATTAATTCAGCTGAAGTCATTTATAAATTAGTGAACAATGATAATATGCATAATGATGAAGTTGAAAAAATATCCCAACAACCGGGAAGTGTTCAGAAATTTAAGGAGAAGCCGATAATGGCACTCGGTTTTCAAGGCAACGATGATGACGCATTGGTAAGATAAATTACGGTAATTCTATACGACAGCACGTAACTGCTAATATACGTCCAAAAATCTCGGGAAAGGTATCAAAAGACGCGTTTTGGTCTCTGTATCAATAATCCGAAAGCGGAAACTAAATAATTTGTTTCAGTGAAAAGTTATTAGCAAAAACCCAAAAATGGCCTAGGTCCGATCCTAAATAGGGGGCTTGATCCAAGGTATTTAAGTGCACAACACTTTTGTACGTAGGCGGCCTTCGGCCGCGCTTCAAAAAAATAACCTTTAGCCGGTCCAACACCGGCTACGCGGTCCACAATATTTCTGCGCAGAACACATTTCTGCACTTTTCGGTACACCCTAATCTGTGATTACAACAACCACATGAAAATGACAGAAAAATTTCAACTTTAATTGCAAATATCTCTGAACATACATGAGATATCGAATTTCCGCTTCCGGATTATTGTTACCGAGGTTAAAACCCGTCGTTTGATACCTCTCCCGATATTTTTGGACGTGTTTTAGCAGTTGTCTCCTAAAGGAAACAATTACCAAAAACTTAAATATGAATTTACCATTTATTGCGGTAATTGTTTCCTTTAGGAGACAACTGCTAAAACACGTCCGAAGTTATCGGAAAAGGTATCAGAAGACGCGTGTTGACCTCGGTAACAATAATCCGGAAGCGGGTTTTCGAGTTTTTGTATCAGTGAAGAGATATTTGCATTCAAAGTTGAAAATTTTCTCTCATTTTCATGTGGTTGTAGTAATCACAGATTAGGGTGTACCGAAAAGCGCAAAAAGTGTGTTCTGCGCAGAAATACTGTGGACCCCGCAGCCGGTGTTGGACCGGCTAAGCGTTTTTTTTTTGAAGCGCGGCCAAAGGCCGAATACGCAAAAAGGTGTGCTGCACATAAATACCTTGCCCCTGCGGGTTAGGCGTTTAGAATATGCCCGAGGTAGGCATACCGGTCGTAAGAGGCGACTAATATGCACAAAGGTAATGGCGTGCAACTCGATGGTTGATCTACGGATATAATGCCTCTCACCTCACATTACCCACCTTATCCTTCCTTACGGAAGGAGGGGTAACATCACCTAGAAGGTTTCACTGGTCTTAAATCGCTACCACGACAGTCGGGCAGTACCGCAAGGGAGTACCGGAGCATACCGGGTTCAAATCCGGTCAAGGACTGTTAATTCGACAACACTCCCCAAAACCTTCGGGGAGTTTTTGTCGTTACCACAACAACAACAACAAAAACCTTGGATCAAACCCCCTATTTGGGATGGGACCTGGGTAATTTTTCCGTTTTTTTGCGAATAACTTTTAACTGAGGCAAAAAATTTAAAATCCGCTTTCGGATTGTTGATACCGAAGTCAAGACGCGTTGTTTGATACCTCTGCCGATATTTTTGGACGTGTTTTAGCAGTTGACTCCTAAAGGAAACAATTACCAAATAAAGTAGAAAGAAATTACTGCCGGTCGCATCACAGATGCAATACGAGTATGTATTATGTAGTTGAACAGAGGGTAGTAACTACGATAGCAATCCAAAATTTTTTATTCATCCGTATTATGGCGTACTATACCGAGGGTCTCTGATTCAAGTAGTTATTGGGTCAGGTAACGTTGATGTTTAAACCGTTTGGAGTCGACGAAAAACTTTAGGTTTCGCCAATTTGTAGCAATAAATTAGACCAAAACACCACAAATTGGAAGAGAAGTTCGGCCTTAATATCGTGCCAAATTATTATAATTGTATGCTGTTAAAAAGTAAATTATTATAATTATACTTATCGTCTCTTTTAAGAATTAGCTTTTAAATATATATGTAGGGCCGCGCATACTGCGTTCAACCAGTGATAGATGGATGCGTACTAAACGGATAAGCCTTATCTCCCCCCTGTGGGTTAGGGGGGATAAAATATAACCTCAATCCAATTTAATATCTTTGCTTTTCGAAGACATAAACAAGTGCTACTAGAAAGCTCTTTTATTTCAGCTACTGCCCGAATTATTACCTCTGCTGGAAAACTCACTTAAAGCTGAACCTCAGGATTATAACAAGGTTGTCGAGCCCAGTTCTGACATAATAACAACAAAAGATGATCATGCAGATAAATTCTTTAAACCGCTTGTCAAAAACGAAATCGCTCCAGAATGTGAAGAAGATGAAAAAGACCCACAATTTAAAGAAGGCAATGCTTTAGGCACTTTTTACAAGTCGATTTGCGACGAATATGAGGACCATATTATAGTAGGTCGAAAGTGCGATGTCAGCACGACCAATTTACAAAAAGAAAATGAAACGGATAATGTTGACGATAAACAACAACCTTCCATACGGAAACGTGATCGCAATAAAGCAATGTTAAAATGCCCGATCTGTGCTAAACAAGCTTATAAACAGGTATACCTGGATGCACACATACGTGGGGTACACGATGGTGAAGAAAACCCATTTTTATGTGGAGAATGCCAAAGCTCATTTACACGATACGATCAACTAGGCATTCATCGTGTTAATTCGAAGCATCTCGTAGAACAGACACTTATATGTGGCATAAATGGTTGTGATACCTCGTTTAAACTCAGCAAAACTTTGGAAACTCATCGGAAAGTTGTGCATACCTGTAAGTTCAAATTTCGACTACTAATTTTGTTATTTTTATTGTGAGCACTTCATCGGATTGTTTCGACCGGAAGGAGGGATGACATGACCTAAAAAAACCGGATTCGTGTAAGTTGCCACGACGACCACAGACTTTCCGGATTCAAGGGAACTGTTAAGCTCTCCTTATTAAATTGGGTGATATGATCTAAAAGTTTCACCCCCTGCGGGTTAGGGGGTAAGAACATGCCCGAAGTAGGCATACCGGTAGTTAGAGGCGACTAATATGCACAAAGGTATTGACGTCCAAATCGATGGTTGATCTACAGACACAAAGCCTCTCACCTGTCATTACCAATCTTCTTCTTCCTTACTGAAGGAGGGGTGACATGACCTAGAAGGCCCCATTGGTTATACTATAATCGCTACCACGACAGTCGGGCAGTACCGCAAGGAAGTACCGGGTTCATATCCGGAAAAGGACTGCCACTTTCGACGCCAGCCCCCAAAACCTTCGGGTAGTGTTTCTGTCGCTAAAAACAACAACAACAATCTAGAAGTTTCCGTAACTTCGTCACTACTCTTCAAGACCTTCGGGGAGTGTTTTTGTGCCTAATCAACTAAATAAACCACGGACTTTCAGATCGGACTCCCGGCCAATAAATCGATATATTTCCACAAACTTCTCTGAACTCTAGTATCATCTACATTCATTAGCCGATGCGTGGGCCCAGATGGAATTTGGTGGTATTGCAGTGTTACTACAACCGGGTTGGTGATAGCTACACATCTCGACAACATGTTGATAGGTACGCATCAATCCAATTACGGGTGGTGTCAATTCGAGATAATGGGTTTTGACTCGTGTGACGTGTGAGTTAACAAAAATTAGTGGTTTTCTTACGAGCCATAACAACCTAATAACAGATATATTATTAAATAGCCTTTATAAGTTCACACATCAGCGACGGACTTTACCTATGCAAAACTACAACCTTTTCATTATCTTATACATGTCGTTTATTGATTCAACTCATAGAATGATGAACTAACTAAAACAATTTCCTATTTCTTTTAGCATCAGCTTTATTTGGTTTCGATGAAATGTTGGAACTACATCAGTTGCAACTTAATGAAAATGGAAGGGGACAATGGATTTGTCAGTTTTGCTTGAAGAATTATAGTTCAAAACATGCGCTTTTCGTACACCTACAACGCCATGACGAAACGAAAAGTCACATTTGTAAAGTGTGTGGAATTGGAAAGGTGACAAGAAGAGAATTGCAAACACATATGCGTACGCATACACCAAATCTGGAAAAATTTAAATGCAGCCTTTGTCCTCAGGAATTTAATCATAAAAATGCAATTTCTCGGCATGTGCGGGTTGTGCATGAGGGTCAGCGACGTTTTCCTTGTAGTTATTGTTCGAAACGTTTTGGGACACGCAATTCACAAGTATGTCATGAACGTTTACACACTGGCGAACGGCCGTATACTTGTAACATGTGCAACAAAGGTTTTTCACAAATAGAAGGGCTCAAATCTCATATGAAAAATCATGATAAGACATTACGTACACATGTTTGTTCGTTTTGTTCCCAACGTTTTATAACCAAGAAAAATCTAATTGATCATGAAAAGCGGCATCAAGGTGCTAAACCGCATATTTGTAATATCTGTAGTCGGGGTTTCTTTACTGTTGTAGATCTTGACGCACACAAACAATCACATACTGAAGAAGAAATTCGTGCTGAGATTAAGCGTGGTGGTCTTGAGGCATCTCAAGATTACGTCCCTAATAGCGATAAACAAGAGATAGTACAAAAGAAGAGATGAATCGTCAAATGATCGAATCAGTTCGATGAGCATTAATTGAAGTTGCAATCAAACGGCAAGAATTAATTAAGCGTTTAATTTACAAGTATAGGTAACCATATAAGGGTACATGAAGTAATTAATTAATTCATTCATTACGACAACGGCCGGTTCTATCGTACGGGTACGACTCGGGATTTACGCAAACAATTGCTGTTATTTCGATGCTTTCGCGAAAAACACTTCCCGCTTTTAACAAAACAACAACCCGATGGCTTTGGGGAGTGTTGCCGAAAGTGACTGTCGTTTGCGGATATGAACCTGGTACGCTGGGGTACATGCCCGACTGTCGCTGGAGCGATTTAGTATGACCAGTGGAACGTTCTAGATTATCTGTTAGCTGTTAATCCATCCACATTGGCTATGCGGTAGACAGTATATTCGTTCGGAGATAGTTTTGCGTGAATGTTCTCGTTTTATCGGACCAAAGGCCATTATTTCAGCATTCATGCGATATGCTGTTACAAAAAACTACTCATAGTATTTCTGCGGGAAAAATCTTTAGAATCGTTATTGGTTCTTACAAATAAGGTCGGAATAACCCTTTAAAGGATGTATCATGGTATCATCGAAATAGCTGTCGGTTTGTTCACCCACTGAAAGTAGAAGTTATTTTTCTATAAAAAAAAAGCGGGTAGGTTTTATTTTCCAAGCTCGTATAGTAGACGTTATGGTAGGTGTATGTTAGAGTTGTACAATGAGTCCGGCCGTCCTCTCATAGATGCGGATTAAACAGGGTTATAATGAAAAAAAACATCCCTTGGACGGATAGATATCGAGCCATTCCTTTACGTAGACCAGCCTTTCGTGCAAAACTGTGGCCGATCCAAGTTGTCGTTGCTACCATTTTCCTGCTTTCCTCCTGTTAGCTGGCAATGTTACCTCCAAACATTAGACATTCAATGCGAGTCGACCCGAAGTTTCGAAGGCTCAGCAAATGCTTACAAAACGATATGAAATTTAGTTTTTTTTGATAGGCAACACAACTGAACTTCCTTGCATAAAATTACAAAATGTGTTTGCTCAAAACTTCATGAAGGCTGTCTCCTTTTTTTTCGATTTCAAAACACATTGCGAGCATATTGTACTAGCAATATAGAAGTATTAAAAATATGGTACATATCATCATTATGTCATATAAATCATGCATTCTGTTTTAATTCTTCAAATTATTTTTATTTTGTGGACAAAAGCATATAAATGTGTAAAGAAATACACTGTGAAAGTTATTTAGCCTTAGTTTGTATGTTATATACTTTTTCTTTCCTCATTGAAAAATAATAAATGAAATAAACCTTAATCATTTGTCTCTTATCATTACACAAAAATGTTGGTATTCCCGAAAGTAAAATTATCAAAAGCAAGTTATGTAGAATCAAGAGAGTGTCCTTCAAATGAAAAATTTATTTTATCTGATTCTATTGTTAACAAATATTTAATGCAGATACGAATTGTTAAAAAGAAAATTAAGGAGTATGATAAACTTTTTGGAAAATATAAAATTATTTTTATTGAACAAAATGATTTAAAGAATAATCATTATTTGAATGATATTTTGAGGCGTTACATAAAAAAGGGAACAATTGGAATATATTCAGAGTTGGGTGTTGATCAAAATGTGTTTATAAAACATAAGCTTATTAATTTATTTTGCGGTAATAAAAATATTAAATTCACAAAATGTAGTAAATTGGCTTTTGATGTTGAAAATAAAAAAGATCTTATAGATATCATAGAACGTATACATATTAATGGAAATCATAGAGTAATTAATGAAAATTTTGAGGAAATCAAATTCAAGTTTTTTCATTCCAATTTAAAAAATGGATTAATAAATACGTAAATAGCTGTCGCATTTGCATAGAAAATAACTATGAACGTAAATCTTTTAAAAAAATGTTACAGCAAACGACAACTCCCAAGAGTCCGAATGAAATTGTTCTCATACTGGTAATTCGGATGTCGAATGAAGACATTATTAGAACATATCCGAGATATTTAGATTTCGATAAAAATTAGGATATTGAAGAAATAGTTGTAAGGGCAGTGGGATATTATAATAATACTATACATAGTTTAACTTAGTTGAAACCCATTGATTTTATAAATAAAACAGATATAGATTATCAGGAACTTTCAGATATAATGAAACATAAGAAACAGGAAGTAATAAATAATATTAATAGGGAGAATGTACCAAATTTTAGTATATCAGATTAATATATAAAAAACCCAAGGGCACGGCGACAAAAAATTGCAAAGCGATTTTTGAAATATAATAATAAGAGTAGAAATATTAATAATAAAATAGATTTTAATTTGGTAAGGAGACCTTTAAAACAGTTTCCATAATTATCGTTTAAATTACGAAAAGAGATGTTAGTTTTAAAGGGTGTTTTTTTTAGGGGTATAGAACTTCGAATTGAAATAAAACACAAGAAAATCGTTTTAAGGTCCATCAATTTGGCTTTATTGGAAGGATAATTTTATGCCATTAATGTTTAAATATGATTTCGGGCATGTGGCCGCCGCGGCTGGCTCGAATAAAGCCAATTCTACAGGTCCAATTTTCAACCACTTTTTCGAGCATATGGGGCCGTATGTCGGCAATAACGCCACGAATGTTGGCTTCCAATTCCCCTAACGTTTCTGGTTTGTTGGTGTAGACGAGCGACTTCACATATCCCCAAAGAAAATAATCCAATGGTGTCAAATCACACGACCTTGGTGGCCAATTGACAGGTCCATTCCGCGAAATTATGCGCTCATCGAATGTTTCCTTCAGTAAATCGATTGTGACGTGCGCTGTGTGGCATGTAGCGCCGTCTTGTTGGAACCACAACTCATCCACATTCATGCCATCCAATTCGGGAACAAAATAGTCGGTTATCATGGCTCTATACCGGTCTCCATTAACGGTAGCTGCCTCTCCAGCATTATTGCGGAAGAAGTATGACCCAATGACTCCACCAGCCCATAGAGCACACCAAACAGTCAGTTTTTGTGGATGTAATGGCGTTTCAAGGGTCTCATGTGGATTCTCTTCACTCCAAATGCGGCAATTTTGCTTTTTGACGTAGCCATTCAACCAAAAATGAGCCTCACCACTGAACAAAATTTTGCGATGAAAATCAGCATCGAAATCAATCTTATTTTCGGCCCATACACCAAAATCACGACGCATTGCATGGTCTCGCGGCTTTAATTCTTGCACAAGCTGGATCTTGTAAAGTCGCAAGCCAAGATCTTTGCGCAAAATCTTCCATAAAGTTGATGGACAAAGCTCCAATTGCTGTGCACGGTGGCGAATCGATTCATTCGGGTCCTCTTCAACACTTTGCTCTACAGCGGCAATTGTTTCTTCGGTGCGCACTGTTCGACGTCTCTGCGGATGCGTATTATCACATAGAGAAAACGTAGTGCGAAAACGATCCATGGTTAACCGAATTAATTGCTCTGATGGACGATTATGTCGACCATAAAATGGACGGAGCTCACGGTAAACTTCGCGCACTGAACCATTATTTTCGAAATAAATTTGCACGATTTGCAAGCGTTGTTCTTTTGTCAACCTGTTCATGATGAAATGGCAAACCAAACTGAACATAAATGACATTAGAGTTGCCAGATTTGACCACAAAATGCCAGTTTTATCTCTATTCGAAAAACAAACCTGTAAAAAAAACACCCTGTAGTTACATATGTATATATAAATTTCATGTTAATTTTTTTATATTTGTTATTTGACTCAACGGTGACTTTGTTCATTTAAAATTTAGTTAATAAAATTCGAAGAGGCTCGAATTAAGAGGGGGCGAGTTATGTATGTTCGAATATGTTTATAACCTGTTAAACTTTTAGTTTACTTTTCTTTAATTGTTTAAACAAATACGTTTGCATCTTATAAAAAAATATGTTGTTAAAAATGACAATTGTAAATCAGTTTTAGAAAAGATATCAAATAAAAAACTTTAATAATTTTCTCGTGAATAACCAAAAAGCATTCGTAACCAAATAAACTGGATATTATTGTATTTATTTAAGTAGCATATAAAATGTTCCGTTGCTGTGTTGTACGCATTGTCATAGTACATAATTGTCTACTAGTAGCGCAACTTACTCCGAATGTGCACACACACACAAACCACACAGAGTGCGTTGTATGAAATAATAAAAAAATGAAATTTAAATACTGCAATATTGAACGGGAAGACATAAAACTTCCAAATTATTGAATATAAAGCAATTATAACACGTTATCCGTTACTATAGAATGTATATTTCAGTTTAAATTGAAGTTTTTAGTTGCAGTTTTTACTTTAAAACAACTCTGAACGCGATTTCCTTCATTACACTCTCTCGGAGTACATTCATCCACTGCCTTCCACTCCGATTCGCAAAAGAAGATGCCAAACTAGCATAGTATATGTCTACGGGTACGGGTATAGTACGGGTAAACAATGTTCAAACAATGCGTACAACAGTGGATTAATGTACTCCGAGAGAGTGTAATGAAGGAAATCGCGTTCAGAGTTGTTTTAAAGTAAAAACTGCAACTAAAAACTTCAATTTAAACTGAAATATACATTCTATAGTAACTGATACCGGGTTATAACTGCTTTATATTCAATAATTTGGGAGTTTCAAGTCTTCATGTTCAATATTGCAGCATTTAAATTTGATTGTTTTATTACTGCATACAACGCACCCTGTGTGGTTTGTGTGTGTGTGCAGATTCGGAGTAAGTTGCGCTACTAGTAGACATCATTGTTTACCCGTACTAGTTTGGCATCTTCTTTTGCGAATCGGAGTGAAAGGCAGTGGATGAATGTACTCCGAGAGAGTGTAATGAAGGAAATCGCGTTCAGAGTTGTTTTAAAGTAAAAACTGCAACTAAAAACTTCAATTTAAACTGAAACATACATTCTATAGTAACGGATAACGTGTTATAATTGCTTTATATTCAATAATTTGGAAGTTTTATGTCTTCCCGTTCAATATTGCAGTATTTAAATTTAATTTTTTTATTATTGCATACAACGCACTCTGTGTGGTTTGTGTGTGTGTGCACATTCGGAGTAAGTTGCGCTACTAGTAGACATATACTATGGTCTTGAATCTGTTTAGGTAATTTGATTGCTGTAACTGGCATTTTGAAATTTGAAAAGCAAAAGCGTACGTATCATGGTTCTTTTCGGGACCTAAATTTATCACAAAAAAGGACCAAACTCCAAAACCAAACAATGTACTTAATAAGTAGATATCTATGTAACTATATTAAAAAAATGAAAAAAAATGAAGATTTAATGCGAGTAAAACCAAGTTAAAATATATTTTATGACATATGGAAAAAATTTTCAATCTTATACTCATACAATCCCCCCCAATTGTGTGTTGTTGACAAATTGTCAATATTAGTTGCCTTCCAATCAGCTATCCAGATCAGTATCCCGATCAAGAACGCACGGGAACGATACCGATCAGTTGTATGAGAGTTGTTTGTGTACATATGTGTGTTTATATATATACTCGTATGTCTGTGCTACCAAGCAATTAAGGGTACGCTGTCTAAATATCTACTACAAAAAAACTAAACAGAGCTTCTATACGGATCCGAAATTGATCCAGATAAATCACAACGTTGTTGTTGCATTTATATGCAAAATTTCTATCTGGATCTGGATCACTGCTGATTGGAACACGCCTATTGATAAATACAGAATCGGGGGAATGTATGTGTATATTTGGATTCTATTTTCGACTTTTTTTTTTGAGTTCTACTTCGAAATACTATGGGAAGTACCTACATACCTATAAAAATACCATGAGGGCTTGGGCCCTGAATATTGAAATTTAGGGAGTGCGAACATTTCCCATGCAAATTACATTTTTCAGGCGTTTCCCATATGCAATGCAAAAATTTGGCTATAAATCGTCGCCCGGATAAATTAATGTCGTATGTTGCATTTGAAGACTTTTGGGAAACCAGATTTGAAGTTTTTCTCCAAAGTCTGGGACAATATTATTAGTAAACAAAATTCTTAAATTATTTTATTTTTGTTGTTTATTGTTTATTATTTTGGAATTTATAACGGATTTTGTTCCGTAAAATTTTGTCGTACGTTACATTTGGCAACAGTTTTGCAGGAACGTATATGACATACGACAAAATTTGCTATCAATTTAACTAAATTAAAGATTTTTTTAAATAGCAAAATATTGTATTTCATTTCTCAAAAAAGTAATATAAATTCATTAATTCACAGCAAGTAGAGGCACATTAGAATGCATATCTTTACAAGAAACATCACATTTTGTTTATGAATAAACTTAAAATATAGAAATTGTCGAGAATAAGCTGCCTTTCCTCGATATATTTCTTGTACAAGTATAAAAACAAGATTGAGCACATGCTTGACCAAGGGCTTCGCCAGGCATTTTTTTACCTTTGTTGTTCACATAGGGTAGGCCTCTATTACGAAGATTTTTTCTCACATTTTTTTTCCAAATTTCGGGATTCCACTTACGTTTCCTAGTTACTGGAGACTCGCTGTAGGCTGAAGATAAATTTTGCTAGATTAAATAAAATAAGAAAATTTCTATACGTACTAGAGATTCTGACATCGGATGGCGAATTTCAAAGTTGGCTGCCAACAGCCTCTGGTGTTGAATCGATTGTCAGGGCAATATATTCATAATAATGCGTTATTGCAGAATTTTTTGATATATTTGGAATGTAGTTCGGATCTTTCTGATCATCATCTGGTGAGAAATCAAAGGATTATTGATACCGAGGTCAAAACGCGTCTTTTGATACCTTTCCCGCTATTGTTGGACGTGTTTTACCAGAATTACCGTTGTTTTCGTTGTTAATCAAGTTATTTCCATCCAATTTTATGATTAACTAATTAGAAAATATCTGGATTATTTGCAATAATTTTTCTTATGGTAATATTACTGAAAAACCCTCTTTACCATGAAAAAACAGCTAACTTATGAAGCCGCTTTAACTATTATTTTTTACAGTAGTTTTGTTTAGTAATTCTTTTTTTTTTAATAAAAAGTTGAATTTATTAATTTTATTTGTAAATATTGCGTCAGTTATGTATATGGGTGATAATAGGCCTACAGGGGAACCGCACACCCAATAAAATTTAGATAACGGGCCTACATTGCAGCCTCCTGGGTGGTGTGGGAAAGCAATGGTTAGCAAAGGGTCTAAAAGGGGTCTGATGAGCCGCGGGTGACTTCCTAAAATGAAACCCCAACCATCGCTTGCAAATAGTTTTAATTTTTCTCTAATATCAATTAAAATATAACTTCTATAATCTTTTCTAAAAAATAAAGCAAAGCTACGATAACTACAGCGCTCACGCGACGTGGAAGTTCACATAAGCGCACCCTTATATGTACGCTTGCTACACACAAAAGAAAAACAAGAAATGTTCATGCGCATTTTAGAAGACACACTTTAAATGGTAGGGAACTTGGTAATTGTTTGCTTTAGGAGACAACTGCTAAAACACGTCCAAACTTATCGGGAAAGGTATCAAAAGACGCGTTTTGCCCTCGGTAACCATAATTCGGAAGCGGATTTTCGAGTTTTTGTTTCAGTGAAGAGATATTTGCCATCAAAGTTTTCTGTCATTTTCATGTGGTTCTTGTAATCACAGATTAGGGTGTACCGAAAAGTGCAAAAAGTGTGTTCCGCGCAGAAATACTGTGGACCACGTAGCCGGTGTTGGACCGGCTAAGGGTTATTTTTTTTAAGCGCGGCCAAAGGCCGCCTACGCGGAAAGGTGTTCTGCACATAAATGCCTTGGATCAAGCCCCCTATTTGGGATCGGACCTGGGTCATTTTTGGGTTTTTTGCGAATAACTTTTCACTGAAACAAAAAACTGAAAATCCGCTTTCGGATTGTTGATACCGAAGTCAAAACGCGTTGTTTGATACCTCTCCCGATATTTTTGGACGTGTTTTAGCAGTTGTCTCCTAAAGCAAACAATTACCGGGAACTTTATTAAGATACGATATAAATAAGAAAAATGCTTTTTAAGTTGAAATATTTGAAGGTAATTATCAAATTAGCACGTCCCATTTTATTGTAAACAAAGAAGAACAGGGGAATTGCCATGGCAACATCAACTACATGGTTGTTTTTGTATAGGTAGCACAGAAATATTTATAAAGATTTCAAAGATATCAAACACTGGTAATTAAATAAGTAAAACTATTGCAAAAATAGTTCTACTTGAAATTATGCGCTTTAAACAATAATTTTCTGCAACTAATTTCTCTTATTTATTTATTTATTGTATATGTTTCCATAGCATCGCCTACTTTTTGTCTGCTGCCAATGAGTACGACTCAACGTTTAGGGGTTTAGAATATGCCCGAGGTAGGCATACCGGTCGTAAGAAGCGACTAATATGCACAAAGGTAATGACGTGCAACTCGATGGTTGATCTAGGGATATGTTGTTGTTGTTGTTGTTAACAGTGCTTCGCCCTGCCCCAGATTGGACAGGGTTACACTGAAATAACAGCCCTTGGCCGGGTGAAAAAACCCGGGTCATTCCGGTGCGATAGAACCGGATGTTGTGGGAATGAATCTAGGGATATGATGCCTCTCACCTCTCATTACCCATCTTATCCTTCCTTACGGAAGGAGGGGTGACATGACCTAGAAGGTTGCACTGGTCATACATCGCTACCACGACAGTCGGGCAGTACCGCAAGGGAATACCGGAGCGTACCGGGTTCAAATCCGGCCAAGGACTGTTAATTCGACAACACTCCCCAAGACCTTCGGGGAGTGTTTTTGTCGTTACCACAACAACAACAACTCTGCGTTTAATTGCCTCTGAATGACAAGCTCTTTACATGGTGTGCACAGCTGATACATATCTTACTTGTAGACCTTTACAATGATCGTAAACGATACTAAATTTTGTGCGGTTTTGTATGGCCCATAAGACAAAATGTTAACAACATTCTGTGAAAGTTTGTCGTATGTGGTGCTTTATTGGTGATTACGACAATATTTTACCGAGGGGTTAAAGCACGGAAAATATATGGAGAACTGTCGTATGTGAAAATTGTTTGTCACATGCGACAAAATTTGACGAAATCGCTTGTGACCTTGCACATACCACAGAATGTTACTCAATATCTCTGAAACTAGAGAAGGGAGATATCAAAAAACCGATAGTGCCATTCGACATTTAGCATAACAGCATTATTAACTCAATTCGGCCCAATTTTCACATACGACAATAATTTATCCGGGCGACGAAATATTTAAGCTTTTGAGTTGTTACACAGTTGCATTTTTTTTAATTTTCCATATAAATTACACGGGCGTTTTTTTTATTCTGATTCACGTAACTAAAGAAAGGTACTCTGCAATGCAAAATGCTGTATCCCTATCCATAGAATTTTTTTTTTAATATATCTTTTATACATTGCTACCTGAAATTTTAAATAAATATGACCTTGTTTTGTTACAGTCCTTCAAAAGAAAAGGTACCTATTTTTTTCTAGGTTTTGATAAATTTGGTTTGCGTTCCCACTAGAGACAAAATGAAATTGCAATTTTGTAATTTCCATTTTACACTCAAGTTGGAAAAAAATTTGGACCCCCCCCGAAAATATTTTCTGAATCCGTGCCTGTCTAATATTTTAATAATTCGCTTCTGATTTTACTGTTCTTTCTACAAATGTAGCGAGCTTTTCATTTAATGGCAATTTCCCTTGACTTCCTGTGAGCACGGAATGCTGTACCTTGAATAAAACGTTTACCACAGCCGTATGACTTTTCGCCACTTCGACGCATTTCATGATGCTCAAAGTCTCTTTTTTTCCAAAGCTCTCATTACAATAACTACAAACAAACTGTCGTATTCCTTTTTGTACAACACGTAAATGCCTACCAAGATTTGAAGTGAAAAAAATGTTGTAGCGGGCCTCAATGCGACATAACGACTCGATTTTACTTTATATTAAAATCGTTACAAGTTATAAATGTTCGTCATTTTTTTTTGCTGCAGTTATATATATTGCATTTTTGTTAAAAAGATGTGTTTCTAATCAATTCGGTTTATAATACATTTAATCACAGTATTTGAAGAATAAATTAATGACTTATGGTGTTATTCTCAGTTTGCTTGTCATCTACAAACGAGGTGGTGACAGCTGCAATGAATATTGCAAAATTATAGGAATAAGCGGCATTGGGCTATAACAATTGTCAGTAGTCACGATGACAAGCTGCCCCAGAATAGGGCAGTTAGAGCCTTTTTCACCATAAACAATTAAAGCTAACTAGCAGTTAAACTGACATAAATCGTTAGGCTATTTTTCATATAAAGTGCCCTTAGTGAGCCTTCGACAATGAAATTCTGCCACGAAAAAGGTTTTTGCAAATATTTCACAAATTAATAACAATTATTGTTCTTCGGAGGATGATTCTTGATACCAATTGAAAAAAAAAACTTACTACGCAATTTGAAATCAAATACTTGAAGGGCACATTTATACCACAAGACGTAATTTTCAAGTACTATCTTGCCATTTTGCAATATGCGTATTCGAAATTAAGTTTCTTTTGTTTTGTCAAAATTTCAACAGCTGATCGTTTGATTGATTTACTGGATGAAGTAAGCAAAAATTTCTTTTGACTAACGCTGGTAACAGAGAGAAGTTTATTTGTTCACTTCTTTGTGTTCTAAGAATTCAGCGAACCGATTAAAGCATGGATTTCGAATAAGTTGTGACTGTTGTTGTTGTTGTTGTTGTGGTAACGACAAAACACTCCCCGAAGGTTTTGGGGAGTGTTGTCGAATTAACAGTCCTTGGCCGGATTTGAACCTGGTACGCTCCGGTACTCCCTAGCGGTACTGCCCGACTGTCGTGGTAGCGATTTATGACCAGTGAAACCTTCTTGGCCATGTTACCCCTCCTTCCGTAAGGAAGGATAAGATGGGTAATGAGAGGTGAGAGGCATCATATCCGTAGATCGACCATCGAGTTGCACGTCATTACCTTTGTGCATATTAGTCGCCTCTTACGACCGGTATGCCTACCTCGGGCATATTCTAAACCCCTAACCCGCAGGGGGTAATAAGTTGTTACTGTTTCTTATTGCTTCTGACTCGTACGGGTCAAAACTTTTAATTTGTACATCTTAAAAAAAAGCAATGACATGTCGTGATTATTATTTAGAATTAAAGTATTAGCTAAAAAGGTGACGGTGGAAAAATCATTGAATGACGTGTATCTCCACCATGACGGCCGCAATATTTGCTACCTTGATATATAAATACTTATAAATTTCATAATTTTTGGCCAACCATTTCACAGCAATATTACGACCTCTATATTACTCCACCGCTGAACAAAGCAGTAAACAAAGATGTAAAGGGCGTAGTCCTAAAAGTAAACTACGAATTTAAGTTAGTTGCAGCCTTTTTTTAAAGATAGCTCGTATAAAATGATGACAAAGAGCTGCAACTAAATTTAAGTCATAGTCTATGGGGCACAGTCATAATCAAATGTAAGTATGACTTACTCTGAATTTGACATTCGTGTAAAGCGGTTGTGAATATTGCTGTGCTCCTTTCTTTGTGCCTTATAAAAGTGCCGCTTAGTGATTTTCAAACAAACGGTTCTTTTCCCGTTATTTTCTCAGTGGAAAAATTTTGAGAATTTATAGTGAACTTCTGCAATTATAATTTAAACCTAATTCAATCTAAATAATTTCGATTAGTGGTTGATATTTTCTTGCTGGTCCCCATGAGGGACGAACCTAAGAGACGGTGTGATGATTTTGAAACCTTTTACCAAAATGCGGTAAAAGGTGATGGTGCTAATTTAAGAAAAGCGGAAAGCTTGGACAATATTGTAAAGAAAGCTAAAGTGACTTCCTCAATGGCGGCTGCAAAGTGCAGTCAGTCATCTGCAGCTGCAGAATTACCGGCAGCCTCTGAGCGGCCAAATCATACTTTAGACAAGCAACTAAAAGAGGCTATGGAGACCGAACTTCCAGAATCCTCTAATTTTGATGTCCAACCCGAGACCACGACTTTGGAAAATGTTTCTGCTGAGGCAGTACAGGATCCCAGACCGGCTCTCACTTCATCTGGCAATTTGACATACGCACCTGATGATGATGTTAAATTTATGGTATTGGTGGATGTTCTTCCTGACACCAATGGAAGAAAAAAAAACGTTTACTCCAACCTTTTCTTTTTAGACTTGATTGAAGATTTTGACTTAACTGACTTAATTGATGTTACCATGATTGGTAATGGTAGAGCAAAGCTCACCTTTAAATCAGCCATGGCTGCTAACAATTTTCTGAAAAATTACTTTGACGTAAAAAATTTAAAAGCATAGTACATTCCGATCACCTTTTTGTGTAAATTTGGGGTAATCAGACATATTCCCACTAAATATGCAGATAGTGACATTATGGCGTCAATCGAATCACCGGTCAGTGTAGTCTAAGTGGAAAGATTTATGCGTAAGGTTGAAGGTGTTTTGACTCCCACCAACACGGTTAAGATAGGGTTTAAAGGAAATGCCATACCCAAGGAAGTACGTTTCAAAATGTGTAATTGCAAAGTGGAATATTTCATCCCGGCTATAAAACAGTGTAAAAAATGTGGTCTTCTAGGCCACATTGCGGCTTTTTGTAGATCGACCAGCTCGCGGTGTTTAGCTTGTGGTAAATGTCCACCTTGCCAAGAAACATGTAATAATACATCTTGTATTTTATGTGGTGCAAAAGAGCACACCTCCCTCTTCAAAAACTGCCCGGTAAAAATCGAACGGCAAAATGTCAAGAAGGTTTTTACTATTGAGAATATTTCTTATAAGAAATACAAGTCAAAGACGGGAATAGCTCAAACCAATTTGATCTTTTTGTGGACTACGACAAAGACTTCCCAGACACCTTGAAATCTCATTCACCTAATATACCATATACAAAAATTGTCCAAAGGAAGGTGAAGGTCATGCCTTCAAACCCCAATTTTCCATCCATTGAGTATGAACAATTTGAACCTTCTGGCCCCTCTGTCAACAACCACATTGTGACAGAGTATGAAAAGTTACTACATGCTTTCCTGAAAGCTTTTTCAGACCTAAACAATAAACTTAATATACCTGACATGGGTAACCTCATATCAGTTTTTCAAAATAATTTGCAGGCCATTGCTTCCAATTGCAATAGTACAAGTCTTAACTCAATCCAAAATGAGGGTGCTTCAATATAACGTTCAAAATTTTAAAACTAATAAGGACTTGATTGAAATGTATGTTAACTCTAATCAAATCGATGTTTGTGTTCTATCGGATGTTTTTAGTTTTAATGAAAATGATTCGAGACTAAAATTACTCAATTATAATATGGTTTCAAAATTTCTTTCTGATGGTTATGGTGGTGTTGCCATTGCGGTGAAAACCCACATTAAATTCAAAAACATTAGTTTTCAATCACAGGCTGATGTTAAAGTAATCAAAACAATTAATCTTGAGCCAAATTTCATACTTTTCTCGGTCTATTTCCCACCTTCTTTTCCTACTCAGGCGTTTAAGGACGAACTGAATAAAATATTAATTTTGATTCTATGTGGAGATTTCAATTCTAGATCGGCTGTGTATGGCGATGTTCTTACCAATGCCAGAGGTAGAGTTTTGATGGATGCAATTAATTTATCGTCCTTACATTGTCTCAATGACAAAAATTTCACGTTTTATAGCAGACAAGGGCCTGGGCTGAGTCAAAGGGGTAGTGTTTTGGACCTTAGTTTTACAAATGCTTCCAATCTTGGCTTTTCCTGGAATATTCTGAATGTATATTTAGGAAAAAGTCATCATAAGCCTATTTTAATTGAAGTTTCACATATTCAAACTAAGGTACACCAATTTGTTGCCAGGAATAGCCTTTTGGCTAATCTTGGGAAAGCAAATGTGCCATCGAATTTTCCTGATATTGAACAGCTGTTTAAGACAAGCATTAAAGAGGCAACTTATGTCTGTACGCAAAACAAAACGCCAAAAAGCTGGTGGAAAAATTATCTTACGGCTGCTTTTCGTAGAATGAAAGCTGCTAGACAAAAGGCGAACAAATATGGTACAACTGCTAATTATCAGGCCTTCAAAGAGGCTCTGCAGGATTGGAAGGCTATGGTTAAAAATGCAAAACAAGAAAATTTCAAGAAGCATTTAGATAACCTCAGCTATTCGTGCAATGAAAAATTCCCAAAACTCCACCGTTGCTTCGGCGGCTTGGGATTCTGTTCAAAAAGCTAACTATTTGAATTTTTTGAAAAATCAAGTACCTATCTATGGTTCTTTATCTCTACCTCAGCAATCGTACTGCAAGGAGGCTTTCTCCTTTGATAAACTTTCCGCTGCACTGCTTGATAAGACCAAGGCAAGGGCTGCTGGTTGTGATGGCATTAAATATGACATGTTTCTGGCGCTCTCTGTGGAGGGCCTACAGCAGGTCTTGATGGCTGTTAACAAATGTTGGCAAAATAATACTATTTTGGATTCATGGAGACTTATTGAAATTGTACCCCTACCAAAAAAGGAAAAGACCTAAGCAACATAGAAAATTTTCGTCCCATATCCTTAATATCTGTATCAGTTAAAATTATCAATTTAATGATCAAAAATAGACTAACCAACTTTGTTAAGGAGAATAAGTCAGTCAGCATGTGTCTAAACGAGATGTCCCATCTTGTAATGTCCCGAAAACGTTTAGGATTAAAGGTGGTAATGTGTTCTTTAGATATTAACAGGGTCTGTGATTGTGTCAACTTGACAAGACTAAGTCAGATTTTTGAATCGATGGAGTGCCCTTATGAGGTCTTAACATGGATACTGTGCTTCTTTTCAGAAAGAATGCTCTGTCTTGGAGGTGAATCTGTTAAAGTGCTCGGCGGGCTTCCTCAGGGCAGTGTTCTGAGCCCAATAATTTTTAATATTTACACCAAAACCTTGCATGCTCTGGAAGATGAGTCCTGTTCTATCTTTCAGTATGCGGATGATTTCTTAATCCTAGCCTATGCAAGAATATTTGAAGACGCAAAGAATATTTTAAGACGGAAGTTAGACCAATTTTACAATCTGTGCCTTGACTTAAACTTGTCCTTTAATATTGAAAAAACTCAATGTATTTACTTCGCTAAAGGTTAACCGAAAAAGTTAGACCTAAAAATTCAGAATATTGAGGTTAAACAAGTCAAGCCTTTGAAATTTCTAGGGAAAACTATTAATACTTCTCTCACTGTCTCAGAACACTACCAGAAAGTTTTCAAGGAAACACAAAGTAATTCCAACGCTTTTGAAATGATGTCGCCCTATGTCTCCTTAAATCTTTACAAAAGTCTTGTACGCTCCAAAGTAGAAACAATCAGATCTACTACATGCCACTCACCGCAGTACATTGATAAGCACATTGAAGCGTATCAAACCCGTCATTTTCGCAGATGCCTGGGTGTCCCTCTATCAACACCAGTCCATGTTCTTTATGCATTAGCTTGTGAGCTACCTCCGAAAGATCGTTCGCTACTTCTTACGTCAAAGGAACTCATAAAAATAAAATTTTATAACCCTGTTTTATTCCAAAATGTACAAAACTTTGCGTCTGTTCTCTCCAGTTATGCCTTTTGCTATTCAAGATTCAAAGATATATTTGATAATGTGTCTACTGAAGTCGCATGCGCTCGTCTATCAAAGTTCACCTCTGTTTTAAATCCTTTGGCGGAGTATGGTAATAGGAAGACTGATATACCAACCAGGGTTATCTTGGCAGTATATTCTGAAATCCATGAAAAGTATAAGTCCTTGAACTATACTGTTTTTGCCACCGATGGTTTGGTAGCAGATAACACAACGGGTATCGGAGTTTTCAATGTCAGGGAACTACACCATAAAATTATAAGTAACTAAAAAATTAGCATCTTCAACAGCCGAATTACTGGCCATAAGAGCTGCGGTTAAATCTGCGGGCATCGTTCGGATGAAGAACGTGGTAATTTTTACGGACAGCAAATCCTCATTACTACTTTTACAAAAAAACTTTACCAATAATAACATAGTAAGCGACATTATTAATATAGTAGAGACATCTCAGATTCAGAGGTGTGACCTGGTTTGGGTTCCTGGGCATGCCGGTTTTAAACTAAATGAAATAGCGGATCGGACGGCTAGGCGGGGGTTGGAATCTGGTCATAACATAGTCATTAAATACACACCAAAAGATGCTGCAAATTTGATTACAGACCAACTCAGAGACTGTGCTGGAATGAAAGCTACAAAACTAAATGTCAGTCCAAAGGGACTTTTTTCTATGATATCTGTTTATCTGTTCCTGTGAAGCCATGGTTCAAGAAAGTCAATATGCCGTCTTATGACATAAAGCTTTTAAATCGCCTGATGACTGGACATGCATATGATAAACCATACTTTTGTAAGGTGGGCATCGTTCCTTCTGATGTATGTACTACTTGTGTCGAGCAAGAAAGTGTTAACCACGTAATTTTTGTGTGCAGTAAATTTAATAATTTAAGAAATAAATTTCAGTTTTTTACTTTATACAATGATATAAAAAGGCTTCTCAAATCCAAAGATCTCAAAGTATTTTCTGAACTAGTCGCTTATATCAAAGAAGCGAGAATTGACATATAAAAAATGTGTTTTTTTTTGTTTATTTTTTTAATTGTCTAAAATCACTTTTATAAGCTAGAGGAATAAAGAATTGCTTCCTTAGCATTTAGCTCCCAGCCATGCGGCTTATTATAATTTTGCCAATATATCTCACTTAAGCTACTTTTTTCATTTGATCTGGCATTATCGACTATGTCGTTAGCCAATTTTTTCTCAACTATCATATGTTGAGCAAACCCCAAAAAAAAAAAAAAAAAAAAAAAAAAAAAAAAAAAAAGGATGACTTAAATTTTGTTGGAGCTATTTGACGAAGTTTATATGGTCATACTTAACTTTGACTATGCGCCTATCAATCTATTCCAAATTTTCAGAGTCAATCACAGGGTAAGTCAATTATGTTTTACATATATTGTGAATTAGGAGTTGAGAACAAGAAGAAATAAAGAAACGTCATTCTGGTATATGGAAATTTCTTTTTGTAGATTTTGTTAAAATAGCAAAAGCCGGAAATTTCCTTTAATAACGCATTCATAGAAATTTTTAAAGTGTTTTCATATATTTTGGAGAAGTATTAAGAACACGATAGTTTTTATTTTCCTTAAGTAAAAATTATGAATCTATGCGCCGTGCCAACTGAACGACCAGACGACGATGGCGACCAACGTTGGATTTGGTATTATTGTATTTTCTCCCTTGTAAATATTTCATCGTCATAATTATAATTTTAGCATTCATCGTCGCTTTATTTCCGAAAGCCGCGAGAAGGATCCCGATGTCATATTTCTGGGCGATTGTGTGTTAGAAACACTGCAAGACTCGGAAACATGGAATCAATATTTTGCACCGATGCATTGCCTTAACTTTAGTATACGCGGCGATCGTACGGAAAATGTATTGTGGCGTGTTGAAAATGGTGAATTGGATAATGTTAAACCTAGGGTAAGTCTATTTGTGATTTGTAGTCTCCGGGGGATCTTTCATAGTTTAAGATGTGAGGCAGTGCTTAAATGTATTTTTGTCAAGTTGTTGCTGTTTTTAGCAGTATTGCTCAGTGCCAAATAAATGTATAACACTTGACGTGAGCCCAATTGTGTAGTACGGAAATTACATCCCTTCTGTTTTCACCTCAGTGACATTGCCACTGAGTAAGCCCTTGAACCGGTAGGCCCTCAACAACATGAGACAAAGCTGACAAACTTTTTTGTCAGGGTCTTTAACATCACCCAAAGTTTTTAATTTCATTAGTCGGCTGCCGCCCAGTAAAAGCCCAATCAAAATTCCGTGGGAAACGCAAATCACTCTGGCCCAACTCTGGTCTGGATACTGTGATAGATTAAACGCTTTTTTGTCCAGACTACACGTACAAGTGTAGTGTGCCCTCAAAACATCAGAAATACTTGAGCTATGTATACATAAATTATGTAAAATTTTTTAGGATTCTGCCTCTTATTAGACCCGTCTTTAAAAATAAATCAAGGTGCTAATATTTTTGATAACTACTTAATACTACTAATAAAAGAGGAAAATACTGTTGACAGACACGTTTATGGTTACTCGAAAACCTTGATAGGGGCGAATGTTTTGTATCATTGACTTTTTAAAATTCTTTTTCAGATTGTGGTTTTGCATGTAGGCACAAATAACATAGAAAATACTGCAGATCAAATAGCCGAAGGTATTATGACAATAGTACATAGAATACGAGAGAAGTTACCAGACACTTACATTGTAATACCAGTGAGTCTAAAACCATTTATTGATCACTCCATATTTCCCATTATTATAAATGGTAATAATTGAATTTTCCAGACTTTACTGCCCCGTGGCCAACTACCGAATAAATTGAGAGATAAGAATGCTGAAGTGAATCGACTTGTCAAGGAGAAAGTAATCGGTCTAAATCAAGTGCAAATAGTTTGTATTGACAAAGGTCTATTACAAACAGACAACACCATAAGTCATCACGATATGTTCGACTATAAGAACTTGACGAATAGTGGCGCGAAAAAGACTTTTGAACCAGTTCATGATTTACTATCTCAAATTTTGAATGAAAACGAACCAGAAAAGGATCTACTAACACCATCGGAATAGTTGTGTGCAGGAGGTGAACATACCATCAAAGTCACCAGCTTTAGTTATAGAGAGAAGATTTTTATATAATTGGCATCATGAAAATTTAAATAACAAAAAAAAAAAAAATCTAAGACTATGCCAGATACGAACGTTTCCTTGGTAGCTTAAAGCGGCAATTGGTCATTTTTACAAATGCGTACATATAACCACTAACTTATTTACATACCCACAAAAAGAATATCTCATCCAAAATATATTTTACATTATTTATTATATTTTACTTAAAATGCATGAACTCATAATTAATCGCGCCTACATAAATTTTTTATATATAAGTGAATTTTCCAAAGATTAGTTTGGCAGTATTGCGCTTGCTTAGAAGAAATCAATAATTTGTACATTGTATGGTTAAACTTTAAAGGAATGGATCTCAAAATCGAAGATAGTTATAAAAAGCAAACATTCCACATCGTCTCACAGAATTGTATAAAAACTTGACTTTTAGTGGCAGCCTATGAATTGCAAAATAAATAAATTAAAAATAAACAAACATATTCTTCCAGATTCTCATTATCTGAGTCATATTATATTTGTATTTTTTTTTATTACATTATAAATATGTCTACTTATTAAGTTGCAAATAAAACATATTTTTTTATGCTGGAATTTAGATCTGGGTTTGTTCGAACTCCTTTGGGTATTTTACAATGTATGGTGGTAAAGGGGAATGGAGTTTGGAATTTCAAGATTATATCAAGTAGATGAGAACGAGCTCAATGAAAACAAAAGGACGTTTTGATTGCACGTCCGGTGTAGTTCATTTACACAATTCCCGTTAAACAGCTTTCAATTGACGGAAGTCGTTCGATAAGCTGCCAAATTATTCACCGATAAGCCACCCATTTTTTATGTACATGTTAAGCTTTCTAGATGGTCGCAAAAAATAGCATTGGTAATTTAAAATTTTAAAATCCTTGTAAAACATCTCCCTTTTGCTTTAAGGCACAGCGTGAAATTTTTCTTCGCTCTAGTCAAGATCAACTCCTACGAATGCCTATGTCTTACAATAATAATCGTTTCAGTGGGTTTGCGGTGCAATCTGGGAGAAGTATTGTCACTACTACACTGCAGGGAGTGAAATTCCGATTACATCTTCAAATTTCAAAGATCATCATTTCTAAATTGTTGTATATTGTATGTATCCAATATAAATTCCCAAGGATTTTTGGTCGCCAAACCTGAAATTAAAATTTACAAACATATATTTTTATGATTTTTTTTCAATACAAACTTATTTCCTTGATCGTAAAATTTTTCGCGCTTTTATTATTACGAATATTTATGTATAAACATACGTATAGAGAAAAATATCACTACGTACTGGAAAGAGATTTAAGCATAGCATAAGAAAATGAACAAAAACAAAATTCAGATATAGCGTATATCCTGTAACAATTAGAATACTGTATAACTATATATGTATGAATAAGTATAAATATGATACTGAGGTTTGCTTCAGTGTTGAAGCAAACCAAATAATATAATTGGAACTAACTTAAACTCTATATAGCAGCTTAAATTATACATGGAATAATATAACATATGTACACAAGCAATGATAAATACTTAATAAATTAAAAATATTTCACAAATTTGCAATTTACAACATACAATAAGTTTCACAAAAAGGGTGTGTAAATAGCACTGATATAGGTAGGTAAACTCAATTATTAACAAAAAACGGTTCATTCGTGCATTTGTTATCATTTAAAAATATTTGTTTTTGTTTTAGTAGAAAAAACAATCCAAAAAATAACACATCATTCTCCACCATATACATAGGCCCCGTACCAAAGCAAACTTTTTACTCCATTTTCTTTTTCAGTTTGTTCTTCAGCAATCCAGGTAAAAGAGAAATCAGTGCGCAAACGCACAGCAAGCCCATCGATGTCCATGAGAAGGCCTCGCTAGAGCTGGCCATCTTTTGTAGTGTTTTGCCAGCTTGTATGGCAACAATGGATGGTGGCGCTACACCAAAAAATGTACCCAAAGCGAAAGTGTATACGGGTACACCAATCACAGGCGATGCCAAGTTGATGAACCAGTTCGGTAAAATGGGCGTCATGCGCAGGAACAGCATATAATTGAAGAGACTGTCACGATGCTTCTCAACATGATTGGACCATTCGCTTGTTTTTTTCGGCCAGAAGTGGCGTATCAGTCGACGTCCGACTAAATTTGAAAGGCTATAACAAAGTGTTGCACCCAGCGACGAACAGAAGCAAATAAGAAATAGAGCGATGGGAAATTTGTAAAGAAATCCCAAAAGAATGGAAAGGAACAATGATCCTGGAATGGCAAAAGTTTGTAGACTGTATATACAATAGTTAGTTAAGGAAAACAATTTGCAGTTTAATGATTTTAGAACAAAAGCCAAACGGTTTCACTTGCTAGGCCCTACTGAGTTGAAAAAAAAAACAGATGAAGGTTGAATTGGTTTTTATGATGTTTCTAATTGCCATCAGTTAATGCTGAAATAGAACGACTGCGCTTTGATTCGCAACCGTGATGACAAATATACCATTGGAAATACCTAAATTTTCTCTTTATGAACTAGGTAAAAATTTAAAATCAATTCGTACCCAGAAATATAGATTTCATTTATGCAGGCTTCCGATCCCCGAGGTACAAAACTCATAGTCCGTAAATCTATATTTTGCGAAATTTCTTAAGGCGAATTTTGTTCTCAACTGACCTTCTCCACGGCATGGATATTAAACAAATCTTACAATAAATTAATTATGTATGTATGTACTTAACAATAGCAAAACAACAACGAATCGGCCAAAACAACAATGAATACCATGTTTGACCAGGCACTCATACATAACTAAACACGGCAGACGGCCTTGCATGTGTATGTCCAATCGAAATGAGGCCAAGGTCTTTCTTATTGGTTCGTTGATGGAGGTGGGACTCAGATGACATAAGCAGACATCCCGTAGCAGTTCTGATGGCGGTGTTTTGGCAGACTTGCAAGCAATTTCCTCCAATTGGTTTCAGCAAGGGCGCAGCGTAGTCAATAACCAGTCGGCCAATAGCCTTATATGTAGCAAGCAATGTTTCTTTGTCTTTCCCCCAATTACTGCCGGCCAGTCAAGTATCGAAATATAGAAATTAAACAAAAGAGGAGAGAACACCACCTTGCGGTACCCCTTGTTTTATTCTTCGTGGCCTAGATTTCTTGTTCCTGAATTTGACTGATGCCTGTCGACCATTGAGGTAATTAGCGGTCCACCTTTTAAGGCCGGCAGGGCGCGGTGTCTCTTCCAGGTCTCGAAGGAGTGTGACGTGGTTGACCGTATCAAATGCATTTGATAGGTCAAGTGCCACGAGAACCGTCCTATGGTTTGGTGGGTGTTGATTCAAACCATGAGTTATCTGTGTTGTAATGGCATTCAAAGCGGATGTAGTCCTGTGAGATTTGCGGAAACCATGCTGGTGATCGGCCAATTTCAGATTTGAAATAAAGTAGGGGAGCAGAATGGTATCTAGTAATTTCGCAACCGGCGAAACGAGGGATATCGGACGATAAGAATCTCCTTGGTTCGCCGGCTTCCCTGGTTTTAGTAGGGGAACTACAATCGCCTGTTTCCATACCTCAGGTATGACGAAAATAATTAGAGAAAGGTTAAAAAGAGCCGCTAAATAACTCTGGCATCTTCATGGCGATTCCGTCGGGTCCGATGGATTTTGAGGGTTTGGCCTTCATTATGGCTTCCTTAACCTTTGCGACTGAGACGGCAATGGGCGCAGTGGAGTGTTCGTGTTTGTGCGCACGTCGGATGACTCTTCTTTTAGTCCTATCCGCAAGTGGCCATTGCATTTGGTCGGATTGGATAGGGCCTTGACCATCGACCATAATTTGCCGACCCCGCCGGAGCGTTTGCATGCCTCAAGGTGTTGTTTCCACTTTTTCAGTTTGTGTTCGTTGACTGTCCTACGAATTTCCGCATTGAGATCTTTGATTCTGGGATATGCGGGATTGATGGGTCTCACTTGGTTACGTTCTCTTGCCATCGCCGCAGCTTCTGTAGGAAAATTTCGGACGAATTTCTGGTATGCTACCAGCAAGAATAAAGCGGCCTGAGGCTGAATCAATGACCTTGTGAAACTCTCTTTCACCTTTGCGTACGTCTGTCGGAGTGGAGGGAGGAGCGCTCTGTATAGTCTGTAAAGCGGTCCCAGGCCGCTTTGGTGAAGTTAATGTATGTACGACTGATAAAGTCGTTATGAAGTCGGTCGGTCGTTCAAAGGAGTAGGATGGGTAGGTGGTCTGAAGCTAATGTCGAAGTTAATTAAGCCCGCGCTCGTTATGGAGATGTCTGGCGAACTGTGGCAGTTACCTGCCACCCTGGTGGGGGTATCTCCATTGACTGTACAGAATGCTGAGTTGTCTATTTGGTCTGCAATTGCGTGTCCTCTGCTGTCTGCTGGCAAGTTGGAGTACCAGAGATCGTGATGTGCGTTGAAGTCGCCTAGGATTAGACGGTTATCGCCCCTTAACAACGCACTAATGTCGGGATGATAATCTCTGGGACAACATGTGGCAGGGGAAATATATACGGCGTCTCCTGACCGGACTGCTATGCTTTGGCATTCAAGGTAGAGTCCGAGAGAGGGATCGACGTCAGGGGAAAATAGATTATATTGTACAGAGTGATGTGTAATGAACGCAAGGCCACCCCCATGACCGCTGGGACGGTCTTTTCGATGTACATTATACCCATCACAAGTTCGTAAGTCCGATCTTGTGTTCAATTTTGTGTCTTGTATCGCGGCGATTTTGATGTGCGAGTTCATAAAGTCAGTTATCTCCGCGATCTTTCCAGCTAATCCGTTGCAGTTCAGCTGTAAATTTTGAAGCGTGTAGAAGGGGAGAGGGGGAAATGCTAGGCTTGAGGGACGGATGCGCTTGCCTAGGTGGAGTTGGCTAAGGCCTAAACTATGTCGCAGTCTAGAGTTGACAGCGCCACGGCCGTTGTTATCTGGCGTGGAAGGCGGCTGTGTACTGCAACAGGGGGCTATGAACGTATCCGCCCAGAGGTTTCGAGCCCAGAGCACATAAGAGTGTGACACAGGCCAAGGCAATTGTTGCACTTGACCGATGTCGCAGGCTGGAAGCATGGGGGGCGACATTGGGGACAGAGAAAGAGGGGACTGACGATCGGCGTTGCTCATATCTGGCCTATTCCGGAGGGGATAAGAGTGTTGAGCGGCCCTGCGAGATGGAGACGCTGGTGAGCGTGAGCGTCAGTCGGAAGTGGGTGAGGCGAGAATGGCAGCAGTGCTGCCAGTCGTGTAGACTGACCCACCATTGTGACAAATTGAAGTTGGTAGAGGCGGTAGGGGAGCGCCAGAGCGACGTGTACCGCGGGACGCCCTTAGGCGTGTACAGCATGGTGCCTCGAAAGTAATAAAGAAAGGGTTAAGCCCTGAGCATCCAGATTTATGTAGCCATCTCTTACGCTTAATATAAATTTTCTTCCAGCAAACGCAGCAGATCCAATCTCTTGGTCCAGGGTTAGGTTCGACCCCAGCCCGTAACAAGAGACAATGGAGGAACCCAGCTGCCAGGGTTTGCTCCGAGGATGACAACTTAAGGGTGGGACGAGACAGATTAGACAGGGTTACACTGAAATAACAGCCCTTGGCCGGGTAAAAAAAACCGGGTCATTCCGGTACGATAGAACCGGCTGTTGTGGGAATGTTTATGGTTTTGTGAAAGTAAGTAGCTCTTCTTCTGGCTCTTATTGGAAATGCTTATGAATTGCTATTATCTAACTCTATGCTGAAGGTAGTAAATAATTAAGCAGTTTAAAGCACTAGTTTTATTTGCATAGCAAATACAGTATCTGTTCAGTGGGATTTGTGTCGTAATCACGAAATTCGATAGAAATTATTTACCAAAATCTAATCATTTCTATAGAAATTTGGTAATTAATCGGATTTTGCGACTACTACCACTTACCGCCGCATTCCGACATATTTGTTGAGTATTTTGGCGAGGAGGTCCTGGTCATGTTGGTAGTGTGCTGACAGTTAAGGTTTAAGTGACGGAACAGATAAAATCAAAATCCATTCGAAGAGATTGATGGCAATGGTTGGTAAGGAAAGTGTCGATTAAGCAGTACGAAATATCGTTACAACCGCAATAACACAACATCAAAATGGTGTAAGAAAAAGTATTTTAATGACAGATGTCGTCTGGAACTCGTCTTTAATCTCCTCGGAGCAATAAAGCTCCAAATTATTATTATTGCCTCTATCACAACAACAACTTGGGTTCGTATCCCAGTGCCCGAGAAGGGGTCTGATGAGAAGTTGGCGACTTCGAAACATGTCATCCCATACCTCGCTGTATATATCGTTGTAATTTTTCTCTAATATAAATTAACAAACAATAAAAAAATTCGAGCACTGATCCAACAACAATTACCTCAACAACTGCGTATGTTTGGTGGAGAGTAAAAAAATACCAATATGAACACTCATCTGCCACATTTACGTTTCTGTTTAAGTAAATCTGCCACTGTTATACAAAAAAAAAATATAAAGGATCATAAAGCACAAAATGACGTATTTAAATTAAAAATTTAAATGCTCTAATGAATTAGCAGACTATAACTGTATGTATGTTTGTTGCTCTTGTGCCTTTTCAATCGGCAAATACTTGGCATGCGTGTGGCGATATCGTGCCACAAGTTGTTTAGCGCGTTAATTTATGTCAAATTTTTTTTAGGTTTAAACAAATTTTTTGAAAAGGATACAAAACATAAGCGGTGATAACGGCAAACATTACTTCGAAATAATACAAATCCTTGTAGCGATCCAAAACTTTAGCTAGCATTTTAGCATCCTTAATATCACGGGGGATTTTAATATGTTGCTTCTCCGATCTAAAAAGTAGGAAAAAGAGAGTTAATTAATTCAAATAAACGTATGTATATATGCGAATAAAAGTGAACGAGGATAGACCGTGTAAAATAAAAATTTGTTGCTCAAATATACCCACATTTTGAAATTGATAACCATGCCATGAATTAAATGGCCGCGGTTCTTTGAGGTTTCGTCAGTATATGTACCAGCAACAAAAAATGTGACCTAAACTTTAAGATATACCTCCATTAATACAAAAAATGCGTCAATCCATCTAGTAGGTAGTTACCACATGAACCAGGTTTAAGCTTACATATTCGCCCTATAACATATTCACTACATTTATAAAACTTATTTGAACCTGAGGGATTCTAAACATCGATGCAGCATACAATGTTGTTGTTGTGGTAACGACAAAAACACTCCCCAAGGTTTTGGGGAGTGTTGTCGAATTAACAGTCCTTGACCGAATTTGAATCCGGTACGCTCCGGTACTGTTGTTGTTGTGGTACCGAAAAAACACTCCGGTACTCCCTTGCGGTACTGCCCGACTGTCGTGGTAGCGTCATGTCACCTCTCCTTCCATAAGGAAGGAGAGATGGGTAATGAGAGGTGAGAGGCATCATATCCGTAGATCAACCATCGAGTTGCACGTCATTACCTTTGTGCATATAGTCGCCTCTTACGACCGGTATGCCTACATCGGGCATATTCTAAACCCCTAACCCGCAGGGACAGACAACTACTTGAGGCTGATACACCCCATTGGAAAATAAGGAAACATCTTCTAAGATATGTCATCACATGACTAAGATGCTTGATCCAGAGGATCACTGGTGTGACTTCAACAGAATCCATGCAGAGTCCAATTCCTTTATGAAGTCCGGTTAACCCAGTTATACAGGCAAAACAACCTTCTTTAGAGAACAACTCTATTTTCCGAATTCAGTCTGGTTATTGGTAGAGGTCAAACTCTTATTTATCCGGACGAAACCTCGACATATATATATGGGATTATTCTGTAATAACAGCGTTTGGTGGTAAAGCGCAAGTAATGGGTACATGAAACCGGCGGTCGAGCGAATGTACATAGCTGTGTGCATATAAACATCAGCCAGAAACTTAAATAAGAAATCAAACAAAAGTAAATGACGTAATATTAGTACTGATCACTGATCGGTATCGTGACGTGTTAGCTTGGTGGCCCAGACACTTGACATAATTTCAATTTATTTGTTGGGGTTTTAAATTATAATTTCGTAATCTCTTCGTAGGCGTGAGTATAATCTAAGTTTGGGTAATGCAGTTTTTAATTACACAACTTTTTTTTTAAAGAAGGAAGGAGATATGTGTATGTATGTATATTAGAGGGTATAATAAATAATAAAAAACCACGTGCTTAAAAATATAAAGTTATTTGCAATATCGAAAAGAATTGTATGCCCTGTCTAGAACTTGTTGTACCTTCTATAAATGGAACTCTCAGCTTTATTAGGCATATATAGCCAAGGTCTGGCATAACAATCTTTATCAAAAAGATTTTATGTATACATATCTTGTATGCTCAGAAACCCCTTTACCCAACCTAAGTGCGACCTTGTTGGGGTATGTACAGCGAATTTTTTTCAATACTCTCTACGAAATCTGAAAAACCAAAGGTATTTTATATAAACGTGAAGATGATAGGAGTAATTAATATAAAAAAAGTACTCATACTCCAAACTTTACATAGGTGGAAAGGTTTAAGAGTTATCGACAAATTATATGCAATGTCAGACCGGGTGCTTTGAAATGCAGTGCTCAAAAGGCAAAAGCTTTTTGCTTCACGGTGTGCACCGAACACACGAACACAAATTTAGTTTTGGTACAGATGTGTATACATAAGCTAAATATAATCAACAATTTTAAAAATGCTGGGAACACAAAGAATTTCTGTGACCTTATACTGAATGCGGAAACATTATTTTAAGAATTAGATACAAAGAATTTTGAATTTTTTAAACCTTCAACTACTACTTTATTTTCATTTATAACAGTATCAAAGTACTATGCAGGTGATACTCGTTCTAGATAATCAAAGAACTGTGAAACCTTAGACACCTTCAAAAGAGATATATATTGGAAAGACGAACTTTGAAACATTTTCTCATATAACCCCATAATATGCATCTTATACATATTATCCCGATTAAATTTTCTTTGAATACTATAAGAAAACGTTGCTGATTTTAATTTTTGTTTAATAGTTTATCTAAAAACGTGCAAAAGTACAAACATACATGGCAACAATTAAATAAACAAAAATTCAACCAGACGTGACGTTATAACCACGTACATATCTATCTACAACAACAAATACAAAAAGATTTTGAAATGATCACCCCATATTGGCTCAAAGCGAATACACATATCTACATACATATATGTTATATTCATACTTACTCATTCAATTCAGGAAATATCATATATACATAGACCATAGCGAATAGGCTCATTGCAAAGATTGCGGCCAATATGACTAAAGAACGTTTTGTTGCATTTCGCTCGTCGGCAGACATTGCTTGCATTTGCATTTTAGTGGAATTTTGCTTATTGTTTTCCAATGCGTTGCCATTGCCCACAGACAGTGCTGTCATTTCATTGCCGTTTCCATTTATGCGAACGGAGCTGGATTGCGAGTGTTGAGTGATATCTAGAAGAAAAAGAGATAAACCAAATAAAATGTGGATTTATAATTTTCATCAGGGCGCAGAGATGAGCATAGTAGTTACTCGAACATTAATTGCTTACTAACCTTTCTCAAACGTTGCTGTTGTTGCTGAAGCTGCTATTTCGGATGCAGCATCCAGAATTTGGGCGTTTTCGAACTCCATTCAACCCTTATTGCACTTATTTCGTTCAATTATTGATGTGGTCAATATTTACTTGCACCAAAGACATTCACCAATTGACTCAAGTTTCAAATGGTCACGCACGCCATAAGTGATACTATTTGCTTTTTCACTTTGCTTATTTTTCTACTATTCGTTGCATTCCCTATTTACCTAATGTCCATTTGAATAAACAAAAGAAAATTTCTATATTACGCGGGGAAATATGATTCACAAACAAACGTGTACTTTTCAATACAAAATCGCAAAAACCAATTGGAAAATTAGAACATTTGTATGTACGAATGTGTTGCACTTGTGTTTATTCGTATTGTATGTTCACTTTTCGAAATTTTTTTAAGTATTTAAGGCTGACACGATTAAGTCCACTCTACAGATTTAGTTACTCTTCATTTATATAATTTATCTACACCGTAACGTAATCGGTGGATATTTATCACCTTAAATTGTGTTGCGAATGCGCTATAAAAAATTCTTATCAAACAAATCAGGCGAAGGCCAATCAACGTATGAATTGTCAAATCGAAAAACGTGACTGATTTCTCTTCTTCTTGCTGTCGTATTGTGAGCTGCATGATCCAATAATTTATATGGTCGTCGTCGATGACATACCGTCTTCTTCTTCCTCATATACACCTTATGTCAAACTATCCCATCTTTATTTTTTGTTTACATTCTTTGTTTACAGTTCTTGGAAAAGCTATTGAGTTCGCTTCGTGTTTTATTTATTTTTAATAAAAATTCGCTGTGAATTGATATTTAACGAGTGCTTTGTGATAGAAAATGTGTGATTAATGTGTGTGTTAGACGTGAAAAGCTTAGAAAATAGGTGAATCGTTTCTGCGCGTTCCCTCTCACATGTGCATTTTGACATAAGAATTAAACGACGTCATACGGTAATTTCGTGTTGTTGGCCGATTGCGACGACCATATAAATTATTAGATCATGGTGAGCTGTTCCTAAAAAGAGTTGGTATTAGGGTTGCCTCGAGTACGCTTTTTTCATTCGATACGCGCCCGATTATCTGCTAATCGAGCAACAATTTTTATCTGTCCGCTATGAGCGCAGCAAAATAAATTTGTATTAACACGTTTGCATAATAAAAATAAATAGAAATTCGATATACGAAATTTAATGCATTGACATAAAAATGGAGGAAAATATGAAGCTGCTTAGTAGCAAAATAAGTGCATTTTACGAAATTGAAAACTGAATACTGGCCTTTTAGGGAATTTTATGCTGGTTCTAACGGTACGCTTTTTTTGGCTCAAACTATAACTACGGCAGAAATTCAAGGTCAACAGTTCAAGTAAATTTAGTAAAATCGTTAACGGTCTTATCAAATTGTGAAATATTTTAGACGATACGATTAGCTTTAGGGCCGTTTACTCAGCGTCTGGTTATGATAAACTTTATCATATGATAACCTAATCATGGCTTGCGTCAAAATGACATTTTCGATTACACAAAAGTCTGATTAAATTATCATGATAAACAGTGACAGCTGCTCTTTTTTCAATTTTAAACGAACCATTTTGGTGTACAAATTTCGATTGTGATATTTCTTTATATGGATATTATATATTTTAAATTCTATTACTAGCAAAGTTTGTTAGTAAAACAATTTATCACAAAATCAGACTTACTTTCAGCTGTCACTTTTTGTTTTGCTAAGCACATAATCAGAGGTCCATCATTTGATAACTTTTATTAGAAGATAATCAGCGAATCGTCGAGTATTGAGTAAATGGTTTTTGGGCCAACCTCTGAAGAAGTCTTGATTAAGCAGTTAAGCAGACATTGAGTAAACGGCCCTTACTGTGATACCCATATTTCTTTATAAAAATTAAGCAATTCAATTACTAAAGGATAGAGCGCCAAATACACCACACAAAATCCTTGCACAAGTCCCCAAGTTATAAATTGGCGCAAATAAGAATTTTGACATACACAACACAAAAAGACTGCTCAAAATTTATTTCTGAGCTAGCGCAGGAAATGAACCTTTTGCTTTAATTGTATTAAAATAGTAAGTGCGGTTTTACTTTTTGCTTTTTTTAAACAAGAGATGATACCGCTTCCCCACACAAATTTATGGTACCGAAAGCAATGTTTCATTCTCAGTAAATACAGGTGAACTGAGTATTAACCACCACACACAAAGAAAAAGCATGCGGGCATACGCCAAAATCTAAATTCTTTTGATTTTAGCACAAATAGCACAACCACGACACATACCACGCAAAATCCTTGTGCAAATCAGTCATTGGGGAAAGTAATTTTGTGCGTTGTATTTGGCGTCTATGTTAATGTTTATGTCATGTCACAGCGACCCAGCGCACAGTCCAGCACTTAAATTCACAGCTGGGAAAACTGAAACACTTAAATTTTCTACTGGGCTTACCCGTTTATTACTGTCCCTCTTCCTACATGGAAAAAAATATACTGTGGCGATTATTCGCAAATATGTACCAAGCCTAACTCAATAACACTCCCACCACTAGTTAACCACAACAGCCCTACCAGAATTAAGTGATAGGTACTAACACACTAACATTTTTCTTACAAACACATTTGCAAAAATTTTATTTATGCCAATCACTGGTGACTTGCAAATGACATATCAAATGACTAACACTAGACTCCAGTCACTTGTGACAAGTATTTGAATTATCAAATGACGTATCACTAATGCTGTTACTGTGTATCCCGCCCTTTTTTCATATATCAATCGCTTGTTCCTTATCTATGATTAGTCAATTGGCTTTCACTATTGATCCGCCGTGCGGTTAAGAAGAAGACCATGGAAAAATTCAATTGAATTTGAAAATTTTGAAGAAGCGCGTTCATTTAAATTCAATTTTGAAGATTAGTTAATTTATAGAAGAAAATAAAAATGCAAAAGAGGCACTACCAAAACTGCCTTTCAATAGAAAAAAGGATTTTTGAATCCAAAATAAAAAAATATAAATGTTTAATTGAAGTGGAATGTGATTGACTGGCGAGTCCATAGACAAGGATATGGACGAAATAGCTGCCATATTCCCACTGCGGACATATACGGCAGTCATGGAGGTGGAGCAAAGGCTGCAGGAAGCAGAGTTTTCCCAAGCAATGGTAACAACTTCAATTCTTTATTCTTATACTTCCACAAATATAACATCTTTTTTCATAGATCACATATTTATATAAAATAAAGGGGGCATCGGATGAGGATGTCAACGGTGTTATCCGCTCTGTTTTTACCGACGATTGCTTGGAAAAGTTTAACTGGAAAAAAAAGCACGAGAAGCAATCCCTCGACCATTTGCAATTAATGCATAAGATGAGAGGTGTGACGTTATGGAATCTTTGGAAACACTGTGTTTTACTTAAATTTTTTTGGTTTCTTTTCAGATGTTTTCCAGAACCTTGGCTGCCCACAGTGTGAAAGAGAAGTAAGGAAGGCGGTTAGTCGTAGTCATCACCAAAAGTGCTACCTGGCGAATGAAATGGCGCCCCGCAACTCTACCACAGCTCAAACCTTACCTATGATGCCAAAACCAACATCACCTTTCCACACCAACCTCCTCCCCGAAACCCACCACCCGTAAATCTACCATTCCCTTTTTATTTTCATTATTATTTTTATTTATTTATTACCTGAACTAATTTTAATATTTATATTTATGTTTTACGTTAGTTTGAATGTCTTTTTGTTATATTACCCCTCCCCACCCCTCCATCACTCCTCAATCCCTTTCCCTTCCTCTCCCTCGACCCAATCCACCACGGAAATCCCTGTGTACCATTCCACAACCAGAATCACAAACCCAAATAATAACAGCAATCAGTTGCTAAAATTAACCGAGCCAGAAAGTCCGTGTTCAAACAGAGAAACTCGGAGTTGCTTTTATCGGCAATTCTCTTTTGGTGTTGCTCAAGTGTTTCCGATGTTGTTCAAACACGGGAACGAATTGCTTTGGTTGATTATGTTTTGTACTGACATTCTCGCAATACATACATATGTACTAAGAATTTTTGTACTGCGTTGTATGAATATTTTGAATGAAAAAATGTGCTTTCGCTCAAATTAATATAATTGTATTATTTTCTTGGAAATAAACTTTGAAAATCTGTTGATACAATTACTTTTATGTCGTTTATTAATATGTGTGCATTCGAATGTAAAAAAGGGTATGAAGGAAAATGTCAAAATTAATCTGCGGCCAACATAACATAATTGAGACGAACGGCAACACAAAGCGTCTTTCGAGAGCACAATCACCTCGCTACCCGTCCCCTTCCATCGTCGCCCTCTCTCCCACAAAAAGCAAAAACGCAACTAATTGACGTCAATTTTTATCTGTGTTTGAACACGGACAAAAGGGCATCAATTTTTTAACGCGTGGCAATAAATTGTTAGAATGTAATATGTTTTATTAAAACAGTACCCTTTTCTTATTAAATCATTAAATGTAAATGCAAATAAGCAACAAGTGGTTTTCTTCATTCATGTTTCGTCGTCAACGGTTTACTCCCTATATTATGTACTGTGCAGGAGTACTGTGGATGCCGTAGCCGGTAGAGCGACCGTAGGTCTCTCACGTAAAAAGGTATACCTTGGAGAAGTACTGTACACTTTTTGTTTTGTATTAATTTATTTGCGTAAGAATGCTTTAAAAGTGATGTAGACGAAGTATTCCCTGGAGCGATTACAAAGTCTATGTTGAATTTCGCGGATTAAGTAAACTATGTGATATATCAAATGAAAGCTTATTTAATTTATAATTTTAATTAACGTAAGATAATTTAAAAGTGTTTGATAGATATTTTTAAAGATATACATTTTGTGCATTTTTAGTATATATAGGTCCCAGGGCACCCAGGGGTTAATTAACGATATATCCTTTTTATAAGCTGTTTTCGGATTATAATTTTTTTTAAACCTGTGCACTAGTTTGGAAGATATTTTGAATTGAAAAAATTTACTTTGAATAATTTTTAGCTCTTTGATTGCTTTGATTGCACAAAAAAGGTACCATTAAAGTCAGCATAAAACTCCCTATATGGTTCGATTTTTCGTTTTAAGTTTCGATAAATGCTCATATTCTGCACTACCCAGCAAAACCTGTCTACCCAATATACCAATACGTAGAAAGAAAATGTGTTTACACCACCACATACGCATTGCAAATGTACTGGAGTAAGTGGCTAAGCAACAGTGAAAAAGAGACAAAAGTTCACATGTGCACATGATTTTGAGGTAGGATTGTCCATTCGCCTTTAAGAAACTCATAGAAACTTTCATTGACTGCTGGGGTGGGCCTTGTAGCTATATTACATGCTATATACCTGCCAGCCTATTTGCAGGGTAGGTCCTTTTCTGGGGGCCAAATTCCAATTTTTTTATTTTTCGATGGCATAAATTGACGGGAGTCTATTTCCATATTTTATTTAAAATTAATTATTTTTTGGTGGCAGTTTTTATGTTGTTTTTAAAAATTTGGGCTTTTCGACATTTTTTTTTTGGTTCTTTGAAAGGTTGTAAATTATAAAACACTTATACTCCGAAAGAGTGGAATGGAGGAAATCGCGTTCAGGATTTTTTTAAAGTAAAAACTACAACTAAAAACTTTAATGTAAACTGAAATTTACATTTTATAGTAACTGATAAGGTGTTATAACTTCTTCATATTCAATAATTTGGGATTTTAATGTCTTTAAAGTCAATATTGCAGTATTTAATTTTACTGTTTTAATATTGAATACGACGCACCCCGTGTCGTTTGTGTGTGTGTGAAGATTCGGATATGTATATGTCTATTAGTAGCGCAGATTCGGAGTAAGTTGCGCTACTAATAGACATATACTGTGCTACTAGTACTAGCAAAGTACTCCGAATCTGCACACACACACAAACCACACAGGGTGCGTTGTATGCAATAATAAAACAATCAAATTCAAATACTGCAATATTCAATGTGAAGACTTAAAACACCCAAATTATTGATACTATGAGTTAAATTAAAAACAATGGCAATCAAATATTGTATCAAATGATTGTCAGTTGTTCTGTAGGGTACTGATTTAAAAAAAATTTTACGATTTTCCTTGTTAGTTATTTTCCAACACCGAAAGTGACCATCGACTTTTCTTAATCGCTGTGCATCCCTAGCATTAAAATCATTCAGCGGGAACTTTGTTAAAATACAAAATCAATCATTAAATATTAGTAATTTACGATTTTTAATTCATCACAGCTAACTAACAAATGTTTTCATATAATAGTTGTGTATTAACGCAAGCAAATTAAATAAAATGAATAAGCCCTCGCGCAATAACTTGCAAGAATTCTGTAGAGTGTGTCTAACCTACCTACCAAAGCGACGCAGAGTTCTCCGCAATAACTCAGGTGGAAGATTGGGAAATGATACGCATTCAAAACAGAATGTATATGATCTGAGTCTGTTACCGGAACTAGGGGAAATATTTGTTTCGTTTACATCTATGGATGTCTCTAAGGAAAATGATGAAGCTGTCTATCCGCGAAGCTTGTGTCAGTCGTGCTACGATAAAATGATTGGCTTACAGGAATTTCGCAAATTGGCAATTAATTCAGCTGAGGCCATTCACGGAGTAGTAAACGATGATAATAATGATGAAGTTAAAAGAACATTCCAACAAACGGGAAGTGTTCCGAAATATAAAAAGAAGCGGATAATGACACCCAGTTCTCAAGGCAACGATGATGACGCATTGGTAAGATACAAATTTTTACACTTTTAAATACAAAAGTTTAAATGTGAATTTAGCATTTTTTTTTGGTAATTGTTTTTTTTAGGAGACAACTGCTAAAACACGTCCAAAAATATCGGGAGAGGTATCAAACAACGCGAAAGCGGATTTTCAATTTTTTGTTTCAGTGAAAAGTTATTCGCAAAACACCCAAAAATTACCCAGGTCCGATCCCACTTTTTACACTTCTCGGTAATCTGTGATTACAACAACCACATGCAAATGACAGAAAATTTCTAACTTTGTTGTGCACATAAATACCTTGGATCAAGCCCCCTATTTGGGATCGGACCTAGGCCATTTTTGGGTTTTTTGCTAATAACTTTTCAATGAAACAAATTATTTAATTTCCGCATTCGGATTATAGATACAGAGATCAAAACGCGTCGTTTGATACCTTTCCCGAGATTTTTGGACGTATATTAGCAGTTACGTGCTGTCGTATAGAATTACCAAACTCGAAAATCAACTTCTCCGAGGTCAAAACGCGTCTTTTGATACCTTTCCCGATATTTTTGGACTTGTTTTAGCAGTTGTCTCCTAAAGGAAACAATTACATTTTTTTTTTTGGATTTGGTTGAATGGCCAGGGATTGGTGTATCCCAACGCCAGGTTGTACTCTTCAGATTGTTATGTCTTCGGATTGTTGTTTTTCCTCAATTTGCTCCACCAGTACACATTGGTAATACCGCAATGGCCAGAACCATGTGTAGCAGCTTGCTAGAGGTACAATTGTAAATATATTTGCGTTTTCTGTTTTTCCTTCGGGTATTATCTTCTTGATTGCAATATGCACATGTATATTTCAAGTATTTTAAATAAAATATAGTTCTTTATTATTTGTCTTTAAGTGTGTTATTTATATTTTATACTCTTTTTTAGAGTTAGATTCAATGGCAGACGTATCAGAGACGTATCACAAGCCAGGTTATTGTCCAATTGTATTATTTTTTAATGCAAATATTACACTTTACAAATGTATTTTTCAAAGTATTTTAAATAATTCGTTATTTTTACTGAAACGTTCTTTAATTTAAAACGACACCAAAAAATATTTGATTATATATCTTCCACGCAGTTATGGAGGCTATCACCCCATATAATTAATTTTCCGTTTGACGATTCCCGTTTTTGCTGAGATCCGTTATATCGGATATACAGTTTAATCGAAATTTTTAGTTAAGTCGAAATTTTATTAAAATGTATAGGATTCATTTCCTATGTTGAGTTATTTGATACTTGAGCAGTATAGCGAAAATACTTTTTGGGGAAAGCAAAAAATATCCCTCAGGTCCAAAAATTTCATCTCAACCAAAAGTACACTCGGTTTTTTTAATTTGGTTGAGATGCAGGGATATTTTTGCCGACTCTACGCGACGACGTCTAAAAGCGAAGAGGATTTAGCATTTACAAAAAACACTCCGAAGGGTTTGGGGTAATTGTTTATAACAGCCACCGAGTGCTAATAGTCATCCAAAAATGTCGATATGGGTATCAAAAGACTCGTTTCGTAATATTTTAATTATTTTGGAAAATATTTTCAATAAACAAAAAAATTACCCTAGGCCAATCCTAAATCTGGGGCGTGATCCATACCTTTTATGTGCAGAACACCTTTTTGAGTTGGGAGCCTTCGGCCGCAATTAAAAAAATAATCCTTAGGCGGCCCGACACCGGCTCCGCGATCCCCAGTATTTCTGCGCAGAACTCTCCCTATATCTGTGTTTACAACAACCACATGAAAATGACAGATAATGTTTAACTTTGCTTGCAAATATCTCTTGACAGAAATATATAATCGACTTTCTGCCTTCGGATTATTGATACCGAGTGCAAAACGCGTCTTCTGATAGCTGCCTTGGCCGTGTTTTAGCAGTTACGTACGGTCGTATAGAACTACCGGGGAGTGTTTTCGAAAGTGACAGTTCTTTTCCGAATATGAGCACGGAACACTCTGGTACATGCCCGACTGACTCGAGAGCAAGTTGGTATAAACAGTGCAACCTTCTAGTTTATGAGAAGGTGGGTAATGAGAGGTTTGACGCTTCATATCCGTAGATCAACCATAGTGTTGCACCTCATTTTCTTTGTGGATTTTAGTCGGCTCCTACGACCAGTGTGCCTACCTCGGGTATATTCTAACGATGTCATTCCTCATTTGTGCAACTCTCGAGGAGCGTATTCCTGCAATGAAAAACGGCAAAAATGCAGTTGCCTGTTAGATAACGTTTGGAGTCGACGAAAAACTTATAGGTCTCGCCAATTTGTTTGGAAGACATAATACCAACTCACCACCAATTGGAAGAGAAGTTCGGCATTAATATCGTGCTAAATGATTATTGTATATGCTGTCGAAAAAGTAAGTTGTTATAATTATACCTATTATCTCTTCTAAAATAAGAATATGAATATGTATGCAGTAGCACACATACTGCATTTCCGAACCTCTGGGTAAGGTGGCTAAGATATGACCGCGAGGTAGGTATGCCTTTGTTGTTGTTGTTGTAGCGACTACTTAACCTGCCTAAAGTATCACCCCTCATCCAACACTGTCATCAGGTTCTTCTAACGGAAGTCCCAGAAACCTCGCGGCTGCCTCTCAATACCAATCTTCTCCTTCCTTGTCGTAGGAGGGGGCGACTGACTCTCCAGAACCTTGGCGCAGTGTTTTTGTCGCTACTCAAACATGCAAAGTCTTTTATCCTCCGCATGGTATTAATGGAGCGGGAGCATGGAGAAGGAGAAGTCGAGTGAGATAGACGAAGAGGAAAAAAGAAACAGTCAGAGAAAAAAGTCTAACTTTTTACAATTTTGAGAGTAGCTAAAATGATTATTTAATGACCGTAGCTTTAAGCTTGTACGTTAAAATTTAATATTATTGGTTTTCAAATACATAAGCAATTGTTACTAAAAAGGTCTTTCATTTCAGCTACTGTCCGCATTAGTACCTCTGCTTGAATACTCACTTAAAGCTGAACCTCAGGATTACAATGAAGTTGGCGATCCCAGTTCTGACATAATACCCCCAAATGATGGTCGTTCAGTTAAACTCTCTAAACCGTTTGTCAAAAACGAAATCGCTTCAGAATGTGAAGAAGATGATAAAGACACACCATTTAAAGAAGGTAGGGATTCCAAGGAGCATATTATGGTGGATGAAAATAGCGATAACAATTTACAAAAAGAGAATGAAACAGGTAATGCAGACACTAATAAACCACCTCACACACTGAAAAGTGATAACAGCGAAGGAAATTTAAAATGCCCGATCTGTGCTAAACAAGTCCGTAAACAGGTGTACCTGGACGCGCACATACGTGGGGTACACAATGGCCTTGAAAAATCATTTTTGTGTGGTGAATGTCAAAGCTCATTTAAAACCTACGAACAACTACGCCTGCATCAAATAAAGTCAAAACATTTTGTAGAAAAGACATTTGTATGTGGCATAAATGGTTGTGATGCCTCGTTTAAACTCAACAAAACCTTGCAAGCTCATCGGAAAGTTGAACATTCCTGTAAGTAAAAATTTACTACGAAATTTGTTATTTTTTTTGCGAGCACATTATCACGACGATCACGGTCATTCCCACAACATCCGGTTCTTTCGAAGAACTAAGGTTTTTTTTACCCGGTCAAGGGCTGTTATGTCAGTGTAACCCTGCCGAATTTGTCACGTCCAACCCTCAAATTGTCATCCTGGGAACAAACCCTTCAGCAGGGTTGCCCCTTTTCTTGATACGGGCTGGTCCCGGACCAAGAGATTGGATCTGCTGCGTTTGCTGGAAGAAAATTTATGTTAAACGGTATGTTCAATGTGTCACTTGTATGAGATGGCTTCACAGATCTGGATGCTCAGGGCTTAACTTTGTCATTCAAAACCCTTGTACTTTTTTAGTACTTTCAAATAACCCTGTTGTTTACGCCTCAGGGCGTCCCACAGTACACGTCGCTCTAGCGCACCTCCACCGCGCCCCCCTTCTTCAAGCGGCCACAATGGTGGCCCAGTCTTCACGACTAGCAGCACTGCTGCAATGCCTGCCTGACCCAAACCCGACCGTCGCTCCCGCTCAACAACGTTTCCATCTCACACGGCCGCTCATTACTCCTATCCCCTCAGACATAAGCACTGCTGAGTGTCAGTCCCCTCTCTGCCCCCAATGTGCCCCTACTTCCATTCACATTGGTCGAGACCTCGATCTCCTTGTGCCTTTCGCAACGTGTACTGTTTGTGGGCAAAGATTATAAACGTCTGCGGCATAGGTCAAGTCAATTACCCCCACTTGCCTATCATACTCTCATTCGAGCGAGCGACGGACTTCGGTAAATTATGGTCAACAGTCAAGGCCCTATCAAATCCCACCAAATACAATGCGTCACATCGCTCCTCACATCCACCAGCTGCAGGGCAAAAGAGACGAGACATCCGTCGGGCGCATAAACACAATACAACCCCCATTGCCGAGGTCAAGGCGGCCATAATGAAGGTCAAGCCCTCAAGATCAATCGGACCCGACGGTATTGCCATGAAGATGTTGAAATGCCTAGGCCACGACGGACAGAGTTATTTGGCTGCTCTCTTTAACCTCTCGCTAATCACTTTCGCCATTCCAGAGATTTGTGGTCATCCTACTAAAACCAGGGAAGTCGGCGAACCAAGGATAATCATATCGTTCGATATCTCTCCTGCCGCGGGTTGCGGAGTTATTGGAGACCCCGTATTACACTGCGAACCTGCATTTGGCTGCACACCAACATAGTTTCCAGAAGTCACACAGCACAACATGCTAGCGCTACTTCGTTCTGGGTATTGTAATAGGTTAAACTCTTATCCAAACTGAACCCCACAATACCATACCCTGCATATGGTATGTCCCCTCATGATACCCAAACATCCCTTTTCCTGTTCAATTGAACCTACTCTTCTAACACCAATATCGCCCTGGTTCAACCCTGACAATTTTCATAGTGATCTTGGCGGGGCGAAGCACTGTTAAAAACAACAACAACCACGGACTCAGGATCCAAGGGATACATATGTAGCTTCATACGAGAGCTTTTTTTTGAGATATGATTTCTGTCGGGTTACTTAGATTCTCATATAGTAGGTTATATTCTATGTAGTATAAGTATTTCATTAAAATAATGACAGAGAATGAAATCCTTAATTCAAATAAAAATTCCGCTCCACTAGTACCCAAGGATAAGACGAAAAGGCCCCTGCGGTTTAGGGGTTTAGAATATGCCCGATGTAGGCATACCGGTCGTAAGAGGCGACTAATATGCACAAAGGTAATGACGTGCAACTCGATGGTTGATCTACGGATATGATGCCTTTCACCTCTCATTACCCATCTTATCCTTTCATACGGAAGGAGTGGTGACATGACCTAGAAGGTTTTACTGGTCATAAATCGCTACCACGAGAGTCGGGCAGTACCGCAAGGGAGTACCGGAGCGTACCGGGTTCAAATCCGACCAAGGACTGTTAATTCGACAACACTCCCCAAAACCTTCGAGGAGTGTTTTGGTCGTTACCACAACAACAACAACGGAAAGGCCAGAACCATTGGTAGTAGCTTCTGCTTGTTGCAATTATTACACGCGTGTATATTTCAAATTATTTAAAAGAAAACGCCATTTTGATTAAAACGACACCAAACATTTTGGTTATACTCCTTCCACGTGCTTATGGAGACGACATCCCCATGTAGTTAATGTTCCGTTTGTTAGCTATGGTCCGTTATATTAGTTATTCACATTTATATTATTATTTAGTAGAATTTTTAATTTGAATAATTCGGATTCAGTTAAAATATTAAATGAGTTTTTTAGCTTGGTACGTTTATAAGCTTAACAAAAAACCTATTAGGGGCCGCAAGAAATATCCCTAGAGTCAATAATTTTACTTCAACCAAAAGTACAGTCTTTTTCTCTAATTTGGTCTGAAAACGAAGCAATACGAAAGCTACAAAGCTTTCCCAATCAAATTGTCAACCTCATGTAGCGAGGTGAATTCTGTTACAAATTTGAATGTATGCGTACACTTATTAAGCAGCCGACGTTTGGGCGACCTTAGTTTTTTACCGAAGGAGCTTGTGGGATTTGGAGAATCAATGCGGTCATAATAAGTCGTTCACACGGCAGTCTGAGCGGATTGATATCAGACAATGGACTGTCATTTCGACAATACTGCCTAAGACTTTTTTGTGGCTTCTCAAATTTATAAACCACTGACTCTCAGTTCGGATCTGAGTTTTGTCACTTAGACAGTGGCGATTAAGGAGTTCTCCCGAACTCTAATACGTTCATCCGACAGCCAGTGCGTTAGCCCAGGTGCAATCTTTACAGTGTTACTCCAGCCGCATAGTTGATAGCTTCACAGCTCGTCAATATGTTTATAGGTACGCATCAGTCCGAATACGGGTGGTGTCAAGTCGAGTTGATGCCTTTGGACCGGAACGACTGGTTGTTGTTGTGGTAACGACAAAACCACTTCCCGAAAGTTTTGGGAAGTGTTGTCGAATTAACAGTCCTTGGTCGGATTTGAACCCGGTACGCTCCGGTACTCCCTTGCGGTACTGCCCGACTGTCTTGGTACCGATTTATGACCAGTGAAACCTTCTAGGTCATATCACCCCTCCTTCCGTAAGGAATTATAAGATGGGTAATAAGAGGTGAGAGGCATAAGCCCCGCTGCAAGGATTTGCTCCGAGGATGACAATTTAAGGGTGGGACGAGACAGACTAGACAAGATTACACTGAAATAAATAGATCGAGTTGCACGTCATTATGGTTGTGCATATTAGTCGCCTCTTGCGACCGGTATGCCTACCTCGGGCATATTCTAAACCCCTAACTCGCAGGGGCGCAGGAAAGACTGGTATGACGTGTGAGTTAACAGAAATTATTTGTTTTCTTCCGAGTTCTAACGACCAAATAACAAATATATTATTAAATAGCGTTTACAAGTTCGCTCATCATCGAAACTTTACAACTCATAGAATGATGAACTAACTAAAACAATTTCCTATTTCTTTTAGCATCAGCTTTATTTGGTTTCGAAGAAATGTTGGAACTATATCAGTTGCAACTTAACGAAAATGAATGTGGACGATGGATTTGTCAGATTTGCTTAAAGAATTTTAGCACAAAAAAAGGGCTCATTTCACACCAGGGGCGCCATGCTGGAATTAAAACTCACATTTGTAAAGAGTGCGGAATTGGAAAGGAGACAAAACAAGAATTGCAAACACATATGCGTACGCATACACCAAATGTGGAAAATTTCAAATGCAGCCTTTGCCCACAAGAATTTAGCGATAAATATAAACTTTCACGGCATGTGCGCGTTGTCCATGAGGGTCAGCGTAATTTTGCTTGTAGTTATTGTTCGAAACGGTTTGGTGCACGCAAAACACAAATATGTCATGAACGTTTACACACCGGCGAACGGCCGCATAATTGTAATATATGCAACAAAGATTTTGCGCAGGCAGAAGGGCTCAAATCTCATATGAAAAATCATGATAAGACATTACGTACACATGTTTGTTCGTTTTGTTCTCAACGTTTCATAACCAAGAGAAATCTAATTGATCATGAAAAGCGTCATAAAGGTGCTAAACCGCATATTTGTAATGTCTGTAGTCGGGGATACTTTTCTGTTGTCGATCTTGACGTACACAAACAATCACATACTGAAGAAGAAATTCGTGATGAGATTATGCGTGGTGGTCTTGGGATATCTTAAGAACACGTTCCTGAAAGCAATAAACAGAGAGAGGAAAGAAGAGATGACTCGTCAGAAAATCATAGCAGGTCGATGAGCATTAATTGAAGTTCCAATCATACGGCAAGAATTAAGTTAAGATACGATCTGAATAGAAAGTGTTTAATTTGCAAGTATAAGAAACCATATATATATATATGATGTAATTCATTCATTTAATATAATATGCTGTTCTATCATACCGGAATGATTCAAAGACAAAGGCTTTTGTTTCGATGTAACCCTGTCTAACTCGTCGTATGACGAATTTGCATAAATTCTGTGACAATAAGCGACAAAAGCCAGCTCAAGATTGGTCGAAAATAAGATAGTACCAGCCTTGTGTTCTTACTTTTCTTATCGCGGCTTGTGCTCAAAAAGTGTGGATTTTTTGGACAATTGTGATATTTCCATACATTTACACTACAATTTAAACTTTCAACAACTCTACAGCAGATTTCAAAAAAAATTACTTTGGTTTTGGTAATTCTATTCGACCGTACGTCACTGCTAAAACACGTCCAAAAATATCGGGAACGGTATCAAAAGACGCTTTTTGACCTCGGTATCCGAAAGCGGAAACTCGATTATATATTTGTGTAAAGAGATATTTGCAATCAAAGATGAAAATTTTCTGTAATTTTCATGTGGTTGTTGTAGACACAGATATAGGGTGTTCCGCAAAGTGCAAAAGTGTGTTGCGGAAATACTGGGGACTGCGTAACCGGTGTTGGACCGCCTAAGGGTTATTTTTTTGAAGCACGGCCGAGACCGCCTACCCAAAAGGGTGTTTTGCACATAAATACCATGATCAGGCCCACCGTTTGGAATCAGACCCGGGTAATTTGTTGGTTTTTTGCTAATAACTTTTAAATTACTAAAAATAATGAGTTTCCCCCCACCGGATTAGGGTTCCTGGGACCGAAACGCGTCTCTGGGTACTGATATCGACATTTTTAGTGCAGGTTTTACAGTTGGCGTTGGATATAAAGTATTACCATAAATAAATATTGAATGAATAATAAAAAACCACGCTTTTACTTTTCTGTTGTTGGTGTAACGACAAAAACACTCCCCGAAGGTTTTGGGGAGTGTTGTCGAATTGACGGTCCTTATCCGGATTTGAACCCGGTTCGCTCCGTTACTCCCTTTCGGTACTGCCCGACTGACGTGGTAGCGATTTATGACCTAGGTCATGTCACCCCTCCAAGACATTTTCTTGAGCGTTTTTTTATATGGAGTTTTTGCTTTTCTTTTGATCTGCGTACCTTGCTTTAATTGAATTTAAATTTATTTTAACTTAAAAGATTAAAAAGAAAATGATTTTAAAATGTATACCTAATGACAAAGATAGGTTTTGTAGTATATTTCGAGAGGTGTTCTTCAATAGATTAAATACAACAGCTCGGAATCTTTAAAAGCCGCTTTCATAAAAACCGGCAATCGTTAACCGGAGTTTAATTGACGAATTTTGCTCGGTTAGCTGTCAAATTAACCACCGATTAGGCTTAACCGGCTTTTCTGAAAGTGACCCTAAATCTCGTCGAATTGTAATGGAACTGAGCAAACAGAACTTGCTTCAGCTACGCTTAAAGTATTTTAATCAAATGTCGTTAGATGCACATAGCCTCAAGCATTCCATTAAGTTCTGAAATTATTTCGGAATAGATAAAACAGTTATGTAAATTCTCAATTGTCATTGCAATAGCTGTGTACTACTAACCTCAAAAAATGAGTTTTATATTAAAAATTGAATTCCTCAGGGCCGGCTTTATTTATAAATTTCAACGGAAGGTTTTATCATACAGTGCGGCATTCGTATGAATTAATTTAATAATATTAAATCATCACGTTCTCAAATTGGTTCGTGGAACAGGAGTGAAGGTGTCTTTATGTGGTATCGAATATGGGCTTAAGTGTGCGTATCCGGCAGCCACTTCAACTTTACCAAACCTAATTAAAATTGTATCGAAATGAATTCAGATTGAACTTACACACTTTATTTATTACTCTTAGAGCATTGTAATTTCCTAGAAGTGAAGATCTTTGACAATTCTTTTATGCTCTCTCAAAACTGTCGTAAATTTATATTTGCCAGTTAATGGAGCTCATACGGTATTTTTTGCAAATAAATGCGCGTACGTCACGAAATTAAAAAAAATTATAATATTTTTCAAAATGGTTAAGCAACAACTTGGCTAAAACTCAGGATTTTCTTACTAATGTGTAAGCTGGAAATGTTCCTTAACGACTGGTATTTTCTAAAGGCATGATTTCCTCGAAAGCGGTGCCGCTATATAGCGGCCGTCACATAGCGGTAGAGTAGGTTGTCAAAAACATTGCAATGTAAAAGTAATTACGTGTAAACTAAGAAGACGGTGAAGCTCACCGTAACGTAATATAGCGGCAAGGATAAAATATTACGTCGTCAACGTTTTTTTCCACCGTCATATTCAAAACGGTGAGAATTCAATCAAATATTACAAATATTTTTACACAAAACAACAGTTGAGACATTCCTGTTGTTTTGAAAAAAAATACTAGAAATAAAAAACTAAGAGGCAGCAAAATAGTGAAAACAAAATCAGCCAATTGACCGCAACGCTCATTAAACTTTACAAGAAAGCTGCCACTAATGACGGTAAGCATAGCTGCCGCTATATAGCGAACGTTACATTGCGGCACCGCTTTTCGAGGAAGCCAAAGCTTAAGTTAACCGTATTTATTTGTGCCCGTAAATTAAATAGATTTTTCGTACTACCAAATGCTACTCTGTACAAAAAGCCCCTCTGCGAATCAGGTGATCACAGCTGTTATTTATTGTGAATGCTTCTGTCACACGTTCGCCACTTGTATGTATTCACAATGCTTTTGATTCAGCAATCGGGATCACCTATTTTATTTTCAGCAAATTATCAAATTTTCCTACATGTTTTTAAATTTAAACAGAAGGCGCGTAGACTCAGTGCAATTTACAGAAAAATGCAAAAAAGTTTTGTTGGTGAAATAGCAATAGCTGCAAGTCAAGTAAACCTCGAAGTAACGCTATTGGGTGGACAAAGTTTTCGGTGAGAGAAATTTATTCTCGTGAGCTAGAAACACTATTTCCAATGCATAAATACTATTTCCTTAAACATTGCATTTAGTTCAATCTATTATTTTCTATTTATAAAGATGGCGAAAAGTAGATAGAAGTGATGGTGCGTCAGAATTACGTGGAGTGGCCCACAATGGATACTGGCAGTTAAGTCAAAGCGATGCTGCAATTTCATACAAAGTTTACCCAACGTCGGCGTTGACCGCAAAAAACATTTCTTGCAAAGAAGATAACTATGCTGGTTTTTTGCGCCGTTATTTTCGTCTTGACTTTGACTTAAATAAGAATTTGGATAGCTGGAGGGCGGCGCATGAACATTTTTCGACAATTACGCCGCACATAAAGGCAGTGCGTGTATTGGATCAAGAACCATTGGAAAATATATTGTCGTTTATATGCAGCCAAAATAATCACATCAAAAGGTAAACAAATTATTTTGTGAATTCATGGTAAAGAAAGTTAATAGAGAATACTTTCAGTTAGTTTGTTTTAATGGTACAACCATATTTCCATACTTCGGCTACTTGAAGGTTTCGTAAGTCATGAGTGAAGGGCTTACATAACGAACGTCGTGAAACATATTAACGAATATTTTCAAGAGAAATGTTAATAGGGCCTTAATTCGGGATGAAACGCTGCAAATACCTGGTTAACTTCGGTCCGGATATTGTAATTCTCGACATACTTAATGATGTCCTTCAATTGGTGTGCCCAAATAATATAAATACACCTTCAACGATATACTCAACTCTTTAATAGAGCAAATGCGTTTAAAACCAAATTTATTGTTTTCCAAATCTTGGGAAACTGCGTCTTTAGGGCTTTCGGTAGAAGAGATGAATGTACATTGTCAGAATGGGAATGCCTTCCTCGCTATTTTCCATGACCATATTCACAGGTTTCTTTTACTGTGGGACAGAACTAAAAGGGTTAAATAATTATAAACAGGAAACCAATACTGAATTTATATCCCATATAGTTAACCTATGAAAAACTACCACATGCCAAATCCTCATGGCTCCAGTACACCAACAAGTCTTCCATTATTAAAACCTTGAGGCTCTTTGATCTTTGCAATTAAAAATGAGAAATTAAATGTATGCACGTCATCAGGATACTATTTTTGAGCCTCAGGGGCTTAAAGCATAGACACGTTCCGTATCCCTTCAAGAAAACAGTTACATGTTGTTGTTGTTAACGGTGCTTCAATGGGCTCAATCACGCTAAATTGTCGTCAGGCTCTTCCAACGGAAGTCCGAGGAAACACGCAGTTTCCACAGGGTTGGACCAGAGTGATGTATGTGTTAGAAGAGTGGGTTCGACTGAACAGGAGAAGAGATGTTTGGTATCATGAGGGGACATACCACATGCAGGGCATGTGTTTGGTATGTTGGGGTTCAGTCTGGATAAGTAAGAGTTTAACCTATTACAATATCCAGAGCGAAGTTGTGCTAGTATGACCCTAGTCTGCCTCGGAAGTACACGCTCCTCTTCAGCCAATTCAGGCGGTTGAGTATTAATAACGGGATTCACAGACCGAGATCTGAGAGGTCTGTCTACCGACTCGGTATGGAGGTCATTTAGATCCCGTCTATGGTTCCGCAGATCAAACGGCAAAGAGATGTGGTGCCGCAGCTCATCGTAGTGCTTACGAAGATGTCTCTGGGGGCGGGGCTACATCCAATAGATGTCGATTTGGATGACTATGTTTATGGCAGTTCAGAAGGAACTGTCTACTCAATAGTTCCGCGTGCTCTTGAACATTGAGCAGTTTTGCCTCTTGATGGAGGTGAGACTCAGATGACAAGCAGACATCCCGTAGCAGTTCTGGTGGCGGTGTTTTGGCAGACTTGCAATTTCCTCCAATTGGTGTCAGCAAGATTGGGCTACCATATGGGCGCAGCATAGTCAATAACCGGCCGGCCAATAGCCTTATATGTAGCAAGCAATGTTTCTTTGTCTTTTCTCCAAGTACTGCCAGCCAGTGACTTGAGGATCTTATTCCGGCTCAGTACCTTTGAGGCTATTGCGGTGGAATGACCAGCGAAGGTGAGGCCGTTGTCAAATGTCACACCCAAGAGTAGTCGGCTCGAAAGATCACGGAGATAACTGTTGATTCTAGTACAGAGTTCGTCAATGGAGGGACCTTTGCCCGAGGCCATTATCGTGCAGTCGTCAGCGTAGGAAACAATGGAGACTCCCTCTGGTGGGGGGGGGGGGGGGTTAGTCTCGAAATATAGAAATTAAACAAAAGGGGTGATAGAACACTACCTTGCGGCACCCATTGTTTTATTCTTCGTGGCCTAGATTTCTTGTTCCTGAATTTGACTGATGCCTGTTGACCATTGAGGTAATTAGCGGTCCACCTTTTAAGGCCGGCAGGGAGCGGTGTCTCTTCCAGATCTCGCAGGAGTGTGGCGTGATTGACGTGTCGAATGCATTTGACAAGCGAAAAACATTTGTACATTTTGCGTATCGCTATAGTCGTATCCTTAACGTAAGAGAAAAACCAACATGCAATTGGTCGGTAAAGTAAACTTACTTTACGGTTAGCGAATTGCGGTATAGCACCAATAATCGAATGCATTGTTTCTCATAATGTTGGTTGAATCAGCTTATCAGGTTACCGGTTTCTAAAATTCCCAAACTTTGAAATCTGACTTCTTTTTTTAACCAACATATTCCTCTTTAGAATTTCCACAATGATCGATTGGTTTTGTTCTAAATATGGTCAGCACATTGGAACATTTAACGAGCGCGATGAATTTACATTTCCTACATTGTCAGCGTTACAAGAAAACCAAAAGGAGGTATTTAGTTGACGAATAATAAAATGCCTTTACAAAATACTAAACTTTTCAAACATTTTACTTTCAGCTGGAGCTCAATTTACGTGAAGCCAAATTTGGTTATCGTGCTAAATTCATTGCACAAACAGTTGAAAAAATTGTCGATTTTGGGGGCGAACAATGGTTCGATAAACTACGCAAAATGTCTTATGCCGATGCGCGCAACGAATTAGTACGCCTCCCTGGCATTGGCTACAAAGTTGCTGATTGTATTTGCCTAATGTCGCTTGGTCATCTGGAAGCAGTACCTATTGATACGCATATCTATAAAATTGCGCAAGCAGTTTATATGAAAGAACAACTGGCTAAAGTAAAAGCAGTAACACCCCGCATTTATGATGAAATTGCAAATCATTTTCGTACTGTGTACGGGCCCTGTGCAGGTTGGGCACAAGCAGTACTCTTTTGTGCCGATTTGCAACAATTTCAAAATACTAAAAAGGAAGCATCAGCTAAAAACTCAATTGAAAGTAGTAGTAATAGTAAAGTCAATCCAAAAAAGAAAAGAAAATAAAAACATAGTATATAACACAAGTGATTTTTCGATTTTAGTTTTAAGTAAATACATGAAGCCTTCTTCTTAAATTGGATTTATTTTATTTTTTTTATCGTAACAAAGTAAACTTTCTTATAATTAATTAGATTTTTTTTTAGTTTTAACTTTATTTTGCATTCCGTGTAAAGAAATATAACTTTGTATTTTTCTCTTTTGTGTAAATAGCATTCATGCACGTCCATGAAAGAAACGCAAGAGAAACTAAGAACAGTTCATAACCAATTGTGTCTCATTTATTTATCGCCTTGAAAAACTGCTGGCTTTGGCGGCAAAGTTAACGATAATCTGCAATTCATAAAAATGTTGAGTGAATTCACTTCCATGTGATTTTCCAGTGTTGGGCACTTACATTTTTTCTCTTCTATTTTTTTTTCTACCAATGTGGAGATGTATGAGATTGTTTTGTAACTAGAATTGCCGTTTGCTGATCCTCGTCACGTTGCTTCACTTCACTTGACTTGTAGTCGATGCACAACTCACGTGTTCGTCTCATATTTGTTAACCATCGCCATGTAACGTTTGGTCTTCTTCGGCATTATCCATTGACTTGCATTCACTTTGTACCTGGAAGTGAATAGAGTAAAAGTGCAGGTGATTTAATATAATATAGATATACGCTGATTTGTATATACATATGTATAGGAATTGCACACTGCTATATCAGGTTCAAACTGGCTTTTTGCAAATTATAGATATTTACAATATTATTTTCAGAGTGCTGAAAAAGAAATACGTAAAAGTTTCAGAACTTAATAATTATTTTTAGAGGTCTGCCATTGCTAGTTTAGATTTTTGGGGGCTTATTTTTTTTTTACTAGTAAACTTACTTTATATTTTCGGTGTTTTCCTTCTCTATCGTTTTCTTGTGGGCTATCCGATCCGTCTGTGGTTTTTATGAATGAAGAATAGAAAGATGAAAAACTAGAACCATCCATATCATCGCTACTGCCATTGCTGTCGGTGTTGGGCTGCAAAGATGAAGCAATGAATTCAGTTCAAAAAATGCATATGTGAACATTTTTTAAAAAAACAATAAAATTTCATAAAAAAAATAAACTTTTTTCCAATGAAGCTTTCTCTCGATTTCTTTTCTATTACGACTTACGCACCTTCAGATCATTTGGATTGTATTGATTTGAAAAGTAATCTCCAACAATCGATGGAATTGGTGAGTTCGTAATACCCTTCTTCGAAGAAACCGAAGTTGCCTTTACATGTAAGTATGTACATGGTAAATTTTTTAACTTTCTTGCTAAACATTTATATATTTAACGAAAAAAGTTTTCTCACCATATTCGAACCGGGTTCTGCTTTCACAGATGTCGCCTGTGATGATGGCCGCTGCAGTTGAACTGGTGTGATGGAATGAAAAGCGCCCTGAGTTTTTGTAGGTGTTGGCGCCAACATAATCGGTTGATTCTGCAAGGGAGCAGTAGAAGAGAAATATATTAGTAATGATTACTTTATATGATATTAGGTCATGATTACTTTAGGAAAGTATTAATGATTGTTATGGGAATGATATTACATTCAATTACAAATTGGAATTTTTTTTCAATTAGTGTAATTAAATAATGCTACAAGGAATTAGAAGGACTAACTAATTCTTTAGGACCTTTAATTTTCAAAGTCTAATTATTTTGGAACTCAATTACTTTCCATTACAAACTCCAAGGAATTATAAGCAGTAATCAATGATGTACCCCACATTGAAAAGTAACAAAGTTATTTTCAAAAGTAATGGGTTATAAAGATTAATACTGGAATTAAATAACACTACATTCCACAATGCAAGGAACTATTACGAGTAATTAATTAATTTAGACCTTTTATTTTCAAAGTATGATTATTTTTGAATTCAATTACTTTCCATTGCCAACTCCAAGGAATTATAAAAAGTAATTAATTGATGTACCTCACATTGAAAAGTAATCAATTTATATTCAAAACTAATGGGTTATAACGATTAATAATGGAATTAATAACCCAAAATTGCATATTGCAAGAAATTATAACAAGTAATTAATTATTTTAGTCACTTAGTTTTCAAAGTGTGATTATTTTGGAATTCAATTACTCTCCTTTGCATATTGACTACTTATGTTTCATAATGATTAATAATGAAATTAAATAACACAACATTGCAAATTGCTAGGTGCTAGGTGCTATAAGAAGAAATTAATTATTTCAGTCATTTAATTTTCAAAGTGTGATTATTTTGAAATACAAATACTCTCTTTAAAAATACCTAGGAATTATAAGAAGTAATAAATAAATAAATAAATAAATAAGAATACCCCACATACAAAAGTAATCAATTTATTTTCAAAACTAAAAAATGGGCTATACTGATTAATAGTGGAGTTAAATAACTCTAAATTCCAAATTGCAAGGAACTATTACAAGTAATTAATTCATTTAGTCCTTTAACTTTCAAAGTGTGATTATATTGGAATTTCATTATCCTCAATTACAATTTTAAGAAATTATAAAAATAATCCATTATTTTCGCAAAATAACAATAATTTGATATTATTTTCAATTGAATTAATATAATTAGAATTTTTAAGAAATTATAAAAACTACTCATTCCTTCAGTCTGGAAATACTTTTAAAATTACTTATAGGGATTTAAAAAAGTTATAAATTTATTTGCTATGGACTATAGAAATTAATTTATCTAATCGCAAAGTAATGTATTTGTAAATGCATTTTAATTGTTACTAAACTATATTTAGCCAGAGATGTTAAGACTCACCGTCTTAAAAGCATTCATACTGTTTGCTTGCTCCGATAATGTCAACGAATTTGTTACATTCGAAAAGGACATGGGCTGATACATCATTGCTGCTGCGGGATGTGTATAAAAGAGTGATGGATGTGGATACATAACACCAGTCATATATTGTAGAGGTAGTGCTTGCGCCGATGTGCTTGGCAAATCTGCAATGCTGGGCTTATTATGCGTTTGTGCCGCGGCTGCTGCTGCTGCGGGTATATAATAAAATGTTGGAAAGATGCCGTGTTGAGGTGTAAAAGCGCTTGTCCCCACCGTTTGAGATGTATGCGGTGTGGTCAGCCCGACTGAAAATGGTGGCCAAAGATTAACATTGCGCGTACACGAAATACCAGCCGCCGCATAGGTATCAGCAAAGGACACATCACCCAATGTCGCTTGTAGCGTACCATACGCTTTACTGTTCGAACTTGTTGTCACATTGTGATGATCCACCACATAATCACGTTGCACATCCATTAAGCCAGTGTGCTGATGTTTTGGTTTGTTGGCATCACCCTCCCACGAATGTGAACCGCCACGTTTGAGTCCATGCCCCGGGCCGCTATACTCCATCACCTTTTCGGCAGCCTTTTTACTCTTATCACCACCACGTCCACGTGATTCGCGATGCTTTTTCAACATGAATTTTTCCATTTCATCATTGTGCTTATTCAGTAAAGATTCAGTCAATGTCACATGTTGAGCGCTGCCCGATGAAGTGCCTGTGCCGGCATTACTCGTACCCGTAATACTGCTTATATGTATATGGCTGCCTGATGTAAAATTTCCCGATGAACCACTACCACCGCTACTCTCAAAGCATTGCACCGGACTGAGCGTGTGTCGGACATCAGTCGAAAGACTGTATGATTGCTCAATTTTCATTGGGTCGATTTCGACGGGCGCTGTTACAGGCTTGCTGTTAAAAAAACGTTGCAAATTCTCATTGTAATTGAGTTGATTATAACTAGGTGGGGTTTCAGTCGAACTTTTGTTATCGTAATATTCATGATGTGGTGAGATTTCACCCAACATCACTGAGTCGCGTTCGGAAACGGTTAACTCATTCTCATGAGGTAGTTCTAATTTGAGATCGGTACGCGTAACCTCGTCCATAAGCGTTTCCATGAATGAGGCTAAAGCTTGACAGCGTCTGGATACTTCTTGTTTGACAGTATCAGATGGGCGTGATATCGTCTCCTCTAGCAATTTGAGTATATCATATTTTATGCGTATATTACGGCTGCGTACTTCATCGGAAAACTTGGGTTTGTTAGTTGGCGCCGCATCAAAAACATTGCAATGTTTCGGACCTGGAATACAAAACACTTATAAACAAACAAACTAAGCAAACATCTCCATCCGTCTTACCTTGAAATACACGATGATGTCCTATAACAAATTCCAATTTGCGTGACCATGGATTAACAAAACTCGTCCACTCAGTTTCCAAGAGTATGTAGCAACCATTCTGTATCAGAAAACGATACGGTTTGCTACAGAAGGATGCACCCGCTGTTTGTCCCTTCTTCATAACCGTTTCGTAAATCTCCTTTAATACCATTAAATCCTCCGGATGATAAAAATCAAATATAGAATGTCCAATAAGATCTTGTGGCAGATATCCCAATGTTGATACTGCAGCGCTATCCACATGCGAAATGATTCCTGTTGCTGTATGACGTATGGAAAACTTTGGACTCTTGTGCGAGAGTATCTCATCAGGCACTGCAATATAGGGCACAACAAAACGCGCTGATGTATATAAGCCAGAAAATAGTTAATTGTTTCGCGCCATACATACCTATATAGGAACTCTTAATGGGTGTGGCACATATGACTAGTAACATATTGGTACCATTTGATACCAGATTGTCAGGACGCGCCTCTTCGGGCGCTTCACGGAATGTTAATCCCAAACGGAAAGGTTCATAGCTCACTGGACGTCCGATGACACCATAGCCTCCGGATTTTAGACCACGATAACGTCTTAGCATTACACAGAATGTACTGCGTGCATCTTTGGATGTACTGTTGCGTGATTCAGCAATAGGTATGCCAGTGGTGATTTGACTAGCAAAGGTGGCACGATCTTTGGGATGTACAAAATCGATGAATGAACGTCCCAGCCACATGTCACGTGGAAAACCGAGAACAACGGTTATGCTGGGTGTAGTGAAAAGTACGATGCCATCGTGCATTGATATAACACAGCAGAAGCTCTGCTTAAGGAAGGAAAGTGTGGGGAAAAATTAAATATATAAAAAGGATTCGAAGAGCCTTCGCAAACCCTAGATTACGAGATAGAAGTAGTTAAGGCGAGTTGGAGTCAACTAACATTTTTTTTGGCTGAAGAATTGAAAAGCTCTTCACAATCAATTCACAAAACAATACACAGAGATCTGAAAATTTGGGCTAGGTTTGGTTTAAAGGCTTAACTATTTTACTGTGGAGAGTCCACACAGACTAAAGATTAGTTGTAATGAGGTATACCTATGTACAAGACTTAGAGTGTGTTGGCGATATTATTATTTCAAGAACGAACCTCTGAAAAAATATACTTCTCAATTTCTCCGACAGAATACTTCAGTGGGTTAGGTACCCAAAATTTATCCGCGATAAGATATACTTTACGTAAGATGTAGAACTCGAAGGTTCGAGTGGTCATACAACAAATCGTTCACGCGGCAGTCAGGCTAGTATCAAAAGGTGCGTACCGGATTCGCTCCTGCAAAGGATTGCCTACATCGGTCAAACTACCCAAACAACAACAACAAAAACGCGAAAGACACGCGCCCCTTAGGCTAAATCTCGATGTGTATACTGCACTATGCTTAACTCTTACTCACACAGGCTAAACCCATACTTTCGAATTCTTGAAACTCCTAGCACTCCCTTTAGAAAATCTGACGACAAATCCTTGAGTGGACATGTCGACGAGGTAGTACAGAATACTGCTACAAATACAACAATATCGTTAGCTAACCAAACTAATTTTGAACAGCAAATGGGACGGCAAGTCCGTCTCCGACAAACTAAAATTAAACTTTTATCAACTATCGTGTGAGATACCGATTCGAAAAAGTTCAAATAAGGAACACTACAAGTATTTTTCCACTATGAATGCCATAAATTTGGTCGGGTTTCAGCGAAGAAAGTATTAATTAAGACTACGGCTGAAACTTTGGGTAGCATGGGCGTACAGTCTGTGGGTCTAATCCCACCGGTTAAAATTGCAATAGGCGACTAAATGCACGACCCCCCGCAACAGCCGGGCTCGCAACAGACGGTGCTAGTACTAGAGCGTACCAGATCCATATCCGACAAAGGACTGCTCATTTGTCCCTTCCACGAACAGCAAGTTCTCTCAATAGACTGTTTTAACTCGACCACGAGTGGACGGTCCAACTAAGTGGGGTAAAGTCCAGCTCAAACAAAAAACTTATTCTTCACACAAATTCGTTGTAGGGTGTTTCGACGAAGTTAGCTCGTAGATACTACTTCTCATATGGTATCGATCCCAGTGGAGGCATAAATTCTATGTTAACATACACGCACGAACTATGGAAACTCAAGTCATCCACACTCCTTTTCTCTAGCCGGTGCGCGACTGTGACACGAACGGATTTTGTGGAGGTGGCGTTGCTGAAATTTTGTATGCTGTTAAGAATTATAGTTCGCTGGACTACGTTTGGCTAGGACCGCTTCTAAAAGCGCCCAAACACGGTCTATGCACCAGCTTGATATTTCCATACAAAAGGCGTCTTGTAAATATTTTATTTTCTCTTACCTGCTTAAGTTTCTCTCCCTTTCCGGAGGTTTCTAATTTCCCTGGCGCAGATTCACAGGTTCTCTCAGACTTTCCACCTTGTTGTGTAGTAGCTGAAAATGGGGTGAAAAAATAGAATTTATTGAAAACGTTACGTAAAAAAATAGGCATATGCTTGGGTATTAACTGCGTTAGGTTTAGTTTTAAATAACTAATAAATTATATTTGTCAAAAAATTGTAGGCTCATATTCTCGTTTTCATAATTTTTTTTATTTGTTTGCTCGCCGAACCAAGCTACTCCGTCTATGTACTGCTATAGATCAAGGCTCTTAAAACGCGTCGAATTTCGAAAGACTCTGGCACTACATAGTCTTCGTCCTACTTGAAAATCTAGTTTCTTATAGCAAAAAAATAAAATACACAAAAGAGGGCCAAAATTTAAAATTGAGTTATATGATAGGAGTTTAAATGATAAACATATCTCTTTCCAGCCCAATAACTCAAAAATAATAATATTTTTAAAGAGTAATACTCGTATAAGGATTTCTATGGGAAAACAAAATTTTCAATGAGCTGAGCCTGTTTGTTTGCATAGGAATCGAAAAAATGGAAAAGAGGTTCGGCCTTAAATTGCTCAGAGATATATCTCGTCAAATTATAATAACTAGCGATCACCCAGTGTTTGAAATTCAACCACAAAACTTTATTTTATTTTATTTCTCTTAGTTCCTGTTCCTTTCCTTCTCTTTCTTCTTCTTAGGCCTTTTATTTAACTTTTTTTTTTTCCTTTAATGTAGTTTTCTTTCTTTAACTTTCTAATTCTTCCGTATCTTCTTTTGATTTGCTTTCAACACCATTTAATAATACAATTTCTGTCTTTCCTTTATTTTAATTTAAATTTATTGTATTATACTTTCGTTATATTCTCCCACCTTCATTTCCGTACCTTTTTTTAATTTCATACAATTTCCTTTCCTTTTCTAAATTTCTTTCCTTTAATTTCCTTTATTATATTTTTCCGTTAATTTCCTTTTTTTCCTTTCCTTCTCTTGGATTTCCTTTCCTTTAATCTTCTTCCCTTCAGGTCCCTTTTCCTCCTTTGCTTTCTTTTTAATCTATTTTATTTCATGATCCTCGCTGGTCCTTTTTTCACATTCGGTTTAGAAGCTCTCTTTATACTGGTCCTTGCCTTCTTCCTATTTGCTACTTTTCATTATTTTTCTTTCTTTTGTTTTTTTACTGTTATTTCTTCACTATTTAAAAATAGAGTTTTTGTTTTTCATATTTATTTAATTTGATTTTGTTTTATTTTAATTTGTTTTATTTCATTTCGCTTCATTTCATTTCATTTCATTTCATTTAATTTAATTTAATTTAATTTAATTTAATTTAATTTAATTTAATTTAATTTAATTTAATTTAATTTAATTTAATTTAATTTAATTTAATTTAATTTAATTTAATTTAATTTAATTGCATTTAATTTAATTTAATTTAATTTAATTTAATTTAATTTAATTTAATTTAATTTAATTTAATTTAATTTAATTTAATTTAATTTAATTTTATTTTACCTAATTTCATGTTACATTTTTTAATCTTATTTCACACAAATCTAATCGCAAAGTATATCGTACAAAAACAAAACTAACTCCTGTGTTGAATATTCTTAGCTCCAATATTTTTAAGATGCATAATTACTTATTTTGTTTTTACAAACACTATTTGTATCATCAATGAAGTTTGCTCTTGTTTTACATTGGTGGCCTAATGCGTCCAACAAAGTAGCTCTTCGTGCTCTCCGTGAGAGCCGCTCACTATAGGCCTGTTAGCAGCATGCATGAAATGTCTACTCACATATGTAACAATGCCTCTATAGTGTAAATGCATGTTTGGAATGTGTAGTGGTGTCACTTTTAAACTGATTTTTCCATATTATAATAATTAAAAAAACAAATTTTTTATTGATTGCAACGCAACTTGAGCAGATCTATCGATACAAACATAATTTTTTATACCTTAAATTTATAGCTTTGCCGTTAAAGGGACACACTTTTTCAGCTTGCGCATTTATATTAAGAAGACAGATTGTTATATCAGATATTCGGGTAGGAAAAATTCAAAGGCAAACTAAACACCGTAATGTACATATATTAATTTGCTTGCAAGTAGTATATACATATATTTACATGTAATTTATAAAACAAACTCACTGGAATGAGGTGATGGTGTGGGAAATTGTAATGAAATCTCCGATTTAGTTTGTTCGGTTGTCTCCTTCTCCAATAGCAAGGATGTTTCTTTATTTTCCTTTTGGCGAGTGCATTGTGCTACAAATTCATAAATTGTTTTTGTACATTAAAACATATACAATTACTATTTACCATGTCATAAGGATATATAATTGTTTTTATTTTTTGGAAATTGCGTACGAGATACCAAAGTATCAATTTACCGATTGCCTTATCGCAGCTCAATGTCATTTGTTCCTCGCCCTGTGGCAGCTCACTAACATTTGGGCCATCATCTAGACTTTCTGCTTGTGTGGAACATTTCAATTTCTTCTTCTGTCTACGTGATTTATCACGTTTTATGTGCATGTCGCTACTATAATGGTAATTATAGAAAAATTGAAGTAATGATACATTTTATTGACGTCATAAAATCAGTTGACCATTTGTGCGTATTGACCCCGTATACAATTACATACCTGCTAGCTTGAGTTGATGGTTTGCCGCCATAACCGCTGCTTCCAGATGAATGACTGCCACTGAGGCGTGATTTTGAACTGCCACTAAAGCAAGAAGTAAAAAAGAAAAATAGATACATCTTATATTAAGTTTTTATTGGTTAATGATAATAATGATTATATGTTCTAATTTGTAATTTATTTTTGAGGTTAGCTTTCATGTTTTACTTGCCCCTCATTCGAACTAACTTATTTATGTAATCGTCTGTTAAAAATTCGAATCGTATGATTTTAGTCGATTTTAACTACTTTTACGCCCTCATCCTCAATTAATCACTAAGCTACCCAACAAACATTTTTGTTCAGTTTGAATTTGAGAACCTTTTTTATCCAATCTCTAATGTTATTCTACAAATACATCTCAAGTAACCACTGACCATAATAACGACTCGATATTTGTCCAAAATAAAATACTGGTAAGTGTTTGTCTACCATTGAGAAAAACATTCCTAAAAGTAACTTTTTAATTTGTGATTTTCACTAGATATGAATCTATCATTCGCTGTGCAGACTAAAGTAGAGTTAATCCTGACTCCGATTGCCATTGATTTTAGTTGAAACATCTGTCAAATTTGAAGGTTAGAGTCAGAATTTCTACCAGTGGCCATAAGCGATATGTAATTATTTCCTCACCATTTCTAAGATGAAATAGTACTACACCGACTTCGACGCTTAAAATATTTCCAGATTCAACTGATTTGCTTTTCGCAAATGGCAGACGAGATCACTTCAGGAAAATCAAAAATTTCCATCCTAATAAGGCCAATTGACCTTTATGTTTACAGAATTATTCTCTAATGTTAGAGAAGTTTTTGATTGCTACATTAGATAACTAGCTTAGTTCTCGAGTCAATTCACCTTAGAGTGACATTAGAATTCGTTTGGAAAACTATGATATTCTCGATTTGAGAACTATGTGCCATTTTGCTTTAGTAGGTCGATTCTGTAACTATTTTAACGCCAGGTGTTAGCGTTAACTTCGCTTAATACCATTTCTAACGCTTTTCCGTATTCACTAACTTTTAACCACACCCTTTTTGTGTGGTTAGCTGTCGCGAATTATTTTCGAGGTGTTAACAATAGCGTTAATATATTTCAAGTGTTTTAGCGTTTGGAAAAAGTAAAAAAATTAGTTTTGAGTTTTTTGCATGTAATTTAGGGCTAAATACGTCTGAACACCAGTAGTTCCATATTTTATCACTATCAAGAGTCAGCTGTTTAGCGGCGTTAAAGGAGAGTTACAGAATCGCATTTTCGTTAAGAACAAACGCCAAAATTTGGCGATAAGCTTAACGCTCGGCGAGTGGTTAAAAGTTACAGAATCGGGCTACAGGATACTATATTTATCCAGTGTTCCTCGAGCAGTTCTTTAACGTTAGATTTTAGAGAATGGGGCTACTTACCTAATCTACCTCTAATAGATATCTAACTTCAGTCTTTCACAAATTTACCTCCAGTGCGTACATCACTGTTGCATATGCAATTACTTACGTACTAGGAGGATTCACTAAGTCTTGCAAGGTGTACAAACTGTACAAATCCTGTGCCTAAATATGCAAGGCTATGAGAGCACCCTATTTTTGAGGTATGTCATTCATCGGCAACAAGCGTCAAAATATGTCATAGAAAATAATAAAATATCGAAAAAATATGAGAAACAATTGCTCATTAGTTTAGTAAGCGAAATTAGGGCATTGAGTTGTTTAGTTTATTTTCATTGCTTAGAATTTGATGCACGAAAATATATGTACAAAGGTTTTGGAGTGTATTTTGTTGTTGGGACTTTGCAATCGGTGCAATCCGTAAAATCCGTGCACTGTTTGCAAAACTTATCGATTCATCCTACTAATTTGTAATGTCTAGCCAGTAAACATACTCGTACTTTCAAACATTATATATTTAATACATGGAAATGAACTTTTTATAGCGGTTTCGAAATAAAGGCACATTTATAAAATAGAGGAACAGCTTTCCCAAATTCTAAATTTGGGAAATTTCATGTTCTCAAATCCATATCAAAGAAGTAAAGCGTGAAGTGGAATCGAAAATATTTTTTCACTTGTTTCATATTTTGGTCTAACATTTTTACACTGTCCCGAAAAGTTTCTGGATCCCCTATACTTGATCCAGCTAACATCAAAAATGGTTTTAAAGGAAGAGGAGCTAGGTCTTAATCTCCTCGAAGTTCTATCACAGCAAATGTGCATTTTTATTATTAAATCAATTTGTTGAGTTTTGAAATTTTCACAAGCATTGATAATATGCTTTTGGTTGTTTATTGGGTAGTTTTATGCATGTATGTATGTAAAAGTGTATCGTTTCCGCTTGATATTTCGAAAGAATCAGCCATTGATTTGCATTGTAAAGTAGAAATTACTCAGTTGAGTTGCAATCTATTAGCGGTCACGTTTTTTTTGAAATATGCTTTCGGTTTTGTGAAGTAGTTTTTAATTGGGAAGAGAAATGTTGCGCGAGAACGGCATAGGGAACGTTAACATACCGGTGATGTCGGTTTTTTGACCGCTAATGACCAAATTTTAAAATCTCTGACATGGAAATCTTCAGATATCAAATCGTTATCGATTAATCATAATATATGAATTTCCCGCTTAATCACAATAATTTAATTATTCTGAATTATTCGAAAATTAGCGAACCTAATATCACTAACCTTACAGAAATGAAGACGGCAACCTGAAGCGAGTAAATTTTACGAAGGCACTGGTCTCATCTTAATTCAAAAATTTCAAGCTTTAAGGTTATGAATCACGATAATGACTGACTACTGTTACTTATATGCCTCTTTAAAACTGTGATTAATAATTTTATTTTTGTTCAATCAGAATAATTGATTATTCAGCAATTATTCACCTACTAATATCACATCCATAAAACTCTTCGATAAACTCACTTTTACAGCAATTACTTACAAGCGTCTATTAAATTTCGCTCATTAGTAATGCTAACATGATTGTATTGTAATGCATATTTTAATTGTAATTATTATTTACTTTAGTTAGGCCAACATTTTATAATTACTTGGTCACCAATTTAACATAAAATTATCACCAAATAAAGAAGTAATCATGATTATTTTTAGTTAGTTTACTATATTAGTAACTAGTTAGTTTAAATTATTTGATTGTTTAAATTTTTAAATTAGTATTTTTTATTCGTTATTAGATAAGTAATAAGTAATTCACAAATGAGATGCTTGATAATGATTATTTGAAACGGTTTTCAGAAACCAGAAAATAATATTTGATTACTATTGAAAACTAAATAAAATAATCAAAAGTAATTTAGTAATTATTATTTTTAATGTTTTCGATTATTTCGCCGTGCCTTCTAATAAACGTATCTTATTTAAAAAAAAATAAATAGAGAAAAAAAAACTGCAAAATTACCTTTGATTAATTTTTGTTTATTTTTTTTAAAGCGTTGCGAAATTATAAGCTCTAGTTCAAATATAATCATTAAGAATAGAAAACAATGAAATTAATCATGAAATGCCTTTTTAAAAAAAAAATATCAATTAAACCGGTAATCATTAAGATTACTAATCAAAGAAGCTTCAAATGATTTTAAAAAAATTTTAAAAGCTACTTATATGTTAAAAAAAAAAAATTATTATTAGTTTGTTTGGTTATTTTTCTAATTACGAAAAACAACGTTTTCTCACGTTTTAAATAATTGAAAAATAATATTTGAAAATGGTAAACAATGATAACTTATCATTAAATAGCTTGTCGAATAATCCATTTAACCCTTAAGCTATTACGATTAATACAAATTACAGGGTGTTTTTTTACAGGTTTGTTTTTCGAATAGAGATAAAACTGGCATTTTGTGGTCAAATCTGGCAACTCTAATGTCATTTATGTTCAGTTTGGTTTGCCATTTCATCATGAACAGGTTGACAAAAGAACAACGCTTGCAAATCGTGCAAATTTATTTCGAAAATAATGGTTCAGTTCGCGAAGTTTACCGTGAGCTCCGTCCATTTTATGGTCGACATAATCGTCCATCAGAGCAATCAATTCGGTTAACCATGGATCGTTTTCGCACTACGTTTTCTCTATGTGATAATACGCATCCGCAGAGACGTCGAACAGTGCGCACCGAAGAAACAATTGCCGCTGTAGAGCAAAGTGTTGAAGAGGACCCGAATGAATCGATTCGCCACCGTGCACAGCAATTGGAGCTTTGTCCATCAACTTTATGGAAGATTTTGCGCAAAGATCTTGGCTTGCGACCTTACAAGATCCAGCTTGTGCAAGAATTAAAGCCGCGAGACCATGCAATGCGTCGTGATTTTGGTGTATGGGCCGAAAATGAAATTGATTTCGATGCTGATTTTCATCGCAAAATTTTGTTCAGTGATGAGGCTCATTTTTGGTTGAATGGCTACGTCAACAAGCAAAATTGCCGCATTTGGAGTGAAGAGAATCCACATGAGACCCTTGAAACGCCCTTACATCCACAAAAACTGACTGTTTGGTGTGCTCTATGGGCTGGTGGAGTCATTGGGCCATACTTCTTCCGCAATAATGCTGGAGAGGCAGCTACCGTTAATGGAGACCGGTATAGAGCCATGATAACCGACTATTTTGTTCCCGAATTGGATGGCATGAATGTGGATGAGTTGTGGTTCCAACAAGACGGCGCTACATGCCACACAGCGCACGTCACAATCGATTTATTGAAGGAAACATTCGATGAGCGCATAATTTCGCGGAATGGACCTGTCAATTGGCCACCAAGGTCGTGTGATTTGACACCATTGGATTATTTTCTTTGGGGATATGTGAAGTCGCTCGTCTACACCAACAAACCAGAAACGTTAGGGGAATTGGAAGCCAACATTCGTGGCGTTATTGCCGACATACGGCCCCATATGCTCAAAAAAGTGGTTGAAAATTGGACCTGTAGAATTGGCTTTATTCGAGCCAGCCGCGGCGGCCACATGCCCGAAATCATATTTAAACATTAATGGCATAAAATTATCCTTCCAATAAAGCCAAATTGATGGACCTTAAAACGATTTTCTTGTGTTTTATTTCAATTCGAAGTCCTATACCCCTAAAAAAACACCCTTTATTTAAAAGGTCTGGATTCAAAAGTAATGACTTCAAGGTGCAATTTAAAAGCTTCAATAAAATTAATGCAATAATCAAGTAAAAATTTCTAGTAAAAAACAAAATCAATGAATATTTTTTAAATATATAAATTATGAATAAATTTTATTTTAAATTACGAATCAATAATACTAAAATTTAATGCTTAAATGAGAATGAATGTTGATCATGACCTAAAAAACTAAAACCGACCGTGTTTTATTCGTCATTTCGATGCTGGATAAAACTTTTTCTACTCGCAACAAATTTTTTGAATTTAAAGCAATCAAAAAGTAAGCAAGCAGTCGAAGTTATAACCGCTCACAATTTTCATTGCTATCTCGCAAGCGACAAGTTTACATGTGATTAATAATTGTGTTCTTTTATTCATAAGTCGCTAAGTGCTTACAAAAAAATTCGGATACTATTTCACTATAAAAAACGTTTATTCATCTTACCTGCGTTGTGATTGCGATTTGCTGCAGCTATTTGAGTATGCTGAGTCTGACACTTTTGTGTTGTGTGTGGATTCTGTTGATTCACCTTCCATTTTTGTTTAATTCTTTAAAAAATTTAAAACAGTTTATTTTTTTTTCAAAATTTTATTTGCATAAACCACTTTTATTAAAATTCACCACACTCTTTTTTGGCGTATGGGCAATGTGCTTTAGTTAATGTTAAACAAAATATAAATAGACACAATTACACTAGTGGCTTATTATTTGTACTTTTCATTCAAGTTCTTTGAGCTGTAAATAAGAAAATAAATTTTATTTTATTTTCAAAATTATTAAATTTTTTTAATCAAGCAGTTTGTAGAAAACCACTTTTTTATGGTAAAAGTTGTTGAAATTATAATTGTTTTTATTTTCCTCTTAACAATCTTTTACTTATTTTTAATATATTTTTTGCACCTTTTAATGATTTTTACTATATATTAGCTTTTTAGTCACAATTTGTTTACCATAGACACTTTTAAATTAAGCATCTCATATTTTAAATACATGTACAGTTTTTCCAGTCTTTGTTTTATATTTTATTTTTTCACTCCGTTATATTTTTTATCCCTTCAATGCTAGCCGAGGTTATTTCAATGACTGAACTCTTGCTCATCCGTACAATTGGTTTTATTCGCAAATGTGTTATCGCACAATCACGTTTCATGGCCATCACCATCGCCAATATCAATACCAATAACCGTGCACCATCGGCACTTTTCGTTTGTGCTGTGGGTTGTTACCACCAACAAAAGCTGCAACGTTAGCAGCGCAGCACGCACCAAAGCCATATCACACATGCCTGCACGTTGTTTGCACACTCTCGCTTTCGGGTCGCTACAGCGCACAGTGGCTCAAAAGTGGAAATATGTTCAAAACCTAAAGACCAGCTTATAGAAGGAGTTTGACATGCAAAATATTAAGACTTCATTCTATTTATAATTTTGAACGAAGAAACTCTGACAGATTATGATGCTGGGTGGTTGCATTGCTGTTAAAAAATCAGGGCTACAAACCCATTTTAAGCAAAACCTCGGATGGTTTTCAGACTTTTTAACACAAGGCTTTTATTTTTAAATTCGAAATTTTAACCAAAAATCACCCCCGACATCTTTTTAATCGGTGAAAAATGTTTCTGAAATCTTCAAAGTCTGCCCATAAAATTTTGGCCTTATTCCAGTTCATGCGGAATGTGAAATTACGGGCGATTTCATGGTATAGGTCATGCTAAACGTAACAGGTTAGATTCCCGGCAGAAGTAACAAAAATTATGAAGTGTTTTTAAAACTACGTTAAACATTTTCGTGAATTTTAAGCGATTTCGTTTGTTAAAACAAAAATGAAACTTTAAGGACGTAGAACTCGGTTAGCTGACAAAATTATGTGAAAACGATTTCATAGCTCAAAAAGACGTTTCAAAAACCATCTGTCAAATAACAAAATTACACAGAAAACTATGTTGGCTGTTTTTGAAGGGCAAAAATAAAACACATTCCTGAATCCCTCTCGATATAAACTTCAAATTGAGAAGCGAAATTTTGCACTTTTTTGCGGATAGTACACCCCGTGATAATGAGTCAAATCGCTTCAGGACCAGGTCCAATTTTACATAAAAGTTATTGAAAATTTTCACAATTTTCCATAAAAGTTGTTTGAAAGTATTCACAGCTCAAGCGAACTTAGACTTCCTTTTTTACAAGAATCCTTAGCATAAGAAATACTACGCAACCAATTACTCTTAACTTTTTTATGTAAATTTCTATGGAAATGTTGCACTGTGCGACGTGTGCCCATCAATGCGAGCATCCAAAATTAACCAAAAGTATTACAACAAATTGGCTAAACACATTGAAGACGGCGGCTACATAGCACATCTGCCACACATGTCATTATGTAAAGGGTTGGTTATTTTAAGCGCGACAAAGCGCGACCACCCTATTTTGTGTTCCCGATAAATTGTCAATATTGATAAAAAGTGAGAAAAAAAATATTTGTATGAAGTATTATGATTTCTGCGTCAAAAATAATATTAATTTTATTGTTTTCGACTCAAAATTCAGAGAACATGATATTTTATGTCTTTTTAAATATTTATTTCTTGACAATTTATCAATATTGACAATTTGTCAAGAACACATAATAGGAATGTCGTTCTGCAAGCTACAAAACAAGGTGTAATTGTTTTCCTGTCTTTAAAAATTAGAAGAGTATTAAAACACTCATAACAAAAGTTTCAATTTTTACATTGACAGTCCAACTCTATCGCGTAATTATTGACATTTTTCAAAGCTCATTTGTCACTTCACCGGTAAAAATTATACCCAACAATCATTTCTGTAAATGTTTTCAAAAGTAATTTAAAGTAAACTTGCTACAACAAGCGATATGTAAGCTTTTTCAGTTTTAGTTTATTTCAAAGTTTAAAGTAAACTTTTTATAAACTATAACAAAAAACTGTTATAAATCATTTCACATTGAAAGTGAAGTGCAAATTTTTACCAAAAATCCAGAGAAAACTATTCGTCAAGTTTTTTTCTTTAGCTTAAAAAATTTTTCTTTTCATAAAAAATTTTACATGAGAATGTTCTCAACCGTTTTATAAACGAAAAATCAGAATATTGTAAGCTTAATATTTATTTCGGAAAGCTTTTTAAACATTTATTTTAAGTTTACTTTGCTTGTTGGTTAGAAACACTTGGGATGATTTATGTAAATGTTTTTCTAATAAAATTTGTACTTTTCCCTAAAGTGTTTACTATTTTCTGAGATTAGTCAATCCTGTTACTGCCACTTTCGTTTTAATCAAGTAGCCAATGCTTGACTACAGTTGTCGCCGAACTTTGATTTATTGTAGCTGTGATTGGTAGCCGCCGTTTTAAATGTGCTCAAGAATCCTGCATATTCAATTATCTGAATATATTTAGATTTATGGCAGGATTTTACAGTCACCGCCTCCTGCGAGTGCATACGTAATGTGCATGCCATGCATGCATTGCAACAAGAACGCTAAAGAGTCGTGTTGTTTTGTTGAATGACTGAACGTAAGGAAAGGTGCAGTTACTTTGATTATGATTTAAAAGTATCTAAACGTGCTCTTTGGCGTTGACTTTTCGAATTAAATATAATAACAAAAGTTGTATTTGTACGATTTTTGTAGGTTTAGGATAAGAGCGTCTCTCTTACTTTCGTGATAAACCTCAATCACGCAGCGACTGGGCCCGTACACCATACGGCCCTTTAGTGACCGTCGTTTCTTTCTGAGGTCGTTTCTTTCTCAGAGCAGAGGTAAGAGCGGAATAGAGAATAGCTTTCCGATGGGAATTTTTTCTAACGAGCCTGTTTGCAGAAAAGCGCGTGCGTATCTTGACTGCCACAAGATCTTGGTCAATACCAAACTCTTGTATAGTGTGCACATCCAGAACTCCAGAGCCTTGTTTGTAGTTAGGGTTAGGAGACTAAGACTATACCAGCGGCGAACTATGTCTGTTTTAAGAGGCGACTAAAATCCAAGTCTAGAAGGTTCGACCGGGTCAAAGAAATAATCCCCCCGTAGTGAAGCCAGTAGCAGAAAGTGCTAGTATTGAAGCGGGTGGAATCCATACCTGGCAAAGCACGGTGTGATCAATTTTCTTGGTCAGCTTCAATATAATTATGGAATATCGTACTACAGATGATAACATTTCAAGCTGCGGGGACGTCGATCAGACTATACCCCTTGCAAAATGTTACAACATGGAGATTGAATTTTACGACTGTAGGACCAAATATGAGCTCACGTTAATCATTTGACCTTTTTCATAAAATGCGTATTGTGGAGCGACGCAGAAAACCAATTAGCAGGGTTGCCGCATCGACCCTACTAAAAGCTCGGCGATGTCAAGCGCATAACCTCAAATTATAATTCTTGAAATGTTTCTCCGTCGTGGTTTTCACCGATAGATGGTCTCAATGCCTGAAGTAGCTTTAGATTTTATTTCATTGGAAGGTAATCTAATGTCATAGCGGGCAGACATCGCAGAACAATCCCTCCGGCAATGAATTCAGCCGATTATATCAAAGTGGCCTTAATAGGTTGCTGCCTTCTCATGTCAAGATCTTTAGTGGCTGGCCAGAGCTTACTTTCCGGGTGCTAGCATCCGCAAGCCACTCGATCCCGAAAAATCAATAAGCTCATTATCAAATCGAGGCGTGACAAATGCAGCTGCAAGGGTCATTTGTGGAGAGTAAACGAGAGAGACTTGAACTTTGTTAACATTAGCAATATCCAACAGAACTCAAGCAAACATTGCAGGTTATATAAAAAATCGAACGACACCAGCGTTAGAAAAATGTGCCAACCGGAAAAGCTCTTTACTCTACAGAAGGTACGAGAGAGGCAGCACGAGCACTATATCTAACCTATACCAAAGACTGCTCACACATCACGGAAGTAAACAACTTTGCAAAAAATGACCAAATACACATTTGTATTTATTGTGTGAGTGTGTGTGTGTGTGAATGGGCGAACAGTCGCTTCAAATTCTTGGAATCGTAAGAGAATATCACGTTGATGGAAAAGTGAATATATTGTTATTTGCTTGATAAAAAGTCTACATACATACATACATACAATTATATTCGTACTCGTATAGATAATACAAAGTGTAAGTCACAATACTCAGTCAGGCAAGCGTGCTCACCCTAAGCTCTGCTCAATTAAACACATACAAATAAGCATAGACGTTGAGTATTAGAAAAGTTATACGCGTGCACGTGCAGCGGCATACTTGGCGTCGGGCACATGTAGAGTGCATACTAGCGACTTTGCGAATATTTGCATTCGCTTAAGCAAAGGTCAATGAAGAGCTGTCGCGAATGCGATGGATGAATCTAAGCTGATGACGAGTAAGTAGAGACTCAATGAATGCAATAGTAGTAGTTACGGATAGCTACAGTTCTAGTCGTCGTTCTTGAATTCGTGTACATTTTTTATGCCGCTTTTCCTTCATCTTCGTTTTTGTTTTCTGTTACTTTTCCTTTACTTTTTACCTTTTCTTTATCTTTTCCCTCTCTGTTTTTCTTTTCTATTTCTTTTCCTTTTTCATGGATTTGCTTGAGCTGATTTTGTTCATGTCAACTCTGTGAGAGGCTCTCTTCGCGCCTAATTTCGCTGATATGAATAGAATCTAAGATGTTTAAAGATTAAAAATGTTGACTCGAAGCCACTTTCTGAGGCTACTTTTTTAAACGAAAAAAATGGCACAAATTAACTACTGTAACTAATACGAAATCTTCCGTTGGATACTAACCTTGCTTTCATAAGGAAGTGAGTCGTTTGGCGGGGCGTATGAGTAACAATATGTATTGGTGGTGCCAAAATATCGACACACCAAAAATATCGATGTTTTGTTCAATTCATCGATGAATACCTAAAGGTTTCTTGGGCCTTTAAAAGGATGAACACGTTTGCCGTGGAAGTCTTATAATTATAAAGTGTTTCAGTCGAAGACAAATAAAACTACATTTGAGACAATGTTCAATACTTCCATTTTCTCCATTGAGCATTCTATCTGCGAAAAAGAACTAGAAAATTAATGTAAGCCGCATTTTCCTTAATAAAAAATAAGCATTACAAAATTATAATTTTTGATTAATATTGACAAGTATTGGATTTTTTGTCGTTCCAAAAAGAAATTATTTTTTTTTTCGCAATTTGTAAGAAAAAGCTTGAACAAAAATTATTTTTGATTTAAGAAAAATAACAATTTTTTGCTTCAATAAAAAAAATTCACAAAATTTAAATAAAATTTCAACAAAAAAAAAAGTTAAAGAGAAATTCTATTTTATATTAAGACAAAGTGAAGCTGTAATAACAATAACAGTTTTAAAAATAAAATGGAAAATATTTTATTCAATTTATATAATAATAATAATTTTAAATAAAACTAATTTTGAGTTTTGTTTTTTTACTCAAAAATTATTTTTCTCTATTTCTTGAGTTGTATTTTTTTAAATTAAACAATCCTTAACAAAGAAAAAATAAAAGTCAAAAAATGATAAAACTTTTCATAGGAAAAAAGCGTGAGAATAATATAAAAAAAATGGTGGAGTAAAAAAAATATATGTAATAACCATTTTTAAATAAAAAATATTTTTTATGTTGCATTATAAAAATAAGACTCATGTCCCACGTATCTTTTCAATTGTTAAGTAGAAAATAAAAATCAGGAATAATTTTTAGTTTTGGTAGTAAATCATTCACCGGGCGGTTAGATGACCATTTAAAGAAGTAAATCATTCAAAACTAAAAAAAATTGTTAAGTAAAAAAATAAAAATCAAAAATAATTTTCAGGTTTGGTTATTAAAACTTAAACTAAGAAGAAAATAAATCAAAAGTAATAACCATTTTTGAAAAAAAAAATTTTAAAGTTAAAATATAACTATTTTTTTTGAGTAAAAAAAAAGTTTTAAATAATTATTTATTTTTAATTGAGCAAAATAAAACTAAAAAATATAATAAGTTTTGAGAGAAATTATTTTAATTTTAGAAATAATTTATAATTTTTATTAAAAAAACTCAAAATTAAACCAAATAATTTTTGATTTAGAAAAATAAAACTTTTTTTTTGTTAAGTAAAAAAAAAAAATATTTTTTTGTTTTGCATTAATAAAAATAAAACTCAGGAAATAACAACAATTTTTGAATAAAAAAATGTAATGTTTAAAAGATATTTATTTTTGAGTAAAAAAGTAGTTTTAAAATAATTATTTATTTTGTATTGAAAAAATACAACTAAAAGCTATAGCCATATTTGGAGAAACATAGGAATTATTTTTAGTTATGAGTACATTAACTCAAAACTAAACCAAACAATATTTGATTACAAAAGTAAAGCTCAGAATTGTTCTTTATTTTGATTAAAAAAAAAAGACAAAGAAATTGTTTTACCTTAAAAAAATAATTTTTATATCCATTTTATTTTATTACGTAAGTCTTTCTAAGAGAAATAAATAGAATTTTTTCAAACGGATTTTTTATTTTCATCAAAGAAAATGGAACTAAAAAATTATGCATAGATTTTTGTTTGAGGGACTACTTTCCCGGCCTATTAGTCGGAAACTTGTATTTGTAATGGCATAAAGTACAACAACAAAAATGGAAATAAAAGGTAAACAAAAATTACTAAAATCCGAATGTTACTGTAGTAAAAATTAGGGACACGCATAAGGTCACGGCCTTTCAGTCAAGTAGTTGCTACAAGAAAGCAAAAATTTAGTTCAATTTTTTTTTTAATTTGCAATTTCTTAGCACATACTTATAATTTTTTTTTGTGTGTTGATTTCACAGAATATCAGCTTGTTATGAATTGTCTCACTTTGTATTTTTCTTTGTTGGCACTTAATATAAACTCTCGAATTCACATAGTTTGCGAAAGAAATAGTTTTATTAAAAATTCACCGTTATATTTGTATTTAGCGAGTTCAGCGTATACTTTTGTATGTTCAATGTCATTGAGGTATCGCTTGGATTGCGTTTATTTTTTTGATCTTTCATTAGAGTCGGCACATTAATTATTGCAGTATTTATTTACAAAATTTAACCGTTATAAAATGCGCACTAGCAACTTGTCACTTTTGAATTCATAAAAGCACTGAAATGACAGCAAAACGTTGTTGCTTCCATAGAATTTCACTCAAATTGCTTATAGCATTTAAGATATTATTGACACTCGTTGTGTGGGCTGAGTACAATTGGAGTCTAAAATGTTTATGGACATACTAACAAACACACTGACACAAGTGAAATGCCTTCAAAACAAATCGCAAAAAAAGTGTTCTCCCATAATGCGAATGAGTTTTGCGGTTCTTGTTTTTGTTATTCTTTTTTTCGAGTACAGTAAAATATTTATGGAGTCTAATGCCTACGGGTTTTTGTTATATTTATTTACAAATAGTTCAAAAAATGCTAAATTTATAACTTCAGGAGGAGTATTGGATAGTTTTTGTTTTTTTTTGTCTTATCAGAAATAGCACTAACTCTGGCTTAGACAATTTTTGTAGAGGACTTTTTTCATTTGACAATTTTTGACACATCAATTTTTTTAATATAAAACTATGCTAATCAAGCAATAGTTATATAACTTTATATACATACATGTTTCTCGTGTAACATAATGTGTGCCCAATGGACTCTGCAACTACTAAATCGATTATAATAAATTTGGTATAGACTTAAAAAATACTCCAACGCAAAAGATAGTTTACATTTTATTTCAATACTAGAAAACTTGATCCGATTTTAATCATTATATCTGCGAAAACAGTTGAAATATGGAACTGAATCACATAGCTAATTGCAGCAATCATTAGCACCTTTCGTTTGATACCCATATTATACTAACACATTTTGGTTCACCCTGGCCGACATATTGGTGCATAACTCTGACACCGGTCGAGTTATCGAAATAAAAAACATCTTAAACTTAGCATTAGATGGTTGGTAATGGAAGTGTGCTAGTTGTATTCAATTCTATTTAGCTGTTTTTGAGTGATGCGCGCACAAACCCAAAACCATACAGACAACATTTTTAAAAACTATAGCTTTGGACTCTTTTCGCCCAATAATGATCCCTTCTAACCATTTTTCATGAATATCTGCAATGTAGAGACATCAAACTATTGCATGTACATACATACTCGTCTATATTAAATATTATATATATGTCAGTTTATATCTTTGGAAGTATATATATTAGAAAATTGAAATTCTGTGAGAAATTAAATGAGACTAATATTCAACATTTATCGAATTATGGACGATAAGATTACATATCTCGGAGAGTACTCAAAGCAGATAACTGAAATTTGTTAACAAAGCAAACGAGATTAATTTCTAAGACCACCACCTCCTATAAAAATTGCATTTCTCAATGTAAATATCTATGGAAGAGTTTATGCTAGAACAATAAAGCTTGGGAAAGAGTTAATCTCTAACATCTCAGGGAAAATGTAGCAAGATGAGAGGGCGAGTGGCACCTTTCACACAAACTGAGTTTTCCAAGCTTGATAACTCTAGAAATGTTCATGGTAGGGAACTAAAATTTGGTAAACAATTAATGGCGGTTGATCGCTAACAACTCCAAAAAAAAAAACGGAGAAAGGGGCGTGGCACTTCCAACACAAATTTAGGTTTTCATACTAAATTTCTTTTAAGTATACATATAAGAACACTAAAACTCGGCAAGAGTCTTATATGAGGTTAATCTCGAGCACCACAAAAAAAAATGTTGAAAAAGAATAAAATGTTTTTGGTTGGATCCTGAAGACCCAGCTCAGAGAGCGTGTGTGTCCAATGACCACTACTTGCACAGTTTTGCTAGCATTTTAAAGATGTATACATCAATGGAAAGCTAAAAGAACATATTTTACATATTCTATGGGGAGTCATTCTTTCAAGCAAGAGCAATGAGAAGTAAGGTCCAAAGATCACGCTCTACACGGATAAAAATTATTCATACATTTTTCATGAACGGCGTTCATAAACCCTCTGTCTTTTGTTTTATGAATAGATTCATTGATTTTAATGAATTTTTCATAAATTAAATGAATACTTTAATAGAAATTTATGAAAATGTTCATAAATGTAATGAATGAAAATTCATGAAGCGGTTTTAGAACAAAAATTAAAATTTTTCTCGCTTTTATGCTTCATGAACACTGTTTATAAATGCTTTTCACACATTTCTATGAAACTATTCATTGAGTTTATGAATCATTTTATAAAGTCAATGAATTTATTAATACAACTGATTGTGCTAGTAATGCCAATCAGTTCTTTTGTGTCAATAAGCGGGGTAAAATTGCGAGTCCCTGCAGAATTACAAAACACAAAATCATCGGCGAATATTTTTTGGATATTCATTTAAACTTATTTTTATAAATTTACCAATGCACGAGGTAAATTAACCCCCAAGATCAATAGTTTGATAGAAGAGCTTGGAGAGTAAATCCAATTTATTTTAGGTCTCCTTTTGAGCCATATTTAGCTTTACCAATGCAAGTGCAAGTTATTATAATTGAAGTACAAAGTTATAAAATACTTATATTTCAAAGACTTATTTTATTTATTTTTTAGTTTTTTTGTACAAAGACGTATTTTATACACTCGCTCCAAGCGAAACTCGTACAAAATTGAAAATGGTTTTATTTGAAAAATTATTAATTTTCCTGAATTTTGCACAAACTTTTTCACTTTAATTTATATGGTTTCTGTTATAGCTTTCGCTATAGTTTAAATGAAAAGTATTAAAAACCCTTAAGTAAATATATGTTACGAATAAAACCATTTTCAATTTAATTTATTCGTAATTAAATACACATTAAAAAAATTAGCCTACGTTTTTTTAGTTTTTCTTGAAAGATTTTTATAGTAATTGAATTTTGCCTACAAAAACTTTGTGTGCGGCATAGCTCAACGGTAGAGCAGTCAGCTGTGTGAGTCCTGACAACTCACAAAATTTTTCATTTTTATTTTGTTATTAAAACTTTTCGGTTTAAAAATAAAACTTTTTGGCTTAAAATTGAAACTTTTCGGTTAAACATTTTTTGTTTTGTTTTCTTTTATTTTTGAACGCTTTTTCAAGCCATTGAGTTTTGTCCACGACAATTATGTTTGAGATGTAGCTCAGTGGTAGAGCAGTCGTGTATGCTGAGGAGAGAAAATTATTTTTTCTTTAAAAAATTGTTAAGCATTTCTGGTTTACAATTGAAACCCCATTTATTTAACCAATTTTCTTAAAAACTGGTCTAGCTTAAGTTTGAAATCAAATTTGGTTTGTAGTCCAAAAAAGTTTAAAATTTAGGCTCAAATTTTTAACCGTGTACCCTATATACATATATGTCTATGTACATGCATATAAATTACTATTGTAATAAAGTGAATTTATAAACGAAAAAAGTATTTCGCTGGATTTTTTGTGGGTGAAAATTATTGAAAAAACTCATAAAACTTATGAACCTTTTTATTAAAATCTATGAAAAAATGCATTAAAATCTACGTATAAATTCATATAATCTATAAATATGTTCATTCAAACCTACAGAAAAATTCATAAAATCTTTGAAAAATTTCATTGAATTTTATGAACTAGTTCGTTACATCATATGAACCCGTTCGTTAATTTTTTCATAATCATAAATTGCGTTCATAAATTTTACAGTTTATGAATATCGGTCATTAAATTATTATGAATTTGTACGTTGGCACGATATTAATGAATATTTCATTGAAATCAATGTCTAAATTCATTGAATTTACGAACGTTTGCGCTCCGTGTATACCTGTCCTGATGAGCTACTCGGAATCATGAACGCTATAGAAAGAAGTTGGGATAGCCTTTGGACTTTGAATCTTATGTAGGTTAACGCTAAATGAAAATCTTCAATTTTTACAAATTTCAAGCTCAATTTGCACTTATCGCTCGCCCACAATATCTTTATTTTGTATGTCATTTCGGCGCCAAACAATCAGTTGGTTAATCGACAAAATATTGATTAAAGGCGAATATTGGCTAAAGCTACTATAAAAAATTCTCGTTTAATGTTTATTAAAATCTGTTACACAAGCTTGATGACTACTACAACAGCAACAATTACATGCATCAACAACAATAAACAAAATTACCAACAGCGTGCACGTTACGACAATTCCAAGCGATGCCTTCTGCTACAGCTGCGTCTCACTAAAGTCATGCATTCTCGCACGTGAGTTTGAGTGAGATTTTTTTCTTGCGACTTGTCTGTGTATGTGTTCATATGTGTATCTCTGCTCAATTTCATAAAAACGAAGAGTCGGCAAAGTAGATAGGTGAGCGCTCAAGCTAATAGACGCAGCTAGTTGAAGGTCATTACGGTACGTTTGTCAAAGCTGGGCGGGTAAAAGGGATAGCGGTTTTGAGTTGTAAAGCGCTTTTGCGAAAAGCGAAAGGTTTTGTATATTTACAAAGGTGGGGATTGACAAAAGTTCGTTAAGTTCGTGGCTTAGAAATAAAAGAAAATTCGTATGTTTTTTTAATCTGCGACTTTTTCATCTTCTTTGATTTTTCCTTTGTTTGAGTGCCAAAAGAAACACCGTAGGAAATTTCTATTAATTTCTTATATTAAGTTTTTACTTCAAAGAGCATATTTTAATGGCATGAACAGATTTTATTTTATAAAAGCGTGCAACTGTTGGCATATGCTGACGATATTGATATCATTGGCCTTAACAACCGCGCCGTAACTTCTGCTTACTCCAAATTAGAAAAAGAAGCGGAGAAAATGGGACTGGTGGTGAACGAGGGCAAAAGAAGATTTAATGATGAGCTGTATGAACTTAACGCAGACGCCGACATAGTTCAGCGAATTAAAACACAGCGGCTTCGCTGGCTAGGCCACGTAGTGCGAATGAGCGAAGATGCTCCAGCCCAGAAGGTATTCTTATCGGCACCCGCCGGTGGAAGCAGAGGAAGAGGGAGACCACCACTCCGATGGAAGGACCAAGTGGAGACCGATTTGCGATCCCGCGGTGTTTCCAATTGGCGCCAGTTGGCGCAACGAAGAAACGACTGGCGAGCTATGTTGGACGGTCAAAATCGCGCAGGCGATTAGATGACCATTTAAAGAAGAGAACAGATTGAAATAGATATAAACTTACATATATTAAAATGCTCAGTATGAAAACAAGATCGATTAAGCCATCAATATTAAAAATGGGCCAAATCAGATCGGATGGTCCAATTTTAAAGTATAAAAAATACCGAAAAACACCTGCAATGCCGAAAATTGAGAGACGCTGCACAATGAGACAATTTGCAAAAGAATGCCCCAAACTGAAAGATCAATTATTTGGCACTATGAGAAATATGTTATTGGTAAAAGTTTTTGAAAAACATCAATTGACATTTTTTTTACAACTTTTTCTATTTGCAAAATCGTTATTTTTCTTAATAATTAAAGCTATTATAGATTTTGATATACTGAATTCAAATATGTATAAAAAAGTATGAATCACAACAGAAGCCTATACGAAATTTTGTGGCCAATTACTGAAATAGCTAACTTTTAGTCGTCTTATTGTAGCTAACTATGAATTGGTTTTTAAGTCATTCAGTGTTTAGATAAAAATACTTGCATATAAAAAATTCAATTCTATTTCTTTGTCCGTTTTCTATTGGTCATTTCGATGCTAGTGAAGTTTTTTCTACTTGTCTAAAAAATTGTTTCAATTGAAAACAAGAAGAAAATAAGCAAGGGAAAAAATTATAAGCGCTCATAGTTTTGGTTACTATCTCGCAAGCGACTAGTTTACATCTGATTTTCAATGAAAATTTTAAATTTTTTAAAGAAAATTCATTTTGTTATTTCATTCATAAGTCGCTTAGTGCTTATCAATAAAATCGGAATTTATATGCAATGAAGTTTTAATTATAATCAACAAATTTCATTTTACGCTTTGATTATTTCTAAAATTTGTACATAGTCAAAACAATTCTGCTTTGGAACAGACACAATTCTGCTTTGAGAGCTGGACAGCGTAGTATTTATCCATGAAGCACTTGATATGGTGGGGTTGTAAGTCAGAGTTTAACCTATTACCAAACACAAACGAAATTCGTGTCATTTTGTGTTTGGTGCAATTTGTATGAGTTATTTTTTCGTTTTTCCAAAAAAATAAGCATATTTATAGGGTAAGATTACAAAGGAAATGCACTTTGGTGGGGTTTAAATTGAAAATTTTTGCTGTGAGACTGTGAAATGCTATACCGGAGTCTATTAAGGCCACGCTGAGTAGAGGAAACTAAAAGGTCATAATATATGATTACTTTAAAAGCATCTAAAATACAAATGATATAGCAATCCTTTCATGTTATTTTTCATGCCTTCTAACTTCATTCTTTTCTAACACTTTTTCTGCTAGCATAATTTCTCAATTTCAACTTTTTCAGTCCTTTTTTTGAGATAACCTTTTTCCCAAATTCTTCATAGTGCGGGGTAAAAGCTGCTAACAAAATTCAGCAAAAATTTTTAGTAGAACTAAAAAACTAATTGAATGAAAACTAAACTCAACATTTAAAATTTCATATTTATAAAAGCTTTGTAGAGTCAGCAGCTTTTCATTAGCGAACTTTTATAAATACCTCTCTCGTTTACTAGAGGTAATGTGTTTTGAAATGTGACTGAGTTATTGTTTATAGGAAATTTCCCACTTTGCAGTTTATATTTAGTCTCTTTTGTGTTTTTTTTTTGTTTTTCACAATTCGTGTTTATGTAAGGCCTGTGTTTACTAGAATGTATAATTCGAAATAGCAAAAAAACTCAGTCAGCGCTAATGTACAATCTGCGAGAGTATAAGAGAGCACTGCAAGGCATGAGCAGTGTGACCAGGTGCTATAAAAAAAAAGTGGCTAAGTCGGCCCAAAAAAGGTAGGAAAGGGATTGAGCCTGCGTACAAAGTTTGGGTATTTATCATAAAGATGAGATCACGGTAATTTCAAAACTAGTGCAACATCAACATCTGTTCCTTAACTTAGTTTTTAAAATGTTTATGGCAGTAAAGATTCTTTCAACCCTGAAAGGTTATACCAAAAAGGTAAATACGAATTCAACCAGTTCTCAAAAAGGGGTTCGTTCAATGAATTTTTATGTTGTCGGACTTCCGCCCAAAATTCAATGGTAGAGGTCACACTTGTCCACTGTACGGTTATTAGCTTTAGCCACTGCAGCTCAATCAATGCTACTTGTCTTGACTTTTCTTTTGAAAGTGAGAAAATACATCCGACTTTGTAACTTTCAAAGAATTATTAACTGAAAAAAAAAATGCATCTTTTGTAAAGAGTTCATACTATCGGTAGGCGATGTCGCAATTGGGTTATCAACTCCATTAAAAATAGTTGACAATTTTTACGAATAATTTTCTGTATTTCGTCATCAATACTACCTTTATTCAACTTTAATCTTATATACAGGGTGGCTAATGAAAGCCGCTACCAAAAAAAATTAAATAACTTTTTTTCTATTTAATGAATCTGGTAAATTTTTTTTTTATTTTGCAGATTGACTTTTACATTTAACAAAAATGGATAACTGGGACACTGAAACAAGAATTTGGATTGTCCGCCGCTATCACGCACTGGAGTCCGTAGTTTCGGTTCAAAGAGAGTATAGGCGCACGTTTGGCGGCAATCCTCCGAGCAGATGGACCATAATAAGACTTGTAAACAATTTTGCCGAGCATGGGACAGTCAACAGAAGACCTTACCATCGAAACCCTTCAGTTCGAACGGAGGAAACAATCGCTGCTGTAGCTGCTGCCATACAAAACAATCCACGTGTTTCGACAAGAAGCTTATCTGCTCAAATGGGTGTAAGCAGACAGTCATTACAGTCAATTATGCACAAAGATTTGGACTTATTCCCATATAAACTTCAAATGGCCAACAAACTGAACGCTGCAGACTTGCCGATTCGCTTGGAATTTTGCCAGAAGATGCTTCAAATGGTGGAAGAGGATGGAAATATGTTGAACTGTCTTTTCATGTCTGACGAGGCCCATTTCGATTTAAACGGCAACATAAACAAACAAAATTGTCGAATATGGAGTGCTTCCCACCCACAGATACTCCATGAGACGGAATTGCATCCAATTCGTGTCACAGTGTGGAGTGCAGTTTCATCACGCTGCATTGTCGGGCACTACTTCTTCGAAGAAAACGGTCACACCGTTACGGTTACTGGAGACCGTTACTTGAGCATGTTGAGAGAGTTTTTCTATCCAGAATTACGCCGAATGAGAATTTCTTTCAACTCTGTGTGGTTTCAGCAAGATGGTGCAGCTCCTCATATAGCCCAACCTGTTATGACAGAATTGCGACGAAAATTTCCCAATAAGCTGATATCCAGAAACTCCACATTCCGTTGGCCACCCAGGTCGCCTGACCTTACTGCACCTGACTTTTTATTGTGGGGTTATTGCAAACAGGAAGTCTTCAAAGCAAAACCAACAAATTTGAATGAACTAAGGCAATCCATTCGAGAAACAATTGCGGCTATTCCTGTCTCAACTCTCCAAGCAGTAATGAACAACTTTTTGGTAAGATGCCGCACATGCATCGACGAGCAGGGGGGGCATTTAAATTCCATTATTTTTCAAACTAATTAAGCTATATTTAATAAAATTTAATGAGCTTTAACATGAATAAAAGAAAAATGAATTCCATACACTGAAAAAAAAATTATTTGAGTTTCTTAATGTAGCAAAATTCATCAGCCACCCTGTATTTTTCGAAGTTGTATAAAAACATATGGTTTTGGGACCAGAAAAGGTTTGGAGTAAAAAAAGGCTAGAAAAAAGCCACGAAGCTAAAACCAAAATTATGAGGCTAAAGGACAAAAAAAAGGCTAAATCTAGCCTCGAACCTGGTCACACTGGGCATGAGCTACAGTTCCCTCGATCGAAGTGTGAAGACAGAATTCCACACCAGGCGTCTGGGATATTTTAGTGTTTCAGTAGTTTATTTCTTTTTTTTTATATCGATGGCTGGGATCACCTTATTTCAAAATATTTTTGGAAACCTACATAACTAAATTTTTTTTTCAAAAACGCAAAAAGTCGAAACTCCCCGAGAAGGTAACCGGTGTCTATAAAGTAAGCCGTTAGGAGGAAGTAATTGATTCCTATGAAGTACTCATTTCCGAGGTGGTTTCCTTAGAAGTAAAGTACATAGAACTTTAAAACAATGGACCTCAAAGCTATTTTGATCTCAATCCACGATACTACATCCTAGCTACGACTGCAAAAAGTTTTCAAAGAAATATGGAAACTGCTATTTGTTGAATCCATAACGCCAATAGATGGCGCTTTCAAAATACTTTCCTTATAATAATTACCAACTGTTTTGTGAATATCCCTACTGAATTCCCACATAATTAATCATGAGTTTTTGACCTTTTCCTATTAAACTTGTAAATGAAATAAATCTTTTGCATTATTTAACAATAATAAACGCCTTTTTAGTGCAAAATTAAAACTTGTTCATCATGCGATCAAATCAAAACCCATCATTGCGTTGAATTTCTAATGAGATTTTGTGATTCAGATCGCGCAAATTACTTTGACACGCACTCCAGCTAAAGCGACTGATTACATAATATATTACATATGTACCACAGATGTGTATATATGTATTTACCTTACTCGTATTACACTTTAAGTAAAAAAGCACAACAAAGGTTTTTGCTCAGCCAAAGGCAAACGCGTTTAAATGGCCGAAGACGCAGAGCTTCTTCTTGACACGCCACCAAACAGTTGGATTTAAATTTCTTGTATGCCCCCAAAGTTGTACGGAATTGAGTTGTGTTGGAAGACGTTCTGTCGTGTTTCAAGTGAAGTGGCTGATGCTTGCTGTTCCTTTGACTAAAGTAAGCTGCGCGTTGTCGCAAATTTTTTTTAATGGGCCCTTTGTATGTTAAATCGACACGGGGCGCTACTTTCGCACGATACATGAAATTTTCCCATAATGTAATATTCTATACTTACTTATCTAGTAACGTGTGTATGTTTGCACTAACTCGCATGTATTTACTCGTAAGCGAACAACTATGCATACATACTAGGCGAATGTGGAATTTATAAGCCGAATGCGGATGTCGGAAAACTAACAGCGGTGGATGAAGTTATGGATGAAACTGCGGACTTTAAGTATTTGTAAAAAATTATTTAATAGGGAGAAACCGAAATCTTTGGTTAGGGCCGAACATTAATAAAAATTGTGCTCCGTTTTGGATTGTCCATGGTAGCTACCTATTCATACAGAAAAAACTGTCAATAAGTCTCTTAAGAAGACAGTTTTCGAGCAACACACTACGTATCTATTTCATATTTTATTTTATTATATTTTTTTAAATTTTTATTTATTTTTTTTTTATTTTTTTTTATATTATTTTAATTTATTTTATTTTATTTTATTTTGTTTTGTTTTATTTTATTTGGTTTTATTTTATTTTGTTTTTTTTTTTTTTAATTTTATTCTATTTTATTTTATTTTATTTGTTTTTATTTTATTTAATTTTTTTTTATTTTATTTTATTTTATTCTATTTTATTTTATTTTATTTTATTTTATTTTATTTTATTTGTTTTTATTTTATTTTATCTTATTTGTTTTTATTTTACTTTATTTTATCTTTTTTTATTTTATTTTATTTTTATTTATTTTATTTTATTTTATTTTATTTTGCTTTGTTTAATTTTATTTTATTTTATTTTGTTTAACCATCATTCATCGCGGATCTAAGATATTCAAAAAATCAACACTTTTCGCAATTACACGATCTACGAGATCATTTCCGCAATTGATTTTGTCAAAGTTAATATCGAAGTTCCACCTTTGGGAACTCGAATATTCGTAACATCAGTAATACATACATAAATAAATGATTCCCAGAGAAATTCTGTCAGCTAATACGTATCTTGCTTATTGTCAAAATGTGTGGAGGGAAACCAATCAAACATGCTGACGTTTATCGTCATCTGATATTGTAATATAATACATACAAATCTCCTTGAGAACTCTTATTTTGGCGGTTATTTGTTTATTAAATTGTTGGTAACGTTAAATAAAGCTATCTCATAACAGCAGTATGATATTGTGCGAATAGATGAAAATGCTACAAACCCCCAAAGTATTCCCCTCAACATATGTACTTTGGTGCTAGACTTTTAAAGGAGGCACGACCAGTCTCCGCGAGACACATAGATATAGAGTTTCTTTGCAGGCATACAGAGACCAATATACCCGCTTGACTCTATACTGGAATAAACACAAGCCTAGTCCCTCTCCAACCGATGTCTACACATTGTAGATTAAAAAAAAAGCATATACTCACTTAGACTAATAGAAGCAAAAACAGCAGTTTTAGAATTTCTGTCAGTCTGTATGTATGTTTGTTCGGTCAATACGCAAAAAGCGCTCTACAGAGCTGAGTCCAATTTCTACTAAAGTATTGCTAGATGTCCAACAACAGTTTAGGATCCTTTTTACCGCATACAAATATTTAAATCCTTCTGTAGACAGTGGTGGCAACAAAATTTGATTCAAACATTTTGTAGTGAAGCTGGAACATGGGATATATGGATAATATAAGAGAAGATTGGCACCACCACGGTCGTAGCACCGACTACAATTGCAGTAAAATCCAAACTTGAACATGAAATCTCATTATAGTGAGGTAGAAGGGCGATTGTAATTAAGGCTTTATGAAACAAGAATAGTCTCTAACACAGGTGGTGCGGTGTGCCTATAAGCGCACAAAACTACTGAGCTGGCTGAGGGCAATTCACTCATAGATCTAGTACTCCGTTGCAAGGGGACGACCTCGAAAGCGATACCCTATTATCTGTTGTTTTACTTGCTTTGTTCTCGAACCCCTGAACTTATGCCAATTGAGATGCTACGCCCTTACAAATACAAACAAACATTTATACACACAAAAAAATAAAATATCTCACCATTGTTGCGTGTAAAAATCTCCCTTAAATCCGCTTTTAACTTTTTAATTATCTACAAAGTGTGCTCTACAACGCCTCATTGAATGTTGTTTTTGCGCGGATAAACCTTTTTTCTAAGAATTGTGTGTATGGCTTTATTTTGTTTCTTAAATAGCAAAAAAAAAAAGTTAAAAAAATAAATAAATAATAATAAAAGAGTTGTCATATTTACATATTTTTCTGAATGCTAAAATGTTGTTGGGCGTAATTAGATGGGATGATATTCTAATGAAATAATATTTATGAGTGCGTACGCGTAGATTACATAATGCCGGAGATATCATGCTCGTATCTGGGCACATCTTTGCAAGTAAGTAGACATCTTTTATTGTAATGGACCTATTTACATCAGCTAGTTGAACAAATGAAAACAAAAGCGTTTTGCGATTGTTTTACCCGCGGCTTTTTTTGATTGTTCCAGAGTGGACATGGTTGGATATACCCGGTAGTTAGAGCAGCTAGTTGCAAACGACCGTACTACTAGCATGTAGGAGAAGTCCAAGTTGGCAGCCAACTGTCTTTTTCTCAACTAAAGCTACTTGAATTTGTAACATGGGGATGTCATACGAGACGTTTAAGGTGATGTAAACGAATTACTGTGTGGTTTCTGAAATTCATTTCACACACATTTCGGCTTTTCTGAAACTAATTTAATATTCTCTGAAATTGTTTCGCATAAAAAATATATGAAATAAAATTGGAAAATCTGAAATTCATTTATGTTTTTTTGAAATACATTTTAGATCTTCTAAAATCAATTTGACTTTTTCTAATATCTTTTCTGAATAAAATTGGTGTTCTCTTTAGTATTTTTGAAAAATCTGAAATACATGTGTCTTTTTTCTGAAATTCATTTCGGTTTTTCTGAAATTAAATTAAGGTTCTCTGAAATACATTTAAAGTTTTATGATACGTATTTAATTTGTGCTAAAATATATTTGAGGCGTTCTGAAATAAAATTGGAAAACTTGAATTCATTTGTCTTTTCTGAAATAAAATTTAAATTTTCCGAAATCAATTTGACTTCTTCTGATATCTTTCTAAAATAAAATAGGTATTCTCTTAAATATATTTGGATTATCTGAAATACATTTGTCTTTTCTGAAATACATTTAAGTTCTCTGAAATACATTTGAGGATTTATGAAATACATTTGACTTCTTCCAAAAAACAATTTATATTTTCTGAAATCTATATTCTCTAAAATACAGTTTGAATATCTAAAATACTTTGGTTTTTTTCTGAAATAAAATTCAGATTTTCTAAAATAAAGTAGATCTGTTAAATAATGATTACTAATGGTAATGATTAAGGGTTTTGATTAATTATTTTGTTGATAATCCATTTAGTGATTGATAACCATTACTTTACATTTTTAATGATTACTTTCCAATTAATTAAAAAAAATCAAAGAAAAGTTGTTTTGATTACTTTTGATTATTTTTCATTTTTTTTATTATTTTTAATTTTTTTCAGCATTGTTGAAGAAGCACATAAATATACACATCAACAATACTGAAAAAAAAAAAAAATTAAAAAAAAATCTAAAATTACCAAAAGTAATCAAACAACTTTTTTTGATTATTTTAGATTTAAAAAAAATTTTTTTTTGATTTTTTCTAATCATAATAAAATAATAATTGCCTTTTCTTGGAAAACAATTAAAATAATCATTACCAATTAAAAAGCAGTTTGATGAATTCATTACTAATTACTAATCAAATTTAATAGGTTTAAAATAAAGTTGAGCTTCTCTGAAAGACATTGAACTTGTCTGGTATAATAAAAACTTTTGCTAGGTCTTTTTCAACCCCGGTCACTTCACTATTATCAAAATATTTCTCTTTGTGGTTGGCACAAGTTTAATCTTTTTCGGACTATTCCAACTTTAGTCCGAAAATTCTAGTTTTGTGCTGGTATGTTTCCGTATTGATTTGGTTTTTGACTGCGTGGTACCTAAGACTCTTTGGCTAAGAGCATCATTACACAGCCCCACATACATATATCATCATGTAAACAAAACCCTAATACTTTTCTTTATTAAAAAGGTAAACAAGTCACATATATGTATGTAAGTATGTAAATATTTTATAAAATTGAACAAACGGCTACGGGTATCACATTCACCTTTGTGCCCTCAAGAATGACAATTTTTTATTGTCGCACAAGCGCAAGGGCCGTCGCGTAACTTAATAGTGGCGCATGCGTAACAACGACAGCGGAAAACAAACATAAACCGGAGCAATTTTAGGCGAGACTTAAATATGTTTTTGTATAAGAATGCGGGTACAACTGAGGTAAGTAGACGGCTAAATCTGTATGTTTCTAGAATAACCATTAAAATTTCCAACTAACTGCGATAACATAGAAAATGATGTTGAGGAAGGCTTTTAGTCGCATTGGTTTAGCGCGGGCTGTGCTCATACATTCATGCCTACTTTGATTAAGATGTAAGTAAAATCATTTAAGGAGATGGGCCTTTATTAGAACGAGTACTCAACATCATCATCATGTCAGTCAGGGTCTCCCAATTTACCTGCTGCCGAACACGGATGTCGAAGGGTAAGCCTTCTAGGCCAGAGCTTATTTGTTCAATCGCTTAACATGACTCCGATAGTGAAGCCTTGAGACTTTAATCTCCAGCATCAAGTTAAAGAAGTCGCAAGATAGCATTAACCTTGTCTGAAACCTCGTTTGGTGTGGAAGAGCTCGGAAAAATCTTTCTCATCAGCACGGAGCTTTTAATATTAGTCAAAGGAGCTCGTGGCGTCTAACTTGTCGGCATTCGACACCGTCAACCACACGATACCCATAAAAGCCCTGGAAGAGTCACCGCTCCCTGTCGGCCCAAAAGGTGGACCGCTAACTATCTTAACGGTCGGCAGACGTCATTGAAGTGCAGGCACATGAAATCTAAATCTCGAAGGATTAGATTGGGGGTGCCACCAGGATGTCCTATCACCCATTCTGTTTAATTTTTATATTTGGAGGCTTGCTCCTTCACCAGTATCCACGCTGACGACTGTACGATTATGACTTCGGGTAAGGGCTCCTCCATTGACGAACTATGTACTAAGATAAACTCTTATCTTCGAAACCTTTCTAGATCTTCGTCAAGCGAAATCTGACCCTATCTCCCATCAAGTCGACGGCGACTCTCTTTACGACGTGGAAAGCGCTGATGAGGCAGGAGTTAAATGCCGACATAGATGGAGTAACTCTACCATAACTCAAAAGTCTCAAGTTGTTGCTGTTGTTCTTATTAACAGCGTACAGTTTCAACACACCATGCAAAATCTATTTTAGCTTCAAAACCCACGCGCAGGACGTGTTCTTTCTAGGTGAGGAACTTCAAAGGCAATTGTCATCCATTTTCCTCAGGTCACACGTGACTTTGATTGTTTACCTGAAAAGAGAACGTTGAGCAGAACAGCGATTTTGTGAAATAATACCCGGTTACACACTCAAGTTAGAGATCATTTACTTCCTATGTACTTGGACACATTCACATACATACTCGTATATACCGCTATTAAACTTATTAAATTTACTGTTGAAGATCACTTCTTAAAAACGTCTGACGATCTTTGTGCTCAAAAAAGCTACTTCCACAGAAGACGTTTTACCAAAAGTTTCCCAAACATGAGAACGCCGGGCTAAACAATGGTTAGGGGAGTATTGATAGTGCTTGTTGGTGTTGATGATGCGGGTGTTGAATGAGCGTGGTGTGGCAGTTAGAGCTACTGTATGTCTTCATGGCCATATACTGACGACGAGGTTTTTCCCATGCACACACATGAAGGTGAATTTGGGACCTGTAGGAAAATTGTGAAGGAAGTAATAAGTAATGGATGCGATGCTGATCAGCTGACTGATCTGGTAGGTAGAAGCGGGGCCCTTAAGAGTATCCACCTCTTATATACTCGTATACCTGCGTTAAATATTCCTGGCAACGCGGTCCGGCCGGTAATTGAAATTCGTTTGATCAGTTACAGGCTCGTGAAGTACCATCATGCAGGCTTCGATTTCATCCCCGGTTTAGACAGATTTGGTCACTCCTTGTGGGTTCCATTTGGAGCAGTAAACTGGTTGACGTCTGAATCGAAGGTGGAATGGAAGGTGGGAAAGAAGTTCTCTAATATGAGCTTGAGCTTAGCCTTGTTGCGGTTGAGAGTGGTATGAGAATACTTTCTCTTCGTTGCTACAAGCCATTTCACAATAAGCACCACCTGGGTTCCGAGGACATAGGACAAATTCGTTCAGCTGTCGCGGCGATCTCTTGTCCAGATTGGTAATATGTAAGTCGGATGTGGAGTGCTATATAGCATTAGAGGCTTTCGGTAGTAGTATTATGCTTTCGAACATTGGTTTCACTAAGGCCATTATGCGCCTGAAGATATTGGAGAACCTTTCTTGCTGCATTTGGATGGACTAGGCATAGTTTCTTTGACTTTGAACTACTACGTTCTCAAAAAGACACTTCTGGGGCGAGATTAGTCTTATTCGGAACTTCACAGTAATTTCATGTGGTACTCCAAATGAGTTTCTCTTACAGCTTCTTCTTTCCAACCTTACCTAATCTAGGCTCTGCTGAAATCGGGAACATTTTACGCTACATGAGACCAACAAAATGCTTCATCTCTTTGCACATCTTCAAGAGGAAGGGCTCAAGCTCGTATTACCTCTACCATAATGGGTCAGCCAGCCTAAATGTGCCTCTGTGCTGTAGTAATGGGAGTCTTTAAAATCTAACCTAACTTAATCCAACACGAACTCGTTTTCTTGATGGGCATTCATAGCTTAAGTTTAAGCTGCACCTTCATGGACATAGAAACCCATACATACTCAGTTAGGTGTGCGCACACTGATACCTTCTTGGAAGACTCCCACCGTTAAAGCTGGGAGTGGGCTTACATTTACACACACCAGCTCGAGCACAGTTATGTCGACTTAGATTCGTCTGCTTTGTGTTAAGTATGGGTACACAGAAAGGAAACAACTAACTAGGCCAACAAATTATAGTTTGTAACTAGAATGTGTTTGACTCATCTCCAACTAGTCCAGAAAACAAAAATTTAAAGTTAAATTCACAGGCGGTGATACAAAGTTTTAATTGAGATTGAAATTTGAAGTTTTTTATTGATCGTCTCGGTATTGTTCTCGTGACATTTTCGGGACCACTTTCGGTACTTTTACGAAATTTGTTAGGGACCATTTCAGGATTATTTCGTGACTGTTTCAGTATAATTTCAGGATCAATTAGGAATTATTTTTGTGGCCTTGTCGGAAGCTTTTTGTGGTAATTTTCGGACTGCTGTCTCAGCATTTCAGGGTCATTTAGGTACTGTTGTAAGGTCTTTTTCGTACCATTTCTAAGTATTTTTCCGGGACGATTCGGTTTTGTTCTCGCGATATTTTCGGGATCATTTGAAATTGTTTTTGGGAATTTTTCGGGATTATTTCTTTTATTGTTTGCGGAAAATTTTCGAAACCATTTGCGTAATCATTTTGCGACTGTTTCGGTATGGTCCCAATAAGTCCAGAAATATAAAGAAAGAAAGAAAATAATGCTTAAAAAACTCACTGAATGACACCAAAAACAAAATCCCGAAATGGTCCGCAAAAGTATCGAAAAAAATTCCGAACTAATAGCGAAAAAAGTCACGAAAACAAACTCTAAATGATACAGAGCTGATCCCGAAACAGTAAGAAGGCAACTTCAATCACGCTTACTGTGCTACACGAGACTAGTTTGAGACTGGTATATTTCTGTATGATATCTGAAAATTGACACCTCTGGATAATATGGTAAAAATACCAGTGCTTATATGGGAAAAAGACAGTTCGCTGATTAGTTGGCCTGGTATTTGTACTAGTTTTGAAGTAGTTTCCAACTAGTTGGTTTGACTGTAGCTATGTAAATACTGCTACTGCTTGTAGATCCACACATTACACTGCTACTGAAGATCGTGCAAGGGAAAGGCTGCGTGTTTAAGTGTGGGTACTCTTGTTTACCATTATATACGATAGAAATTAAGTTTTACGTCTTTGTGTCGCTAGTAAATACCCTCTTCTCTGTACTACTTATTTTAATTTACATTTTCTCAGCCCATACAATAAAACTTCGTAGACGTGTTGGCTTGGCCGGCTACTACTTCAGCGCAAACAATTCAGTTTACTTCCGAAAACCTTTGAGAACGGACGGGTTTTTCTTATTTATTTAAACTCGATAAATTATTTGTGAATTAAATAAAATTCTTGCGTACGCCATACAGCGCAACAACAGCACACGGCTAAGATCCCAACCCGAAAAAAAAGAAATAATAAAAAAACCACCACCAACCTTAGCTACGACCGTTTTTTAACCACCAACCACGAGTCTCTTTTTCATTTTGGAATTTGGCCTTTTTTATTTTGTCATTAATGTTTTGTTTTTGTGACTTTTTGTTGTGTTCGCTTGTTCTATGTAAGCGTCCCTCACGCACATATAGCCGCCTATGCAAGGCGCACGATCGCCCTTCAAGCGTGACATGATATTTACTTGTTCCAACTGCGTGTGTGTATGGGTACGTGCACTGTGCGTGTGTGTGTGCTGGAATTTCGTTTACTTTTCGGTGCTTCATAAAATATTTATGTGGGAAAAGTGTGTAAAAATGTATTGTTGATGAGCAAGCCAGTGTCCTGTAAGGATATTTTACATTTGAGTGGTTGGCCCGGCAAGGTGAATGCGCACCTGTCGTTTGTAACCGAATAAAAATATTGCGAACATAATTTAAAACTGTTATCGAGCGCGAAATATTGAATAACGAATAAAATAAATAGAAAAAAAGAAAGGTAACGAATGAATGAAAATTGTATGAAAACTAATTCGTTAAAAAAAAATTTTATCAATTCGGTTGACGTTCAATATCTTTTCCCACGCTGCGAAGCTGATAAAAATAATTAATTCAAAATAGTAGCAGTCGATTTCGTAGTTCATACGGGTTCAACGCCTTCAAATTTTTAATGTTTTGTAGAAATTTTTATACCCAGTTGTGCTTGGTAGACTAGGCATAATAATCAGTCATGGGCGTCCTGTATTAAAATTTGAATGCATTAAACTCCACTTATTAAGCTATTCAATTAGTACTCCAGGTTTATTGACTTTTGAGCGGAACCTAATGTTTATAATCACAAAAAAATTATTTTGGTGAAACTTAACTTTCTATCAGAACCGTAGTTGCGGAGGGAGTTGAAGGAAAACAGAAAGTATTTACTTTATGGTAAAGATAAAGTGGACACCAAAGAAGTGATGACTTTAATTAGGACTAAAATTTTTAATAGACCATTTTAATCCTTATATAACCGAAAGCAGTTGAGATATGTAACTTAATCACTTCGCTTATCCCAACAATCATTAGCACCTTTTGTTTGATACCCATAATGTACTCACACATTTTGGGTCTCCCTGGTCCACATATTGATTGGTAACTCTGAAACCGGTGGAGTTATCGAAATACGGCATATCTTTTATTTTAAGCTAGAAATCTAGTAATGCAACGGTGAAAGTTCCAATCAATTAAATTCAGCAGTTTTTGCTTGATGCGCGCACAAACATACAAACAAAAATTCTAAAAACTGTTAATTTGGACTATTTTGGCTCAGTAATTTTGCTTGAATATCTACAATGTACAGACATTAACCGGTTACAAGTTTGTTATATATTTATTTTGCTTTGTTGATTTTCCGACAGGGTGGAAAGTTGATGTATATTGGAACGATTTTCCCGTTATCCCTTGTCAAATTTGGTTTTGATACAAGCCTGTTTCGTTTTTCAGAACGAAAATCGACACTGATGATGGCACAACGCCGAAACCGGTTTGTCTCAAACAACAAAAAGAAAATTTGGTTTTGTAACAAACCTGTTTCGGCGTTCCGCCATCCTCAATGTTTTGTTTCGTTTAGTTATATGTAGTTATAACGTTTAAAACATTTCTAAAAATCAGACTTACGCATTCGAACTCCAACTTTAAGATTAATTTTGCTGTTTGGGTGAAATATTTCACTTAAATCACACTTTTTCGCTTATAAACTTTTTAATAAATACTTTTAAAAAAAATTGCATAACCTCCGCTGAAAAAAATTCTGTCTACGGCTCTGCTTCCATTATCATTAAATTTGGAGTTTTGAGTGGAGCTTCACTGTGATTACCATTAAAAATAAATTTTAATAGAAAATCATATCCATTACCTCTCAAATTTGTGTTTAGTGGAGATATGTATGCATTAGCATTACTGGAAACTCACACATATTTCCATTCAAACTTGTCTTAATGCATTTCAGAATTTAAAGTTTTCTGCACTTCCATGTAAGTGTGAATGTTTGCCTCTATTTTTAATGCCGCGAAATTTGAAAACCATTCAAATGGCTTTGAATGAAAATGCGGTTGAGTTTCCATTAATGCTAATGCAGATAAGTATCAAATAAATAAAAATCTAAGTAGCAATTGAAATGAAGTTTCAGTAAAAACCGTTTTAGTGTTAATGAAAGTAAAACTACACTCAAAAATTGAAATTGAATGAACCAGTTTAGTTAAAATAAAACCTAATACCAATTAAAACTAATAACGGAAAAAGAAAAATAAAAAATGAGTACTGAGCATTTCATTTTAATGGAATTTAATTTCATTCAGCACTAAATTGTATTAAAGGGTTATAAACTGGTAATGGAATGGTTGTTTGTAATAAATAAACGGATCGAAATATATAGATTTGGGATTCAATATTTTAATATCGATAAAGCCATACCCCCTCGCTCTACCGTCTCTCTAGAGAACAAATTATATATTAATCAAATCTGGTATATTACATTATTTTGCTGTTGTAGCAGTACCCCTGTCTGCCTAATCAGCATGTCTTTTATAGAAATTGTCAGCAATTGTTTCTAACGGAAGTGATAGAAACCTGGCAATTTGATTATCGTTGGAGTTCGTGGTGAGATCGAGAGTTTAGAATAGGATGCTCGGTTGAGCAGTTAAAAAGTTGCGATACCACATGCCTGGTATAACTAGCTTTGGTATAACAGGGTTCAGTCTGTATGGCTAGGAGTTTAACTTACTAAAATATCCAAACCGAAGTTAAGTAAGAGTGACGCGCGTTTCCCTAGAAAGATCGAGTTTTCTGCATGTATGGGTGGCGTATTTGTGTGGATGTTGTTATGGACCTGCCGGTGCCACTCTTGATCAAGCGATCGTGTTCTGTCATATCGGATCTCGTCGTGGTGCTTGCGGATATTATTTCTTATACGTCAGTGCCCTTATCGGCGACTTATAGTTCAGAGCTCGCTGGGCCTTGCATGTTGCCGCCAGCGTAACTTTATCTCTTTCCAACTAGTGACTCGAGGTTTGCACTTTGGTGACAATAGCGGTTGCATCCGTGGTGAAAGTGTGACTGTTATCAAACGTCCCATTCAAGGTTTTAGGATTATTGAATGTCTGTAGTGTGTTCGATTTCTAGCATCAGGGCCAACTGCGGTCTGTCACCTCCCAGTTCAAAAGGTTGCCCCCATTACCGTAATTGCGTTAAAATGAAACTTTAAAATTTTGAGCGAAATTATTTATAGGGTGAACGACACTTTGTTCAGTGAAAATGTCAAGTTTAGCCAGATAAAGTCGACTGGTAATAGTCCAATTCCGTCATATCACAATTTTTTTAAGGAAGCTATCACGTGAGCAGTCCTCGGCGAAGCTTGAATCGGTCCAAATGCGTTCGTCAGGAGTTGCAAATCGTTTGTCGGTTGGTAGTCAGTGTCAAATTTCAGAAAAAAATAAATTTAAGTTGAAGTTGAAAGCAATACTTTCTGCACCGGAAAGTTATCTAGGTTAGGTTAGGTTAAGAGAGCGAACATGGGATATCCCAAACTCTCACTCGGAGGCACTTATGTCCATTGTGAATGCTCTCATTGCGTGCCGGGTGGGGGCACATCCGTCCAACCAGGTATTACTCACTTAATCCTTTTTAAACCATTTGCTCTCCCATTTAAGCTTGAGAAGGAGCGCAGATCCACCTCCCTAACATCTGACAGACTGTCGAAAAAGCGTGTTACCAGAAATCTGAGACGCTTTGACTGTAGTACTGGGCATATACAAAGAAAGTGATGGATCGGCTCCTCTTCCTCTTCATCCTAACAGCTACTACATAGGGAGCTCGTTGGCCTACCCCATCGTCGAAACAAGCATTTATGTCCTGTGATGACACCTGTGAGTACCCCTAATGCAGATTTGTTCAGTTTGAGAAGGAAGCTAGTTCTTTTTCTGTCTTAAAATGGCCATAAGGACCTTGAGACTTTGCAGTCATCCTGGTTGGTCCATAGTAAATTTGTTGTTTTAAAAGAATACTCACTTATTTTCCTTAGCAATGGCGGTCACACGGAATTGTCTGACTCGTGTATGTTCATTTAGGAGCCCTTCCTGGCCATCTCATCGGCTATTTCGTTTTCCTCTACCTATAGCATTTCTCCGTACGGATATGGCCAGCTCTTTGCCGACCTTGACCTTTTGAACCTTTGGGCCCTGGAGTATTCTATGCGCTTTAATACGATAATTATTGTTTGCATGAACTCAATTCCAGAAGACGGAGCTACCTGGCAAGCCTTAAATCCGCCGATTTGTTTCGATGAGTAAATTACCTAATCTTGTTGTGTTCTTATCCACAGACCTTTAAATTGTCGAATTATATATGACAAAGGCTTCCTTTGTTAGTGCTCCTTGTTATCAACTAGCCAGCTCATTTAAACAAAGACTGGGCAAGGTAGGCTCGGAGTGAATTCCACCAAAACGAAACTGGTCTCTTTCATCGCGAAAACTTAAATATCCTCCTTCACCTTGATATAACTGAACTGATAAGAAGCAGATTGATATCTGAAAGGTATTGAATGTCCACGCTTTCTCAATCCAAACTATTTCGAATCAGTAAAATATATCGTCGGTGACACTGCAAAATCGCGTAAGTGATATACATGTCAAAAACTTTCATAAGCCCCTGCTATTAATAACTATTCATTTATTCTCAAGAAAACTACATGTTGGTTTGGAAACCGATTAAAAGAATCGATCTTGATGGAAACTTTTTCCATAAAATCATTATTCATCCTTAAATTAAGCAATTTGTAGTGGAAAAACAGCCAAACTGAGATATCACTTACGCGGTTTTGCAGTGTCAGCGACGATATTTACATTGGCTCAGGTTTAATTTGAGTATTTCCTTCTTTTCAGTTTTAAAATGCCTGCAGTTTGGAGTATTCGGACAATCAACTTGGCTAGACATTATTGGACCTAAAATGTACCAACAACAAACATGATGTTTTTGGACTTACTGATTTTCTCCACCAACAACACGCAGCGATCAGTGAATAACGACGAGTACGACATAATACCAACAGAGGAGGGCGTGGAAGTAGCCGAGGTGGCGGCAGCGTTGGCTGAAACTACACCAACAACAACAACAGCAACGACGGCAAAACAAGCCATTAACAAAATGACAACTGAAGGTAAACAAAGTACGCAAACCGCAAATGAATTACAACAAAAGCAACAGTTAATTGTTGGCAACTCAACAACAACAATCAACAAAGAACAGCAACAACAACAACCAATAAGCAATAACAAAAGTGAAAATCTAACCAGCTTGAGCGTCCAAGCGACAATCAAAAAAGCTGAAAAGGGCAATGCAACTAAACGCTTTGTTGGCGATGACAACAATAAAAGTCAAAGCGACAACGACACCAACAACAAAAACAACAATGGGAACAAAAGCGGAAATGCTTGTGGTGCAACCAAAAGCAAAACTGCGGACGATGTTGACAATGGCAGCTGTTGGACGATTGTTGTTGGTAACGAGGGCGACTTAGGCGATACTGAAGCGGCGGGTGATGGTGGCAGCGTAAAAGAAATGCTCCAATGCACAGCAGAAGCAACAACGACAGAGCCATTTAGGCCAATTGAAAGAAAAGCTGCTGGTGAGGGGGTTGGGGGATGTGTTGAGGCTGAAACTAAAGCGGGAATAATGGAAACCAAAGCTTGGAATATTGAGACAATAACAATGAATGTGACAGAGCTGGCACGAAAAACAATAACAACAAAGGCAACTAAATCTATAACGGACCCCTTTGCTGTCGAAGGCACATCCGACGCAGCAGAAACGGCAGTGAGTACGGCAGCGTCAACATTTGGGTGGTTGGATGGGTCGTCGTCTACGCTTACATCGTCAACACTGCTGCTGCCACTGTTGCATGCTGCTGCTGGTATGGAGAGTAAACAAAACACACCAGGCACAGGTGAAAAAGTAGGAGCATGCGCTTTGGTTGCAGAGACCAATGAGACCGAAATAACAACAAAAACAACCGAAACAACATCAGCCAGAGAGACAGCAATAACAGCGAATGTGACAAATATGACTACAAAAACAACAACAACACAACCAACACAGTGCTTCTATGTCACTGACCAGAACACAGTCAACAGCAGACCGCACAACTTTGACGATGTCATTTGCCACAGCACAAAGCAAAGTGCCAGTAACACAAATGGGGCGGTGTGGTATGAGACGAAATCAGCTACGCCAAAGCCATCGATTAAAATTAATCACTCAACACAACGAGTAACGAGTGCGCGCACTAAAGACAACTGCGAGAGGCCAATAGCGAGCGCACACATATTGCTCACAACAAAAGATGACATTAAGGCTGAGAGTGAGAGTGTGGACTTTGCCAAAATATCCTTACAACATGAGAGCCAACAACAAAGCGCTACGAGCGGGTGTCAAAGTCCGCGTGAAAGTAGCGATACTGTGGTGAATGTGAAAGCTGGCAGAGCAACGAGTAAAAGCTACTTGGTGAAAGATGAAAAATACGACGAGGACAACGACATACGAGTGCGACGTGTGGCTGGAGCAGCAGCAGCTGAAAAAGCTGAAGCAGCTGAGAATAAAATTTTTATAAATTTAAGTAAAAATTGCAAAAATTTGTGTGAAAATAGGCAGAGTAAAACATTAGAAAAGAAAACTAGCAAACAGCTGGAGAGTATTTCAATAAATAACGGTATAACGAGTGTTTTTGAAATTGAAAAATGTGTGAAAGCATTCTGTAGTGAACAGAGAAAAGATAAAGGAAATTTATGTAATTTAAATGATACGAATGAGTGGTGTATCTGTGAAGTAAATTCGTTGGGCGACAGCGGAGACGGCAACAAGAGCGAAAGGTGTGTTGAGCTCGCTAATTATGGGACCAGATTCAATACGCGAAACGATGATGATGATAGTGTCGTTGATATAAAAAATATAGAAGGGAATATTGAAAATTTTGAAAAGAAGTTTTTTAACAAACAAAAAAGTGTGCCCAACAAGAGGGATGAGTTTACTAGCGAGCAGCGCATAGAGACGAAGAACGTAAACGTAGACAAAAATATATTGAATTGGTTTGAACAAGTTAAAGAATATAGTGAAGGTCCTAGACACTGCATTGAACAAATATTAAATCCTGCTGCGGAGCGAAGCAGGGACGACGACGCAAGCGAAGACAACGACGAGGTAGCCAACACCGTCGAAGCGAGCTGCTTAACAGACCAAAGGATAGGGCAGAAAAGGTGCACAGAATTCGAAACATATTTTTCTTGTGAATTATCTACACTCGCTACAAAGCAGAAAAGCATAAAACAGCAACAAATTGCGAAAGTAAAATTGAAAGATAGTGAAAAAAACGACGAACCGATAAGAGAAAAAAAACAAACGAAAGCGAAAGAGCAAATAGAAAAAGTTAAAGCGGAGGAAATTAACAAACAAAACGCGAATAATTTTGAACGAATAAATTCGAAATCAAATTGTGGCAAAGAACTTTACCAAACGTCAAGCGAAAACGCGACAACCTACCCAAGCTCAACCCCAACAATATGTTCGATAACATACACGACAGAACCTACGCAACCCCACAACACTGAATTCGACACTTCTTACAATTCAACGAATACGCAACGAGCGCAACGAATACATAATTCGCAACAAAAATATAATTTTATAATTGCGAACGCGCACGAACACTGTGTGCTGAAACCTGCATGCACGGCTACGGCGGCGAATGTTGCGCTCGTGCTCGAATACCAAAATAACAACGAAAACGAATTTGTATATGAAAGCTGCGAAGAAAATAAAAATAACTCACGAGTCTGGGGTATAATAACAGACGAAACCTTAGCGAGGCCACAACTTATAGGAGGAGGTGGTGTGCAAGACGTATGTCAGCAGTGCAAACATTGTGAAGAAAATTGCAAGCAAGACTGTGCAGTTATTAATGAAAGGCAGTGTGAATATACGAACAACCCTGCCGCCACAACAATAGCGGCTGTTGGGGTATGGGAAGCGACTAAGACGTTGAATGGATTGCAGCAGAAGGCAAAGTGGGATTACAAAGAAAAAGTAGCAGAAGGTAGAAGGAAGGGTGGTGAGTGTATAGAAAATAGAAGAGGAGAAGGTGTATTATTTAATGAGGAAGAAGAGTACACAGAAGGAAGAGACGAAGCAGAAAAATCAGAAACTCGCGTAGAGCGCGTGTATGAATCAAATAAGCAAACCCCACACTATGCGTTAACTCACAACAGCCACACCAAAGGGGCACAAGAAAGTGCAAGTAATGAACGCGTTAAGTGGCCAAAAGGAGGCACTAACAACAACACTAATCACACTAACGACACCGCACATCAAGCGGTCTTAGTACAAGTGGCAAATGTCGTCATAGAGGATGCAAAAGTATTTAAAGAGCACAAAACGACATGCCCAACGCACACACGAAACTCAGCTAAACGGTCATTAAGTGAAAGTGTTGACGCTACAAACACACGACACCAAACGTGTTGGGGCAATTTAGTTCAAGACGCTGTAATAGCACAGAAAACTATTGACGACGACAAGGAAGAAAAAACTAAGAGATTAGCCTATGAGTGCACTCGAGCAAGTAGTTACGAAGCACAAAAAGGAGCCACTATAGAGTTGTTAGTGGCACGCAAATGTGAGCTAGAAGAGAAGCAAGTTGTAGCAAAGTATCGGGAACAATTGCGACAAAAGCCAACACAAGACAATATAAAGTTTAGTGCGGCAGATAAAACACTTGACGAGCTTAGACAAAACATACCCAAAAAGGGACCACAAGCTGAAGCGCTACCGACGCATAACCTAAGGGAGTGTGGCGCTGAGTTTGCAGCTAGTCAAAGATTACAGCGCCTACAACAACACTTTCGTGGTTTGATATGCGTGACACGCACTCAAGCGAAAGACGAGAACGGCGACGACGACGACGAAGCGCTTGCTAATAAAGTAAATGCAACGGGATTAGAGAAACAATTGCAAAGCAGTGAAGAAGAGGTCACAAACGACGAGGGCGATAACAACGACAAGGGCGTCGACGACGACAACGACGTGAACGACGACGTCGATTTGATTTGTGTATCACATCAAATTTTTAAAATCAAGAAAGGGCAAGCAGACGTCGTCGAGGCAGACGAGAAGGCAAAGCAAGACAGTGAAGAGGAAATCAAAAAAATAGAAGAAGAAGAAGCGAATGAATTTGAATTCCCAGCAGAAGCCTTGAAACTTACTACTAAAAATAACCAACAACACGACGAAGGTGGTAATTACGAAAGCTTGTTTGCTGACACCACCGACACTAGACAGGCGACAAAGGCGCCAACGCAGAAAATTCCATACAACAAAAACAACAAAGAGCAAATAGCAGACACAACAGCTGAGGAAGCAATTGTTGTGCTGCCGTCAACAGCGGCAGACAAGCAAATATTAACAACAACAACACTTGCGTTTGGTCATAGTGCAGCAGGGACAAGGCGACAAGGACGACAACAGCAACAACTAGAAAATAGTTGTGGCCACATAAGGTCGCCAACGTTGTCGCCAATAATAGTTGCAACAAAGGGTCGAATAAATGCAATCGTTGTAAAGCCAAGTGCAATCCAATTAGCAGTAACTCGTTCGTTATCAGACAACAACAACAACCACAACAATAATAAAAAAGATTATCAAAAAAGTAATTTGAGTCAACAAAGTAATAAAACAGAGAAGAATATACAAAACCATTTTGAGACGAAGAGTAGCGAGTGCGCAGTAGTAAGAGGGCAGCTAACGAGTAGCGAGTGCGTAGAAAGTAACGAGTGCGAAAAGTTTAGTGAGCGCATAAATAGTAGAGAGTGTGAAAGGAGCAGAGAGCACACAAAGAGCAGCGAGTATACAGAAAGTAACGGGCCACAAGCGCATGTAGACGGTACCGAGCGCGATACAGCTGTGTGTGCTGCTAACAAGCAACGAGTAGGCGCTTTTCACTCGCTGCTAGATAGTGGTAAGCTAACGGTACACAATACAAACTCAGCTGAGGTAAGAAAAAGCACAACAGTAGTTGACCAAGCAGGGTTGGTTGAGGTGTACGTGAAGGATTGTCAGAAACAGTTAAAAGGGGACCAGAAAAAGAAGGAGAAGGTGGAGGTAGTGAGACAAAAGCAAATACCAACACACATCGTAACGAGCACAAATGGCAGCAATGTAATTACAGCTAATACAATAACAGCAACAACTAACGTTCATTTGGAAACAAACAATAAACGCGTTGAAATACTCGAGCAGTCTGCACGCAATCGACAAAGTGGAGCACTGACCAACGCAACACAAACAGTAGAAACAACAACTGCAGCAGGGACAATAGCTGTAGCAAGCTCAACCACTTTAACCAACTCACTAAGGAGTGAGTCCACTTTGAACCGTACGAACTCCACACCGCAAACAACAAATACTACTGCAGATTGCCAATTTTTAAGGAGCGCGTCACAAACGGAAGCCTCATCTGGCGATAAATCCAACAGAACGCCATCACCAACACCGCCACCACGTCCACCACCACCCAAATCGGCTTTACAATCCGAGCGGTTCAGCGCTTTTGTTGCCACAAGACCCAGCAATAAGCAACAACAAATATTTGCACAAAGCGCGCCTCGAGCAGCGTTATGTTACTGCAACAATAACAACCACTACGCAGTTTATAATAATTTAAGCCCCTATCTACTGCCTGCAGCTAGCGCCATCTATCAACCACCCATATACACGGAAACCGCCAACGCGCTGTATCCCTTTTTAGGCCACGAAAGCGCGTCGGTTTATGAGTTTGATGCGCGTCGCTTCAGTGATATCATCGCTGATGGATATGCAATAATAACACCAACAACAACAACACAAACATTAAAAACAACAAACGGAGAGTCAACAAGTACTCGGCCATTGTCCATTGGTGTGGACACAAATCAAAATATTGTGCGCGACACAAAGAAGTGTGAACTCAATCGAAACCGTGTCGCTAGCGCCGCGGGCATCCCAAGTAGTATTAGCCATTGTGTACCGTTTTTAAATCCATGTCTACACAATACATTTGCAAATTCTAGCACGTACCAGTGTTACGACGAATTATACGACGAGGTGTCATCAATCGGTATTGACACGGACGCGAGCGCGTACGTGAAAGTGGACGGGAACGTGCCGCATGCGAATACTGCCGCCGTTGCAATTGCGGACAGTGATACAAATTCGTCGTGTGATTGTGATTGTGTGAATTGTGTAAATGAGCAAAATGTTAATGATTTACTAATTAACAACAACTACGACGACGATGATGAAAGTTTGAAAAACCCAAGCGAAATTAGTGAAAGCCTTGACGTTCAGCTAAATCAAAGTGAATCGTGCGCGTCCGACGTGCTAACGAAATGTTCAGAGTCTAACAGAGTCACCAAAGCCTATTTAAGTGTAACAAAAGCTAATCAAAGCCAAAATCAAATTGAAAACCACAACCAAAGCAAATACCAAAGTTTAAAAGTTGTCAACGACAACAAACGCCTCGCGCACGTCAACACTTCCTTTGTCGTAAACGCTAAGGCCGACGCAATCAAAATGCGTGAAGTCAGTCAGAACGCTCAGTTGCGCGGTTTGTTGAAAAAACCAAATCGTCCACCGCCGGCGCGTAAAAATCGTGTCGTTTTCGATGAGACACGCAATGAGTTTTTCGAAGCGGATTATATTATTTTGATACGTGAAGATTGCGCTTACGATGAGGAGGACGAGGAGCCATGCACATGTGGTGAGCACGAATTGGTACGTTTGTGCTGTGAGGAGGGTTGTCAGTGTAATTATTCGGCTGTGGCTGCAAGCGTTGGAGTTGGTGCGGGCGGTGTTGCTGGGTCAGGCGATGATACGCGCACGCCACAGGTAAGTCAAATTAACAGTTACAATTAGTTTACAAAAAAGAAAACTATTATTAAAGTCATGCACGTAAAAACACTGAGTATGTAATTGGACTGACTTTGAGTACAGCGGCTCACAAGTTAATGGAATCGAAGAATACTTAGGTCACCTTCTAAAGCAGAGTCGTTAATTACTAAACAAAATGAATTCAACAATATTAGACTAACAACAGCAACAATGAAATTCTGAAATTACTGAACTGAGACCAATCATTTTCCATAAGTCTATTGTTTGCAAATAAATATTTATTGGCAGTGGCCGTGACGCTTGCGGCATTTTTCAAAAAAGTCTAAATTTTTTTCAAGATTTTCACTTGAAAAATAAAAGCAAAAATTTAACAACTATTTTTCAAATTAATAACAACTGTAAAATTTGTATTTTTATATCTACCGTCAAATTTAGACAATTATTTTTAAATGAACATTTAATTTTTTTTAATTTAAAATTTTTATAATTATTTTTGAATTAAAATTTTCATTTTTATTTTAACTACTATTATAAATGTGAAATTGTATTATTTTGTGACTTCTAAAATTAAAGTATAATTATTAATTATTATTATGTTTCACTTAAAATACAAGTCAAATTTAGATTTTTATTTTTTACTGTTTTGATGAAAGCAAAAATTTGAAGAATTTCTTTAGACTCAAAAAATTAATTTATATATTTTTAAAATTATATGATTATAAATAGTTTTGATTTTCATAATAGCTGCAAAATTTTCATATTTATTTTAATTGCTATTATAAAAGTGAAATTGTAACTACTACTTATGACATCAAAACTAAGTCTAATTTTAATTATAATTATTTTTCACTTAAAATATAAGTCAAATCAAGATTTTTATTTTTTACTGTTATGATGCAAGTTTGAAAATTTGGACAATTATTTTTAAATTAAAATTAAATTTTTTATTTTAACTAAAAATTTTTATTATTATTTTTGGTTTTCCAGTTCAAATTTCAATTTTTATTTTAACTGCTGTTATAAAAGTGAAATTTTATTATTTTGTGACTTCAAAAGTTAAACTATATTAAATTATTATTATTTTTCACTTAAATATAATTCAAATTTATATTTTAATTTTTTACTGTTATGATAAAAGTAAAATTTGAGGAATTATCTTAGACTTAAAAAGTAAAAGACAAATTTAAATAATTATTTTTGATTTCCATAATATCAGTCAAATTAAAATTTTTATTTTGTCTGTTATTATAAAAGTGAAATTTTAACAACTACAGTTTACTTAAAAACTTAAAGTCAACCCATTGGTTATTATTTTTGACTGAAATTTGAACTAATTTTTTTTACTTTTATAACAACAGTTAAAATAAAAATTTGACTTCTATTATAATTTATAATTATTATCTTGACTTAGAAAATAAATATTAAATTTTTATTAGTATTTTTGAATTATTAATTTTGATTACTTTGATTGAGTATTTAAATAAAAGTAAATTTTTAGCAATCATTTCAGGCTTATGTAATAAAAGCAAACCGTAAATTATGAATTTTGAAAAACCAAAATAAGAGTAAAGTTTTAATAATTTTTGACTTGAAAAATAAAAGTGAAATTTTAGAAATGGTTTTTGATCTCCATTTTATTTATTATTTTGGATTTTTATAATAATAGTCAAATGTAGTTATAATTTTTTATTTGCGATTTAGTATAAATATTTCCTAGAATTATTTTGTGATTTGAGTTATTCAAATGTCAGCATTGTTCGATATATTTTATCAAAAAAAAATATTTTACGTCATTTAATAGTTTTGAAACGTTTCTCCATCGTAAAATGGTGAAAGTATTGGGTTCGGAAACAAATCAGATTCCACGTAGTGCCCTCTTCAGTGTCCTGAATGAGAAAAAAACACTGAATATGGCACGGGTTATCTACCAATCAAATTTGACAATGGATGATGGCAAATCAGCCCAAAATAGTCAAGTCCTGGGACAGGTAACATCAGAATTGGTTTGAAAAAGTGTTTTCAAAACTGGTACGCCCCTCGGCAGTGGTTTGGCAAACTCTCCGAGTGTATTGCTGCCATGGCAGGTTTCTCAGCAAAAATTCGTCTGCTTCGCAGATGCAGTGCGGAGTCGGCAAAAAACTCTAGCTCCCGCCAGTGTGCAGAAAACCTTTGAAGCAGCGCACCACAAAATATTTCGGCCTTAATCTCCTCGGAGTTATATCGAGGCAAAATTTTTTTTTTTCAGTTTCTTGACAGCTCTTCTTATAAAGTACCAAAGAGCCTATTCGTGTGGGCTCTCACTTGTAAGAAAAGTTGTTTGCATTCCCGCTCTACGCATTGAATAAAATCCTGTGCAGTGAAGATGCCACATCGGCGATGAAGTCTGGACTTGATATGGAACTAGGAAAGCCCAGAAATTACGATATCACCAGCTCAGTAATCGCAGTATCAAACTATGTTGTAGATAATGAGAGGATTGACTCTGGGAGCCGCTATGAAATCTGGGGTATTCCGTGACTTGGTTGCTTATAGTAGATAGTGAAGTTGTATATGAAACATGACCCTAGAACTACCCGTCTGACTTGTAATAGGATGTTGTGGCTATAAACTTTGTGTGTGATAGGCTAGATCTTTATACATGGGCCTTTCATTCGTTATATTGTCTTATAAACTTTCTTATCTACTACTATCCGTTTCAATTGTTGAATAAAAATTGAGTCATTCGGCCACTCGAAACTTAGATTTGTCACCGAATAAGTCCACTGTCACCATGAAAGACATGAGATATGGACCTAGATTATAACTGCGGTAATGCATGTCTGTCGTAAGAAGCTACTAAAATCCAACGGGCTAAACTAAATTTTCCCGCTGCAGTCGGGCTAGAACGAGAAGGTGTACAGGGAACGTGGGATGACCATTCGATGTAATTGCGACTTTATTTATTTATTTATTTATTTAAGAAAAAATAGTCAAGATTACAATGTGTGTACTTACAGACTACTTGAAAATGTAATTAAAAATAGAGACCTTAGCAATACTATCAAAAACTTACGACGCTCAACAAGGATTTGAAGGCAGTCTTAGGCAAAGAAAGGTCAATGGATAAAGAATTTGAAATAGTATTGAGCTCCTTCAATGCTCTAAAGATAGGAGCGTTAGAGGCATAGAGGGTCCGGGCGCAATCAGTATAAAACATATCCCAATTACGAAGTAATCTAGGGGGGATGTGGAGACAAATATTCTCGAGTAGACGTGGAGAATCAATGATACCGTTAATAATGTCATAGACAAAAGTAAGAGAGATAATGGTTCTCCTATTTTGTAGTGATTGGAGACTAATGAGTGCACATCTGGCATTGTAAGAGGGAATCGGCTCAGAAAAGTTCAAAGACCTCAAGCCAAACCATAAAAAGATTTTTTGGACCCGCTCCAGCCTTTTGATATGGCAGTCGTGATAAGGTCTCCAAATAAAACAAGCATATTCCAGCTTAGAGCGTACAAGAGACGTAATGCCGCCTGTCAAGCGTCTTAAAGTCTTGAGTTTCACAAATAAGAAAGCCCATAAATGAGAAGAATATTGATTTCCGACAATACGTAAATGAACCGATTGACGGATACGGTGTAATGAGAGGCCAACAAAGAAAATCACAAGGAGTCAATATCTCTTGTCAATTCTTGTCCGGCCATTGCTGTAAATGGAGCTGAGTCGCCACCTAAGTATCAGTCAGGGGTCAGCTAACAACGAAATGCTTTAGAAATAGAAGCCGAATCACCTTTCGGAAATTATCGGTAAGCCCTCTGAATGTATTTCTCTAATGAATTCCGAGAAAAAAATCCGGGTAGGTCATACTATGGCAATCGGCGAAAAATCTCTAGCTCAGAGAGTATAAAAGAGGAACAGCGTGACCGCATTGGTGGAGTGTACGGTGCTTATAAATGTTTTACGAAGAAGAGGAAGTAAAGCAGATACAGTGCTAGGTCAGGTGACTGGAACCAATCAATCATTTCTTCTGCCCAGTTAACGCATGGGTTTACTGTAACGGTGCGTCGTCCTACTTATACGGTAACTCCACACATGGATGCATTTTTTCTGTCTCTGTGCGATTAGTCTCAGATCCGAGCGGGATGAGTCGCAAAGGAGCATGCGACTAATGCCAGTTCTGATATCTTTATATGAGTTGAAATGTTCCCATCTGTTTGAGATGAGACATGGATACACTAGTTTTAGCCGTTTATACCCTAACGATAGGACCCTTCTTTCTTTTTTTAATTATTTATTTATTTCGAAAATAGTCTAGATTACAATGTACAAGGTGGCGCAAAAGTAATCCTCCTATCAGAAAATGCTATAAATTTTGCGATTGGCCCCTAAAGTAACTTCTGTTTTGACATTTGTGTAGTAAACACATGCGAAATACACGTTAATAAACAATGTTACGCTACACTGCTCCAGAACGCGGAATATTGCTGACTATTTATTTGACCAATAATCGGTCGGGGCCAAACGGTTACTGTGAATGGTGAGCGCTACAGAGCAATGATCAACGAGTTCTTTTTGCCGCAACTTGATGAATTGGGATTGGAAAACATGTGGTTCCAAAAAGACGGTGCAACAGCACACACTGCACGTGCCACAACCGATATGCTGAACATCGGAAGCTTACTTTTGCGCCACCTTGTACTTACAAGTTAAAACAAGCAGCTTAGAGCGTACAAGAGATGTAAACAGTAGCTGCAGAGTATTAGGATCTGTAAAGTCAGAGCAAAACCGCCGACTAAAAGACAGTACCGAGTAGGACTTAACGATAGTAGAGGTTATATGAGTAGTAAACGAAAAATGGGAGCAAAACCTGCCCAAACGAGTACCGTCTAACGTTTCTCTTTACTCCTAAAAGTATGCTACGCAAATTAAATTAACTTATATTGAATTATAATCCACTGTAGGTTAAAGGGATTAATCGCGTATCAATATCATTAGAGATTAGTCACACGATTTTGTGCAGGACTATTATAGTTTCTAACACTGCTGCATGTTCGGCAATCGTGTCCCTCCCATGTGACCAATATAACGTTTGTGATGGGTTGCTTGATAGCAAGTAATAGTTTGTTATGGAAAAATAACCACAATCAATGCATTTTATTATTAGCAAACCCGCTGAGATTCGCTACACACACAATATTCAGACACCCACCCCCCCCCTGTATGGCTCATCATAGCACACACACCCACTCATATGCTGATCAATATGCCATCATCCAAGCTTAGCTACTTTATCCTACTTCACCTTCGTTATTACCGCCTTAAACACTTGAACGCCCACATTTTCTCTTGACGTTTCCATAACGAGAAGGTAGAGAAGGTATTAAGGCTAGCCGTTGCTTGTTTTATATTACTTTTTCATTGATTTTTTGGTATTTCTATTAAATACTTACAATCTTGCAAATGTATCTGTTGTGTGTGTGTGTGTAAGTAACGTTTCATGCCTGGATGTAATGTTTCACGCTGTGTCGGGTGCAAGACTCGCAACGCAAATGAGCAATTAATTTATGACTCTAGTTAGATACGTTATTTTATATAGACTGCGAGTCACTTGAATGGGTACACACTTTGATATGCATAAAATTCGGCAAACAGAGCAAAACCGTTCCATAATTTTGAGGTTTCTAAATGGTCACCTAAAGGAATTTTGCAAATTTCAAGTTTATAACTCAAGCTAATTCACCTTAAAATCGATCGAAAGAGTTACTTCATTTTGTGTAGTGAACTTACCTTTTCACCGGCTACTGAACTATCCTCGAAGTTTAAATAATAATAATTATTATAATAATCATAGTAATAATAAGTCTCTAGCTCACCTGGAAGTAATTTGATCTCCAATTTCGATATCGAAGTCCGTGAGCCTAGAGCATTTTTTTCCATGTAGGATTTTCATCTGTCTCTGAGCTACATGGAACCGGTGTGCTAATCAATCAGAAGATGTCCCAATGTTGACTTGAAATTAAAAATTTCCAAATATTTTGATCCTTGCGTCCCCTAACAGAATTTTCCTCCATTATATTGCATAGTCATTGAATACTGTACTATGTTCTCAGCTTGAAGTTTAAGCTTACATAAACATCGATTTCAAGATTATCTAATTTGTATTTGCAGTTTTGAAATCATTGATATATTTTACTGTGTGAGTTACCTAGTGGAATTTTCGAAAATGTCTATGACGGTTCATCAAAGGTTTGCAAAAGTATCGGACTAAAATTTTACCGAAATATCTCTCATATTTATTTATTAAATAAATATCTCTACAAACGTTTAAAGCTAATTTGGTTTTTGTAATACTCATAGTCATTGAATTCTAAAAGTTATTGCTCAGTTATGCTCAGCCATAATAAGTTATGTTAAATAAAGGAGTATGCCGGAGTATATGCAAAGTTATTTGTACGAGTATATTCACAAAAAATTTGTATTGAAATACAAAAACAAATTTTTTTTTCGATTTAAACAGCGAAACACCAGCAATGGAAATAAATAATTGATGACTAAACTTTTTTCTGATGGATGCACACCGTGATGAGTTCAGATTTGTTAAATTTGATTGTTAATTAGTAATCAATTAATTAGACGTCTTTTTTCATTGGTAATGATTACTTTAATTGTTTTTCAAAAATAGGCAATTTTTAGCCTATTACGATTAAAAAAAATCAAAAAATAATCATAAATTTTTACGATTATTGAAGAAATTTAAAATAATCGGAAATAATCAAAAAAATTTGTTTTGAATTTTTTTGTAATTTTTTTTTGGATTATTTCTGATTTGTTCAGTATTGTTGTAGAAGCACATGAATACGAGGGTTTTATATTTTGCGCCTAATAATGAAAACACAGTCAAATATTAAGGAAAATAGTTTTATTGTTTTTCAAAATATTTTCCATCCAAGTCAATACACTTCTGCATTCACTTGAACCAATTTTCAAAGCACTTTTGCCACTCAGAAGAGGATACCTCTAAAACGAGCTGGTTGGTCTACAGCTCCTTCAGGCGTTGAAAAACGTTGACCTCGCTTTTTTCTTTTGATGTTCAGGAATAAAAAGAACTCATTGGGTGCCAAATCAGGGCTTACAAAATGTAAGGCGTAGACACTCGTAGACACATTGGCAATACTGAAAAAAATAAAAACTAATAAAAAAAAATCAAAACTAATAAAAAAAAAAAAAATTTTAGTTAAAAAAAAAATTTTTTTTTAATTTAAACGAATCAAAGTAATCAAAACCACTTTTTTTTAAATTATTTGTGATTTTTTTAATAATCGTAAAAAAAACATGTTTTTTTTATTATACTTTTTAATTAATTTGAAAATAATCATTAGAACTTAAAAGTAATGGTAATCAATCGTTAAATGGATTCTTAAGAAAATAATAATTTAAACCGGTAATCATTACGATTAGTATTCATTATTTAACAGGTCTAGACGAGTTCCACTTTTAAACAATGAAAAGCGCCTTATCATCTTATAAAAAGGCCTGAAGTTTCTAGTTAATTTCAAAAGGTGAAATGAAAAGAAATTAACCTAAATTGCATTTCAAAAATAACAAATTTAATATGAATTTCATGTGTTAGATTGAATAAAAAACTCAAGACCTGACTTTTTTTGAAGTCAAAAATTAATTGTTAATTTTTTATTTAATTTTACTTTAGGTTATTTTATTTGGCGGCCGCCGTGGTGTGAAGGTAGTGTTGCCGGCCTACCACACCGAAGGTCCATGGTTCGAGCCCTGGTACAGGTAACATCAAAAGTGATTTGAAAAAAGTTTTTCAAAACGGGGTCGCCCCTCGGCAGTGGTTTGGCAAACTCTCCGAGTGTATTTCTGCCATGACAGGCTTCTCAGCAAAAATTCGTCTCCTTTGTAGATGCCGTTCGGAGTCGGCAAAAAACTGTAGGTCCCACCAATTTGTAGGGAAAATTCAAATCGGCACACCACAAATTGGAAGAGAAGCTTGGCGCAAAAATCTCTTAGGAGGTTTATGATGATATACCTGTTGTATATCGCGCCATAGAGAGAGAATATATTTCAAGATTTAATAAGGAAAGGCTTTAAAAAAAACTTTCGAAAATTTATTAAAATTTTTAAATATTCTGATTTTTTTTCTCAACTTGTTCCTTTAGTGGCTGTGAAACTAGTGTGCACGATTTACCCCAACTTTACGTTTTTTCTAATTATTACACTTTATAAAAGCAAATCCTAATCTCTTACTGGGTTATATGTACACATCAATCAAAACTTACGCAACAAGCAAAGTAAACTTAAATAAAATGTTTAAAAAGTTTTCCGAAATAAATATTAAGCTTACAAAATTCTGATTTTTCGTTTATAAGACGTTTGAAAATAATTCTTTTATAATCAAAACGACACGCTGACAAAAAGCTTATTAATGTAAGCCTATACAAAATTTGCACCTAGCCCTTAGCTTTGCTTATCACTTCTAACTAACTCATTGCTGCTGCTATAGAACATTTTTCGTTCCTAACTTCTTCTTCTTCTTCTTTAAATGGTCATCTAACCGCCTGGGCGATTTTGACCGTCCAACATAGCTCGCCAGTCGTTTCTTCGTTGCGCCAACTGGCGCCAATTGGAAACACCGCGGGATCGCAAATCGGTCTCCACTTGGTCCTTCCATCGGAGTGGTGGTCTCCCTCTTCCTCTGCTTCCACCGGCGGGTGCCGATAAGAATACCTTCTGGGCTGGAGCATCTTCGCTCATTCGCACCACGTGGCCTAGCCAGCGAAGCCGCTTTGTTTTAATTCGCTGAACTATGTCGGCGTCTGCGTAAAGCTCATACAGCTCATCATTAAATCTTCTTCGGTACTCGCCGTCGCCAACGCGTAGAAGTCCACAAATCTTTCGAAGAACCTTTCTCTCGAATACTCCCAGAGCCGCCTCATCAGATGTTGTTAGTGTCCACGCTTCTGCACCATATAGCAGGACGGGTGCGATGAGTGACTTGTAGAGTGTTATTTTCGTTCGTCGATAGAGGACTTTACTTTTCAATTGCCTACTCAGTCCGAAGTAGCATTTGTTTGCAAGAGTAATTCTTCGTCGGATTTCTAGGCTAACATTATTGTTGGTGTTAATGCTAGTTCCCAGGTAAACGAAGTCCTTTACTATTTCGAAATTATTGCTGCCAACAGTGGCTTGGTTGCCAAGGCGCGAATGCGCTGACTCTTTGCATGATGACAGAAGGTACTTCGTTTTGCCCTCGTTCACCACCAATCCCATTTTCTCCGCTTCTTTTTCTAATTTGGAGTAAGCAGAAGTTACGGCGCGGTTGTTAAGGCCAATGATATCAATATCGTCAGCATATGCCAACAGTTGCACGCTTTTATAAAATATTGTTCCAGCGCGGTTAAGCTCTGCAGCTTGTACTATTTTCTCCAGAATTAAATTAAAGAAATCGCACGATAGGGGGTCACCCTGTCTGAAACCTCATTTAGTTTCGAACGGCTCGGAGAGGTACTTCCCAATTCTGACCGAGCTGGCGGTGTTGCTCAAGACCATTTTGCATAGCCGTATAAGTTTTGCGGGGAAACCAAATTCAGACATAGCGGCATATAGGCAGCTCCTTTTCGTGCAATCGAAAGCGGCTTTAAAATCAACAAAGAGATCATGAGTGATTCTCTTTTCACGGGGTTTTTCCAAGATTTGGCGTATTGTAAAAATCTGGTCGATGGTAGATTTGCCAGGTCTGAAGCCACACTGGTAAGGTCCAATCAGTCTGTTCACATCAGGCTTCAGTCTTTCGCACAATACGCTTGATAGGACCTTATATGCGATATTCAAAAGGCTGATTCCGCGATAGTTGGCGCAGTTTGCAGGATCGCCCTTCTTGTGGATTGGGCAGAGAACACTTAGATTTCAATCTTCAGGCATGCATTCATCCGACCATATTCTGCATAGAAGCTGATGCATGCGCCTTACCAGCTCCTCGCCTCCGTGTTTGAATAGCTCAGCAGGCAAACCATCAGCGCCAGCTGCTTTATTGTTTTTCAATCGGGATTTTGCTATTCGCACCTCATTATAGTCGGGTTATGGAACGTCAATTCCATCATCTTCGATTGTGGGCTCGGGTTCGGGATCTTCTCTGGTTTCTTGCTCAGTTTCTCCATTTAAAAGGGCAGAGAAGTGATCCCTCCATATTCTGAGTGTTCTCTGAACATCGGTCACCAGGTCGCCGTTCTCATTCTTACAGGAGTTTTCCCCGGGTTTGAAACCTTCTGTCATTCGCCGAATTTTTTGATAGAATTTTCGGCCATTATTCCCGTTGGCCAGCATCTCAAGCTCCTTTATTTCACGCTTTTCTGCCTCTCTTTTTTTCGGAAAAGCCGCCTCGCTTCCCTCTTCAACTCGCGGTAGTGTTCACACACACTCCTCGTTGCATTCGATCTCAGCATTGCCTTGTAGGCTTCGTCCTTTCTTTTCGTTGCAGCGCGCCACTCTTCATCATCATACCAGTTGTTTCTTCGCGTTCGCCGGAATCCAATTACTTCTTCGGCTGCGGTACGGAGTGCTCCTGAGATATGATCCCACTGCTCATGCATTTCACTAGGTTGAATTGTGCTCTCGGAGAGCAGGTGTGAGAGGCGATCTGCGAAATAATTGGCGGTCTGTTGCGATTGCAGCTTTTCGACGTCCAGCTTTCCCTGCGTTTTTTGTTGCACCTGTTTTGTCGTACAGAGGCGGGTACGAATCTTGGCTGCTACTAGGTAGTGATCAGATTCGATGTTAGGTCCTCGTATTGTGCGAACATCTAAAACGCTGGAAGCATGCCGTCCGTCTATCACAACGTGGTCGATCTGGTTACGTGTTTTTCGATCGGGGGACAGCCATGTAGCTTGATGGATCTTCTTGTGCATGAACCTAGTGCTGGATATGACCATGTTTCGGGCACCGGCGAAGTCGATCAGCCTGAATCCATTTGGCGAAGTCTGATCGTGGAGACTGAACTTCCCGACAGTGGGGCCAAATACACCCTCCTTACCCACCCTGGCGTTAAAGTCGCCAAGCACGACTTTGATATCATGACGGGGGCAGCGCTCGTATGCTTCTTCCAGGCGCTCGTAGAATGCATCCTCTTCCACGTCGTCCTTCTCTTCCGTCGGTGCATGAGCGCAGATAAACGATATGGTGAAAAATCGTACTTTTATGCGGATTGCAGCGAGACGCTCGTTCACGGGTGTGAACGACAGTACTCGGTGACGGAGTCTCTCTCCCACCACAAATCCCACGCCGAATCTGCGCTTGTCTTCATGCCCACTCCAGTAGATGTTGCAAGGTGTTCTGATCGTGTTTCCTCGCCCCGTCCATCGCATCTCTTGTATGGCGGTGATGTCAGCTTTTGCTTTCCTCAGGACCTCAACCAGCCGGGCAGCGGCACCTTTCCCATTAAGGGACCGGACATTCTAGGTACATGCCCTTATCTCATAATCCTTATTTCGTTTGCGGGTGTTGTCATCTTAAAAAGGGGTTCTCATATCCGAGGCTTTGTTGTTGAATTTCATTGGAACGTTGTTTGTGGGTCCCACACCCAACGCACAACCCGTTTCACGGGAGGTTGAATTCTATTACACGTTTGTATAGCGAGCCCTTAAACCGATTATGTCGGAGTGGGCTTACCAGGTTGTCGCCTTCTCACGTTTAGCTCACCACCAAACGGGTGTTCGGTGGTTACCCAGAGGATACTTGGGCACAAAGCCCGGAAGTAGTGAGCTGCTTGAACCGCATGCAAAAGAATCGCTCTGGCCATTCCCAGGTGAATGGCGATCAGAAACTTTCTCCACTTGCGTGGACTTCTGCACACGGCCCCGTCCTCCTTTTTTTTAAAATTATTTTTGATTTTTTTAATAATCGTAAAAAAACATGTTTTTTTTATTATACTTTTTAATTAATTGGAAAATAATCATTAAAAGTTAAAAGTAATGGTAATCAATCGTTAAATGGATTCTTAAGAAAATAATAATTTAAACCGGTAATCATTACGATTATTATTCATTATTTAATAGGTCTAGACGAGTTCCACTTTTAAACAATGAAAAGCGCCTTATCATCCTATAAAAAGGCCTGAAGTTTCTAGTTAATTTCAAAAGGTGAAATGAAAAGAAATTAACCTTTAACTCGACCTAAATTGCATTTCAAAAATAACAAATTTAATATGAATTTCATGTGTTAAATTGAATAAAAAACTCAAGACTTGACTTTTTTTGAAGTCAAAAATAAATTGTTAATTTTTAATTGATTTTACTATGGGTAGAATATATTTCAAGATTTAATAAGGAAAGGCTTTAAAAAAAACTTTCGAAAATTTATTATTTTTAAATATTCTGATTTTTTTTCTCAACTTGTTCCTTTAGTGGCTGTGAAACTAGTTTGCACGATTTACTCCAACTTTACGTTCTTTCTAATTATTACACTTTATAAAAGCAAATCCTAATCTCTTACTGGGTTATATGTACACATCAATGAAAAATTACGCAACAAGCAAAGTAAACTTAAATAAAATGTTTAAAAAGTTTTCCGAAATAAATATTAAGCTTACAAAATGCTGATTTTTCGTTTATAAGACGTTTGAAAATAATTCTTTTATAATCAAAACGACACGCTGACAAAAAGCTTATTAATGTAAGCCTATACAAAATTTTGCACCTAGCCCTTAGCTTTGTTTATCACTCCTAACTAAGTTTACTCATTGCTGCTGCTATAGAACATTTTTAGTTCCTAACTGTGAAGTAGTAAATAAATAATTCGCTCCATAGCTTTCCATAAAGAAATTAAAAATCATTTAACTTAATTGATCCGCATTACATAACTTAACGGTATTTTGCTCACTCGCCACCCATCATTGATTTTGGCAATGAGAAGGACAGCTAGCCATGGCTAACCTTCTGATGACTGAACATGAAAATGAAAACAAAACGTTCTTTTGTAAATAAAATTCCATGCTGTTGTTTGCATGTTGAAACTTTCAACTTGGAGGCAGAGAATTATTCAATTTGACAAACAAAAAATTAAGCCTTGGAGAGAGAACATTAAAATCGTTGAAGCGTACACGCTAAGAGACGCGAGCTACGAAATGAAGGACGACGTGGCGTATACGTGCTCCCTTCTTCTTTCTGAGGCATTCAGCGTGGGTGTTTTTGTGTTGATTAACTTAAGTATTTACTTAGATATCGGACTGATTTACATAAATACATACATTTTATATACATTAGGGTTGAACTTTATTTTATTGCTTTGCATTAGGGTAGAATTTGATTAATGGGTCTTTCCATGTCAAATTGTCAGAAAGTTGGAATCGACCTCTTCCGCTTTGAATGAAATTTGGTGGGGAGTTCTTTTTTTTATTTATGCAAATTTAACGTTTTGTCCTGTTTTGTAAACTTTCCTTTATTTAATATTTCGGACACTACTCTATTTAAAAAAAAAAAGCTTTGGCACTTTTAAAGAGGGCGCAAGAAGTATGAAAAAAATATTCAAAAAAAAGTGTAATTTCTAATTTTATAGTTTTTTAATTTTCCAAAATCGTAAAAGTTAAACTACGCCTTTAAGTTTTGGACTCAAGTATTTTTGTATTATACCTCTGATATCCTGAAAATGTTTTTCATTTTAAAAATATGAATTTTTGAAAATTGGCAAACATTTTTTTGTTTTATTTTATTAATTTTGCAGTCGAGTTCAAAAAGTTAAACACAAAATTAATCAATTTGAAGCACTGAAACATTTTTCTCCAATTCTCATGCTTGTGGAATGTATGTACAGACATAAACATGTTTAAAATTTGTTTGACAACAATGTTTCAGTGCACAAAATTGAGTAATTTTATTTGAACTCACCAGAAACATAAAAATAAAAAACAAAAAAATTTTTGCCCAAAACTTCAAAAATTTGCAAAATTACCACCTCAAAAAAAAATTACAACCTCAAAAAAAAAAAAAAAATTGTGTCCAAAATATAATGGAAAACAAGTATCATGACTATGAATGAGTTCAAGGCCACTAATAATTTTTCTATAGCGCAAATTATTATTGTTTTTTATTTTTTTAATAATTTATTTAATTATTAAAAGTTGTTAGCTCATTAGAGAAATTTTGGCACACACTGTTAACCATTAAACTCCTTTTATTCACTTTGCCATATACATGAACAACACCGCCATCTGGCAGTCAGTTTTTGATCATGCTGGATTTTTTGCAAAAAGCAATAATTATAATGGGAAACTTTACTTTTTTGATTTCGAAAAATTAAAAAATGTTCTTAAATTTTCTTCTTTTTTAATATTTTTTTTTTGTACCTCTAAACACCCACTATGAAAGTGCCAACGTTTTTCTTTTTTAATACAGTAGTTTATGAAATATTGAAGAAATAAGCTATACAAAACATGATAAAAAATAAGATTTCGAATTTAAAAAAATAATAACAATTTAATAAAAAAATAAAATTTTTTTTTTAAATAAATTTATTTTATGATAAGGTAAGTGTCTCTAATTTCGTGGTACTAAGAATTTTTCTGAATTTCTACCTCTCTTGCGTTAAAACAAATGAAGGAAAACTAACTAACAAATGTTTTAATTTATATAAATAAAAATGTGTGAGTACCTCAAATGTACCTAATTTCGGGGCAAACATTTTCTGATGTACCTAATTGCGTGGTAAAGCGTCCCTAATTTCGTGGTATTCAGTTAAATTCTAATTTTATGGAAAGAAATAGTTATAATTGATATTAAACGCAAATTCCTGAAGATACACAAATTGATTTACTGAAATTCATATTCAGAAATTTAAAACTATTTTTTTTATTGTTATTTTATTTATGAAAATAAATAAGTAAAAAAAATTAGTTTAATGTAAGTACTTTTCAAAAAATTTTATTTTTTATTTTTTTGTTGTTGTTTTCTTTTTGAATTTTTTTTTTGTATTTTTTCATTAAATCTAAGAGTTCTTAGAACTTTAGACATTATTGAAATGAAATAAGTAACATTAAATGAAAAAGGTTTAAAACAAAAATAAACAATAAAAAAAAATTTATTCAATTGATGTAACTTGTTACTTTTCTAAAAATGATTTTAATTTATTATTACTAAAAATGTTTTTTTTAATTTTTTTAAATTTTTTTTTATTTTTTTTGTTTTTTTTTAAAATTTTTTTTTTTTTAATTTGTTTGTTTATTTTCAAACAATAAAAAAATTTATTCATTGATGTAACTTGTTACTTTTCTAAAAATTACTTTTATTTATTTATACCTGTAAATCCAAAAACTGTTTTATTTTTATTTTTTTGTTTTTTTTTGTGAATTTTTTGTTTGTGTTTTTTGTTTGTATTTTTTCATTAAATCTAAGAGTTCTTAGAACTTTAGACATTATTGAAATGAAATATCATTAAATTAAAAAGCTTTAAAACAAAAATAAACAATAAAAAAATTAATTCATTGACGTACCTTGTTACTTTCCGTTTCACTGCTGAAATGTAAATGCGCAGTATACCACGAAATTAGGGGCATGCGCAAATTTGGTGTACGTAAATTCGTGGTATCGCTTTAAGCGGTAATTTGAGGTTTATATTCAAATTTTTTTTGCTATTATCAATATTCATTCAAAACAATACTAAAAAAGTTGATATTTTGATACATTTTTTTAAATTAAATGAAAAATTATTGAATAAACAAAAGTTCTATAATGCCATTATTTCGTTAAAATGTTGTGCTTCGCAGAGCTTTTTGATTAAAATATTGACGAATTGATTAATAAAAGTGTACCACGAAATTACATCAAAATCTTCCTCGGGGGCTTATTTAATAATTAAAATACTTAAAAAAATAGGGTTTCTTATGAAATGTTAAAGAAAATATGAAAAACATAAAGTATTATATTACCCTAATTTCGTGGCGGCCGCCGTGGTGTGAAGGTAGTGTTGCCGGCCTACCACACCGAAGGTCCATGGTTCGAGCCCTGGTACAGGTAACATCAAAAGTGATTTGAAAAAAGTTTTTCAAAAACGGGGTCGCCCCTCGGCAGTGGTTTGGCAAACTCTCCGAGTGTATTTCTGCCATGACAGGCTTCTCAGCAAAAATTCGTCTCCTTTGTAGATGCCGTTCGGAGTCGGCAAAAAACTGTAGGTCCCACCAATTTGTAGGGAAAATTCAAATCGGCACACCACAAATTGGAAGAGAAGCTTGGCGCAAAAATCTCTTAGGAGGTTTATGATGATATACCTGTTGTATATCGCGCCATAGAGATAGAGAATTTCGTGGGTTAGAAATATTAAAAAAAAAAGTTAAAAAAATTATTGGAATGAGTTTTGCAGTAATAGAAACGTTTAAGAAATGTTCACTAAATCCCAAAAAATTATCATCATAAAAAAAAATTTTACGATACAATTTTTACAGGCTTAACGAAATACACTGGACTCCTTAACACTTTACTTAAGAGGCCTCCTTACAACAGGCTCATTTTCCGAACTTCCAACTTTATATTGCTTGACCTTTAATATTAGGTTTAGGTAAAATATCAATTATTATACCGTAAAAACCAATCTTTATTATGAAATTTTCAGTTTAAAAAAAAACTCCCCAATTCCTTGTTTGGAAGAAAAAATCGAAATACCACGAAATAACGTACTACCACGAAATTAGGGACACTTTCCTTAAAAGGAAACTCCTAAAAATTGTATTTAAATCAGAAGGGGTCCACCTATCTGACTATTTGACATGAAAAGACCTCTGCATTAAAATTAAACAAATTTTTTTTTGATTTTGAGCTGGCTCAAACGATTTTTAAATAAATAATTAATCAAGATAGAGAAGAGATAGTTCCAACGAATTGTTTTTATTGGTATTCAAGGATTTGTAAAACGAAGGCAGCTTCTTTTGTTCCAGAATTTTTGGATATGTTTTTACGATTATGGACCAGAAAAATTGCTTTTTTCCGTGGAATTACCACATTTGATCAATCACTCAAATCTTGAGTAAAAAAATTGAAATTTTTTTTTAAATTTTGGTTTGTTTCAAAGTCGAAACTACATCCCCTCGATAGGCATACCTACCCTAATATATAAACAAACATTGGTATGTAAATCCGTGAACTTTCGCTCTCTTTTCTACTAAATCATCAATCAATATGAACATTTAAAAGCAATTATGCCAGTACAAGGTAGTCGAGTAAAGGTGAAATTCAAGGCTTCCAGCTTAATTTGGATTATTGAATTTGTTCCTTTTGGAAAGATATGCTGAACTAACGATAATCCATCATTTTGTAGCAATTGAAAACATTCGTCCCATCTTAAAGGCCTTCCCTGGGCTCAAGTTTGCATTAATAAAATTGTAACGTGGCGATGTCTGTGCATTGCAGATATTCCAGAAAAATTGATAGGTGGGAGCATTATTAAGCCAATAGAAGCCAAATCGAAAGTATGTAAAATATTTATTTATTTATTTATTCAAAAGCTAAATTATAATCTAAAATTATAATATATCTATAAAGCCATAGCAACGAAGGCCTTAGGCCAATATTTAATATATATGTCTGTGTGTTTGTAGGTTTGTGCGCGCAACACTCACAAACTGTTGGGTGGAATTGAATGCAGCGGTGACAGATTACAAGGTCAATGGAAATAGCGTCAATTGACGTTGCTTCGCATCGCAAATGGAAATAAAGTTCATTGACACTATCCATATAAATTAGGAAATAACGTCAATGACTATACTTCCCAATTTTTGTTGTCCTTTCTCTTTCGAAAAGAGAAATAACATTAGTTGATGTTGTTTCTATTTGCGATGCGAAATAACGTCAATTGAAGTTATTTCCAGTGATTTTGTTACCTGTCACCGAATGCTGCAGTTCAAGATATCACTTATTCGATAACTCCTCTTTCGATGTGTCCTCTCCAAATCTTTCTTTTCTCTGTTTGCGAATCGCCTCAGGTGAAAGAAATATTTAAAAGTCATGATTTTATGCAGACCATGACAAAAGGTTCTTCCACAGACGTAACTACAGTACTTTCCTACAAGTCTGTCTTGGACCCCAAACCCGACATCGAATCCGCCTATACTTGAACAATTTCCTAGGCGTCGCAAGGTGTAACGATATGATGTAAGCCTCTGTCTTCGTTAGTACACAAACGCGGCGGGTAGCGGCAACTACCGGATTCAACCATCGCCTATTCCAAATCGTAGAGCTGTACTTCATCGTCCTTCACCGGTGTATAGACGCTGCTTTTAAAATCCTTCATAAAGCCCTTAAACCAGTTGTGTTGGTGTGTTGGTAAGCGGGTTCTCATAAGCTTCTTAGCAAAGGATTGCATTGTAAAAAACTCTTATCACACTAATATATCCGTACATAGGTATGTTTGTAAGCAATACAACTTGGAAATGTGTAGAGGAAACTTTAAAACTGTACGAGCAGTACATAAATCATCCGAAAACTTTTTCCTGCTGTTAAAAACTGCCACCCACTCACATACATAGGAACCCTGCAGTGAATCAAAGAAAGCATTTAAAAAATATGCGAGTCTACATTGAGGACCTCAATCGACATAGTCCGAAAAACGGCAGACTTGTAATATTTCAAAAGGAAGTTTAGAAGCATACTAGGCAATTGGCAATTGAGACAAGCTAGAGAGAGTTCCGCTTGACACTGTGATTGATTTAGCATTTTAAGTCTTTCTTCCTTAATCAGTTGTCTACCATTATTTTACATATTTAATCGGGGTATGTACTAGACTGGCTTGGTCCCCATACAAAAAAAAACTGCAAAGGTTGACCCCTAAATTTGAAGCTTATTTTGAGAGTATTTCTGGATATTTTTTCACTCTCAAATACAGTCAAAATTTTTTTTTATTGCAACTTTGTTATTTGACATCCGATTTATAAAATTATATTTATTTCATTCTAAAATCCTTTCGAGGTCTAAAGTCGATGTGGAATTCTTTGTGCTCCTTGTATTCACACCGGTTCTTGAATTCTCCCTTAACTAGTTAGACACTCAAATTAGCCAAGTGGGCGCCTAAGTGTAAAAGATTCCAGCGATCCATTTTGCCCCTCACTGCTCGAATGCATAAACTGTCATAATAAAAACAAAATTCTTAAATTCTTGCCAACTTTGCTTACGAGCGTGCCACAACACTTAAAACTGACGAATAAAAATAAAAATCCAATTATTTGTTGGTACTTATTAAAAATTGTTGTTACTTTTGTTCTATACTTTATTTGCAACATTTGTTGTTATTGTTGCTGTTGCTACAGCATGTTTCATTTGTTGCTTTAGTTTGTTTTATTGTTCTATTTTGTGCTTAGTTGAACAGTTTACTACTTCCAAATTCGAAAAAATTCGAGTTCAAAACTTAGTTGAGTTCTATTCACTTAAACTGAGCTGTGTGTTAAGTTCTTAACTCAACTTTTATATTAATGCGTGCACACTCACTCCAAAGCATATTAGAACACACAATTTATGACGAAGAATACCCTGTAAGGAAAATGTCTAAGGATGAACTGGTGTGCTTTCAGTGTATTCGGAAACACTAGTAGTGTTTGCACTATTCTTTTTTTCATATTGGCTACATATACGAATGGCTACATGGCGAATTAAATATGACGATGCCATTAATTTAATTTAATTACTAAAGTAAAATAAAATAAAATAAAATAATATAAAATAAAATAAAGTAAAATAAAATAAAATTAAAAAAAAAAAAATATAATAAAACAAAATAAAATAAAATAAAATAAACCAAAATAAAATAAAATAAAATGAAAGAAAATAAAGCAAAATAAAATAAAATGCATGAAATAAAATAAAATAAAATAAAATAAAACAAAATTAAATAAAATAAAAAATAAAGTAAAATCAAATAAAATAAATGAAAAATAAAAAAAAAAAAAAAAAAAAAAATAATAAAAAAATAAAATAAAATAAAATAAAATAAAATAAAAATTAAAAGAAAATAAAATAAAATAAAATAAAATAAAATAAAATAAAATTAAATAAAATAAAATAAAGTAAAATAAAATAAAATAAAATAAAATAAAATAAAATAAAATAAAGAAATAGTACTATAGCTATAGCCTGTAGATGTTTGTTGCTTTAAATTTTTCTTCTAATCAAAAATAATAATAATTAACCAAGAATTATTATCAACTGGTCTTAAGCTCGTTAAACTTACAAAAATATGTAAAAATAAAATAAAGTAAAATAAAATTAAAAAAAATAAAAAATAAAATAAAGTAAAATAAAATAAAATAAAATGAAATAAAATCTAATAAAATAAAATAAAGTAAAATAAAATAAAATAAAATGAAATAAAATATAATAAAATAAAATAAAGTAAACTAAAGTAAAATAAAATAAAATAAAATAAAATAAAATAAAGTAAAGTAATATAAAATAAAATAAAATAAAATAAAATAAAATAAAATAAAAGAAAAAAATGAAATAAAAAAAATTAAAAAGAATAATAAAAGCTAAATAAACTAAAATAAAAAACAAATAAAAAAAAATGCAAAAAATAAAATAAAATAAATAAAAATAAAACAAATTAAAATATAATAAAATAAAATAAAATAAAGAAATAGTACTATAGCTATAGCCTGTATATATTTGTTGCTTTAAATTTTTCTTCTAATCAAAAATAATAATAATTAACCAAGAATTATTATCAACTGGTCTTGAGCTCGTTAAACTTACAAAAATATTTAAAAATGAACAGACCATGAAACCAACAACTAAAATAAAATTAAACAAAATAAAATAAATATAGTAATTTTAACTAATGAAAACTTAGTTACATTTAGTTCTGAGCCAGAAATTTGTCTCACTAGTTACCTGCAGGGTAACTTAAAGGATATGCGAAAATATGTACAAACATGCATACATATTTACATCTAAATATATGAGTTACTGCATAAGCCCCAAAGGATAGTGTACTTAATTATGCGTGTGGGATGTTTGCAGTTGAACGCAGCGGGTAAAGAAGAATCCCAATTGGTTGGTTGAACAACTTTTGCACGTTTTCTGATATATTTTGTAAACAATTCTTGCATGTGAATAAATACTTCCTTTTTAATATATGTAGATGTATGTAGGAGTATATTGAGACTTGTATATATGTAAATTTGTTGTGGCAGAAACTTATTTTGGAAACGATGCAAGTTCTTGAACCAAATATTTAAGGTGGGACTGCAAGGATTACCAAGCTGGTAGCAATGACATTCAAGTGTAGACCGCTACCAATGTTACTCTGCCCTGGAAATGTTGATTTTTATGTAGCGGCCTGTTACTGAAAGACTTGAAAATGGGAACATAGTTTAAAATATAGAAAAAGTTTGCCAAAATATTATTCATGGCGAAAAAAGGGGAATAAATCTGCTAATGTTGGTTATAGATTGAGTAAATTCATATTCATCTTCCCATTTGTCTCATATTCAGATTAAATATAAATCAAACAGATGGTATAATAGTTTCTTGGTCTTTATAATCATCATCCATTTACTATATAGTATATATTAAATAATTATTGTATCATCTTTTCGTTATTATGTCACAACTGCCTTTGATCCCAAAACCAATCAGCTTACGAAATTCATACTAAAATCTTGTTGCATAGTCAAAGCTCTATATTAACTAGAAACAACACCACTTTTAGATATGCTGGTATGTATTTGTAATATATATACACACACATACATACCCCTACAGGTACCTAGTGAGATACATTTTTAATTCAGTACTAGGTCTAAAGTGCCAAATAAGAACTAGATAGTTACTAGATTTTCACTAATTTAGCCGAGAGTAGAGTAATCATTACTTCGAATTTTGAATTGAATTTGAAAAAATTATTCTCATACAAGGTTCTTTAACGAAAAATATGTATTGTTACAATTTAAGTTTTAATTTTTTATTTTATGCTAGCAGACGTTGCCTTGATCGAAATTCAACTTGTCTTCATTTGAAAAATTCTATTCTTGCTCTCCCCATTTCTTGCTTCCTTTTCATCAACCCCTGCAACTTCATTTTCCTTTCTTTCTCTTTCCTTTTCCTTATCTGCATTTTCTTTTCCTTTTTCTTTTTCTTTTGCTTTTTCTTTTCCTTTTCCTTTTCCTTTTCCTTTTTCTTTTTCTTTTCCTTTTTCATATTTATTTTTCTTACTTTTTTAAATTTTCTTCTTCTTGTTTTCTCTCTTTTTTCTTTTATTTTTCTTTTTCGTTTTCGTTTTCGCCTTCTTCGTCTTTTTATATTTGTTTTTTACTGTTTCTTTCTCTTTCTATTCCCTTCCTCTTCCATTAATCCTTTCCCTTCTTTACGCTCTTCGTTTCCCCATAGCACAACCACTTTTCTTTTCTTCTTCTTTTAACTTTTATTCTTCCTTTTGTTCGTTTTTTACTCTTTTTAATTATAATTTTTCCCTTTTATGGCTTTTTTCTACCATCAATTTTTGTTGATTTTACGGCCTGTACATTTTTCACGTATTCCTTTTTTTTACTTTTTCTTTTTTGTTTTCGCCCCTTTTGTCTAATTCTATTTGTTTGTTTCCTTATTCTCACTTTCTATTCCTTTCCCTTGTTTACGCTTTTCGTTTCCCTCCACTACCTTCACTTTTTCCTTTTCTTTTTATTTTTGCTGGTTTTCTTTTTTGGCTTTCTCGTTTTCTTTCTCTTTTTATATTTTTGTTTCCTTTTTTTGCATGTTATTTTTTTTCTTCCTTTTATTTTTATTTTTCCTTTTCTCTTTTTACTTTTATTTTTATTTTTCTTTTTCGTTTTCGCCTTCTTTGCCTTTTTCTATTTGTTTTCTTACCTTTTTCTTTCTCTTTCTATTCCTTTCCTCTTCCATATGTCCTTTATATTCTTGACTCTTCGTTTCCCTCTACAACCTTCACTTTTTCTTTTTCTTCTTCTTTTTCTTTTTGCTGTTTTTCTTTTTCTTTGGGTTTTTCTTTTGCTTTTTCGTATTCTTTCTCTTTTTATATTTCCTTTATTTTGCATTTTCTTCTTCTTTTTCCTTTCCTTACTCCTTTTCTTTTTCTCGTTTTACTTTAATTTCTCTTTTTCGTTTTCGCCTTCTTTCTGTTTTTCTAATTGTTTTCTTGCTTTTTCTTTTTCTTTCTTTATATTCCTTTCCTCTTCCATCTGTCCTTTCTCTTCTTTACGCTCTTCGTTTCCCTCTACCACCTCCAATATATTTTGCCTCTACATCCCTAACTCCTATTTTTACTCTTTTTCCTCTTCTCATTTTTTTTGTCTTTCCTTCTTCATCTTTCAGTGACATCTTTCTTCTCGGTACCCTCCGGTTTTCATATCTAGTCTTCCATACATCCATCTATACTGATGTGTACATAGTTACGAATATATCGCGAATCAAAATTTTCCCTTCTGGGTTTCTTAGACTATGCAAATCCTTATGGCTGTTCAGCGCTAACTATCCAGTTTTCTATTTTGCTGATTTGTTGGGCGTGCGTGTGCAGTTTGTGGCTTTTCCACTTAATGAGATTAAAATGAGTTTTCGTTTGCTTCTGTTAGACGAAATTTATGTTGCTGTAGTTTGAAATATTTTCCAAATAAAAAGTGAATTAAGAGCATCAAATACGAGTATGTAAAGGGTGTTTTATCAACAGAGTGTGAACTAATTAATTCAGTCAATAAAATGAAGTTTACTTAGAAGTGTACACCATACACTGCCGTCTTCCTTGAGAAAATCAGTACTTAAGGAGTAAAAAAAATTTTGAAAAAGTCCGCACCTAAATTTGAAGCTTATGTTGAGAGTATTTTGGGACAATTATTTTTTTTGATGCTTAAAACAGGCAATTTGGTTTTTTATTGTAACTTTGTTTTTAAAATGTGTTTTGATAAAATTTCAGTCTTAAGATCTTTAAATTTCCTTTTAATGTCATTTTGAGCTCTGAAGCAGATTTCATATAGTTGCTTCAGCTAATTGCTGCGAGTTGTCTGTCCTTAAAGTTAGCTGACGTAACTATGTGAGAGCGAATTCAAAGCTCAAGAAGACATTATATGTAAAGCTTCTCAAGACTAAAATTTTGATATATCTGGTTTAAAAATTGGATTTCAAACGACAAAGTTGCAATAAAAAATTCAAGGGATAGCAAGCAAAAAAAACTATGAGGGTTCACAATGTTTGTTGGTATCTTACAAGCAGACCTGTTAAATAATGATTACTAATGATTACCGGTTTGATTAATTATTTTCTTGAGAATCCATATAATGATTGATTAGCATTACTTTTAATTTTAAATTACTATTTTCCAATTAATTAAAAAAATAATCAAAAAAAAAAACCATGATTTTTTACGATTAATAAAAAAAAATCAAAAATAATCAAAAAATATAGTTATTTTAATTACACTGGTCTACAGCCAAAAACCACCAGAGACGCGAATATGAAATTCGTATGTAAAATCACCCCCTGATTCCGAAATTCAAGGTTATTTTTGATTCTATGGTACCGTTTTCGAGATATTTACGATTTTCCGTTATTTCACAAAAAAAAAAAGATGACTCCACTTAATCATGTATATCTCAAGAACAAATTGAGAAAATCCAAAACAGTTTGAAAAATTTAAAAGCTAATAAAATTTTCGATAAACAGTGCATACAAAACTTTGCTAGGTCCTGTAGGCTCGGAGATAATGAACAACCAATACGGATTTTTACCTTTTTTTTGTAAAAATATAATGTGTATTTTGCGAGGAAGGATATCGAAAACTTTTTATTTTTCTAGATATTTTTTTTCTCTGTAAGCTCTGTTTTATTACAAAAAAAAAATAAGCATTCATCCAAAATCAAGTAGGTAAATTTGAAAATTTCAAACCCAGCTACATTTGAAGCAAGAGCAAATTTTTTAAAGCAGGTAGTGTTTTCTTTGTATAACTAAGGAACCTTTTTATCTAGGTAGGTTTCGATTTTTACTTGATCTGAGTATAAATAGGAGTAAATGCGAATTGTTCCTTCATAATATCTGCAAGGCTCACCGGATACTGTTCAGTCTATAAATGCATTTTATAACCCGTCATTTACTTAAAAAAATAATATGAATAAAAGGGCGCGAGAGTTTGAGTGTAAAACCAACTTGCCATTCGACGGACTACTATATTTGTGGCCGTTTTATTATAATTATTTTACCCCCGCTCCACATCAAGCCCATATCTCAAAACGGTACCATAGAATCAGAGAGAAAAAGATTTCCGGAATCAGGGGGTGGCTTTACATACGAATTTCATATTCGCGTCTCTGGTGGAGAAAGAAGTTCGAATTTGTAGACCAGTGTTATTTTTGATTTTTTTGGCATTGTTCTAGAAGTACATCAGCAATACTGAAAAATAAAATTTAAAAATTATCCAAAAAAACTAAAAAAATAATCATACAAACTTTTTTGATTATTTTAGATTTTTTCTAATCGTAATCAATTAATAATTGCCTTTTCTTGAAAATCAATTAACATCATCATTACCAATTAAAAAATAACGCCTAGTTAATTAAGTACTAATTACTGATAAAATTTAGCAGGTCAGCTTACAAGCCACAAGTTCATGTTTGATTTTCAAGGGAAATTTAAAATTTTGAAAAAAAAAATTAATTTTGTTAAATTTCTCGGTAAGTCGCTAAGTACTTACCAAAAAAAAAACTCGGCTTCTATGAACATTTTTTTTTTTACATTTATTTTATTGTGTTGATCTTCCGACAGGGTAGTAAGCTGATTTTTGTTGGAACGATTTTCCATCATCCCTTGTCAAGTTTGGTTTTGTGACAAGCCGGTTTCGGCGTTCTGCCATTTTCAATGCCTAGTTTCGTTCTACATTACCAAAGCGAATTCAATATATGACACACATTTTCCATGTATTTTGTTTTTGTAATAAATGGATCTAATGTCAAAATCGTACTGCGGTGAAATTTGTAGTGTCAAAATTCGAGAAAAAAGTAGCTATCAGCTGATTTGATAATGCCACCTTGTACTGAATTCGCCTTGCTACATTACATGCCAAAGTGTTGCTCATTCGGCCCGTTAAACAGGTGTATAATACATTTTTTTTTAACATTGTGCTCAGCTTGTTAAAATTGCCTTAACCTGACAAATACCCAGCTTGTTCAATGAAAAACTTGTTCAATTCCCAACACACTGAATTAGCACAAACTTGTAAAAGAGGCAATGTCCATCTACAAAAGTCACTTGTAAAACCTTCTTAACTTTTTTATGTCGATAAAAAACATTTGATTTCGGGAACAGGAGCACCTAAGGTCTCTTGTGTAAGCAATACATACACATGCACATACTAACGGTGGCAATTTTTCGACTTTTAAGCCCAGGGATTTTCAGGATAATTTTTAAAATTCCGGGATCTCGGGATTAATACCGTTATGCTCCAACAGTTATAATCGAAAAAAAAAAAAAAAATATTAAAAAATGTTCGAAAGGTTGTTTAACTTTAAAGTACGAGTGTACAGTAGACTGTGTCGAAAAAAAGTTGCAAAATTCCGCCCCTAAATCTGAAGCTTGTGTTGAGAGGGTTACGGGAAAATTTTTGTTTTGAACAGCTACAATGGGATTTTTTATTTCAACTTTGGTATTTGACATCCGATTTTATTTTTTGTGCGTCCTTGAAGTTGTATGCCCTCGTTTAACTGAAGAAACGTTTGAAGTTTTGAAGCAAAATTTTTCGAACTGTTCTAATGATTTTCAATTGTACTGAAATATACAAACTTAGCTCATCTTTGGCCACAAGTTAGTCAGAATTTTTTTTTGGTGTTCACAAAAACACTTTTACTTTTTTTTATAATTAATGGATTAATGAATCGTGGGTGACACTGTAAAACCGCGGAAGTGATATCTCAGTTTCGCTATTTTGCTACTACAAATTGATTCATTTAATGATTATTTTAATTATTTTTGAAAAAAGGCAATTATTAATTGTTTACGATTAGAAAAAAAAAGAAAAAAAAAATAAAGGAAAGTGTTTTGATAACTATTGATAATTTTTGATTTTTTTTATATTATTTTTAATTATTTCAGTATTGTTTTTTCAAGAAAAGGCAATTACTAATTGATTACGATTAGAAAAAAAAAATTAAAAAAAAAAATAATCAAGGAAATTTATTTTGATTACTTTTGATACATTTCAGAGCTGTTTTTTTTTTTTATAATTTTTAGTTTTTCTACGACAATACTGAAAAAAATGAAAAATAATAAAAAAAAAAATCAAGCAAAAAAACAAAATATTAAATAATCAAAACAAATATAGCTTACGCAGTTTTTGCAGTGTCACCGACGATATTTTTGTTTGATTTTAATCAGAAACACTATGAATTACCCTTTTGCTTTGAATCAGACTTGTTAAGTTTGATTAGTAATTAGGAATCAATTAATTAGACGTCTTTTTTAATTGGTAATGATTATTTTAATTGTTTTGTAGTTGATTACGATTAGAAAAAATCAAGGAAATTTGTTTTGCTGACTTTAGATTATTTTTGTTAATTTTAGATTTTCTTTTAATTTTTTTTGGATTATTTTGGATTTGATGTGCATATTTATGTTTTTTTTATTTTGGAGCGTAGGATATTTGATGCAGGATTAAAGAGGTTAAATTAAAAAAATCGAATATTAAAATAATCAATGAAAAACTGTCCATGGTTGCTCTAGCAGACCAACAATTTATTAATAGTTGCTAGGAAAGCTCAGATTACTTTCAGCAAAGAAAATTTAAATATTTAAAAATATTGGTCAGCAAAAAAATTCAAATAATTTTCATAAATAAATCACATATTAAGTATTAAGTAAGCTAAAAGTATCCGGATTGTAAGAAAGAAATCTCGGATTTTTCAACTCTTTCAAAATTTTCGGGATCTGCATGCCTAGCGCATACACATTTACATACATTTATATGCTTATGTATATAGCATAAATGAACTTCTGTTTGACAAGCAAAAATTCTGCAAACATTTTCACAAAGCTCATAGGAAATGTTATTTATAGGAAATACAATATCATTATCAATGACATTGTGCATATATATAACATACATACCGCAATACATAGAATAATACAAATAAATGCAAATACATTGTGATGTCCCAGTCAACATTTTGAAAATTTGTTATTGACTTTTGTAATGCTCAAATCGCTTATGAGTCGAATTGAAAAATGTTTGTTGATAATTCTTTTACAAGATAAAAAATTTACTCACTTTTGACTCACGAAACCGTTATAACCGAAACCGGAACTTCCTTCTTAGTATGCTAGTAAAGTAACCTCAGTGCTCCTAACGGCTTTGGTCCTGTAATGGTAGCTTCGTTTTATTTGATAGGCGTGAGCTTTTTCTAGGCAAAAAAGTTTTGAAAATATTAGTTTTTAACATCGGCCTGAAGTTCCTTTACCCCTTTCTGAAAAAGATAAATCAAAAAAACCCCTAAAGTTGCTAATCAAGATCTAAAAAAGCATAAGAATTTGATTTTGTTGATTATCACCTACCGCTATGGGTTAGGTTGTGTGGCAGCTATTCCGCATAGGAGAAGTTCGTTTGTGCAATATTGAGGTCGGTTGTGGTAGCAGGTAGAATAACCATGAGATCTTTAAGTTCACAACTATCTGTCTGACTCCACCTCCTCGTTTTCCGCTGCAGAAGAAAGGGGTTTCCAATATTTTGAGAGCACCATGTCTAATCCGATTGGATAGTGCCGTCTCAGAACGTCAATAACTAAGGACAATTGAGCTTTAGTGATTAAAATAAGTGCAACAGAGAGCCTGAGAGTTGCCTAGCTGTTCAAGAGTGGACTACAGTTAGCCAAAGGAACTTTCAATTCTCTGCAGCCCGCGACATCCGGTTCACAAGTAGCCAATCGGGCCAATAGACCAGCATTCTAGTACCCAGCTAATTCTTAACTCTCAATGTCTGTATATTGTAGATATTCAAGAAAAATTTATTAATTCTAGTTATAAAATAGTTTCAGACAATCGACTGAGGTCACTCATTCCCTGCGCCATTTGGAGCGACATATTTCAAAGTCTATAGCTGTCTCGGAGCAGTTATGTGAATCGACAGAGACACGTTCAAAATGACTGGTTCTAGTGACCGACCTTCTTTTCAGCTTCCGTTTTTGTTCAGGATTAATAAAAAATTCAAAGCAATTCCTTATTATCTTGCCCTAACTTTTAGGGCTATATTCTTACTACTGAAACCTTTATTTGATGGTCTAGGCCAATAATCTGCTGAAATTTTGCATGGAACATTTGAATGCCTCTTTGAGGTCCGGCTGAATGTATGATATTCGGTGGAGGTTAGAGAGCGTAGGGAAAGTGTGAGTAGCTCCTACATCCATTTTCGCATGTTTTTTCTGTGACTCTTACGGCTGAACTTTGTGCAGTTGCTTAGAAACAGACCTGCTAAATTAGATTAGTAATTAGTAATCAATTAATTATATGGATTTTTTAATTGATAATGATTATTTTAATTGTTTTTCAAAAAAAGGCAATTATTAATTGATAACGATTAGAGAAAGAAAAAAAAAATTAGGAAAAATCAAAAGTAACCAAAAACATTTTTTTTAATTACTTTTGATTATTTTTGATTTTTTTTGTTTGTTTTTTTTTTCAATATTGTTGGTGGGTGTATTTATGTGCTTCTACACAATACTGAAAAAGATCAAAAATAATCAAAAATTATCAAAAGTAATCAAAACAACTTTTTTGATTATCTTTGTTTTTTCTTTTGTATTTTTATAATAATCATTAAAAATTTAAAGCAATGGTAATTAATCATGAAATGGATTCTCAAGAAATAAATTCATCAAACAATACTGAAAAAAATCAAAAATAATCATAAAAACCAAAAGTTATCAAAAATAATCAAAAGTAATCAAAACAACTTTTTTGATAATTTATTTTTTTAATTATTTTTTAATTAATTGGAAAATAATTATTAAAAATGGAAAGTAATGGTAATCAATTGTTAAATGGATTCTCAGGAAAATAATAAATCAAGCGAATAGTAATCATTATTTAACAGGTCTGCTTAGAAACCATTCACTTATTATGCTCATTGGCATATACTCAATAAAAGGCTCACTGGTGTAAATGTTTATTCAAGCTCTTATGTACTTGCGTTGCATACATAAACCTGGCCTGTGCGCCTAAGTTCATTCGATATGTAGACTAAATGAGCAAATCTGCCTTATCACGTTCTGCCTTGCAGCGCATCTGCTGACATTTGACAGACCATCCTAGCGATTAGTGTCACTTTATGTGAAATAATTTTTTGTTTGTTTTTGCAATTATGTTCTTTTTCGCAATTGACGTAATTGACAGGTTAACGAAGTGCTTTTTCACATTTCTATGTAGATTTGTACTAGGCACTTGTCAAGGTTGCATCACTTTCTTATCGGAAATATTAAAATGGAATTGCTTTTAATGGTATGATCTAAATCTAACCATCTCGGCCCCCAACTTGATATGCAATAAGTGTTTAGAGACTTAAAGGGAGAGTGGTTAAGGAAAAAGTCTGTAGCGGGTCCCGCATTAATAGATCCACCTAACAACAATTGCAGTACCAATGCTCACCTCGTGATAGACGGCATGCCTAGCACCATGGTCGTGGACTTGCGCACTCTTTTAGATCTTTTCATCGTCTTAGACCACTATCTTCCGGCAGCCAAGATACGCACACGCATCTGGGCCTCGAAGAAAGTTCACACATTTGCGTAATGAGAGTTTACCGTCGTAAAACTGCTCAGATACCTCATTATGTCCGACGATGGAGTAATTTTTGATCCTACCATCACAGCAGCACATTTTTCTCTCACAAGATGTGAGACCCCGAGCTTTGTTTCGTCGAAGAGAGTCTAGTAGAGGTCCCACTTCCTTTTCTTAAAGGATTGATGATGTTATTACAGTGGGAAACACATACACCTGAGAGGTGTAACTTCTCGAATTGGGTGAAGGGGGAGTCGGATATATCGGTGGGCAGTGTTTAGGCAACCGGTGCCTCTGACGAGCGGGGGAGGGGTGAACCGCTGTCAAACTAGCGAAGCACTGTTAATTGGTGCTAAGCCGCCGATAAACCCCAGACGGGTGATTGATGCAGGTGGATCGGTGCCAATGCTACCGATGAGCTATGCAGTGGATGCAGAGGGCCTCTGGACACCTGGTTGATTCGGGCAGAAGACCGGTGAAGTTGGTGATCTTGTCCAGCAAGTCGGTCGCAGTGAACTCACCACTAGTCTGGAAACGGGGTTGCGGCCATTAACCCATTTTCCACTGCTAAAAGCAACATTATAAGATGGTGAGGTGTTTGTGCGACGAGTTTGATATGCTTACTTGTAGGCTTCGTGCCAAAAAATTCTGTTTGCACACTCGGCGTATGAATGAATTTTTCACGACCGCTAAGAATCCCCAAAGACACATTAATTCGCGCTTAACCGTATAAATGGTTTCGGCCGTCCAACAAAACGCACCCGTCAGCAAGTTGGATGTTGTCAGCCTCCCGAAAACTCTATAAGCAGGAGGCGAGAACTTATAGAGTGTGATTTTGGTGCGCTGAGAGGGAATTTATTTCTCAATTGTCCCTCCGTCCGAAGTTAAATTTGCTGACAAGAACCGTTCTTCATTGGAATCGTGGGCTGACGTTGTTGTTGATCTTAATGTTGGCCAAAAGTAACGTGTCGCGCAAGACTCATATGATCTAACTCTTTGCCTGGGCCCTAGTTCAGCTTAAACAAACCATTTTCCGATTCTTTTTCCTATTTGTGGTAATCAGAACTTACGGGTCGAGTGTTAAGGCCAATGAAGCCAGTGCCGTTAGGAATCCAATGGAATAATCTCTCTTGTCAGCTAGTGCTACTTTGGATTGAGTAGGCGAAGCTATAAGTCGTTCGGCATACCTGTCCTTTTGCATGGCTGGAGACCACTTAAAAACAGAAGAGATGGATTTTGGGGTTTGTTTGGCAGGAAATGTATGGTCCTTGCAGTCCATGTGCCAACAGCAGATATTGAAGGAAATGGACGATAACCGTTTCTACGCACCATAATGACACGGGTTGCCCCCTAACGGGCTGCTAGTGCAATACAACCCTGTTTAATCCCCATTCCCCCTCCATGAATGGACATACCTGCTAAACAGGGCGGAGGACTGGTAATACGACAAAAGCAATAAGGAAATTGGATGATGAGCTGTATGAGGTGTGCGCTGATATGAGCATAGTTCAGCGTCTTCGTTGGCTAAGTTATATCATGAGAATGGATGAAAACGCTCTGGCGTCCCTTGGCGTTTCCCGTTGCCCTCAACTACAGCTCGGAAGTGGTTACAGGTAAAACTTAAGTGGCGGGGTGTAGACAAATCGTGGCACAGAACAGAGAGCCACCGAGTCAGCTTAGTATCGGGATTCTTTTGGTATGAAGTGGATTGCACGCGACTTGCGGGAATAATTGGGGTACTAATTTATCCCTGCCGATTGGAGTTCTTCCGTGGCTGCGACAAATTGGAGTAGATACGATGCTCCTGTTGTTGTTGTTGTTGTAGCGACTATTTAACCTGCCCAAGGTGTCAACCCTCATCCAACACTGTCATCAGGCTCTTCTCACGGAATACGATGCTCCTCGAAATATTTGACGTTAACAGGTCTATAAAAGGTTGATGCCCGCCTGGGCTGAACAAGATCTACGTTTAGAGCACGGAGAGCAAGAAATCGGTTTTGAAGGGGTACGATCTAGATACTATGGTCCCTTACTGCATCGATAGGGTCCATTTGAAAAGATTTTGGCTTCAAAGTTTTATGTGATTGGGTAATATTTATGAGCTGCTGTGATGCAGAAGATGTCTAGTTTAGATACGAAACGTGAACATCAAGCTCACATCATTAGATTTGATCTCCATCAGGTTAATTGTGGACGCAGGCTACATACGTCTTGGCATTAGCAATTATTTAATTACCAGAATATCAACTCAGCGCAATCCTTCAACCCCATGACGTACATATCCTACTGAGTATGTAGTATGGTGTCTACTTAGTGCGAATTTGAGTGATGGTTGCTAGGTTGATGTGACCGGAAAATTTGGATTTCCTGTCAACCAATTATAGTCATATAAATTTTTGATGCTCTTCATTGTTGGCTGTACTAGGTGATGGCGCTGGCATGAGGGGTAGGGTCATTGCAGTGACTTGCGAGCACAACGCGCTACTAAGTACAATGTTACAAGGACGACGAACAAGGCGACAATGAAGGCAGTAACTATTACAAATGGCCGACAGTCAACGGCCGTCCGTACAGCAATGGGCTCCCCCACACGTGTAGCAAGAGCTTAGAAGGCTATGTGCAAAGCTATTGTGCGAGGCACACATGCAGCACTGACAGTCATACAAATCTTTCTTGTGTCGGGCTTGTACTCCTACAATGGCTAAAATGTGTTTGCACAAACTTTTTTCGTAGTCCTTCGCTGCTGCGCTTACATTGTTCGCACACACGGGAGGAACATAAAAGTAGACGACTGCATTATAAGTTGGTTTTATCTTGTTTGGTCTCTGAATTTTAGAGAAATTTATATGGAAGCTCTGCTTTCTTTTGTATTGTGAAGCTTGGTTAGAGGGATTAGAAGAAAAAAAGTGGTTATGTAGCACAAAAAGCAGATCGCTCCTCAGTTTGCTGGAGACCTAGAATATACGCGAAGTAAACTACACCTGCTGTGAGAGGCACTTTAACTCACTAAATGAAAGTTCTATGACATGGAGCAACTTGTTCCCGGGAAGTAGTGCTTTTGCCAGAGCATTCAAGATTAGTTTCAGAAAAGGACTGTCGATATCAGTAACATATTCCAAACCTTCGGGCAGTACTTTTGTAATTACAACAACAGTAACCGCAAGAGAGAGCTGTGGGAAGAATTTACCGACTCTATGTAGATGCCTTTGATGGCCCATAGATACACGATACTTAGCCTGTGAGACGGATTTGAATTACGAAGCTCTCTAACGGACAATCCAGTTTGGTGGCAGGAACTATTTTGAGAGCATTAACTTGTCTTGAGCATTTGCGTTCATTCTTCTGTTATCAGGAGTCTCTTACCCCGTGGAAGTTCTGGACGCATGCCTGAAAATTTCTTTCAAGGCAACCTTATAAGGGGCGCAAGACGGACGAAAGTCCAGTAATAATCGACATACGACACTAAAAGATGTGGGAAGAGGTCATCTAAACGATACAATTGAGCTAATGTTCCGCACTAGCCTGAGGTTAATAGGTTTTTGCCCCCAAGTACAGATCGAAAAATGGAAAAAAGAATTCAGGCTCGGCTATACTCGAAACATCTGCAAATCAATCATCATGGTTTTTGGAAATATTTCCTGTGGTTTGATGAACGCCACAAATCTCGCGGGTTAGGAATGGGACTCTTCTAATGTCAATTTTGCTTTGGTCCTACTCAATTGAAATTACTGGTTTCCTAGAACTTTCGTTACCAGAGATTGATAACAATTCTCGGTAATGGACTTGATGATTAGGCATCGTGTACAACAACAACAATCGGACACTGGGCTAACTCATTGATGATACCAAGAAGGCCCCTCTGCAAAAGCTATCAGTATGAGAAGGATGAAGAGTCGATTCATTACTTCATTCATGGATGCCCAGGACTGCAGGAAATCGACTCAGATTTCTTTAGGCGAAAGAGCTGAATCTATATTAACAAAATGAACCCGCAGTAAGATATGACGCAGGTTGGACGGGTCATGGCAGTCGGGCACAACAAAACCAGCGAGGTTCATCTCATTTTGTTAAATTTAAGACGCCAGGGCCAAGCCTTGCTGCGTGATAGAACTTATATGGAACTTCATCACATCGCTTTTTGCAGAACTCATTAGCACCTTTCGTTTGATACCCATATTGTAATAACACATTTCGGGTGGGCCTGGTCCATATATTGGATGATAACTCTGAAACCAGTCGAGCTATCGATATATCGATATCTTAAACTCTAAGCCGGTCGTGTAGTAATGCAACGGTGAAAGTTTCATTCAATTCCATTGAGCAGTTTTTGAGTGATGTGCTAACAAACATACACACATACTTACAAAAATTTTAAAAACTGTTGCTTTGGATTCTATTGGCTCAATAATGGTCCCTCCTATCAATTTGTATTGAATATCTGCAATGTGCAGACATCGACCTGTTACAATTTTATTATTTGTAGAGCTGCAGTTTCGTGTATCGGACAAGACTGATCAGGCAACAAATTTAGTCTCTTAAATTGATCTCTTAACGCAAAACCTATGCAAATAAATCTCTAGAAAATGCACAGATTCAAGAGTAAACACTACACTTCTTGCTTACGAACTATCGACAAACAAATATCCCACTTACAAATGTACCTAAAACTCTTTTCTCACACGACTCATTAACATTCTTTCTTTCGTTTTCCTTTCTATTTTTCACTTTTCGCAGAGTCCCAAATTCGCGCCACCCATTGAGTTCGTCGATGAGGCAGCTCTAAGCCCTCCCGACGGCTACAAGGACAATGGTTTAAAGAACTCGCTAGGTGGCGCCTTGAGTGGTCACATTTTTGGCGCACAACACATCCAACAATTACAGGTCATACAAAGGCTACAACAACAACGTGCCGCTATGCTGGCCTCACGTAATAATAATCAAATTCCGCCACCACCACCGCCAGTTGGCAGTGCAGCTGCACAGCACCAGCATCAACAACAACAACAAACAGGGCAACAGCCTCAACTACAGCCGCAGCAACTGCCACAGTCGCAGCAACAACAACAGCAACACTCACCCGATGATGATTCGCTCGGTGTTTGTACTGAGTGCGCCGAATGTGCCGAGTGTGCTGCTAAACAACTCCAGGATGCAGGTAAATATGAAATTGCTAAGACACACACATACATACATACTTATGTACTGAGGGAGCACACTTTTATCCAATAATTCATGCTTATCGTATTTGGTGTTACTTTTGTTTTGTATTGTTGTTGCACGAACACCTGTAAACTCAGCAAACGTGTCGTGAGTTTGTGTTGTTGAAAATTACCGGATATTGTGCTTGGTAAATGTAAGTAGTTAGAGAGTGGCTAACGTTAGGGAATGAAAAGGGAAGGGAAGAGTGAGCTACATACACAGTTGCCACTCTGGTCCGAAAATGGTACTTATCTTCCGATTTGGTTCTTTCTATGAAAGTGTTTACGATTACGATACGAAAATTTTGTTTTGAGTTTCCTAGAGATGGAGAACTATTTATTGATATTTTTGATATCTATATATAATAATATAATATATGTAAATAAAATTAAGACCCAAATTTACGTAAGAGCAAAAAAGCCAACCTACTGTACCGACTTCTTTAATTCAAGTTTTAAAACAACACATCCGTGCCGTACAAGGATAAAGGGGGCTTTCGAATTTCTATATGAAGAAAGCAGACTGGTATAGGGATTTATATGTGGAGGAGAAGAGGACAAACCTATACAGACGGCGAACGAGACGGAAATTAGACAAATAGGAAGAAGGAGCTTAAGTGAATAAACATGAGGGTAAGGGTAAAGAAAAGGGAAGGAAAACTGCCAAAATACCAGAGAAAATTGCGCCAAGCTTTCGATTTGAAAAACTGTTATGGTTTTCTCTAGGGGACTGCGAAGTGTTTTTTAGAAGGTGCGTTAGAGGTTTTCGTATTCTCAAACCATTAAAGTGCTGCATTTCCTCAGCTATCACGCTCACCTGGGTTACTGATCCTAGGAATATCGAAGGTAATGAGAAATCAGATAAAATACCAAGGCCTGGTGATGCGTTAGTTCTTACTGAAGCAGTCAAGGTGTTTCTATTTTTCTCTGTTCTTCCGAAACAACACAGCCATTAACCAATCTCGTTATTCAAATATTATTGTTTTGTTAATCTTTGCGTCATCCGAGGTAGTATTAGAAATGCTTGGAAGGACTTACTCTATTGGCTAAGTAGATCCGGTTATATATATACGATATAGTCGTAATTGCACAGTGTTATATAAATTGCAGTGTTTTGCTTTGTTCGGGTCCTAAAATTCCTGTATTTTTGCAAAAAGACACTTTATAAACATTTTTACTAAAGAAAAAAGATACTGTATGATATGTACTCCCCGCACGCTCAGAATAGCTCCATATTAGGAGCCCTACCTTACGCGGTCTTCCACAATTTGATACTAAGTTTCTAGTAGCGCAGCGCCTGAGGGTATTCTTAGCGAGGAATTAAAAGTCAAGACTAATCGTGTATGCTAGAAACGTATAACTTTCTGTAAAAATTTATGACGCAATCTATTCTGACTGAAGCAAGATTATAAGAAGAATGAAAAATGCACCAAATTTACTTTCGACTTTCTAGGCCTCAACAGAGTCTCTAAGATAGATCGATAAATGTGAAGGAAACATAGGTTTTTTAGGAACAAGGATTGCTTCAATGGATGTAGCTCACTGATACTAACTAAACTTTTCGCATCATCCTAAATTAGGCACCGATTGATATGGATAGATTTGGATAGAATTTGTACTATGTGCTTAAAAAATGTAGATCTTAGGACAGAAAAAATCATATCTTGGACAAATAATTTTCCAAGTGCGCGAATCGTCCACCTTCCAAGCAGTAAGAAAAAGTTGGTTTGATTGTAAAGTGGACGTTTCAAAATTTGGACAACATTCAATTACTTAAAACCTAAATGTAAGGTTTGCAGTTGATGGAACATTTAAATACTTTTAATAGCAATCCACCTTTATAGTTTTAAATATCACAAATTGATTACGAACCCAGCCGGTTGGTTTTTTTTCACCGAGGTCTAAACTATCTTTTTAACTTTAGATCTAAATATCACCAGGAAGCTACTCAAAATTCGATACCACTCTTTTAAAGGAAATTTCTAAATATTCCTTTTTAAACATATTTAAATAAAATCCAATTAAATTTCTTTTAACACGTTGTATACGTATATTAAATAGCTATGGTGAATAGAGCTACGCAAAGTTTTAGGAAGTTACTTAAAATTCTTTATCAAGATTCCGAATTTTCTGAACAATTTCCTTGCACTAATACTGGGTTGTAACTATGTTCCAAGTATTAAGATTCTAGTTTAATGGGAAGTTACTTAAACATGGATGAAAAGTGTCTTACTTAGTTAGATTTATTTTGTGTGGAAATTGAAGGACAAATAATAATGGTGTTTTATTTAATACTTTTTTATTATATTACAAAAATAATACGAAAAAGTTTTCTTTTCAGAGGACAGCCAGATATTCTAGAATACATTAAAGAAAGACATTTTTTTTTTGGAACTAACACATTTGATAAATTATTTATTTAAAACTTAAGTGGGTTACTTCGAAACCTAAAGAATTTTTTTTTCTATAAAATTTTGAAGAGAAAAATAACCACATCAAGATACGTCGGTTCAAAGGTTTTACACTATCAATAAAATTAGCCTGAAATTTCACGTTACAGGCGTAATTAGGTTCGTGGTCAAAGCTACATGAAGATACAAGCAATTACGGACACTTCCTATGTAATACATTATTTTAGTAATGCTTTAAAATTTATATAAATATTTGTCTTATTCACAGTTTTGGTAAATTTCCATATAAAATTTTGTGCCGAAAAAAATTACGATGTGGCAGCCTTGATCAAATAGTAGAGTAAAGTACCATATGTTGAAATTAGAATGCTGCGGTGACAATGCAATTAGTCTGGGCTCCGCTTTTCGCCTACACTTTTGGCAAATTTATATTGTGATATTGGCCGACTGAGCCATGTGGTTCATAGCGCCACCTTAACAGTTTTAACACAGATTCGTTTACTCCAGTCTGGTATGTGACGATTAGACTGCATTGGCTGGTTGGCAGGCTGTCTCTGTTGATTTACCCACAACTACACTTATGCTACACCTGCTGTACGCACAGGTGGAGTAAGTACAGCGGCGCCTATCGAGTCGACTGACAGAGGTGAATGTACACAGCAAATTTAGTTGGTATTTCAATTAATCACAAATTATGCGGTTGGTTTTACCTTAAAACAAAAACGAAAATCGGCGCAGTGGTGCCATTAAATGGACGTAGACTTTGGGATTGGACCAGTGACACTCTCGCTGTTTGGGGAATAATTTATTTTAAACAACTTTTTGTAGTTGTTTTGCGTGATGTGTTTGAAGGTGAACTTTTCGCTAGGGAGAAACCAACATAAATTTTAAATATTTTCGTTCAAATATTTTAATTAATATTTTAATTACTAAATTCCGGTGAAGCTCATGATTGATTTATAATTTTGATTGCACATTTTTTTATTAAACAGCTATATTGAGTTTTGAACCTCATTAAAAACAAGTGAGAAAGTTTAAGTTCGGGTGGAACCGAACATTATATACATAGTAGTGATATATTAGGGCATACCAATTTATACAGTGATATATTAATACCAGGGCTGCGCAATCCCTATACATAAATAATATATAAGCTCAGATACAAATTTACACTTTGAATACAAAAAAAAGATTTTCAAAGCACTCCTATATGCCCTAACATATAAATACAATTCATATGAAAGTGCCTGAGTTTCTTATGAAAGTGCAAAAGAAAAACAATTTGTTATGAAACTCAAACACTTCCATATGAAATAGAAATTTACACTAACAAATTGGCAATGAACATTTTTTCTCAGAAAAATTTATATTCCATTCTCAAAAACTTATAAGAAACACAAAAATGTCTAAATGAACATAAGCTTGGTTCAAAAAGCAATTCAAATGAAGCCAAAGTTGGTCCACAAGGGTCCGAAACATAGATGATCGCAACCGTAACTACTGCAGCTGGGTATAAAAATAGACTTCTGGTCTCAGAAATATAAAAATAGACTTCTGGTCTGTTTCGGCCAATAAATTTTTGTCGGCGTCATGGCATAAAAATTTTTGTGGAATAATCCACTTTAAAAGGGGCGGGGCCACGACCATTTACGTAATTTTATATTTTTCGAATTTTTCATTCACTGACAGTGAAATGGAAATGATGTAAAGCTATTTTACGCAAAGTTATTGCCTATCAAATATATCTATGACCCTTTTCAAAATCTTTCATATGAAAGTGGGCGTGGACCTTAACTGATTTCGGCAATATTTTCCCGGAACACTCCTTGTATTCATGAAAATCTGTGTGCCGCATTTCGTTTCGATATCTTGAATGGTTTTTGATTTATGATTAATAATATTTCAAAATTTGACTTAATCAAAAGTGGGCGGTGTCACTCCCATTTTCAAAGATTTCTTGAAAAATTTATTTTCTGCCTTAATGTTAGTGTACACACCAAATTTAATCCTTATAAGTTTATTATGTACTGAATAAGCACTTTTCTTGTATTTTCGAAAATGTTTTAGAAATAAAAAGTGGGCGTGGCCATCATCCGATTTCGATTATTTCAAAAAGCGCTCGGAGATGAGTGCCAAGGAACCCGCATACCAAATTTTACTAAGATATCCCAGAATTTACTCAAAATATCGTGTTCATAGACGAGCGGATGGACGGACATGACAAAATCAATTTCTCTTTACCTTCTGAACATTTTGATACACATAAGTCAATATCTATCTCGATTCGTTAGGCGAATGAAGTTAATATACCTTGTGTGGGTAGCACTATTAGGTAAAATGATTCGTAATAGTGCTTTCGGTGAACCGAAATGCTCATATCTGATCCCACTTAATCCTGGGCACATGTATGTATATGCAGAAGAGGTTACCGCGTGATATCGATCGAGGTTAAAGAAGAGTATCCTTTACTGGAATCGGCAAAGTTCCCAAAATGCATTTAGAGATTTTTGGCGATGGAGATTAAGCTTAAGCAACTTTCACAATTTCACTGCCGACCCCCTTTACAGCAGATGTTTTTATGAAACATTCACAGAACTAACTCATGGCATCACATGTTGGGCTCATACAATTGGGCCAATCTCTAATAGCTCTATTCACGTTAGCTTGCGTTTTCATCCTATTGGCCTTGTGCAATTTCATTACAGAAAAACTAACAATAAATAAACCCCTCAACCATTTATTTTTAGTGCGTTGTTTTGTTGTTATTATTTCGTTGTTGTTCTTTTACTTCGCTGTGCTTGACTGGCATGAATGGCATTTGCGCAGCTTTATTGTTGTTGCGCTTCGATTATTAAATAAACAAAATGAAGTTTGTTAATTGATTGATTTATGATTTGCGCATAGCACCACCGACGGCTTGCACGAAAAACAACAACAGCTGGCATTTATTGCAACGGGGAAAAATGTGTTGGTTTTTGGAGTTTATTACCATTGGAAAAAATTGGTTAGTTTAGAACTTTAATGCCGTATGATTTATCAGACGAGTTTGGTTTTGTGGGCTCACTAGCGTGAAAATTGTTATTTGGCTCTTGTACAGTTATTTTGTTCTGATATTGCAATGCGGACAACAAGTTGTGTATTGACATTTGACTTATTTTGGGCAGACCTGTTAAATAATGATTACTAATCGTAATGATTACCGGTTTGATTAATTATTTTCTTGAGCATCCATTTAATGATTGATTATTATTACTTTACATTTTTAATGATTATTTTCCAATCAATTAAAAAAAAATCAAAAAATGATTTTTTACGATTATAAAAAAAATTAAAAATAAAATTGATTATTTTTGAGTTTTTTTTTTCAAAAATTTTTGTTTCAAAATGGGAAGTTGGTTTGATTCCTTTAGATTTTTTTTGAAAAATAATTTTTTTATTTTGAAAAATAATATTTTTTTTATTTTGAAAAATAATATTTTTGGAAAAAATCAAAAATAATCAAAAGGAATCAGAACAACTGTTGATTTTGAAAAATAATATTTTTGAAAAAAAAAAAAATCAAAAATAATAAGAAGTAATCGAAACCACTTTTTTTGATTATCTTTGAATATTTCTGATATATTTTTGATTTTTAATGATTTTTTCTAATCGTAATCAATTAACAATTGCCTTTTCTTGAAAAACAATTAAAATAATCATTACCAATTAAAAAAGTAGTCTAATTAATTGATTACTAATTACAACACGTCTAGCTGATTGATGTTCTTGTTAATATAAAGGCTGACATCGTCGCCTAAAAGGAAATGCAATAGACGGTACAAGTGATGGAATCAATCGGGCCTTACGATGTCTAGTATTGTGGGCCGGACAAGGAAGAAAGACAATCGAAGTCGTAGTGTTGGCTTCATGGTCGGTTAGGGACCGCGCCGCCAAATACTGACATTCACGAACGTCTCGGCTGTATTCGCATCAAAACAAGGTTCTTCAACGTAACGTTTATCTGCGTCGCAGCTTATCTTCGCCTACTTTATTTGTGCCGCATACTGAGGAGATGAACCATTCAGATAAGGACTGCTTCTATTATAAACTACAACCAAACATAATATAAAAATCGTGTTTGGCGACTTTAATGTTAGGGTATTCTAGGAAGTTAAGACTCCTTCATGGCCGCTCAGCCTCTGATGCAACCCGCTGTATAAGTGAGAGTTATAGTACGGTGAAGTAGGAAAAGAGATGCCTTTTTAGAAAAAAGTAACGTGGGAAAGGTATTATCTATCAAAAGATCCGACCAATGGTGGAAGGTTTCAAGGAGAATAATCTCGACTTGGTAACCAACACTATCCGTCCAGATCTTCATTAAAAGCCAAAAAATGGAGAAAAAGGATGATAGACAATAGACACTCATAAACTCCTTGTCGATTGCAAATCAGTTTTTGACTACGCGAAGCTCCAAGTTATACGGCTCAGGTTACAAAACAAAAAAGGTTGATTAGTCACGGCCCACCACTTTTCGTGGGAAATGAAATTTCCTACAAAATCAGCAGCTTAATTTGTTTACTCCAATGGTTTGATAGTTTCAAAGCAAATACGAGACCAGTCCCAAAAAATCTATAAGCAGTGATAGAGCTCTGAAAATAATTATGAAGGCCTTGCATTTTTTTGGCCAGTCTAATACTTCTACATACATACATACATTTGCCAATATAAAGTATATAAAAGTATTTTTTATTTAAGCTTTTAAAATTTTGTTTGGTTCCTCGTGCAAAACTCGTGAATTTTCACACTTTTCAGATTTGAGGATTACTGGCTGATTTTTAAAGCTGAAAGGGTTAAGGGGATGCTGTGTTGCAGCTTAAGTGCTAGATGAACAGCATAACAAAGATCTAAACACGCCCCAGAGGTAACCGAAACACAGCTGGCCTAAACGCGCTTCCTGATTCTCTACAAAAAAGAAAAACACAACAACTGCGTTTGAAATTAACCCTTGTTTGCTGTGTTTATAAAACTATTTAGCCTAAAAACTATTTTACTAATTTATGCAAACCAACAAATTAAATTTTTTTTTTCAAAAATTTAAAATTGTTGCATGAAAAAAATGTATACAAATTTCGGCGCTTTCTATCCGATTTTATGTCAAGCTCGTTAAAATTCACAAAAATCCAAAAAAAAAGAAAAGAAAAACGCTTCATGAATAATGATTAGGTCTGAGTGCAGCTTACACACACCCTAAATTCATGAAGAGCAGTGCACTCTTAAGCGCACGCACATTCACGCAAACATAAATTCATACGTCAATTTGTTTTATATAATTATTTTTTTTCTACTTTCCAAAGATTAAAAGTGAGTTGTTGCTTCACTGCACAAATACAACTTTTGGCTCGAGCTACCATGTAGCCAATCCCAGAAAATCATTTGACGTTCGTTGTTGTTGTTATATTAATATCGAGTCAACCCACCCTGCCACGCCTAATTGTCTGACAACGCCATCGGTCCAACCCTTCCAAGCAGAGTTCCGCTCTACAATGCATTCGTTAGTTCGACATACTCACTCACAAATATGTACGGTGTTTTGTTTTACGTGTTGTTTTTGTTATGATTTATTAAAAATCTTTTGTTGTTTGGGGGAAGAGTAAGCGACGCTCGAACGTATTCACTCGATCACTCATTCATTCAAGCGTTTATTTTCATTTCATTTCTGGGGTGATTACCTGAGCACGTGTGCAACAGCTACTCATTTCTCTGTATGTTTGTGCCTGCATAGTGAGGTTAACATTGAAAGGCACAATGTGGGTACGCACCTACAACATACATACTTATGTACATCCATCGATGCGTACATATGTCAATGCATTTCTATTCCATGCACCTGTGCATCTATTTTGAGTAGTAAAAGCCGACGATATGCATCTCTCGGCTGCATTTGCATAACTCGCCTTTGACATTGCTTTCGTTATTGATGTTCGTTTTGTTGTTGTGGGGAAAAGGAAATAAAGCAACAACGTTAATTCATAGTTAGCCTAATTTTCCACTTCAAAATAATTTTGAATACATACATATTTACGCCTTACCATGATTATAGCACAATTTTAAAATTTCCTTCTCTATGTACGTACATCCATACAAATAAGCACATTAGGGTGGGCCAACTAATATGTGGTATGTTGTGAAAAATTGTTTTATTGTAAACAAACGCTTTGATAACTATAGCACTCTCAGAATTTAAATGAGAAAAATATGAGAAGTAATTGAAATTCTAATGATATTATAGCCAGTTTTTTTTCGTTAGCACTTAGCGATTTATGCATGAATAAAATAACAAATTGAATTTCTTTAAAATTTGAAATTTTCTTTGAAGAAATAGGAACTTGTTGTCTGCAGATGGCGACCCAAATTATGAGCGCTTATACTTTTTTCACCCTACTTATTTTAATTATACTTTTTTTTTGTTTTATTTTTTTGGCATAACAAAGTATAAGTTTCAAATTTTATAAAAATCGCTTTAGGTTTCAATTTTGTTCACCGCTTTTGTCACCACAAAACGTATGACTTAAAATTCAACGCAGTTTTTATACCTAGTAGTGCTACGCACACAAGGTATATTAACTTTAGTCGCGTATGAAGGTTCCTCGGTACTCATCTCCGAGCGCTTTTCAAAACAGGCGAAATCGGATGATAGCCACGCCCACGTTTTATTTATAGAATATTTTCGAAATTACAAAAAAAGTGATTATTCAGTACATAATACACTTATAGGGATTAAATTTGGTGTGTAATTTAATGTTAAGGCAGAAAATACATTTTTAAAGAAACTTTTGAAAATGGGAGTGGCACCGCCCACTTTTGAATAAGTAAAATTTAGAAATAATATTAATCATAAATCTAAAACTGTTCAAGATATCGAAACGAAATTTAGGCCACATGTTTATATTAATAGAGGGAATGTTTCGGAAAAAATGGGCGAAATCGGTTAAGGTCCACGCCCACTTTTATATGAAAGATTTTGAAAAAGATCATAGATATATTTAATAGGCAATAATTTTGCTTACAAAAGCTTGACATCATTGTTATTTCACCTTCAGAGTGTCCGTGAACGAAGAAAGCCGACAAATATAAATTTTAGAAAATGGACGTCGCCCCGCCCCTTTTATAGTTGATTATTCCACTAAACTTTTTATGCCTTAACTCCGGCAACAATTGATTTATCGAAACGATATTTGGCGAAAATGTTGAATATATAGAGGTAACTGTTTGTTGTAAAAATGGGCGAAATCGGTTAACGTCACGCCTAGTTTTTTAGCGTGGTTCTGAAATTTTTATTTTTTTAGGTCAAACGCGATATTTCTATAACTTGCAAGCTATATCAATAAGATCTTGCACACATAATAAGCTTTTTAAGAAGAATTCGACTGCGAAAAAATTGTGTGGATTTTGGTGAAGTAGGCGTGGCGCCGCCCACTTTTCAGCATAAAAATTCTGCTATTTTCAAAGGCGATTGCTTGTAATTTAAAATAGATATTTCAATCAAAATTAGTGAGCTGCTTCTCAATAGTATGTAGTTTGATACAAATCGGATAACATACAAGCAAAATATCCGGGCAAGTAGTTAATACCCCACTACAAAAGATAAGTTATATATCCTTTTTGATTCTTATACCTTTCATGGACATGAAATGTTTGTAAGTATGAGAAGAAGAAGAGATGGGCTCATCAATAAGTAAACTGAAATAACAAGGACGATGAGCTGAGAAGTGGTTTGAAAAAGTTTTTCAAAAGGGGGTCGCCCCTCGGCAGTGATTTGGCAAACTCTTTGAGTGTCTTTCTGCCATGGAAGGATTTTCAGCAAAAATTAATCTCCTTGTAGGTCCCGCCAATTTGTAGGAAAAAATTCAAAACCGCACACCGCAAATTGGAAGGGAAGCTCGGCGCAAAAATTTCTTAGGAGGTTTATGATGATATAACTTTTGTGTATCGCGCCATACATTAACATTTTTTTTAAATAAATTTACCCCTCAAACTCATAACAGAAGTGTTTGGATTGAAAACAATCAGCTGCCTGCGTAAGACCTGCGTAAATTGGTATGCCATAATATATCACTACTAGGTATATAATGTTCGGTTCCACCCGAACTTAGACTTTCTTACTTGTTTTATTTTAAGATTATGCACGCAACCAGATTTGTTTAATAATGAATACTAATCGTAATGATTACTGGTTTGATTCTTGATCTTGAGAATCCCTGCAACGATTGATTTACCATTACTTTGAATTTTTAATGATTATTTTTCAATTAATTAAAAAAATAGTCAAAAAATCATGATTTTTTACGATTATTAAAAAAAAAATCAAAAACAATAAAAAATAATCAAAAAAAGGTTTCATCCGAATCGATAGTTGAAGTTGGCACATGTGGTACGCTGGAACAGTTTGCGTGTAAGGGTTTTGATTAAAAGACAGTCAGGTAGTATCATGTATCGTTTTGTGATGGAACTTGGTACTACAGTTGGCCATAATTCCAGGCGCCACTAAATAAATTTAGCTCCACACATTCTAACATTTCATCCAGAAAATCCTACTCACTTTAAAAATATTTTAAGTAATTTTTGAAGAAATTAGCAATACAATTCAATAACTAAAATCCCTCCTGCTTATATATAAAAACATTAGCTACTAGTACATATTTGTATTAGCTCTCAATTATGTCACAACTTTTGCTTTCATCTATTCATATTTTCACATTTTGTTCGTATCGTATCGTAGAATGCACTTCACCACAATGCCAAGAGGAGCTAACACCCATCGGCGTATCGGCCGTTGCACTATTGCCATTACACACCAGTTCACCTGAACGTCGCATTACACAGAAAGAAATCATTGCCGGCGAAGAGCGTCCTAAATACGTTCTACAATCGCAGTACAAACCATCGCCAGGTATGATATTGACTCATGTGCTCTAAAGAACTAGTAACTAACTGTATATATGTATTTATCTATGTATAAGAAGCATTTATGTATAACGCTCGTTTATGAAAAGAAGGTACGATATCAAAAACTAAAAATTCTTGTTCTTTATTTTTACTATGGGAACATACTAATTTTTATGAAATGAATGGTTGGATTATGAAAATTTTTTTTATTTGTTGGTTGTTTGAATTCAGACATTCTTAGGTGAACGAGCGATATGTGGACTTTATATAAAGGGTGTTTTTTTAGGGGTATAGAACTTCGAATTGAAATAAAACACAAGAAAATCGTTTTAAGGTCCATCAATTTGGCTTTATTGGAAGGATAATTTTATGCCATTAATGTTTAAATTTCGGGCATGTGGCCGCCGCGGCTGGCTCGAATAAAGCCAATTCTACAGGTCCAATTTTCAATCACTTTTTCGAGCATATGGGGCCGTATGTCGGCAATAACGCCACGAATGTTGGCTTCCAATTCCCCTAACGTTTCTGGTTTGTTGGTGTAGACGAGCGACTTCACATATCCCCAAAGAAAATAATCCAATGGTGTCAAATCACACGACCTTGGTGGCCAATTGACAGGTCCATTCCGCGAAATTATGCGCTCATCGAATGTTTCCTTCAATAAATCGATTGTGACGTGCGCTGTGTGGCATGTAGCGCCGTCTTGTTGGAACCACAACTCATCCACATTCATGCCATCCAATTCGGGAACAAAATAGTCGGTTATCATGGCTCTATACCGGTCTCCATTAACGGTAGCTGCCTCTCCAGCATTATTGCGGAAGAAGTATGGCCCAATGACTCCACCAGCCCATAGAGCACACCAAACAGTCAGTTTTTGTGGATGTAATGGCGTTTCAAGGGTCTCATGTGGATTCTCTTCACTCCAAATGCGGCAATTTTGCTTGTTGACGTAGCCATTCAACCAAAAATGAGCCTCATCACTGAAAAAAAATTTTGCGATGAAAATCAGCATCGAAATCAATCTCATTTTCGGCCCATACACCAAAATCACGACGCATTGCATGGTCTCGCGGCTTTAATTCTTGCACAAGCTGGATCTTGTAAGGTCGCAAGCCAAGATCTTTGCGCAAAATCTTCCATAAAGTTGATGGACAAAGCTCCAATTGCTGTGCACGGTGGCGAATCGATTCATTCGGGTCCTCTTCAACACTTTGCTCTACAGCGGCAATTGTTTCTTCGGTGCGCACTGTTCGACGTCTCTGCGGATGCGTATTATCACATAGAGTAAACGTAGTGCGAAAACGATCCATGGTTAACCGAATTAATTGCTCTGATGGACGATTATGTCGACCATAAAATGGACGGAGCTCACGGTAAACTTCGCGAACTGAACCATTATTTTCGAAATAAATTTGCACGATTTGCAAGCGTTGTTCTTTTGTCAACCTGTTCGTGATGAAATGGCAAACCAAACTGAACATAAATGACATTAGAGTTGCCAGATTTGACCACAAAATGCCAGTTTTATCTCTATTCGAAAAACAAACCTGTAAAAAAAACACCCTGTAGTAGTTATTTACATTAGGGTGCATCGCCAAATGAATGTAAAAATCTGTGTGAATTGAGAATGCAAAATTGTGCGATGAAATGCGGCCTCTGGCCTAGCAGCTTAAAATATCTGATTACAGGATACTGCGCGTATTCAAGAGAAAAGTTATTCAAAACATTTAGCATCGAGAATCGAGAAAAGCTACAGAAATACTCACTGAAATTTTTTGCCAGTTTTTCTGAAATATTTTGACAGATGACTAAAAATGTTTAGAAATTTGTAACAAAGAACATAATTTTCTTTTTCGTATGCAGATCGATGCACCCTAATGTACATACATATGTATATAGTATATGAATATCAATGCCTCATACATTTTTTAGTCTAATATGCTTTCATCTAAATTACATATTTGTAACCAACATTTAGCATCTAAAGTCATAAATGCATTTTGTTTGTTTTGCTGGTTTGAGTTTCAGTTGCACGAGTTTGCATAGAAAAAACTAAATGATTTTCTAATCAAGATTCAATGCTTTTTGGCGATGTACATACATACACACAGCTTTGCTACTATAGATCAGCATTGATAGATAATAAAAATAGAATATGCAATTTTGAAACCTTTATGAAGTCAATACAATTTAAAAAAATAATAATAATAATAACTGGCACGATATATACCTCCTGGGGAGATTAAGGTCGAGCGTCTCTAGCAATTTGTGGTGTGCTGCTTCTAATTTTTTCTACAAATTGGCGGGACCTACAGTTTTTTGTCGATTCCGAACCGCATCTGCGAAGGACATGAATTTTTGCTAAGAAGCCTATGGCAGAAATACACACGGAGAGTTTGTTAACCACTGCCGAGGGGCAACCCGTATTTGAAAAAACTTTTTCAAACCACTTTTGATGTTACCTGTACCAGGGCTGGAACCTTGGACCTTCAGTGTGGTAGGCTAGCAATACTACCGCCACACCACGGCGGCCGCACAGGTCAGTGGCCAGTAAGCACGCTTGCAGAAAAGATGAGCTTCCCACATTATGATCATCAAACAAGTGTCAAAGACGTAACTTCCAAAGAGACCGTTGACCACTTCCTGCGTAAATGCGCGGCTATAGTCTGATCCCCTTTTTGGAAAATATGGGGCTGGCATCTTAAAATAGGATTTCCAACATTCTTGAAATTATTAACAACTTTAGTTGTTTGTAACATACATCCGGATTATACTCAGCAGGTTTGACGAGTTTTTATGGCAAAAAAGAGGTTTCTAAGGGGTTTAAGGCGACCTCCTACTTGGCAGGAGTAAAACATAAAAAATAATCACAATATATGTAGAGCGTACTTTGCTGTACCCCTTTAAAGTACTAATGGGATAACCACAACGGTAATTGGATGGCGTCGGATCGGTGCTTTTAAGAACCCTCTTCCTACCTGATCCTTGTTGCGTGTTCCAGGCCGAGGTTTTAGTAATAATTTAAGTAATCACTAATTCAATTCCGAACTAACACTGAACTGTAGTCGGTCTCTTCAAGAGATGGCTCAGCAGAATTGTGTGAATTGTATAAAGGTCCCAGGACACAGGGTACCACCAAGCGGGTTCTTCCTGATAACGAAAGCTTAGGAGGGGCACAATAGACTTGTTGGTCGCAGTCCTATCCTCAAGCCTTATTAATCTAGAACGCTTAGGTTTACCCTTTGCCAAGTGCAGGATAAGGCTAAACGAGCACAACTTAACGAAAGATGCCTAAAATCCCCAGGGAATTGGATTTGTAAGCAAAAGTTTTCCTCAAGAGATCTTGTCTTGTTAACACCCCAAGAATGATTGAGGTTTCATCTGCAACTGCCCAGCTTTAAGTGGCGGCAGATGGCGTTGCCTGGGCATTCCCTTTCTGCATAACCTACGCCAAGTCGAGGAGCATGATGTCAAAGATTTGATAACCTTCATCAAGTCTTCGAAATGGTTCGAAAAGGAGGCGCAACGGTGTAGCTACCACATTGTAAGAGTTTACCTGCTTCAGTCCACGAATGATCTCATTTTATGTGTTTTTCCAGATTTTCGATGTCGAAAAAAGGGACATGCCTATTATCCGATTTTCTTCCTTATCCGGAAAGTAATCTGTACACGAAATTTTATTCAATTATACCCATTTTAACCTAATTTATTGTAAGCATGGACGGAAGAAGCATAGGCATTAGGCAGTCGATTTCTGTATTCATCCTAAGAGCTTTGAGCGTTCTATCTATCTCGCGGTGGTAGAGTGCTGGCCTACCATATCGAAGGTTCCAGCTTCAAGTCACGGGATAACCTTCCAAGTAAACCTTCCTAGTAAAAACTCGTCTGACCTGCAAGATGTCCAGATTAAGTTAGAATCACCACAAATTTAAAACGAAGCTCGGTCTTAGCCGGCCGAAGTATATCACGACTAGGCCCCATATTTCGCTGGCTTGCCTATAAATTAGTTGTTATGTGCCAGTCCGTATTTGGAATAAGCTGCTTACTATCCCAAAAAATTAAAAAGAAAAAATAAAGGCCAAACTATTTCAGCAAAAATATTTCTAGGTAGTTTAACCACGTAGGGCCTACAATATCAATTTTTTTGCTTATCCGCTATTATCTCTAAAACGATTTGACGCATTTGTGTGAATAGTTAATATGCTATATTTCACGCTCTCCTTCTTAAAGGTTGCCACTCGAAATCTTCTTTACTAATAAGTTTCTAGAATGAAGTAAATTAAATGGCGACCTCGCCCACCTAAGGCATATCCAAAAGTGCTATAAGTTTGTGAGTATTCGTTCTTGACTTGCTTAAGAGACTCCATACGCTTTATTTTCTTTTATAACCCGGAATCCAGATAATGAAAGATTCCAGAAGGTCGGTTAATGCAGCCAAAATTTGCTTGCATACATGTACTGCATTTGAGCTAGTACGCGTCGCTGCGATTGCCTTTATCGCTGCCTGGCTGCCGTGCCTGTCCTCGACTAATTTGCGGGTTTGCAAAATCGCAAGAACTTTTGCTTGAAACACACTGCAATGCGATGGAAGCCTGAATTACGAGGAAATAGCCAGATATTCTGAGAATATTGCGATCACCCGTTAGGATACATCTACTGAGCAGTAGCTGGAAGTAGAACTTCCCCAATCCATTAGTTTCTCGTCTATTTTCCACCAGTTTACTTTTCAAAACACATGAACTTTTATTTTTTGACATTACCCTGCAAAAAATGTGATTAGTCTAGGATGAATCCGGGATGAATCGCAAAGGAGCATGCGACCAATGACAGTTTTCATCTCTTTGTATGGGTTGAAGTGATCTCTTTTCTTTGAGCATGTCCTATGAAGAGACTAATTGGTCCCTTTCATGCCTAAAAGGGTAGTGTTGGACAGATTCCCTTTGTTCCTCTACGGGCACGGTCGGACAAGTTTACTTTTAACACCTAAAAGTAGGCTACAGAATTTAAAATCGACTTTTCCCAACTATGCCTATAACGGAATAGTTGTGATCAATTGAAGGCCACTGTAGACGAAAGGTATTGATCCGGGATCAATCTCTTTAGAGATCAGTCCCACGATTTTTGCAGGGTAATATTGTTGCAGCGGAGTACTCATCTCAATGTTGCATACTTTTAGGCGCACCAGCTGTTCTCTTAGACATTTTTGACGATTTAGTGTTAAAAGAGTTAACTTAGAATCCGGCTGCTACTATGAGGTATTCACGTTTCAAAAGTATTTGCTAAGGCTGTAAATAAGCGCTTTTGCACAAAAATATTTACTTTGATGTACATGCATTTGTACATATACATATATCAACTTATATACATGTATATATATACATATATCCGTTCACAAAACATCAATAAAGAGCATTTCTATCAAAAGCGGCATTTCACATTTCGCAATCAAAGCGCTTCTCATACAAACTTACATACATAAATATAATGTAGCTAGTACAATAACAATTTAGTTAGACGTAATGTTTGTATGTATGTAATTTTCATTATGCTGGCAAATCACATTCAAATGGGGGTGATCCACAACAACAAATAAAATTCATTCGCCCAACGTGAAATCCAATGCGCTTTTATCCGTCTCCCAACAATGCTCCAAATGTATGGGTAAACTAAATCAACTCGTTACTAATCAAACTCGTTACTAATCAAACTCGTTACTGATGAATCGCAACTAATAAATTCATTATTTTACAAACACAACAAATACTAACAATTTTTGAACTTGAAACTCGTAATCAAATGTAATTATGTTGTCGTAATCGTTATCGTAATCGTATTCGTAATCGTTATCGTAAACGTATGTATTTATGTAATTGTCTGGTATTGAAATATATTAATAATATAAAAGTCAAAGAAAGAAAGGATAAACGTTCGAAAAATAAACGTTTTGTTGTTGAAACTATTACCACTATGACCACAGTTACTGAACGGCGTATTGTACGTGAAGCCAGCGAGGATATTACAGCGAGCGGTGGTGATCTATTGCCGCCGGCATTACCGATTAAGCCAAATGCCATTGCCAGCTCAAGCACTGCAGGGCAACAAGGGTCACAGCAACAGCAACAACAGCTAGCGCAGCCAACGCAACAGACGTTAAGTGCAGGTGTTGGTGGTGAGATTTACGATGAGGAGAAACCACCACCTATACCACCAAAAGAATCATCGCCCACACAAATTAGCGGAATTTTGAAAGGTGGTAAACTATGGAAACAGGACTCAATAACGCAGGTAAGCAAAATATTAAAAACTTATTATCATCAATTATCCTTTTCCAGCTGAAACCTTTTCTGAACTCAACATACATTTAATCTGTTTGAGGAATAAGTAGCTGAGGAAGAGAGGGGCTTTTATGATTTACGCGAAAATTTCACTAACATAGCGAGCCGGTTTACGAAGTTGAAGTAGTAATCTCCAAAAATAACACCTGCGTGAACAGAAGCTGTTGGAACAGATTTAGTTTGTTCTGGGTTGTACGCCGTGTTTCCCTCTGAACTTTCTGTTGGTCCATTCTATAGTGCTGTGTAATGAGTCGTTAATTCAACCTTGTTAGTCCTGGAAGGTTTTCAATCGTAAGTTAATCAAATCTGACTAAAACAGAAGAAAAACTCTACGAAATATTGATGTTCTTTTGCCCTTGACAATGCTGTGTACCTTCAACTTTTATATTCCTTCTCGTGAATCTCACTTTTCCTTTGGTCATATAATTCAGCCTGCTGGTTTGCTTGGAGATCGCTAGAGGCTTAATATAACCCAAAGGAATATTCCACAGAAAGTACAATAGGACTGTAGTCAGAGAAAATTAAAACAGAAATTTCTCGGCCTGTAATATACAACTTATTTGGGTCTTTCATTCTGCGTTCGAGTTATTCCGTCCCCAGAAAAGCTGTTACACAGGGCTACTTTAAACCCTTTTTACTGCTTTTAAAAGAAAACTTATTGCAAATTTCCTACTTTCTTTCTGCACTTCCAGTCCGATGATCAAAACAATACGACATCCGAGGATGAAGGCGGCCCTACCAAGCGTTCAGTACGTTTTGTAACCGAAGATTTGGCTGTTGATGGAGAGGGTCAAACAACTGGCGAAGCTGGCCAGGCGGAGAATCAGATCAATGAACTCATACCGATCAAAAAGCATTCCACACTATTCAATAATGCTTTACGTCCCAATTCCGCCGTACGCCAGTTGTTCCCAAGCGTTGCACACCAAACACCCGTACTAACTTCGGAAGCTTTGCGCGCATTTGATGAGTCTAAACGTGCTGGTTGTTTGGTGCCAAATTTGCCAGGTTGTGGTGATACGGATACGCTGAGACGTAGCATTGAACGGAATATACTGCGACGTTCGCTGATTAAGTGAGTAGAGCGCTTGCGTTGCAGCTTATCAGCTACAAAAACAAAAGTAATTTGTGTCTTTCTGCTTCTTTCTCTTTACTTAACAGAAAAAAGGCGGTAAAGTCGGATATTTCACTTGAAGAACGCATCAAACAGCTGACCTGTGACATTGACGAAACTAATGAGGATAGCTCAGCTGAGAATGGCGATGAGGAGAGTTCAAAGTTGGCTGCAGAAGCTAATTGTGAATTAATGCAACGCGGCAGCCCTATGGGTGAAGAGCATCCACAAAAGTTCGGTAATGGCAATAGCGATAAAAGTTTCTCACCAAGCTCTTCGGTTTCGAGCTCATCGAGTGGTTCATCGGCTTACAAAAAGATTTCCGACATATTCAACCGTGACAAGAAACAAGAAAAGATACTAGAAATGGAAGAGAATCCCATAGTTATAATACCTCAGGTAGTAAACGAGTACCCAAACACTCTCATATTAATACTAAAATAAATTTTTTTTCAATTGCAGGAATGCCGTTGTCCAGCCGCACCCGATCTTGGTATGGGCATACAAGTGCCAGTCGTACACACCCAAATACATCGCACACCACCACGTCAAGTGGAGCCGAAACGTCAATTCCTCTCCACCCTTGCACCCCTAACCGCATGTGTGGCTGGCAATAAGGATGATCTCTCTTCCTATTACACATTAGCTGCGGCTCATCATAGTGGTCATGTGGCGACTAATGCACATTTCGCTGAGTTTCATATGGGTGGCGCCAATTTGTGTGAACATCAAAGTGTTACGGCAGGCGGTGGTGGTGGTGGTGTCGGCGTTGCCGATGAGGTGCGTAAGGTGGCGCCAGATGTTATTGCGGGCACACCCGGTCAAGAGCAACAAGATGAACTGGCTGCATTTGCACAGCAGGAAGCCAATCGCACGGAAAAGATAAAGAAGCGTTACACCAACGAAAACTCCAATAATAGCTCTGATGATGATGAGCAAAATGATTATGGCTTTAATAAGCGTCCATCGGTGAGCGGTATCAAACCGAAATTCAGTTCTACAAATGAGATTTTACAACAAATGCAAGAACAATTGAATCAACAAATGCCAAGTGTTGCTGTGGGACAGGTAAGTCGAGTTGGGGCGAGAGCGCGCTTAGAAGGAGGAGATTTCTTTTGGAAAGTTGTGGAGGGAGATTAAATGATGTAACGAGCCTTCTTGTTGCAAAACTGTCATAATGTTGCGTGTCATAATGTCAATAGATTTAGTGTCAGTGACATTAATTCGCATTACACCTTATATATGTATGTATATGAAATAAAACAATTTTATTAAATGAAATTTGATAATAAATCGCGCGATTTTTTATTCACAATTTTCATTTTATACCTTATACATGTGTATAAAATTTAAAAAAATTTATTTAATGAATTAACGATTTTTTATTTCAAATTTTCGCCTGCGGCGTTTTTTTGAAAATTATCAAAATTCATTTAATACAATTTTTTTTGTTACATATACATACATATATAAGGTGTAAAATGAAAATGGAGTAAAACCTGCTTAGTCCATTATCTATGTAACTGCACCTGAAATAGCTGTTGCGTTGTTATTATAGAAATTAGTAAAGCATTTATTATATTTAGCGTTTCTGACATTAATCGCTATTCTTCTTCTTTAAATGGTCATCTAACCGCCTGGGCGATTTTGACCGTCCAACATAGCTCGCCAGTCGTTTCTTCGTTGCGCCAACTGGCGCCAATTGGAAACACCGCGGGATCGCAAATCGGTCTCCACTTGGTCCTTCCATCGGAGTGGTGGTCTCCCTCTTCCTCTGCTTCCACCGGCGGGTGCCGATAAGAATACCTTCTGGGCTGGAGCATCTTCGCTCATTCGCACTACGTGGCCTAGCCAGCGAAGCCGCTGTGTTTTAATTCGCTGAACTATGTCGGCGTCTGCGTAAAGCTCATACAGCTCATCATTAAATCTTCTTCGGTACTAGCCGTCGCCAACGCGTAGAGGTCCACAAATCTTTCGAAGAACCTTTCTCTCGAATACTCCCAGAGCCGCCTCATCAGATGTTGTTAGTGTCCACGCTTCTGCACCATATAGCAGGACGGGTGCGATGAGTGACTTGTAGAGTGTTATTTTCGTTCGTCGAGAGAGGACTTTACTTTTCAATTGCCTACTCAGTCCGAAGTAGCATTTGTTTGCAAGAGTAATTCTTCGTCGGATTTCTAGGCTAACATTATTGTTGGTTTTAATGCTGGTTCCCAGGTAAACGAAGTCCTTTACTATTTCGAAATTATTGCTGCCAACAGTGGCTTGGTTGCCAAGGCGCGAATGCGCTGACTCTTTGCATGATGACAGAAGGTACTTCGTTTTGCCCTCGTTCACCACCAATCCCATTTTCTCCGCTTCTTTTTCTAATGTAAGCAAAAGTTACGGCGCGGTTGTTAAGGCCAATGATATCAATATCGTCAGCATATGCCAACAGTTGGACGCTTTTATAAAATATTGTTCCAGCGCGGTTAAGTTCTGCAGCTTGTATTATTTTCTCCAGAATTAAATTAAAGAAATCGCACGATAGGGGGTCACCCTGTCTGAAACCTCGTTTAGTTTCGAACGGCTCGGAGAGGTACTTCCCAATTCTGACCGAGCTGGCGGTGTTGCTCAAGGTCATTTTGCATAGCCGTATAAGTTTTGCGGGGAAACCAAAATCAGACATAGCGGCATATAGGCAGCTCCTTTTCGTGCTATCGAAAGCGGCTTTAAAATCAACAAAGAGATGATGTGTGTCGATTCTCTTTTCACGGGTTTTTTCCAAGATTAATCGCTATTACAAAGAGAATTAATGTCAATGACGTTAATTCTCAAAATAAATTGAGATTAGTTCCATTGACATTATGACACGTCACCGGTTTTTAAGGTGAAAGAAAGCGTCAGACTTCTTCTTTGTTTGTGTAAATTCAGGGAAGTGTTAACGATGCAAAGAGTCCTTCGTCTAATATGGATCCGGCATGCGCTGGGGCTAGAATCTTCTGGTACTAACCCGACTGTCGCGGTTGTGATCTGCTTGATGCCGTCGAATCTTCTGGACTTGGGTTTTAATCGTCTTTAAAGACAATCTAAGTTACATTCTAGGCCTCCTAGTCCACTGGAGATTTTCATAGTTGCTCTTGTGACTTGGTTTTGTTGTTGGTTCCTGATAAATCAATAGCAGAACGTCCTAGAACTGACATAGGTTTCCATTTGTATATATATTCTTGAGACAAACGCCTGTATATTGCATCTTTGGGAGTGCTCATTGCTTGGGATAGGCATACGAGTTTGTTTAGGCCACTGTTTACAATCTCAATCTCGCTTGCGTTAGATTGAAGAGCCAAGGACGTTTTTTTGACCGGAGCGTTTATTACCTGGTACTTTCATCAATCTCATATAATGGAAGTCCTTGTAAAAGTCGGTCCAACGTGAAATTGGTGTTAGAAGAGTCTGCTCTGTTGAGGTGTTATTTGTCTTTACTGAGTTTAGTCCGAAAAGTTAAGAGTTTTATCTATTAGAATATCGATGTCGAATTTGGACCAGAAGGACACGCGTCCCTGTCGGAAGTGCATGTTCTTCTGCGACGATGAGTGGTGCTTGTGATTGTGCCTGTATGAAGGTATTCACCAGGAGGGAAACTGACAAAGGTGGAAAGGAAGTCGCGAAGTCTGTGATAGGACAACTCTGGAAAAGGTAGGTCTGTCTACCCCCCACTCCGATTGAAAGCGCAAACGGACACCGATTTTCTATCTCGTGGTGTTTCCATCGGTTCCTTTTAGACGTTCTTATCTGGAGATAGGCGACTTTCACTTTGATTTATGGGTCAAAGTAATGATCTGTGCAGAAAACATTGCTCCAGGCGATGGATTTAGGAAATAGAGAGAAAAAGCAATACTCTGAAAAGGATTCCCTGCATCTCAGCAGTCTATCAATACTTCAGATATATCGTCATATCTGAAAGTTTGTAGAATTCCATAAAACCCTTCAGGCCAGAACTAAATCTCAAAGACATAGCTTTTATAAGTGGCACATGGCGCATAAAGTCCACTCCTCCGCCCATAAGACAAAGTAGGCATCGGTTTTGCAGATTCTACTTTTAGGAGGAGTGATCATATGGATCCAATGAGGAGATTACTGTAGAGCTAATAAAAGCCCCATGTAGATGAGCGCCATGAATGAGCACTTGTTGTAGTAGGAAATCGTGTCGAGTGCCCCGACCGGATAGGCAACTGGATCGTTAATTTTTTGCGGATTGTGATGAAAAAATTCCGCCGACCAAACCGGACCGATTTCACATTGCTCCAGGGTGGCGCGCCTCCATGATTTCTTTGCCCTCTTGATCGATGAGCTTTAAGCTTCCCATAGAGTTTTTATTTGCAGCATCAACTGGTTGTTGGAGCATCTTTTGGTTATCGCCTGTACGGTAGGTCTTAATACGATTCGATAAGCCGCGGCTACGCTCAGAACTGTTGTTCGCTGTGCAGATAAGTTTATAGCAGGTTTTTATTTTTATTGCATCTGACCATAGCTTGGAGCTCTGTAGTCAAGCAGGTAGAGTGAGATCCATCAGCAGTATTATCTTGCTTTTTGTTGGTGATCCGGCCTTTGTTTTTCTGTAGCCAGCTGGAGGGCATAAAGGTCGAGCTAATCTTTTGTGTTTGTATCAACTTGATTAAGCTTCCTGGGTGCCTCTTCCGTATTTCGGGCAGTCATCACTGCAGCCAATGTCTTTTGTGTATATGACCAAGAAGGTATAATCATGTGTTTTTAGGTCAAAGATTTCATCGCTGGTTACTTGCTATAGGTCAGGGGAAAAAATGTAATCCAATGTAACTCCGCATGTGACATTGATAATCCGCTGCCCCTCCGAGTTGTGCTTCTGACTGCTCAATGTAGGTTAGATTGGATCTTAAACCGTTACTCTAGGGTAGTCAGCGTGTATGTCCAACTAGATATTGACATATTTTCTTACCCTTAAGGTTACCGAGAAGACAACTTGCCTAGATTTGATATTATCTTGCTGTACTGTCCTAGCGTAGAGGAAAACTTCTTCGATTGCGCCCAAAAATTAAGCTTTCTGGACTGAACCAGTGTTATCTGGGCGGCGATAGTCCTCCTGATTGTTCCATGTATCGGTCGTTCCCAAAGCCGTCTTGGTATTGGTATCGATGCCTGTCTCATCATACCGAAGCTCTCAAGTTCAATTCAACTTCAATATACTGCCGAAAATTAAAAAAAAAAAAACCAGGTTACCTCTTCTCTTGGCATTCTCAGATGCCGTTCGGTGTTGGCATAAAAGCGGTAGGCCCCGTCAAATGGTAGGAAAGCATTGCCATTACTAAGCCTCCTCGAAGGTATGTCCAGTGTGAGATTTAGTCCAAGCTGAGTATTTCTTGGGTCTATGGTTAGCTGATTACTCTGACAACTCTTCAGTAGATCTGCCGGCTTATAAATGTTCATATGCTAGTACAACAACAACGGTCGTGGATCGGATTCCATTTGCTGCTCCCAAGGATTATTCCGAAACATTTGGCTCTGAATAAAATACAAGCTTTTTAGAAATTCTTTTACATTCAATTTAAATTCAATCAATTTCTAATTCTTATCTCATTTCCCTAGACCGGCAACCAAGCCATCAAGAGCTACACGCTGCCAAAGCAAGCATCTACAAGTTCAATGACAAAACAAATCTCAAAAAATCCTTCTCCGCAAAATGTGCCACATCCAATTAATGTTGCACAACAACAACAACAACAGCAACAACAACAACCCGCTCAACAGCCACAACCACCATCTCAAGTAATGGCTGGCCAACAACAGCAGCCTCAACAACACCAACATCAACATCCACAGCAACAACAACAACAAACTCAAACTCAAACTCAGGCAATGCAAGTGGCCGCAGCCAACAACACGATCGCCCAACAACAAACCGAACAACGCACTTGGAGTTTCTACACCGCAGATGGCGGCGAACAGCAGCGTTTACCCATCGAAGGTGCTGGCCTACAGCAGGCTTACTATCAAACATTGCCCGGTGGCGCCATGTTCCGTCAAACCATAATGCAACATGGACAAGACGAAACGGCTATGATGTATGCAGCACAAAATTGTCAGAGCGTCACCGCCATCGAGCAGCATCAGCAACATTATGGCCATTATGCACGAAGCCCGACACGGCGTCCCGAATCACCGCCACCCTTGCGTAATTATCATCAGACAATGGTTTTGATACCATACAATGCACAGACCTATTCACAGTTCGCTACGGCTACGAATATGGATCAGAAGTTGGCGCATTTGCAACGTCAAAATATATTGGAATATCAGCAGGTGAGTTCGAAGATTGATGAGAATAGCTTTGAGGTGGGGATGCACGGTTTCCTTCTTCACTAAACTCCCTTTGCCTAACTTTTCTAACTCCAAATGTAACGGTGACGGTAACACTACTCTTACTCTTACTTTTACTCTTACTCTTACGCTTACCTCTACCTCTACCTCTACCTCTCCCTCTGCTTCTACCTCTACCTTTACTTCTACGTTCACCTCTACCTCTACCTCTACCCCCTACCTCAACCTGAACCTTATCCTTAGCCTCAAACTCTATTTCTTTTTCTAGCCTCTTTTCGTTAAGGAATATTTTAAAACTTTTTTCTGTCCTTCCCACCTTTAGGTAACTCAACAGACAATACGCGTTCCCATCGGCTATGCGATGCCCGGCATGCAACTACACGTGATGGCTGGCCGTGGACATGCCGCCCACTATGGACAACATGCTCAAGCAGCGGTGGGTGTTGAGGCAGCCGCGATAACTGCGGGCGGTCATCAGCACCAACATCCGCACGTCCAACATCCGCCACATCAGCGAATCATGGCTCAGCGCTACCATTTCGCACACGAAGGTAATATTCCCGGTTTCAGTGAACGTGGGGTGCCGGAAGGTGAGGATGCGGTATCACACACAGATTGCCATAGCATGGTGTCGCCTACTGCGGCTAGTCAGGTTGCGAGTGTACAACAACAAATGCAACAACAGTTGCAACAGCAGCAGCAACAACAACAACAACAACAACAACATCAATTACAGCAACAACAGCAACAGCAGGCGTGCATCGCTCAACTACAACAACAACAACAGGCATGCATTGCTCAGCAACAACAACAACAGCAAACAGCACAACCGAATGCCGGACAAGGTGGCAGCGTCGGAAGTAGCGCCAGCGCTGTGCAACAAACAGCCGCACAAGGTTCCGTCTACTACGCTATGAACGTATGACCCGCAGTCGATTAGTCAGCCCCAACGGCGACGGCGGTAATTGTGGAGCGCCGTCAGTGTCAACGCGTCGAAATGTCTTCGGTACAGCTAAGCACACGGTAAACTGCAATGAGGGAAATGCGTAGGGGAAGTGGGAGGAGCCAAAGGTAATTTACAGTTACAAAGGAGAGCGAGAAGAGCTTTTATTAGAAAAACATGGCTTACAGCAAGTGAATAACGGCAACGAGGGAATTTAAGTATAAATGGTTTAGAATTACATACATACATACATACGTACATGGTAGGAATACGATGAAAAATTAAAGAAACGGTACTTTTATGAATGGATAAATATATATAAATACATACAGAGATAGATATGTGTATGTAAATAAATATGTATGCTATAGGGTATAGTATTAGTATGTAAAATTAGTAAGAAATCCATAACCAACCAATGCAACTACTACTGTGTCAGCTGGCAGCATGTGTCATATTCCATTAAAATGAAATGAAAGCTTCCAAGATGGTGGCTAGTTTGTTAAGAGTAAATATTGTAAGAAAATTAAAAAAAGTATTGTCCGGGGAAATTGCAGATATACGAGTATATTAATATGTTGGACTATGCGACTATGCAAAAATAGAAATGTGATTAAGTGTAACTGGCAGTTTTGTACGAGTCAGGAGGGGTCACGATTGTAGGACTGGAAGAGCTTCAAGAAAAAAACCGAAATTACACAATTCAAGCTTACTTTACATGCATTTTTTATTTTGCTTAGTAATCCATAGTTTATATCTATTTCGATAATTTGATTTATTTAATTTCGATAACTCGTTTTCGATTTCGATAATTTATTTGTTTTACTATATTATATATTCAATCATTTTCGATCATTTTCCATTACTTAATCTTATTTTCTACTATTTCAAGTTGCTTAGTTTTTGTTTCTAATTATTTAATTTTTCTTCAAAATCGATATTTTATTTCGGTTTCGCTTATTTCAAATAATTTACTTAATTCATATTATTTTCTTTTTTTTGGATTGCTTAATTTTAATTTTGATTATTCAGTTTTCCTTGGTAATCGATATTTTATTTCGATTTCGATTATTTTTTTTAAGACTTTTATATATATTCAAATAATTTTAATCACTTTCCATTAATTTATCTGATATATTTTGTTTTATTATTTATTTTATTTTATAATATTTTCAATTGCTTGGTTTTTATTTCCATTATTTAACTTTTCTTCATAATCGATATTTTAGTTGGATTTCTATTATTTTATTTTATCAAATTTATGTATTCCAAATAATTTTAATCACTTTCCAATCATTTTTCTAATTTTTGAATATTTTTATTTGCTAAATTTGTATTGTAACTTAGTATTGATAATATTATTTGTATCTCGATAATATTATTGTGTTTTCGATTATTTGATTTTTTAAAATATTTTATTTGGGATTTTATTTTTATTTTTTTTATTTATTATAGTTGATATTTTATGTAAATTTCTATCCTTTTATTTAAATTTGAGTTCAAGGTATATTGAAATATTTTAAATCATTTTTAATTAATGGATCTTTTGTTTTCAATATTTGGAAAAACGTAGTTCCTACTTCGATTATATTATTTGATTTGATAATCGATATTTCGTTTTAATTAAATTTTAATTAAATAATCTATATTTAGTTTGTATTTCGGTTATTTGATTGCATTTTCGACTACTTTATGCATTTAGATTAGCTTGATTTTGATAATATTATTTTTGTTTTCTGACAATTTTGTTGTGTTTTCGATTATTCGATATTTTGAATTATTATTATTTTTTTTTTTCATTTCGATAACTTTATTTTATTTTTGATTATTTTTACTTTCTTTCCGAGATTTTCGAGTGTTTTTTACAATTTTTTATGTTTCTCTAAACTTTTTTTTAATTAAAATTTTTTTTTTTATTTTGAACATTTTTGTATTACTGTTAATTTTCTTTGAAACTCTCTGCTATGTTGTTTTTGCAGCATTTTGGAACCTTCTCTGGCCATATCATCCGCCATCTTCACCCCTTCACGCCCTTCAAATAATTGCTCTGGCCTCAAGATCACTTCCAAAACTTGCCGATACTGGATCACATTTTTTTTAATTGTTGCATAGTTGAAACAAATTTCTAACTGTGAAAATTATTTAAACGAAATTGATATTAATTGGTTGATTCACTGCAAAACGCACACACTCAAACTCATTAAATGAGATAACAATAGTAAAAGTGCAATTCCAAAAACAATAAATTACAACGTTTTTTTATGAAAAAGAAAAAAAATTAAATGGTTAAAAGAAAAATCTAAGCACTAATCCATACAGGTTCATTATATATATACATACATACATATAACACACACACTTATAAATGTATGTACAGCTAATTAAAATGTGTGTTTATATGGGCTTTAAACAATATGTATTTATAGTACTTAAGTAAGCATTACTTAACAGTTAGTATGTATGTAGGTCATAGTTAAGATATGTTTTTGTTTTTGCATGTAATTGGGAAAAAATATTACATAATAAGGATAACTCTTTAATGAATTAATCAATCAGTTTTTGTTTAAGGAATTATTTTTTATTTTGGTCTGTTACTTAAGTTAAACTGCTAACATAAAACGAAAATCTTAATGTACTTAATTTTCGTAATGCAAGATTTATGTTTCTCTATAGCATCAAACCAATTCAAGTATTAATGTACTCAAGTATCAACGATTAATGCAATCAGCACTCTATTCTTAGGATTACAACTTAGTATTTAATTTTTTTTTTTTTTGCCGAAATCGACAATTAATAATTGATTACCAGTAATAAAATCAAAAAACAATAACAGAAGTTTAGGTAATTTTTATTTATTCTAATGATTACCGGTTTAATGGATTTTTTTTTTGACCATTCATTTAATGATCAATTGTCATTGTTTTAAATTTTTACAGACAATTTTTTTTGACAATATAAAAATAAAATTTTGTACAATTATTAAGAAGTAAAAAATTTTTGTTAAATTTCTCTGGATTATTTTTGTTTCAATCGACAAAGTTAATCAAAAGTTAATATATTTTTCTTATTAATTTAGGATTTTTTTAACTTAAACATGTTTGATTAAACTTCATTATTTTATTTCTTTTTCATATATTGCAATTGTTAAAAAAAGATATAACTCTTACAATTATTAGGGAAACAGAAAAATTTGTTTGATTGATCTGGACTATTTTTGAATAAAATAAAATTATTATTTTTTGATTATTTTGCCATGTCCTTGCAACGATTACAAAAATTTAACAAAATTAATGAAATGAAATAAAACATAGTTTTTTATAATTTCAGATTTTATTAAACATAAAACTGTTTGCTTACTTTTCTATTTTTGTAACCCTTTTTTATCGATTTGATGATCAATAATCATTGTTTACCATTTTTAATATTTTTAATAAAACTCTTACTTCTATTAGGGAAATGAAAAAAATTGTTTTCTTTATTTTGGACTATTTTAAAAAGCTTTTTCACTTTTGTTTGAAAAAAATTATAAAAGTAAATATTTTTTTATCATTTTTAGATTTCGATTGCTTTTGCTTATTGAACAAGTTTTTTCTTACTGCCTAATATTTTAAACTAGGCAAAAAAATAAAAAAAATAGAATGAAAAATTCAAATGTAATCAACAAATTTTGTTTGCCAAATAAATTTTTTAATTTAATATCAAAAATAATTGTAATGCTAAATACCTATAAGATGGATTCACAACATAATAATCAATTAAGCCGGTAATCATTACCATATTGATCGGAGTAATAGGAAAAACAAGTTCACTCAAAAAAATTCCAAACCATCACAAAACATCCTTTACCCAGTATTTGGGCGCTTTCCGTATTTGTCGAATTACTTAGTTCAAGAAATATTTTTGAAAAACGCTCTTTGTCAGATTTTAGTTAAAGACCCCTTATCTTAGACTCGTTTTATAAAACACCCCGTCTCTATGTAATGTATTGAACACACTTTGAGACAGGGAGTTTTTGTAACAAATTCTCAGATGGGGTGTTTTTCAACAATTCGAGGTTGCCAACAAGACGTTAAACTAAATAATAAAGAAATAAAAATATTCTAGAAAATAGTTTTTTTTTTAATTTTTTTTTTTTAATTTTTTTTGTAATTTTTTTTGTTCCAATACAAAATACAGTAAATTTCAACTTTTGACTTTCCATTGGCTTTCAAAGGGACACATTACAGACTCCAAAACACCTTTAAAAATAGTTTTATTTCCATTTAAAATACACGTTTGATCAATTATTTATTTAAGTATCTAATGGGACAGCTTAAAATGTTGAGTAAAGTTTTTGTTTTTTAATTTTCCTCTTTTTTAAGCATAAAAGTAGCAGTTTGAGACATTCGACGCAATATTTCGCTAAGCGCTGCTTCAATTTTAAATTTACAAACATTAGATATGTACTTATTCCACTACAACAATTTAACAAAATTATTTAATGGTATCCTATTTTTTTCAGCAAGCGCTTAGCGATTTATGAATAAAATAACAAAATGAATTTTTTTTTTTTCAAAACTTAAATTTTCTTTGAAAATCACATGTGAATTAGTAAGATAGCGACCCAAAAATTGTGCGCATATAATCGTTTTTGTTTGATTATATTCTTGTTGCTCTCAAATTTTTTTACGCGAGCAGAAAGTTTTATATAGCTTGGAAAAAACGAATAAAAGACGGCCGGTGACGGCTTTATTTATCGAATTTTTTTACTTATAATAACTACTTTTAGCTTAAAACAACCAAATATAAGCTTCCCAGAAGAGCACTTTCCAAAGTATGAACCAATGATTTTGATTTATAATTGTTTTTTGATATAAAATAAGTAATTAATTATACACAATAACAACTCGAAGAACTGAATGAAGTAGCACACTAATCTAGCATGGTTCTGAGTACGCACTGACTGTCTAATATCCACGGCTGAGTGAAGACCACGCTATTAGAGATTTGTAAAAAAAAGGCCCATACCAGAGTTTTAACCAAAAAATGTCTATATTGGCTGGAAGTTTATAACAAATATATTCATTTTTATTACTAATATTATCTCTCCCCTTTGCTTTGTTTGCAAATAAAACTTCGTAACAGTTGACACCAATATCAAATCATACTCAATGTAGCGTCTTAACGCAACAACGCAACGCAACACAGTGTTACCCAGTGCTAGTATGTGCTTACCAAATAATTATTTATAATAAGTTTAGAAATAGATTTGTTACAAATCTCATATTTCTCAAACAATTTGCGGTGCTATAGTTCTTCAAAGAATATTAGTGCAGAATTTTTTTGCTCAAAAGTATTAAACTTAATTTATTTAGCAATAAATATTTAGATTAAAAATAACTAAGTTTTTATATAAATATAATTAACGACTAAAATTATTTATATGGAAATTAAAAAGGTTAAAATTAGCATACTTTGTTGTGGTTAAATAAGATAATGGATTGCATGCTTTATAAATGAAATTAGATTTAATAAATTAAGCGCAAGATTTAGCAAAAAAAAAAATTAATAAAAATTATGCAAATATTTTAAACAAATATTAAATAAACACATACCGAGTATTATTATATGAAAATTTAAAATTTGCATCAAATATTGGATAGTTTGTTATCAATTACTTGTATAATCAAAAAAGAAATGTGCTTAGTAAAATTTATAAAACTGAAAAAATTGGCAACCCGTTTTTGCGCAAAAAATTATTAACATTTAAACAATTTAAGCACATTTGAAAAAAATTGTATGCTAAAATTATAAAAACTTATATTTTTGAATGTGATCTTATTTGAAAGTCGTATATGGACAATTAGTAATGCAAAACCCTACGCTATTTTTGAAGTTTTTTTATTTTGCTGAGTAGAGCAGAGAGCAGAGCCAATCGCATAAAACGCGAAAGCATTCTGAGGGCTCTGCTCTATGCCACGCTACGTTGTAGCACGAGGCAAATGCTCTCTCACTTATGCATGTAACCAGTTCGGCGTAGCAATGTCCAAAAGGAGCATGGCTATTGCTACGCAATTCACTCATATTTTTCATGCTGCCATTTGCTCCCTTCTATAGCGCGTCGTAGCTTACGTTCTATGCGTTTTACTCTGGCAATCACAAAGCATACCGACGCAAAGCAAATGCCAGTACTGCAATAAATTATTTGACTTTTGATTTCTATAAAAGTGTAAGTTTATAAAAACTAAACATTTAGCATAACTTTATAAAATTAAATATGTTAGTACATAATTAAAACAAAAAGGTATAGCATTAGTATGTATAAATTTTATATAAGAAAAAAAATTAAAAAATTACAAACCAATTTAAAATAACAGTGCCAAAAGTGGGGCTCGACCGTACAAACCGCGCATAAAAACCACAGTACGAATTTAAGGTTTTTATGAAAAAGAATTTAAAATGTGCGGCCGTTACACATAGACAAGTATGGACGGAATATTCTGAAAAAGCAGAAAATATTTTAGAAAGCTTATGAAGTTGCAGGCACCCATACTTGTAATGAGAGTTTTAAAATGCTAAGATTTTTGGAAAAAAAAGAAATATGCTACAGAGTTGCATAATGGCCCAATTATACTAAGATTTGGCTTACAAATAGATGTTAAGCACGCACATTGAATTTGTGCGGGAATGGAATTCCATAGTAATATATTAATTAAACATTATACTCATGTTAAAAGTACTTAAGTGAATATACAAATTAGTTTATAAATATGTATTTATAATAAAATATATTTGTAGTTTTAATTGATTTTTTTCTCTTTTATAGCATTTTTAGGTCAAATTAAACATTTTTTAAGTCTATTACTCTTTTTTAAGTTAAGTGAAAACTCTTTCAAGTCAAGTGAAAGCTTTTTAAGTAAACTGAAGGCTCTTTCTAGCCAAGTGAAAGCTCTTTTATGTCAAGTGGTAACTCTTTTATGTCAAGTGAAAGCTTTTTAAGTCAAGTGAAATCTTTTTCAAATCAAATTAAATCTTTTTTAAGTTAAATGAAATCTTGTTTAAGTAATGTGAAAGATCTTTAAAGTGAAGTTGCAGGTCCTCGAAGTCAGGTGAAAGCTCTTTTAAGTTAAATAAAATATTTTTCAAGTTATATGAAGGCTTTCTGGGTTAAATTAAACACTTTCAATTAATCGAAAGTCAAACGAAATCCTTTTTAAGTCAGACCACAGCTGTACTGAGTCTAATAAAGCCCTTCTCAAGTCCAAAGAAACCTTTTTTAAAGCCAAATGAAACCTTCTCCAAGTCAGGCGAAAGCTTGTGTGAGTCTAATGAATAACTTCTCAATTCCAAAGAAACCTTTTCAAAGCTAAATGAAACCTTCTCCAAGTCAGGCGAAAGCTTGTGTGAGTCTAATGAATAACTTCTCAATTCCAAAGAAACCTTTTCAAAGCTAAATGAAACCTTCTCCAAGTCAGGCGAAAGCTTCTGTGAGTTTATTGATGCCTTTCTGAAGTACAAATAGACCTCTTTTTAAGTTAGCTAAAAGGTTTTTTGAATCTAACAAAATCCTGCTCATCCATTTCAATGAAATTGAACCATTTCCAAGTCAAGTAAATGTGGATCAGAAAATAGATAAGGGACATAACTACAGTGAAAGCTGCATTCAAAGAGCTTTTAGACATAAGTTGAAAATATGTTACAAGCTGTAAATGTTTCAATTTGACTCGAAAAAAATTTCATTTGATTTGAATTGGTTTTATTTCGCTTCAAAATACGATTCATTTAACTTGAAGAGAAGTCATTTGAATTGCAATAATTTTCATTTGATAAAAAAAATTTTTTTTTTACTTGAATAAAGTTCGAGTTGACCTAAAAAAGCCGTAGCAGCTTAGTCTTCTACTTAATTATATTCTTTAGTAAGCCAAATAAGACGTAGCTCTATTGCTTATTAAAAATAAATAAGCAAATAAATAGAAATATTAGAAAAGTATATTAGACCGTTTCGATTTCTTTTTCAATTATTTTCTTTTAAGCGGTTTCTTTGTTTTGTTTTGGTGTCAAAAGTAGAATATAACAATATGAGCGCATTATATTATTATTAAAAACTTGTTGCGTTAAACCAACAATTTTTGGACTGTTTGAAAGGAAAAGAGAAAAGCGTAACAGTCTAATAACACACATGTTTTTAGCATATATATATTTGTGTATGTGAGTAAAGATACTTAAGTAGCAATGAGAATTGTATGTATGTTTGGGAAACTTCCACAGGATTGACTAATTGATTGTGTTCACATTGAAATTTCATTTCGCAACGCCTTTTGAAAGGTTATTTTTTTTTACCGAAAATTACGGTAGATGCCGTTGCTATTCTTAAGCCAAATTTATTTTGGTAGTTTTGCATATAAAAAAATATTGTCTTGGCCCGTTATTTTTATACCTTTCATGAACATGAAAAGGTATAATAACTTTGGTCCAATGTTTGTAAGTATGAGAAGAAGAAGAAGGGATAGGCTCACCAATAAGTATACCGAAATGATCAGGGCGATGAGCTGAGTCAATTTAGCCATGCCCGTCTGTCCGTCTGTCTGTTTGTACGCAAACCAGTCCCTCAGTTTTTAAGATATCTTGATGAAATTTGATATGGAGCCGCCATTTCGACATAAGATTAATCATTTGCCGGAATCAGCAAGATCGGAGCAATACAACGCACAGCTCCCATACAATCGATTGTTCCGATAAACGGGGTTTGGCCTATAACTATTGAACTTAAAAAGCTAGGAACGTAAAATTTTGCAGTTTTAGTACATGTTATATATGTAATGTGTGTAGTGAAAATCACCTAGATCGAACCAACATAACAAATAGCTCCCATATAATCGATAGCTTCGATAAAAGGGTTTTGGGTTATAAATTTTGCAATTACAAAGCTAGGAGCGCTAATTTCTGCAGGTTTGGTACATATTATATATGTAATGTGTGTAGTGAAAATCAGCTAGATCGAACCAACATAACATATAGCTCCCATACAATCGATTTTTCCGATAAATGGAGTTTGGGCTATGTATCTTAAAATTAACAGTTTTGCAGAGTTTGTGCTAATTGTGAGTAAGGATCGGACACTTAAAACCGTGGTGCGTATTCATGAAAGGTATAAGGTCTTCGGCACAGTCGAAGACAGCCCTTTCCTCAATTGTTTTTTTTTTTATTTGGATATTTCTATGAAATGTAATAAAAGGGTTAAGGTAAATTTCCAGTAAATAATTTGCTCATCATGCAACAATTTTTTATGATAGGCTGTACCAGTGATATTCAAACGCTCAAAGTAAGCGAACTTGATGGTAGACCCACAAAGTATTTCCAAGCACAATATTTTAAAACTAATTAAACTTAACTATAAATGTAATTATTTTCTTCTAATATTCTGATATTCATACTGTAGAAAGAAGACTTGATAGGAAATCTTTTTGAGACCATCAAAATTCTTCGACCGAGGTCTAGGAAAAGATAGCCTCTGGTCTTTATCTATCTTAATGACACAAGACTAGAATTTTGTAGAGAGGTGTAGCAGGTTCCGAAATGAATCTACAAGGCGGTGTCTAGAAGACCGATAATACTATTTTGAAAACTTTTTGGTTTGGCTATCATTATTTTAAAACTATCGTGACAATTGATGGGGGTTTTTGTAACTATTCAAAAGTATCGATGTTGCGTCTATCGATAATTTGACATCTTTAGTCGAATTAATGTGGTATTTTCGCATGTAATAAAATTCTATGAGGCCAATATCTGGATAACGCCGAAGTCCTTATTAGTTTAAAAGAAGCCAAAATTACGGTTTTTAAGAGTTTTTGTCTGTCTGTCTATATGTTTGTTCGCGCATCACTCAAAAAATACTAAATGGAATTGAATGCAATTTTCACTAAAGTGTTGCTAGATCATTAACTTAAAGTTTTCGTTCCTCTTAACAACAGTGAATTATATTGTTCACGAAGAATACAGTGGTGACAATAAAAGTATGCTTATATGTTTTTGAACATATAGGAAAAATGTAGAAAGCGGGTGGCGGTACAAAGCGGATATCATGTAAAAATGCATTCCGGGGTCGTTATTAAAGCAACAGTTGCGAAATAAAAAATTCTTGATATTTTGCTTGCATGAAATGCATGATTTTTCCACTGTTGTATTGTTGGAGGTTCATATTAAAATATAGATTACATTTCACCAATACTGCTCATATAATGCTTTTTTTAAGTTTCGTGACGATGCCTCGCAAAGTCGCGGTCATCCAGTAGTTCAATAAATCCATATATTTGCTGACAGATATGTAGCCGATGAGACAAATTTTGTCTGCCTTAAATGAAATCCGGTTTCACAATTTAGGTTTTGTGCTACTTTTTAATCAGTATATGAGTCATCAAAAACAATTTTTCAAAACATTTTTCAAGAACTGCTCTAAGACAAAAACAGTTGAATGCATCTTCATCCAAATATAGGTAAATTATAATTCGAAAATTTCTCAAGACCCTGTATCAAACATTTACTAGAAGCACATATGAATTGAGTGCGAGAGTAACGTACGAACTCTACGATCTCTTAAGAGATAAAGCGAATCAAGGCCATAAAACTTTGTCAAAAAAGGTGACCAGAAGCAAAAAATTTAAATGAACTAAATTTCCATAAAATTTTGTTATAAGAAATGGATGCTTGAAGTAATAATAAAACATACAAACTAAACTTTACCAAATACATACATATATATTTGTTATGAACATTTTTGTTGGTCAATGTGAAAGTCACCTAAATATAAACAGAAATAGTTTATAAAATGGCATTTGTGTAAAAAAAAATATAATAATAATAAATACTAAATGCAATAAATTAGTTTACGGCCATGTTAGTAATATTTAGGAAGAAGTCATCTATGTATGTAACTCATATTTGTATGAAATTTAGACAAAAAAGATTTGCAAGAATTTCCATTAAATATTAAACAAAAGCATACATTAATTGAAAACTTAAAACAAAAACAAATAAATAAAAATTATAGAGTGAAAATTTAGAACTGTATTTTTCTGTACTAGCTTAAAGTGAACCTAAAAAAAAGAATGTGCGCAACAATTTATTACTACGCAATTGAAAACAAAAAACAAACGAAAACAATAATGAAAATAAAAAAGCAACAAAAAATGTTTGCGAAAGTTTTCAGACAAAATATATACCAATCATCTTTTAAGCTACAAATTGCACGAACACTTTAGTACGAGTTGGTTGTGTGACCCTTTCAAGGAGTTTTTCGTTTGAATTTTCAGAAACGAAGCTGTACGGGAAGCAAATAAATGTATGCTAACGTTTAATATGTAGTAGGAAAGGAGAAAAAAGTATATAATATATATACGGAACATATATAAAAAGCATGAAAAAAGTAAAATAGAAGAAAGAAAAAGAAATAAAAAATAGTATTGAATTATGATATGGGTATTTGATTTAAAATTGTATATTATTAATAGCTATGTATATGCATACATAGTATATATATATATATATATATATAAATAAATATATAATACGACTGAGTACGTAACTCTTGAAAATTTAAAATAATTGTGTTTATTTTTTATTTGAAAACAATGGCTTTTTGAGACTCGGTGACTTTCTTTCAGACCTGTCAAATAATGATTACTAATCGTAATAATTACCGGTGGGATTAATTACTTTCTTGAAAATCCATTTAATGATTTATTACCAATTACTTTCAATTTTTAATAATTATTTTCCAAAATTAAAAAAAATAATCAAAAAAATCTTGATTTCCTACGATTTTTAAAAAAAATCAAAAAAAATCTTGATTTCCTACGATTATTAAAAAAAAATCAAAAATTATCAAAAGTAATGAAAGAAGGTTATCTTGATTACTTTTGCTTATTTGTGATTTTTTTTTTTTAATATTTTTCTGTATTGTTGTAGAAGCATATAAATATACACATCAACAATACTGAAAGAAATCAAAAATAATCAGAAAAAAATATCAAAAATAATCAAAAGTAATCAAAACAACTTTTTTGAATTATTTTTGACTTTTTTTGATTTTTTCTAATCGTAATCTATTAATAATTGCTTTTTTCGAAAAACGATTAAAATAATCATTACCAATTAAAAAAACCGTCTCTCGTAGTAATCAATTAATTATTACTAATTACTAATCAAATTTAACAGGTCTGCTTTCTTTGTTTTTGATGCCACTGACCTTATTGCATCCTGTGAAGAATTTTCAGCTAGTGAAATTTTTTTAGCCAGTGGATTTTCTGGAACCTGTGATTTGCTTTAAACCTGTCACTTACTTTTGAACCGGTGAATTTTTTTGAACCAGTGACATTTTTATATAAGGTGGATTTTCTAAAAATGGCGACATTTTCGAAAACGGTGATTCTCTTAGTCAACTCCACTTTCTGAAAACCACTAACGGTTTTCTTTTGTAACCGTTGACTTTTTTTGTGAACCGGTACTTTTATGTAAGTTGGGAATTTCCTGAACCGGTGATGTTTTGAGAACAGGTGGCCTGCTTTTTAGCTGATCAAAGTTTTTCGAGTTATTGGGAATGGGTGAATTTTTTTTTAAATTGTGACTTTGTGGAACCTGTGGACTTTTTTTAAATAACTAATTTGTTTGGAAACGGTGACTTTATGCAACTAGTTTTCATTTTGGAAGAAGCGGTTTTTAGGAAACGGTAAGTTTTTGAAGCCTGTGAACTTTCTGGAATAATTTACCCTTTTTAGGAAATGGTTTTTTGGGAAGAACTGAAATTTTTCTAAATGTGTCTTTTTTGGATACCGGTGACTTTTAAAGTCCTGTGATTTTTTTAATAAATAAAAAAAAGAAGTGGTAACATTTAAGAACCTGTGAACATTTTAAAATAAGCCACTTTTGTGTAATCTATGACTTTGTGGAACGTTTGAAATTCTTGGAAAAAGTCACTTTATTTAAAGAAGCGGTGACTGTTTGGAACAAGTCATGCTTTGAAACAAGTAATTTTTTTTGAAACTGGTAAGGTTTTATGTAATAATACTAGTGACTTAATTTGAGCCGGTGACGCCTTTGTATCTGTAGAATTTTTTTGTAGCAATGAATTTTCTGGGAACCGTTGACTGTTTTGAAATCAGTGCCTGGTTACCAATCTCGTACCAGCGACTTTTGCGCTGTCAGCTAAAGTCCTTGTAATTTTTCCCCTATTTTTGCTAAATAACCAAAATTTTTACTCACTACTACTTATTATTTTAAAATATTACCTTCACATGTCAACAGAATTTTGAAAAAATATTTTTGAAAGAATATTTAAATATTGTTTAAAAAACGACCTACTTCAGAATTTTTTCAACAGCGAACTAACTCAGCATTTGATTCGAAAACGCTCTATCTCAGCTAAAAATACATTAAATTGTCATTGAGATAGGACATTTCTGAAACTCATACTAAGATAGGGAAAGAGGGCTTTATTGGACAAAAAATCTGAGATAGGGCGCTATTCAAACATATTTTGAAATAGGGTTATCTTCGATATAAAAAATTGTAGATATCTCTTCATTATAGATATTCAAGAAAACGCATGAAAAGAGATCTCCATCAAAGAAATAGAAGAACTAACAACAGTTTTAGGCAGTTTTGTCTGTCAGTCTGGATATTTGTACGCACAAAACTTAAAAACACTCAAAAACTGTGGCATAGAATTAAATTCAAATGTTTCAGCTAAGATTTAAGATGCTTTTTACCCAAAGAATTATTTTATTTGCACTCGTAACAGTGGTGGCAATAAAAGTAGACTGCAATTTTTCTTCTATTTAAAAAATGAAATTGAAATAGTACCATGTGTTTACCCTAAAAGTGTTATGTAAACCGGACCCCTAAAAAATAGAGCAACCGCAGCCAAAGCAGGGATTCTTAGAATCAAATCGCTACATCATGGAATTCACTGATTTTCCGCCACTGTATTGCTGGCGGTCTAACTTGAAATAGACCACACATTCCCGTAGCTGCTAAATCTATATTTTTTATTTCTTAGCAATGTCGAAGCCCAGCGCAACCGTGGTCATTTATTTCTTAATAAATTAGTAGACAAATATTAGTTTACAGTTAATGAATCAACTCTTTTTTCATGGAAGCATCAAGTGGCGGAATAACGTGGCGTGGAATAAGAAATGTTGACAAATTGAATAAATCCAAAAACACTTTGTAGCGATCGCTGTACAAAAAACAAAAATTAATAGAAAATGCGAATTAATATCGAAAGATTCGAAGCGGCAAACTCATAATTAAATTACCTTAAAGTGGAGCGCAAGTAATGATAGCCAGATGAACCACCTGTGCCCAATTGTTGTGAACCGATCATGCGTTGCACCATAATCACGTGATTGTCTGCGGAATCAAAAAAAAAAGAAAAAAAAACGTATACTACTTTTTAACTCCAAATGAATGGGTGCATTAGGAATGGCAATTTTTTTGGGATTTTCGGAAGCTGACTCCGGGATCACGGGATTTTTATTCGTTGTTCTCCAACATTTTGGTTTGAAACAAGTAAAGAACTTATTTGAGAAACTGTCTAACGTTAAAATCTATAACAAATTCGATTTTTAAAATGTTAAGAAAACATATAGATTTCTATTTATTTGGAATATTAGTTAATAATATTTATTTATATCAAAAAAAAAAATTTCATTCTAAATTTTTCAAAAATGATTATTTGAGAAAAAAATAATTATTTGTAGCTTGTGTATCAGGGTTTATTAAATATTTAATAAGATTAACAATATACTATTAACCTCGATTTTAATCGAATTAATAGTTTATGAAAGTTAATGCACTTCAATTATTTTTAATGAATTATTAGCAATAAAATATTATTTGTTTAGAAACTAATGTACTGTCATAACTTTACATTTTTATATATTTATTAAAATATTTTAAGAGATAAGCTTGAAAATATATTATTATATATTTAATTCAATTTTTGTTTAAGATATATGCATAAAATTAGCAATTATTACATATTTTGTTTTGAATTCTTTGATAATTATATTATTTACTTATATTTGAATTTTTTTTATTTTTAAAAATAGGTTTTAATAATTATATTATTATAATAATAACTATATTATTTACATATATTTGAATTTGTTTTATTTCTTTGATAAAAATTTATTAAAGTATATTAAGACATAAGCTTGAAAATATATTGTTATAAAGTTAATAAAAGTTTTGTTTAAGATGTATGCATTCGACTGGGTCGATTTATTAACCGATATCGCGCCATCGATTTTTCGATAGGTTTTGGGCTCAGGAAAAAAAGTTCCACTACGCATACCCAAAAAAATAATTTTCGAGCCTGCGAAATTTCATTTTTTTAAATTTTTTCAACTTTGATTTTTAAGGGTTTTTTCATGATCTACTAAAAAAATTTTCATTTGATTTTAAAATTTTCATGTATACCCTGTCCGACCCAAAAATGTCCGCTAAAAACGTTGGCGATAACAGTTTTTTGAAAAAAAAATTTTTTTTTTCGGGTTTTGGAAAAGTCGATTTTTCGACCAAACCAATTCCCCAAATCCAAAATCCATGTATACCCTACATGAAAATTTTAAAATCAAATGATATTTTTTTAGTAGGTCATAAAAAAAAATCTTAAAAATCAAAGTCGAAAAACTCAAAAAAATGAGCTTTTTTTTCCTGATCCCAAAACCTATCGCAAAATCGATGGCGCGATATCGCTTAACTTTCGTCCATACAAATCGACCCACCCTAATATGCATAGAGTTAGCAATTATTACAAATTTTGTTTTAAATTATTTAATAATTTTATTATTTATTTATATTCAAATTTATTTTAATTGAAATTAATGATAGAATAATAATAAAATTTTTATATTTTTATAAAATGAAAGTTATTCCACTAAATAAGCATCGAATTTCTTTTTTCTAAATTATAAAGTTTGAAGGAAATTTTCGAACTCCTAAGCGATTTTTTTTTTGCAACTTGTAGAATAGTTCATGTGATTTCTTACAATTTTTTTTTTAACAAAATTGCGGACAAATTTATACTTGGCTTAAGAAAAATTGCTTTTTTGAAGTTGAAAATCCATATTAACTAATTTTTTGCTGTAGAAGATGTTACATTTTATTAAAAAAAAACGAATATTTAGTAAATAGAAAATACTCAAAGATATTGCACATCAACAAAAAGTTAGGAAAGTTTCATAAATAAATCACATATTTCGCTTTTCGTAACATTATTCCAATCCCGAAAATCCAAGGGTTGTGAGACAAATACAAAAAAAAAATCCGGGATTTTCGACGCCTAACAAGCACGTTATCCCAAAATTGGCATCCCTGGTATGTATGCATATACTCACATCTCCATTTAGTTATAACCGAATCGATGTCCATCAATAAGGTCAGCATTTGATGCGGTTGACTGAAGCGTGGCTCGTCGCGATAGAAGGTAATCATGATGGCACCCTGTAATGCTTCGTAACTAAACCGACGTTCACCACGCGACACAAATGCATCGTGCGCTTCACGGTCGAATATGCTGCGGTAGACCTCGCGCCGCTTCTCAATATCCATGAGACGATAATTGCGTGCTGATTCATTGGGTTCTTCCTACAATAACAAAGTGCAAGAAATTTAGCGGGGGGAGGAGGAGGGTTACGTGAAGATAATCTGATTGAATAAATTTATAGTCCAGCAAGTTTGAATTATATTTTTTGCAAAAACGATTAAAGGGTTACAAGGGTCTTTACAGCACATATACACGTTAACAAAGCTTCCAGTTTTCAAAATTTTGTAAATGTGGACCCCTTTTGACCAGCTTATACCTTAATTGCAGGCAAGAAAGAACTGAGAACCGCTATACATGCCTTTGTGTATCAAAAATTATTTGTGAGCGGCCCCTGGAACAAAATTATGGCAACTTTGTTGAAAAATAAATAAGCCGCAATCTTTCGTAGCCCAGTTTCAAAAAAAAAACGCTGAACAAAAATGCCGGAAAAACAGCAAACCATTTTGGGATAGCTCGATTCGATATTTCTCACTTTCTGCATGCTCCAAAACCCAACACAACACCAAAATTTTTCTTCGGAGTTGAACGTAGTCCTTCTCTTTTTTCATAGAACAAAGCTTACCTTTAATCACATCGCCATATTCAGAGACTCCACTTCTAAAAGAATTGAGGCTCATGCTTTCATGGACTTCATTCTGGGGAGTCTATTATTACTGATTCTATGGTAATCGTGGACAAAAAGTTTTATACTGCTGGAGCAGGAACTATGCGATTCTATGGAAACATGATCGGCGAAAGCTCTGGGATATATATGGACATATAGGGCTGTGAAGAAACAATCGATTTTTTATTTAATCGATTTTTTCAATCAATTTTTAATCGTTTAAATTAATTACAAAACATCCCTTTTTGATATGCGATAATGAGAATTACACATTTAAAATCGATAAATAGAGAAAGTTGAAAGAACATTTTCTTTTATTCCATAGTTTAAGAACAGTTCCTTTCCTTTCTACTAAATTTTTTTTTTATTTTTAAAATATCTTAATTGTCTTTCACTTAAAAAAATTATTCATAATATATTTTCACTAATACAACGAACAGGCATTTTCGTCTTTCGATTATTTTATTTGAAAATCGATCTATTTCTAAACAAAGGAACGATTATAGAGTAATCGATTTTTCCGACTTGTGTTCACATCTCTAACCTCCACGTCATCTTCGCGGATCGATTAAAAGGGTAGAACTTTCTATCATGCTAAGCGTGAGGCTACGGAGCAATTGCAGTTTGTTTCAGGCTGAGCCAACAGAGATAAAAGTGGTTGCTCAAGACCTATAACCTAATAATCGTATGAAAGCATTTACGGGTAGGTTAGGTAGGGATGGCCCGTCTGTGAAGGTCGTATTTAGACTGAAAATGTGCTTAGTGGTACCAGAAGTTTCTTAGAACAGAATATAAAATCTTAACAAGAACTAAGATCCACTTTAAATAATAACCTTCTGAGACCCAAATTTATCGGAATTAGCAACCAAATGCTAAACGCAATGGCTACGCAGGACACTAAGGAAGTGCTGTGAGTCGTGGGTAACTTGATGTGCCTGAGCATTGCGCTGCAGATGGTTTGCCAATTTTCTTGATCCGAATGTTTGACAGAGCTGGAGTAAACTGAAAACGAGGCCATTTTGAACTACGCTAGACGAAATAATTTGTATCGCGCTAAGCGAAGAAGGTCTCTTGTGCGCATCAGTGATACCGAAATGGGTCAGAAAGTCTACCTGTAACACCCTGCTTGATAGAAATACAGTCACCCTGACTTAGACTCACAGCTGCTGTGTTTTTAAAGACTATAAATACTTTTCAAATCCCCAACAATAAACTTACCATAGCCGTGCTAACTTGCTCCGCTAAGAATTTATCAACACCCTCTTCAAATTTAGCCCAGAAATTAAAACCATCCTTTTCAAGTCCCGGCGTACGCTCCAACCATTTCTCTATTAAATCAAACATGGATGGCTCGGTTTCTGATTTCTCAATCGCTTGCAATGCTGACGGTTGATCGCCAAAAACCTCTGAGTATATTTGATTATAACGAACGCGATGTTCTGTTTTGAGACCGAGCTTATTTTCAAGTAAACGAAATTGTAAACTTTGAAACCCGGACGCTGGAGCGAGGTAATTACGAAAATCCATAAAATCGAGTGGTGTCATTGTTTCGAGTATGGGTACTTGATCGACGAGTAGCTGAAAAATTTGTTGGATTGTAAATTAGGGTTTTTTTTTCTAGGGAAAAAGAGAGATTTAAAAGTTCTTACTCTAAGTATTAGCACGATGCGATTAAGTCGTTTAAGGATTTCCAATGTTTTAGACTCATCCAAATCGACTTTGTCCAGCATTTCCCGTATTGAGTCGACCTCGAATATAATCTGCTTAAACCATAACTCGTATGCTGAAAAATTAAAGAAGAACTTACTATTAGAGTAGAGTTGAAGCGCTCAAAGGAGTTGCGTCAAATGATGTTTTGAATGAGTTGAATCGTGAAAGCTACCACTTTCGTCCCCTTACGAGATGATATACCAGACGAGTAAGCTCGATAAAGGCCAGTTATGACTCTGTAAAGATATCTTCCGAAAGACTTTGATTAAGGTATGCATATAAAGTTGATGCGATGGATTTATATTTCGTTCGGTCGTCGTTGGGCGTCAGCATATATTTCGACTGAGGTGAGAAGACTTGTTACAGAAGGCCATCGTACTTTGGCTGAGTCGTGCCCACGATAGTATGAGATATGCAAGAATAGGGCCGAGTGATATTCCAGTGGTTGTTAAGTATAACTCATAGATTCTCCTGCTTCAAGCCTAGCCTATCTGAGGCGAATTCTGTTACAAATATGAAAATATTTAGCAGCAAGGGCTCTGTTGGCCCGAAGAGCCTCTTGGAAAGAGGGAGTGGTATAACCCCTGCAGGTTAGGGTTTAGAATATGCCCGAGGTAGACACACCGGTCGTAAGAGGCGACTAATATGCGCAAAGGTAATGACGTGCAACTCGATGGTTGATCTACGGATATGATGACTCTCACTTCTCATTACCCATCTCTCCTTCCTTACGGAAGGAGGGATGATATGACCTAGAAGGTTCCACTGGTCATACCAAATCGCTACCACGACAGTCGGGAAATACCGCAAGGGAGTACCGGAGCGTCTGGATTCACACCGTTCATATCAGTTCGACAGCGCTCCCCAAAACCTTCGGGGAGTGTTTTTGTCGTTGCAACAACAACAACCACTGTAAGTGGTATAGTCCAGATGGTTCGACGTTATCACATGAAATAATTCACACATGTGTTTGTTGTGATTGTTGCAACAATCGGGTTAGTACCTGAACGAACTGGCTTCACATCTGGCAAAGGTCTGTGTCACTTCAGCAATATTCAAATGTCAATACCTTAGCCTGTGTAGCATCCTGTGGGAAGATTACTGGAAAACTTTAAATTTGATGTCTAAGAAGACCAAGGACTACTTTTACCTGACGGCCATTAAGAAGTAAAATTATCTTTCGGATAACCTAGCTTCCATTCCATAAGTCGTTGATTCTCGCAACCCCGCTTTATCGTGCAGATGCTTGGACTTTAAAATCATCCGATGAGATTATCTGGGACTATTCGAGAGAAAGTTTTTTTGTGGAGACGTCGGATACCGAGGAAGGTTTAATCATTAGCCGTATGCGCTTTACGTAGACTTGGACAAAGTTGAAAGAATAAAACCCAACTGCTCCCTTGACTATACTATGTGGAGCTAACCCAAAAGATGTTTTTATTGGCAGAGGCAGGCTGAAGAAGAGTTGATTTTCGCTCTTACTCCTCTGAACTTTGGAAGGATCAAGTAGAAATCGATTAAGCGCAAATTAAGGAGGTTAGGAAATCCCGATTTCGGGAGTTTCAGCCTCGTTCCAAGATTTAGGAAAACCCTTCAGATTGGGTATGTGTCCGGAAATACTAAGTGGCCGAAAATAAGACTCAAGGTATATGAAACGAGTGAAAGCTAATCGAAAGGGGTAAATAACCAAATGGTAAATACGCTGTAACCTGTAAAATTTGGTAATAATGGGTAAATACCCAGAAGCTTACCAATAGTTAGTACTAACCACTTAGGTTATCAAAAATGATAGACAACTAGTTTACCCACTAAGCCAAGGCTGCCGGGATTTTACGTTAGAAAATGCCACGAATTGACTTTTGCGCGACTGGGGAGCTAGCGAATTTCGGATTTTTAGAATTAGTGTGCCCATCAGGCACTGTTAATAATAATAACAACAACAAATTTCCCATTTGCTTCTTGAAATGAGCATTGAGCATAGATTTTTTCTTGAGATTGCACCGGTCATTGCGACATATACTGATTTTCTTCAGAATTATAGTCGCTTTGCATCTACAGGTTTGTACTTTTAACTATTCCAAAGAATCTTTTTATTTTTCGTACCGAACGCATGCCCTTAAAGCATGCAGTCTTTTGTAAAAAAGTTTTTTATGGCAGAAATTTACCAAGACTATTTGTGAACCACTGCCAAGGTAAAATCATTCTAGCATAAGCTTTTGCTCGAAGTCTGAATACAACACTGATATCTCACAAAATTAGAGTTCAAGTCGAATGAAGCGGCACTAAGATACTGCAGATAAGCCATAAAATAAAATTCTGTATTCTTTCCCACCTTGATGTGTTACAATGAAGAGATGTTCGTCATGCACGGGTCGATCATCCATCACAGACAACATCCGCTGCGAACTCAAAACCTTATCCAGCATTAAATATTCGCCATAAAGCATACCAAAATTGCTTCCCAAGGGACGTGCGTTATCATCGTGATCTGATCTGTAACCGCAAATAAAAAAAAAATGTTGAATAAAAATTGTTATGTCTATATGCAGGGCGTATGTAAACATATTACTAATGTTTGTAGATTAGGGTGACTCGTAAAAAATTTGATAATTCAGCACCGGAAGTGTAATTTTTTTTTTAATTTTTAAGGGCTGTTTTCGCATTTTGCCGGTCACATCATCTGCTCTTTCTTTCAAAGGGAAGTTCATGTGGCCCATAAATTTAAAGTGACCATTAAAATTGATGGCTAGATTAGAAAACGGCCCTGAGACAATTTTTTTTATCTTCAAATATAATTTATTGGGGTTTACTAGGAAATAGCCGTGCACATTTGCAGAGGATCTATTTATTTAAGACCATATACGTAACCATAACCATAGATATGACCTCAATCCTAGGCATAACCGTAACAGTAAACATAACCGTAACCGCAAACCAAATCCGTAACCGTAACCGAACTCACTGCTGAAACCGTAACCATAGCTCTAACCCAAATCGTAACAGTAGTCATAACCGTAACCGAAAACGATAACCGTAACAGAAACCATACCCGTAACAGAAAACCATATCCTTAGCCGTCACCGCACTCAATACTGAAACCATAACCCTAGCTATAACTCAAACCGTAGCCGCAACCTTAACAGTATCTATAACCATAACCGAAAACAATAACCGTAACTGAACTCACTACTGAAACCGTAAACATAGCTATAACCTAAACCGTAACCATAGCCGTATCAGTAATCATAATTTTAAACCAAATCGTAATCGCCATAAAGTAACCGTAGCCAAAGCCAAAACCGTAAACATAACCCCAAGCGTAACAGCAACCATAAACTTAACCGTAACTGTAATTAAAATGTAATCGTATCGAAAATGAAAGCGTGAACCGGTAAGTCTCGTAACTATTTTTCTTCAATAAATTAGTAAACACAAAATTTTACACACTAAATCACTATATTTTATTATTTCTTTGTAACGTAAATCGAGGCAGTCTAATGTTTATAGTCACATATATTTTCTAGTACAGGGAAAATGCGTAAAAGTGATTACTCGTATTGTTTGGTTCTGCAGTATACGAAAATTTAAATAGTATAATAGTAAATTTCTGGGAACAAAAAGAATTTCGCAATTAACGCTTAAGAGTTTCATGAAATTTATTCAAAATATTTAACAAGCGAGTTGCGCACATTTCATTCCAAACTTTTGATATTTTATATATTATTATAACAGAACATTATTATAAAAGAAACATCGAAAAATAATCACCACTGTCTATCACTTACTCAATTCCTGCATAAGGGCAAGCCATACTTTTTCGTGTTTTATTCAAATACAATTTTAATAATAAATTATTAGTGAATTTATCGATAAGTATTTTTTTTGCTAGACACTACTACCAGACAACTTCAGCATCTAATGGAAGCTTAAATAAAACTGGAAGTTATTATGCTTTGCCGGTTGTACGTTGCTCTGAATCAACAATCAGTGCACAATCTCAGCTTTGTTTGAGCTAAAGATGTAGACAGACAGCAACACTGATTCTGATTAGCTGTGTACTTCATCAGCTGAGAATTACAACTGCATAAAGAAAATTTCTTTGTTTGTAGATATGTTTAAGCATTTCAAGGAAAAAATATCCAGCTTATGCAAAAAAAAAAAAAACAAATTCCTTTGGCGAAAAATCGTTTCCATTTTATTTAATTTGAGAATATTGCTTTTTATGTGCATTAAAATTGATTTAGCACACTGCCAACATATCCCTAATACTTTGAGCAAATAAAAAACTGTATGAGCTTTCTAAACAACTCAATTCGGATTAGCTTTTTATTTTCTGAAAGGATTAGAGATTTGGTGGTAGTGTGAAAAATCAATCTTAAGTGGGTTAATTTATATTAACGTGTCATCTGTGAAGTCTATAAGATATTATCTATACTCGCACACATTCGAACGAATGCGATTAAATTTCAAATCTACCAGACTGAATGTTGAATGATAGTCAATGCATAGATTTGATAGCAGGGACCCCCGATAATGATTATTTTTATTATTTTAATGAAAAAAATCAAAGGATTCTGGAAAGGGTATCAGAGGACAGTTCAAAGTATATGAACGTGCATGTCTCGTCATGATGAAGATTGATTGAAGAAAATTTGAGCGAAACCTATATAAATTACTTATAATCAATCTTTTTTAAGTTTTACTTTAAACTCGAACATAACTATTATTGTTGATTTTTATGGTGATTGTTGTTGGAGCAAAGCTCGAATTTTTATGTTTGTTTGTTAATTGATATTAGAGGAAAACTTACAACGATATGCACAGCGATGGTATGGGATGACATGTTTCGAAGTGCCCAGCTTCTCATCAGACCCCTTCTCGGACACTGAGATACGAACCCAAGTGTTTGCACCAAAGCCGCTGTTAGACTACTCTAACAACTAAGCTATGATGCCCTGTAGCGTCACGATGCATTTTTCCTCTAATGTGCCATTTGCTTATTCCTTTTATACATTCTTTGGTACATATATTTTATATGTCAACTCAAGGAAAGTGGAATATTTTTATTAAAAAAATCTTAAAATAATGATTAACTTGCGAGTTTTATAATAAAACGCATAACAGTTACGGTCCCTGTTTGATAGATGAATGCACACACATACATACATACATTATATACATACACACATTTGAATACAAATACATGTACAAGTATGCACATTAAACCCGACACTAAGATCAAGAAAAAGTACAGGATGACCAGTAGGTATACGATTAGGAAAGAGAACAGGGAAAATCAATAGGAATCGGAATAGCAGGAATTCAAAGAAGAGTTGACCCCTCTGAATAAAATTTAATATTTTTAAATTAATCTGAGAGGCTAGGCTCTTTAATTGTATGAGAAAATTTACGGGTGAGTTCAATGCAGAGACCAGAGTAAAGAAAACGCCGGCACGCCAATTTCCAGTGGCTCTTACCAGGGGTATGAAAATGTGGTCAAGCCCATACTCTTTACTAGCGGGAAGAGTTTAAGGATTAATTTCGAAAATTATTCATTCTCGATTCTTCAAAACTTCACTTACGTGTAGACTAAACCACTGATTCTGTGCTCTTGATAAATTGTCAATAATAAAAAGTCAACAAAAAAATATTAGTATCAAGTAGTTTTTTGATATCGTATATTTCTATACCAATTTTTATGTCACTACCATCAACGCTGTAAGAGGTATTTACCCAGAAAAGTTAAGTTTTTATGGGAGGTGCCAAGCCCCCTTTTCCAAAAACTCCCTTTTTTTGTGGATATCTCCGTACAAATTTTCAGATCTCTACCATGAACCTCTTTGGAGATATTACATTTGTAAAATCAAGTTTGTATAGGGGGATACGCCCCCTTATAGTTTCGTCTTTTTTTATTCCTAAATTTGGGTGTATTAATTACAAACAAACTCCTAAAAAGAAGTACTCGTTCGTACAGTCGTTTTCAAGTTTTAGCGTGACGAACAAACCACGATTCATATACATCTGTGGCGTTTTATTATAACAACTTAAGTCGACTTAAAAAAATTAGACCAATCAAAACTTTTTCTGGCGATTTTGAATATGAAAATCGTGTAAGTTTGGAAGACTTTTATCGGTCTTGTATTATTTTGTTTATAAACGATTGAATCTAACTGGCTTGGCTAAGTTGTGAAGCAGTTTTGTTATTCAAAATCGCCAGAAAAAGTTTTGATTGGTCTAATTTCTTAAGTCGACTTAAGTTGTTATAATAAAACGTCACAGATATATATATTGTGGATTTTATGGACAAAAAACTATGTCTCAATTCCATACATTAACACTAAAATTTCAATTTTCAAAGCGCTCTACTGAAAACCTTACGAAAATGACTTTCGTAGTTTGTCCTTATTGCCACAGACATATATATATATGATCGTGGTTTTTTTTTGTCAAAATTTTTGATCGAGTTCCAACTTGCAACATGTTATACAGGGTGTTTTTTTTACAGGTTTGTTTTTCGAATAGAGATAAAACTGGCATTTTGTGGTCAAATCTGGCAACTCTAATGTCATTTATGTTCAGTTTGGTTTGCCATTTCATCATGAACAGGTTGACAAAAGAACAACGCTTGCAAATCGTGCAAATTTATTTCGAAAATAATGGTTCAGTTCGCGAAGTTTACCGTGAGCTCCGTCCATTTTATGGTCGACATAATCGTCCATCAGAGCAATTAATTCGGTTAACCATGGATCGTTTTCGCACTACGTTTACTCTATGTGATAATACGCATCCGCAGAGACGTCGAACAGTGCGCACCGAGGAAACAATTGCCGCTGTAGAGCAAAGTGTTGAAGAGGACCCGAATGAATCGATTCGCCACCGTGCACAGCAATTGGAGCTTTGTCCATCAACTTTATGGAAGATTTTGCGCAAAGATCTTGGCTTGCGACCTTACAAGATCCAGCTTGTGCAAGAATTAAAGCCGCGAGACCATGCAATGCGTCGTGATTTTGGTGTATGGGCCGAAAATGAGATTGATTTCGATGCTGATTTTCATCGCAAAATTTTGTTCAGTGATGAGGCTCATTTTTGGTTGAATGGCTACGTCAACAAGCAAAATTGCCGCATTTGGAGTGAAGAGAATCCACATGAGACCCTTGAAACGCCATTACATCCACAAAAACTGACTGTTTGGTGTGCTCTATGGGCTGGTGGAGTCATTGGGCCATACTTCTTCCGCAATAATGCTGGAGAGGCAGCTACCGTTAATGGAGACCGGTATAGAGCCATGATAACCGACTATTTTGTTCCCGAATTGGATGGCATGAATGTGGATGAGTTGTGGTTCCAACAAGACGGCGCTACATGCCACACAGCGCACGTCACAATCGATTTATTGAAGGAAACATTCGATGAGCGCATAATTTCGCGGAATGGACCTGTCAATTGGCCACCAAGGTCGTGTGATTTGACACCATTGGATTATTTTCTTTGGGGATATGTGAAGTCGCTCGTCCACACCAACAAACCAGAAACGTTAGGGGAATTGGAAGCCAACATTCGTGGCGTTATTGCCGACATACGGCCCCATATGCTCGAAAAAGTGGTTGAAAATTGGACCTGTAGAATTGGCTTTATTCGAGCCAGCCGCGGCGGCCACATGCCCGAAATCATATTTAAACATTAATGGCATAAAATTAGCCTTCCAATAAAGCCAAATTGATGGACCTTAAAACGATTTTCTTGTGTTTTATTTCAATTCGAAGTTCTATACCCCTAAAAAAAACACCCTTTACAAAAATTGATTGGTCTACAAAACTGCGTACTGAAAAATTTTCTAGAAATTCTGGCGAAAAATTTGAAGATTTTTATGGCTATTTTTTAAAGTTCAATTAACTTTCTTGAACTTTGTGTAAACTTTCAAATTTCTTTTTATGTTATGGAATTCGCTGTTTTTTAAGAAAAGAAAATTATTAAAATCACGGCTTCTTATTTCGTCTAACGATATCCATTTTAATTTAACTGCTATTATATTGAACACAGCTGTAGACAGATTATGAAAACGTCTTCAGCTAAACTTCGTTTGTTAATTTCATTTAAAAAATTAGAGTGTTCTTTTGTAGAAATCTATCACATCAGTGGCGGGTTTTCTTTCGATTAAAAAAATTTGGAATTTAAAGCAACAATAAAATAAGCAATCAGAAAAAATTATAACCTTCACAATTTTGGTTGCAATCCTTCCAGCCGCAAGTATACATTCGATTTTTAAAAGAAATTTAAAATTTTATAAAAACAAACCTATCGTTTTTTTTTTTCACAAGTCGATAAATGCTTATCAAAGAAATCGGCTGGTGTTTCCAAGCTTATATAAATATTCAAACAAATTTTCGGAATGTTCAAAAAACAAAAAAAAAAAATATGAGACAAGTGTTTTAAAATGTCTTAGTATGCAGTTTTTAATGCTTATCTCACAAAGTACAAGTCTCGAGACTCTTAAACATTTCGTTGATTTTTGGAAATTTTTTTACACGATGTTTGGCATTTTCTTTCATAACTATAAACTTGCCTTTGCTATTTAATTTGCCTTAAATGTGCTTCTTTCTTTATGCACTAACTAATATTCATGGCGGTTTCTAATATAAAATGTGAATGTGATGAAAGCATTAAGAGCTTTTATGTAAGCAAAAGCTTGCTGCTGTCAAATACTGCTCGTACTGTAAATAACAGCAGCAAAGTTTTCTCAAAATTGAGTTGAGTATTAGGATGCCATGCTTGATCGTGTAGTTGAGAGCTATTTGTGACCTATCGACCTGCGAAAATCGTGAGTATTTAATACAACCATCTAAGAAATAGAGTAAGGTCGGGTATTGTGGGCACCATTTTACTCTGGCCTTAATTCAAGCCAAAATAAAATTGGTGCAACCGAGATATACTTTTTTTTTGGACCACATATCAATTATCTCTTCAATTCGCTGCAAGAACAATTGAATTGTGAATGTTTTCGTCTGGCAAAATAGAAAATGAGGGGTCTCCAAAAATCGATGAAAAAAAAGCTGGCAGGTAATGTGGGCCGGGGTATTCGGGTAATGTGGGTCATGACATAACCGTACCAGAGTATAGATATTTATCGAAGAATGGCTATTAATATAGATACCAATTTTTTTTAGTTTTTATGTTTATTTGAACGTAAATAAACAAAACTGGCCTTCATGGCTTTGTTAATAAAAAGTAATTAAAAGTAATTCAAAATGAATAAATTAATTATTTGAACTTATTTTTATAAAACTATGCAGAACAAAATTGCGTATTTTTTAGATAAACACTTCTCGTGTGCCCAAACCATGTCTCGCTGTCATTTCCTACTTTGGATCCACAGAAATCAAAATCCTTGTTTGGGGGAAGATCAGGAAACGGATCTTCACCGTCGCAGTCAACAAGTTTAAGGGACTCCTTCGAATCAGAAGAAGATTGTATCTGGCGCCTTCTTTTTGATACAGAACTTTTCGTCTTGAGGCGTTCTTTTGCTTCTGGCTTTGATTGTTTCCATTTTTTCCACTTGATGACTAGGGGAGGAATCCTTCTTGACAATTCTTTTTAATGTGGAAAGCGAAACTTGAAAGGTTTTTGATTCAAAAAAGGTGCCCATTTCCTTATTTCTAACAGCCTCAATTACTTTTTTCATCATATTCGAGTACCATTTCCTTATTTCTCCCTTTTTAGGCATACTTAGTTAGGTCTAGTTGGGTATTACAAAAAACAAAAAAAGGAACGGATATAGTACATGAAATTATAGGTGGGTAATGTGGGCTACTAGCCCAAATTAAGTAGCCCACATTACCCGCTTAATGGCTTAGTAGGACAAATATTTATAAATATAATCAAAAAGAGCTTTCTTACCGTTTTATATTATTAAAATTTCATATAGGCCACTATCTGAATTTTCGCCGCTTCCAAAAAAATCACTTTTTTGAAAAAAAAAATAGAATTAATATTTCACAACACCGGAAAAATATCAGCTGCACTTCACAACAGATTTTCATCAACTAATCATCAGCAAAGAACACAAATCGAAATGTGAATGGCACTGAGCAGCCGTTATACGAATTTCGAAACGCACACGAGAAGATGTGTGTATATGTCTGTTAATATGAAAGTTACGGCGAATGCCCACACTACCCGACCAGCCCACAATATCCGACTTTACCTTACTCATTCATGATCGAGGAGTACTCTAAAACCAAAGTAAACAAGTTAAATATAGAGAGTGCTATACAAAAAAGGTGGTCCAATTGATTATGTGATATTAAAATGTTTCCTCGCTGAAAAATATCCCCGAATTTTTAACATTACTAGAGTTCGCCCAGTGGTTGAAATTCAACCAATAAACTTTATTTTATTTTTTTGCTGTAGGTATGTTTTATCCGCCTTTTTTTCTTCCTTTCTATGTCGTTCCTTTCCTCTAACATATTTTATTTTCCTTGATGCCTTTTTTTACTCTCTTATTTTATTTTTTCCTTTCCTCAAACTTCTTTTCCTTTCCCTTCCCTTCCTTTTATTTTCTTTCTTTCCCCTTCGTTTTCTTACCTTTCCTTTAATTCCCTTTCCCTTCCCTTCCTTTCATTTCCTTACCATTCCTTTCTTTCCGTTGATTTTGCTTCCTTTCCTATCCTTTCCATTCCCTTCCCTTTCCTTCCTTTCCTTTCCTTTCCTTTCGTTTTCCTTTTCTTTCCTTTAATTTTCCTTCCTTTCAATTCTTTTCCTTTCCTCTATTTTCCTTTAATTTTCTTCTGTGCTTAATACTCTTTATGAGTAATCATTTATTTTATTTTTGTAAGCCCTGTTTGTAGGTATCAGCAATGAATTTTACATATTTGCTCATACATTGCTTATTTAATGTATCCAACAAAGCAACTTTTCGTGCTCTCAGGAGAGCAGCTGACACTGGGCATCGTAGCCAGTAGCCACAATAACAACAACTAAAGCAAAAATGCATGACACAACAGAGTAACTATAGTGCGAATACTTATTTTTCATTGGTCCACTACCAACTCTTCGCACTCACAGTGAGAGCCGACCACACGAATAACACAAAAACATGCATGGCAAGTCTACTCACACTACTACGGCTCTTAATTTTTTCCTACAAAGCAACTCCTCGGCCATGCTCACGATTCAGCATAGTACACAAAAAGCAAGTACACACACTCACAGCGTGAATAAGTAAATGTGTAGTGGTGTGACTTTTATGTTAAATTTTTTATATTAAAATGATTTTTTAAATTTTTTTTATTTACGGATAAGAGTACATCTAAAAATTTCCTATCTATACATATATAATTTGTATACCTTAGAATTATAGTTTAGCAGAAAACGGTTCTACATTGCATTCATCTTGTCTATTTATATATAAGATTTTCGTCAAGGGTGTTGAGTGATTTCTTCCATATAACGCATGAAGAGAATTTAATTTTGTATGGAAGAAATACCCAACATTCTTTACAAGAAAAAATTCAAAAATTTCAGAGGAAATTTTCAGGTGCTTCTAACTTGTACGCTATTATTCTAAAATTTAATGAGCTATAAAACTGCGTGCTCTAAAATTTTCTAAAAATCCTGCCAAAATATATTGAAATTTTGATGTCAATTTTTAAAAATTTAATTAACTTTCCTGAACTTTGTGTAAGCTTTGAAAGGTTTTTTTTTTGTAGTTTCTGTTATGGAATTTGCTTTATTTTAAATGAAAATTATTAAAGCCACAGCTTTTTTTTTATTTCGTTACTAATTTAATTTCACTACTATAATATTCAACAAAACTGTATATATATATTAAACCCGAAACCGTTTTGTAGCTAATCGAATTTTGGTATAGTAAAGTACAAATTTTATTTTTCTGTAAATATCAAGAGGACTTCATAAAGCAAATTCTAAAAATTCAACGCGATTTTTTAAACCGAACTTTATCTTTCTAGAACTTGATCGGGTATACATTTAATTTCCGCCTTTCTAATTTAATATATTTCATTTTATTCCCCACGGGCCCGGAGCTCTCGAAGGGGCCCGTATTTTTCAAGAAATTGAGTGAATAGTTAAATTAGAATGCTTTTGATAGTCGATTAATTCAAACATTTATTTGAAAGTTGTGATTGCCGATAAAGCGCGTTCTTGCGTGCTTTAGCAAGGATCAAAAATGTCCATCGATCATGCTCGTCGCAGGGCAGGATTTCAGGACTAGCTACACTATGCCTAGAGGCAGAATTAGCCAAGAAGTTGTATTTCCAGATTATTATCGACGCATTCGCTGCCGCCAAAGCTCGAAAAGCTCACTTCTAAGTTCCAAATAATTGAAGATTGGAGGATTTTAAACTGCATGTTGAAAAACTTAATCATGATAGTCAACAGACTTCGGAAGAACTGTTTTTTAATTAATCAGAACTGATTAATATATTCGATTGATTTTCGAAATCGTATAAAAAAAACTTTGTTTCACCCAACATCAAAGTAAATTCAATACAGATGTGATGAACTGATGAGAGCAAAAAACGCCGTACTTGACTTATTCTATAAAAACATTGAAGTAGTTGATGAAATTGATGCAGTACTCGAAACTTTTATGTAGAAAGGGGGCCCCACCTTTTTACCTCTATGCCCGGATTTCCTCTCGGTGGCCCTGGTACTCAGAAGCAAATAAATAGAGTACTCTGAAATTGATTAGATGATCCTCTTCTTGAACATCGCCATGCAAGTTCGACTACCTTTCTTATATAAAAAAGGATTTCTTGTTAGTACTCCCATGTTTTTTGCAGGATTATATGAGTGGTGATCCTGCAAAAATTCGTTTAGTCGAGGATGAGTCCGGGATGAGTCGGAAATGTTCATGCGAGAAATGCCAGATTTGATCTCTTTATATGGGTTGAACTGTTCCCTTTTTTTTGACCATATTCTATGAAGAGATTAACTGTACCCTATCATGTCTGAATGGCTTCTGCCAAACAGAAACACTTTGTTCTCCTTTTTTCTAAACCTATAAGTATGCTACACAAAATAAAATTGACTTATCCTTAATATCCCCAGAAGTACCTAGTTGGGATCAATTATATCCTAGTTTAATCGAGTGTCACTCCCTTTAGAGATGACTTTACAGAGGAGATACATACACGGCAAACCAATATATCACCAAAGTATGTTAATAAAGACCCTCCATCGATGGACCGAAGTAGTTAGCAAAAAACTTTCTGACCACAACATGCCACTTTGCATGTTGATATTACTTTTGTGTGTGCATAGTTTTAGGCTTTTGTTGTTCACCATAGAAATTCCAAAAATATGCGTTAATGTTGGTATTCAGGCGAAAAACTGTGGTGGTGTTGGAACCCAAGTTTTCACCTCGTTAGAAGTGGTTAGTCATGGCTGGTAGGGGAAAATGCGAATTCAAGAAATCGTGAAAAAAGTTGCAACTTTAAGGCGCTATCTCTCTTTTTTTCCTTTTCTCAATTATCTTTCACATTATAATTTCTGCAGAGATTTCGTCCCAACCAACCACATTAAAATTGTATTTTATATATTTTTTTTAATTATTCAGTAATTGTGGACTCTTCTGGTTCCAACGCTGGACATCTTCAATGGAACAAAATGTTCGTTTAAGATATCCCACATTTTGCAGGATGACTTTAAAAGTCACCTCGAAGGCGAATGGAAAGTAAGAAGTTGAAAACAAATTGTTCGTGATTTTTTTTTTTATTAAAAAATTATTGACACTTTTTTTTTTATTGAAATGAAAGAGCTCATGGTCTCTACAACTGCTTTTAATTCCTTGAAATAGACTTCGAAGCTTTCATAAAGATAACACTGCTTACATTAAAAACTACTACGGTCCATTCCCATTTTTTTTAGGGGGATCTTCAAACAATACGGCGTCCCTGTTTGTAGGCGCATTTATCCCACACGCCACTCAGCTCAGCAGTTGTTTGGTTTTCTCATGTTCGATTGCGGTCGTAGCTTTCATGCTCGCTCATCAGTACAGCTCGTGTTGTAAAATAACGGCAACTCAATATAACGAGCTTAATAGCACAAACGGTCAGTTTCTTGCTAAGCTTCGTTCCAGTTAGACGTAATCGTGAGGACTTGATACGTTAGCTAAGTATCAAAGGCGCGCGTTAAAAAAACAAAAACAACAAAGAAGGAAATATAATTTAAGGCAATAAAAAAATATTTTAAAACTAATAACTAAGCAAAAAAGTGAAAAATTAATAGTTTTTTGCTTGTCTCGCTGTGTGAGTGTGTGTGTGAGGTGCATATTCGACTTTTAAAGGGTTTCGCAATTTTCAACCCATTCTTGAGTTATGCGTTTGCTTCTTGAAAAATCTATTTGTTTGTTTGTGTACGTGCAGGAATTTCGTATGAGTGTGTGCGCTCCTTTGAAACTATTCATGTAATACAATGCGCTCGTTTTGGTTGTTGTTATGGCTTTTAGATTTAGCCTACTGCATTTTAACATTTCATTAATTTCGCGCAAGCAGCAAATATTTTTTGGCGAAAACAAAGAAATTTAACGCATCACAAAGCATTCGCTGAACAAAACTGTGTTAAACAAGAAAACAAAAGCTCCAACAACAATAAAAATTAACCACAAAGGTAGATTAAATGCGGGTTGCGGCAAGTCAAACCAAAAATCAGGGTCACGCAGTTGTGAAAAAATAATTGAGCGTACCAAGCAGGTCCTTAAAGCTAAGTGTTGCAAGTGCTTCTATGTGTTGGGATATATTTACGTACCTGCCAGAGAAGTGAAACACCTAACTAGTAACAAGAAATACTAATTTGCAACCAGACCTTTCTCATTTAATTAAACTAGTCCCAAAAAGCCAACGCTTGGAGCAACAAAATTTCAAAGTTTTTATAAGTACTGGAGCGTTTGGAGTTGAAAAGAACACAGCAGACAATATCATTTATATTTTCTATTTTATTTATGGATCTTCTTACTAAAATCAGACTAGACCGAAAAAGACAGAGACTGCGGGGAACTAAAATTCAAAATGGTGGGTAGCGCTGGAATTTTCGGGGTTGAGAAAAATTCAGTGGAGAATACTATTTTTTTTAAATCCAAATTTTTTTTTACTGAAATGAGACTAGTGTTTCTAGGTGGCCCGAGTACCAGTTTACAATTAGAACCTTTTTATTTAATTAAACTAGTCCTTCAAAGTTGCTATAAGTACTGGAGCGTTCGGAGTTGGAAAGAACCCAGCATGCTATATGATTTATATTTTCTATTGTATTTATAGGATTTTTTTACTGAAATCACACTAGTCCGAAAAAGACCCAAAATTCGTAGCAACAAACATTTAAAAGTTTCGTTAATTACTGGCTTTTTCGGAGTTCAAAAAACCTAGTAAAGAATCTTGTAGCAACAAATATTCAAAGTTTTGGAAAATGCAGGAACTTTCTGAGTTGAAAGAATCCAACAACAAAGCAACAAAAATTCAAGTTGTATGAATTACTGGTATTTTTGCAGTTGAAGAAACCGCGTAGATAATCTCTTAGCAACAAAAACTTAATGTTTTATGAAATACTAGAATTTTCGGTGATGACAAACCCGAGTAGAAAATATTGTAGCAAAAAAAAATTCTAAGTTTTGGGAAGTACTGGAGTTTTCGGAGTTGGAAAACCCAGTAGAGATTCTTATAGCAACAAAAATGAAAAAGTTTGGGAATACTGACGTGTTCGGAGTAGAAAAAAGTCTAGTTAGAATCTTGTAGCAACAAAAAATTTAAGTTCAGCGAAGTACTAAAGTTTTCGGAGCTGGAAAAAATCAAGTAGAGTCTTGTAACAAAAAAAAATCAAAGTTTTGGGAAGCACTGGACTTTTGGGAATTGGAAAAAACCAATTGAAAATCTAAAATTTTTCATTGGAATCAGTCTAGGGTTTCTGGGTTATTCGAGTACTTATTTAAAATTAGGATTTTCTTACTTAGCCTTTTATTTTAATTCTGTCTCTCTACGTCAGATGAGTAGTAGTTTACAACTAGGATTATCTACCTGTTATCTACTTGTTAGTAAAAATCACAGTAGAGTTTTTAGATTTGATGTATCTGTTTAAGACTTGAATATTCTTACTGCGATCAAACTAGTCAGAAAAAAATCTGACTTGATCCACCAAAAAGTAAAAGTTTTTGAGAATGCTGGAGTGTTAATAGTAGTACAGGTCACATAAGAGCTTTTTGATTTCATTTTTCACTTTAAAACTAGTATTTTTTCACTGCGAGCAAACTAGTCCAACAAGTGAAAAATTGGATCAGAAAAAAATTTAAGTCTGGGGGAATGTTGGAGTGGTTGGAGATGAAAAAAACTTTGGGAAGTGGACCACTTTTCACTTAGGCACTTAAACTATTTTCATTTACCATTATAGAATCAAAAAATGTGTTGGCCTTTTTTGAACTATTTTTAAAGTAGTGCATTTCTGTGCGATATATGACCATTATTATTTCGTAAGACGTCTTAATGTAATGAATAATACCACAATTAATTATAGGAAAAAAAATCAGTTGCCTTACTGTTTGGACTTGGCATTCTTACTAGCTGTGGTAGCTTACAATTAGTCCGTTTGACTGCTGGGTATTGTACGAATGTTTATATCCACTGTTGAGAAACCGTAAATACTACCAAAGTGGGGTAAATACAAACGTAAAGGCGAAATATTTCCCCATACATATATACATTTATTTATAAAGGAACAAAGTGCGTTGCAAAAAGTAAATCAATTAAATATTTATGAAAAATCCGCAAGTGACACGCATTTTTGTTGCAGCCAGCCAAAGCAGCTCTGTTTGCAGCAAAAAAATGTTTAAAAAAAACGAAAAAAGAGCCACCAGCAGTCCCATGTGATTGGCAGTAATACTAAAACTTTTTGACAGCGCAATCAATGTAATGCAACGGCAGGCTGAAAAAGCGAAGGACTTTCAATTACCATTAATCAAATGAGCAGCTGTGGTTAGCAAATATTGCCGCGATGGAAAATAAAACAACTACAAACGTCATACTACAAAGATTTCCAGTTCTGGCAGCACGCTACCTAAACATTTTGCTTGAAAATCGATTGAAAGTTGTTGGCACATTTTTGGTGGTGCTGTGCTTTGTTTTGTTTACTTTCTTACTTAGTTATTTATTTTGTCTTGACTGCAGGAATATTAGTTTAGTAGGGGAGTTGAAGTTGTAACCTCTTCTCGAAAACATAGCAACTCCGATAAACAGGCAGCTATTGCTAAAGTATTTCTTTTACGGAAAATTTAATGGAGCCAAGTGGCTGCCGAATGTCTTGTTGGGCGAATGAAGGCTTTAAATGAGTGTCAAAGTTAACTCTTCCCAAAAATTTTACATTTAATAAAAACTTATGCAAAATTATCTCTCTTTGGGTGTACTGCAGAACGCTCTTTTACGACCTTGTGACGTCTTAAAACCGTCGTTGCTTGACTTGACCAACCAAGGATGTCTGAATGGCTCATCGCTCATGAGTTTTCACTGAAGGTTTGAACTCGATATCCAAGAAATGGTTTTGATACAAATCTAGATGATTTAACTTTCTTTTAATATTACTTTTGCATTTTGTTGCTTTTGTGAGATTGTTTGTTTTAATCAGAATTTTTTGACTAAAACACGTTTAAATGAAAAGAAAAAAAAACTTCAATACCTCCTCCGAAAAAATATTCTGGATAGGGCCCTGATAATCACCTAAACTACAAACACCTTTTCAGCGAGTTTGAACCAAAGACAAAAAGGAAAATGCGATCAGTATTGAAGTTTTAATGGTACTGGCCTCAAATCCGAAATATTTAAAGTTTCAAGGCGCCTAAACAATTCATTAAATATTCCCCAATTCAGCTAGAATAACGGCTGCAGTTTTCAGCCGATCTGTAAGTTTAAATTGCCACTAGGCACAGTGTAGGCTATTTATGGGTTTAAAAAATTACGCTTTTCGTAACGTAAATACATATCTATCTATCAATCTGTATACAATTTTGGAAAACTAAGTGGTGCCACATACTAGAAATGGCTAAATTCGCTCTATCTCCTCAAATAGTTATACCAGCTTGTATACATATTAGGGTTTCCCATCCTGGAATCCTGCATCCAGTTCTTTTTGGGTGCCGAAAATCCCGAGATTTCTTTCTTGCAATCCCAAGATTTCCAGGATGGGAAATATGTTACTAAAAAAACAAATATATGTGATTTATTTATAACTCCTTTTTGAATATTTTAAGTTTCCTTTTTTTTAATTTTTGTTATTTAAACTCATCTGAGCCTTTCTATCAATTAACAAAAAACGGTGGGTCGCCTTTAGTTTAAAGTTAGCATGGATTTTAAACTTAACAAAAATGCCGTTTCTGCTTGTCAATTTTAAATTTATTGGCATGATAAAAACACATTTTTCCAAAAAGTTAGAAACACATATTTTTTTTATAAATATAAAAAAAAATCCTTTAATATTCGAAAAAACTACGAAAATTCAAAATATTTGGAAACAAATTTAGGTACACATTTGATTGTTCTTTATTTTTAATGAAAAAACTTGCCTTTTAAATAAAAAAGATATTGAAAATTCCACGCAGATAGTTTCCTAAAAAATGTATTTACTTTTCTCAACCTAAACTGCTAGGGAATAGTAAATACCCAAATTCCTGGACTAATCCGAGAAAATTGCCATCCCTAGTTATATAAACTAAACGTTTAGCTATGCACTAATAATCCAGGAAAATACAAAAATCCAGATCATGCTCGATCCCTTACGGTGTTAAAGGGATTTGCTCGTGGAGTTAGTTGAAGGGTTTTTTACAGGTCTTTTAGTGAAAAATTTCAGCTTTTTTTGAAGCTTTCTCTCCTTCAGAACTCAATTTAAGAGACTTGTGTCGAATTTCATTAAAATCTTTTGAATAGTTCTCCTAAGGTATCTTGACATTTGTTGATTTCCCGACAGGGTGTCAAATTTGGTTTGGAGACAAACCGGTTTCGGCGATGTGGCATTTTCAATGCCATTTTTCGTTCTTGACAGCCCACTTTTAGAGCACAATTTGGAGAAAATTTCTCCGAAACTACCTAACAAGCATTTCTGTAAATTAAAAAAAAAAAAATGGAAAATAAACTTGCTACAATAAGCGAGAAGTAAGCTCTTTCAGTTTTAAGTTATTTGAAAGTTTAAAGTGAACTTTTTATAAACTTCCAGACAAAACTGTTATAAATCCTTTTACTTCAAAAGTGAGATAAAAATTTTTACAAAATATCCAAAGAAAACTATATGTCATTTTTTTCTTTTCAACTCAAAAAATTTTCAAATTCTTTTCATAAAATACAATACAATAATATACAAAATATGGTTTGAATAAAGTTTCAGAAGAAACACTTATAAAAAGCTTTCTTTTAACAAATTTTTTAGGCTCATATTAATGAGATTTTTTTCAAGGTGCCGTTTCAATTATAAAACGTTTATTTTTAAGCGTTTTATAAACGAAAAATCAGAGATTTGTAAGCTTAATATTTATTTCGGAAAGCTTTTTAAACATTTATTTTACTTTGCTTGTTGGGTAGTACTCGGCTCGACTTGAAAATGTACGTTAATATTTTAGAAATGACACTTCTCCGGTAATATTACAATACATAAATTGAAGTTTTTTGGAGAACAATTTATACCAAGCGAAATTTGCACTGCTGCGCAATTCATATACACTTGTAACACTTTTGTTCTCGTTTTGGTCTGAAATGTTGACACAGATTTGGACATATTTGTACTTAAATACAATACATAGAAATTCACACTAACAAATTTACAATGAAAATGTTTGTTTAAAATTTTGAAGCACATTTAATACAAATTTACCCGAGGCTAATTGGACGAAAAATGAAAAACATACGAGTGCATAATTTCGAAGAAGACAGTGTTATATGAAACTGTGTTCCAGGTCTTACAAGAAACACAAAACAAATCAAAAGAACATAATTTTGTTTCAAAAAACTATTTAAAAGATTGTTCAAAAAGGGTTCAAAATATAAATCCAAATGAGCTGAAATTCGGTCTCAAAACTCCGAAATATGTGACCAATAAATGAATAGAACGATTCCAATAGGCATAGAAGCCTGAATATGAAAGCATAGCCAAGAGTTGACGAAAAAACAAAAGATAATACCATGAAAGTGAAAGCCGTATTGGGTACCCGTGACAAATTTTTTTATGTATGAAAGTTCTACAAAAATAAAAACCTCTAATAGTTCCTTACCTGAATATAACACCGCGTTACAAAAACGAGCTTTAGTTCTGTCCTATGAACCAAATATACTTTTTCGGAGAGGGGAGAAAAAATAAAAATACACGTGTGTCGGCGATTTTTATATACACGTCAGAATTTTTTTTTTTATGTATAATTATACAATAGTGTAATGGTATAATGGTCCTTTCAACAGCTCTCACTTTAATCTTTTACCGTTGTTGTTGTTGTTGTTGTTGTTGTTGTTGTTAACAGTGCTTCGCCCTGCCCCAGATTGGACAGGGTTACACTGAAATAACAGCCCTTGGCCGGGTGAAAAAACCCGGGTCATTCCGGTGCGATAGAACCGGCTGTTGTGGGAATGATCTTTTACGGTTTAACAAAACTATACTCAATATCTCGTGTAGCTTCAGTTACAAAGCTTGAATTAGCAAGAAGAATCCCACGATTTATATGGTTTTATGTCCGTAAAACTAAATTTTTTGCGCAAATCCCAAAAAAATGTTTATGATAATACATTAGTATATGGAAAGCACAACGCTGTTACTAACTCACTTTCGTCCCATCTTGAGTTAGGCTCTTATTGTTTGTGGCCAAAGAATTTGTCCTGCTCGTAAACTTTTTGATTTAGTTTTAGAACTATTTGATGATGTTTGGTTCTTATTTAGTTAGATTTAATATATATATTTTTAAAATCTGTTTATCACATTATTTGGCTAAAAATATAGAAATAAATAGGCGATAGACACAGATTACAACTATCTTTTTATTGGATAAAAAAGTGTTAGTCCCCATACAAAAAAAAAAAAATTGCAAAAGGCCACCTTTAAATTTGAAGGTTATGTCGAGAGGGTTTCGAGCCATTTCTCTGCTTTTTGTTTGTGATCCATACAGGATTTTTATGAAAAATTCTGACAAATACACGTTTATTATAATTTTTTGAACTCGCTTCATTTTTCCATCATTTTATGATATCACAAATAACCCTGACTAGAAAGACCTTGAGAACACACCCAACTGCCTTACAACCGCAAATTGTGCGGAAATAACAAAAACCCCCAACTAACTAAATCTGTCTCCTTTAAACACCCCGCACAGGAAGCCAAAATGCCAAAAAACTATTAAAAATAATAAAAGAAATAGACAGTGAGCGTAGAAGAAGAATAAAAAATACAACCACAAAATATAGCGAAGCTTCGGACATACAAAAAAAGCGCGAGAAAGCACACAAATGCCAAAACTAAAAAACTTGACAAAAAGAGAAAGAATGCAAACATCTTAACGAGTAGTGAATAGCATGCACGCTAATAAAAGAGCAAACAAAAACCCCAAATAATAAGCAATAACGAATAGACAACAACAATTCTTGTAAGTTGTCTGTCATCTTCAACGAGCGCATTGTTGCTACAACCAAAATTGATAGAAATTGTGTGTAATTCAAAGTGTGAAAGTAGCTAATATAGAGGGTGGAGGTGAATGTATATAGCGGATATAATCAGAATGATAAAAACAACAACAATGAATGTATATAATAACAACAGCATCCTTAACTAACTACGCCCTCGGTCACACCTCAATATTCAATTCTGAGAAGGAGCAATAGTGCTGTTTGCGCTTTAATGATATTAAGTGTATTCAAAATGACATTTATATAGCCATAAACATATAGTATATATCAACAACATATGTACGAAATACATATTTACATATAAGCTACGTACTACATACATACAATATACAACTTGATGAGGGTGCCACTAAGATATTAAAGTGAAGTATAGGGAAGTGATTCCAAAAGTAAGAAAAAAATATTTTAAAACATTTCAAATACTAAACAAAAATACAAAACAATAATAACACAAATTAAAGACAAAAATTAAAATGTCAAATAAAAATAAAAATAAATATGTAATAAAAAATACATAAATAAAATATATATAGGTACATAATTATATAATAATACACAAAATAAAAATATTTGCTAAGTTTAACTTATAACATAATTATAAGAAAAAACAAATTAATTTAAATTACAAGTAATTCATTTGAGACAAAAAAATCTTTTTTTTCAAATAGAAATACTAAACAATAATAATAAAAAAATTAAAAAGCATTAATTTTAAAAAACGGAAAAAATTTAATTGTGAAATGAAAATGCAAAATATTTAAAAAAAATTATTAAAACACTTAAAAAAAGTTAGAAAATATTGTATTAAAAGTAACTCATTTGCATAAAATAATTTAATATACAAAAAAAATTCTAAAAAATAATTTAAAAACTTAAAAACGTACATACATTTGAAAAGCAAAAACAATATAAAAAAACTTAATTGTTAATAAAAATGCAAAATAGATACTAATAAAAATGTGAAAAAACTTTAGCAAAGGTGAAAAAAATTACTTAAAAGTAATTCATTTGAAAAAAAATAAAAAAAAATTTAAAATGCAAAATAATAACAATTACAAAATTAAAAAAAAATTTTAATTATTCCTTTAAAAACTAAAAATATTGTAATTGTAAATTTAAAATGCAAAACATAAATAAAAATATTAAAAACCTAAACAAAGGTAGAAACGGAGTCATTTGCAAAAATAAATATAAAAATTAAAATTATAATACTAAATAACAAGAATTAGAGAATTCTAAAAATTACAAATTATTCATTAAAACAAAGGAGAAAAAAATTCTAAAATAAAAGTCCCAAATATTAACAAAACTATTAACAAACTTCGGCAAAGGTAAAAAAATTACTTTAAAGTAATCTACAAAAAATTGTAATTATAAAATAAAAGCAAAAAAATATATATAAAGTTAAAAATTGTTCATTTGGAAAAACAAAAAATTTTATTGTAAATAAAAACGTAAAAAATCCAACCACTAAAAGACAAAGGTCAAAAAATTCCTTAAAGGAGTCTATTTGTAACAAAAGCAGAAAAATTTAAAATATAAAAGAAAAAAAAACATATTTTTTAAAAATTCTCATTTAGAAAACCAAAAAATTTAATTGTGAAAGAAAATTGCAAAATATTAATACCAATATACAAAAACTTTAAAAAATGTAAACAAAAATGTTGATTAAAAGTAAATCACTTGAAAAAAATTAAAAATACTAAATAATAATAATATTAAAAAAAAAAAATTAAAATATATTCATTTGAAAAAAAAATAAGCAAATAAATAAGAAATTTTAAAATCTAAAGTAATATTGAACAATATACATAAAAATAACTAAAAAAAAAAATTGTAAAAAGTTACAACAAATTTAACTTAAAAGCAATTCGTTTGAAAAAAAAATTATCTGGAATACAACAAAACTAATATTAATAAAAAATTTTAAATTATTTATTTGAAAAAAAAGATCTAACATAAAATTATATTGCAGAATATTAATAAAAAAAACTAAACAATTTTAAAAAGGTTTTAACAAATTTTATTTGAAAGTAAAACATTAAAAAAGTAAAACAAATTCAAAATACAATAAAAACATAACTATAATAATTAATTTTAAAATAAAATAATTATGCACGCTATCAATTAAAATAATAAAAATAATTAAAAACTTTCAAAAGTAAAAACGAATTTTATTTAAAAGTAACACACTTAAAAATAAAAATTGAAAAAACTTTTTAACTAAAAAAATTGTTTTTTTTTTAAAGTAACGCATTTGAATAAAAAATTAAAAAAATTCTTTAACTGAAAAAAAATAATATTAGGTAAGAACATTTAAATTATTAATTAGAAAAAATTATATGAAATAATAATCCAAAATATTAATAAAAAAATAAAATATTTAAAAAAAATCTAAAATCATTAATTTTCGGAAAAAAGTATTAAAATTTTTAATTTTCAAAAAAAAATTTTTTTTACGAAATTAATAATCCAAAGTATGAATAAAATATTTTAAAAATTTTTTAAATTGTAAAATTATCTATTAATTAAAAAAAAATTTAAAAACTTTAAATACTGTGTTATTAGCCACCCATCACTGTGATATAATTAAGATGGGCAGAAGATAGCACCAAAAAAAAAACTCTCAATTCATAAAAACGAAAATACATGCAAAACCACTTTTAGTACCTTCTAATAAACATAGTTAATACATAAATAACACAAAGTAAAAACAAAAAGGATCAGAAAAATTAAATATCAACTTAAAAGCAAACCAGCCAAGTTTTATGAGCAATTTGTTGCTGATTTTATCGCACCAAACACTCACCACCACACACGTAAATGAAAACATCGTTCAAACACGTCAAGTGATACCAAACATTCGTACATGGTTAGCAACAAACGCTGCACACTCACACAAACATAAATAGTGGTCGTCGTCGACATTTGCATGTTAAAAGCCTTCAATGAAGTAGCTTCTTCATCAACAACCAATAACATACATCGAGCGAGCATAAAGCACACTCCACTTCACCACACAGAGGCGAAATCAAAACTTGTTGCCGTAAAAATGGAGTCATTACAAAGGAATTTCTTCGTCGTGCTCTTCACTCTATGCCTTACATTAAGCGGTAATTATATATATGCATATGTGTATGCTTTGATTTTATTCTCTATTATAAGTAATCAACTAATTATATGCCTTTCAATCTAATTACAACGTGGACCAATCTCAAAGACATTGGTTGGAGGTTGGGTGTGATTCACACTCAGTGTGACAAACCTTGACGCGTGTTGTAGCGATGTTACGAAGCGATTCCTATTCCAAAAGATCGATAATTCAGAGGTGTTTAGCACTCTGATTGCGATTGCGGCTCTTATAAGTCAAATTTTAAATAACCGGTTGCGATTCCGGTTAAGTCACTTCCGTAGCATCTCTAACAAGTAATACAACCTTGACTCTTTTTTACATTTTCAAGTTTTGTCAAAGTATTCTCAGTATTCGTAGAAAAAAAAATGATTGAAATAAGCTTCGGAGCGAAATATGTATACGTATCTAGACTGGAACTGGCGGCAGCCGTGGTGTAGCGGTAGTGTTTCTTGTCTACCGCACCGAAGTTCGAGTCCTGGGACAGGTAACATTGAAATTGGTTTGAACAAGTTTTTTCAAAACGGAGTCCCCCTAGGCAGTTGTTTGGCAAACTCTCTGAGTGTATTTCTGCCATAGAAGGCTTCTCAGCAAAAATTCATGTGCTTCGCTGATGCGGTTCGGAGTCGGCAAAAAACTGTAGGTCCTGCCAATTTCTAGAAAAAAATTAGAAGCAGCATAGCACAAAAAATATTTCCCTTTTTTACCTACAGATGATGTAGAAAACCACACTCATGTTGAAAGTCTTATTATTCTGGAACGGCCCGCCTAAAGAAAATTTTCTTTGATAAGTTTTTTGTTGTTAAGTTAATTTCCTACAAAACTAAATATTTCGACGGCTGAATGGAAGATTATACTATTTCAAAATATTTAAAAAACGCACGAAGTAGCGCGCTATTGAAAAAAACTGTGAAATAGAGCGTTATTCAACCAAATTATAAAGTAAGGCCTTTTTTTTAAATATTTCAAAATATGCAGTTAAATTTGTTTACTAAAATAGTTTGGCAGTTTTAAGCCAAAAATTAGATCAGTCCCAAAAATTTTATTCTGGAAAATAATCTCAATACAATTTTCAAACAAAAAAAAAATCATTTTTTTGCCCAGTCTAATGCGTAACCCTAGCAACATCTGTACATTAACTTTTTCATAACAGCCTCAGTTTGTCCCATTACTTTTGGAAATTCATGACTAAAACGCAAATTTATAAAGTCACTAAAAAGTCAAATTTTGTTTCAGAGAACCATTCACCTGAAAATTTGATTAGGGGTCAGGTTAGATAGGTTGGGGACTTAGGCACAGGTAGAGCAGTTGACAAGTGTATAGCTAGCGCTTCAAAGTCTAATTGATGCAGGCAATTTAGGAAATCAAACCGGATGCTAAAGCTGGCAGTACCAGGTAAGTTCCAGCCAGGCTATTATCTGTTCTGTTTCCATCCTTTGACACTGTAAGCAGTCGCCAGGATATTTCAAAGGACCGATACCCTACAAAAGAGAAGTATACTGACTGCTATTGAAGAGAACCATGCACCAGCTGTATAGAGCAATCGAAGCTTTTCTCGACTGTGCCGCACTCAAAGCGCCTTCCTTTTAAGGATAATTCTTAGATACTTAAACCTATCAAACAGTGCTATCCTGATTGAGGAGCAACTGAAATCAGGGATCTTGTACCTCCTAGTGAAAATAACTATTTGAGGTTATTTTAATAAAATCGAAGCTAGCGATTTCAAACTTACACTATGTTGTACTAAAAATTGCATGAGCTACAAGACTGCAAACTCGAAAAAGTTTACAAAAGTAGGATTTAGAAATATATTTTTTTTTATGGGGTTTTTGAAATATGGTGAGTTTTGCAACATATTTTTCGTATTTAAGTTCAGCAATCTCAAAATATACACATGAAAAAAGAATTTCGAAATTAAGATATTCTTTATATTGCTATTTTCAATTACAAAACTTTAAAAAACTAGTTAAAAAAAATTTTATTTTTTCAAAACACAGTTTTGAGATTTTTACCAATATTTAGTAATATTTTATTTCATATTGCCAACTATTCGAGCTTAAAAAAATTCTTGATTAATTGCTCTAGTCCGTAACTTTGCCAAAACAATTGATTTTGAGCTTCTTCTATATACCCAATAGCACGTCATTTTGGTTGTTTTGGATCGATATACCTTGAAGTCCTTATAAAGCCTTTATAATGCGGTGTTATTACTTTGTCTTTACTTTGCAATTCTACATGGATCGCATATCTACTTACACACACACATATGTACATATGCTGCAAGTTATAAATTTTTATTGCTATTAGAAAGTAAATTGTATACTTAATAATTATATAAGAGATACTTCGCACATAAATCAGACTTTACTTTTATTGTTCAACTAGGCGTATGAGTGACCTTGCAAAATGGCAATAAAGCTACAAGCATACATACGTTCTTACTTACATTCGTACGTTTGCAGCGGGTATTACTGGCTGCTTCTGAAGTCTCGATCAATAAATGAGTATAGGTGGCCATTATAGACCGCTGTTGCCATTGCCAACGTGTGCTGCCATTTACAAATAATATATCCGAAAGATAATGTAATGTTTGGCACACTTTCACATTAGGGGACTTCAAGTGCGTGGAGCTTCTTAATACAAGTAGAATCATTTTTGGAGATACTTTCATAAAGATCCCATATCTTGGCAGCGATTAGCATGGAAATATTCACCAGTTTATAAATAATTCAATATTGAAAATTTTGCAAAAGAAAGTCTTATTTTTCATTACCGTGCTTTAACTGTAAAAAGCAAACAAAACTCAAATTAAATTTTAAATTATTATTTCTTATAGATAACTTTACGAAAATTTACGATTTTAACTTCCATAAAAATTGTCAAAAATAAACTTTTCTTAAAAACTTGGGCTTTGGCATACTAAAAATTCAATATACATTTTTATAACTGAAAAGAAAATAAATAATTAAGATATACTAAATTTGAAGAAGTTTCAAAAATGTTCAATTTTATAAAACTAAAAAGTATTAAAAATCAAAGTTTTGAAATATTTTCATTATAATTGCAGATTTTTGAAAAGCGTCAACGCGATGTAGCAAATTTTCGGAAATCTTAAAAATATGAAATGTTAAAGAAATTTTAAAATATTTGAAAAAACTTTTAAAATATATGTTTTTAGTTTTTTTAGTTGAGCTGAATTTTCGCTCAGTTTAAAAAGTAAATAGTATTTGGAAAATTAATTTTTTTTTAAATACGAAAATATTCGAAAAATTTGGAAAAGTTTCAAAAATAATTAAATGGAACTGAAAAGTATTTCAAAGAAAAGTTTTTAAACAAATTTTTTTTTTTTGTATTGAAAATTTTTAAAAAGTGTCAACGAGATATAGCAGATTTTCGGGAATCTTAAAAATATGAATTTGAAGAAATTTTAAAATATTTGAAAAAGTTTTCAAGTAAATGTTTTAGTTTTTTGAGTTAAGCTGAATTTTCGCTATTGAATTTCGATATATTTATTCGATTTTTTAGTTTAAATATATGTACCAAATTTTATCGAAGTTTTAAAAACATTTTGCAGAAAATAAAACATAATTATATACTTTTGCTGAATATAAAAAAAATGTAAAGAAGTTTATGAAATATTTGTTTGTTTTTTTTTAATGTGGTAACTGGTTTAGAAATTTAGGGAAAATAAAAAAAATTTTGCATAACTGTTCAATATTTATTTTATTTTCCAGAAATTTTATATAAAGCTTCAAAAACATGCCCTGTTGAAGAAGTTAAAAAATATTTGAAAAAAATTTTGAAATATATTTTCAACTTTTTATTTAATATAGAAAATTTTCAAAAAGCTTTAAATAGATGTAAATATAAATTTAAAAAAAGTTTTGAAGTATAGATTTTGGTTTTCTGAAAGAAGATATATTTCGCTTCAGAAGTATTTGAATTTTCATATATTTATTTATTTTTTCTTAATATACCTATTTTTTTATCAGGGAGCCGCGATAATGATTATTTTTATATTTTTAATGAAAAAAATCAAAGGCCCGATAATGATTAATTTTAAATTTTTAATGAAAAAAATCAAAGGCTTCCCAGTATCGAAGGCAGTTTAAAGTATATGAACGTGCATGTGACGTCATGCTCAACGGAAATCTGGATTTATTGAAGAAAATTTGAGCGTAACCTATTAAATTACATATAATCAACCTTTTTTGAGTTTTATTTTTTTATCGCAAATAATCATAATTTTTTAAGTTTTATTTTTTTTTCTCGAAAATAAAACTCATTTTTGATTTTTATTTTTTTTGGTGAAAGTTAAACGTATGCCTTGAGCGGTATTTTATCCTTCAAGAATAAAAATTTAATTTTAAGTTTTAATTTTTTTCACAGTTCGAAAAACTCAAAAAGCCTTTTTGGATGCCAACCTATGTATATATGAGAGTACATATGTATGTGCTACAAATATGTTTTACTTATTGAGTACATATGTTGACGAGATTATACCAACCAATATTTATGATCAATTACTTGCCAAAAAGGCGCAACGGGTTTTTGAGTTTTTCGATCCTTGAAAAAAAAATTAAAACTCAAAATTGAATTTTTACTCTAGAAGGATAAAATATCGCTCAAGGAATAAGTATTATTTTTGTCAAAATAAAACTCAAAAAGTAAACATTTTCCTTAATCAAAAAAATAAAACTTGAAGATACCTATTATTGTTGATTTTTATTAAAAAATCTGAAAATAATGATCAAAAAGCTATTTTTATAATAAAACTCATAACAGTTACGGTCCCTGTTTTTTATACCAAAGTTTTAAACCTATGAAATCCTGTAGAAAAGAAAAATAATCGAAAAAAATTTTTGAAATATTGTGTTCTTTATTTTTGTAAGTATAACGAGCTAAGACCAGTTGATAATAATTCTTAGTTAATTATTATTATTTTTGATAAGAGGAAAAATTGAAAGCAACTGGCAATCAGAGTGAGTAGGTTCGATTCTCCACAAGATCCTCTGATATAGCAAATATATACGAATTAGTCTGACGAGAAATCGTGGCTGTTTTCGAAATAGTACTATAACTAACTAAGAATTATTATCAACTGGTCTTGAGCTCGTTATACTTACAAAAATATGTAAAATGAACAGACCGTAAAACCAACAAAAAAAAAAAAAAAAATATTGTGTTCTTTTAATATTTAGAAAGTAAAAACATATTAAGAAAAGTTTTGAATATTTATTTTAATTTTTTTTGAAATATAGCCAATTTCAAGACATTTCACCAAATTTGCTTTGTTAACAAAATGAAAAATATTTGAAAAAAATGGGTTTTGGTTCTTTAAAATGAAGTAAATTTTTACGAAGATATCTCCCAAAATAAACCCAAGTATATTTGGATGCATATCCTATTGAGCTCCTAAACGATCGTCACGCGATCAATCGAGCCGAAAGTGTGCCAAGGCGTATACGTAACATTTAACTGCTGGGCTTTTGCCATGAAAAAAGTTTGAAATTGATAATATTTTAGATGTCAACTTGAATCGGAAAAATAGGCAATCTTAAGCAAGTTGCATTAATATTTAACCTATTCTACCAATTGCATACTTTTAATATTTAATATCAACTTTATTGACCTTATCGTAAAATTTCTTTTTCGTTTTAAGCTTTTACATGCTCGCACATTCATACATTGTACATGACAAACCAAGTAAAGCACCTATGTATGTGCTTAAATATATAAGTAAGGGCACATATTGCAGTCACAAATAAAAGACGAAAAATCTAAAAAGATGTGTTCTAGCCAATTTTTGTAACCCCGAAAGGACACTTTTTCTACTCAACCGGCACTGCTTTCATATTTCATTTATACCGGCATTGCGCTTTTTTGGTATGTTTTTTTTTTGTTTTTTCCATCTTTTTTATTACTAACATTGAAAAATATATGAAATCTATAGAAAAATAACGATTGAAACAAGCCGTACGTTGTACATAGTTGAGTATATGACCATGACTCTCATGCCGACATGCAATGGAACATTCGATTGAAGTGCAAGTGGCAGCAAGGTGAAATGAAATGATGATTGTCTTCAAAAGTCACAGAAGGAAGTTATTGCTTGTGAGGATGGGAAGTTATGGAAGTTTTACTTTTTTAGGCTGTCAAAATTTGGCCTTCAAAAATTGGTTCACCTCTGCAATTGTAAGTAGGTAGGTTTGTTTTAAATTTGCCAATTCCGGGTTTCCGTGATTTTTTTATATGCAAAAAATGTCGGGGTTTTTTTTGCAATACCAAGATTTTCCGAATTGTTACCTAAACTACAAAATCAAAAAAAAAAAAACATTATAAAGAATTTTAAAATAAAATATTCAGACAAATTTTAAATTATAAGAGCTTTATGTACTTGTTTTATGTTTTACTAGAAATCCGGGCCACGCTTCGCTCCGCCTCAGCACTTGTAAAAGTCTAAGTTAGATTTTAATCAATATTTTCGAAACCAACTGAGATATAGAACTTAATCACAACGCTTATTAGCACCTTTCGTTTGATAGCCATATGTTCACATGTTGGTCAATAGCTCTGAAACCGTTCGAGTTATCGTAATGGAGTATAACCTTGATTTTCAGTTAGACGTCTTGTAATGCAGTGGTTTAAATTGTTTTCAATTTTATCAAGCAGTTATTGATTGATGTGCGTACAAACATAAATACATACAGACAAAAATTCTCAAAACTGTTGCTTTAGATTCTATAGGCCCGAAAATGAGACCTGCTATACATTTTTCTCGAATACCGGCAATGTAAAGACATCTTCTAGTTACAATTTTATTATATGTATATCGAGATGAATTTGGTGGTTAATATGTGTGATTTACTTATGACTTAATATTAGCGGTACGAAAAATTACATTTGAAGATCTATATAGAAGAGCCAAGCCCCTTCTTTCTTGCCACCAACTTTCCTTTAGCTGTTAGAGATTAAACTCTTATAACTCTTTACAAATTTTCATCATGCTACCAAGCAAAAATAAGCAGTGAGAAAAATCCCATTTGTAGGAGAGGTGCCAAGTGGGCCTTTACCCCCTCTTACAAAATTTCAACATTTCAAAACAAAATATATTTTATCTATCTCTATCTATCTATGGCGCGATATACAACAGGTATATCATCATAAACCTCCTAAGAGATTTTTGCGCCAAGCTTCTCTTCCAATTTGTGGTGTGCCGATTTGAATTTTTCCCTACAAATTGGTGGGACCTACAGTTTTTTGCCGACTCCGAACGGCATCTACAAAGGAGACGAATTTTTTGCTGAGAAGCCTGTCATGGCAGAAATACACTCGGAGAGTTTGCCAAACCACTGCCGAGGGGCGACCCCGTTTTGAAAAACTTTTTTCAAATCACTTGTGATGTTACCTGTACCAGGGCTCGAACCATGGACCTTCGGTGTGGTAGGCCGGCAACACTACCTTCACACCACGGCGGCCGCCGGAATAATTAATACCTAAATCTTAAAGTGAGACTGTGAGGCTTAGATTAGAAGTTTATTGTTAAAGTAGAAATTTAAGCAAATAACAAAAAAAATTTGGTCCAACGACCCACCCCCCTTGATAAGGTTGCATTAAAAACAGTCCTTGGAAAAATTCTTAAAATTTTACTTCAAAATTATAAAAATGTGACCATATCTAGGGCTGATGGGAAGATCACACTGGGTTTGAATTAAAAGTAACAAAAAAAATAAGCGAGCAGAAACAGTTAGCTTCGCGACAGTGACTATGCCCCATACTTCCTGTCTTTAGAGGGAGACTGTACTTAAAAGCGCGACTTTACACACCCTACTTTCTCCTTATTAAACTCGGAGGTATAAACTTCCCTCGGTAATTAGTTGTGCTGTCTTTAAATCGATTATACAGGTCATTCGGAAGGTATGCTTATTAAACAGGGTTATTATAAAATAACTACCTTTAGGTGGGTGGTAAAACCCAAGTCAATCCAGTATGTAGACTCTGCTCCTTTAATATTTAGGTGTTCGATATGTCCATAAAAATCTGTATATATTTCGGCAAATACATAGAGACGATATGACCGCAAGGTTAGCTTTTCATCTCCTTACTCTTCGGAATGACCACAAGCTTACCACAAACAACAATATTAAATAAACTAAACGATTTCTAAGTTGAAAGATAAATAGATTAGTCTTTATTTATGTATGCACACACAAGTTTATGTGCACGTTTGTGTGCGTATTAGAATGTCCCTTAAATGTGGGAGGAAAATGTGAAGAAATAGTTATAGTATATATAGTTGAGGTTGGCTTTGGATAATCAAGAAATTAAAAAATTAAAAATTGATTTAATAACTAAATTTGCTAATAAAGTACTTGTAGTAAAGAGGTTAAGGCGTACCAAAAATTCTTGCTGATATCTTTCATTATAGTATTATCTAATTTACCTATTAGATAAAAAAAATGCATAACTATAAATAGCTGATGGTCAAGAATAATAATTTTTATAAAAATGTGTAGTAAAACTTAATTTAAAATCGAAGTTTAGCTGACAAACAAACTATCGTTCTGATAACCTAATGGTTAACAGTACATGCAACAATTTTTTTGATGAAGCAGACTAACAACTTCCGAAATGGATACACTGCTAAAAATTTGAGCTTACATTTTAAACCATTCCTTGGTTTAAGCAATTTTTTAAAACTTTCTGCAATAAATACCAAATCTTTCAATTACCTACACCAATTTTAAATTTATTGCGGTTTACATTTAAAACTTAACTGAAAAAAACGTCTAAAACCTTTTTTTTTTTTCGTTTATTTTTGAAGGTTTTTTCAAGTCATTGAATTTTTCTCTAAACAGTTTTGTGTGCTGCGTAGCTCAGTAGGTAGAGCAGATGACTCTGATCCGGGGGTTTTTTTAATTGTTAAACATTTCTGGTTTAAAATTGAAACTCTTTTCTTCACTCTCGTTTTCTAAAAAACCGGCACAATTTAAATTCTAAACTAAATTTGGTTTGGACGTATATGTAGCCCAGAAAAGTTTAAAATCTAAGCTTTAATTTTTAGCCGTGTATATAAGAAAAGTTTTAGCGGTTGTCTCTCAATTTCCCCCTTTCTGTCCAAAAAACCTTTAGTAATTAATAAATATTATTAAAATAATACTAAAAATGTATATTATTACTAATTTGTATTTTAAAACTATATATGTTTTGAGTCTTCATAGAGTGATCTGAGCCCTAACTCCAGTGAACAGCACCTTAGCCGTTTTCAATCCGTACCAATTCTCATAAGTGACTCATTTGGTACACCCTAACATTCATGCATTTTGAAGTATATTTAATTTACATAATAAATGTGTGTATGTGAAGGTAAAGATTGTGTTCATGCCAGTGAAATGTTATTTAAAATGTCTGTCTATGGCTATGTAGACAATGCAGCCAACAACAAAGATAACAACATTTGGGTGTAATTTTGTAATTATATTTTCTCTAAATAAATTACCATTTTGTGAAACATTTGTGCATACATATGTGTCTAATACTGCAATTACTCATACATTGTATTAGGGTGTTGCACACGCTGACGCAATTTCTTGAATAAAATCTGTGACGTTTTAACAGCATTAACAAATTGTTGCTATAATTTCAGTTAGACCTGTGGAAGAACACTTGATAAACTTTTTTTCTATTCTATGCAGCAGTTTTGGAGTGATGCGCGTACTAACACTCAGACTGACAGACAAAATTTTTAATAAATGTTGATTTTGCTTCTGCTCCTTCTTATCTGAAGACTACCTATGCATCATTCTTTGTTACTATACTGTTAGAGCGCTTCACTAAAAAATATGTGAATGTTTACCTGTTTGGGATTTGAAAAATATAAAATTTTTTTTTGCAACACCCTGCAATTTGTTTTTTCCTTATAACTTTTCTATTTTACCTTTACTTTCAATAAGCGATATATTTTTGTAAAGCTGTTAAACCATGTCACATTTCGTCTACAAGTGCCATTAGCTTACTATGTCAACATAAGATTTTATTCAAATTTATTTAAAATCAACACCCTGTATTAAACAAAAAAATAAGAATAAGGTAAATTTGGACTTAAATATCGTTTGTGCACCATTAACTGAGTGAAATTAGTTGTCACTTATTTATATTATTACTAAAATATCACGTTTTATAAGAATGACCTAAACGCGAAAAATTACAGCTTATTAATAAAAAAAATAATAAAAAAATATTTCTTTCGCAGTTCAGATATTTACTTTGTGAAGATTTTACTAAAACAAGTTTTTGTTTTTTGAGAACCCTGTAAAACCAGAAATTCGTTTTTAGCTTCTACATTTCCTATTTCTTTTTCTTAAACACAGGGTGTATTTTTTAGTAAAAATATAATAAAAAAACTAACGTTGGCATGTTGGACTAATAGTTTCTATGGCAGATATGTTACCTGTCACTATACCTTTTCAAAAATCTAGCATTTTAGAAAATCCAATATAAAACTTAGAGAAAAACGAATTTCAAATTTTCACAAGGTGCCGAAAAAAAAATTTTGTGTTTTCTTTGAAACCTCACATGCTAAGTGTTTCAACTATTTTTTTCTTCATTCAACTTGATATCCTCTACGCAACAGTCACAGCACTATTACAGTTTTCATATCGCAATTTCATTTTATAACATTTGACCTACAATAATGACTTATAAACACAAAATGTCCAAAGTTCAAATGTCTTTGTCGATTGTCATTTCTCGCTTGTGGTTGATTTCAATTCTTTGTTTGTCTAAATTCTATTGTCTGTGGTCAATCAATGGTTAAATATGCTTTGACATCCGATGTTGGTGGTGATGGCTTCAAGAGCACCTCAAGTGTCAATCATCAATTAAAGAAAGCTCATAAAGTGTGAAAAGAGTGAAAGGTTTAAGGTATTTAAGCACAAAGAAAAAATCGATTAAGAGGATTTATGTGCTTTGATATGAATACGGATCCAATTTCCTGTTCAAGAAATTAGTAGGTGGAGACTAAATATTAAATGCTTTGAATTTTTTTATCAACTCAAGAGATTAACGAAATTCAAACCTGTACCGATTTTTATAAAAATTATTTGAATTGAGTTTGAATTCATCTAACGACTCTTCTTTTCTGTTTAAGTAACCGAAAAGTTCTTTTAAAACTAAGTTGTATTATTTTAAAACGATTTTCCGTCATCCCTCGGCATTTTTGGTTTTGAGAAAAACTGGTTTCGGCGATGTGCCATCTTCAGTGTCAATTTTCGTGCATATTCGCCTTTAAATCCCGGTTTTTCAGTCCTTGGTTAAGGTCAGCTTAAACTAAGTTTGCTTAAACTCGGCATAAATTTAAGCTCCAGTTAAGCCGCATAGCGGTTTTTCAGTGAGAGTTTATGGTCGCTTTTAAGATTTGCTTTTTATACGGCAACATTGGTTTGTTTTTTATGTAGATACGGCAACATATGACATTTGTTTACACATTCAACGCCATTGCTTCTCATCAGTATTGTAATAGTTAGGATTTCGCTAATCTGCATCACTGTAATCACTTTCGTCAGATGATATATCCAGTACTTAATTAAATATAAAAATATCGTCCTTTTTTATTTGCGTCCAGTTTATTGTTTCACAACCAAAACCATCAAATATGCAAACAGCTGCCCGGTTAACTAGCCAACTAGCCAAATTGGCCACTTAAACTACATTTAAACTTTGTTTAAAGTTGACTGAAAAACTACGTAACAAGTTTAAGCTTAGTTTAACTGACAAATTGCGTTGAACTTGTACTGAAAAACCGGGCCTAAGTCGAAAAATTCGCTCGGTTTGAGAAAATCAGATAAGCTTTACAAATCAAATTCGAGACATTTTCTCAAAATTGAAACTGAAACAAGGCAAAATTTCTGCCAGGAAAGCTTCAAAGTACCTCCACATCTCCTGTAAACCCAGCTCCATAAATGGTGCTGAAGCTCAACATCAACTGTAGAGAACTTGCAGAGTGGCCAAGGAGCTGGGAGAATGTACCCATACACGATTTGTACATAGTTTACATACTAAATACTAAGATTATGAGTAATCGTATGATAGCCACGCCCAATTTTGCTTGTATAAACAATTTTGAAAAGGATCATAGACAGATGTAATAGGCAAAATCTGTGCAAAATTTTATTTCACAGTGGCGGACATAAATTTAGATACAGTCGTTTTCTGCAATTTTCACACATTTTAATCTTAATAAAATTATTTAAACAAAGGCTATATAAAAACATGTGCCAAGGTCCAATTCAAGAACTATACTTTTTTTTTAAATGTATGCAAAATTCGGGAAAATTCAAAGAAGTTTTATCAAAATTTTAAATTTTTTCCAGTTTCAGTGTCGATTTGCACTAGAAACAATAAATTCGAGAGGAAACTCCCTGCCCGAAGATTACACCCACTGCTAAACATTGATCGCTCCAGAAAACAATTTGCAGCAAGACATTCGAATTCGGTACCTAATTTTATTTTAATTTATTTAAAATATACAAACATATCCCCCCATATGTCAAGGCATTGGTACTTCCACCTCTTCGCTTCTACTTCAATTCCAAGCAGCTAACCAGTAAGTCATATTTTTATTTAGTAATTAACCTATATTTTATTCGAAATTCTTCTCTATTTAAGTCGAAATTCTTGTTTGTTAAACTGCTGCTCTTGTCTGAAATTTCACTGCAGTCCTTTCACTTTTAATTCAGCCTGCGTTTCCTTTCCTCTCCCTCTCTCTCTACTCATTCCCCGGGAAGCCACACCATGTGTCGCATATACATTAGGGTGTTTCGTTTTTAGGTGAAATTTTTACCTGTGAGACTGCATAGTAATTTTAATGTCATTGTCTGGTGTAGGATCATTTCAACTCCGGCACAGCGCCCATATCGTAAACACTTAAGTCCTACTGAGTTGTTGTAACTACACCTAGTTTGGCATACAATTTAATACTGAATGTATACCTGGTAGACTTAGGAAAGCTTTATTACTATGAGATGATAGCTGCCCACTTTGTTAAATATGAGATTTCACACCTTCGGGACAGGAATGGGAACAGGAGCTTATTGGGAGCAGTGAGTAGGTAAGCTCGTGCACGAATGTATAAAAGTTGCAATATTAAGGTAGGGGGATTAATGTCAGGAGCTCAATGAAAACTGGGAAAAATTTGCCCGATCGCCTCATGGTCATCCGAGTGCAGTCTTTCAGCGGCAAGTATTATTCTGAGTTCCACAGTGGTATGGTAAAGTCTAGTGTAAGCCCAATCTCGTTACCGACCACTTGCAATCTGGGTCTGGCCGCATAGCAATATCCTGAAATACTTTCTTTCGGATCTATTTACTCGTTTGAATGCTTGTAAGCTAGTAAACTCGAATTCGCAGTTCCCAAGGCCACCGATACCCCTGAGATCTTACTCTACAGCCGATGGAATGATATTGGACGCTAGGAGAGTGAAAATACTTGAAATAGCTAAGACTACATAACAGTGGATGGGAAACACTATCTGTGTGATTGGTGCCATGAGGGCACTTACAACTTAAAAGGAGTGTTTGGCAACGATCAGAATCAAACCCGCACCTTACTACACATGGATCCATCCCACCTCATCACGCCAACGAATATTCAAGACAGCGGGTTTCTTAGGGTGAACATACACCACAGAAGGCCAAAGTAGGTCTATACCCCAAAAAGGTTATGGCGACAGTTTATTGGGATGCACGTGCTGTCATTCAAATCGATTACCTTGAAAAGACGACCAGGTAATTTTTGAAACAAATGTCTAGCCTTTATAAATTCTATTACTTAGAAGGAAGCCAACAATTTTTTAACGTTGCACTAAATGCATTGGGCTAATAAAATTTTGTTTTGCTGAAAAAATTTATTTTTACCGAATTTTCAAGACAAAATTATCACCGGAAAATGCAAAACCCTAATGTACATATACACATGTGCATGTTTGTATACATACAATATACATTTGCATATTAATTACACATGTTTTATTTCCACATTTCATTCATCTCGTCCTTTGGCAAAATAAGTAGCTGTAGCTGACACAGTCACAGCTGCCACTAATTCACCCGAACACCTATTTCCTCTGCTGCGCCGAGCAGGAAAAGCAACTACAGCGCCATGGGCAATGTAGCAAATATCTACTTTTAGGCGCAATGCGTGACTTTCTCGAGTACACGACATCATCCATCAGCCAACCAACCTACGTCAACTTGTCGCACTAATATGAGAGAGTTTAAACAAAAAAAAAAATGCAAGAACAGTATGTACACACGCATACTCATTTAAAAGTAGAACACCCAGCAGTCAAACTAACTAAACCATTTCCAAGTGTACTTCAGAAAGCATTAAGGGTTATTCAGAAATCGCAAAATGTATTTCAGAATAGTCAGTTGTACTTCAGAAATCGTAAAATATTTTTCAGAATAAATAATTGTACTTCAGAAAGTGTTAAATATACTTTAGAATAATCAGTTCTACTTTAGAAACCATAAATTCTGAACTGTAATTGATTATTCTGAAGTACAATTCACCGTTTCTGAACTACAATCATTTATACTGCAAATTATTTTACGGTTTCTGAAGTGCAATTGACTATTCTGAAATACATTTTACAGTTTCTGAATTACATCTGACTATTCTGAAGTACATTTGATGAGTTCTAGAGTAGATCTGGAAAAGTTGTGGTTGCAAATTAACTCACAACATGTATGAGTACCAAACACCGTATTTCATGATGAACTAATTACCTAGTAAACTTTTATTATATAAGGAAGTGTTATGTTTAACATGGGAATGTCCTGCTGGGGGAAAATGCCAATTCTAAAGAGATATTTTCGAGTTCTGGAAGCAAAACAATTAAAATGCAGGCCTCTGCTGGTTTTTTAGTACCCGAAGCTCTCGTTAAATGGTATTGTGGTACGAAATAACCTTAGACCTTTTGATAAAATAAATTTATTTAAGTTTTGAAGCACACGGCAATCTTGACGTTGTTGTAAAATTACAAAAGAACTATGGGCTTAAAGTGAATCTAAGCTTTTATGAAATTAAATAAAATACCCCCAATGTTGAACGGTTTTCCTTGCAGAGACGGAGAGTAACTTGCGCACTCCGGATGAAAAATTGTTCTATAATGAAAAGAGAGGCAGAAAAACATCAGCAGCTTTATACAGTTGAATCCGGAAGGAGTTGTTAGAAAACCTTCTTGTAGAAAGAAAAAAATCGCTCATAAAGAAGTCTAAAAGCCTCCGAAAAGAATCTCTAAATTTTCCTAAACTTTCACAGATCATATCTCCAAACAAAAAAAAAAAAAAAAATATGTGTCAAAAAAAATTATAATGAGAACCTATACGTATACCGACTTTGAATCAAGTCTACTTTGAATCAAAATCTGGATCAATTGAGAAAAAAAGGCGTTTAGGCTGCAAATTCAAACGTACAAACATACATACTTCCCCAAATATATAGTAAATGAAACAATTTTCAAAATACCCAAAGAAAATTGCTAAAATTTCCATATCGGAAACGATTTAGAATCGCGTGATTTTCAACGTTTGCCTTACAGTTTGGTAATACCTATTGAACTTTATATAAATGCGCTTCCATGTGATTAGTAACAGTCTAAGTCGTCTCGCTTTCCTGTAAATCAGGCCGCAAACAAATATATTCAAGTTCACGAAGTTGATGCTCTTTATGAAAAAAACGTTCAGCCAATAACAAAAAGATTGTAATGCACTAACCGAAAATTTAAATTTTCTGACTTATGAGTAAATTCAAAATTTCAAGTTTCATTGGAATATTTGGAAGTTTAAACAATCGTATTTTGATTAATAGTTAAGAAATCTACCTTTTCTTTATAAAACTTCACATACAAATTCTCCGGATAGCTAACTTTGGATTGAGTGGATTGTGAAATATTAATCTCATAGGTAATACAACAATTTTAATAAAACAGAGTTTAAAAGTTTGCTCATTATCGGTCTGGTTGGATAATAGTTCGAAACTAGTATTATTTTTCCACTAGTACAACATTTAACTGCTGGGTTTCATTCATGTGCAAATGTGCATGCGAACATGTGTCAAGTCAAGCAGCTAAAAATTTTGCTGTGCTGTCGCTCAATTGACAAACAGTGCGCGGCTTTAATTATTCAAGAGTCTTAAGAAGGAGACGAAGAAGAAAGTAGGTAGCCTAAACAAAAACCACCACAACAACAACGACAACAGATATAAGCGCCCTAAATTTTCCTGCATTGAGCGCATATAATATTTTACTCGAAATTGGAAGGAAACAAGATTCGTAAAATTGCTCGCAATTGAAAAGCAAAAAGTTGACGAGCGTTGAAAAGGAGATTAAGAGGAGGTAAGGCGGCAAAACAAAAGCGGAAAATATACTTAAAATTGCCAGAAGGGATCTAAATGCAAGCGAAGAGCATAACAAAATTTTAGTGACAAAATAGTTAAGCCCAACGCGTAAGAAAATCGGCAAACATTTTTTTTCTCTTTGGTTTTTTGGAAAAAGCCCACACTAAGGTTAGTTTACATCAAGGCCGAATTTTTGCTGGTCCTGAAGTATTCCAGAAAAAAGTTATCCAAAAGATTTCTAACATTCCCTCCATCCCAACGTCGTGTTTCGAAGGAAATTTTACTATAAGCTTTACGAACTGTACGGATAGGGCAGCTGACACAGTAAGCTCGGGTTCAGACGCTTTTTCTATAGAAACCCAAGTGGCAGAGGAAAGAGGAGGCAGCGCCTTTGGTATTTAGAATTGGAGTTATCCCTACAATTGACGTGATTTGATACGAGACCTTTAAAATTACCACCTTGCTATGTTGCTGCAACATAAAATGCTCTTGAAAAAGTTGGAAAGTATGTTTGGTTTCACATTTCTATGTCCTCTGATACATCCATATCTTGAAAGAGCTTGTCGTGATTAACTGTGTAAGAAGCTTTTGGCAAGTTAAATGCCGCAAAGACCGTGCTGTAGTTTGGGCTATTTATCTGCGTGTTAATGGCGTTAAAAGTGATGGTGGTCCTATGTAGTTGGCGGAAGCTGTGCTCATGGTTGTCCAGGTGCACATTTGCAGTACAGACGTGAAGCTGAAAGTTCTCTAAAGGCGATGTGATTCCAGTTTTTTGGGGGGAATCACTCCCGCCTGTTTCCGTAAGTCTGGAATGATGATAGATATAGGTGAGAGATAAGCAGCTATGTCCCTCAAAGGTGCTTCAGCATCTTCAGAGAGATTCCATAAGAAATATTAAAATCCATCGGTTTCATAATGGCTTTCTTAACGTCAAAGCGGTACGGCAACAGGCACTTCGTTGTTTCTCTTTTAATGCGCCTGACAGATGGAGCGTCACTAAACTCTCTCAGCCAGAGGATGCAAAATGTATAGTCGGCAATTGGCGTATCTTCTCGAGTGCGGTTTAACACTGTCTCCAAAAACTGGACTGATTAGTTAACGGTTTAAATGCGGACCATAAGTTGCCTACACCGCTTGAGAGGTTGCTCACTTGGCAAGTTGTCCGAGGTTAACGTACCCTTCAGAGGAAAATTTCTAGCTAACTGTAACATTTTAAAATAGCCCAATGGGAGCTTAGTGCCCCGAACCTATGTCTTTTTCAGCTACACCATTCGAAAGTTTTGCGATATAAAAGATCTTTTAGACAAGTAGAGTTCGGCCACAACTCATAAAAGCGCATGTTGGGTTCGAAAAGAATTAAGGAAACCCGCGCAACAAATAAACATTAAAACAACAGAGTGGAATTACAACCTATGCACATTCCAATTTGGCACACAATGGAAAATTGTGATGGGGGTGGGGGCGCCCAACGGTGAGAGCGACAAACAGACGCCAACCAACATCAACAGCAGTTAGACGACATTAAGAAAAAAAGATTACAGCGAAAATATGCAGGCGCAACAAACCAACAAAATATTTCGATTAAAAAGTAAACTAAAAAAATGTACAACAACAAAGCTCATAACACCTAAGAAACCTACACATCACATAACCCAAGCAGCCGCAGCACCAGCAAGACAAGCATGCCGGGCGACTACGTAAAACATTACCTTCACCGCGGGCCAATAATTGAACCCAGCGACAGGGTAAGCGCGCGGCTTGAGACGCAATGCACAGCGGTTGGCCTCCATATTTCACACATCAGAATAAACGAGGAAACCAAATCTTGCCCACCCCCTAACTTTTTGCGCCACTTTCTTGCTTGTAATCCTGCCATTGGGCTTGAAGCTTGCGACGTGGATGCAAGCGAACGTTTAACATCTGCTTCAAATGATGGCTCATGTGGCTAGTTGTTGTTGGCTGGTGGCAAATAACGGCATAAAAAACGGTAAAATTAAAAAAAAAACATGCAACAAAGACAAAAAAAGTTCACAACCAAACTTGGTTCGATGCCAAATGCCGAGAGTGAAAGTTTCATCTTCCGCGCTTTTGCGCAGCGCCACTCACTGGCATTTAAGAAACCCGAACTCTCTGTGAGCAAGTTTGACGTGGTTTGATACACGAGTTCTCCTGACAGCACCGCACGACCACGACGAAGGCCCACAAATCAAACGTAAACACGTGCTAGGCGTCTAATTCGCATCGGAAATGCATTTGCCTCCCATAAACAAGCGAATATAATGGGTTTTAGCTGCAGGCTCGCATCTCTTGGTGTGAGTGTGTGTGTGCGAGTTTGTGTGTGTATTGAAGCTTGGATGCTTGTTTGAGATGCATTTTTAACAAACATACTTCTAAGGACGCTTAGTCCGAGTTCGGTGTGAGCACGCTACATTTTACTTGCCTTTTTATTGTTGTTGTGGGTTTTATTTTTTTTGTATTATTGTCAACACCAGCTGTTGGGTTGACCTGTCACACTACTCTTAGCGCTACAAGCGAGCATTGTAGTATCTTACAGTGGGGATTTTTAAGGAAATTTTTCACGAAACCAATAACCCGAAGAGGAATCAAGCCAGTACTGAGATTCATCTCCTTTAAGCAAGCTTCTCAAGCTCTGCACACCAACGTCACTCGACCTAATGCTTCCTTTTTCTCAACAGGCACATCCCTTACTCCGTCTCAGGGTAACACTTACCTCCAAAACGGGCCCTGTAAGTTCTTAGCGCTTAACTGCCACAGAGACGATTTTGACCTGACACCCATTCGAAACACAATGGGAGCCCAGGTCATCCAAAACCAGTTTTCTTTCCAACTCAGAATGAGTCTCTACCTCCCTCTGCTTCCGACTTTGGGTGGCGATAAGAAAAGATTCTTGTGCGGAATTTCATTGCTAACTCGGATAACATGACCCAGGCAGCTGAGCCTTTCGGCTTTAATTCGCTGCGCTTTGCTTATATCTGCGAAAATCTCGCACATCTCATAGTTAAATTTCATTCGGTACTCGCCATTTGCATACCATAAATCTTCCGCCGAGTTTTTCTTTGGAATACTTCAAGGGCCATCGCATCACCTTTCGATACCGCCCATGCTTTCAGGCCGTACATCAGATATGGTAAAGAGCTTGTAGAGTTTAATACTTTATCGTCGACAGAGAACTTTACTCTCAGCCTGTACAGTCAATAGTGGGACTTGTTGGCAAGAGTGATTCTCAGTTAAATTTTAGCTGTAACCAGAGACTTGAATTCCCGAATCGGAGTGAAATTCTGCAGTCCAATAAATGTGCCCCCGGGCTTGCTGAAATCGTACAATGTCCTCAGCGCCGGTAATTGGTGAGACCAAGACAAGAACTGCGTAAAAGAGAAAGACGACAAAAACAAAGAAGAAGATAGATATGAATTGAAGAAACATAGAGACGAAGGTAAAGACCTGAGTAGAGATGAAGACGAGAAATAAAACGTAGAAAAATAGGGAGAAGAATAGAAAAACGGATATTAAATCAAAGACCACCGAAATCGTGAGGGCGAAGACAAATATGGAGACGAAGATGTATGCAAAACCGACAAAGCTAGAGACGTAGGGGAAGAGGAAGCTAAATAAGAAGACTAAAGCCAAGACAAATATAACCAAAACAAAGGCAAATAAAAGTGTGAAGTCAAAAAGGAACGCCAGGGCAGAACAAAAGGAAAAGACGAAGGCATAAACAATGACAAAGAAGTAGGCGATATGTGTGTATGTAGAAGACGATTTAAAGGGGTTTGAATATATCCACAGTATCACATGCCTGCCTTAAGAGGGGACTAAAATCCACAGCCGGGGGATTTCAAGGGGGTGAACAAATCGATAAGTGGCAGTGGGGTTGTTACTAGAAGAGACAGTCCACATGTTTCTCTATATCTAAAACCCCGGGGAGTGTTTTGCCGGTACAAACAACTACAAAGGCAATAACTAAGAAAAGCAAGCCGAAGGTAAATAAGGAGACGAAGTAAAAAAAAAACAGGAAGACGGCGAGGAATAGCAAAAATAGAAAGGAAAACTTATTCAAAGACAACGGTAAATAAGAAGACAAGCACAAAGAACAAAAAAAAAACGAAAGTGAATACAAATACGATGGAGAAGAAGAAAACACATCCAAAAGCCAAAATAAAGGCAAAGACGCATAAAAGGGCTAGATCGGTGCTAAGTCCGAAAACGAAAGCAAGTAGAACAACAAATAAAATAGAGACGAACCCGAAAACGAAGACGAAAGCTGTAGCGAAAACCAATCAAAGACGAAAATGAAGGCAGAAACGAGGGCAGGGGCAAAGAGGAAGGGTAAGTCATCACCTTAGGATTAAAAAAAAAGTCAAGCAAAGGAAAAATAACTGGGCTATTAGCCCCTAGAAAACACGCATGGCTAGCAAAACTCAAAAGGAAGGAGTTATTCGGACCCACGGTTATATTTAGACTGCGTTACACGCAACAAGACAGAATCGCAGAAATCGCGAGACACGAATCCGCGCCTGCGACACTAAAGACCATTCCCGACCACTGAGTTGACTGGCTTTGTTAGTACGCAGGGTATTAAATATTCAGACATCGTGCTGTACGGTTACAGAAGCAATAGTTGAAAAACACCTAAACTTTCCGAAATGTAGCCGGTATAGAAGTAAACAAAGAGAAACTTCGTTAGAACTGGCCGAAGGCGACCCGGTTGAGAACGAATTCTATTGAGGTAGAACTAGAACTAGGATGAAATGGTTTGGGATTATTCTGGCCAGACGATGTGGTATTGTGCCTGTCTACTGTGGCGAAAAGTCCAGGGTTCAAGTACTGGGACACGTAGCATTAAAACTGGATTGTAAATAAGGAGTCGCCCCTCTGCATTGGTCGGCAACACTTCGAGTGTATTTCTGCCATAAAAAAGCTACTCAGTAAGAATTCATCTGAAAATTGGAAGAGAAGGTCGGCCTTTAAACTCAAGTTACGTAATCAATGAAAAAATATAAGAAATTTATTTTCGGAGTACAGAAGTCAAAAGTCATATTTAGTTACAATCTTTATATATAAAAGAAAGTGACGTTAGTTCCAACGCTCATAACTCAAGAACGCCTGCACCGATTTGGACGATTGACACTAATTGGGAGAATACCCAATTAAATTTCCGAAAAATTCCTAAAAAAAAAATTGCATTTTCCATACATTTTGTATGATGCGAATTTTTATAATTTTTTTTCTTTGTTAGGAAAGCTCAATAATGGATCGATCGATGGTGAAGTGGAATTTTGTGTGTGTGAAATAGTTACATATATGTATAGGGATAGGGATAGAGATAGGAAAAGCCGATATTTCTAGATCCATTCAGGTAAATATCTGGGCAGGACAAAGTCTGCCGGCCCCTCTAGTTATTTAATAAATCAACTCTTCGAGGTACTAAGCAGCCCACTGTGCGTCGAGTGGGCTGCTTATACACAAATTTAAATTGACTTAAACCTCATTGTTGTAAAGTTTGGCAAGTTTACTATTGTAATTAAGTACAATATAACGGTACAAAAGCCCGTCTTTAATTTAAGCTCGTTAAAGGCAACACACAAAATTATTGCAAATCCCAAAGCATTCCCTAGACGGAGATAAGTGACAACAAAATATTGACTATGCGCAAAAACTAAAAAATCTAACCGAAATACATAAGAAAAACCAGAAAAATAGCAACAACAAATTTTTGTTGACCTTAACCTTTGTAAACATTTTACTATCTTCAATTTGTGTACGTAATAATATTTTCCGTAAAATTCCACAAACCGCAAAAGGAAGTATTTTTGAATGTCATTCAAGCGCATATTTAGTTGCTAACTATTTTAAGGTTTATAAAAATTCATTAAAAAAAGTAGATTTACATACATAGAGACACCAACAAAGCACCAGCTCGAGTTAGTTTGATGCGCAATTTCAAAAAATTCTAACCGGATCGAATGAATTGCGAGGTGATAAGCTAATCAGACCTTCTGTAACCTTTGTAAGCCGTTGTTCAATAATTAACTTGATTTTTGAAATTTGTTTTTAATATTCTGTAATAAGTATAAACTAATTTCAATAATCAGTACACTATTGTAATGGAAAAATAAAAAGATGGCTTTGAAAAAAATATAATTTGGGACTATTTAGGGTAGGTTCATAAATATCATTGCTTGAAGAACGGCCCATTTCGAAATTTTTTTTTTCCGAAAACACTTCACCTTAGGACCTTTGAAAAATGCTCTATCTCACAATTCACTGAACCACTTCCCTAGTGAAGGAAATTAGGGTGAGTTCCTGCACCGATGAGAAGACAATAGGCAAGGCTAAAGCCAGGATTTTTTTGCGGAGTGGGTAATTTAATTTTAGAGCTTTCAGTTTAATTTTTGGGGGACATTCAGCATCTACTTGGTCCATTACCCTTTCTATAAAGTAAATCCTACATAATTACCAGACCTGTTAAATTTGATTAGCAATAAGTAATCAATTAATTAGACATCTTTTATAATTGGCAATATTATTTTAATTGTTTTTCAAGAAAAGAAATTTAGTACGATTAGAAAAAATTTAAAAAAAATTTTTTTAAATCCAAAATAATCGAACAAAGTTGTTTTCAGTGTTGTTGATGTGAATATTTTTATGCTTCTAGAACAATACTGGAAAAAATTTAAAATAAACAAAAGAAAATCAAAAAGAATCAAAGGTAATTAAAACCATTTTTTTGTTATTTTTTTTAATAATCGTAAAAAATCATAATTTTTTTTCGATTATTTTTTTAATTAGTTGGAAAATAATCATCTAAAAATTAAAGTAATTGGTAATCAATCATTAAATGGATTCTTAAGAAAATAATTAATCAAACCGGTAATCATTACGATTAGTAATCATTATTTAACAGGTCTGATAATTACCTACCTTTTCGTCAGGTTCGTTAGGTTTTGGGTGGGTCAGACCACGTTCAATCCCTTCTCTAAATACAGCACTGTTCCTGAATTGCAAAATTTTTGAACTAGAAATGGAATTTTTTGAATTTAAAAGGTAATTCTGAACTTGAATTGACAGTTTCATGAATTGAATTGAATTGAACATTTCTGAACTTAAGTTGTAATTTTCCTAAAATCCAAATTGAAGATCTGAACTGGAATTTAAAATGTCTCCACTTGAATTGTACAATTCTGAATTTAAATTGAGAATTTCTGGACTTGAGTTGAAAATTTCAGAAATTGAATTGTATTTTTTTGAATTTGAAATAAAAATTTTGATGTTGAATTGAGACTTTCTGATCTTGAATTGTAATTTTTCTTAATTTGAAATGGAAGTTCTGGGATTGAATTGAAATTTTCTGAACTTGAGGGGTTATTTTCTGAATTTCAAATGAAAATTTTGAACTTATATTGAACTTGAATTGTAACTTTCTGAATTCCAAATATAAATTCTGATCTTAAATTGAAATTTTTTGAACTTGAATTGAAACTTTTTTAACTTGAAATGGAAATTCTGAACCTGATTTGTTATGTTAAAATATTATCTAAAGATTTTAGTCAATAATCAACTCTCAATAATCGATCAGCAATATCTTTATACTTTTTTGCAGCTGCTCTCGAAGAGGACTGCATCGATTTCCAAGGAAACTCAGTTAATCATGGTATGCTCTATGTGCCGGGACCGGGCGTATGCAGTTTATGCGTCTGCTATCATTCAGAACCGCTGTGGTGCAAGGCCATCTACTGTGATCCGCCCTACGTAAGTTTTTGTCTATCGACTACTAAAGACTTCACAAATAAATTATATAATTTCCTCATTTCCATACAGTTCTGCAAAAACTTTCGCGTTGGCGAACGTTGTTGTGAATTCGAATGTTTAGATCCACCTGGAGAGGATAATAAATATCAGGTGAAATTGGGCGGTGCTCAATAAATTGTAAAATTTATTTATTTATAAACAAAACTATTTTATATATTTCAATTTTTATTTAGGAGCGCATGCGCAAACGCGCTGAAATTCTAGCCGGCAATGCCACCGCAACGGTACATCACATTTCACCATTCGCCGTATCCACCATAGTGCTCACCGTTCTATCGAATAGCATTTTGAATTTATAACTTGAAGTAAATTTATAATTTCAACAAATTGGTGAACGTGGTTGGTGAACTAAAGCAGTTTAAGGAAAATATTATATATAACAATTATGCTGGTGGAAAAGAAAAGCGCCTTATACGGAGAGCAGCGACTTTGCAGTTGACGGTGGTGTAGTAAAGAGAATTTTTGCAAAATTTGTGCGTAAATAATTAATAATAATAAATATATAATTGTAGTAGATATCGTTTAGTATATATGCGAATGAATTTAGCACACCTTTTATATACTTCAAATAACAATAATTTAGTGCGGCAGTCAATATAAATAATTATAAAAACAAAATAAATTCAATTTGTTAATAACAAATAAATAAATAAATAAACCCCAGAAATTATATAAAACAAGCCTTCAAACTCTGTATTTAACTAGTAAAATCGATTCAAAAGAAAGTTCGTAAAAGATTAGAAGAATTTTTATTATAAAATATGATAATAATTTTGAGAAACTAACGAAACATCCTTAAAAATTTAAAACAAAAGTTATAAACAGATCGCAAGAAAATTATCTAAAAGCAGTTTATAAAAACCGATGAACAATATCACTTAAAAACTAATAATAATAACTATAATTTATATCGACTACTACTAAGTTTCGCTAAGCATAACTAAACACAGATTTAAAAAAAATTAATTACAAGAAGAGTATTCTCAAAACTTTGACTTTTGTTTTGAAGAAACTAAAAATCAATGAAGAAATTTTATTCTCGCATTCAATCCAGAGACCTGTTAAATAATAACTATCATTCCTCTTGATTGCTACTTTCATTAATTATTTTCTTGAGAATATATATGTTTAAGCGACATAAGCTGTAGTCATTTCTTTCGTTTATTTCATTTGTATTGCATGAAATTCGCAATCAGCTAATGAAATATTCGAAAGATATAGTTTATGCTTTCCGATCCCAAATCGGGGTTTTTCACACCGAAAATGAGGAAGCCAATCCCGCGCAATGCCTCAGAGCCAACAGTGCTCGCCCCCAATTAATAAATACAAGGTGTAACAGGTGCAACGCACCCCACTTCTATATAGAACAAATCATAATATATAAATAAAATAATTAAATAAATATTACTCAAAGGTTGCCCCTTATGCAACATGTGCTCCGCACCCCCCGTTCTACTCTCTGAACAAATAATAAAATAATATACAAAAAAATAACTCAAAAAAAACTACTCGCCCTCCATAAAGCTTAGACATGGTCCTTCGAGCCGGATTCGAACCGGCGACTTATGAATCTCACTAGACGACTAAGCCGTCTAGGGGGGGAGTATGTTTAAGCGACATAAGCTGTAGTCATTTCTTTCGTTTATTTCATTTGTATTGCATGAAATTCGCAATCAGCTAATGAAATATTCGAAAGATATAGTTTATGCTTTCCGATCCCAAATCGGGGTTTTTCACACCGAAAATGAGGAAGCCAATCCCGCGCAATGCCTCAGAGCCAACAGTGCTCGCCCCCAATTAATAAATACAAGGTGTAACAGGTGCAACGCACCCCACTTCTATATAGAACAAATCATAATATATAAATAAAATAATTAAATAAATATTACTCAAAGGTTGCCCCTTATGCAACATGTGCTCCGCACCCCCCGTTCTACTCTCTGAACAAATAATAAAATAATATACAAAAAAATAACTCAAAAAAAACTACTCGCCCTCCATAAAGCTTAGACAATATATAACTACTAATTACCATTCATTTTCATTCTTAATGGTAGTATGCCAATTGATTAAGCAATTTTTTTCATTTATAATCTTTGAAGATCAGTGAAAAAAACTAACAAATAAAAAAAAAATTATTACATTATGTGCAATGATTACTCGCGATTAATTTCTAGTTTAAATGATTACATTCAAATTGACTAAAAAAGCTTAATTGAAAAAAATTACTAGATTTAAAAAAATGTATTACATTCCATACTATTAATCAGTACCATTATTTTTCATTTTCAATGATTATGTTGCAATCGATTAAAATTTTTATGAAATCATAATTTTCCACGATTATTCAAAAAATTAAGAAATAATAAACATTCAGAAATAACAAAGATGAGTGATTATGTTGCAAATCATTATATATATATATTTTTTTTCAAGTTACATTTTTTGCGAACATGGAAAAAAATGAAGAAATAAAAAAAAAATGTATTACATTCCAAATAATGATTAATTTAAACTGTATTAAATTCTTAGTGATTATATTTTAATTGATTAAAAGGATTTTTTTAATTCATAAAATTTACGATTATTGAAAAATAAACATTGAAAATTAATACAAAAATATTGATTATATTCCATACAATGATTAATTAAACACATTTTTTAAATCATAATTTTTTACGTTTATAGAAAAATTTAATATTTCAGTTTTTTAAATTGTTTTTCAAGTCATAATTGTGAACGAATATTGAAAAAAAAATTGCAAATAGCTTAAAAAAATTATTATATTCCATAAAATGATTATTTACCATTATTTTCTAATTTTAATGGTTACATTAAAGCTGACTAAATATTTTTTTAGTCATAATTTTTCACGTTGTTAAAAAAATTAAGAAACAATAAAAAAAATGATAACTTTCCATACACAGATTAATTACCACTGTTTTCCATTGTTAATTGTTATTGATTAAAATTTTTTTTGTTCCAATCATATTTTTTTACGATTGTAAAAAAAAATTTTATATTTCAATTGATTACATTTTATTTAAATCATACTTGTCCACGAATATTGAAAAACAAAATTAACAAATAATTTAAAAAAAAAATATTTTATTGCCATTATTTTCCATTTTTACTGATTCAAAAGAAAATTAATAAATAAATTTTTACATTTGATTAAAAATATTTTTTTTAATCAAAAATTAAAAAAAAAAATTTATAAAGAATAAAAAAAACCAAAAACAATAATTTTTTAAATTATTTATTACAATTTAAAATTTTTTTTAATCTTGCATTTTTTGGATTTTTTCAATAAACTTTAACTTTCTTAAAACATTAAAATTGAATTTTTTTTAATTGTCACCAAGTATTAATTGCTGGCTTCTAAAAACTTTTGAAATAATCATTGTCAATTAAGAAAAGCTTTGAACCATTGGATCCTCTTTATTATTTAACAGGTCTTATTCAATCTTTGTTTATATATAAGTATAATAATAATGACCAGGGACCGAAATAATATATTTTTTTTTTTTTTTGAATTTTAATAAAAACAAAAACAATAATAATTTGATAATAAAAAAGATGTATTCTTGATTTTTGAGTGCAACTTTATCAAGCTTGTAAGCTTAGGACTATTTTTATGAAATTACTTTCTTACGTTTCGCAAAATATCCGAAAAAATAATTGCCAAACTTAAACTTCTTTTAGGCAAAAAGAAAAGTTAAAAAAAAATTAATTGTCAAGCTGACTCCGAAGTTTAGGTAAAACTAACATTTTTATTCGTTGTTTTGAAGAATTTAGAGTCCAAGTCAATTAACTGATTACAAAGCGAGTCCCCGCATGTGTAATCCTGAAACCGGCAAAATTGCCTTAATTTTTAAGCAAATTAGTATCTTTGACTAAGGAAATCATTTTCATGGCAAAAAAAAAGTTTATATAAATTTGGGCGTCAGCTCAACAAATTATTAAATCAAAACTTTTGAATTTAGTTAAAATTTAAAAGTTAATTGAATGAATAAAAACGTAATTTAAAATTTTCTTATTTTAACTATAACAAACTATTACACTTTTATTTTTAACTTTTTTAATAAATTTTCGCTTTTTTTTTAAGTCATAAGAGTTGAGGTCACTGAATAATACTACTGTGAGTCAATCAGTCTTTTCTTTGGACATCTACATATTCTCCTTATTTAATACCTTCATTGGTTTTAGGTTGATCAAATAACTAATTATAAAACAAAAAAAAACTAACTTCGATACCCAATAAAATAAGCTAAAGGTTCTTTTCGTAGATTACTTCATTTCGGTTTCTTAAGTAGTTTAGAACAACATATCTACTTCAAGGACTAACAAAGGAAAAAATAAACAAATCATTTATGTACTAACGTAATTCAACATTAGTAAATATCATTTTCGACATGAAAACATTTTGGTACTAGGAAAAATTGCGAAGAAATAATTATAGAAAATGAAATGGAATCAAAAATAGTTTGTATATCTCTCGAGGGCATTTAATTTTTAATAAGTTTTGTATGCAATTGGGAACACTTGTTTGAGTTACTTTTGTAAAAGGGCAACCTAAATTGTTAAATTTAAATTTTTTCTCGAGAGATATAAAAAAATATTGTAGGAAATCGCTGTCTAATAAATAAAATGTGAGCCACTGTATGTCGGACGACTGAATGCAAGATCGCCATAACTCGATAGCTCGTTTGAAAACACACTTTGTCAAGAGCTTAGATGTCGAAAAAGAGTATTTTGAATGCTAATGTAAAAAAAGAAAATCAAATATAAGTGCAGCTGCAAAACTAGATTTGTGATAAATATTGCGTTGTGAATTTCGATTATTCGAGAATTTAAAACTTTTTACGAGAGGTATGATATTTCAAAACAGTTTTGTAACTTTAGTACCAGAGAGTGCAACTTTGAAATTGTCTAAAATTTTATTTTTAAAATGGTAGTTCCTAACATTAAATTTCAAACTCAAAAAGTCTAAAAAAATTTTGAAAAATATTTGTGCGACCCTTTTTCTATGTTTTGTAGCCTTGGCTCATAAATCGGGGGTAATTTTTAGAGACATCTAGTCGGACTTTGGTTTATTGAAAATGCGTATGCTGTAAAACTGCATGCTCGAGTAGTTTGAATTCTTTTTTTTTTTGGAAATTTTGGAAATATCGTAAATTTTTCAAATTTAAGCACAAAGTTTTTTTAAACAAAAATTAACGGTCTCAGAACTGCAATCGAAAATTTTCAAACACTTCTAAAAAAGGTAGATATGAGTGCACTTAGTATTTTTGAAATATCGTACATTTTCGTAACTTTAGCACATATGTATGTAAATCAAAAGTAGTTCCTAGCGATATCTAAGTTTCACTTTGTTTTAGCGAAAATGCGGCAGTTCTAAATGTGCATACTCAAAAAGTCGCCAACATGTTATAACTTTTTTTTGAAATATCGTAGGTTTTAATAATTTAAGCACAAAGTTATAAAACGCTTTTTTAACAAAAATGGGAGCTTTGTTTTACCAAAAACAAACAGTATTCAAATTAAAAAAATTTCATACATTTTTGGAAAAAGTTTTGAAATAAATTTGTTCGATATTTTTTATATATCGTAAATATTCGTAACTTCAGCTTATAAATCAAAGGTAATTCCTAGCGATAAGAGGGTTGAACTTTGTTTTAGTGACAATTGGTAAGCATGCTCGAAAAGTTTCAAAATTTGACCTCTTTTTTTTGCGAAGTTTTTAAATATCGTAAATTTCAAAAATTAAAGCATAGGTTTCAAAACTTTTCTCAACAAACCTAAATAGCATGTCAAACTCGAAAAGTTTAAAAAACGTATTTAAAAAAGTTTTGAAATATATGTGCGCTAATCCCTGGTTTTTTGAAATATCCTAAATTTTCGTAACTTTATCTCATAAGTCCTAGCGATTTCAAAATTGAACATTGTAAAACTTTAATGCGTAGGATATCAAACTGCATACTCAGAAAGTTTCAAAAATGTTTGAACTCCTTTCTTTCAGGTTTTCTGGAAAAATCGTAAATTTTAAAAATATATACACAAAGTTTCAAATATTTTTCTTATAAAAAGGGGAATTTTTTTTTAATAAAAAGTTAACAAACTTGAAAAGGCTCAAAAACTTTTTTAAAAAACTTTTGAAGTATAAGTACTTATTTGTTTTGTATTTTTTGAAATATCGTAAATCTTCGTTACGTTAGCACATTAATCAAAAGTAATTCCTATCGATTTTAAATTCAATACTTTGTTATACTGGAAATGCGTAAATGTTTGAAACAAGTTTGTGTGAAATATCGCAAAAATTCTTTGTAATTAAAATTAAGAAACATAAGCCAAGGAAAAACTATGTATTTAAAAATTCTTTTTCAATACTTAGTTCTGAAATTTTGCATAAGTTTGCTCAAAGCGCGTTTTTGCAGCAAAATTCTTATATACGCAGTTCCTTTGATTAACCTGAAGTGGCACTTTTGAACCGGCAGCCGAGTTAGAGCAATATGGCGCTCACCAGTCCATATCGAAAACTATAGATCAAGCATTTCAAACGTACACAGAAATCGCACTTTTACGTAAAAGCTTTTTATGCACACTTTTATTATCTACATACATATTTAGTAATCAAAAGTATGTATATAAATTTGTATATAAATTCAATTTGTATATAAAACTAATTTGTAAATAAAATGAACAATTTCGAAGTCAATAGATAAATGCATTAAAGCATTAAAAACACCAACATTTACAGGCATTTTACATAGTATACATACATACATACGTGCATATGTATTAAAAAAAAGCATATAAGCGTACATACATATATCATTTAAAATAAATAAATTTTAATAAGTAAATAAATGGCTTTGAAATATATAGTAGTTTTAATTATAATTCTGATATTTAATGCAAATTAATATATATATATATATATATTCAAATATATATAACGAAAATTATAATAGAATTCAACATAGCAGATATTTTTGTAATAATAATTATTAAACTAATAAAAATTAAAAGTTAAACAACTAGATATTAATGCTAATGCAACTATGAAATAATGGGAATAATCTTGATTGAAATATTCAGGCAAATATATTTAGTTGCACAGTCATTTCAAACATTTTTCTTATTATTTGGTAAATTAGAGCTGCCTTGCGTTCTAGAAAATATTTTAAAATTTTCGGTCAAGTAGTTATACCCCACTGCAAAATTGAACTTATATATCTTTTCGGATATTTGCTGATTTTCGATTAAAGTTTGGTTTCACCCGAACTTAGATTTCCTTACTTGTTCTGTCTTGGTTTTGATTAGTTTTTGATGTAGTCACAAGTCACAATTTTAAACTGCAATTTCGCCATTTCCATTTATTGGAAAAAAATTGGATCCCTCCCCGAAAGTGTTTTCTTCACCCGTCCTGAAGTCAGCCTTCAATATATTCTTTTTTTTGGAAATATACATCCCCATTCGGATCCAGATAACAATCATCAGAATATATGGAAACTTCCAATGGAGGCGTATAAACCTTCTCTGAGCCTCTCACGCTTTTATCTAAAGTGTTATAAAACCATAAATTATAAAGCGGCTGAAATCGTTTAAAAAAAGATCCAGAATGCTGGAATCCGTGATTGATGGAAAAGGTCTGATTGTTTTCTTACAGGGTTGGGTCACTTTGAATTAAAAACTTTTAAAATAAAAAATTTTAATTTATTTGTTATTCAAACAAATTTGAGTGATGAGTGAAATATTATTGGTTATTCAAACAAATTTGAATGAAAAATAAAATTTCAATTTCTTTTCAAGCTTTTGAAAATAAAAAATAACACATCGAGGTACTGCAAAATTATACCCGTATGTGCATATAGACATAATGCATATTTCTAAAGATTTTTTTGGTTATTTCTGTATAAATTGAGATGAACTGAGTTTATTTGATTCAATTTCGGGATCATTGCTGCACAAAATAAGGCTACTTAGAAACTACTTGGTGGTTTTCAGGGTGATTTCGGGAAAGTTTTAGTGATAGTTTTGCGACTTTTTCAGCACCATTTCGTAATTGATTGATGGATTATATTAACACTTTTTTGGGTCCATATTTGAATTATTTTAGGGATCATTGTGGGATTTTTTCAAAGAAATTACTCCAAAAAAGTCTCGTAATGATTCTAAAATAGTCCCGAAAACAACACCGAAATGACCCGGCAAAGCCCACAGCAAAATTCAGCATATGTCCCGAAAGTACCCTGAAAAGGTCACAAAATGGTTCCTAAAACTATCCCGAAAACAACGAAGAAATCCCGCCAAAAGCCTTATTTTGTCCAGCAATGGTCCCGAACTTGCATCCAGTCAACTCAGTGATTCTCAATATAAACAGAAATAACAAAAAAAATCTTTACAAATACACATTACGTCTATATGCACATACGGGTATAATTTTGATGTATCTCGATGTGTTATTTTTCATTTTCAAGAGCTTGAATACAAATTGAAATTTTATTTTTAATTCAAAATTTTTTGAATAACCAATAATATTTCACTCATCACGCAAATTTTTTTGAATAAAAAATAAGTTTTTATTGGTTATTTTTTCGCCACTCGTCACTAAAATTTTTGAAAAAGCCATGACTGGTTTCTTACTGTAGTGTAGGAAGTCGTAATACTAGTCCAATGGTATATAGAAAACTCAGAATAACATAAATTATGCCATAAATTTTTCTGAGGGGTTTTTAGAATATATATGTATATATATATTCAGTACAATTTTTATCATATCCGAGTAATATTTGACAAGCAATAATTTGGTGAACACAGCCTAACGGCTTAGAACTCTCGCGAGGGTGTCAAAAGGTGTCTGAAGCGAGCCTGCCCTCCAGTAGCTAATAGATTTAAATGTTTTATATAATTATTGCTCGAGAAATTTTACTCAATGGGCCCTAACTGAAAATTTCACGTTAGTACCAGTTTTCACCAGCCTTTTCACTTATTCTTGAAACACTAACGGCCACTTTCATAAAGGCCGGTTAAGCCTAATCGCCGATTAATTTGACAGCTAACCGTACAAAATACGTCAATTAAACTCTGGTTAGCAGTTACCGGCTTTTATGAAAGCGGCCCTAAAGAGGAAATGAGTTACTTCTGAGTATTTAAAAATTTTTGAAGATTTTAATATATGGTTCTAGGGTCTTTCATTCTGATTTGAAATCATTTCAATCAGAAAAAATGTTGTTGCACTGTCTTATTCACACTAAGGCCACCAAGAAACAGTACGCTATATTCTAACTTTAACTCCAGGCCATGTAATAGTATACGTCTCATATAAAGCCATGACAACTTTGCAAAGAGTTCTCAATATAAAATTTAGCTTATAAAATAAAATGAAGTAAAAAAATATGTAAGTAAGTATTTAGTAGTTAAGGAAGCGTAACAATGCAAATAAAATATCTAACAAAAACACATCAATGAAACAACAAAAAAGTAAATCTTACTATAGTAAAAACTAATTCGATTTAAAAACAAACTTACGCCGACCTAAAAAATAACTTTAATAATGAAGCTTTAGCAATTATAAATAAAATAAAATATAAATATAAAATATATTTCTAAACAAAATACGCTTTTAAATTCCGTTTGAATCAACGAAGAATCGTAGAAAATATTTAAATGTGAACAAAGCATAAGAAATAGGCATGGGCGTAGGCAGTTGCCAACTGAGGCGCAAAAACACCTTAAATTGCAAGATTTTAAAGTAACTCCTCAAATTTGTTTTAATAACAAAACGATAAAATAATAACAAACACATTTTAAAATTTCTTATCATAATGGCCCGTAGTTATAGTCAAATTAAAATAGAGCAAACACAGGGTAACCTTGCAAAACATACAAAATTTCTTCAAACCACCAACCAATCAAATTTTTTTCATAGGGGACCCTGTTACATTTCATTTTAGCTAAAATCTTTGTTTAAGATGACTATGATTGACCAACATTTTAAATGTCTTTTTAAGTTAAGTAAAGATTTTAATTAAAACGCGTGTTAATAAACGACTATGATTACGGGCCATTTTGTTTAAAAAATAAACTCAACGCAAACTGAGTTCTGCGTGCGCCCATAAACATAGGTAATGTTAGTTAAATTCAACAAAAAAACTCATAACTGTGGTCTTTTCGAACAAAAAAGTAGATTTAAGGTATACTTGTTGTAATAATGAAAAATATAAATTTAACAGTCAAAAATACAAAAACAAAAAATGAGCGAATACCAAAAAAATATTAAATATTAAAAAATATTAGCTAAGAAGTTTATTTAAATATTAAAAAAGCATTTTAATATAAGAGAACTAAAGAAAAATTTAAAAATAAGCTTGGATAAACAACAACCAAACGAAAATCTGCAATATTATTGCATATATCGTATATAGTAGCAGGGTGCTATCATGGTCGAAGGGTTTTTTTTTGAATGGAGTTTGCCTATCATTTCATCATATCAAATAAGTTTTTTGTTTATATAACTTATTATACATCTTAGTGATCGCCAGGCCCAGACCAATACTGTTCTGTAAAGTAGGAGTCATGAGAATGGTATGGTTATGGTATGGGCACTATCCCATGAGCCTTGGCTAATTCTGTTCTGAATTTTTGTTTTGGCATAATATGTAACTATGTTTTGTTTGGCTCCGCAGGCCATCAGTTCTAAATACATATGTAACTAACCTATATGTTCTGAAGAGAAACATAAGAATCTCGTCCTCTTTTTATCTAACCGACATTAAATGTTAAAAAAAAGTCCAAAAAGGGTGGAAAACCTTTGCTTTGGCTAGGAAAATACTGAAAAATATTAATAATATTATTTTTGTTAGCTATCACAGTTTCCTTCTCCGCAAAATTCGGATCAACGTCTATCCAGCTAAAGTACTGTTTTAGGAGTGCACCAATTTTTTACACGAAACTTTTTTAGATCAATTCTCATTCTAAGCGTCGGGACCAATATCAAATTGCAGATGTTTTTAAGAAGGTTCTTCGTGTAGCTGGTTGCAATCCTAATGCACAGACTCATCCAAATTTAAGTTGTGAATGGGATCCCACTGCATGTTTTAAAGCTAGTCAGTTGTTCTAAGGCAGGCTTACTCACTTTCGTTGACTTACACAGGATCCATCTCACTATCTAAGACATTCCATACTTCAAAATATCGGGCGATTCTGAACCAGCTCAAAAGTTTTGCTACAGACTTGGCCAGATCTGATTCCAACACAGCCTGCAACTTCAGTCTAGAAATGTAGAATGCTGAAGATAAAAAAAGAAATAGTTCACAAATTACTATATCTAAGAGAGTTGTATTCCATAAATAAAAAAGTTAAGTTTTTCTGTTTGGCGCTCATACACGTTCACCGAAGGTTTGCGCTGGACGCCGAAGAAGTGACAAAGATTTTTATGAGAAAATCTAGATAACTTAACTTTAACTTAGAACAAGTTTTATTATTCAAAAAATAGATTTACGTATTTGAAATGCAGACAGCTTGACGATTACTTTTTTTTGTTGTTTGTGTGAACAATTTTTTTAATACGAATTTTTTGATTAAAACATTTTAAAAGAAATCCTGGCTATGACCCTGTTATATATGTTTACTTTTATTTCTTTGCGTTTCAAATTAACAATAAAAGTGATGCGCATGATATTGTATAAAGAAGACCAATTTGTTGTTGCGCCGAATGAGTTCTTTTATAAAAAGAATATCCAGAGAAGGCTGTGAGTAAAATTTTGCTTTAAAAGTAAGTAAATAAAAACATTAAAAAGTAAACAAAATAATAAAACAAATATCAGTGTAAATAATATAAAAAGCATAAAAATTAATATGCCAGAAAGCTATTGAAATGAGTACATAGTAGGAAAGAGAAAATACAGATACGATTTGATAAATTAAAAAAATAAAATTATTAAATAAAATACCATAATAAATATTGAAACAGAAATTAAGAAACGAAAAATGTTAAGAAATATTGCAAAAAATTGTATTTCCTTTAAAAACATTGCGTAAACCTTTCAAGGACATTATCTGGTAACGAAATAAACTCAGCAGCGGGTGAAAGGCACAGACGTATGTAGTAAAATGTACCTGTAAGGATGCTTAGATCATTTTCAACCTTCAGCTCCAACGCGAAAAGATCGTTTTGTGCATTTTTCCGAGGTTTAAGATACAAGAGAAGTTGTTGTATACTTCCAGGTAATAATTTTTTACCCTCACCTTATGAAGTTTCCAAAAAAAAATTTTTTTTTGTGTGTCACTCTGTAAGAATAGCGAAACTCGTTCTCTCTCTCTATCACTTCTATGACTCATTATCGATTTTCAAACGACACATTTTAGTAATATTAAAAAGTGACATTTTTGTTACTCATATAATAATACACAAATTATATTTATTTATTTATTCTTATTTTTTTGTAATACATGGTGCTTGATTTTAAATAAATTTGAACAAAAGCTAAATTCGACATGATATTTAAATATATATAGACAAAATGTGACATGTATTAACAGTTTACAACGAAGAATTACTTATTGAAAGGTTCAAATAGAAATGTTATAAAGGAAACCCAAATTTCTATGTTTTACAGAGTGCCGGAAAAATTTCCTATTTTTAAAATTTCTAAGAAGTCAAAATTCAATGCAGGTGGGGAAAATTTAAAACTTAATTTTGTGATATGCTTTAAGCGCACTCTTCTGGGAGAAGGGAAGAGAAAATAAAATTGTATTATTAATTTTAATCGGTATATTTTTTTTTTTAATATCTAACTGTAGTAAGAGAAATATAATAAAACAAAAACAAACGTATTCAAAAATAATAAAATAGATATGAAAAGTTAGTATAAGTAACAAAAAAAAAATATAAAAATTTACAGATTTTAAAACAAATAGTATTCATATCCAGCCATCTTATAAAATCAATAATCCTTGGTAAAAGTCCAAAAAAAAACAACAAAAAGTGGGCTTACGAATTCAAAAATTAAGAAAGCAACTAAATCAGTGATCATTTAGAAATTTAAAAGAAAAAACTGAAAACTATAAATAAATAATAACATTTACTAGTAAACTTGAAGCAGAAAGAAAAGCCAACTTAACAAATTATAGCAAACTTTTGTCAATTTAAAAGCAAAAAAGTCAAAAACGAAAATTCAAATTAATTGTCTTGGAGCAGTCGAATTTTTTGTAATGATTTAAAACAAACAAATTGAAATTGAAACAGAAAAAATCCACACAAAACAAAACGAAGACAAATATTCAAATTAAATACAGACAGAAGATAAAAATAATTATTAAATTCAGAAAAAAGTTTAAAAAAGTAATAAGTTTAAACAATTTTTTTCTTTTAATTTGCGCATGTATTATATTTTTTGCGAAATATTGAAAACTGAAAAAATTTCAAAAACAAAGCAACACTTTTCAACACCGTAATTAAAATTTGTTTGAAAGCTTACCAACAAAAAACACTTGACTTCTTTGGCATACTTACTAAAAGTAAATAAAATTAAATATTTGAAAAAGAATTATGGCAGCACTTCTTACAATATTTATTAATAAACAATAACAGAAACGTTTTAAACTTAAGTATCTCATGTGAATCGAATATTTAATAAATAATAAATAGAAAATAGAAAATTTTCACACCAAATAAAGTCTCAATGCAAAAAAAGCAATATTTGTAGGTATTTTATTTCTATTAGAATAAGGTAAGTATCACAAAAATACGACGTAAAATACCATTCATTTGTTATCGACATTTCCATATCTTATTTGGTTTTTCTGAATTTAAGATAGCTCGGTTAAAACTTTTAAGTGGCAACACTACAAGTGTAGAATAGCTTAGATTATAGCAGCTTAATTTTATGTGCACAAAATGTCATAGAAATGTACGAAGACGTTTACGAGATGTTAGCGGATATGTCGAAAAATAAATATATACAATGGGATAGGTGGCAACCCTAGGAAATATTTTTGTTCAAATACGATCTAAAAACCTTTCCTTTCATTTTAAATAATTTCAAATAGGTGGCAACTCCGTTTAATATCTAGAGGAGCAGTACTTAAATAGGAGAGCTTGAAGTGTAGCATGTTACCTATATTCAAGACTTTATCCAAATGAGTGAAGTCGTTTTCAAGATAGTAGCAATTATGAAAAAAATAAAATAAAATGGGGTTAAGTAAGAACCCTAGATGGCAACCTCAGCTGTAAATATTTTTTTTTAAATACGAACTAAAAAATCTTTCGTTTGATACCAATATTTCCATGCCTCCCTCAATTTTCCAAAATTTGAAAAAGCTGGCAGCCCCGTAAAATATCCCTAGTGGCAACACTTTTGGAGGAGAGCTTCAAATATAGCATGTTAACTATGATCAAAATTTCTGTCAAATGGGTTAATCTGTTTTCGAGATAGTAGCAAAAAAAAAAAGTTGATTTAGTTCAAATGCGAACTAAAAATCTTTCGAGTCATACCCATATTTCCATGACTTCTCCAATTTTTAGGAATTTCAAATAGGTGGCAGCCTCGTAAAATCTTCCCGGTGGCAACGCTTACGTAGGAAAGCTTAAAATGTAGCATATTGGCTATATTCAAAACTTCAGTCAAATGGGTTAATCCGTTTTCGAGATAAAAGCGAGTATGCAAAAAAATTAATATAATGTGATTGAGTGGCAACCCTAGGTGGTAACAACACCTTGAAATGTTTTTTTTTTCTTTAAATATGAAGTAAAATACTTTAGTTTGATACCCATATTGCGAGTCTCACTCAGTTTTTTAAAAATTTCAAATAGGTGGCAACCAGGTTAAATTTCCCTAGTGGCAACACTTATGTAGTGAACCTTGTAGTGTAGCATATTGTATATATTCAAAAATTTATCCAAATGAGTCTAGTCGTTTTCGAGATAATAGCGGATATGCAAAAAAATAATAATGGGTAAGTGGCAAAAATCAGATAGGTAGCAACCCTATAATAGCATCCTGATTGCCAACTCCTAGTTCAAAGTCTTTAGAATGAAGCACAATATCAACAACAAAATTCATCCAACCATACATCAATAGCCTGTTGTCTTTATTGCAATCGTCTGCTTAGGAAATAAGCGACACCCCTTCCGGTGAAGCAGGGAGCATCGAGATGTTATAATAAAACAAAGGCGGGGATAGGACACCGCCCTGTGGCAGCCCTTGTTGAATCCTGCTAGGTTTTGGTATTTCTTTTCTGCTTGCCACAGACTACTGACGACTACTAGACCCAACGTTTGAGCAGGGAGGAGAGGTGAATCCTTCAAATCGGTAACTAGATTGACGTTGTCAAACAGTTTTAGGCGGCCTGACATGAGGTCTTTTTTAGTTGAAGTGCTGTGAATTTTACGGAACCCATGCGGATAATGAGCTAGCAACAGCTTAGCGGTGTAATAAAGGAGTAGGACTGTCTCCAATGTCTTTACTACTGGCGATCTCCAAGGTCAAAAAGTCGCACGTGTTCGCTGCCCAGTGCTTCTGCCTCGAAAGAATTCCTTAATCGTACCTGTCGGTATGTAAATAGCTGAGTCCAAATCAACGGTCATGCGAAACCTTCGCTCCCTTGCTCATGTGGCTGACGGTGTGGGAAGAGCAGCGAAGGAGCTTTCTATGAACTTACGAAATCCGCCCCAATCAGCTTTGCTAAAGTTGATGTAGACACGGTTTTTCAAAGTGGTGAAGTAGATTGGCCGTTCGATAGAGAGAATGTTTGGTGCAAAAGGTCCGATGCAAGGATTTAACAAAATTATGCTATAGGTCTCTCTTCCAGGCACGCTATGTATTGATGTATGTACAAAGCAAATGAAACTCTTCATTTATTTTTTACGAATTCAGCACATAAATTTTATTTTCTTTGAATGCCATTTATTTTATATTCATGTATGTATGTATGTAATACGAATATGCTGCATTAGCAATATCATCATATCAATATTCAATTGAATTTGCATTACTTACATACTAACATTTAGTATTACGAAGCTATATATAAAAAAAAAAACAAAAAAAAAGAGAATATCAAAAGTTCGTTCTCTAGATTTTTCACGTTCATATTTTCTATTCAATTTTACGAGCGCTTGAAACGCTTGCGAAACTACAGTACATATCATCTTAAATACTAGTTATATTTATAATATAAAATAATTAGGAAAAAGGATTTACTAATTTTTAGGAAACAATAATAATTTGAAACAAACACAAAATTGGCTTTTTGAAGTAAAAAATATATAATTTTTGAACAATTCAAAAAATATAAAAAAAACCAAAAAAACATTATGCTACATATTCTTATTTAATAGTTTTTAATAGCAAAAAAAACAGGGCTTAGCTTTAGCTCACTAAGAAATTTTGAAATCATAATATAGGATATTAGTGATAAAGTGAGGGAAGGCGTTTTCACAGTGTATGACTCGGTCAAAGTAGCATTTTGACTTAGATGGGCATGTTATTAAATTAAAAAATGTGTGTTCTTTTAACAGCCCCAAATATACCGATGTTGTCCGAGGCTGTACGAAACGTGTTCTTTGCATTATAAAAAAATGCATTTTGTAGTCAACTCCGACCTCTTGTTAATAAACAGCTGTATGTAGACTTAAATTTTAAAGTAATGCAAGTTTTAACAAAGGCTACTTTAAAGAAGAATTCCAAATAAAGCATAAAAGCCATACTTTCTTCTGAAAAATTTTATAAATGACAATAGAGTAAAATGAAGACCTGTAAAGGTCATATCCAAGATGGCCTATCGAAAGGTCAGAGAATACTTAACAACTTCTGGATAATATAATTTCTACGAGAATGCTTTTCTTGCCAAATATCGACGGCTGAGTAGACAACTAGTAGAGCTCTCGATAATCGATTTATAGATTTTCAGTAGCTGTGTCAAATAATTATCGATTATCACTAATGCTTTCCCTACCAAATATCGACGGCTGAGTAGACAATTAGTAGAGCTCTTGGTAATCGACTAGTCGTTTTATAGATTTTTAGTAGCTGTGTCAAAAAGGTATCGATTATCACTAATTGACTAATCGACTAGTCGACATAGTCTAGCATTTGAAAAAAAAAAAGTGCTTTCGCATTGCGGTATGGAGTAACCATCCTGATCTTCTACTCCTTCGATAATATGTAGGTGCTCTCAATATTTTCAAAACCCCGTATGATTAACTTCAACCCAGAATACAAAATTCATCAAAAATTAAATAGTTTCGTAATATTTTTTAGACACAATATTTGGCAAGATAACAAACAACAATTAGAGGAAAACTTGAATTAAGCAGCTTGCAAAACTACACGCAGCATAGCCTATGGGTTATGAGAGTGAGTGGGTTCGATTCTCCACAAGATCCTCTGGAAATAGCAAAACTATACGATTTAGTCTGACGAGAAATCGTGGCTGTTTTCGTAATAGTACTATAATTATAGCCTGTATATGTTTGTTGCTTTCAATTTTTCCTCTAATCAAAAATAATAATAATTAACTAAGAATTATTATCAACTGGTCTTTAGCTCGTTAAACTTCCAAAAATATTTTTTAAACATAAAATTTTCAATTAGTTTTTAAATTCATTTTATTTTTATGAATTTTGACGCTTAATACATAATTAAGTCTATATATAGTTGATTTTAATATCCATAGGGGTAGTAATAGTACTAGTACTTAGTTAAAAAATTTATGCAACTCTGCTATTTAGTTTAAATATTAATCAATTTTTTTTATGTACAAAGCCTACTTAACATAATTACGAGTTTATCTTAAAATGCTTGCTAAACGCCACTTAAACATATATGTATATATATACTAGTTATTAGTAGATATTATGTAATTAACGCCCCGCCCACAAAAAACATTAAGTATTTACATAATTTCAAATCCTCACTTCTACTGCTGCGCATCCTTTTCCCCACTAGGCGCTGCTGGTGGTGCTTGGTCTTTCATTGCATCAACTCTAGCCACAATTTTTAACGCTGGACCCAATTTCATGCCCATTGCATTTACCAAATGATTCTCTTTGAGCAACATCAACGCTTGCCCATCGATTTCTTGTTGCTCAAAATCATCCACATAATCATTACAACCAGGCAAATTACGTATGAAGTCGCAAACCTCAGCTACACTCCAATCGGCCATAGCAGGACGTTCTGCACAAGTGGCCGTTGATGCTGATGCATTTGTGGCTGGAGGAGCACCTGCTGCTACAGCAGCGGCAGCAGCTGCAACAGCATTGGCTGCCGCCACATTGGCGGTTTGTTGTGCATCCGCTGCTATGTTTGCGGCTACAACTGCAGCATTTTCTAATTTCGAGGCGTTGTTTGCATTGTAGCCACCGTTGGGTGTTGATGAATCAGTTTGCATTTTTTCTGGTGTTCCAGCATTATTGCCATTAGTACAAATGTCAGCCTTGTTGTTGTTGTTCAGTGTGTTGTCGTTAGTGTTATTTTGATTGCCTACTAAGGAGTTAGCATTGCTGCTTTGTGTTGGGGTTTCGGTTTGTTGTTCGCTCATAGAAGCCGAGGCCTTCGATTGGCGTGCGCAAATCAAAGAGCAGAAACGTTTCTTTTTCAATTTTGTTTTGTGTTCAGGTTTGCCACATTGTTCGCAAGCAATCATATCGGGTGGTAGCGATGTGGTACCGTTTGTTTGATTGACCGCGTTGTGCACTTCTTCGTCCAAAGCGGATTTTTTCTCTGCAAAAAGTAGGAAATAAGAGAGCTTAATGATGGGTAAGCTTATATAAAGTTTAAATAAATACTCACTGGGTGGCTCATCATCGGTATCCTTATCGGTGTAACGTTGTCTTGTCACCGGGAATGGTTCATTGGCCTCTTGTATGATGAAACCATCAATGACGTGAGTGAGCACATTGGGTTTGATCATGGCTTTAGGCAGATCCTTTTCTACTTTGACGCTGGACATGCTCGATGTGCTCTTAGGCATAGCGTTGTTGGGCATGCTAGTCGTTACAGAATTCGTTGTGGATTTAACAGGTGAAGCATTAGTTTCGTGCTCATTTGTTGAAGATGCGGCAGCTGTGGATTTTTCCGTCTCTGCTGTGGCAGCTTTAGTAGAGTCCTGAACGCGATTTCCAGGCGAGACTAGAGAAATAATAAAATTTATTTTGTTAATAATTAAACAAAACAGAAATAAATAGTCTGTAGGAGGAGCATCATTGAATTGCTCCCAAATAAAAAGGGCACCCACCTTTGATTGGCGTGGTGGAGTTGGTGGATTGTGTAAGTGATGTCACGTTAGCCACGTTTTTCGCCGGTGATGCAGCAGTCGATTGAGTGGCCGTGGGTGTGCTGGGCGTAGCAGCTGGCGCAGGTGTGGTATCCATTGGTTCTGCATTTGGCAAATGTGCCGACTTTCCAGTTGGCGTACCAGTCACATTTGTATTTGTGTTGCTAGCTTGCGTTTGTTGTTGTTGTTGCTGTGCGGCAGCAGTACCAGCGGCTGTTGATGAGGATGGTGATGCTGATGCAGTAACAGCTGTTGGGTGTTGGGGCGCGCTAACTTTTGGGGCCTCCATTGTAGTCTTAGCTGTGGCCACTGTTGCAGCCTCCTTTAAATCGTTGGCCGTAGTTGTAGCTGCTGCTGTTGCGACAGCTGTGGTTGCCGACGAAGCAGTAGAGCTATTTATACTAAGCAATTGATTGCTATTTGCTGACGAGCTGGCAGATGAAACTTGTATGGAGCGATTCGCTTCAGATGCAATGCTGCCCATTAGCGAGATTTGTGAGGATGTGCTCATGGCTAAAGCGTTTTTATATTGCTGTTGTAGTTGTTGTTGTTGGTGTTGTTGCTGTTGATGCTGCTGCTGTTGTTGTTGTTGTTGCTGCTGCTGCTGATGCTGATGATCATTTGCAAGACCTTTGAGCGGCGTGCCAGGCAGTGACGAGACCGAGGTCACACTACCACCAGCGCCGATATGCAAGGGCGATGACATTGTAGCTGTCGCATTTGCTGTTGTTGTGCTCGGCGACGCCTGTATACTGCCACCTATGGATGCGTTCATCATGGATGTGAGACCCAGCAGCGGACTTTGTGTGGGCGCTGAGGCAACGCTGGGCTGTGGCAGTGGTTGTGCGGCAGGTGGTGCCATTTGCGTTTGGTGTTGTTGTGCCTGTTGTACTTGTTGTTGCTGTTGATGCTGCGAAGCGGCTAACGTTGCTGCCAGTAAGCTTTGCTGTTGTTGTTGTTGTGCCGCCTGCTGTTGCTGCTGCTGCTGCAATTGTGCTGTCTGATTTATGCCAATGGTGCTGGTCACAAGCGGTCCACCTTGATTTGTTATTGTGACCACAGAAGTCGTCGGCAGCGTGGATGCTTTCGACTGATAAACGGCGTGTTGCTGCAAGGCGGCGTTAGCAGAGGACGCGATGCTTGATGGTGTTGAGGAAGAGGACACCGAAAATGGTACGCCACTAATTTGTTGTGCTAAGTGCGATTGTTGTTGTTGTTGCTGCTGCTGTGAATGTGCTTGCGCTTGTTGCTGTTGTTGTGGCTGTGTTTGTTGTTGTTGTTGTACCACAATCTGATGTATTATGTTTTGTTGTTGTTGCTGTTGGTCACGCTGCTGCTGCGCCTGTTGTTGTTGTTGTTGCTGCTGTTGCACCAATTGTTGTTGTAGTAATTGAGTTTGCAATTGTTGTTGTTGCGCTTGTTGATGTTGCGCAATAAAGGTTTGCGGTGTCACTTGTAGTTGTATTTGTTGTGGCTGCTGTTGTTGTTGTTGCTGTTGCTGCTGCTGCAATTGTTGCTGCTGTTGTTGTTGTTGCTGTTGCTGCATTTGTATAGCCGAAGCAAATTGTTGTTGGAATAAATGTTGTTGTAGCAGCGCTTGCTGTTGTTGCTGCTGTTGTTTTTGTATCTGTTGTATTTGTATTTGTTGCTGTTGTACTTGCTGCTGCTGCTGTTGTTGTTGTTGTTGCTTATCCACATGACCAGCAGCTGCGTTGGCCGCCTGCTGCAACGCCTGACCATTTTGTATGGTGATTTGTGGGCCAGCGCTCATTACAACCATTTTGCCGCCAGGTGTCACCACCTGATGCATAGTCGCGCCTTGTTGCAGCCCAGCTGCTGTGGCTACAGTTTGAGCTTTTAACTGTTGCGGCTGGCCATTTTCAGTCTTCATTGTTGGCAACGCTGGGCGTACCGGCTGCTGCTTGGTGCGCATCTTCTTCAGCAAACTTTGATTTTGTGCCGTTTGTGTAGAGACCGAACTGGCCGGGCGTATTTGTGGGCCATTCTGTGGCAGTATTTGCGGTATGCGGGCGACTTGCTGCTGCAGCTGACTAGCTGTGACCGCTTGTTGTTGCAATTGTGCGGCTGCGGCGACGACGGCCTGTGCAGTTTGTTGTTGTTGTTGCTGTTGCTGTACCTGCTGTTGATGAGTTTGTTGCTGTTTTGGTGCGAGTGCCTCGATTTGTTGACGCGGCTTTGCTGCCTGAGGTGGGGCGACATTGCATTGCAAAGTGATGGCTGTGAATATTAAGAGAAAAAATAATATTAGCTTTGGTCAAAATATCTAAAGGATTCTTTCTAAAAGAGTTTGGCAAAGAGCACTAATCGTTTCATTATCAATAAAAAATATAATTCCAGCCATGTTCAGGATCAGTTCTAGACCACTTCGAAATTATTTTAAGATCTTTTTCGGAATAAGTAAGGGATGTGCACTGTAGGAGCTTTTCTGCGATCTTTCGATATTACTTTCATTCTTTTAGGTATGGTTTCAGAAGCTTTTCGAATTAGTTTAAGGGAATTGTTTTGAGATAATTAAAAAAAAAAAATTCGGAATAAGTAGGGGATGTTTATGGTACGATAACAGGTTTGTCCTGGAACCTGTTCGGAAAGATTTCGGCTATGTTTGCATGTGGGGCCTTTTCTGAATTGTTTCGGAATATTTAAAAAAACTTCTTTGGAATGAATAAGGTGGTTTTTCTATAAGATAGCAGCCTTTATTGTTCAGATTTGTGTTCAGGCCTTTTCCGCAATCGGTTTGGGAGCCTTAGATATGACTTTTTTAAATTAACTAACTTTTCGGAATTCTTTCGGAATAATTTAAAGAACTTTTTTGGAATAAGTTCTGTAAGAAAGCAGGATTGTTCTGGGAATCTTTTTTGGGATCAATTCAGAATGATTTCGACATTATTTGTTTTATGTTTTTGCTGATTCCAATCTTTCCGGGAATAATTTCCAAGACTTTTCTGAATAAGGAGGTGGTATTTTCAGGACAATAACGGTGGTGCTCTTGGAAGTTTCCTGGGCTCTGTTTCGGTCGATTTTGGTATTTTTGTATTACTTTTCTAGATATTTTTAGTACGATTTCGGAATTATTTGAAGACCTGCAAAAAGCTTGATTTGACCTTCGATAATTTCGGAGTGGTTTCGGGAACTTTTTGGATTTATTTTGGTACAAAATCTTCAATTATCTAAGCATGATTTTGGGATTATCAAAGCTGCAATATTTGAAAAGGAAGCCATATCAAAAATACTCCGATTTGATTTCGAAAAACTTCTGAAAGCACTTCCAAAATGGTTGCGAGCCAGGAACAAATTAGTTCTATAAATGGTGCCGAAGTTATCTGGAAGTGGTCTTGAAGTAAAGAGCTTCCACCATCCCTAAAATATTTAGTGATAGTTGTTGTATTATTAGTAACAACAAAACACTTCCCGAAGTTTAAGAGAGCGGCACTAGCACCTTCTAGTCTTAGCCTCACTCCTTGGGAATGATTTGTTTTGCCCCTTGAACCCTTGGGTCGTGGTATAAGGTATACCTTTATATTCTAAGCCCTTTAACCCATTGTGGCCTATAACTCACATTTTAATACAAAAAATTCCCAACTCTGATTCCCAAACTCAAATATCACTTACGATTCTGTTGCTGCGCCTGTATGGTCTGATGTTGTGTCGGCTGTTGTATGAACATACTTTGTGTACCATCCGCTTGTGTGCCACGTATTATAATTGGATTCTGTAATTGCTGCAAACCATTCGACCAGAACGGCACCCATGGCCCAATTTGCATTTGTTGCGTTCCTGTAGCACCCTGTAGTGGACTGATAATTTGTGTTGGCATTGTCGCTTGTGACACCTGCACGCATTGTTGTGTTGACTGCTGTTGTTGTTGTTGTTGTTGTGCTACCGCACCTGCCGCACCCGTAGCAGATTGTACCGTATTTGTGGTGGTTGTCACCTTTTGCACGACTTTTTGTTGTAAACCCTTTTGTGCGTCATTGCTAGCTTTGACATTTTGTTGCTGCTGCTGCTGTTGTTGCTGTTGCTGCTGTTGTTGTTGTTGTGCATTAGCCGCAGCCGCAGCCATAGAATTAAATATATTCTGTTGTTGTTGGGGCGATTGTGCCAACACCGGTGTGAAAAGTAACGCCTGCGGTGACTGACTGGACGGGATCGCGTACGTGTTAGGGAAGCCAGCATTGCCGCCTATCATTTGTTTCGCATTCTGTGTGGTGGTGGTGATCATTTGGGGTGTGCCGCCTTGAAAGGGTTTGCTAGCGATAACCTGAATTGCAACAGAAAAACCAAAAATAAATATAAATTATTTTACTTATAAATAACGCAAAGTGAGAACAACTATTTTGTGGATGGCGTGATTCCAACTCACGGCGAAAGAGCTTAGTGCTTGAGGCATTTTTGCAAACGGGTACGAAATGGGGTTAAAATGCGTATCTAATCGAATCATCTTTCGGAGTTTAATGGCGAATAACTTAGTAGATACTAGCATTTTCCTAGAAATTTTCCTGGTAGCATATTTGCTGGGGGGGGAAAGAGAACTCGGAAAGTTTTGGTAGCTTCGCGAGGCAAAATGTGATTTCTACTCTTTCTTATGGATTCCATCTACGGGAGGAGAGAACCAGGAAAGCTTTAGTAGCTTCTCCAGGCAGTTGTGAGGCCTATTACTCTTTATGGATTCCTTCAACGAAGGATTTGACTGAAAAAAGTAAACAAAGGAAAGAATGCGCAGTAGGTTCCAGGAGATGCAAGCTACACCGACGTAAGAATCGTGGCTTCAAGTCCAAACTTCGACCCCTCCAAGGGACGCAGATTGTAATCTTGGATTAGGTTGTAATGAGTTTGCTTGCTCTTCCGGGGAACCTGTGTGAGACTCTTCAATGAGTAATATTCCTACAAGCCAACGAGCTTTTATTGGGGCCAATCTATTTAACCTGCATTGTTTTCTGTCCTAACGAAACCGTGCGGGTTCTGAGTTTTTTATTGGAAACAAACGAAGTTATAAGGTTGGCAAGTTGGAGTCTTCTCACCTTTTTCTTCTGCTGTTGCTGGTGTAACCGCAAAAACACTTCCCGAAACCGATACTATTCGGCACCACCACTTTCAGGGCCAAAGCTACAAAGCGTCTTAAATCCTATAAATATTGCTACAAATATTTCTAGACATAGCAGCCGAGGCTCTGGTGACCCTAAATTCCCTACGGAAAGAGCAGATGGGAGTTGGGATGACCTGGAGGCACAACACTCGCTAAGACCTTCCGGGAGCCCAAAACATATGAAAAAAAACTTGGATCCAGACAGTGCTGGGATGGATATGAATTTAGAAATCTCCACCAATGAAACATTGGCGCTAAGTAAAACGAATAATGACACATGAAAAAGAGATTAACAAAAACTATGCCCTGCCTGTGGTAAAAAGTGATAAGGTATAAGCGATTTCATCCACACTCTCGAAAATATAAGTACATTCACTCACCTGTATCGGTTGCTGTCCCAAATTCGAATGTATCAAATTGCCCGAAACCAATTGCGGATATAAAAAACCCGAATTGAGCGCCGTCTGTTGTGGCATCAATTGTACAGTGCGTCCTTGCGCCCAATCACCCAACACTTGACCGGTCAATTGCATCGGTGACATTGTGCTTATCGTCGTCGAATGTTGTTGCATAGCAGCGACTGCAGCCGCTGCACTACTGGGCGTTTGCTGATTAGCCGGACTACCCGGTCCACCGCCTGTTGGATCGGCTAATTGCATTTGCATTTGTTGCAATTGGCTAGCTTGTGTGGGATCCAATAAACCGGGATGTTTGAGTTCACCACCCGGCCCACCGGCGCTCAATTGATGTGTGGTGGCAGTGTGTGTGGGAAACTCTTGTTTCACCTGGATGGCAGTAAATGGTGAGCCATGTTGCAATTGCAATTGTTGCAATTGCTGTAATTGCTCTGGCGATATTTGTAGTGGCACCGATGAAGGTGCCACCTGTTGTGCTGGACTCTGTGATTTCTCCAGCGTGAAGTTTTTATGCGAAAAAGCGATTTGCTTTTGTGTATTGGATATGGTGTTCGATGGTGTCGATGAGCTAACAAGCGTTGATGATGTGGACGAGGTGGCGGATGACGATGACGAACACGATGAGGACGATGATGATGATGATGATGAAACTCCACTACTACCACCAAATGAATGCCGATAGCTAAGTTGTATATTATTGTTGTTGTTGTGATTGCTAGCGCTGCTTATGTGCGTTTCCGGATATGGTGGACTGGCGAAATCGTATTTTTCGTCAAATGTGATTCCCGCCTTTTGTGCGAGCGTTTCGAGACACTTCAATGGGCGTTCGTTTTTATTTGAATTACTGTTGTTGTTGTTGTTGTTGTTGTTATTATTATTGTTATTACTGCTGTTATTGTTATTGAAATGTGTATTGACGCTGCTATTTGTTATTGTATTATTGGTTGTAGTGCTAGCTTGTGACTGTTGTTGTTGTTGTTTTAATGCAGCTGTTGTGCTATCCACTGACTGCAAGTACTCAGAGTTGACTCTAATAATTCTTATATTCGAGTTGTCCTTTAGAGGCTGAGTAGGTAAGTAAGTAAGGTTGTTTGGCGTTGGATGTGTGACGTCGCTTTCAATATCCGTTCTATAAGGTTAAATAAATAGAGAGTAAAAGTAAATTTTAAGAATTATGTGAACTCTCATTAAGGGAGGGCGAAATATTGTTGGAACATGTGGTGAGTACGCAATGAAATACAAAATAAAAACTAAGGAAACTACTGGTTATAGCATGCAAAAAAAAACAACAAATTAGGCAATATATGTATGTAATATTAATCTAAGCAATGAAGGTTAGGAAAATGTTAAAGCCAAATGAAGATGAAGAAACAGGGAAAGGGAAAAATAAGGATGTATATAAAGATAAAAACTAAGATAAAAAAAATAAAAAGAAAAAATGAGAAAGAAAAGGAAAACGAAAAAGAAGAAGGAAAAGCAAAAGAGGTATATCAATATAAATATAAATATATATATATATATAAATATAAATATAAATAAAAATTAAAATTTAAATATAAATAAAAATTTAAATAAAAATATAAATATAAACATAAATTAAAATTAAAATAAAAAAAATATATAAAAGACAAAAAAGAAAAAAAGGAAAAGAATAGAAAAATAAAGAGAAAAATATAAATAAATATATAAAGATAAAGACGAAGATAAAAATACAAATAAGGATACAGATGAAAATAAATATAAAAAGTATAGATAAAGTTGAAGATCGAGATAAATTAAAGATAAATATGAAGATGAAGATAAATATAAACATAAATTAAAATTAAAATTAAAAAATAAATAAAACACAAAAAAGGAAAAAGGAAAAGAATAGAAAAAGAAAGAGAAAAATATAAATAAATATATAAAGATAAAGATGAAGATAAAAATACAAATAAGGATACAGGTGAAAATAAATATAAAAATTAGGTATTCATGAAACGAGCTCAAGGCCAAGAATAATACTTTTTCACTTTTTGAATTTTTATGAAAATTATTATTGTTTTTATTTTTAATAATCATTTTTAGTTAATTATTAAAAGTTTTTTAATTGCATAGAGTAGGAAAAATGTTTAGAGACAACCGCCATAGCTTTTCTTATAGATCCATTAAAAAGTATAGATAAATTATAAGATCGAGATAAATTAAAGATAAATATAAAGATGAGGATAAATATAAACATAAATTTAAATTAAAATAAAAAAATATATATAAAAGACAAAAAAAAAGAAAAAAGGAAAAGAATATAAAAAGAAAATTATAAATAAAAATATAAAGATAAATATAAAGATGAAGATAAAAATAAAAATAAGGATACAGGTGGAAATAAATATAAAATGTATAGATAAAGTTGAAGATCGAAATAAATTAAAGATATTTAAATATGAAGATAAAGATTATGATAAAAAACAAAACTAATATGAAAAAAAAACGAAAAAAATAAACAAGTAATACATACAAAGGTAAGTTTAAGCACCAGAACCACCCATTTTGCTATTCGGTCCAGTAGAACTTTAAAAAATCTTCCAAGAGCATTTTAAGCTACAACAATAACAACATTAAAATAAATATAAATTAGATATGAAGATAGTATTTAAGTATGTATGTATATAAAAATAAAGAGTTTCATGCAAAGGGCTGCGCTTATCCCCAGCTGACAAATTTCAAGACTAAGCTTACTCTGGGAATCAAAAAAAGGGATTGAGCTCAAATACTTGACTGCAAACTTAAAGCTCATGCAGAGCAGTGAAGCTCATAAAAACTTGAGATATTTGATATTTTGTTACTTGTTGTTGTTGTTTACTGAGACAAACTTTTTGGAAAAGAAGGTACAATTTTCAAAGAAACGACTGAAGGATTTTGATGAAGATGATAAATTAGTCTGTGGATGAGAAATCAAGCTTGTTTTCTTAGATGTGATTATTATATTTAACTCGCTTAACCCAACTTTTTTAACACAAATTTTGAAGTGAAGAAAACAAAAGTATACATTCGTTTATGACGAAACTTTTGTATCTAAACACGAGCATTCTTAGTAAGATATCGCCTAAAATTTAGATTGGTCAAGCTTAGAAAATGGCCAATTTATAATTTTGGTGTAGGTTCTAGGTTTTTTTACAATTCAAGCTATGGTATATTGATTCTTTTTTAGGAACCCAGAACAGACTGAGCGAAAGCCAGGCTCAAAAGGAAAGTACGTCACAAAGCCTTAATGGAGAAAAACTTTGTTCTACTTGTTCGGTTTTTGAGCTCGAAATGAAGTGTTAAGATCGCGCTACGACGACTCTGGTCAATGCAGTATAGTTCGAGTTTACTTTCAAGTATAAATTCATTTCTCAAAAAAAATTTGATTTGGTTTTTCCCGCATTAGGAAGTATCAAATAAAAATTTGTTTTAACATTTGCTTGACTTGCAACTTCTTAGCCATTAAAAAAACTGAAACATTTATTATTTTTTAAGAGCAAAAGAAGCTATTAATGTCTATGCCCATACGAGTTACTTAGGTCATAAATTTGGCTCGTTTTCTTTCACATTCTCTATTAATCTTGCAGAGCTCCAGAAGGCTGTCCGCCCTTCCTGCGCATGTCTCATTACTACTGCCACAAATCTACCTACCTATATCCAAAAAAATACACATTTAACAGTTTGTTGCATGCTACTAATTTGATCAACGTACAACTCGGAGTGCACACAATCATCGACAGCGGACGAGGGGGAGATTTCTTTTAAGTTTTTGCTCAATGCGTAAGGGATGGTTTTTTGTGTGTTCTTAACACACTCAACAATAGAAGCGAGTAGAATAATAAAGTCCCAGAAGGGGATGAACCCTTTTTTCGTAGCTACTACAATTTATAATATATTTTTTGTTTTTTTTTTTTTGCTTCTAGCCTTTTGAAGCGAAAAAGGGACCGGAAGGAATTGATACAGAAGCGTCTAAAGAGGAACAAGGTAAAGAGTGCGCATAGCGCAAAAAACAAAAAAAAAACAATAAAACTATATGACAGATAAACAAAAATGATAAAAACATGCAATTTGATTCGAATTGACAGGGTATGACAAAGAATAATTATTTAAATTGCGTCGAGTTAAGAGTGAAGTTTTAGGGAAGTCGTTGTCGCAAAAATTTCGCGTTGATACACAAATTTATATGCAAATTATTATACTTGGTAGGTAATTATTAAAAGAAATGAATATGCTATAATGAACAAAAATATTGTAAGAATAGTGTAAGAAAACGTTATTCATTGAAAGAAAAAAAAAAAATACAAATTTAAATTTGAAGTCAGAAAAGCAGCTGTCTGCTGTTAAACTCGAAATTTGAAGAAACGCTATAGCTCACGCAACCTCAAAAATGTGGAAGCGATCAACTTTTGTGGTTTGTCATTACTGCATCTAATATAGTGTTTATTGAGCTAATTCCGCCCAGGTAATAACTATGGAAGTCTACTATTATTATTGCTGGCTCCTAATATGATAATTATATTGCTTCCTATTTCGAAATAAAACCGTAGCAGAAGCTTTATTGGAATTTCATTGGGTTGCTACTTCAACGTTTGGATATGCCACTAATATCGATGGGGCTTCATATGGGATTGTTGCTGTTAAGTTTTGATAATTAGTAGTTTCTATAGAAAATATCTTAGTTAATATCTTAGCAGAAAGCGCTGAAGTTACTTCGACTATGTACTACATATATTGCACAATACCTGGATAACAGATGTTAACAAATTGAAAATCCGATACTCAGTATTAAAAATACTGAAAACGAGTCCAAAGCTACCAAAAACTCTATTACGAGACACCTGAAAATTAACTCCAATGGAACTGAGAAAAGATTACAAATAAGCCCTAACTGTTCCTAGATAATCAAAAGAAGTTAAAAGAAGATCTAGAAAATAGATCCAGAAGACCCAAAACTTAGTTTCAAAACACTTGAAAACTGGGCCCAATAGTTCAGGGACTAGGTTCAAATTAACATATACAGATTGCAAAATAACCGATAACTGGTCCGAAGAAGTAGAAAAAACATCCCCAAAGACGCGAAGAGTGGTCCCAGATGACCGAAACTTAGTGCCAAAAAACTCGAAAACTTGATCCAATAAAACTAAAACTTCGTTCGAAAGAACCGATAACGATTTCAAAACTGGTGTAAAGCAATCGAAAAAAGATCCCAAAAGACCCGAAAAGTGTTCCCAGAATTTCAGCTCCAAAAAGCAGTTGATAACTAGACTCGCTTAAAAAAAGAAGCTATAACGTGTTTAAAACTTTTTCAAAGTACTTTAAATCGCTTTCAAAAGCAAAAAACTCGACTATCTCTTCTAGACGAAAAAATATTAAATATTGAAAAATAAAAGGCGTGACTTCTAGAAAAGCACGAGTGGAAAATAAATTGTAATCTGAAAAAAACTATATTAATCTGAAATTGTTTTTGTTTAGAAAAAACTAACATTCATTGATGAAGGCTTACATCTGACCTTGTTCTAAATGGTACTGTCATACGGAAATTAGAACGATTATGATTACTATTATCGTAGTATAAAAAGCGAAATTGCTATTCAAAATTAAGTAATTGACTATAGATTACTGTGAATATTAATTTAGATTACAATGATGTAATCGTAATTCACAATTTTCACGTAGTATAAAAAAGATGAAATTACGATTACTGTACTTTTCAACGTAATTGATTATCGATTACTATAAGCATTTATTTAGATTACAGTGATGTAATCGTAATTTAAAATTTTTTTTATTTAAAAAGTGAAATCGTGATTGATAAAATCTTTATCGACTTTCAATCGTAATCAAGTATCAATTAATGTAAACGTTAAGTTATAACACAATGATATTCCGTAGGCTTAAAAGGAAGACATCGCGATTACTGTACTTGTTATCGACTTTTAACATAATCGAATATCGATTACTGTGAACATTAATTTAAATTAATCAATTGCAACTAATACAACGATTACTGTAATCGTAATTTAAATTTTTCAAATAAAATTATAATAAACGTATTTTAAAACTGAGTTTGCTGCAATCGCAATATGAATGACTAACTATGGTTACTGCAATCGAAACGTAAAAAGTTAACATTTACAAGTACTCTAATCGTAATGCGATTAATTGATTATTTTCTTAAGGAACTGGACGTGTTCTAGCATTCTATAGAAAGAAGTTTCCCCATTTAAGGGTAGTTGATTATAAATTTTAGATAGAGGTAGATATTCATACACATTCCTATCCGCCACATTTTAATTATTCGGTTATATGCCCGAATACTTGCTAATAATATCCGAGCGTATTGATATTGAGAAAAAAACTTTTAAATACATAAGGATTATTATAGTACTATTAGAGAAATAGTTTTAGTAATTTAATTTTAGATCAGCGTAATTGTCAGTAAAGTTTTAATCTTTGAATTTACTGGCTTCTCAGTTGCCAGTTTTAGGGCTGCACTTCTCATAATCGCTAAACCTAAAACTCCATCGGCTAAAATGTCTAAATTTATTATTTATTTTGCAATTCTACCTGAAGAAAATCTTTCTTTTATGGAATATTTGAGTATATTTTATGAATTTTTTTGGTGCTATTAATTCTCATTTATATGTTAATATTTATAGATTATATTAGCCTATTTTTTTCGTAAGCACTTAGTATGAATAAAATAACAAAATGTATTATTTTTTTTTTCTTTTCAAAATTTGAAATTATTTTTGAAAATCAAAGGTGAACTTATCGTTCGCGAGATAGTAACCAATATTGCGCTTATAATTTTGTATGCTTGTTAATTTTTTTTATTGCTTTCAATTCATATAATTTTCAGGCAAGCAGAACAAATTTATCTAGCATCGACATAACAAATAAAAAACGGCTATTATTTGTATATTTTATACACCAAACCAAGCTTTTGGGGCTCTTTGAAAGGAAAAAATCAATAACAAATATGATTTTATTTGATGAACAAAACAAAGAGCGGACAGCCAAAATATGCTAAAATGAAAATTACCGTCGGCAAAGCTATGTTATGATTAGAACGAAAAAGGAACTAAACTAATTTAATTTAATTTGGTGAGACAATCTCATGCGCTTTGGCTTTATATTAGATAACAAGTTCAAACAATCTAGTAACTTTAAATGTCGTGATGTAAGAATTTGCAATAATTAAAAAAAAAAGAAATATTTCAAGCGACACATTCTATGCGATAAAAAGCCGACGGTAAAATGTAAAATATAAATTGAATTCTCAAGATAAGGGTGTGACAGTCTCAGTACATTGTTGCGCCAAGTGTTTGTGGTAAGACATGGAAGGTGCCATACAGGCGTGCTTGCGGCTTGTAGTAGCTTGTAAGCTGGGGTGGACTTGCTCACCTGCAGCTATGTTAATGAATAAAAAATTAATTCAGGGCTGTTCGCTAAACAAGTAAAAGGGGAGTTGGTATGCATGAAGCAAGAAGGGTGCTCTGTTCTTCTGAAATTCGAAGTCTTTGGACTGTGCTGAATCGAAAAAAAAAATAAAATTTCTGAAGGAATATGTGCTTGAGTCAACAGCGTTTGCAAATTTTGTGGAGATTGTCACAGATGCTGGACAGAAGAGTACCAGTTTCAAGTAGTTGAATAACAAAAATTTAAATAACGCCCTCCTAAAAGAAATCACAACTACTGTTAATGTGTAATGAATTAAGCCACAGGCTTCCAAAATTAAGCGGTGAGTTCAAGGACATTTTCTTTTCTCTCAAATGGCGCTCTTGTGTGGCGCGTGTATTGATAAAAATCAACAAAAAAATGTTTCCCAATCATAAGATTTCACGTTTCCAATTTTTTTTTGCATCTACTCACTTTCGTTAAATGAAATAAAAAAAGATAAATAAAAATCCCATAACTCCGCATGCCTCAATGTTTGCTTTTTAGCAAATCCATTAGAGTGTATGAGTTTAGCAAATTCCCTTGGCATGCACCATGAAAATTCAAACATTTGTCAACTAGTAATAACGGCAACAACAACCAAATAATATTTGTAAAGTAACAACAATAGAAATGAATACAATAGAAATCAACATGAGAACTGTAAAAGTACTTATTCATGTACATAGGGTAAACGCACCAGTTTCCGGACACTTAACATTTTCCTCAACTTTGACTTCGACTCATTTTTTCACTATAAACGCTACCGTGAAAAGATATACTGTTCATAATAGCATAAATATTGCTCAATAGTATGACGTCTGTATAATTTAAAAATATAATGTTGTTAATATTATTAAAGTAAAAACTCAAAAATGTTCGATTTGCTTTTTTTTTACATATTTTTGTAAGTTTAATGAGCTCAAGACCAGTTGATAATAATTCTTAGTTAATTAGATTATTTTTTGATTAGAGGAAAAATTGAAAGCAACAAACATATACTATAGTTATAGTACTAGTTATAGCTCTAGCTCTAGTTTCCGGACACTTTGGTTTTAGTTTCCGGACACTCGAAATTTGTATGAAATTTGTATATAAACTATAGTTTTGTAAAGTATTTCTGGAAAATAAAGAAGGACTTTGAATACAATAAATACGTCTTAATCATATTCACATCTCTCTGGATGGACATTTCACTGATTTGGACACTGGTCATAAACCAACCACACAAAAAAAGAACTTTTGTTAACAAACTGGAGAGAGTATGCACATAATCAATAATTAGTATAACGGGAGGCTTGAATGCCACCCCGACAAAATTATTAGCTGAAACTAGGCCCAATGCCTCGTGGCAGTAGCCTGTACCAGCGTCATCAAAAACGGGGCCGACAGACTTCGCACTTCGAAATCAGTGTTGAAACTACAATAGATGTGAAGGGTTGTCGTAAGGTTCGGTTGGTACCATACACACCGATTGCTCCAAATCTGCTTTATACTGTGCTTATCCGAAGTTGAACAAATCCTACAAGGAGGTAAATTACAACAACTAAAAGTGTCTTGAAGTGCAAGAGGCGCTAGGAAAACGTACATCTATACTTGGCCATGGGTCATATGGGCACAGATGGAAGCGAAAGAGATGATATCTTCACCCAGAAGGGGAAGTCTCGCGAAAAGTATACCAAAGAACTCCCCATCAGATTGAGAGTATTGAAAAGTAGTCAAGAGCTTATAACGATCTACCAAGCAAAAACGGCTTAGAAGTAACATAGGACATCCTGTCCGGAAACTGAAAATCATCTCAAATTTTGGTTCTGGTATCCGGACAGTAATAATTTAGGCTGAAAATTGAAATAAATTTCTTATTTTTTTATAAAATGAAATATTAATAACTTTTATTGTAATATGTTAATAAATACTCGTTTAGGCCCTTACTTTTCTAAAATGCTCCCATTATTTTCTTTTTACAAAACCTGCAATTTTGACGCATGGTCAGACTTCTAACACTAAAATTACGTGTAACTTTTAAACTATGATTTTGATTCAACTTAAACTTTTCCACTCAGAAAACATGTAGATTTCCATTTGTGTTGTTATTTGAGACTATTTGTTAGTTATTTGTCTATTATTCCCGGAAACTAGTGCAGTTGCCCTATATATGTATATACCAATTTCCTTAAACCATTGACCCGGCAGGTCACCTGCCTGCTGTTTCGCCTTCTTTCAACGCATTTGGGATTCGCAATGCAAAGTAATTTGAAAATGCGAATAACAAAAAGAAAGATATACAATAATAGAAATGGATGCCTAAGAATAAAGAAAACAAAATTACAACCAGGAAAAAAATTCGCAAAGGCGCAGCAGCGCCGTTATAGACAAAAGTGGGCAGGATGACAAACCCTGTAGGAAATATTAGGATGAAAGAGCAGAAGAAAAGTTGTTTCAGCATAATCAGGTAAGTAATATAACTGCAAAGAACCAATAGTATTGATTTCATAAATTATGTAAGGTTTTTACAAATTTTTGTCGGTATGTCTGTGCGTTTGTTCGCGCATCACACAAAATCCGCTACACAGAATTGTATGAAATTTTTACCGATGCATTGTTAATGAACTGAGAACTATTATAATTTTTAAAATTGTTCTGGTGTGTACAGTATTGTAAAAAAAGAAAGATATCATTTTTTTAGTTACAGACAGGCATTTGCGCGACCAGGGTTGTGAATAAACAATCAGTTGTTTACTGTCGATTTTTTGAATCGCTTTTAATCGATTTTTTTATAAATCGATTATATTATAAAATATCGATTTTTACAAGAATTGATTACAAGAACTATACATTTCAAATCGATTTTTGTCGTTGGTATATTGTTTACTCTTAGGTTAGGTTAGGTTGCAGTGGCTGCTAATTACCACTAGCACACTTAGGCCACGAAGGGCCCGTTGTGACACCACATGGATCTACTGACCCCCTACTCAAACCATCTTGTGGATTCCGCAAAGCGGAGAATATTCTTTGGCCTTATCTAGGATAATTCGGCGAGCTGATTGAAATAGCCGGACCCCATATATTTCAGTCTTTTTCCCCACAGTGCAGGGCATTCACAGATAAGATGCTTCACTGTTTCAGGCTCCTCTTCATCTCTGCAACTGCTGCAGAAGTCATTGAAGGGAGTACCCAGCCTTTCGGCGTGTTTACCTATACATATGTGCCCCTTGAGGAGACCCATAAGTAACGAGAGCCCCCCCCTACTAAGTGTAAGTAAATCTTCCGATCTACTCGCTATGGTATCTGGCCACACCGGTTTTGTATGGTTGCAGGTGCTGCTGTTTTTCCATCTGTCACTTGCCTGTTTGAGGAATGTGTTCCTCGTTAAGAGCTTACTAGTCGCGAGCGGTATGCCTAAACCCTTCCAGGACTGTGAAAGCGAAGCGGATGTGCTCCCTTTTTACTCTTACAATTGAGAGTTTTTTTGCAAACAATTCGAATCTGCATTATTTCTTATATTATCTACATTGAATGAACTTCACTTGAACTAATAATCGATTTATGTATCTCTAAAAAATCTAATATTGAGCTATCGATTTTTCGACTCCAGGTCACATCACTAAGCGCGACGAATGATTTTCACTTGAATTACTTATTCCTAATATATGTTTTATTAATACATCCAATAGGCATTTTTCGTATAAAAGCAGATGAATTAAAAAAAATCGATTATTTTCATTAAACACTAAACAAAACAAACCGATATTTGAGTAATCGCTTTCGTTTTCTTTTTTTTTTTTGAATCCAGGTCACATCCTCAAGCCTGCGGAGGCCTCGCACAGCCGCGGACATTTAGTAAGTGAAAAAAACTAATTTTTTTGTCAAGGCCGATGAAAGACTTCGCTTCTTTTGAATACAAATTTCTTAGTTTATAATTAATTTATGCTGAAATAAATGTTAACATGGCATTAACCGCACTCCATGCAGTGGTAAATAATTATTTTCCTACTGGTGCAACCATAAGACGATGTTAAGAGTCGCTGTTGTTATTTTTGTAGGGCTATACAATAAGTTCGAACATTTAATAGTTTTTGTTGCTCTAAAATAAGCAACGTCATGGTCACCCTTCATATTTTATATTTGGCAAGAAGATTACCGTAGCGCAATCAGCACCAAGCATCCATACTTTTTCCAAATGCTATTAGAAGAAGAAGCCATGAGCGGAAAGAAATGCTTGTTAGGTATGTATGTTTGTATGTGTATCAATGAAATTGCTTATTGTGAGCATTACTTGAAATCCTACGCATGGATAAAGCCAGCAAGCAACAAAGCTTAACACACCAAAGAAAATATAGCACGATTAGCAGCAGCACCACCAACACCAAGTCGTACCAAAAAGGCAACATTGGTTGGGTTATTTATTTTGAGTATGTGCGTGTGTGTGTATGTGAGTGTTGCTTGAGGCAGCATCCGAAAAAAAATCACCACCTTTTTCATTACATTAACATACCTACTTCGCGTTAAAATACCCTAAACGTATGTATGTTTGTGTGTTTGCGAATGATGTATAGGCGCAAATCTGACTATCAACGCTGTTAGCATCCACGTACCCAAGCAACCCCCCTGCGACTTTGCATTACCATCATGCCTTTAGCTGTGCAACCTTCACATACAGTTTCAAAACAAAAAAAAAAACAGATAAAAACAAAAACACCAACAACAACAAAAAAAAAAGAAATCACACGAAACAAGGAACAGCAGCAGTTGCAGATGACATACGCAGACCAAGTTCAGTGAGTGAGTGCGTTGCCACGGGAACCCTTTCAACTGCCATTATGCTTTTGTCAAGCGATTAGATATATGTATTAGGCAGTGTGTGCAACAAAAAAGCGTGGCTAACCGATCGGAGTGGGGTGAAACTTCTACAAAAGCTGACACCAACTAACCAAAAGCGTGCACACACACCACCACACGAACTTTTGAATATTCTAGTGCCAATATAGCGTAACCAAGGGCAGCGCGCACAAGCAAAAAAAAGTTAAGTTCCAAAAAAACCGTCAAATACCCAACAAACCAAAAGGGTTAAAGAAATTCATAAGGTTTTTAACCTTTCAAACTTTGTTTGGAAACTGGATTACGAGCTTAGTAGTGTCCTTGGAGGCAATCTTCGCTTTCAATGCATATTTCAAGACCTCTTTAGACGTAATTGTGTGTATCTGATATTTCTTTCTAGGTTAGGTTAGGTTAAGAAAGCACATGGGATATTCCGTACTTCCACATGAAGAAACGTATGTATGTCTATTGTGAATGCGCTCAGGGGTTGGCGGGTGGGCGCACATTCTTCCAATCAGGTGTTTCTCGCTTCATCCTTTTTCAACCACTTACTCTCCCACATGAGAGCGAAAGATCCACTTCCCTCACTTCTGCCAGACTGTCGAAAAAGCGTGCTCCCAGAAATCTGATTCACCTTGACTGTAGATATAGAAAGTGGTAAATTGACCCTCTTCATCTTGACTGTTTCTGCTTAGAAAACTTGTTGGTATACGCCATCGTCGAAGCATTGGTGCAATAGCACCATGTACTGTGATGACAGCCGTAAGTACTCTTACCGCAAATTTGTTTAGTTTGAGAAGGAAGCTACTTCGTTTTCTGTCTAAAGATGGCCATATGGACCTTGAGACCTTGTACATAGTCCGTAATTCTCTGTCCCGTGTATGTTCATTTCGGAGTCCTTCCTGCCCATCTCATCACGTTATTCGGTTCCATCAATATTATTATGTCCGGGTATGCAGCTGAAATTTTGAGATGATCCAGAGCCTTTAGGGTGGTTCGGCACCTTCGCACCATGTGAGATTTTAGATTATAATGGCCTTGAAAGCAGCTTGGCTGTCAACGAAGATCGTTATATTGGTCGCTGTCATTTTACGCTTGGAAGATACTGCACGAGTCAGTGCGTCGATATGACTGATTGGTTTGCAGATCTTCAAAGCTTAGCCCAGGCTCCGTTGAATTTTCCATTTTTGAGCTGTCGGTGTAGATTGTAATACTTCTACCAGTAACTTAACCTTGTCCTCATTCCTCCCACAAGGTATAATCTACCTTCTGCGCTCGGAAATCAATAACTGACGTTGGCTGTTAGGTTACTTTTGACACCGTCATCCACCTTTGCCAAGTCAAGTAGCGTCGCGTGTCCACTTGTTATACTCCCTCAGTCTGAGAGCTACTTCTGCGGCCAAACCCTGAATGAACACATGCCGCGGCAACTGGTGGAAGACGCCGTTTCGCTCTTCCTGAGGTGCGCTGCTTACCGCGCCTGATATTCCCAAACATGCTAGTCAATGTATTTTCTCAGCTTTCAGTTGATTGTTCTTTTTATCTAGCGCCTTGCACCAGACTATAGCTCAATACGTTAGTATCGGTCGGATGACTGTGTTGTACATACCGTGGATTGTGTACGGTGTATGCCCCTAGTTTTTGCCGAAGGTGCTTTTGTGGGTGTAATACGCTGCCAGATCCTTATTTAATCTCTCCCCGATATTCCTAATCCAAATTAGGTTTTCGTCGAGAATTATGCAAAGATATTTGGCTTCAGAGATGGAAAAAGAGGATTTTTGTTCTTCGAGCGAGTTCTATTTTTGTGGGGTTCAGTTCCAGCCCGTTTTTTCCTGCACACCCCGCAATATCAGTCATTCTTCGCCGGTCCTTCGCCACATATTCAACCCCCTGTCTTCATACGCCCTTCAACAAGACCATCATGTTAGTCGTTTTTAACCTGAGCTCCTTTTATGTGCATACTTACAAACATATATATGTATCAAACTGAGTTCTACCTTTCCTTTTGGTTCATTGGGTAATACCTAAGCAATATTGCGGCATAAGAAAAAGTGGAAGAAGACATAAAAGAAAAATATGTAGACTGGTTTTCGTAGGTTTACTACGTGAAGCATTAAAGTAAAGCGAATGCGCTGGCTCGCCTACAGTCCAACTATCGAAAGCAAGCGCAAACACTGAAGAAAGGCTGGCAATGTCTACCTTTTTGGATCTCCATCTTCTTGCTTTGCTGTTGGCGATCTTATCCTGTTTAGTTGCATTATACTTTTCATGAAAAATATAAGGTATTTGAGAGTGTAAGAAGACAGATAGAGACAGATCCGTCACTTCCCTAAGTTTTAATAAATCATTCGCCCAACCCAGCTAGTGCGGGTAATTTCGCATGTAACTCTCAAACACAAGATTGTGAGCAGAAATGTTTCAAGTCGGATTAATATAACTCATAGATCCCTACACCCGTTAGCTATTGGTGCAAAACCTCGCGGATCTATTCACAAGCAGTATGCAGCTTTTGGCATAGCCGAATGCGTTGCTGCCCTCACCTTTTTTTAATTTTTGTTTTTGTTTTAAAACTGCATTGCATTGCACAATGCTATTAATTCTTTTAGATCTGTTGTTCAAAATAAAAGATCAGCAACATCATCATTAATGAGAGTATACAAAAAAAACAAAAACGAAGCAATACAAAAAACAGAAGAAAAAAACGAAAACAACAATAAACTAAAACTCATCGACAGACAACATTAACTTTGTGGTTGACGACGTTTGCGTGTCTGCCTGGCCGGACGGACGTTCAATGTCGTTCATCGCTGCACTCAGTAATGCCGTCGACGCTGCTGCCGCGATATGCCACATTAGTAGCTTATGTTCATATATAATTACTTGCATGCACTTCACTGAACTGCAGTCAAAGTGTGCTCAGTTTGTTGTTGCTTGATAGCTAAACATTTGTCGCCAGGCACGAATGCACAGTGGGCTTGAATCTTCAGAAAATTGGAAAAAAATCGATTTTGAGAACGGGGGGAAATTAAGCATTTTTTATATCGTTGGATTTGGAACCAGTTACGGGTAATATTTGAGAAACTTTGGTGTTGTATTTTCTTAATTAAGCATTTCGTAATTCAGCGAGCTAAAAACCAAGGCAAAATTGTACAGGATTTATTTAATAAAAGCTTGCATTAGAATAAAAAATTAGTATCGGTGGATTTTCGCTTCTTTTGATATCGCAAGTCTTTTTTCTTCTAACAAAAAAAACTATATGAAATTCATTATAAAATGAGAAAAGAGGAAAAAAAAGAGAAAAAAAAAAATTAAAAATTAACAACAAAAAAATAAGAAAAAAGTGGTATAAAAAACTCGCTAGTATGAAATGAACACATTTTTTCCCCCCTTACAATAATCATATCACAAAATTAACAAAAGTTCCCAAAACAAGAAAATGATTTAAAAAAACACCGCGAAAACAATACAAATTTTAACACGTCGATGTTTGTTTATTGGAGATATTCAAGAAAAATTTATAGTAGGGATCTTTATGGAGTCAATAGCATACAAAGCAATAGTTTTCAGAATTTTTGTATGTATGTTTGAACGCGTATCACTCAAGCACTGCTGAATAGAATTGAATTCAACTATCACCGTTGCATTACCAGACGTCTAAATTAATACTTAAGATATCCCTCATTTCTATAGCTCATATGGTTTCGCAGTTATCGACCCATGTGTGGAGCAGGGTGCCCCAAAATTTGTTAGTACAATATGGGTATCAAACAAAAGATGCTAACAAGTGCTGCAATAATCGATGTGATTAAGTTCCACAGCTGAACTGGTTTCGGAGATATAATGATTAGAATCGTACTCAAAAAAAAACAATAAAATAAAACTATTACAAAATGTTATTCAATTAAAAGATTCGGAAGCTGCTAAGATTCACTTATCAATGAACTCTTAGCGCAACTATGCCAACCGTTGGACGATCTGAACGGTTTTCCTTGGCCTGCTAATATTTATTTTTTAATTTGTGTTTGTTATTTATCTCTCTATCTCTATGGCGCGATATACAACAGGTATATCATCATAAACCTCCTAAGAGATTTTTGCGCCAAGCTTCTCTTCCAATTTGTGGTGTGCCGATTTGAATTTTCCCTACAAATTGGTGGGACCTACAGTTTTTTGCCGACTCCGAACGGCATCTACAAAGGAGACGAATTTTTGCTGAGAAGCCTGTCATGGCAGAAATACACTCGGAGAGTTTGCCAAACCACTGCCGAGGGGCGACCCCGTTTTGAAAAACTTTTTTTTCAAATCACTTTTGATGTTACCTGTACCAGGGCTCGAACCATGGACCTTCGGTGTGGTAGGCCGGCAACACTACCTTCACACCACGGCGGCCGCCGTTATTTATACAGCACCAAAATTGGGAGCACCAGTCTAGGGCTTTTATATAAAGAAATTAGGGGTTTTCTTGGATAAAATGTTTTTTTTTACTTCAGTTCGCATTTTGCTTTTACCCTGTCTTCTGAGTTTTTAACAGTTAAATAAAGCTGCAAAATTATTTTTTTACAAAAATAACAAAAACGGACTTGAACTGAAACAATGTGTTTGATAACTTAATAAATAAACTTTAGTCTAACCCCCATACTCATAAACAATTAAATTGATGAATAAAGCTTTTTAAAATGATATTTCCATACAGATTTTGAATGAAGAGCTTTAGAATATTTTTTTTATTAATATGGGGGTAACTGTTTAATTTAAAAGTCTATAATCTTATTATAGCGAATATTTTTTATTTATACACAAGCTTTTCTGCTCAATTATTCGCACCAAGCCCAATCCAAACCAAAAGAGTAGCAACAATAACGGAGTAAACTGATGGAAACCCAAAAATAGAAAACAAATCGAAAAACGCGTATGTAAAATGTACAAGAAGGAAATGTTTTTATTTTATTATACAAAACCAGGGACCGTAACTGTTATGAGTTTTATTATAAAACTCGCTATTTCAGATTTTTTAAAATAAAAATCAAGAATAATAGGTTCCTTCAAGTTTTATTTTTTTGATTAAGGGTAATGTTCATTTTATGTTTGAGTTTTAGTTTTTTTAAGAAAATAAAACTTATTCCTTGAGCGATATTTTCTCCGCCGTGGTGTGAAGGTAGTGTTGCCGGCCTACCACACCGAAGGTCCATGGTTCGAGCCCTGGTACAGGTAACATCAAGAGTGATTTGAAAAAAGTTTTTCAAAACGGGGTCGCCCCTCGGCAGTGGTTTGGCAAACTCTCCGAGTGTATTTCTGCCATGACAGGCTTCTCAGCAAAAATTCGTCTCCTTTGTAGATGCCGTTCGGAGTCGGCAAAAAACTGTAGGTCCCACCAATTTGTAGGGAAAATTCAAATCGGCACACCACAAATTGGAAGAGAAGCTTGGCGCAAAAATCTCTTAGGAGGTTTATGATGATATACCTGTTGTATATCGCGCTATAGAGATAGAGATATTTTCTCCTTCAAGAATAAAAATTAAATTTTGAGTTTTAATTTTTTTCACGGATAGAAAAATTCAAAAGCCGCTGCGCCTTCTTGGCAAGTAATTGATTATAATCATTGGTTGATATAAACTCGTCCACATATGTACTCAATAATTAATTATTTATAGACACATGAATATGTATGTATATGTACATAAGTCGGCAAGCAAAAAGGCTTTTTGAGTCTAATTTTTATTCCTGAAGGATCCAATACCGCTCAAGAAATAAATTTTATTTTCGAGCAAAAAAAAAATAAGACTCAAAAAATTATGATTATTTTTGAGCAAAAAAATAAAACTCAAAAAACATTGATTAGTTGTAATTTATATAGGTTTCGCTCAAACATGCATGTTCATCTACTTTAAACTGTCCTCCGATACTGGTAAGCCTTTGATTTGTTTCATTAAAAATATAAAAATAATCATTATCGGGGTTCCCTGTATAAAACCCTTATCCGCTAACTAATTTTATAAAAATAGTTTTTTTTCGAGTTCGATTGTATGACAAAAAGACACTTAAACACAAGTATTTCTGTAAAAGTGCATGCTATCAGCAGCCATTTTAAAGAAAGAATCGCTTTAATATGTTATCTAAAAAACAGAAAAAAACACATTTTAAAAACTAAGATATAGTTTAATGCAGTCTCTCCTACAACCTTTAAGGACTTCCTTTAGAAGAGATTGATGAAAATACCAACTAAGGACCGTGTCGACTAGGCGGGACGAAATATTTTCAAGACAACAATAACAACAGCACTCATGCAATTTCAAAATCTGTGAACTGATTCCAAATCAGCTACCTCAAAACCAGCAATGATCCAAATTTCATGAAAAAATGTTTGCCTTTCGATTTATAGCCACTTTATGCTGATACTAGCCCACTGTAGAAAATGTGCCCTCATGTGATAATGATTGCTGATCGTGGTGCTGTTAGCAGCAACAAAAGCAGTTGCAAAAGCAGTAGCAGAAACAAAAAAAAACATACGAATACAAAAAAACCAACAATCAAAGACAGTCAAACCAATATGCTTTACACCAGCAACATCCAAGACCACAAAGAATTCAAAGACTTTGTGAAACAGCATAAAAGCAACAAAAACAATGTACACAAAAAAATCGCCACAGTCAATAGAAGCATAAAAGAAAAAAAGCAAGCATTGATGTACAAACAAAAAAAACTCCACCATAAACAACAACAAAGTATACATACGTGCGAATAACAAAAAAGGCAGACGGTACGTAATTCACATTGGAATGAAAATTAATCGTGCACTGTGCCGCCACAATGCTTCGTCGTCGTTTAATGCTCTTCGTCTTCCATACTAAATCCATACAAAACTCAATGTAGTGCTCTCAGAGCACAATGCTCAGTTCGTATAATACATACGAGTTCATAGCATTGCTATGATTGTTATTGTTGTTGCTGTCGCTAATGTATACGAGTTGAATTTCTTTTGTGGCTCGTCTTGTTCTTACGAATTTATGTCGTCCATTCTTTTAATACTAATTATAATGGACGCAACAAACGAAGTTAACGACGGCAACGGTAACAATAACAACAACAAGCACAGTAATGAATGCGAACAAACTCCACAGAAAAAATTGAGTACTCGAGTACTTCGACGAAGGGAACGAAGAGTGGCAGGCAGCTGTTTAAGTAGAAACGGTGGTGGCATTCGTTTCATTTTGATTATTTTCCTGGCTGACTTGTATTGATGGATGTATCGCGCGCATTCAGTTGCATTGTGCGATGGATAGAAAGAGAAGCAAAGCGTGAACTCGTACAAAATTCGCCCTCGCGTTGTCCGTCGTTTTGTTTCAGGTTTTTGTTGCTTTCATGGTGGTTGGTGAAATACAAACAACAAAAATGTAAGGCGCAAACGTAGTCAAAGTACTCACACGAGCGCATATGAAAACACAAAACTTAAGGAAGCCAACAACAATTTATCGATTATTCTGCACTTTTTTGTTGCTCATGCACAGTTGTCAAATATGGTGTACTCCGGCGACCGGTCTGTTAAGTAACGCCAATACAGCAACACCAAAGCCATCAAAAAAGCAAAAACCGGTCCGCCATCGTAAGGCAACTGTGTCGAAAAGAGATGGCGGTTTTTGCCGTTTAATGGCTGCTCGTGTGAATGAAATAGCAAGCGTATATGTATTTGCTTCATACATGAATATGAAATGCAATCGCAGTTCAAGCAAATTTAGAGAGAATTAGTTACTATGAAATAGCGTAACAAAAATCGTTTTGAGGGTTGCCAGAGGCAATCAGAAAATTTTAATCTAACACAATAAGCAAGAGTAAAGTTGAAATGCGGCAGAGAGCAAATAATTAGTTATATGAGATTGTATGCATTAGGGTGGTTTTTTTTTTTTTTTGTAGTTGGGCAACTAGGGGTTATTAGTTTGCAAGAGGTAGCATGTATTTTTTCACACAAATTTTTTGCACGATAAAAGGAGTAGTCTAGCATGTGAAAAACTGAAATTAATAACTTTTTTTGGAATTCTAGGCTGCCTTTTTTGTAATTCAACTTTCAAATGAACTTAATAAGAAGGGGAGGAGAGAGAAAAATATGTGCTCGAAGAGAAAGTGAGACCGCGCGGAGTACGATTTATTTTGCATCTTTACATCAATATCCAATGCTTTCCTTTCATATGTGTTAGTTGTTTTTCTTTTCGGTGTAGAAGGATTGACTTGTCACAAAAAATTATATCATAAGTCTTGCCAATTTATAGTAAAGATAAGAATAAGCACATTCGAAATTTAAGGAGCGCAGCCTATATTGAAGTTATTTATTATTACCGACATAATTTCTGAACAGAATTTTAGCAAATATAGCGCCGGTAAAGAGATATAGCATTGAAAGTTTATACCATATCCGTTAGGCAACATAACTTGACGTCCGGGTATATTTTGCATTTTTCACAATTTTGGCTTCAGTAAAATTATTTTTACTAATTATCTATAAAAATACGGGTCAAGATCTAATTTTCTTTTTAAATATATGCAAAATTCGAAAAAAGAGCAATGTTTCATCAAATTTTTTTTGTTTATACAATTTCTTTGGAGTGTGCAGTTTTATAGCCTAATCAGTTTTAATGAAATAAGGTGTTAATCGTTCAGTCTGCCACAGATTTTTAGCAATTTTTTTCTGTCGAGCTAAAGTATTTTCTTTCATATATAGAAAAATTTAAATCATAAATTTTAAAAACACAGATTGTTTTTTATTTATAGTCGGCTAAGAATATATATGGTATATTATTAATTAATTCCAAGTTTGTCTAATATTTTATGAAACAAATTCCTACTCGTTGAAAGGAACTTTGGACAATTTTGGTTACAGTTTTTCCAAAGTTGTGATCGCCCTAATAAAAATAAATCAATCAGAAAATGTTTTTCAGCTCGTCCTAATGTGTATAATATAACATGATTTGAAGTTGTTTGATTGAGCTGGAGTTGGTGGTGGTTTTTGCCATAAGCAACAAACCCTCCTCAATAAATATTAAAAACTCATCAAAAAATGCTAATGTATAGCATTGAACCAAGTGACAACTTATTATTGCTATTATTTTCCCCCTTTTTGCTGGCATATACAGTGGCAAACTTTTATATTTTTACATTAAATATGCGTAGTTTTAGTGGTGGTGTGTGGTAACCCTCGTGGGAGTTGTAATATTTGCTACCACCAACAAATAAAACACATTTCATTTTCAGTTTTCTCTATGTCCGCTTACTCGTACGTAATCTGATATTTTTTTACCCAAAAATCTGTCTGAGTCTCCTTAATGTTTATGTATTCTTGCTTTTAGTTTTTACTTCCTTTGGGCGACCAACTGAACCGCCATTGCCAGACAGCATTGTATGACAATTGCTGTACATACAAACATACATAACTCCCAGACTAACCAACCGTCTTTAATATAACAAACAAACAAGAAAAAAACCCAAACACTCCATGGTGCATTGCAAAACTGTGCACCCTCTCACTACAGCGCAAGTAAGGTACACAGTACAAAGTAACCAGCAGAAGCCGAAGCAAGAGCTACTAAACAAAAAACTGGTTTTTTTCAGATAAATGTTCATGTCGGGTAGACAAATAAGGCGGAAAAAACGTTAAGTAATCAAAGCTGGCAAGTTAAGGGCAATTTACGTAGCTTTTACGTAGACTTGGCCTTAGACGAAGTAGTAGGGTTTGGTTAATGTATATTTTGTCATATTAAAGACTTGATAGGTACCAATTGAAGCAAGATTTAAGATCCCAGAAAGAATATTTTGAAGGGGCCTGTTACCCGAACTGTTCCAGAAGTATGAGAGGGCGGAGTGTTTGGGGACTATGTTGTGAAGTGATCAATTTTAGCAAAGACAAGTATTACCTATAAAAATATTTAAAATTTTAAATTTTCTTATTGAATTTTCTACTAAGCACATTTTTTAAGGATGATATATTCTAAAAAAAAATACACAAAAATACATTAAATATAATATCTTGACAATTTTTGTTTTTTTTTTAACCAACAACATCCCAAAATGTTTCGAAATTTCCTCTTACCCAATTTCAGTTTACTCTGCTTAGTAAAAAATTGCAATATTCCAACAAACCAACAATATCATTCAATGAATAGTTTTCAATCATATTTCACATTCAGTCTGGGTAGAGTGGTGGGTAAAGTCTGCCGGCTGCAGCCGTTTTCGAAACATCCAAGTGTGAGTTCTACCTGGCTGCATACTTAAGACGGACAAAGCAAATTAGAAAAGAAAAATAGCTACAAAACCAGCAAAAGCAAGAAAAGTAAATTGTGCGGCAGATGAAAAAAGGGCGCATAAATTCCTGTAAGAATATTTCATCATGAATACAGTGTATAGCGTGTGAGCACATAAGAAGGCGCAGGCGGCGACGTAATATAATACTTGTATGTTTTTGTTGTTTCTTTTCAAATTTGCTTTGGTTTGAAGCAAAGATTGTAAAAAAGAAAAGAAAAGTTTGCTCAGCAAATTAAGTTGTTGTTGTTGTAGTAAAAGTAGTTTTGTTTTATTTAGAAAAATTCGTTTTTATTAGTTGTAACTTTTGAAACTTCTACTTTACGATGTAAAACTTCAGAAATAGCACAAACCAACAATTCACTCTCAGTTCATTTGTTTTCATTAACTAAGCCAAGCCAAATAAACGCAGAAATGTTGAGTGGCACCATTGCACAATTCCTCTTTTGTGCAAGAGAGTGTAGAAATTGTGTCGTTAAGTGCTGCAAGCGAAGTGATTTAGATGTTGCCAGATTTCGAGCAATTAATAAGTATTTGTAAAGATTGAAGATAAGCAGCTATTATTTAAATTTGTAGCAGAGAACCTTATAACCCATTTATACTGATCTAAAATGTTTGATTTCATGCCAGTAACTCGAATGTGTTTATATCGGCTTTGAATGCGTTCGTTCCTTTGTTATGAAGTATCAGTCAAACAAGTTTGACGCATTCAAAATAAACTTTTATGAATTCATCGCATTTGCTGTGTGATTTGTTTTGAATGCGTGATTTTGTGAATGCGATTTCTTTAAAAATCACGCATTTCATTCAGTGTAAATGTAGTATTACAGCCAGTCTCACGAAAGAAATTTCAAAGAAAAATAATATTTCTGCTCCAATTTTATTTGAAATCTAACAGCGATAAAAATTATTTTTCACTTAAATTGCTTCGTGAAACTGACTGCTAGTTGTCCAATAAGTAAAAAAAATATATCTTCTTCAACGTTCCTTAGCTCTTAAGTTGAGGTTCACCATTCCTTATTATTTGAAATAAATCGCCACCCCAACCAAATCCCCAACTTGTGCGGAGTTCCCATATTATAAAGGTGCCTCTTAAGTTGAGAACACTATAATTCCGCTTTTGGAGCAGCTAGCCAGATTTTAATAATTTTTTCTTTAATATTTTGAATCTGATTTAGGGCTCATTTATGACAAAAAAACTCAGTTGAATAATATTTTAGCTAATACTCCATAACGTCTTGCCCGATGTCAATAATTCTTTCTTTCCTTTGTTCGATCGAACTTACATTGGCAGAATAACGTTCGTTTAGATTTTAGATACAATCAAAAAAAACTGTCAACTGTAAAACACTCTGGCAGCACCCTCGCGCACTCAATCACTCTCCAGATTTTATATTTTAGTCTCATAGGGGATACATTTTACCAACTAGAGAAAAGTGAAACAAAGCGCGAGACTGTAAAAGAAAGCAAGCATAGCGTGAGTGTGAAAAAATTACTAAATTTTACTAAAATTACAAAATTTTTTGATCTAACTAAATGTTTGTATGAAAAAAAAAACAAAGAAATACCTTTTCGAAATAAACTTCAATCCACGACGATCCATCGTTCAACGAAAAATTGAATTGAAATAACTTAAAAGTTTGCATGCAGCATAGTCAATCAGTTGTGTGTGCGCTCGACTTTTCGTACAATTTTTTTTTTTTTTGTTAATCTCTTTTCCAATCAACTTATAAATACTTCACTTCATACACACCAACTCACGAACACACAATGAGCAACAAATTGAACGAAAGCAAACGTATAAATGTGTGGGGTAACAGTGAGAGAGAGAGTGAGAGAAACAACAAAAATGTGTAACTCAAATGTACAAACAGAAATGCATAAATTAACACTGTGATTGAAAACAATTTTTTTGGACGTTTTAAATTTTTCGCAGGTTATATTTAATTTAGTTTAGCAATGCAACTTTGTTTTTTGTTGTGTTGATGGATATAAAAATAGGTCAAGCACCTGTATGCCACAGCTTTACGGATCGAATGCTGCTAATGTATGCAACACTTTTGTAGATATGTATGTATGTGTGTGTAAAATTGACGGCAACGCACAATGGAGTTTCTAAAAAAAAATTATGCTGGCTGGTTTTACGACAAAACTTTCAAGCAGCGTTCAATCACGACGATTTTAGAAAATTCACTGTATAAAACACTATTTTTGCTTTAAAAGTAAAGGGCTTTTGAGATTATTTATTGCTTTGTTTTTGAATGCATTTTTTCCATAATACATTTTCTTGCTTTACCCAAATCATTCACTTTTTCATCATGTCGACAACACTCCCCCGGCCTTATTCCAGCACTGCATGGGGTTTTCGGGCAAGATTGAGCAATTCATACTGTTGCTCTTTTAGTGTATGTGTGCGCCGCGCTCTTATTCTCTCTATTTAATCCGCACGCTCTCTATATGCCACTGATTCTATAGAGCAAAACATGTAATCTGATTGAAACTCAGAAATTTAAATTTTTTCACTTTCAACTCTTCAATAGCGCACTTCAAGCAAAAGATTGCGTAGAGAACCAAAATTGCGACCAAACTCAACGACGTACACTTTTGAACTAAGCAAATTTTTACACGGCAACTCTGCGCGGTACTGCTTTGAAAGCAACTAACACATCCATCCCCACACACATCTTGCTCCAACAACACACAATCTAGCAAAACTACCAACAACTACCTCCGCTAAGGCAACAACAATTCAACAGCGGGCAAAGGCGATGGCAGCTAGACAATAAACCAACAACAATGCACGCTATTCATATCGCAAACACAGTTAATGAAAGTGTAAGTAGCACAGTTATATGTGCCAATACCATAGCCACGCTGTTTCGCTCTCACTCTTACTCATGTATAGGCGGTTGTGTTACTTTCGGGGTGATTGTTATCTTTGTGTGCATGGCATACACTCGCGCAAAGCAAACGAAAGAAAAAATGCCATAAAATACATCTGGCGAATTTGTAATGCCTGCTTACCCATCCCCGCTTGTTCCCTTCACAATAAAATTTTTTTTTGCTGGCTGTTGAACTACGCCAACCGTCGACAACTGCTTTGTTGCTGGTTTGCGATCGCTGTTACCCTCGTCTTTGTTCAATACTACATATTTTCAATTAAATACAATGACGGCCAAAGCAGGCAGGCAAACAAATAAGCAAGCCAGCTACACGAACCCAAGCGGCGCACAGTGGGACTTTTTACATTTTAGGATGCTACAAGCTAAAATAAAGTTTTTCAGTAATGACTATTGTGTTTGTTAATGTTTTTAGTGTATTTTCATTTTACATATCGTCGGTGACACTGCAAAACCGCGTAACGCACAAATGCAAAACCGCGTAAGTGACATTTGTGTCAAAAACTGTTATAGGCTCCTGCCAACAAGATCTATTCATTTATTATCAAGAAAACTACATGTTAGTATGGAAAATAATTAAAAGAATCGATGTTGATGAGAACTTTTTCCATAAAGTCAATATTCGTCTCAAAAATTAGGAATTTGTGGTGGCAAAACAGCCAACAGCCATTGTATCATCATTGTACATGTTTTGTAGATTTCACTAGCTCAAAATTATTATTAGCTAATTATTATTCAATTTCCTATAAATTTTTATTTTAATGGAAAAATTGAGAAGCAAGTAAAAATAAACTCCTGAATAATAACAATTATCAATATGATTGAGTTCGTTAAACTTACAAAATATAAAATACAATTTTCTAAAGATACTGAAAATTTCGAATTTTAGCGTTGTTTTGATTTCATTGAGCTTTTCCAGGGGCCGCCGAAATTTTTTTTTTCTATGCAAAAAAGCAGAATATCTAATTTTTATTTTTGACACTCAAAAATAGAGTTAAAAAATAATAATTTTTGTTGTTATACTCCCTAAAGAACTGCCGCTATCTATTATTACTGAAACAAAAGAAAAAAATAACGATAATAATAATCCATGTATTTGATGACACACATACTGTTTATGGTCCAAGGGTTCTGCGATGTTGCCAAATTTTGTCGTTTTTGTGTTTTTTTTTTGGTGAAATAATCTGTTTTATTCTTATTTACCAAATAACAGTCGGGCAAAAAAGGCTAATTTCTTTGCCCAAATTAGCAAATTCTTCTTTCAATTAATGCTATAAAAACCAATCATCATTGTGGTAACAACTTCCAATGCATGACAGACGTCAATTGGAAAAGGGAGGAAAGCATCATCCATCTATTCTTCGCAACTCAGTGGGAGCCTCTGATTATTTGGCATCACTTAAAGGGCCATAAATCTTCCGGAGAACTTTTATCTCGAGACAAAGTCACATTGAAATCTAGAGTGACGTGCCTGACAAGGAGTAGACGCGCTTATTTTTTATTTCTTGATAACAGAAACTCCACGTCGTTTTACTTACGGCGCGTTTGTTAGCTCTTAGCAAGTCCAGTATCAAACCCGTTCAATTAACTAATCCGATGTTTACAAGTATTCTTGCAACACTTTCCCTTTGTGAATTTCTGAAAGTTTTCCCAAGTAATTGAAATTTTCACTAAACAGTTTCACGTGTGTCGTACCTCAGTGCGTCACCCGACAATGTTGAGAAGCACTTTGGCTCAAATCCTGCCAACTAACACAGATTAAAATTTTCTAGCAAACCTCAAATGTAATGTGAACTAGTCGCTTATAACAAACCAAATTGTATGTGCTTAAAATTTGTACTTCCCGCTTTTATTCGTCATTTCGATACTAAACAAATTGTCTGCTTGCCTAAAAAATATTTTAATAGAAAGCAGCAGAAAAGAAAAGTTAATTTCAAATTTAAAAATATAATAATAATTTGTTGTTTTATGCATCAGTCGCTTTTATCAAAACTAAAAATTTTCTTAATTTTTTGTTCTTGAAAATTTAAATTTTTTTAGGTAAGTTGAAAACATACTACACGGCTAAAAATTTCAGCCTAAATTTTAAACTTTTCTGGGCTACATACATATATGCCCGAACTAAATTTAGTTTAGAATTTCAATTGTGCTAGTTTTCGAGAAAATTACCGTGAAAAAAGAGTTTAAATAAACCAGAAATGTCTTAACAATTAAAAAACATTTTTATCAGTTTGACAGAACTCGAACCGACGCTCCCGCATCAGAGTCATCTGCTCTACCCACTGAGCTACGGTACAAAACTGTAATGACAAAAATTCAATGACTTGAAAAAGCTTTCAGAAATAAATGAAAAGAAAATAAATAAATTTTAGACGTTTTTTTTCAGTTCAGTTTTAAATCTAATTCGCAATAATATCAAAATTGGTGTAGGTAATTTAACGGTATGGAATTTAGTACAAAAACGTTTAAAAAATTGCTTAAACCGACGAATGGTTTAAAATTTAGGCTCAAATTGCCGTGTGGAAAATCGAAAATGCGCTTTACGATTATTGATACCTTCGTCAAAACGCGTCTTTTGATATCCATCCCGAAAGATTTGGACATGTTTTAGCAGATGTATCCTAAAGGAAACAAATACAAATCGGCTACTGTTTTTTCTATTTTATTTGTTTTCTACAAGCAGAAGCCAGTTTATAGGATAAAACACCCCGAATAAAATTGGTTTTTTGTCAAAATTTAAGATTTTCTCAATTTTTTATTCTTGAAAATAAAAATTGTTTTATATAAGCTGAAAACATACTCAGGGGAAATCGTTTAACCTCTTATATGCCTCGTAAAGCTTGTATACAATGTAAACCTCGCAAACTTGTATGAAAAATTACATAGATACGAGCTTTACACAATTTACAAGACATATAAGCATATAAACGAATGCAAAATGACAAGTATTTATTTTTTTCCCTATCAAATGCATCATCATACCCACAACTATAGCAAACAAACAAATTTGTGCATGCTAACATGTAGAAATATCACACTGTGCGACCACTCGGCCAGAATTCTTCATTTTTTCCTTCCTCTTTTGTACTGCGCCTGCTTGCTTGACAGCAATGTATGCCTGCCAACCGTGTGTAACATTTCAGTATACGTGAATTCGTTGATGTGCGTGTGTTGTTGTTGTTATTGTAGCTTGCCAAAGTAATTTATTTATGTCTCAGTTTTTGTTGTTTTGCTTTCCCAACAAACAAACGTACGAATCAGTGTATGTTGCATCATAAAAAAATTTCATCCATGCGCAGAGAGCATTTTAATGTGGGAATGAAAGAAAAAAAAGTTGAAATGAAAAATGTTTCAAATATGCAGTAAAAACAACACATAATGATTTATAGCAGGCAAACGTTCAACTCCTATTTCTTTTCTTTGCTTTCTACGTTTCGTGTGTTTCTTCTTGCTCATCATCAGCACACACATTCAACAGTACGAGCTTAAGTTGATGTATAGATACCGACTACAACTCGATCTCTTATTCGAAATCAGCGCCATTGTTGTTGTACTTGTTGTGCCGCTGTACAACTGGTTTTTATTGAAAGAAAAAAATGCTGTACAACTCTTGTTGCGCTTGCGAACGACAAAAAAACTTTCGGGTTCCCATTGAATTAGGTGCAAATATTTCGAATTGATGATGGCAACAACCCCATTCCATTTATGGTTGTTACATTGCGTATGGTTGTTGGTGTTTGTTGTTGTTGCTGTTACTCAGTGGCTGCGTATCTATTAGAGATCCATGCGTACTTCATTTTCAATTTAGTTGGACTCGCGCATTGACTTTGACTTACAAACATATTTGTTGATAGCCCTTTCGACCATCACGACCACGCGCTCTACACGATCCTCCTCCTCGTTGTTGTCTTTGAAACGGTAGCGCTGCTACTTTGGTCGCCATATTATTTTTGCTTTTTTTTTCTGTCAACTCTTCGCTTAATTGCGTGCTATTTGTTGTTGCAGGCGGAAGTGTTTTTGTATTTGCTATTGCGTGTGTAGATACCGTTAGGATTTCTTCATTTTTATTTTTATCTTTCCCACCCTTTTGGTTAGTGGCTGTTGGCGTTGACGTCGGCGCTTTGCCTATAAGCAGCAAGTGTTTTTTGTTGTTTTTTTTTCTTCAAATTCTATGTGTGTTCTCTAAGTCGTCGCTTACATATCTACGCTCATACAATTAAATACAAATATAGCTATTAGCAACCGTTACCGACTATTCCTGTCATTTTCATTCACAACTGTACATTGTTGCTGTTCGTTGATAAATCTCTATGACAGCAATATGAGCGATGGAGATGACAAGCGTCTCAGTAAGCCGGCACTTCTCTTGTGCCTCTTTGCGTTTTAAGATTTTCAGGCGCATGCGTGGTTTGTAATCAGCCTTTGCTACTTCACCGCTCATGAGATTCTTTGAATAGTGCCGCTCTCGTGCCGTTAACCCTTCACCCATGCCTTTGCTCTATTTTTGTCTAGTATTTATGGCATGCGGTTTTTTGCCTTTGGTGGAAATCCCAATCACGTATCGATATTATTGCATTTAGTTTTGTTGTTGCTGAGCGTATTAGGCAGTCTATTAGGTTATAATTGTGTAAGTTAATATTACATAACCAAGAACGTGACGAAAATAATATTAACGGTGCAGTTATTCCCACCGCTCTCTGTTCATGTCTTAACGATTCAAGCCATTTAATTAGGCTTGGGTTTCATTAGTTAATTGTATGTAACATGGGCGTAGCCAGGCTTTGTATAGGGAGGGGGAGTAGTGCATATGAACAAATAAACATAATTTTTGATTAAACAAATGTATTATTTTATTTTCTTTGGGTCATGGAATCAAGGTCAAGGTTGCAAATAGACACCAAATAGCACAAGGCTTTAGGGGCATTGACTTCGCTACAAGACGAGGGTGTTCTGGCCAAAACCTAGCGACTGGTATAAAAAGAAAGGTATTACTGCAGAATTTAGTTCAACGAAAAAGTAATGGAGTCAAGTGGATGCCGAATGTCACAAAATAACTGCTTTGAGAGCTCTTGATTAGTGTTAAAGTCAACTCCTCCAAAACATTTCGACCATGAGACGTTTCAAAGCCTTTTTGCCGGACACTACCGAAGTTTTGAACTGGTAACCGGAAGCGATGTTGTTGTTGTTGTGGTAACGACAAAAACACTCCCCGAAGGTTTTGGGGAGTGTTGTCGAATTAACAGTCCTTGGCCAGATTTGAACCCGGTATGCTCCGGTACTCCCTTGCGGTACTGCCTGACTGTCGTGGTAGCGATTTATGACCAGTGAAACCTTCTAGGTCATGTCATCATATCAGTAGATCAACCATCGAGTTGCACGTCATTAACTTTGTGCATATTAGTCGCCTCTTCCGACCGGTATGCCTACCTCGGGCATTTTCTAAACCCCTAACCCGCAGGGGTTGATTTTGGTGCATAGACGACTAAACTTTTTTTTGGAATAAGTTTTGAAAAATTTCTAAAAATCAGAGGTCGAATTACGTTATACGTTCCGTGATCGAAAGCTAATTTTTAAATCACAATTGCGGTAAACCCCTAATTCGGAATGACGGCATACGCATTATCACTCTTTTAAAATCTGGGACAGTTTCAAAGTTACTGTGTTTAAAAAAACGGTTTAATATTACCTACCTTCGTGATTTTTGTTTGCTGGGAAATATTTCGTTTTAATCAGAATATTAAAATTAAAACAATGAAATAAAAAAATGAAACAACCCCCTCTGAAACAATTCCTATCTACGACCTTGGTGGGTTAAATAGCTAGAGAGAAAGAGAGAAACTTTAAAGTCAGGAATACACCTCAACCTTCGGTCCACTCAAACTTCATCTTGGTCAGAGGATCTCGTACACTTTAACCTCTTTGCAGAGACTCCAGTTATATATACATTTAGCTTAAAAGAGTTTGCTTTTCACTATAGGGTCCAGCGATCGTATACGAACAATTGGTAGGATTGAGAATGTCAAGTCACGCCGAAAAAAGGTCACTGCCTACAGAATCAAGTTATGCAAGGACGTAAAGCGCGTTGAAGTAGGCTTTAGGCTAAGATGACTCTCTCTGCGGGTTAGGGGCTTAGAATATGCTCGAGGTAGGGACAGTGTAAGTTGTTAAAAAGACTGAAAAAAATCACTAAGAAAATTGCATTTCTGGAAAAGGTTGAGCTGTGCCACCCCAGACGATTCTCAACTTCCTTTTTTTCTCTTTTGGAAATAAAGACCACCATCTCCCCCGTTTACACTGCAGGTAGACCTCTGGATGTTTTCTAAGATGTGCGGTAAGTTAGTTCTTCTGATGCAATAGTGGCGTATTGATACCGATTCTATATAATTCTTTTGTTCTATGAACGGACCTTATTCTAACCCCAAGTTGTTTTCAATAGTGCCTTTAGATCGCTGCCAACAATCGTTGTCGAAGGAATCCTAGTCGCATTTATTATTCGAATGTGAAGTGAAAGCTATATGGTGCAGAAGCGTGGACACTAACAACATCTGATGAGGCGGCTCTGGGAGTATTCGAGAGAAAGGTTCTTCGAAAGATTTGTGGACCTCTACGCGTTGGCGACGGCGAGTACCGGAGAAGATTTAATGATGAGCTGTATGAACTTCACGCAGACGCCGACATAGTTCAGCGAATTAAAACACAGCGGCTCCGCTGGCTAGGCCACGTAGTGCGAATGAGCGAAGATGCTCCAGCCCAGAAGGTATTCTTATCGGCACCCGCCGGTGGAAGCAGAGGAAGAGGGAGACCACCACTCCGATGGAAGGACCAAGTGGAGACCGATTTGCGATCCCGCGGTGTTTCCAATTGGCGCCAGTTGGCGCAACGAAGAAACGACTGGCGAGCTATGTTGGACGGTCAAAATCGCCCAGGCGGTTAGATGACCATTTAAAGAAGAAGAGAAGTGAAAGAACTAGTGAGGGGTGGGATGGTGGTAGCTAGGTATACTGAGAGACTGCTAAGAATTTCTTCTAACTTTTTGAAAATAGTAGTGGCACCGCCCACATATGAGTAAACAAAATTTTCAAATTTCACCTGTTAATAACTTAAGAACCTCTAATGATAGAATTAAGGCATATTACGATTGTTTAGAGTAGACGTGGAGATGATATCGAAAACATCCCGAAACTGTCCCACGATCATGCCGAACGGGTTCCCAGTGAATTGATCTCGAGCTACTAAATTTCTATTTTGAACTAGCAGACTAGGCTTGTCTGGCTTCCTATTCTCCTGCCTCCCCATGTCCCTATTCCTCCACTTCCTCTTTTTACAATTTTATATCATGTTATCTTTTTCTCCGTTTTCCGTTTACCAATCTTCCTGTCCTATCCATATCGCTATCGCTATCCTTCTCCCTTTCTCTATACATGCAATAAGGGTACCAAATGAAAGGTGCGAATGAGTGCTGCAATAAGCGATGTGCCTAAGCTCCATACCTCAAATGGTTTTGGGGATGTAATGCCGAAATTCGGACTTAGTCTATTATAAGTTCTGAGACGCAGGGTGCCCGGATTTTTTAGTTCCTTTTTCATTGCCATTCATTGATTTCTACAGTGAAATTTTTAACCCCTTCGTTCAATTGACATTGGCAATTGCAATCTATATACAGCTGTGTTCAATATAATAGTAGTGTGATTAAAATGGATATCGTTCGACAAGATAAGAAGCTGCGATTTTAATAATTTTCATTTAAAATATAGCTAATTCCATAACAGAAACTACATAAAAAGAAACTTCAAAGTTTACACAAAGTTCAGAAAAGTAAATTTAACTTTAAAAAATGGCAATCAAAATCTTAAAATTTTTTGGCAGAACTTCTAAAACAATTTTGAGCACGCAGTTTTGTAGACCAATCAGTTTTAGTATAACATTGTGCAACTTAGAACTCGCTCAAACATTTTCTTGAATTTTTTTCGTCAAGAGTATTGAGTGATTTCTTCCATACAACGCATGAGGAAAAATGAATTTTGTTTGGAACAAGTAAGGAAAGGGCTGTCTTCGACTGTGCCGAAGACTTGATACCTTTCATGAATACGCATCACGGTTTAAAGTGTCGGATCCTTACTCACAATTAGTACAAACTCTGCAAAACTGATAATTTAAAGATAAGGTAAGTGCCCCTAACTTCGTGGTTCTAAGAATTTGTCTGACTTTCTACCTCTCTTGCGTTAAAAAAAATGAAGGAAAACTATAAAAGTAAATTTTTCCCATTTAGTTGATCAATTAAGATAAGTTGTCTACTACTTTCAAACAAAACTAACGAATGTTTTAATTTATATAAATAAAAATGTGTGAGTACCTCAAATGTACCTAATTTCGTGGCAAAAGTTTTCTGATGTACCTAATTCCGTTGTAAGGCGTCCCTAATTTCGTGGTATTTAGTTAAACTCTAATTTTATGAAAAAAAAAAAAAATAGTTATAATCGATTTTAAACGCAAATTCCTAAAGATACACAAATTGATTTACTGAAATTCATATTCAGAAATTTAAAATTTAAAACTATTTTTTTTATTGTTATTTTATTTATGAAAAGAAAGCGTTTTAAGACCAAAATAAATAAGTAAAAAAAATTAGTTTAATGTACGTACTTTTCAAAAACTTTTTATTTTTATTTTTTTGTTGTTGTTTTCTTTAAAATTTTTTTTTTTATTTTTTTTATTTTTTTTTATTTTTTTGTATTTTTCCATGAAATCTAAGAGTTCTTAGAACTTTAGACATTATTGAAATGAAATAAGTAACATTAAATGAAAAAGGTTTAAAACAAAAATTAACAATAAAAAAAAAAAATTTATTCAATTGGTGTAACTTGTTACTTTTCTAAAAATTACTTTTATTTATTATTACTAAAAATTATTTTTTTTATTTTATTGTTTTTTTTAATTTTTTGGTTTTTTTTTAAATTTTTTTTTTTGTTTTTCAATTTGTTTGTTTATTTTTAAACAATAAAAAAATATATTCATTGATGTAACTTGTTACTTTTCTAAAAATTACTTTTATTTATTTATATCTGTAAATTCAAAAACTGTTTTATTTTTATTTTTTTTTTGTTCTTTTCTTTGTGAATTTTTCGTTTGTTTTTTTTTTTGTATGTTTTCATTAAATCTAAGAGTTCTTAGAACTTCAGACATTATTGAAATGAAATATCATAAAATTAAAAAGCTTTAAAACAAAAATTAACAATAAAAAAAAAATTTATTCAATTGGTGTAACTTGTTACTTTTCTAAAAATTACTTTTGTTTATTATTACTAAAAATTATTTTTTTTTAATTTTATTGTTTTTTTAAATTTTTTTGTTTTTTTTTTGTTTTTTAATTTGTTTGTTCATTTTTAAACAATAAAAAAATTATTTCATTGATGTAACTTGTTACTTTTCTAAAAATTACTTTTATTTATTTATATCTGTAAATTCAAAAACTGTTTTATTTTTATTTTTTTTTTGTTCTTTTCTTTGTGGATTTTTCGTTTGTTTTTTTTTTTGTATGTTTTCATTAAATCTAAGAGTTCTTAGAACTTCAGACATTATTGAAATGAAATATCATAAAATTAAAAAGCTTTAAAACAAAAATTAACAATAAAAAAAAAATTTATTCAATTGGTGTAACTTGTTACTTTTCTAAAAATTACTTTTGTTTATTATTACTAAAAATTATTTTTTTTTAATTTTATTGTTTTTTTAAATTTTTTTGTTTTTTTTTTTGTTTTTTAATTTGTTTGTTCATTTTTAAACAATAAAAAAATTATTTCATTGATGTAACTTGTTACTTTCCGTTTCACTGCTGAAATGTAAATGCGCAGTATACCACGAAATTAGGGGCATGCGCAAATTTGGTGTACGTAAATTCGTGGTATCGCTTTAAGCGGTAATTTGAGGTTTATATTCAAAATTTTTTTTGCTATTATCAATATTCATTCAAAACAATAGTAAAGAAGTTGAAATCTTGATAAATTTTTTTAAATTAAATGAAAAGTTATTGAATAAACAAAAGTTCTATAATGCCATTATTTCGTTAAAATGTTTTGCTTCGCAGAACTTTTTGATTAAAGTATTGACGAATAGATTAATAAAAGTGTACCACGAAATTACATCAAAATCTTCCTCGGGGGCTTATTTAATAATTAAAATACTTAAAAAAATACGGTTTATTATGAAATGTTAAAGAAAATATGAAAAACCTAAAGTATTATATTACCCTAATTTCGTGGGTACCACATCTTCTCATACTTACAAACATCGGACCAAAGTAATAATACCATTTGATGTTCATGAAAGGTATAAAAAAAAAATACCCAACATCCTTGACAAACATTTTTTTTTAATTCAGGGGATGTTTTGAGGTACTTCTAACATGCAAATTATTATGCTAAAACTTAATGAGCTATAAAAATGCGTACTCTAAAAATTCTTCCCAAAAATATTGAAATTTTGATGTAAATTTTGAAAAATTTAATTAACTTTTCTGAACTTTGTGTAAACTTTGAAATTTCTTTTTATGCGGTTTCTGTTATGGAATTCGCTCTATTTTAAATGAAAATTATTAAAATCACAGCTTTTTCTTTTTATTTGATCAAACGATATCCAATCTAATTTCACTACTATTATATTGAACACAACTGTATAGAAAAATGAAATGTCTTTCGTATGACCGCGATGGATGCCTAAACGGCTAAACCGATCTCTATTATGTAAAAAGTACTTTTTTGGACCTTCTCTGTGGAAGGGTTTGCGATAAAAAAAAATTCAAAACTTTTAGTTGTTGCTGCCAAAAAAGGAGACGTCACGATTTCGAATTTTTTTTTTTAGTTTTCAGTATATTGTATCCCACCAAACTACTACCGGTGTTTACCAAAAATTTACTCGATGGATATCGCTGTTGTCAGTCCGAGTTATTGACCAAAATGTGGACCAGATGATGTTTCTACGATATGGGTAACTTGTTGATTAGGGTATTAGCAAGCAGTGGTTTTTAGGATAGGGATAGTGATAGCGATACGGATAGGAATAGTGATAGTGATAGAGATAGGGTAAAAAAAATAAGAGATAAATGATATCAAAAATTAGAATCAGATGAATAGAAAGAAAAGGAAGGTGGGCAGGCACAGAATATGGATCTAATATGAGAAGCGAGAGTCAAGTAAATTTTTGGCCAAAACAACGTCTGCCGGATCTGCTGGTTACAACTAAAATTTTAATTTAGAAACCAACCAAAATAACAATGACGCAGATTGAAGACATCAAGCAAATACAATGAGAATATTTCCCCTCCCAGCATGCCCCCTTCAAAGCAGCACAGCATCTGCATCCGTTCGCATAGCGCGTTGTATTTTTGTATAACAATGCAAATGGAAATAAGTGTGAATGTACGTCTGCACTTTAGAGGCAAAAAACAGCCCCTGAATTCTGCTGATAAGATTAGGAAGCACAATTGTGGTAGATCTCCCACCCTTAAATCCAATATAACTTCATCGATCACAGCATGAAATCTACCCCATTTATCTAAATTTTTGATCATTTTAGCATACGATTTTTGAGTAAAAAAGTAAGTAAATAACGGAAATGTGACTGACATTTAATATATGCATATTAGGGATGAATATTTGTTATAGGTTTTTGATGTCGGTATTCTCGGGATCTCATATGGAAATTTCGGGATTTGCGTATTCTTCATAGGATGAATTTCATATCGAAACCGATATTCATTGAATCCAACCCCCTTAGATTTTGATGAGATTTTGCATACAGCTACATTTTACCTTATTTTTAGAACCTGCATTTTTTAAAAATTGTGGGCGTGGCAAGGTATCGAAATGTTTCAAAAATTACTGTAATAGGTACTTTTGAGATGGATCACTACGAAATGGCTCAACCGATTTCAAAAACCTTTGTACCATTAGAAATGTATTTAATTCAGGTTTTGAAAATATACACTGTAAAAATTGTATATTACACTGATCAATTTTTTTTGTTAAAAGTAAAATTGTAAACTGGGAAAACACTTGAAAAGTAAGCGTTAAAAAAAATTTTTTTTTTGTAAGGTCTAATATATATAACATATCTAAAAACTAAAATGGTTTTTTTTAATTTTTAAATAAATAAATACTTGAAAAACTTAAAAAAAACATAAACCTTTCTAAAAAAAATTTTTTTTCAACACTTGGCCTCTGAAGTATTTTCCATGTTTAAATTTTTTTTTTTAATTTTTCAGTATAATACCAAATTTTCGCAGTGTATATTTAAAAAGCTGACAATTTTTCAAAAATGCAATTTCTAAAAATAAGGTTGTGTTTGTATAGGTAAAATTTAGCTGGGTTGGTGTCGAAATTCTGTATGTACAAAATTCTAAAAACAAAATTCTGCTTTTTAAAATTCTGCTTTTTAAAATTCTGCTTTTTTAAAATTCTGCTTTTTTAAAATTCTGCTTTCTAAAATTCTGCTTTCAATGTTCTGTATTACAAAATTCTGTATTAAAATATAATGTTAACAATGTTAAAGAGGTAATGTAATTATTTTGAAAAAGTGCGCAGCTACGCGAACTACAGTTATTCTGTACAAAAGACCTTTCTGCATAGGCGGCCTTCGGCCGCGCTTATTTAAATAACCCTGGGCTACGCCATGCCAAGTCCAGGTGGTTGCCCTGATCGGTGGCAACATGCCACCGATCCGACTCTTTTGCGCGTTTTTAAGTACAGCCTAATAATTTACAACAACCACATGAAAACTTGCGACAAAACAAATAAAATATATACATATGTACATGTGCGCACTTTTTCAAAATAATTACATTACCTCTTTAACATTGTTAACATTATATTTTAATACAGAATTTTGTAATACAGAACATTGAAAGCAGAATTTTAGAAAGCAGAATTTTAAAAAAGCAGAATTTTAAAAAGCAGAATTTTGTTCAAGCAGAATTTTTTTGCAATTTACAGAATTTTGTCACACAGAATTTTGTAATACAGAATAATGACACGCTCCCAATTTAGCTGTATGCAAAATTTCATAAAAATCTGAGAGGGTCGTGTCAAAATGTGCGCTTTTTATAGGTTTTGATATGAAATTTATCATATATAAGATCGTATACTAAAGAACGAAGAACAAGAAATATTACATAACCAAGCCTGATTTTTATTTTTACAGTTATTGTGAACCTACCTATAAACAAATGGGCGTGGCAAAGAACAAATCCGGTCCATTTTTAGCAATAATTTTATGGACCACAAAAACAAAGTTGACCCACAGAGAGCTATTTTTGACATTGGAATTAGTATGCCAAAATGAAAGCGTAAGCAAGGCCGTATTGGAATCCAGCATAGAAAACAGAGGAGCCCGGGATTGACATCACTAATACATACATAAGTACAGTCAAGCACAGGGTGGTCGATCAGAATTTTTCTTAAAAATAAACATAAAAAACACTGTGCTTAGTCCATGGAACGCGACGTCCGGCGCTCATATGTAATAAATCCGGTATACACATTGAATACAATGGATATACATATATTCGAACAAATAAAAGAGGTGGTGACCAAAGCATGGACCTGAAATAACTAAATCCTTGTTCGGGTGTTGCCAAACATTAGGTATATAATCAGCAGTGAGTTTTAGCATTAAAGTTGTAGTTCTTTTTTCCCATTCAATAATTTAAGGATAAACAAGTTGGTTAGGTTAGGTTGAAGTGGATGCCGCAGGGGGCACATATAGTAAAGTATCAGAAGGCTCGTTGTGGAACCACATACGGATATCGTTACTCCTCCTCTTCGAACCATTTTGAGAATCTGATGAAGGCCAGCACGTTCTAAATGTCATGCTCCGCAATTTGACAGAGGTTGTCCAGGAAGTGAGCTCCCAGACAGCGCCATCTGGCGCTCTTAGCGCTTGACAGTTATAGATAAGGTGTTCCACAGTTTCTTCACTCCTATTAATTTAGAGATTTGCACCCTTTTTAGGGCTTAGATATGATGTGCTCTCTTTGGACCCTTTTTTGGCTAGGTTTGCTTGAATATCCGACTCCCTGGGGTTTGTAGCCATCTTTCGTTGACTTGTTGGTAGGTGTATTCGTTTAACATAAACCTACACGTGGTGAAGGGTATACCTAAGCGCTCTTTATCAGGAAGAACGTGATTGGTCGTGCCCTGCCTAGCGAGCTCATTTGCCCTACAGTTTCCCTCAATTTCCCCGTATCCCGGGACCCTCGTACAGTTTACATGGTTCTGTTTGACCATCTCTTGGAGAGATCGCCGATATTTTAGCGTTAGTTCAGAAATGAACGAATGAGAACCAAGGGTTTTAATGGCGGCTTGGCTCTCGCTAAAAATAAAGATTTCCTTGCCGGTAGTGACTTTTCCTATTCAAACCGCGGCTTCCATGATTGCTGAAACCTCAGCCACGAAGACACTACAATGATCAGGTATACTGAAAGTGAGTTCTAAGTCGCGGTCTTTTGAAAATACCCCTACCCCCCTTGGACGTGGTGTGCATTTGCGTTCGTTCCGATAATTAAATGGTGCCTGCTGCAGTTGGCCACCAATTACAGGGTGTTTTTTTTACAGGTTTGTTTTTCGAATAGAGATAAAACTGGCATTTTGTGGTCAAATCTGGCAACTCTAATGTCATTTATGTTCAGTTTGGTTTGCCATTTTATCATGAACAGGTTGACAAAAGAACAACGCTTGCAAATCGTGCAAATTTATTTCGAAAATAATGGTTCAGTTCGCGAAGTTTACCGTGAGCTCCGTCCATTTTATGGTCGACATAATCGTCCATCAGAGCAATTAATTCGGTTAACCATGGATCGTTTTCGCACTACGTTTACTCTATGTGATAATACGCATCCGCAGAGACGTCGAACAGTGCGCACCGAAGAAAAAATTGCCGCTGTAGAGCAAAGTGTTGAAGAGGACCCGAATGAATCGATTCGCCACCGTGCACAGCAATTGGAGCTTTGTCCATCAACTTTATGGAAGATTTTGCGCAAAGATCTTGGCTTGCGACCTTACAAGATCCAGCTTGTGCAAGAATTAAAGCCGCGAGACCATGCAATGCGTCGTGATTTTGGTGTATGGGCCGAAAATGAGATTGATTTCGATGCTGATTTTCATCGCAAAATTTTGTTCAGTGATGAGGCTCATTTTTGGTTGAATGGCTACGTCAACAAGCAAAATTGCCGCATTTGGAGTGAAGAGAATCCACATGAGACCCTTGAAACGCCATTACATCCACAAAAACTGACTGTTTGGTGTGCTCTATGGGCTGGTGGAGTCATTGGGCCATACTTCTTCCGCAATAATGCTGGAGAGGCAGCTACCGTTAATGGAGACCGGTATAGAGCCATGATAACCGACTATTTTGTTCCCGAACTGGATGGCATGAATGTGGATGAGTTGTGGTTCCAACAAGACGGCGCTACATGCCACACAGCGCACGTCACAATCGATTTATTGAAGGAAACATTCGATGAGCGCATAATTTCGCGGAATGGACCTGTCAATTGGCCACCAAGGTCGTGTGATTTGACACCATTGGATTATTTTCTTTGGGGATATGTGAAGTCGCTCGTCTACACCAACAAACCAGAAACGTTAGGGGAATTGGAAGCCAACATTCGTGGCGTTATTGCCGACATACGGCCCCATATGCTCGAAAAAGTGGTTGAAAATTGGTCCTGTAGAATTGGCTTTATTCGAGCCAGCCGCGGCGGCCACATGCCCGAAATCATATTTAAACATTAATGGCATAAAATTATCCTTCCAATAAAGACAAATTGATGGACCTTAAAACGATTTTCTTGTGTTTTATTTCAATTCGAAGTTCTATACCCCTAAAAAAAACACCCTTTATTTTCCTTGTCTTGCGTTGGAGGATCCTCAGCATCATAGGGCATATAGGGTTATGACCTGCAGAGGGTTTACACTTTTTCTACTTACATGTGGATATATCTTATAAATAACAAGTAAGGAAGTCTAAGTTCGGGTGGAACCGAACATTATGTACCTAGTAGTGATCTATTATGGCGTAACAATTTAAGCAGGTCTACCTTAATACTATTCAGATCGTATTATAAAGTTATGAGTTTGAGGGGTAAATTTATTTAAAAAAAAATATAAAGGTATGGTGCGATATACAACAGGTATATCATCATAACCTCCTAAGAGACTTTTGCGCCGAGCTTCCCTTGCAATTTGTGGTGTGCCGTTTTGATTTTTTTTCTACAAATTGGCGGGACCTACAGATTTTTGCCGACTTCGAACGGCATCTACAAAGGAGATGAATTTTTGCTGAAAAGCCTTCCACAGCAGAAAGACACTCGGAGAGTTTGCCAAACCACTGCCGAGGGGCGACCCCGTTTTGAAAAACTTTTTCAAACCACTTTTGATGTTACCTGTCCCAGGACTCGAACCTTGGAGATTCGGTGTGGTAGGCCGGCAACCCATTTTTACATAAATAGCTACCCTACCAACAACTTCTAACCACATTTTCAAAATACCAATACATGCACATTTTATGTTTGAAAAATTTGCGTTCAAATAGACAGACGGACAGGCAGACAGACGGACGGAGAGACTGACATTGCTAAATCGACTCAGCGCATCGTCCTTATTATTTTAGTTTACTTATTGATGGGCACATCTCTTCTTCTTCTCATACTTACAAACATTTCATGTTCATTAAAGGTATAAAAATCAAAAAAAGTATATAACTTCCCTATTGCAGTGGGATATTACCAACTTACCCGGATATTTTACTTGTGTGTTATCCGCTTTGCATAATTTTTGGCAGGAGTATACTACATACTACTGAGAAGCAGCTGACCAATTTTGATTGAAATATCTAGTTGAAACTACAAGCTTTGAAAATAGCATAATTTTTATGCTGAAAAGTAGGCAGTGCCACGCCTACTTCCCCAAAATCCACAAAATTTTGTTTGCTGTCGAGTTTTGCTTAAAAAGCTTATTATGTGTGCAAGATCTTATTGATATAGCTTGCATGGTTATAGAAATATCGCGTTTCACATTTTACAAACAAATTTTCCAGAACTATGTTAAAAAACTGGGCGTGGCCGTAAACCGATTTCGCCCATTTTTACAACAAACATTTACCTTTATATACTCAACATTATCGCCAAATGTCGTTTCGATAAATAAACTTTTGCCAGAGTTATGGCATAAAAAGTCTTGCGGAATAATCCACTATAAAAGGGGCGAGGCCACTCCCATTTTCAAAAACTTATATTTTTCGGCTTTCTTCGTTCACGGACACTTTTAAAGTGAAATAGAAATGATATAAAGCTTTTGTACGCAAAAGTTATTGCCTATTAAATATATCTATGATCGTTTTCAAAACCTTTCGTATAAAAGTGGGCGTGGACTTTAACCGATTTCGCCCATTTTTTTCCTGAACATACCTTGTATTAATATAAATATGTGTGCTAAATTTTGTTTCGATATCTTGAACGGTTTTTATGATTATTATTATTTCTAAATTTGACTTAATCAAAAGTGGGCGGTGCCACACCCATTTTAAACAATTTCTTCAAACATTTGTTTTCCGCCTTAACGTTAATATACACACCAAATTTCATCCTTATAAGTGTATTATGTACTGAATAACCACTTTTTTGTATTTTCGAAAATATTCTATATAAAAAGTGGGCGTGGCTATCATCTGATTTCGCCCATTTTAACCCTAGACGGTCGTCCTTCGTCAAAATGAGTACGAACTATTTTATTTTCACTGTAAATAAGTTTTTTTGTGTTCGTGTTGATCTCCGCTTTTGTACAGCGATAGTCGGTTGTTTACTCTCTTTGAATTTGTATTTATTAATAATGAAATAAATAATTAAAAAAAAATTAAACGCGTTCATTATTTCGACTCACACCCTACTGAAAATGGATTTGAAATAAGTCGTCGTCATATTGACGAAGGATGACGTTAATGTACAAAAAAAAGGATGACCGTCCAGGGTTAAATAGCGCTCGAAGATGAGTGACAAGGAACCTGCATACCAAATTTCATTGAGATATCTCAAAATTTTGTCAAATTATCGTGCTAACAGACGGACGGACGGACGGACATGGCCAAATCAATTTATCTTTACCTTCTGAACAAAAGTAGTCAACCGATCTTTATATAGCATGAGCTATATAAAATTACAATTCGTTATAACTCTGAATGTACTTAGTTTAAATTGAGAGAGAGAATTTAACTTCTGCTTTATTTGGCGCCCAACGCCTAATAGTAGTGAAAATAAATTGACGAAATAAAAAGAAGCTGTGTTTTTAATAATTTTCATTTAAAATATAGCGAATTCCATAAAAAAAAAAATTGGCGCGATATATACCTCCTGAGGAGATTAAGGCTGAGCTTCTCTACCAAATTGTGGTGTATGATGAATTTTTGCTGAGAAGCCTTCCATAGCAGAAAAACACTTGGAGACTTTGCCAAACCACTGCCGAGGGTGGACCCCGTTTTGAAAAAACTTTTTCAAAGCACTTTTGATGTTACCTGTACCAAGGCTCGATCCTTGGACCTTCGGTGTGGTAGGGCAGCAACACTACCGCCACACCACGCCGGCCGCGCACACCGCAGTCTAATGTTCGAGCCCTGGTACAAGAAAGGAGGCCGCGAATTCCATAAAAGAAACCACATAAAAATAAAACACAAAGTTCAGGGAAGTTAATTAAACTTTTTAAAATTTACATCAAAATCTTATTTTTTTTGGGAAGACTTTTTAGACAATTTCAATTCAATTTTAGCATAATAATGTGCAAGTTAGATGTACCTCAAAATTTCCCCTGAATTTTTTTTTGTAAGGATATTGGGTATTTTTTTCCATACAAAATTTATTTTTCTCCACGCGTTGTATGGCAGAAATCACTCAACACCTTTGACGAAAAAAATTCTAAAAATTTAGGGAAATTTTTGAGCGAGTTCTAACCAGATCTGTTAAATCTGATTAGTAAGTAATAATCAATTAAGTAGACGGTTTTTTTAATTGGTAATGATTATTTTAATTGTTGTTTAAGAAAAGGCAATTATTAATTGATTACGATTAGAAAAAATCGAAAAAAAAAATCTAAAATTATGAAAAAAAAGTGGTTTTGATTACTTTTGATTATATTTTTTTTATTATTTTTTCAGCATTTTTGTTGTGTATATTTATGTGCTTCTACAACAATACTGAAAAAAATCTAAAACAATCCAAAAAAATCAAAAAATAATCAAAAGTAATCAAAACAACTTTTTTTATTTTTTATTTTTTTTTAATAGTTAAAAATTATTTTTCTTTTTATTATAACGGGTGGCGCAAAAGTAATCCTCCTATCAGAAAATGCTATAAATTTTGCCATTGGCCCCTAAAGTCAGTTCTGTTTTGACATTTGTGTAGTAAACACAAGCGAAATACACGTTAATAAACAATGTTACGCTACACTGCTCTAGAACGCGGAATATTGCTGACTATTTATTTGACCAATAATCGGTCGGGGCCAAACGGTTACTGTGAATGGTGAGCGCTACAGAGCAATGATCAACGAGTTCTTTTTGCCGCAACTTGATGAATTGGGATTGGAAAACATGTGGTTCCAACAAGACGGTGCAACAGCACACACTGCACGTGCCACAACCGATATGCTGAACATCGGAAGCTTACTTTTGCGCCACCTTGTATTTATTAATTAATTGGAAAATAATCATTAAAAATTTAAAGTAAAGGTAATAAGTCATTAAAGGAAAATAATTGATCAAACCGGCAATCATTACGATTAGTAATCATTATTTAACAGGTCTGGTACAGTATTTTTGATGTAAATCTGAACTTCATAAAGGCAGAAATTCAAAAATACTACATCCAATAGGTTATAGCTTCAGTGCGATTAATTTTGTTTTTTACTTACTGAAAGTATCACTGTGTGAGCAGGTTAAACAATATCTATTACCCCCTTGAGTCATGTTGCCAAATCCGCATTTCATATTCATTATCCACCTGAAAGAAAAAAGTGAAAATATTAAATACCGTTAATACAATCGCACGGTTTTTTATGCAAAATCAATAATAATAATAATTTTTTAAGTTATGTTTTTAGATATGAAATATTAATTAAAAGATATAATAGTTTTGTGGCATAAATTTTTTGAAACACAAGTAACCGATACAAAAGCGATACGAATAATTAAATGCTAGCATTTAAATATGAAACAAATTTTTATTGTCAGATTATTTTTTCCAGTGTCGCTTTGACATCCTCGGTATTGGTTTTCAGAAAAAAAAAGAAGTGCCCGGTATTTGTTAAAAAAAAAAATTTTTTTTTTAAGTTTTACACTAAAACTTTAAAGGCAAGTGAAATGTCGAAATGTCGAAATAAACAAACATTTTAATTGATTTTTGTAAAAAAGTGTGTTGCGTTTTGTCTAGTGGATAGAGGAAAGCGCTGTACAGATAAGAGAAGGAATAACATAAAAGGACTTGGAAATTAAGGCTTGGTTACCGTTCATCAATACTTGTTCGCATCAGTCTATATTTTTATAGAGGCTAGAAAAACGAGCCGGCCAACTCATCACCTCGACCTTATTTTCCCCTGGAGCACTATTTTGTGGCGTCGTGATTATCGGCGCTTGTGGTGAACCAAGGATCATATTTCGTATTGGATGGAAATTTGTAGAAACTTTCTAATTTAATTGATTTTTGATTCCCCTCATAACAATATTGTTAGACATTTATTCATGGGCAAAGATACATGCTCTTTGGCAAATCGTGTGTGTGTTTCGACGTTTTCGTTGTTTTAAGCGGTATTTTCCGCAAACTTCCAGCAAATCATTTATTAGGTAACAATCGCCTACGAACAGTTTCGGTACTAGTAATTGGTCGAGAACCATCCCGGCTGATGTAAACATTTTAGTTTAGTTGAGCTGTATTGTATTGCGATCGTATGCTCGAGTTTTATTTCTGTTTTTATATTTTGCTTTTTTGTACAAACCATTTTTGCTGATTTTACGGCTGTTCAGTTTCATTCATGAAACGAGCTCAAGGCCAAGAATACTAATTTTTCACTTTTTAATTTTTATGAAAATTATTATTGTTTTTATTTTTCTAATGATCATTTTTAATTAATTATTAAAAGTTTTTTTTTTAATTGAATAGAGCAGGAAGTTTTTATTTTTTTATTTTAAAATCAGCTGACATTTGAGTATGTATTTCCTTTTATGTTTTGAATTCATCTCTGAGCGGTTTAATTAATTATATTTCTCTTCTCCATTCTCTCCCTAGCGAAGGAAAACACTATACTTTTTAGCAAAAATTAATTGAAATATCGGCTATTTCCACGTCCTACACAGTTTTTCTGTAAAAATTTAAAAACAAATTTTTTTTTTTTGAAGCAAATACTCAGACTTTTTGTAGAACTCAATACCGAGGATGTCGAATAAATATCAAAGTTACACTAAAATTTAAGTAAAGCGAGAATTTTTACAAAAAAAAAACAAAACTTTGGGTGAAGCACCACTAGCTCAGAATAAGTTTCAAAAACGTTCTATCTCAATAAACATTCAATACATATTTAGCTGAGACAGAGCGTTCTTAAATCAAATGCTGAGATAGGACTTTCTTTTGAAATAGGGGCAATCGGAATCTCAGCCGTCGATTTATAATAAGCTTTTTTTGATAATTTTTTTTTATATGCCTTTATAATCAGTCATATTATGCTTGATATTGAAACCACTCTAAGGGTTGTCTTCTCAAGTCAACTTTAAAATTTAGCTCCTGGTAAACAAAAATTTTGTACACAAAAAATATTTTTATCGCGCAGATACCCTAAGATTATTAAGCACAATTTCACAATTTCATAAATACAGAATTAGGAATCGCGAATTTAAATTCTGTTCCACCATCTTAGAGTGGAACTTGTTCAAATTTAAATAGCTGACATCCATTTTTTGCTCATCATACCTTGTAAAATTTTGTATGTTTTTTTTTTTTGTACGAAAATGTGTTGTTTTGCATGATTTGCAACAACTTTAAAAGTATCCAATTAAATTTCACTACTATTATATTGAAGTTGGTCTTAAAATTTTCAAATCTAGTAAGTATATCAAATTTTAATTGACAAAAAAAGTTAATAATTTATTTTAAATCAAGGGTAGGCATTTCTTTGTATTATCAATAAACCCCACATAATACCATTACTAATCAAAAATGAATTTTAATTTTCAATAAATTAAATGGTCTATTTTATTTATAGTAATAAACTCAACCAGTTATTTGTACAGTCTAAAAAGTGTGTTCATGCATTGTTGTTGGTTCGGGTCCGGCATCTTCTCTGGATTCTGGAAGGGTTTAAAACTTTCCGTCATTCGCCGCATTTTTTTATAGAATTTTCGGGCGTTATTCCCGTTGGCTAGAATCTCAAGCTCTTTAATTTCACGCTTTTCTGCCTCTTTTTTTCGCCAGCTGTGGTGCTAAAAAATTTACAAATTATACAGTTACCCCTAAAAACTTGTATCTAGGTAAGAAGCTCTGTATTTAACACTCACCCCACCCAACAAAAAGTAAATAAATAACACTACAAAGAAACGATTCCCCTCTATCCACACATATGTACATACAAACGTCTGCACCAAACAAAACAAAATGAACGACATTTGTTACGTCTTCCCGTTCCTTGCAAAGACATCTTGACAGCACCACCACCACCATTTTCTAGGTTTTTTTTTTCGTTTTTCTTCCAGACAATCGTGAGTCACGACGGTTTTCGTGTTGACGCGTCACAATGGTTGACATACATACATAAACTCTCGCATGCATTCGTTGTTTTAGTTGAATGGCGAATGAATGCGGTTACGATGAGACAGAGCATTAGACTCCTTCGTTTTTACCTGGCTGACAACGTGTGCATGTGTATATATATATATATCTGCTATCGTACACACTTATGCACATGAGAACACTATACAAAACATAAATTGGGATGGCAATATTTTTCGGTAGGTGTGGCTTCTACGCATCGCGGTACCCCATTTTAGTCTCTTTCATTTTCTTGATTTACTCTCTCTCTTCCTCAAACAAACTTTTGTTTTTAACAGTCTCTCAGTCTCTCTTCTTTTGGACAGTGAAAGAAAAGCAAATGAATAGAGATATGGTGAAATATTTGCTATGAAATGGTGAATTTTAAGAATGTTTGGCATAGAGCGTTAACCGAAGAGCAGTATGGAGGCTAGGTGCAGCGTTGCCGCGGCCTTCGAAAAAAGTATATCAGATTCTGAGCAAAAAATATCTCAAAAGAATAAATGTAAAACTACTTTTTTTAATTTTAGTTTAATTAGTTTATAATACCGGTTTTTTTTATCGAACTCCATTTTATTTAAGTAAAATTTATTGAAAGAGTAATATTCCAATGAAAACATCTGAACATTTTTTAAATCGTTTCGTTTGAGTGTTTAAAAACGAAGTATTTATTTATCCATTTCTAGGTAAAAGCAAAGCGATGAACTTCTCTTACAAAGGTAAGGGTTTTAGCTCTTACAAAAAGCTAAGGCTTAACTACGCAATGGGTCAACATGAATACTGAAAATGTATCAAAATGGGGACTTTCATGATAAAAAGTATCATGACACGAATTTTACAAAAAACTGTATCAAAAATGATACAATTGTGTCAAAACGGCAAACCTGGTTAGGCGTGGCCACCAGCCGTGTGACCAGGTTAGCCTTTTCGAGGCTAGTTTTATCCTTTAGCCCCATAATTTTGGTTTTAGCTTCGTGGCTTTTTCCTGACCTTTTTTACGTCAAACCTTTTTTGGTTCCAACACTATATTCTTCATACAACTTCGAGGAATATATAACATTTAAGTTGAATGAAGGTAGTATTGGTCGTAAAAATTGTCAACTATTTTTAATGGAGTTGATAACCCAATTGCGACATCGCATACCTGATAATGTTAACTCTTTACAAAAGAAACAATTTTTTTTTTCAGTTGTATTTTCTCACTTTCAAGAAGAAAAATCTAGGTATGCTCTAAGTCAAGTAGCATTGATTGAGCTGCAGTGGCGAAAGCTAATAACCGTACAGTAGACAAGTGTGACCTCTACCATTGAATTTTGAGCGGAAGTCCGAGAACATAGAAATTCATTAAACGAACCCCCTTTTTTAGAACTGGTCGAATTCGTGTTTAACTTTTTGGTATTACCTTTCAGTAATGCGGAGGGTGAAAGAATTTTTAGTGCCACGAACATTTTAAAAACTAAGTTAAGGAACAGATTAAAAGTTAAAATGATTAACTCGCTGCTTAATATTAGATGCTCGTTAAAACGCTTATCCAAATGTTGCACTAATTTTGAAATTACCGTGATCTCATCTCTACGATAAATACCCAAACTTTGTACGCAGACTCAAGCTCTTCTGATCCGTGCGACCAAACAAATCTTATATAATTAATTAGTTTGTAGTGATTTTTCTACAGTATGTATTTCTTTCCTAGTCAAGGAGAACATGCCTGATATGTGTTGAAACAAGAATAGTTCCTTTAAGCTATGTCTACAACTTTATATACTAATATAAAAAATTTCAGACTTTTTTTTTACCTTTGTTTTCTTAATTTTAGCTTTTCTAACCTTTTTATTGCCGATGCAGCCTCTTTTTTTTCTATCACCTGGTCACACTGGTTAAGTGTGATCACGAGGGTTAGAAATAAATCACAGTAAAAATTTAAATAATTAATGCATTTCTTTTTTAATTTATATTTTTTCAAAATGTATAAATTTAAAACTTAGAGTATCAAGTTACATATATTGAATTTCAGTAAAATATTCGTTCTATTAATTTGTGCGAAGTGTGCACACTAGGTAGGTTGGTAAGAAAATGTTTTGGGCGGCATTTGATTTGTTGGCCGCCCTAATGGAGGTGTTTGGAAAAGTTCGTTGCAAGGCGAATTTATACCAGGTGATATCACGGCGAATTTGTTGCTGTATACACACACACACTTCATGTGTTTTGTTTTTCCTTTCGCGGCTTCTCCTGTCAGATTGCACAGAATTTTTTTATTTTGACAGAAGAAGCCACAGCTCATATGTTCTTATGAGATCAGCTGTAAGTAAATTCGCCTTGGTTCGTTGTTAAGGTTCTTCTTGTCAAATAAATGAATAGCGTTTTCTGTCTTTTTTATTTGCCATCAAAGAAAAGAAATAATTGTTGCTTCATAAAAAATCTTTTAACTTTTATATTAAGAAAAAAAAAGATTAGATCCGATGGATATAACCAAACCCAAACTATTATTTCTAGTTATAACTTATATAGATTTCGCCAACCAAATTTTTGTGGGGTCGAATTTGGGCAGCTAACCAAACGGAGGGAAAAAGACATCAACCAGAATCTATAAAAAGCACATTTCTCAGGGTATTTCCCTCAAAAAATAGCTCTTTTCAGAGCCCAAAATGAGCAAAAAATCCAAAATCTCTCCGATTTCGATGAATTTAGAGTTTTATGATTCGATTTAAATGAATCTCGGGGTCTTTTTGGGTCATATGGGAGCCTTTTCTTGATGCTTTTATGACGCTTTTTTGGAGTCTTCTCTTACTCTTTTTAGGCACATTTTTCCTACATTTTGATTGTTTTGGATCCTTCTTGGAGTCATATTGGAGGCTTTTATTGACTCTTTTCTGAAGCTTTACATAAGTTTTTAAGATTAAAAAAAATGCAGCTTTTAATTGTTTATACAGTTTTACCCAGCAAAAAAATTTTCAAACGTTAGAGAAATATTGTAGTTTTCCATTAGAATTCGAATGTGCTTCTCTAATGCATCTTTAATCGAAAATCAGGTTAGAGCACTAGAGTAGAAGTCGATTAGAGAGTTACAAACGCTAGAAAAAAGTTGACATTAGAAACCAATTAAAGTTTTACGCTAGAATTCGATTAGATAATTTACCTTTTTCTCGATATCGGGAAGTTAGTGCTCGTTTTGTAGAGAATGCTATAACTCTCGACTGTTTCTCAAACCTTTCTCTAACATTCTACCTTAGAGAAATAAATTAGAATTCGAGTCGCTTTCTAATCGTCGTCTAACCTAAATGTTTGCTGGGTATTTATATAATCGAGACTGTTACCCAATATTCGGAAGCCCATGTTTTTCCATTGAAAATATCAAATTTAAAAATAACCATTACCTCCGGTCGCTCATACAAATATTTGAAAGCATAACAGAACATTACAAAAAATTAGTAATTATTAATTGATATAAGTTTTTATTACGATGGAAATGTTTCCTCTGGTATGGTGAAGCTTCACATTGAAAGATTTACGGTATCAACCATGTTTGAGAAATAAAAGCGTTTCTCTACCGCTCATCAGTTCTCTGTGCAATGATTTGAATATCTTAACAATGCTAATATTACTGATATCACAGGTTTTTAATAAATATAGGTATCTGTTCCAAATCAGTATTTAGTTTCTGTTCAAAGCAGCACAATTTGTATAAGTTTGCACGTTTTTAAGATACCAAGTGAGCATAAAATTTTATGATGAATTGAAGTGAAGAATATGATAAATACTCAATTACAAAAACGGTTTTTTGAAAACTCCTAAGTATTAGGTGATACAAAATTTAGTGAATTTAGCATCTCGAATTAAGTTTCTGTAGGTTCAAAGCGGGCACCTTATACACTCAGAAAAAACAAAAAAAGAAATTTTCCATTGATTGAGTACAAAGTTTCTAATATTTTATAAAACTTCCATTAGTTTGAAGAAAATGTTCGCTTTGTTTTGCAAACTAGAACATTTTTTGAAATTTTTTCAATATCAGTCACCGGAAAAACTACGCTTTTTTGTATTTTTTTTTTAAGCAAAAAAAGCAAAAATTTAAACATCTTAATTTGTATGAAAATGATTTCGCGAAAAATTATATCAGCGTTTCCTCAGTTTTAGGATTTTTAGCCGAATAAAATACGATTCAAATCAGACACAATCAGTTCATAGCACAATTGTGGCCGCTCCCACGGACTGCCACATGCTTTCGTCTAGTATTGCCCCTTCCGCAGGAGCTCATATATCGTGGAGGTTTTAATAAATCGAGTATACAGGAATCCGGTTGTATACATAACCTCAAACATTGGAAATTTTGAGTTAGATCCCTGTAAATGTGGCTGCTCGAGATCGCTTGAAATTAGAAAATCCGATTTACTTTTCAAAATAATATTTGCGGGACCTAGGCATTTTTAAGAAAAAGTAACTATCATTTCAGAGTTTAATTTTGATAACAAGATTTTTTTAAAAAGAGTATCAACTAACTTTAAGAAAACCGCTTTGACACGAAACTTCGAAACCACGCAGACAACGTATTAAAAGTCAACTCGATTTGTTATCTAAAACTGAATCTGATACTTTCATAATCCCGGAACTCGGTATCGGAATAATTTAAATTGCACCATAAAATGGTTTAGGATTTATAGAGCAGCTGTAATCCGGAACTCCGTAAGATAAAAGTCTTCGGATAATGGAATTTCTAGATGCAAATCGCGGGATTGAATGCCCTAGAAAGTACCTATTTCTACATATAATCTAATGTTTTTAGAGTAGATATAAGGATTATGTTTTCTACTTATTGCTCGGTTACTTAAAAATTATGTTATCAAAAAATATACATAACTACTTACTTCTCTAGGGTACCCCATAAATTCAGTTTTTTCAATTATGGTGGTTGGGTTTTTGATCTAAAGGCCAAATTAAGCCACCTCGCCCTAATGAGTCTGATCCTGTTTTATGTGTGCTAGATATTTTCTTCCCATTTTTTTAACTATCAAATTTTTGTTTTCAATATTAGTTTGAATATAAAATTTTAACGAATTTTTTTCGTTTGTCACGCGACTGGGATGTGAGATAAGGGTTCGCTTGTATCGCGTTCTAACTCAAACTCTGTTTAACTGTTGAAAACATATTTCAAAAAGAAAAACTAGAAAGTTGTCTTTATAGTTTGAAAATCATATACTAAATTGAAAATATAAAATTCTATTGCGTAAAATCGTGTACATTATCTTTATATTTCAATTTCCCGGAAACTTTGTGAAGTCTAACCAAGTGGCGACTGCTTAGAAAAATTTTTTTTTTCTCTTTAAGATCAGAGAGTTGTGAGTTTTGAACGCAGCGCATCTTGCTTGTGAGTGAAGTTCTCTAGCCAATATGCCAAATCGGTTGGTATTTAAAGTATTTTTAGCCAGTACAAAGCAAAAAATGGCGAAGTGTAATTTGCCGACGGCAAATAACTTTGCGTATTTTAGCATGACTACATATGTACACACATACAAATTCACTTGCTAACGGCCTTATTCTGAGAGTAGCCGGCAATTTCGTACCAGGAGAATTATATCACGAAAAATTGTTGCCGTCGGCAATGCAGTGCATGTTACCGCAATTCTGGGTCTTCACTCCGTAGTTATATTCGAAAGAAAATTGGTTCGCACTCGAGTGGTTCGTACTCCGCAAGATACATCTCGAACAAAATTTAAGTTTTTATGATTATAATAAAATAATTAGTATATTTTTTCTTAAAAATAATTTTTAGGGCAGAAAGAGTTAAGCAACCAAACACGAAACCACGGCAGTTTGAAATTATCTATGGTGAATTTTGTGAAGTATCACAGTGATTTAGCTACAAAAGACCTGCATGTTGCTATGGGCCAATTTGATGCTGGTATCCTCTTTGACCCAATAGTTTAAGTGCAGCGGCGATCCTGATAATTCGAGGAATTGCTGTTGGCTATTGAGAAGGACTTAGTTCGGGAATAACTGCAATTAGTACATACTAAAAAACTTGTATAGGCCCCTCCCATCAACATCTATTCATTTATTCTCAAGAAAACTACATGCTGGTTTGAAAAATAATTAAAAGAATCAATCTTGATGGGAACTTTTTCCACAAAGTCAATATTCCTTAAAAAAATAATTTGTAGTGGCACACTTACGCGGTTTTTTTGTTTAAGAAATTCCCAAATATTTTGCTTAGCGTTTGATATTTATGAAACAGTGTTGCTTTCTATTTTTGTATCAGAATCGACTTTTACTTTCGAACAGAATAGCCTTTCGAATAGAACTAGAGGGTAAAAGCACTGGTCTATATGAAGGCGCTGTCAGAAATGTCGTGGAAAACACACAAAATTTGTGCTATTTTCTTTCCAAAAAAATATTTCGGTGGAAGTAACCCCTAATAAAAGGCAGCTCACATCAAATGGGTATGATATATTGCTTGAAACACTAGTAACTCACTAGGATCTTGTATTCATGGAGCCCTCATCACGTAAAATTATTTCCTACTGTTCAGGTCTGCCGTATTGTCACTCACTTGGTGATATATGACCAAACCAAGTTCGGTTAGAGAAAAATTCAATGACTTGAAAAGCTTTCAGAAATAAAAAAAGTTTTCTTTTATCAACAGAAAATTAAAATTATTGGTTCAGCTTAGAAACCATCTCAGGATCTTAGTTTTTTAGTCACTTAGGTTTTAAATTGAAACAGAAAGAAATTAAAAATTCTACAGACAATTGAAATGTTTGGAATTTACTACAAAAAGGTTTAAAAAATTGCTAAAACGCTAGAATGGTTTGAAATCTAAACCCAATCGTTTAACGGTGTATCAGTGTTGGGCAAATTCTCTATCTCTATGGCGCGATATACAACAGGTATATCATCATAAACCTCCTAAGAGATTTTTGCGCCAAGCTTCTCTTCCAATTTGTGGTGTGCCGATTTGAATTTTCCCTACAAATTGGTGGGACCTACAGTTTTTTGCCGACTCCGAACGGCATCTACAAAGGAGACGAATTTTTGCTGAGAAGCCTGTCATGGCAGAAATACACTCGGAGAGTTTGCCAAACCAATGCCGAGGGGCGACCCCGTTTTGAAAACCTTTTTTCAAATCACTTTTGATGTTACCTGTACCAGGGCTCGAACCATGGACCTTCGGTGTGGTAGGCCGGCAACACTACCTTCACACCACGGCGGCCGCCAAATTATAATTGTTAAAACAACTAATTGTTAATTGCAACTTCTACAATAAACAATTTTTAATTGTAATTATTAAGCGTTACAATTGACAATTAATCGCAAAAATTAATGCTAGTAATTAACAATTAATAAATAATTAAATGTGTTTCTCTATGTTTAAGAATTATTAATTTCAATTGTTTTATGAGTTTACCAACAGTTATCTGGTATAATACATGTGTTACATTGCGCCGAACTTCTACTGTGAGAACATGTATGTTCTATACAAACCTGTTAAATTTTATTAGTAATTAGTAATCAATTAATTTAACGGTTTTTAAATTGATAATGATTATTTCAATTGTTTTTCGACAAAAGGCAATTATTAGTTGATTACGATTAGAAAAAATCAAAAATAATCAAAAAAGTTGTTTTGATTATTTTTGATTTATTTTTTTAGATTTTTTCAGTATTGATGTGTATATTTATGTGCTTCTACAACAATCAAAAACAAATAAAAATTTAATCAAAAAAAATTTTTTAAAAACTTAAAAAAAGTCAGAAGTAATCAAATCAATTATTTTTGATTTTTTTAATAATCGTAAAAATCCTGATTTTTTTGGATAAATTTTTTAATTTGAAAATAATCATTAAAAATTGAAAGTAATTACAATCAATCATTAAATGGATGCTCCAGAAAATAATTAAACAAACCGGTAAACATTACGATTAGTAATCATTATTTAACAGGTCTAGTTATATCTGCGATATTTGCCAAATTGTTTGCTTTATTTCTTTCAAATATTACTTTCGTGAAAGTTTTGTGCTTCCGATGAATTGTATTGAATATTTCAAAGAAATCAAATAAGAATTACTCCGGTAGTTGTAAAAAAATTGTTAACATTATTAATTGCTTTATAATACAATTCAAAAATGTATTATAATTGTTTCAATTGTAAGTAATTTAATTTTAAATAATTTAATTGCAACAAGCAATTTAAGTTTTAATTGCAATTAATTTCTGAATCAATTAATAAATCGATTAAAAATTTAATTGATTAACGCCCAACACTACCGTGTATGATGGTACGATTTTGATGAAGTTTATTATCAATCAAAGTCATGATTCAGTAAAAGTGCTAGAAGATTGAGGTCCAACTTCTATCCGGTACTAGCAAGTACTCTGAGAAATTTCATAGCCATTGTCTGCGGATCTGCAAATAGTACCCAGTGGCTTAATCATTGGCATACCCAATCAACAGATATTGTTTCACGCAATATCAAAAGCAAATAAACATAAAAGTCAATATCTGGTTTATTGTTTCACATTGAGCTGTACACCTTCGTTTTCTACCATTCTTCTTAGTTTGCTTCCGAGACTTACTGCCAATATGGCGCTTGCAACAATGACAAGTTTAAGCCTAACTCCTCACTCCAATTAGCTTCTCGTGGGTTTGATAATTTTCCGCCATTGTTATGCGCTGGTTATGCATACAAATATTTGATGGTTTTTGATAATTCTGTGTATGTATGTATGGAGATGTGTAGATATGAAAACAAATTGGTTAAGTATGAATGGAGGTGCAAGCGTCGCATAGCGAGGGATGCAATTACATACATGTTTGACATTGGCTTTATAATTATGCACATACATACGTATGTACATATGTACACACAGACAAGTATATATATATATGTATGTGTAAATGTTTGTTAATTACCTGTGATAGTGGTAAAGCGGGTTAGTGCCAGACATTCAAGGGTTCCAGTGTCCGAACATCCACCGCGAACAAATTTTAAGAAGAAGTTCTCCCATCAGGGATGTTTTGCATAACAAATTTTGATTTGGCTATTCTTTGTTGATTGCTTTTACATCCCCGAATATATGCACTCGTCGATTTCATTAGCGATTTCGACTTCACTGGGGTTGGAAATGAACTTGTCTATTTGGAGTTCTTTGTAGTTTAACCTTGAAACATATCGTCAGAAATCGAATAACTCTGCGTGTATAATGTCAAAACCAAAAATTTCTGGACGAATTGGCATAGTCTTTCTTAATATGTTCTTAAAACCATTGGTGCTAATATATCAAACACTTTATTTCAAAAGATGCTTGTGGGAAGAATAACAAAATTGCAGTCGTGCCTGACCAAAAATATTTATAGGACATACTCGGCTGTGGGGATACCAGAATTAACACAAGTAAGTAAATCTTAAAGAAACTTAATAAAAAAAAATTATTACAATTTTAACACAGCTGTTGTGTCTCTAGATTTTTAGATTTACAAGTTATTCAAATCAATCGGAAGTTCTAACCTGCGGAATCGAAATCGTATATATGCTTCACCACTTCACATGTGTAGCCACTCGATAAGAAGTGTGTTTAGAGTTGAATATTTTTTGAATTTTAATCTTAACCCTTATTAGCCAATTATTATTTTATGCACTTACCAACATTAAAGAAAAATAACAATCAGATTTTTTTTTACTATTTTAAATTAGGGTAGGGCGGGGCTAGTTGAGCATAGTGGCAAGTTGGGCAATCGAAATATCTCGCAAACTATTCATCGTAAGCATAGGCATCATATGGCGGAAAGAAGGAGTCGCGGAAGGGGTAATCACCACGCGATCGCTAGTTGCCGCTAGACGAGCGAGTGAAGTGCCCGTGCGTTTTGTTTATTTTGTGACCAAAAAGTAAAAACGTCGTTTATCGCAAGTTTTTGTCTGTATTAGTCAATTGTTGTCTGTTTTCAATAAGGTAAGTGTTAATCTTCCAGAGAATTATTGTGTTTTTGTTATGTAGAGAGGTTCTGGGTATAGTTCTAACGATTTTTTTATAACCTCGTTTTTGTTTTAAAATTTCGGGTTGGGGCTAGTTGAGCAGAGAATGGGCACTTACAAAATGTGTTCCAGGTGTTGGCCTTACTTTCGTTTGTGTCAACGACGATTAAGTTGCTAAGATCTTATAAATATATTTTTTTAAGATATTTAAGTCTGATTTTAAACAGAAAGACTGAATTTAATCGTAAAGTTGTCTTAAGATACGTTGATGTTTTGTTTATTCCAGGCGCGGATCCAGAAAATAATTTCGGGGGGGTCCAACTTTTTTTTTTTTTTTGTCATAAAAACGATTTTGAGAGTAAAGCTAGGTATTGTGCTGTTCACTTGAAAATTTAAATGTTTTGAAGTGTGCCTGGCATCGTTTCCCATTAGATTCAGTCATGGACGCTGGCAACATTTTGCAGTGAAAATCGTCGTTTAAAAACATGTTCAAGTCATGAAAGGACCCCCTCCCCCCCCTGGATCCGCGCCTGGTTTATTCTATTTTCTGTTAATTATCCAAAGACAATTACTTTAAGTTTTGTTGTTCTGTCACTAATAGACTTTAAATAAAGAGCTACTTGTCAAACACATATTTTACTTCCTCTCTAGTCAACATTGAACCCATGGTTTGGTTAGACATTCTTAGTGCTCAACTTGCCCCATACCCTTGCTTAACTTACCTTATCTATGGGGTACATTGAGCATACTTGACTTTCTGCATTTAAACAGCTGTAGCTCTTAAATTCGACTTGTTACAAAAAAATTTCTATGGACACTTTTGCTAAGGGATAAATTAATAAACCACCAAGCCGCATAACAACTCATTGAGACTTATCATTGAGGAGCTATATCCGTTCAAGTGAAAAATTGCTTAACTAGCCCCGCCCTACCCTACCTTTGAAAATCAAATAAAGGTGTTGGGTCACTTTGAATAAAAAATAATTCAAATAAAAAATTCATTTTTAATCATTAATAAAAAAATTTTAGTAACGAATAATCACTTCAAGAGCATTTCAGTGTTCCTGAACTTTTTCGAGATCATATCGTGACCATTTCGAGTGGGTTTTCAGGATGATTTCGGTATATTGTCGGGATCGTTTCGGTATTGTTTTCGGAATCATTTCATTCATACGAAATCATTTAAGAACCATAAACATTGTTGTTGTTGTTGTTGAAAAGAAATCATTCCTCAGGTATGGAGATTTCCTTTTAGGAAATAGCTATTTTCCACAAATTCAATAAGATGATTCCGAAAGGGTCACGAGAAAGTTCCGAAATGTGTGATCCCGAAATTATGCCACGAAATTCCCTACATGGACTCGAATAACACCAAGTAATTTCGCCAAAATGACTATTTTGTTCAGCGATGGTCTCGAACTAGCACTATAAAAGTTGAGCCAAATAAACTCAATGAATCTCATTTTATCCTAAAATAACCCAAAAAATCTTCAGAAATACAGACTATAACTATCACATATGCCTATAATTTCTTGAGTATGCACTTTTGTAGACCAATCAATTTTAGTATAACATTGTGCAAGTTAGAAATCGCTCAAAAATTTCCGTGAATTTTCAGAATTTTTTTCGTCAATGGTGTTGAGTGATTTCTTCCATGCAACGCATGAAGAAAAACCTAATTTTGTATGGAAAAAAATACCCAACAACCGTGATAAAAAAACTTTAAAAATTCGGGGGAGATTTTGAGGTACTTCTAAATTGAATGAGCTGTAAAACTGCGTACTCAAAAACTAAAAGCTCTGTCCAAAAAGATTGAAACTTTGATTAACTGTCGTGAACTTTGTGTAAACTTGGATACTTTTATTAATGTGGTTTCTGTTAAAGCAAAGTCGGTAACTCGGCTAACCCCAAATGCATTTTAAGTGGACTACTTCGCAACAAATACTGTTAATTATTTTGTATGGAACAAGAAGGGTATTTTTACATGGCGATGGTCTAGCAGGTAGTCAGTACTGTTTTACTTCTGCATGAATTAAAGCTAATTATAAGGCTTCTTTAAGGCAGATGAAAGCTAACTATATTGAGATAGTATTTAATTCATTTCTTTGACTTAACTTTATGTCGACTATTTTGCAATACTTTTTCGTTAGCCTTTTAAAATAGGTTTGTGATTTACTCTCTTAAGACGGCTTTTAGTTGGCTACTTTGACAGGGCTTAAAGCCCCTCTTTCAGCAGCTTTTGACATATTAAAACTTAAGTCAACTTAAAAAAGGATTAACACTTTTTATATTTATTTTTTCACATTTATTTGTTACTAGTATAAAATATTTTTGAAGAATGTGAGAGTATTAATATTAATATTAACAAACAAAAATAATCCAATTCAGATATTTTGTAACAATAACAAAAATAATATAATGAAATTGCCAGCTTATGTATTATTCAAAACAAATTTTAAGCTTTATTTTTAATATGAAGGGCTTGGAAGCGCCTTTTTTCAATCGCTTTAATTGCTGTGCGTAAAGTTGTTTCGGGATCCTCTGTGGATGTTGAACGAATCGACTGTGTTAAAAAAGTAAATTTTATTTTATTTGTAAAATTCTCAAGACTTTATATACATATGTACATATATCTTTCTAGCGTTTACCTTTATATTATATATTATTATTTTATTTTATTTATTATATGTAGAGAAATTCTTTTATTATTCGCTTTGTTTAAAATTTTGGATACACAGCCGTCAAGAAATTTTTATTTTTTTTAAATTTTTTAAAGTCAACGGAATTGCAACTTCTGAAAGCTAACAAACAAAACCAAGTAAAGCCGATTGTTTTCTGAATTACTTTATGATGAGGTAAAATTCAACCTTTTAAAATTAAAATATTTTGTTCTCAACTGGTTGATTTCTGCATGATTTATGGATTACTAAAAGTCGATTTAGAAGAATTAAAACAAAGTCAAAGAAATTATTTCCAACTATTTGATTTCTGCATGACTTGGAGACTAGCTATAAAACAAACTGTATAGATTGACTCAAAGTAATTTTTTTGTTAGACTAGCTTGAAATGTGCCGACTGGGAAATTTCTTCATATTTAAAATGGAAATTATTAAAAACACATAAATAAATATATTTGACGAATAAAACCATTTTTAATGTTGCCTCTATTTATTCGCACGCCAGCGTAAAAACTTTATAGCTAATGTTTAAATTGATAAGGACTATTTTTGCTCACTCTCATATGTTTGTATACATGTTTTAATTAATAAATTTCTTAATTTTTTCCAAGCACCGACATAGTGTGAAACGTATTGACTACGCTATCCTTGAAGACAAAGACATCAAGTTTTTCGAATCCGTTATAGGCAGCCGTTACACATTACAAGAAGATCTGCAAGCCTACAATTTGGACTTTTATCACACAGTAAGGGGTATGTAAAGTGTACACAGAAAATATATAATCTGAATTTAAATACGAGGGTTATAGATGACTGTCATAATATGGCATGGGTTATCGTAAAGAGATGCAACTAAAAATTTTAATTTTTCGGAATTTTATGATGCACAAAAATATTCTACTGATGAGATTGTATTCAGAGTTGTAGAATGTTCAACTGGGAGAAAATGGCGCCGATGGCTGTGTTTGAATCTCATTTTTGTAATGGAGTTCTATGAAAAATCAAAACTTGAAGGGGATTCATTTAACCTTATAAATGCCTTATAAAGCGCGTAAACGCATAAATTTATCAAGTATATGTCACTTTTCACACAATTTTAAGGGCTTTATATGGTTTATGAGCTTTACGGAGCTTTTATAGCCTTATATGAATCCCCTTTTAATGTTTTTCCAAAAAGTAGGCGTGCAAAAATCGTTTAGACGGTAAAGCGCCATTCAAAGAAGAAGAAGAAACCTGCGATATACATAGCTGCACAAAGTAAGACCCTATATTCAAAGATGACATATGAATTTTATTTCCAATTTAAAATCGGACTATTTTTGATATATAACTGATGAATCAAATTGAAAAAGTAATCGTGGGAAAGTATGCTGGGGTACGGCCAAAATTAAATAAATGCATTTTTTACCCTTGAACTATGTTGCATTCAGGGGCGATTGGCGAGCCTCATGTAGGTCAGCAAAACTTCAAAGTCTGATGAATTCAAATCAATAAAACATTTAAAAATAGTTAAAAAAAAAAAAAAAATTATTTTTGTAATTTAAAAAATTATTTAAACCTTAGAGCTATTATTGCGAATGGGCTACCTAAAGGATTTTAGTAAAACTTTTATTTATTTTTTTTTCTTTTTAATAAACTACAAAGCATGATTTAATGCTGAAAAAGAAAAAAATTCAACCCATCCTAATGCACACAATTATAAACTTTTATGAACAAATTGATTCACCCTCGTACTTCACATCGCATTACATACATACATTTTGATTTCAATACAGGTAACAGTAAATTAGTGCTAAAGCCAGGTTCTGCTCAGGAAGTATCCGCCATTTTGAAATATTGCAATAAACGTAAATTGGCGGTTTGCCCGCAAGGTGGCAACACTTCTGTAGTGGGCGCTTCGGTTCCGGTATTCGATGAAATCGTATTGTCTTTGGCGCGTTTGAACAGCATAATAAATATCGATGAAATCACTGGAATTGCTAGCTGTGAAGCTGGTTGTATTTTAGAGAATTTGGATAGTAAAGCGCGCGAATTGGACTTAATAGTGCCATTGGATTTGGGTGGCAGGTCCAGCTGTCACATAGGCGGTAATATTTCCACAAATGCAGGTGGATTAAGGGTGTTGCGATATGGCAATTTACATGGCAGTGTGTTGGGTTTAGAAGTGGTAAGTTTTCCCCATTATTAATACCTGCTTAGTTAATAATCTTTTTTAGGTGCTCGCTAATGGTGAAGTTTTGGATTTGATGTCTGATTTCAAAAAAGACAATACTGGATACCATTTGAAACATCTTTTTATTGGCGCTGAGGGTACATTGGGTGTGGTCACGAAAGTGTCCATTTTATGTGCCACAATGCCACAAGCACAGAATTTGGCATTTATAGGTAATTGTTTATTAGACTGGCCCAACAAAAAAGTTTGTTTTTGAAATTAATATTGATATTATTTTTCGGAGTGACGCAACAAAATACTGTACAAGTTTTAGAGCTTGATATTTATTGTTAGATAAACATTTTGAAATTGAAAACAACAACAAATAAACAAGCAGAAAAAATTATAAGCGTCCACAATTGTGCTTGTATCTCACAAGCGACAAGTTTACATTTGATTTTAAAATGAAATTATAAATTTAAAAAAAAATTTTATTTTGTTCTCGTATTCATAAGTCGCTAAGTGATTACGAAAAAAATCGGATAATGGTAAAATTTCCAAAAAAAAAAAAATATTTTTGGCCCGGTCTATTGTTTATAAAAAATTTATTTTCAATTAAACGCTTAGTATTATTATCTAAATCACTTTAACTTTCTTCAAGGTTTACCTAATTTTGATGCTGTACTTAAAACTTTTAAGAGCGCCAGAAGCAATTTGGGTGAGATACTTTCAGCATGCGAAATGACTGATGCGACGACACTTCAGGCTAGCTTGGATCATTTTAAGTTAAGGTTTTTTTAAGTTTTAATTTTTCCACTTTCTATTTCATTTTATTTTTTATTCTCGCAGCTCACCCATAAATGGATTTCCATTTTACATGCTTATCGAGACGTCCGGCAGCAATGGCGAGCATGACTTGGCTAAAATAAATAATTTTGTAGCGATCGGAATGAAGAAGGGCGATATTATTGACGGCGCCATAGCCAGTGAGCTGGGAAGGATGCGTGAAATCTGGAAGCTGCGAGAATATGCGGCAATGTCTTTTGGAAAAGATGGTTATTGCTTTTACTATGATCTTTCGTTGCCGCTGCGTCGATTCTATGAAATAGTGGATGTGGTGAAGAAGCGTGTGGGATCGCTGGCAACGCGGGTAGCTGGTTTTGGCCATTTAGGTTAGATCAAATTTATAAAATTTTTGTCATCATTTTATTAACGGAGTTACAGCTAGAAACAAGCCCGGTTTCTCTGATTTAAACGGTTTCTGCTCTGTTCTTTTCCAATTCAAAACAACGGTTGTTTTAATTTTTGTTTCTTTTTTTTCAGGTGACTCCAATCTACATTTAAGCGTATCTTGCCCGGAATATACCCAGGAACTTTACCAAAAACTAGAACCCTTCGTCTATGAATACACCCACAAACTAAAGGGCAGCGTAAGCGCCGAACATGGCATTGGTTTTCTGAAGAAGAATTATTTGAAATTCAGCAAATCACCTCAAGCGATCATAGTGATGCAGGACATAAAGCAGCAGCTGGATCGTAAAGGCATATTAAATCCATACAAAGTGCTGAATTAAACACGAAAAAAATTGAGAAGCGTGTGGATAAGAATTTCTGATGGGGAGATGGGTGTACTATTAAGAACTAAACATTCCCATAAATATAAGTAAACATTTTGTTATAAAATTTGGTATATTTTTATATAATATATTCTTTCATAAACAAGGCATTTTGTGTTTATCTATCCAGAAAAGCGGCCAGTATAATTTCACTTTTAACTCTATAATTAACTTTCCTTTATTCTACTGATTTCCCCTTTTTTTTCTTTTCGTTTTGTTTTGTTTCCCTTTTCTATCCCTTGCTTTTAATTGTTTACTATTTAACAAGATAATTTATATTTTTATATTATATTATTTAATTTTATTATATTGCCTATCTCTCCTTTCCTTTCGGTTCCTGTCCTATAATTTCCTTCCCTTTATTCTCACTCTTCTTTTGCTTCTTAATCACTTTTTAGTTTTTTTTGTAGTATTATTCTATTTTATATTTTCTTGCTGTTTAATTTTTTTCGCGATTCCCACAATTTCCTTTCCTTTATACCCATCTTTCTTAACGTGATGTTTCATTTTCTTTTCATTTGCTTTATTTTTATCTTTACAATTGATCAATACAGTTTATATTTTATTATATTTTTTTTTGTTATTATTTTATTTCATATTTTTTCCTTGTTTTTATTTTCCGTTCATTTTCTATAATTTATTTTCTTTTCTTTTAATTTTTCTGTTCGTTTCCTTTTTTATTTTATTTTGTTATATACCTTTTTATACCTAAAAAAAGTGATTATTCAGTATATTATACACTTATAAGGATTACATTTGGTGTGCACATTAATGTTCAGGCGTGGCACCCCCCACTTTTGATTAATCATAATTCAATAACTGTTCAAGATATCTAAACGGAATTTAGCACACATATTTATATTAACAGAAGGAATGTTCCGGAAAAAATGGGCAAAATTGGTTTAGGCCCACTTTCATACGAAAGATTTTGAAAAGGATCATAGATATATTTACTAGGCAATAACTTTGCGTACAAAAGCTTTATTTTATTTCTATTTCACTTCAAAGTGCCGGTGTACGAAGAAAGTCGAAAAATATAAGTTTTTGAAAATGGGCGCGGCCTGGCCCCTTTTATAGTGGATTATTCCACAAAACTTTTTTTGCCATAACTCTGGAAAAAAATTGATTTATCGAAACTATATTTGGCGATAATGTTGAGTATGTAAAGGTAGATGTTTGTTGTAAAAATGGGCGAAACCGGTTTACGGCCACGCCCAGTTTTTTAATATAGTTCTGAAAATTTTTTTTGTAAAATGTAAAACGCGATATTTCTAGATATTTCAATCAAAATTGGTCAGCTGCTTCTCAATAGTATGTAGTATACTCCTGCCAAAAATTATGCAAAGCGGATAGCACACAAGTAAAATATCCGGCCAAGTTGTTAATGAACATGAAATGTTTGTAAGTATGAGAAGAAGAAGAGATGGGCCCCTCAATAAGTAAATTGAAATAATAATAATGATTAGCTGAGCAATGTCCGTCTCTCCATCTGTCTGTCCGTCTGTCTATTTGAACGCAAATTTTTCAAATATAAAATGTGCATGTATTGGTATTTTGAGAATGTGGTTAGCAGTTGTTATGTAAAAATGTGTTGCCAGCCTACCACACCGAATCTCCAAGGTTAGAGTCCTGGGGCAGGTAACATCAAAAGAGGTTTGAAAAAGTTTTTCAAAACGGGGTCGCCCCTCAACAGTGGTTTGGAAAACTCTCCGAGTGTCTTTCTGCTATGGAAAGCTTTTCAGCAAAAAATTCATCTCCTTTGTAGATGCCGTTCGAAGTCGGCAAAAATCTGTAGGTCCCGCCAATTTGTAGGAAAAAAATGAAAACGGCACATTGGAAGGGAACCTCGTCGCAAAAATCTCTTAGAAGATATCGCGCCATACACTTACATATGTATGTTTTTTTAAATTAATTTACTCCTCAAAACTCATAACAGAAGTGTTTTTATTGAAAACAATCAGCTGGCTTTATAATACGAACTGTAAAGTATTAAATAGACCTGCGTAAATTGGTATGCCATAATAGATCACTACTAGGTATATAGTGTTCGGTTCCACCCGAACTTAGATTTCCTTACTTGTTTTTTACAGTTTATATTTTTTGTCAATTTTATTTGTTTATGTTTTATTTTACCTTTCCAAGAATTTTTTCACGTATTCTTACCTTTCTTTCATTTTGTTTCCTTTTCATTCTATATCATTTAATAATACAGTTACTATTTTTAATATTTTTTATTGTTGTTATATTACTTTAATTAAAATTTTTTTTCTTATATTATTTTTCCGTTTATATCCTATAATTGCATTCCCTTTATGGTCATTACTGTTTTCGTGATGTTCAACTTCCTTCTGGCTCCTTTCGTTTTTATTCTTTGCAATTGACCAATACAGTTATTTTTATTAGTTTTTATTTTTTTGTTATAATATTTTTTTTACAAATTTATTTAAATTTAATTAATCAGCAAAAATTGTTGGTTAAAAAAGCAATAATTGTTTATGTTATTTCATTTTATATTTTTCTTTTTTCTAATTTCCCTTTTTGATTTATTTTGTTATATAGTTTCTTTGTCATATTATTTTATATACATTTTTTTTATTTTATTATTTTATTTTATATTTTTTGTTGTTTTAATTTTTATTTTATTTTGTTGCTTAATTTTTTTGTTATATTATTTTATATAAATTTTTTATTATTGTGTTCTTTTATATTGTATTTTTTTGTTATTTCACTATTTTACAATTCCTTCCATTTACTTTCCTTTATACTCATTTTTCTTTTGATGATGTTTAATTTCTTTTCATTAGTTTTCTTTCTATTCTTTACAATTGATCAATACAGTTTCTAGTTCTTTTATTTTTATTGTTTTGTTAGTTTTACATGTTTATGTTTGATTTTACCGTTCCTTTCAAGAATCTTTTTCCTGTATTCTTATCTTTCTCTCATTTTGTTTAATTTCTTTTAATTCTTTATCGTTTAACAATACAGCTTCTAGTTTTTATATTCTTTTTTTGTTATATTATTTTAATTTTAATTTGTTTACTTTATTTTTTCGTTCATGCCCTATAATTGCATTCCCTTTATTCTCATTATTCTTTTCGTGATGTTTAGTTTCCTTTTTTGCTCCTTTCCCTTTTACGCTTTACAATTGACTAATACAGTTTCTATTTTTATTTTTTTCTATTTTTTTGTTATTATATTATTATATAGATTTTTTTTCGTGCATTTTCTATAATTTATTTTCCTCAATTCTAGTTTTTTTTACCGGTGTTTAATTTCCTTTTTTATTTTATTTGGTTTTATAATTTCTAATTCATATTTTTTGATATAAAATTTTTTTTTTGTATTATTTTATTTTATACTTTGTTGTTTTATTTTTTTACAATTCCTCCAATTTCCTTTCCTTTATACTCATTACTCTTTTCGTTATGTTTAATTTCCTTTTTGCTTCTTTACAATTAACCAAAACGGTTTCTATGTTTTTGTTACTATTTTATTTAATTTTTTTTATGTCATTTTGCTTCACATTTTTTTCTTGTTTCATTTTCCATAATTATATTATTAAAGGAAAATTTTTTTTCTTTTCGTGGTGTTTAATTATTTTGTTGTATAATTTTTTTGTCATATTATTTTATATAAATTTTTTTTTATTGTATTATTTTTTTGTTTTTTTCGTTGTTTTATTTTTGTTTTTAAATTCTTCCAATTTCCTTTATACTCAATTTTCTTTTCGTGGTGTTTAATTTACTTTTCATACGTTTCCTTTTTATTCTTTACATGTGATCTATACTGTTTCTATTTAAATTTTTTTTTTTTTTTGGTATACTTTTTTTGTGTTTTATTTTTCCGTTCCTTTCGCTACTTTCATGTTCTTCCTTTTCGGTTCCTTTCCTATAATTTTCTTCCTTTTATTCTCACTTTTCTTTTCATTCTTTATAATATTTATATTTTTTTTATTTTATTTTTTTTTTGTTGTTTTATCTTTCCTACAATTCCTCCAATTATATAGGATGTTTATCGTAGATGTTTCAAGTGCGAAGCCCTCCTTGGCCAACTTATAGCCCTTTTCATTGCCATCAAGGCCGCGGACCCAATTACATTTATCGTTTTACGTACATTTATCGTTTTACCCTGCACCAATTCTTCCTAATTCTTTCATGAACTCTAACACAATTCTAGATAGTTAATGTAAAAATTGGCTATACGGTAGTTATGTGGCAGCTTCTATTTTTATATCAACACGTTATTAGAATATTTCGAAATAGCTTCATATCTGGCAAATGGCTGTCAATATCAGTATAATTCTGTTTGACCGGTCACGTCCTATTATAATCATGGATGAGCCGACTAAGCGGGCGAAGAACTATAATAATAATTTATATTTATCCGTCCATTCTGAACCCTTACCCACAACTCTCCACGACTGTCGTGTCTCTATGCTTTCAAGATTAGGTACATATATATAGAAAACATTGCCCAATCTGGCGGCTAATATGTAGATGCATACAAATACGTGTTTAGTTAGACACATGCACATGCTTATGCATGTAACATTCCACTCTAGGCTAACGGTAACTATATATATGTATAATATAAATAGTATAGTCCATATCAAATAACCACCACCATTTCAATTTGATCCACAATGGCCAATGAAACGATTTAGTAATGGAAAACCAGTTCAAATTAAGATTGGATGTAGTTTTAAATACCAGCGAATAAAAAAACTCATTTTCCCCAAGCCATCAACTGCCAATAGCTTCCAACGTTAACAAGTACGCCTACCTCACAGATTTTCTTGAAACCACAGCATTGAGAAAACAAACCATGCCCACGGGGTAGCCCCTCTTTTCAATGCTTTGATAAATGTTGCTTTCTCGTTTAACAAGCAGAACACATAGAAGAGATACTCGCTCTTCATTCTCCTACTACTCAATAAAAAATATGCTCTCTCTAACCATAATATTGCCACTTTGTGAGGTGAAATTTATTATGGCAGTGTGTTTGAACATTTGTTCCGTTTGTGTACAAGACAACAGCTGATTGTCATACGTGATGAGATGAGAGTGGCATGAAATGTTACCAGATGGTAAAAAAAACTCAGTTTGTATTTTAAAAGAACCATGAACATAACGAGTAGCAATGACGGCCATATTCTGAACTTGAGCAGGGACTCAATTCTGGTTTTGCGTTATTGTGAAGTGGAAAGTAAATGCGTCAATTCACCGCGATTTTTGATTCTCGTTTCTCTTTAAACTTTCGATTTGAAGTGAAGTGAAAGAAGTTAACCAATATAAATTTGGTATTAACCTCAAAATTTCCAAAAATTCAAAAAACGGATTTTTTACAAATTTAAACGTTGTAAGTGATACAAATTTCTTTTTTCCTACAATTCTATAATAACCAAAAACAACTTGTGCCAACGCAATTCAAAATGTTCTTCTGCAAACAGTTTTCATGGCACATATCAGAATCGCATTTTAGAGCTCAGTGAAGTGAAGACAGGAAAACGTCAAGTGATAACTAAAGTGAAAAGATTGTTTTCACTTCACGAAAAAATATGCAAGTAGAAAAAGTTATAAGCGTTCGCAATTTGGGTTTCCATCTTACCCCAGTAGAACCATCCCGGAGTACTCCCTTGCGAGTATTGGATTACTCCCTATACTTCTGTGTATTACCATTCAATTTTGTATACTCAATTGTAATGTGTCCTAGGAGGGCTAGTAATAGAAAAACTACCTTTCACCTCTCAAAAAAACAATAATAAGAGTTTTTGTTATTACTCTTTTATGAATCGCAATCGAGTAACGGGGAAGTTTTGGAGAATTTTAGAAAACCTCCCAGGAGAAAAATGAGAGAGACATTTCACATTCCTCCTAAGAGACCAATGAAAGATCTTTGGAGAATCTTGCCTCAAGCCTTCTATGGAAGCAAATAAAGGAATGGAAGCAATGGAGTACCACTCATGTCCGCTTTTACTTTAGTCAATTGTTGAATTCAGTTCTGCTGGCGTTCTATTTTGTGTTTTCTATTCGCGTTTACATGTGTCAATTTTTCTTGAAACCAATTGTGAAACAAAACAAGAGAGTACGTGATAAAGAGAAAAACTTGAGCGACATGAAGGAACAAAGGTACTTGTACTCTCCTCCTTTCTTCTCATTCACTGCGCCTATGTTACGACAGACTTGAATAGTGTTAATCGGTTCTTAATCCCGGGATTTTCGGTATAGGAATTTTGTTACTAAAAACTAAATATTTGTGATTGATTTATTTTTATAAGTCATATTAGTTCTTTTGTTGACATGCAATATTTTTAAATTTTATTTATTTTCTCAACAATAGTTTTTATTTAAATGTAACATCTTCTATGACAAAAACTGAGTGAACACGGATTTTAAATTTAACAAAAGTATCGTTTCCTCAAGTCATCTTTAAATGTACATAAGACTGATAAAAAAATCAGATCCCGAAAATTCCGGCATAGTTATAATCGAAAAAATTCGAATCCCTAGTACGTCTGTTCAGATATATCAGAAATAGCATTTATCAATATAAAAAGTAATCTAAAAGTGATAATTGCGCTCATCAGCATTACACGTTCCCTCCAAATTCTTTAATTTTTCCGATTTGAAAAAAAAAAAAAACATTCCGCCTTTCTTACCTATTTTATTATATACCTAATAATTGTGTTTGTGGAGGCATTTAATATACTCCCAGCAGTAAAGGTGATTAGTGCGAGATACATGCAGGACTAGGCGCAGAGGATCATGACAATGCTGTTTTTCGTTGAAGCATTTCATTTTTTCTACGGAATGGAAATGCAGAGGACTTTCGTCAGCTTACTTCAAAGACGTACAATTGGATTAGCTGACGCAACTATGTGAAAACGACTTCAGCTCACAGAAGGACATACATATATAGCTTCTCTAGACTAAAATTTAGACACATCAGCTTTAAAATCGGATGTCAAATAACAAAGAAACAACCTCTTGGCTGTTTTTGTAAACTTAAAAACAAACATCCTCGAAAGCCTCCTCTCCACATAATCTTCAAATTAAGGAGAGGACATTGCTACTTTTTCTTGTATGGGGACCAACCCAGTCAAATATATCCTATCTCTATCTCTATGGCGCGATATACAACAGGTATATCATCATAAACCTCCTAAGAGATTTTTGCGCCAAGCTTCTCTTCCAATTTGTGGTGTGCCGATTTGAATTTTTCCCTACAAATTGGTGGGACCTACAGTTTTCTGCCGACTCCGAACGGCATCTACAAAGGAGACGAATTTTTGCTGAGAAGCCTGTCATGGCAGAAATACACTCGGAGAGTTTGCCAAACCACTGCCGAGGGGCGACCCCGTTTTTGAAAAACTTTTTTCAAATCACTTTTGATGTTACCTGTACCAGGGCTCGAACCATGGACCTTCGGTGTGGTAGGCCGGCAACACTACCTTCACACCACGGCGGCCGCTATGGAGAAAAATTGAATACTTAACCGGAAGCCATACGTTTTGGTTGAATAAAATACCTTTATTTAGTATCGAATGGTTCTATGTGTAATAAATTAAATTCTCAACCTTAGGCACAAATATGTCTACGAAAGCAGAAACCTTCAGTTTTAACAACAGATTTATGTTCTGAAACTTCATCCCAAATGCCTCAAAGCATCCAAGTCATCATTTCACAATAGACTATAAATTTTCTGTTAGATATAGATCTGGGCTTTGGGTTGGCCATATCATTGTGGATAATGACTCACTATCGAGCCAATTTTTAATCAGTTTCGATGAGTACTTTGTATGGTTGCCCTGCTAAAACACAATATATTTTTCACTAAATCCACTATGTAGAAAAAGTTATAATACCTTCTTCACTGGTACGTCTGGGCATAAAAAAATTATTGACTCAAATTTCGTTCTCATATCGCAAATAATTGTCAATAGAGACTTATGCTGGACATATCTCTTTAGCAACTAGTCGCACAATTTACTGCTGGTTTTTTTGTTGCCTCTCATTATCTTGCATTCATTTGTGAATACTCAGGAATATAATTTAATATTCGCTTCAGTTAGCCTTTTCGAGGCTAGATTAGCCTTTTTTTTTTTGTCCCTTAGCCTGATAATTTTGGTTTTAGCTTCGTGGCTTTTTTCTAACCGTTTTTTTAATCCAAACCTTTTCTGGTCCCAACACCATATTTTTCATAGAACTTCGAGGAATATATAAAATTTAAGTTGAATGAAGGTACCCAATAAGCCAAATACGTTTACTATAAGCTTATTACGATAAAATTACTTTAGCAAGCTTTTCGTTTGGAAAACGTTTACTATAATCATTGTTAAGCGTTTGGAAAAAATTGTCGAATCAACGAAAGTCATCCCTTTTTAAACAATTGGAAATTAGGTTTGGAAAACAATATTTAATTAACGTTTTATTCAACGTACAGTTTGTTGAAAACTGATTGATAAAACTCCAATTTAGGCAACGACAGTGAAAACGGGCCAGTAGCCTAATGAATATGTACTAGACCTGTTCATCTCAAGTTAATTCCCCAAAGCTACCATACAATTGTGAAAACATATTTAAACGATTGTGACATTTTTTAGTTACAAACTCGTTTGGAAAACATTGATTTCAACGTTTGGAAAATATTGTTTAATAAACTAGCTTACTTCATTGTTTATTGAGTAGTATTGATGACGAAATACAGAAAATTATTCGTAAAAATTGTCAACTATTTTTAATGGAGTTGATAACCTAATTGCGACATCGCATGCCTGATAATATGCACTCTTTACAAAAGATACTTTTTTTTAGTTGATAATTCTTTGAAAGTTACCAAGCCGGATGTATTTTCTCACTTTCAGAAAGAAAAGTCTAGGTATTCTCCAAGTCAAGTAGCATTGATTGAGCTGCAGTGGCGAAAGCTAATAACCGTACAGTGGACAAGTGTGACCTCTACCATTGAATTTTGAGCGGAAGTCCGAGAACATAAAAATTCATTAAACGAACCCCCTTTTTTTAGAACTGGTCGAATTCGTATTTAACTTTTTGGTATTACCTTTCAGTAATGCGGAGGTCGAAAGAATTTTTAGTGCCACGAACATTTTAAAAACTAAGTTAAGGAACAGATTCCTAGTCAAGGAAAATGTGCCTGATATGTGTTGAAACAAGAATAGTTCCTTTAAGTTATGTCTACAACTTTTACAAATAGTTTGAACTACAATAAAGAACTTGAAATAGATTTCGTAAAAAAATTTCTGACTTTTTTTAGCGTCTTTTTCTCTCTTAATTTTAGTATTTTCTAACTGTTTTTTTTTTTGCCAAATTAGCTTTTTTTTCTAGCACCTGGTCACACTGATTCGCTTGTTTACGAAAGTCGCACACATACAGATTTAGTGCGAAGTGCGCAAAGTAGTCTGGCCATAGTATACCTCTACAATGAGTCTGGCATAAAGACCTTGACGCGGTGTAACTTGTAAACGATTTGAAGATAAATTAAACAATTTTGCTGTGATATTTTTTCCTTGGGTCAACTTGATAGTAAGTAGAAGTGAAAGCAGTAAAATTCATAACTTATTAATGGAAAAATTGAAGCGGCTTAGAAATATTAAAATTAAAAGAATTTGCTTAGTGCGTGATAACATTGTTTTTCTCAGTTTTTGTAATTTTCTCTTTTTTGTTCACATACACATCAGATCGATAAGAGCGAGCAACTGTGCAATCTATTGATGTTTTAAAAATTGTTTGAGAAGCCTGCCATCAAGATCTACTAATTTATTTTTATTGGTGGGGATGTGTGCCATGAAATAAGTACAAATAATTTTAAGTTTCTAACGGAGGAGTTGGCAACGTTTACCGTCGGCACTATTTGATGCCAATATTTACGTGGGCATCACTGTTCTACGGCGATGACATTGTGAACGTTTTTTTTTTTTTTTGCCGACATTGGGCACCCGGAGCTTTTTTTTGTATCCGCAGGAGTCGTTAAGTAACATTTGTAAAAAGCATTGAATTTGCCGAAGAGGAACGCGAGTTGCCTAGGGAGACAAGGGTCATGCTTACCCAACTTCGTTCTGCATACTGTAACAGATTAAACTCTTACCTATCCAGTCTGAACCCTGATATGCCAAATGTCTGCCCGGCATGCGGCGTGTCTCCCCATGACACTAACCATCTGTTCATCTACTCAACTGAGCCTGCTCTTCTAACAGCAATATCAGTATGGTCCAACCCTGTTGAAACCGCGAGGTTTCTGGGACTCCCGTTAGAAGAGCTCGATGACAATGCTTGGTAAGGGAGGTGATAATTAGGCAAGCTAATGTTGTAGCTATCGCTCACATATCATCTCACATCTGCGGATTAACTTGTGTAAAATAAATTGAGGAAACACTTTTGATAACGATCATGCGATTAATCTGACCTACACATTAGGGTAGTTCACTATCAAAGCGAACCAAAATCCGATTAATTGCGATTTTGGATTAGTTTGGAAACGTTTTACGATTAAGTTAAAATTACAGTGTCGAAAGAAACATGTTCGACTGAAACCTAACAAGGGTGTTATATGCATTGTTCGGTGCGTCAAAACATATTTTTGGTTAATATTTTATGGCATAACCATTGTTTTTAATTACGTCACTGCATTTTTTCAGCATAGAAGCTATAAAGTTGTTAATGCCGTCCTGTGGAATACTTAATCAGGCCTGTTTCGTAACTTGAAATAATTTTTTCTTGCCTTCGGTAACTCCGTCTCTGTATATCCTCCCGTTGAGGATCTTCCATACGTTCTCAATTGAGGTGGTCGTTTTTTCACATGCGTTCTAATTTGATACTAGTTCCGAGGCGTGCATAAAAACATCCCTAGACCAATATGCTACCTTCGCCATGTTTAAACGTACTATGGCAGTACCGAGGATCAAGTCGCTTATTTTTGGGTCCGCGAACCCATCTCATATATTTTTAGTTGACTAGTTGATATGATTCCGATCAAGTTGCAATCGTCTTATTCGATTGTTGTTAAAAAGTCTTCGAGTAGATGAACAGATAGTTGATGTCATGGTGAGACACACCGCATGCCGGGCAAACATTCGGCATGTCAAGGCTCAGTCTAGATAGGTAAGAGTTTAATCTGTTACAGTATCCAGATCGCAATTGGATCAGTGTGACTCTTGTCTCCATTGGCAGTTCGCGTTCCTCTTCGGCAACAGGTGGAACTTATGCCTGATTGACGGCATTAAATGGGCGAGAGCTGATAAAGGAGTTCACAGACTCTGTGTGGATGTTGCTGAGGGCCTGTCTAAAGCTCCTTTGTACTGTTCGGTTGCTAACTTTTAAGTGTAGGGCTTTAACTAGGTTTGCCGCCGGCTTTTCAGGATGATTCTTTAGTTCTTGAAGTATTCTTGATTCTTCGTGCTCCATTGTTCCCGCTGATGAGTTTCAACACTTCCAGTTGCTTTAAATTTTTTGATAATAAAAACTGACTGTTGATTTGCTTACACCGAATTTAACTTAGGGGTCTATCAGCTATTCCGATGAAACTGCCGGCGGGGAATAATTGTAATAGAGTTTTGTGATCTCTACCGACTTAATCGAAATTAACTTGCAAATTCAGATTAAATCGATTGAATTCTGTCATGATCTATTACATTTCTCCTGACGGAATTGCTGATAGACCCCTAAGAAAATGCACATGGGCTTATTATATTGTTGGTGATCTATCATTCCTAGATATCAGTCCAATATGTTTTGTCTAACACTGTTTTTTTTTTGGCTCATTTTCTTTTAACAGGTTAAACTCTTACTTATCCAGACTTAACCCTATCGTACGAAATACGTGCATGCCCGTCATGTGAAATGCCCCCTCATAATACTAAACAGCTCATTTGCTGTTCAATAGAACCAGCTCTTCTAACACCAATCTTGCTCTGTTGACCACTTTCTTTGGAGTTCGGTTAGAAGAGTTTGATGACGATTCTCAGAATGACCGTACCCATTAGAGAGGCCGAAACACTGCTTACAACAACAGCATCGGTAGCACTTCATTCGGCGTGTATTCTTGCTCGCAAGTCATATTAATTTATGCATCTCGAAATCGTATGCCATGCTTGCTTTTGTTAGGCGTTATGGCTCTGATTTCACAGATCCTTATACGATAAAGCTCTTATATTCGGCGTTTGTGCGTTCCAAACTTGAGTACGCCTGCTTCATTTGGTCGCCGTACTATCATTGCCATATTGGAAGAATTGAACGGATCCAGAAAGTATTCTTACATTTTGCCTTGCGCAACTTACGCTTGTTGGACCCTATCCGGTCTTATGATTCGCGTTGCTTATTGATCGGCTTAAAAATATTGCAAAGCAGAAGAAGAACAGTTTTGTCGTTGTCATTAATTTTCGATTTATTTCATTGAGAGGATTTTCACTAATATTCCGGCTAGTCCTGAGCTCTTCCATATTGGTCTTTTTAAGGCTCTGTTACCCGAAATGCTCCAATCACGAGAGTCTTAATTGAGTTCAACAGAATTTCTAAATTTTTGGAGATAGTATTTCTGGTTTGAAAGATTGTTTTTTGAGCACTTTAAATACTTTTTATAAGTAAAGCAGTTGAGTAATTTGTTATTAGGTTGATTGCTACGCATCTGTTGTTGTTGTTGCGCTACGCTCTATATGTCTACTTAGCCTATAAGGTTTTATACTAATTGGCTTAATCAATAAATAAATAAAACAACAACTCCGGTACCACTCAAACAAAATTTTCTAATGAGTTTCGTATCGTGTTGAGTAATGACTTTCGTATCGTCTCGACTAAAATTGTGTCCGTGTATTGCGGGTCTAAATCATTTGCCAGCAGAAGTGAAGCCGACGGGTTTTTCTTGTTGTTCAATAATCCATCATTCAAGAGCAAATAAATTTAGGTTATGCGAAAAACCAACGCATAGGGGTAGGTCAGAAACCCTGCGCTGAGATCACATGAAAAATGTTTCAAGTTCAGCTACAAAAATAATCACCACTTTACAACCTGATTGCACATGTCTAATTAACATTACAAAATACTCTGTATGCAAGGACGTACATATTTCCTTGATAACCACCACCACTCCAGCTCGTCCATCAACTGTTGCTGTTTACCTGCCGTACGAATTAATTGCCGAGCGTTCGGTCATACACCCGAAATACATAAATTAATTCAGTTTTATTTATCATATGACGAAAGTGTGCTGCATTTACATATCTACATACCTTGCAGGTTATTTAGTTTTCATAGTGGCCAGCGAAGAATTTCAAGAATTTGTACGTAAATATTTGTGTTTGTGAAACGAATTGCATCGAAGGAAGGCATGAATTTATGCACTCGAAGACGGAATATCTTATTTTAAGGGAAACTCGAGTTGCATTAATTGGGTAAAACACACACGCACGCACACGAATAGAACGAATTGTACACACACGACAGCGCGTCCCCTTTTCAATAAGTTAAATTCGGTTCATTTCCTGACTGCACTACACAAATTCCATTGCTAAATATTCAGCATTGAGGGTAGCAAACGTTTTAACACTGGAAAATATGAATTTTTGTTTCATTAGCACTTTTTAAAAAAATAAAGCAAAACTTACAAAAAAAAATTACAATTAGACGAACGAGTGTGTGAAAGAAAAGGCAAAATGTCAACAAACAATATCCAATACACAAAACGCACATTAAGTTGGCTGCAGTTGTGTGGGTCTTGTAATGAGTTCCATTTTTTGACATTTCTTTCTGTTCATTTGCTAGGTGTGCATAAACACAGAAAATGTCAAAATATTTCCTAGTGTGGTGAATGTAATCGAGTAACCCACCACTGTCAACAAAACAGTGCTCTTAAAATTTGAAGAGGCGAAAGAGAAAAACAAGTGGGGAGCATGCTCTTACAAATATCATTACTGTCGGCGAAATGTGGAGCATACACAACACCATTTCTATCTCTTTCTTTTATTATTGATAAGAACCGCCTTTTGATTGCTTCAAATTTACTTGCCTCCACTAAATATAACTGCTTGTTTAAGTTGAATTATTTAAACATATGTATGTAATTTGTAATTGGTTATCTTTAAAAAATTCAAAGCTCACTTAAAGAACCTACTTAATTTGTCTCCGCTATGTACTCACGTCTCATTTTAAATTAATTTTTTTTAGAAGATGTCCGTAAATGGGTTTCTGCTGCGTTCAAAAGTTGTTAAATCTTTTATTAGAACGTACAAAGCTTCTGGCATTCCGGAATTGACACAGGTATGTAGAACATTTACGGCTTAAATTTAATGTGAAAGCATCGCTTTAAACCGTTTTTCAAACTTTTTGTACCTATTAAATTAATTTCTTTTGACTTAGATTTAAAACAAAAAATAATAAGTCTAAAATCTTAAAATGGTTGGAACAAATTTTTTTTAATGTGTTTTTTCTAAAAATTTTTTCAAGTCATTGTGGTCTAACGAGTTTTCCAGCTCGGTCTGTAGAGTACGCTGCTGTTGGGCGCTATGGTTCGAAACCCAATTAAACCATTTAAATTTTTTTTATATTGCTAGGGCATTTCTGGCTTAAAATTCAAACACCACGCTCATTTTCTCAAAAACTACATTCATTTAATTTTAAACAAAATTTGGGGGATAATTCCGGTTAGAGTTGGCAGGCCCCGTGATTTTTGCACAACAGTGTGATGTATGACTGTGACCTCTCAGCCACAGCCCTTTTGATCCGTGACTGTGACTGTCCCTTGGAAAGAAGAGCAACCACCATTGATTGTTATTATCATTTGTTTTGGTCATAAACCTTCGTTTGTAGTCTGAAATATTATTGCATAGTCATAGTCAAAGTTCAGTATGACTGAAATTTAGATGAAGCTTTTCGACAGATATCCCACATCAAATTGGGTAAAATAGCTACAACTAAACTCAACTCATACTTAAATTTGACTAGGAATATGCCCCATTGTCTCCAAATGGTTGCAAATAGATAAAAGTTTTAGTAATAATTTTTTAGTAAATTAAAACATTAATTGGGAAAATTTTTCCGAAGTACCCTATAACTAGAAAAAGGACCTTTTCCCGCAGTTAGAGTGCTTGAGACCTCACTACTCATTTTTTTAAGGAAGTCAACAGTTTATTAATAATTTCTTGTTAAACTTGCCAAGGTAATTTGTTTGCGAAAAAACTCCATTCAAAATTATCTCATAACCTTAGGGCTGTATGCAGCACAATTTTTTTTATCTTAAATTGTGACTGCGCCATCTACTGAATCAGTGTGACCAGGTTAGCCTTTTCGAGGCTAGATTTAGCTTTTTTTGTTGTCCTTTAGCCTCATAATTTTGGTTTTAGCTTCGTGGCTTTTTTCTAGCCTTTTTCACTCCAAAACTTTTCTGGTCCCAACACTATATTTTTCATACAACTTCGAGGAATATATAAAATACGAAATACAGAAAATTATTCGTAAAAATTGTCAACTATTTTTAATTGCTACCTGATAATATGAACTCTTTATAAAAGATCAATTTTTTGTTCAGTTGATAATTCTTTAAAAGTGACAAAGCCGGATGTATTTTCTCACTTCCAAGAAGAAAAGTCTAGGTATTCTCCAAGTCAAGTAGCATTGATTGAGCTGCAGTGGCGAAAGCTAATAACCGTACAGTAGACAAGTGTGACCTCTACCATTGAATTTTGAGCGGAAGTCCGAGAACATAAAAATTCATTAAACGAACCCCCTTTTTTAGAACTGGTCGAATTCGTATTTAACTCTTTGATATTACCTTTCAGTAATGCCGAGGTTGAAAGAATTTTTCGTGCAACGAACATTTAAAAAACTAGGTTAAGGAACAGATTAAAAATTAAAACGCTTAACTCGCTGCTTAATATTAGATGTTCGTTAAAACGGTTATCCAAATGTTGCACTGATTTTGAAATCACCGATGATCTCATCTCTATGATAAATACCCTTCTTCTCTTCCCTCTCATCAGACGAAGAAAATATCATAAAATAAATTAGTTTGTAGTGATTTTTCTATAGTATGCATTTCTTTAAAAAAATTCCTAGTCAAGGGAAATGTGCCTGATATGTGGTGAAACAAGAATATTTCCTTTAAGTAATGTCTACAGCTTTATATACAAATAAATAGTTTGAACTAAAATAAAAAATTTGAAATGGATTTCGTAAAAATATTTCTCACTTTTTTTAGCTTCTTTTTTTCTTGCTTTTAGCCTTTTCTAACCTTTTTTGCCGATTTAGCCTCTTTTTTTCTATCACCTGGTCACACTGGTCAGGGAGCAAATGCTGTCAGTCATGGCATTTTATTTGAAGCTGCCGCTCCGATTTACTGTGACCTTCCCGTCGCTGTGACAAATTCACAGGTCCACGAATATTTGCCAACTCTAATTCCGGTACCACGATTTTCTATTCTCTTTCTTTTCAGCTGAAATGGTCTTTGTTAAAGAAATTCTTATTGAAAGCGTTCTGCAAATAGGGTGATCTTTTACTCATGAAAAAATAAAAAATTTAATTAAATTATTTTCTTATTTTTCGCTAATGGCTTACGAGAGATAATTAGGTATTACTTTGCATGGCACTAGGTGTCTAAATGAAAGAAATATTCAATAATATATCGTTATCTGAATAAATGCTTATATGCGAGGTATACGCTATAGTTTTCGGCCAACTGTATGTCCCAACAAATGATTCGTTATATCCAACCGTACAAAATTGTTTCAAAAATTGATGGGCTAGTTTGCAGGTTGGGATGAAAAAACTTCTAGTTCGCTATAGGTAATGTTGTCGCACCATCTGTATGTCGGTGCACTTAAATTTTGGAACCGTCAGCTACCCCGTGACTTTCATTTTACTTTAGGGTGGTTACTAAGAAATTTCTGATTTTTGAACATTTTTTCCGTGACGATGATAATGTGTTTTCAACATCAACTTCGTCTGCATCTCCACAAACGGACTACGAATCTTCGACTTTTTTAATTGTATATAAATAATCTAGAAAATTCTTTGCATAACCTAGGCCCTGGCTAGATTTTCCCTACAATAGACAACTCTGCCTAGGGCTCTGGCATGAAAAGCGTAAGTTTGCCAATTTACGGACAATTTATCGTATATTCTGCATTGGAAAATCTAGCAGGGGGCTGTAATGGACCTGCCAATTTTTTCTAGCTTGGATTTTAACGATTATAATAGCTCAATGAATAATATGGAGGTGACCGGTTTCGATTCTCCCTTAAAGACAATCCCTTCTTTTTTTTGCGTGAATTGGCATTGCCTTGGAAAGCCTAGATAGACATTACTACCCAGGCCCTGTGTTAAAAATCATTTACAAACTGGCTACGGCCTACATAAGATGTATATATATGTATGCATATTATGCTCTCCTTAGCAGGTCCATGATTTTAAAATGGAAAATCTAGCCAGGCCCTAGGCAAAATTTATGACATTTTCTACTCGGGCACCGAGTATTTTATAACCCAATTGAATGTGGCTTAATTCATAATTGCAGACCTGTTAGATTTGATTAGTTATTAGTAATCAATTAATTAAACGACTTTTTTAATTGGTAATGATTATTGTAATTGTTTTTCAACAAAACGTAATTATTAATTGATTACGATTAGAAAAAAAATTTAAATTTTAAATAGTCAAAAAAAAAATTAAAAATAATCAAAAAAAGTTGTTTTGATTACTTTTGATTATTTTTTTTTATTATTTTTCAGTTTTGTTGATGTGTATATTTATGTTCTTCTACAACAACAATGAAAAAACACAAAAAATTAAAAAAAAAATCAAATAAAATCAAAAGTAATCAAAACATCCATTTTTTTAATAATCGTAAAAAACATGATTTTTTTTGATTATTTTTCTAATTAATTGGAAAATAATCTTTAAAAAATTCAAAGTAAATGGTAATCAATCATTATATAGATTCTCAAGAAAATAATTAATCTAACCGGTAATTATTACGATTAGTAATCCTTATTTACAGGTAAAAAAGGATCATCAGCATAGGAGTACACTCCTTTTGGTGGAAAGAGTTGTTTCGTAAAGTAAAGGGGTATAGGACACCAACCCTTGCCTAGTTGTTAAAGGTCTTGCCTTTTTGTTTCTTTATTCTGAGGGATGTCTAGCTCCCACTTAGGTAGTTGTTGTTGTAACAGCAAAACACCCATAAGTTTCTTCTTCACTTCTGGTACTGGACCAACTTTTGCCCCTTAAACGCTCGGGTCTTTAATTTTAGTCGCCTCTTGTTAAAGGCATACCTGCGGCGGGTATATTCTGGGTCCTTAACCCACTGGTTCCCCTAACCCACGGGCGCACTTCAAGTAGTTCGTTAGTGTGGGTTGACATAGTTCAACGAATTGAAATCCAGCGAATTCGTTGGCTATGCCATATTTAGCTAATAATGAAGATGATCCGCCCCAGAAGGTATTCATTTCGACACCCGGTGAGCAGAGGAAGAGGCAGACCACTACTCCGTCGGAAGACTGAGTGGAGACCGATTTGCGATCCCGTGATGTTTCCGATTGGCGCCATTTGCCAGAGCGAAGATTTGACTGACTCGCTATGTTGGACGGTCGGCCGAAATCGCCGTTAACCGCCATTTTAATAAAAACAAAATCACGGCTCTGGTATCTTCACTGCAGGGAAATCGGAAAGATATTGTTCTATACGGCTCTGGGAAGTCAGCAATACTATTCGAAATTCTTTGCTACCGAAACCTTCAGTTCAGTATGTTGTCCTTCCACTGAGCGCTGCATGGGTGAGTTGGCGCTTCGCTGTCTTGTATTAACACTTTCAGCACGAATTTTGGCTATAGTAATAAGCGCTAGGTCATTCACTTAGTTGGCCACCTGCACCAACTCATTTCGGGCTCTTGGTGTAGGTTATTAACCTAGACCTAAAGTTCGAAGAACTATTCTTACGAAGCGCTACACTTTATCCGTAGACCAACCCTTAGTATTGGTATGTTGAGTAAAGTAAAGTCGCTCTGTTGGAATACTTCAAGTTTTTAGCAACAATTTCACATTAGTACAACAACCAGGGCACCAGCTACGCCTTTCTAACGCGTCATCTTGTGGTTGATGTTAGTTACACGCAAGCACCCCTTGTTCAGAGCCAAAGAAAAACAAAGCCACTTCGTGCACAAAGACCCAACGTCGTTTGAAGAAAAACTCGTTAGGGGTGGTTTTAGGCTAACTCTTTTCGAATTGCTGCTGTTGGACTAATGTACGAATGCTAACGAGTAATGTTTGAATATCCATTCAACTCTCCTTTTCATTGCAGGTGCGACATAATGTGAAGCGTGGCAATTATGCCACTTTAGACGGCAAAGATGTGGCTTTCTTCGAATCCATTGTTGGCACGAATCATATGCTGCAGGAAGACTTACAGGGCTATAATGTTGATTTCTTACGTAGTGTGCGCGGTGAGTAAGAGGTTTAGGGGTTGAGTTTCAAATTGAAAAGATATGCTTAAGATAATCATTTTCTCAGGTAACAGTCAATTGGTGTTGAAGCCCAATTCATCAGAGCAAGTATCCGCCATATTGAAATATTGCAATGCACGGAAATTGGCCGTTTGTCCGCAAGGTGGCAACACTGGTTTGGTGGGTGGTTCAGTGCCAGTTTGTGATGAGATTGTTCTGTCTCTGTCACAACTAGACAAAATTCTGCATATCGATGAGATTACCGGTATAGCGTCGTGTGAAGCTGGCTGCATATTGGAGAATTTGGATTTGAAAACAAGAGAATTAGGTCTGGTGGTGCCACTCGATTTGGGCGCTAAGTCAAGCTGTCACATTGGTGGCAATGTGTCCACAAATGCTGGTGGTTTGCGTGTTTTACGCTATGGTAATTTGCATGGCAGCGTGCTGGGTGTGGAAGCGGTGTGTATTGCGAGCTGCTCTTTGTTTTTGGTAGTGCAACTCATTTTTTGACTTGGTCCTTTGACATTTGCAGGTTTTAGCCAGTGGCGAAATTCTCGATCTTATGTCTGACTTCAAAAAGGACAACACCGGCTATCATCTGAAACATCTCTTTATTGGTTCTGAGGGCACACTGGGCGTGGTGACTAAAGTGTCTATATTGTGTGCACCACAGCCGCAAGCTCAGCATGTAGCCTTTTTGGGTAAGTATACAGAACTAGGAAACTCAATGTTTTGCGATACCTACCAATCAATTAGTTAGCCTTGAGGCGACGCCTTAAAGTCTTGGGAGATCAAGGAATACTTGTATAGGAAATTAAGATCTGTTGTTGTTGTTGTTGTGGTAACGAGCTTTACCCTCAGATTAGTTGTGGTAAGTACTAAATTTTTTTAGTTTTGGTGCCATTTAGCCCACAGGCCCAAGTTGCGAAGAGAGGCGAAGTCCGATGTATGTGACCCAAAAAGAAGCATGAGGCCAGACAGGTCAATTGTGATGAGCTTGGCGTGGTGTCTGATAGGAGTAAAGCCCGAAAATTCTACCAGAAAATCCGGTGGATGACGAAAAGTTTCAAGATCGTGGCGAATCCCTACTGGAGCAATAATAGCTATCTGGTAAGCGACCCATAGAGAGTACTTAAATTTTGAGGAGACACTTCTTATCAGAGGTAAATGACGAGGGGGATGATTAGCTAGATATAAGCTAGGTTTCTATTATGACGAAGGGAGAATGGCAATATCGCTGCTCAAAAATAATAAAACACTACCCGCCGAGCTGTTCAAACACGTACATATGTGAAGAGTTTGCAAAAAGCATGAATCAGTCGACAAGCGCATGTCTCCAGATAGGTACTGGAGTGCGCTCTATCCAATTCTTAAGAAAGGTCATCCCACAAAGTGCGGCTTAGGTATGTCTGCCGTAATAGGCAGCTAAAATTCAAGACAGAAAGGTTTAAGGGGTCAAACAAGTACTTCCCGCGAAGGTTACCGGATTCATCCCTGTATAAGTAACACCGTAAAACCTTCGGGAAGTGTTTTTCCGGTTACAGCAACAACAACTACAGGGATCTCTCTGATTAATATCACATATAAGCTGTACAGGTAGGTTTACTATCGATAAGATCGTCCAATCCCAGGAACATCGCCACTTTTCATTTATTTGTGGATTTCGGCTGAAGGCAATTCAAGCAACTGAGCTGAAGGGGTGACATGACCTAGAAGGTTGCAGTGGTCATACCAAGTCGTTAACACGACAGGCGGGCACTACCGCAAGGGAGTACCGGAGCGTACCGGGTTCATTTCCGGCAAAGAACTGCCACTTTCGACAACACTCCCAAAAACCTTTGGGTAAGGTTGTCTGGCCTAAAAGGCGACTAAACTTTAATAGCTTCCGCGGCTTTCTGGGTAGTATTAAATATTTTAAATTACTTTTTGACATTTTTGTTGTCATTAACAGTTGTTAATAAATTATTTCTCTTTTCCAAGGTGTACCTACCTTCGAGGACGTACTGAAGACTTTCCGTAATGCCAGACAGTTTCTGGGTGAAATTCTCTCTTCCTGCGAACTGATAGATGCCGTATCACTGGAATGCAGCGTTTCCCACTTTAAACTCAAGTAAGCTTAAACCCTTCCGCATGCATGACCCTTCCGTTGACCCTCCTCCCTCCCCATCTAACTAGCTCACCAATTGAAGGTTATCCCTTCTACATGTTAATTGAGACTTCGGGTAGCAATGCCGAGCACGATATGGAAAAATTTAATCGATTCTTGGAGCATGGCATGGAGAAAGGACAAATTATTGATGGCACCATCACCGGAGAAGTGGGTAAAATGCGCGAGATCTGGAAGTTGCGTGAATTGGTAGCCGTTGCGCTTGCCGAGGATGGTTTTTGCTTTAAATATGACATCTCCTTGCCGTTGCGTGAATTCTACCACATTGTTGATGTGATGAAGGAACGTGCCGGTCATTTAGCTAACCGCATTTGTGGTTATGGGCACTTGGGTGAGTAAGAATTTTGTACACTTGATATGCAAGCTCGTTACTAACTCATTTTTTATATGTAACTGTAGGCGATTCCAATTTGCACTTGAACATCACATGCCCGGAGTTCACACCAGAAATTTACAAATGCATTGAGCCCTTCGTTTATGAGTTTACGGCGCAGGTTAAAGGTAGCATTAGCGCTGAACATGGCATCGGGTTTTTGAAACGGAATTACTTGAAATACAGCAAAAGTGCTGCGGCAATCGAGAAGATGCGCGAGGTGAAACAACTTTTGGATCCCAACGGCATCTTGAATCCATATAAGGTGTTGAACTAAACAGAGTTATTGCTTTTGGGCATTTGTATGAAGTCGATATTTAAATTATGTGAAAAAGTATGTGGATATGTAAAAAATTTGTTCGAGTAAAATAAAGTATCATGCAGATGACTCCTTAACAGCTGGAATACATAAAACTTTGAAACTTTGACTTTAACTTTGACAGATAAGCGCGCCATAAGTTAGAATTGCTCAACATTTTGCTTCGCTTTACGTTCTACAAACTTTGTGCTGCAAGGCCAAGGTGAATTCACTTACAGGTGATATAATAAGAACATATGAGCGGCGGCGTCTAGTGTCAAAATAAAAAAATTCTATATAATTTGACAGAAGAAGCCACGAAAGCAAAAACAAATTACATAAAGTTTCTGTGTGTATACAGCAATGAATTAGCCGCGATATCACCTGGCATAAATTCGCCTTGGGCAAGACCCTACTTATAGCATACATTAAACTTATCTGTCAAACTTACTTTGACGGATAAGTATGCTGTAAGTGGACTATTTCCATAACATAACGCGGAGGAACATTTTTAACAATTCTTAATGCGCGTATCTTAAATTAGCTGACAAAATTCTCTCGTGCACATTAAACAGGAATTTGTAAAAGCGTGCAAGCAAAACAGTTGTTAGTGTTTTCGTTGGTTAATAGTTGCCTTCGGTGAGGATAAAATTTTCAAAAACTTATTGCTTTTTTATACCAACAATATTTGTTGATTTACGGCCTGTATATTTTCAAGTATTCATGAAACGAGCTCAAGGCCAAGAATAATAATTTTTCACTCTTTGAGCTTTTATGAAAATTATTATTGTTTTTATTTTTTTTAATAATCATTTCTAATTAATTATTAAAAGTTTTTTTATTGAATAGAGTAGGAGTAGCTCAAAAAGTGAAAAATTATTATTCTTGGCCTTGAGCTCGTTTCATGAATATTTTTAAAAACTTATAAAATTTTTACTGGAAAGTGTTCAGTGACACAAAACATTTGCAGGGAGAGCGCATTTTGACATTTCATTGAGAGAGGGAGTTTCAAGTTTCTGCTTGGGGAATTTCACTCAGTAAAAATTGCAAGTGAAAAACAGCGGATCGTGACATAGAAAAGCAACAACAAAAATAAAAAATTTGAGCTATTAACCAATCAAAAAAGTAACAGCTGTTTTGCTTGCAAGTTTTTACTGACTCCTGTTCAGCGAAAAATTTTCGTTTCGAGAGAGTTTTACGTCATTCTCACTTTACTGACACTTCTTTTGCAAGTTTTGTCACCAAACACAGCTAATAACTCAAAGTTTGAAGTTTTTGTTGTAGTTTTGCTATGTCACGATCAGCTGTATTTTACTTGGAAGTTTTACTGAGTGAAATTTCCCTTGGAGAAACTTGCAACCATTGTAAAGGTCTACAAGTAAGATATGTATCAGCTGTTCATCCACAGCTGTGCCCACCACTGTGACGTGTTTTAGCTGTTACGTACGGTCGTATAGAATTACCGTTTATTTATATTCAGTTAGGGCTTATTATTAGTTATTTCTTCAAATTTATATACATGTTTTCATACTAAATTCAGTATAAGAAATTAACTAACACAGCAGCCCAGCTGTAAAATTCAGTCCAGTTTCGCACTAAGCCTTTGCATCCCTTCATTGTCAGCTGACCAGCAACCCAGCCACGAGTGAGTGTCAAACGCTTGTTTGACATGTGAGTTAGTGTCAAACGCCTATGAGAGAGAAGGAAGAGAAAGGGATGCCGACCTAACTTACTTGTAGAGTTGTACAATGCATGCAACTCTCTCTCCCAATGAAATGGCAAAATGTGCTCGTTCACTGTAAGTGTTTGCTTCGCCGCGGATAAACTTTCCTTGCTACAGCCAAAGATGTATCTTATGAAAAATTACTTCCACCAACCCATCGACGGCTTTCACCCCAGTAAGCCAGTCGTTTCTTCTTCTTATTGCCAACTGACGCCAATTGGAAACGCCAAGGGACCCCAAATTGTTTTCCACTTGGTCCTTTCGCGGAGCCTTCCTGTGCTTATATAGGCGGGCTTCGATAATAAAACCTTCTGGGTCGGCGAGTTTTCATTTATTCGCATAACATGGCTTAGCGAGAGTAGCAGCTAGGGTTTAATGCGCTGAAAGTCATACAGCTCATCATTAAATATTGTTCGGTACTCGTTTGTTTGTTTGTTTGACAAGCGAAGGTTCTGAAGAGTGATGCCCACGTGACAGTCCCATGCCGGCTATGGACCAGGTATCCTCCGGTACTATAACCTAGCTTTACAATTCCAACTGTCGCGAGAGAGATTTCTAGGTGATGATATGTGAGAGGCATCATATCCGTGAGGATTTTAGTCGCCTCATATTGTAATCCCCTAATCCGTAGAACCGTCTCATCTGATACTGTGCGCGCCCAGGCCTCTGCACCATACATCATTACGGCAAGATCAATGTCTTGCAGCGCTTGGTTTTCGTTTGCCGAGAGAGGCCTTTACTTTTCATTTACTTACTCACTTCAAAGTAATATTTCTTGGCAACAGTAATTCTTCGCTGGTTTTATGGGTTAACTTTGTTGCTGGTGTATCATTTAAACGACTAAAAAACGAAGTAAAGCTCGGAACGCCAGCAAAGCCTAAGAGGTAAGTCACGGAGTTCTGCCTTTAGTATGCGAATCCATTTTGGTCCAGAAGCTCAACCAAACGTCAAAAGCTCAATCAGAACAACAAATATTGTACGCAAAGCTCCAAAACAAACTAGTGGCTCCAATCAGCCCCACTATTCGTTGACACTACTTTTGCCGGTAATCGCTAGCGCCATCAAACTCGTTGATATACCACCACCTTTGAACACACATTCAGTAATCGCGCGATTGCCAAGAAGTTCGGTACGTTAACGGAAGTTAAGCTAGCTGAAATCTGAATTAGCCAAAGTAGAGGTGTGAAAGTGGGTGAATAAACTTGGCGAAATAGAAAAAAGAACGGTTTAGTGATCGACGGTAAAAAAGTGTCTAAAGAGAGACGAACGTGCAGTGGAAGATTGCATATTTGAAAAGTATTTGGAAAAAACAACAACTACAGCAAAGGAATAATCATGTCAGCGTAAGTGTATAGCCAATTGTAATATATTCTTATAAACTTATATATACTAGATAAGTTGATAATTAGCGCCCCTCTGAGCACTTCATGCCGTAGAATTACAAAAACAATTGGGTAGGCTAATGGTTTGGAGAGGCTTGCTCATTTTCAAAATTGAGCAACTATGCCCATACTTATGTACATTAGGGTGTGTACCTTTTAAAGTTTTCTTTTTCTAAGCCAATCCATGGAAGATTGAGGCGACGTGAACACAAGAAAACAAACCATTTCATGCTCGTTGGGTAAATTTCACCACCTTGACGTTGGGACTCTGCAATTTATAAAGAATAGAATTTGCTATAGCAAGGTTCTATCCAATAGTAAAAGAAAGAGAAAAATAAGTAGACAGTGCCGGAGGTATGAAGATAGCTTTTATAAGTTATATTAGGTTAATCTTTAACACCTCAAGAAAAAAAGGAAGTTAAGGGGAAAGGGGTGTGGCCCTTCACACACAAATGTGATTTTTCAAGAAGAATATAATAAATGTGTTCGTGGTAACACGTTGAAAATTTTTTAAGTGTTATAATAGGACACAAGTGTAGATTTTTCGAGCATTTAGCCAAAGTTCTAACGAAAAATCGGGTCTTTATCTAAATTTTATGGTGAGTGTAAGGGTATATTTTTGTTTTGGTGCAAAAATTCAATTTTTTAACGAAAACATCTGCCAAATATATGTATAGCTAAACGTCTTTCAGAAAATATGTATACACACCATTTGCTGTAAGCGTGCCATGATCTTCAATTCCATACCACGACGCTATCCCAATCTCTTCATAGTGTTTACAGTTTTTTGGGTGATAAGTTATACCATTTATTGTGTAGATGCTGCCAATTTTATAATGGCCTGCAGTGCAGTTAAACCTGTTGCTAAAACTGCAGCTACTTATTAAAACAAATATTAGACATAGAAAGGTTAGGTGTTTTATCAGTGTATTCGGTAAGAGGGTTCAAGACTATGAGAATTTTAAATTATATATACTATAATAAATTTAGTAATGAGTAAACATCTACTGCTAAATATTAACAAAACTAATTTCTTTTCTATATATTTTATTATTTTCGTTATTAATTAAATAAAAAAATATTTTGAAGGGCTGTTTTCTCAATGTCAGCACTAATCCACGGCTTAGTTAACAGTTATTGGTTGGTTATCTGTCAAACTAAGTTGCGGTTAGCGTTAACTGGACATTGAATAAACGTCCTTCACGCCGTAATTCTAGTGTGGTAACAACATTTGTTTTACTGGCAAATAGATAGTTTTGGTATTCTGCCGGCTTAAGTTGCAGTTCAATTTCGTAACCACCAAAATAGGTGTTAACGTCGCGTAACAGCGAAAAATTGCACGTGTTTTGTAAATATTTTTGTGGACAGAAAATAACTCAAAATTTGTACACATACTAGTTTAGGGCCCTTACTCTGTAGTTCTATTCGAAAGGCTGTTCTACTCGAAAGCAAAAAGCGATTCTAATACACATAGGAACTCTGTAGCTTTTTAGAATTTACTTTAGAAAATAATCCATGACACAAATTTCAAGCGCAAAGCAAAATACAAAAACACTTTGCATAAGTCTCAAGTGCGATATTAGGCAGCGTAGTTTTACATGTGGTGTGAAGGTAGTGTTGCCGGCCTACCACACCGAAGGTCCATGGTTCGAGCCCTGGTACAGGTAACATCAAAAGTGATTTGAAAAAAGTTTTTCAAAACGGGGTCGCCCCTCGGCAGTGGTTTGGCAAACTCTCCGAGTGTATTTCTGCCATGACAGGCTTCTCAGCAAAAATTCGTCTCCTTTGTAGATGCCGTTCGGAGTCGGCAAAAAACTGTAGGTCCCACCAATTTGTAGGGAAAATTCAAATCGGCACACCACAAATTGGAAGAGAAGCTTGGCGCAAAAAATCTCTTAGGAGGTTTATGATGATATACTTGTTGTATATCCCGCCATAGAGAGAGAGAGTTTTACATGTCGCGGTAGCGTAGGTGATAAGAATCTCGACTGCCACGCGTGTGGTTGCTGGTTCGAACGTAAGTCCTTGCGCAAGTAATTTTTATTTTTTCATTTTATTTTTATTAAATAAAATTTTATTTTTTTAAATAATCTGATCCCAAAAATTTCTTCGGTTAAATTTTTCCAAATTTTTACCTAGAATTCTTTAATAATTTTCTGTCAACAACGATTGCTTAACTCTTTCTGCTATAAAAATTCCTTCTTGATGAAAAAAAGACTAATTGTTTTATTATAATCATAAGAAAATAAGTTTTTGTGGATTTCCGTTTGCTAAATTGTTGTCGAATAGAATTTTCTAACTTTCGACCATGTTTTCGAAGTAGTGAGTACCAAATTTTCTACAATAGAAAGGGGGATAAATCAAATTCGAAGAAAACAGAATGGAACTCGAACAACGAATGCCTTCTACTCGAAAATTTCTTACAGAGTACGAATCACTCGAAAGCGAACAAATTTTGTTTCTAATAGAACTACAGAGTGAAGGCCCAGCATTCTTCTTTGTACTCCAATTTGAGTGAAAAATAAATCAATTACGAAAAATGCCGATAGGTGTCGCTGAGATTAAAATATTTTAATTTTTAACACATTTTAGCCCTAGAAAAAACCCGGGTAATTGTTTCCTTTAGAAGACAACTGCTGAAACACGTCCAAAAATATCGGGAGAGGTATCGAACAACGCGTTTTGACTTCGGTATCAACAATCCGAAAGCGGATTTTAAATTTTTTGTTTCAGTGAAAAGTTATTCGCAAAAAACCCAAAAATGATCAAAGGTATTTATGTGCAGAACACCTTTCTGCGTAGGCGGCCTTCAGCCGCGCTTCAAAAAACTAACCCTTAGCCGGTCCAAAACAGGCTACGCGGTCCACAGTATTTTTCGGTACAACCTAATCTGTGATTACAACAACCATATGAAAATAACAGAAAATGTTCACCTTTGATTGGAAATATCTCCACTGAAAAAAAAAACTCGAAAATCCGATTCCGGAATATTGTTACCGAGGTCAAAACGCATCTTTTGATATCTTTCCCAATTTCCCAAGTTATATCCTAAAGGAAACAATTACTAAAACCCGATATCACTGAATAAAATTGAAGATAGGTGAAGCTAAGATTGAAATATCTGGAAAATTTGTATATATGGTCTCTTGTGGGTCATATATGGAGCATACATATATTGGTGATAGAAAAAACAAGATATTTCCGATTATTAAAACCACGAACAACCTTATTATTATTACACTTGCCCGGAATCAAATTTAGAGAAGTTCATGGACGAGTGTCAAATAAGTTCCAGTAAAGCGCTAATCCGAGCAATTAGACACCGTCCTTTACCTTTTTTAAAAAGATTTTTTCCCTATGAATTTTTTGACTTCTCAAAACTTGCGCAATAAGGTCACACCCTAATGGACTTTTTCTATGCATACATACATATGTAATAGGGGTGCTCTTGTAAAGCGCTACATTTGGAAACATAATGAATAAAGGCAGTTGTTGTTGTTTGTAACGACAAATACAATACCCGAAGGTTTTGGGGAGTGTTGTCGAAAGCGGCAGTCCTTTGGCGGATATGTACACGGCACGCTCCAGTACTCCCTTGTGGTACTGCCCGACTGTATGACCAGGGAAGCCTTCTAGATCATGTCACCCCTCAGTTGCAACGCAACTTACTTAACTGACAAAACTTTTGTAAAAAATTCATGTCTTCATGCCTGACGGATTAATTTGATAAAAAATGTTGACACACAAAACTATGTAGTATTTTTCCACATTCGAGGCGGAACTCGTTAAAAGCCCTTTTATTTAATTTTTGACATTTGATCCATCAATATGGTAAATTTAGCATTGTATCACCTCTCTAAAGCATGCATCAGGTGGTTAGATGAGTGCCCTTACTAATTGCTTACAAACCTTTCCTTATACTTTTTAATAATTCTAAAATCTCTCCATTACAGGAAAGCAGATATTGCATTAATTGGCTTGGCCGTTATGGGTCAAAATCTCATATTGAATATGAATGATAATGGATTTGTTGTTTGCGCCTACAATCGCACTGTTGAGAAGGTGAGTAAGTGTTCAGCGAGCGATTGTTCGATTGCAATAAGATTATGAACCTCTAAATGTTTGACTTTCCTTTCACATTCACTTATAAACGCCTATGTGCTTCCTTCTGTGTGTTTAGGTCAATCAATTTTTGCAAAATGAGGCCAAAGGTACCAAAGTGATTGGCGCTACATCTCTGCAGGATATGGTTAGCAAATTGAAAGTACCGCGCAAAGTCATGCTTCTAGTCAAGGGTAAGTTCAGCGAGCAGGAGAACGTCCTACGCCAATGTCACTGTCAATGTCAATGTAAACACTCATACAAACAGTCATACATCCATGCGTGCTGATAAACACGTATACATAAACCGGTCGGAAACTCAAACTCATTTGAAGTATGATTAATTTTATACTTATCATTATGTTTAAATACTCACGTTTGCATTATTTGCTAAGAGTCTTTAGTTTATTGCAAAATTTGATCGGCTTCCGTATCTGCACACTCATGTCTACGTCATAATTTCGTCACGAATAGAGAGCATGACGACCACAGGGCTAAGTGAATGTGAGGTGATCCACATATACTCACACATCCAAATGTATCGGTACAGTGAAAACTACTTAAGATGAACAGCAAACCGTGCGAGTTTGCGATGTTTTCAACTTTGGCCCGATGTTAGGAAATACGATATCTTTTTGATGATCAGGAAAGCCTCGTGAACAGTATGATCGTTCCCATTATGCAGGGCGAAGCACTGTTAACAACAACAACTACGTACTATTTCTCGAAAACTTTTAAGCCAGTATGGGACTCTGACCCAACTTAACCTCAGTCTCAGTTCGATCGAGTAACAGACATTTGAAAAGAGAAACAAAGCCTCATATCCATATTCGAGTGATTGGCTGCTTTCTGTAGAAAAGGCCAAAGATTCTTTCCAAATCAGTTTATTTGTTCGACGCGTGAATTTTAGAGTTTCGCTTCTAGCGCGTGCGGTTTCTGTGCCAAACCTTCATCTTCACTTCGATCCAACTTCTAGATCTTGTAAAGCGAATATAGTTTTGCAAAAGCTTTTCATGCTTGTGTGCTTGCCGGGCAATCTCCAGGGACTTCCCATTTTGTAAAAATTTGTTCAGACCATTTTTGACAGGGTCTGCCTAATGTTGTTGTTGCTGTTTTTAGCTATAAAAACACTCCCCGAAGGTTTTGGGGAGTGTTGTCGGAAGTGACAGTCCTTTGCCGGATATTAACCCGGCAAGAAGAAGGCTAGCATCATATCTTTTGATCAACTATAAAGTTGCACATCAATACCCTTGCGACCGGCGTACCTACCTCGGGCATATTCTAACCCCCTCACCCGCAGGGGGTGAACTTGCCTAATCGATATAAATAGTGCACAGCGTTAGACACCTGAAGTGATTAAGAGCTCCAATGAAATTGTACCAGCGCATGCAGATTACTGTGGACTAAACTCGCTACCAAGATCCACGAAAGCCTAACAGACTCTAACAGCACCGCTCAGCTGTATAAGCTTATATTAATATGGCCTGCTCTCTGATACGCCTGCTCCAGTATACATTCTTGGGCTATATTGCCTGAGACCCTCTTCGTAAGTAATAGTAATCTCGTGGAACTAGTCTCTCATGATTTGGAACAAAAAGTCTGGTATTGTTAAGCTTTGTATCCGAACCCCACAGACAACGTAAATGAACGAGAGTTTCGCAAGATCATTGATTCAGCCTCATGCCGCTTTATTCCTGCTGGCAGAATACCAGAAATTCGTCCGAATTTCCCGGCAGAAGCTGCGGCGATGGCAAGAGAACGTGACCAAGTGAGACTTATCAATCCCGCAGATCCCAGAATAAAAGATCTCAATGCTGAAATCCGTAGGATTGTCAACGAACACAAGCTGACCAAGTGGAAACAACACCTTGAGACATGCAACCTCTCCGGCGGAGTCGGCAAACTATGGTCGACTGTCAAGGCCCTATCCAATCCGACCAAACACAAAGACAAGGTCGCCATTGCTTTCGGCGACAGTGTCAAATCGGACGCCAGGAAATGCGCGAGCTCCTTTTGCCGGCTGTTTATAATGCATCCACCTGCGGATAGGGCTAAGAGAAGAGCCTTCCGACGTGCGCGCAAACACAAACACTCTACTGCGCCCATTGCCGTCTCAGCCGCAGAGGTTAAGGAAGCCATAATGAAGGCCAAACCCTCAAAATCCATCGGACCCGACGGAATTGCCATGAAGATGATCAAACACCTTGGCCAAGAAGGACAGAATTATTTAGCGGCTCTCTTCAATCTCTCTCTAACTACCTTCGTTATTCCTGAGATATGGAAACAAGCGATTGTAGTTCCCCTACTAAAACCAGGGAAGCCGGCGAACCTAGGAGAGTCCTATCGTCCGATATCCCTCCTTTCGCCGGTAGCGAAATTGCTAGAGTCCATTCTGCTTCCTTACTTCGTTACAAATCTAAAATTGGCCGATCATCAACATGGTTTTCGCAAAAATCACAGCACGACATCCGCTTTGAACGCCATTACAACGCAGATTAACAACGGTTTGAACCAAAATCCACCAAACCATAGGACGGTTCTCGTGGCACTTGATCTGTCAAATGCATTCGACACGGTCAATCACGCCACTCTCCTCCGAGACCTGGATGAGACACCGCTCCCTGCCGGCCTTAAGAGGTGGACCGCTAATTACCTCAATGGTCGACAGGCAACAGTCAAATTTAGGAACAAGAAATCTAGACCACGAAGAATAAAACAAGGGGTGCCGCAAGGTGGTGTTCTCTCTCCCCTCTTGTTTAATTTCTATATTTCGAGACTTCCCCCCCCACCAGAGGGAGTCTCCATTGTTTCCTACGCTGACGACTGCACGATAATGGCCTCGGGCAAGGGTCCCTCCATTGATGAACTCTGTATAAGAATCAACAGTTACCTCCATGACCTTTCCAGCTTCTTCACCGAGCGTAATCTGACCCTGTCTCCGACTAAATCTACGGCGACCCTGTTTACCACATGGAATGCGCAGATGGGGCAAGAGTTAAATGTCCACGTAGATGGAGTACCTCTACCTACTGTCAACCACCCAAAAATCTTGGGCGTGACATTTGACAACGGCCTCACCTTCGCTGGTCATGACACCGCAATAGCCTCAAAGGTACAGAGCCGCAATAAGATCCTCAAGTCACTGGCCGGCAGTACTTGGGGAAAAGACAAAGAAACATTGCTTGCTACATATAAGGCTATTGGCCGGCCGGTTATTGACTATGCTGCGCCTATATGGTCGCCCAACCTTTCTGACACCAACTGGAGGAAATTGCAAGTCTGCCAAAACACCGCCATCAGAACTGCCACGGGATGCCTGCTTATGTCATCTGAGTCTCACCTCCATCAAGAGGCGAAATTGCTCTATGTTCAAGAGCACGCGGAACTCTTGAGTAGACAGTTCCTTCTGAACTGTCACAAACCTAGTCATCCAAACCGACATCTTTTGGATGTAGCACCGCCCCCCAGAGACATAAGGAGACATCTCCGTAAGCATTACGATGAGATCCGGCATCATATCTCTTTGCCGTTTGATCTGCGGAACCATAGACGGGCTCTAAATGACCTCCACACTGAGTCGGTAGACAGATCCCTCAGATCTCGGCCTGTGAATCCCGTTATTAATACTCAACCACCTGAATTGGCTGAAGAGGAGCGTGTACTTCCGAGGGAGACTAGAGTCATACTAGCACAACTTCGCTCTGGATATTGTAATAGGTTAAACTCTTACTTATGCAGACTGAACCCCAACATACCAAATACATGCCCTGCATGTGGTATGACCCCTCATGATACCATACATCTCTTTTCCTGTTCAGTTGAACCCACTCTTCTAACACCCACATCACTCTGGTCCAACCCTGTGGAAACTGCGCATTTCCTCGGACTTCCGTTAGAAGAGCCTGATGACAATTTAGAGTGATCGAGCCCATTGGGCAGGGCGAAGCACTGTTAACAACAACAACAACAACAACAACAACATCATTGGCTGCCATATAGAGCGCAGAACTCCTATGATTCCTACTCAACGCCACAATGCCATGATCTTGTATGACTCTATGTTTGGATGTAGCTACTTGAACTTATCAAAAACTTTGTTGTTTACTATAATTTATTTTCAATCTTAATAGCTGGCAATGCAGTCGATGACTTCATTAACCAATTGGTGCCACTCCTTTCCCCCGGTGATGTTATTATTGATGGTGGCAACTCCGAATATCAGGATACCGCACGTCGCTGTGATGAGCTGAAAACCAAAAAAATACTCTACGTCGGTTCGGGTGTAAGTGGTGGTGAGGAGGGTGCACGCCACGGACCATCTCTCATGCCTGGTGGGCATCCCGAAGCATGGCCGCTAATCCAACCCATTTTCCAAGCTATTTGCGCAAAAGCTGATAACGAGCCATGCTGCGAATGGGTGGGTGAAGGTGGTGCTGGACACTTTGTAAAAATGGTACACAATGGTATTGAATATGGTGATATGCAATTGATTTGTGAAGCTTATGATATTATGAAAGCGCTTGGACTGTCACAAGCGCAAATGGCGGCTGAATTAGATAAATGGAATAAGACAGAATTGGATTCATTCCTTATTGAAATCACACGTGATATACTCAAATATAAAGATGATAAAGGTTTTCTGTTGGAACGCATACGCGACACAGCTGGTCAAAAGGGTACTGGAAAATGGACCGCTATTGCTGCACTACAATATGGCGTACCTGTGACACTTATTGGCGAAGCAGTATTCTCACGTTGTCTCTCTGCATTGAAGAATGAACGTGTAGCTGCAAGTAAGCAGTTGAAAGGACCCGGCGTACAACCCAAATTGGATGATTTGCCCAAATTCCTGAATCATATTAAAAATGCGCTTTATTGCGCGAAAATTGTTTCGTATGCGCAGGGTTTCATGTTGATGCGTGAAGCTGCTAAGGAGAATAATTGGAATTTGAATTATGGTGGTATTGCGTTGATGTGGCGCGGCGGTTGTATTATACGCAGGTACTTACTCTGTGAATAGTTTCTTTATTCTCATTTTTATAACTCATATATGCCTTTCTCCTGCTTGCAGTGTCTTCTTAGGCAACATTAAGGATGCCTACAAAAGCAACCCACAGCTATCAAACTTATTGTTGGATGACTTTTTCAAGAAGGCTATTCAGGTGGGACAAAATTCTTGGCGTCAAGTAGTAGCCAACGCTTTTCTGTGGGGTATTCCGGTGCCAGCTCTATCCACAGCACTCTCCTTCTATGACGGCTATCGCTCAGAGAAATTGCCAGCAAACTTATTACAAGCACAACGTGATTATTTCGGCGCTCACACCTACGAACTTTTGGGAGCAGAAGGTAAATTTGTGCATACCAATTGGACCGGTACAGGTGGCAATGTTTCTGCCAGCACATATCAAGCGTAAATGGTAAAACCAAAACACGTACAACATTCCACCTTTCTTCTTCTAAGACCTAATTATAACTTAATTTTGTACACAACTTCTTATGTAGTTTGATAGACTTACATACATTAGTGCATATGTACATACAATATATATTCATAGAAATGGTGTAAATAAAAGAAATACTGGTTTAAGCGAAAACATACCTAACTTTATATATCTTTTATTTTATGCTGTTTCGGAAAAATATTAATTAAAAATTGTAGCCTACTAACCTAAATGCAATAACGTCTTGATATAAACAAAGTAATTATCAATGTATTGCTAACGATACCAGCGATTCTTAACAATGTGCAATAGTAATCAGGGCCCTTAAAAAATATTTCGTTCTTCATTTATTTTGAACGGCGCAGTGCTTTTTTGGGCTGTTCGATCACAAGTTTTTCGGCTGTGTATAAGTGTCCAATGATCACCTTAAAGATATATAAAGGAGATATATGTACTATGTCAAGTGCTGATAACATTAGATAAGATGAAAATAATAATGAATTTACTAGATATGCGTAGCTACATATTTCCCTTTAGTAGAAGCTAGGAATTTTGAAATTAAGATGGTTCTAGCGTTTTTTCTTTAGTTTCATTCTATCTTTGCGACAACTGACGCCAGTTAGAACAAGGAAGGGCAGCCAAGTATTTCCTCACTTGATTTTATCAGCGCAGCCATTGGATTTTTAATCACTCAACCTTCATCACTAAATATCCCTCCCAAGGCATTTTCTCTCGAACACTCCCAAGTCATTTGTTGTTGTAATAGTACTTCGCTATATTTAGGTGTGAGGTCCACTAATGAGTTCGGATTAAACAGGGTTATAATGAATTAACAGAATTTGGCAAAGCCTGAGTCATTCGGGTAGGCAGGACCATCTGACCACATGCTGTTGTTGTTGTCGTAGCAGTACTTCGCCTTGACTAATTGGCAGTAATGGTTACTAATTTCTTCTAATGGAAGACATAGGAAACTGACAGTTTAACAATAGCGACTTTGAGTCTGTTCCGTTGAAAGTTGATGTGTGTATTGACGGAACAAACCACAAGGTATACATTAGGTTTATATGACTATGAAACGCTGCAGCCTTAAAGCCCATTTAACCGATTATGTCGGATTGGCCTTGCCCGGAAGTAGTGAGATGTACAGTGAAACTTTCCCCATATATCAACTCCTTTATCCAAGCCCGATGAAGCAACCCGATTCGCCTGCCTAATCAAATTAATGAACCGCACGAATAAGGCGTCTTGTAAGATACCACTTTTGACACTGTTAACAACAACAACATACCACTTTTGATGTCTAACTGCTCGGAAAGTGTGTGAAATTTACCGTGAAAGTGTGTGAAATTTACTATTTGGTTTCTGTCTGAAGATGCACTTGAAAGATCCTATCAGCAAGTTGGACATCAAGGAGTAGTGATGGTTGATTGTTATAGTTTTAGCGACAAAAACACTTTCCGAAGGTTTTGAAGTGTTGTCGAAAGCGAGTCCTTTGTAGGATATGAACCCGGCCAGTGCGGTACATACCCGACTGTCGCCGGAGCGTTTTGGTATGACCAGTGGAACCTCGTACGTCAAAGAAGATGGGTACTGAGAGGTATCATATCCGTAGATCCACCATAGAGTTGCATCATTACAGATTCTAAACCCCTACTCCGCCATTTGCTGCAGGGGGTAATTTTTGCTGATAAGTTTTCCATGGCAAACATACAAAGATGGTTGAAAATATGAATGCTTGAAAGGACATTCATTCCGGGAACATGAACGCAAACCAAAGGGAAGTGTTATTATTTTTCTTGACCAGTTTCAATGCATATTTGCCCCTCTTCTCTACTCATTCAACCTACCTCAATACAAATAAGTACCTCATCTCATACCAGTAAGCAATTGAAATTTTCTTACCTGCCGCCTTATAAGTTCCAGGTTTTTATTCGCTTCTACCAGCTTTTCATCGATGACTGCAAAATCAGCTATACTCCGATTTTCGCGAAATGTGTCGCGTATTTTTCGTAGCGCAAACATTCTATAAATTAAAATAAATAATTACATGACTTGTTAAGTATTGAAGCGAAATCATTTTGTTAGGTAAAAAATTTTCAAACCTGAAATTGTAGGCTGGTATTTTCTCAGCTTCCCGCAAAAGGTTCCGATAAATCGTAATTACTTGCCGTCTTGTGGACATTTTCAATAATTTGTTTCGATTTTAAGCAATTTATTTACCGGCTAAAACTGTAGCTGTCTTATGAAATTAAAATAAATACACGAATTGGCGCAAACGCATAAAAATCAGCCGCTTTGGTGAATAAATGAAAAGGGTGAAATGTCAAAAACATGAAAGTACCAAACATCTGATGCATCTATTACAACCGCGAGGTCGAACAGTGCTATTACAATGAGGCCATTTTTATACAAATTATTTAGGCCGTATGGCAATTGGAATGAGTCGAACCAAAGAAGCTTTAATTATAAGAATCAGCCCTATTAGTTCCCAATATTAGCCAAAACAATATTGATGTGTACAAATTGACAATCTAATTCAATTGCTGCTTCCTACGTCTCAATATTGTTTTTGTTAATATTGACAACCATAATAGGGGTGAATATCCAATAACGAATTTAAGTGGACCCTGTCAAACCGATGGTTGGTAATTCACCTGTACCTGCATGTAAGATCTTTTAATCCACTGTGCTTTAACTAAATATTTATGCAATAAATTATAGTTGGAGTTACAAAAAAGTGAAGGTGAATGTTGAATAAAAATAAAAATGTTAAAAGCAGTTGAACCCGATTTAAACGCAAAACTTCTCCAGCGGTGAATTAACTACCTTCGAATTGATGGTTTAAAAGAAGGTTCAACGCTACGAATAGTGGGAAACAGTAAATTATCAATTCGTGGGAAGGTATTCACCACTGGAGGAATTTTCTTTTAATTTGTTAGTTTTAATGCTAGTAACTCTTTTATTTTTTATATAATATTCACAATTAAACATTTTTGTAACACCGAATAATTGTTTTTATAGATATTTAATTAAAACACAGTTAATTTAAACATTGTTCGGGCAGGAACAGTGCCGGGCCTCATGAAAAAGAAATTTGAAATTGAAAATTTTTAAATATGGGAAACATACGTGCGAAAGAAAGTATATATTTTGTGAAAAAATTTATAATTACCTTATTTTTTCTGCCTTTCTATTTCGTATTTTCTTGCTTCCAATTATATTTTGGCCTTTAATAACACGTTGGCATATCAATATATTTGAAATAATATGATTGTCAATATTACATGCCTTTATCTGCACACATTCCCAGCTGTCAAAATTTTCCCTATCCCCATAAGATGGAGAAAATGTCTACGTTTATGTTCACCACGATAAATGTAAGAATTTCCTCGTGTCAAAAATAAGAACTAGAAAAAATTTAGTTCAAGTCAGTAAAATTTTTGAAAATTCGAAGAGAAAGTCCTAATTGCCAAAACAATGACAACGTAAATTATAGTTGACCCTATCGATTTTATCAAAGCGTTGGCATACAGTGATTGTACATATACCCTACCAACCATGGCTAACCGTGGTGAAACTCTGATTCCACAAATTCACACATTTTTACTAACACCAACGCATATTTTTGGAATTTGTATGGAAAACAACAGGCACCTAAAAGTATGCACTTACACGTATACGGAAAACATTTTTAGCATGGTTAAAAAGTGAACCCCGCCGAACAAAACTGCCCACTTTATTATCCAATTGTTTGGTACGCGCGACAAAATTTTATCCAGATTTTTATCAATTGCTGGTTGGCAGGGGATTGATGAAAGTTGATGACACGCATCCAGTGAAATGAAGGCATACTAGTGGTCGAAGCTGCCCATCTTACCAGCACACTACAAGTCATATAATGTATTAAATAAAAACGCAAAAAGGTAGGAATAACACGTTAAGTAAGAAAGGGGTTAGGAATACTCTGTTAGCAATAGTATCGAAATAAGTTTGGCACAAAACATAATGACCCATAATCATAGTCGTTGCTTACTGAACACGCGTTTTAATTAAAATCTTTACTTAACTTACAAAGACATTTAAAATGTTGCTCAATCATAGTCATACTAAAAAAAGATTTTAGATGAAATGAAAAGTAAGGGGACTCCCTTATGAAAAAAAAATTTAGTTGGTGGTGGTATGAAGAATTTTTTTATGTTTTGCAAGCTTACCCTGCGTCAGCTATTTAATTCACAAATCATAGGATATCTGTAGCAACAAGCGAAAAGAGCCAAACTCAAGTTTGGAGTAAGCGATAATAAAATGTTAATGTTCGTCATTTTAAAATTAAAACTCTGTCTTAGACATAAAATGTATTTTAAGTTGACTATGATGGACATGAAATAATGTTTATTATACATAGAATCATGTTTAAGTTGATAAAATTCTATTTTAATTTGACTCTGATTTTGGGCCAATGGTATGATTTTATAATTATTATTAGTGTTAACAAATAAAAAAAAAATATTTTCTTTGGACCTGAATTTGAAACATTTTTAACTGCATTTAAGACAAATTCAAATTTGGTTATAAAATTGAAGCTAGCTAAGTTTTCAAGAAAATTGGTGTGAAGAAAAGGTTTCCATTTTCAAATCGGTTAAAAATATTGCAGTTATTTTGAAACTGCTGGGGTGGAATTACGACATACGTTCAGTGATCGTAATCCGCTTTTTAAGTCACAATAACGTTAAAACTGTCCAACTTTTTAAAAGAGTAATAATGCATAATTGAACCGACTGGTACTTCCAGCCAATTGCTCACGTATGCCGTCATTCCGAATTATTGTGATTTAAACCTACCCCTGATGATCTCATAGAAAACTAAATACGCAGACGCAAGCTCTTCTGATTTGTCAGAAGAAGATATTACATAATTGATTAGTTTGACATTTATTGACAATATAATATTAGCGCAGTTAAATCCTGTTTGATCTTTTATAATACAACAGTGGTTACAATCTTTAAAACTTAAAAATGTATATTTGAATATACTATTATTATGATTTGACAAAGTATCAAAAACAAGTAACAATAAAGTAATAATATAACACAATAAATACAAAACCCAATGACAAAAACAATTTTTAAATATAACACAACAACGATTGATTAGATTGTAGGAAATAGGTAGCTAAAAGTTTCTCATTTCCAGGTACCTTACCGAAAGAAGGAATATATAACACTCTTAAACTTGTTTTTACTTAAGCTATTCCGAACTGAGTTCGGGATGGAGTTCCATATGCGGATAGCATTGACGATAAATAGCCTTGCAGAGTTTAGATTTTAACTGGGTAAAATCAAATCAGTTATGCGAGCTGATCTGGAGATGGATGTTGCCACTTTTTTATTCTATGTATACACGTATAGGTATTGATGTAAATAATTAATACCTGGCCAACCGAGCTTTGCTCGGCATTTTCATAGGCTTCCATACAATTTAATTTATTTAGATAATCATCAGTAAAGATATTCTGGTTGTTTGTATGAATAATTTTACTTACCAGCAGTGGAATGTTCTAAAGACATATCTTGATAATAAAAATATGTTTAAAATTTTTTATTGGTAACAAAGTTTGAATACACATAATTACTCCTTTGGTGGCTGCCCAAACAAATTTTCGACAAGTCTTTACAAGATTTCTTGCTGAGTTGTATGGTTAGCAGCTGTCGATTGTTATCAAATAATCGAGAAAGATTAGGGTCACATGGTGATATTTGTCGGTTAGAGATCCATATATCGGTCAACGTTCTGTGATTTCTTCTTTATTTTTAAAGATAGAACAATGCAAAACTTTATATTTCAATACATATGAAATCTAATGCATTCCTTCCATAAAATGTTTCGAGTACGTCTCTTTCTTCCGGAAACATTACTTTGAATGTATTTGGTCACTTAACTCTTGAAACGCCACATATAACATACCATGCATGAATATCGATGAATTTAGCTCCACTCCGATAAACTCAAAAGTTTCTCCCTGATTTTTATGCGCAGTCATGCCAAATGGTGGCCTTACTGCAAGTTGCACCTTAGCGGCTCTTTGGATGAGTGCGATTCTCGGTATATGACCTTCTTTGCTGGATTTTTCTTGTAGGTGGCAACCCCAAAAAATAACCTATATGGCAACACTTACGTCAAAATTCTTATAATGTGGTACACTATCTACATACCAAATTTCATGGAAATCAGTTGAGCGGTTTTCGAGCTAGTCGTTAAGAAGTTACCCTAAACAAAAAATGTATATAAAAACCTCAATAAGTGGCAACCCCACTTAGAAATATTTTTTTGAAATAAGAATTAAAATATCTTTCATATGTCACCCATATTGGCATTTTTTATTTCATATAAAAAAAATTCAAATAGGTGGCAACCCCAAAAAATTGCCTATGTGGCAACACCTAGGTAAAAATTCCTAGAATGTGGTACACGATCTACATACCAAATTTCATCCAAATCGTTTGATCCGTTTTCGAGATAGTCTGGATATATAAATATACAAGAATAGCTCGTTTAAAGTAATAAGATTCATGTCCAACTCATGAAAATGTGCCTGCTTAACATTCAAAAAAAAAAAATTCATTTAAGCTATGTTTATTGTTTCAACCTTATTTAAAAAAAATTTTATTAGGGCCACTTTCTCAAGTAAACTTAAAGTGTATCTGTCTGGTAAACATTTTTTTTTTTCAAAATAACATATCAGCACAAATTTTGAACTATAAAGCTTTATAAGCTTTTCTTTTCCTCAATAGGCTAGCAACTCCTAAAAGTAGGCAACACTGTTTTCATTTCCGCTATTCTATTACAATGTACCGTAATCTTTGCAATTAAATTCCACCATATGTCCTGTAGTACGTTCGCAGCTTTTCACCGAATACTTGTTGTGTGGGAGCGTGTGCTAATTAAATAAAATTGATTTTTCCTCTAAAACTTTACTATTAATAAAAGTGGCAAAATGCTTAGCGAGATATGCACGAATTACTCTATCCGTGAATAATACTTGCGAGTGGCAAATATCAGTAAAATAAAATATGAATAGTGCGCAAAGTGAACAGATGGAAGGAAAATTCGATAAGGATTTCAATTCACTTGCTCACAACAACAAGAAAAATGCTAAATGTACGATATCACTAGTGGAGGTGGCGAATAAGCTTAAAGATGTGGAGAATGATTGCGGGGATGAAGGTCAACAACTTGACGAGGATGAAACGATTTTTTTTCAACGTCGTTGCAACAATCAATCGAGCGTAAGCAAAAATGCAGATGTGACAAATATGCAGGCACAAACACTCACCTCACCAACGTCAACACCTTCAGCTAATTCCGCACAATCAACACCACGTACACACGAACCCTTGAAGTTTGCATGCAAGCAAAATAAAATGAAAAGTGGTGAATGGAAAAATGAAGACGACGAAGAAGAAGAAGAAACCGAAGTAAAACATAGCGCAATGAATTCAGCGGTAAACAATATGGAAGATACAGAGCACGATTTCTTTGCTGACCCATGTAAGGAAACTCATGCCATTTTCGGTGATGACGAACTAATAACCCCCGAGAATTTTGGTGGTCACTCATCCCCACATCCGCTTAGTGAACGTTGGTCTCCGTTGGGAGCGAACTATGATGACGCCATGAGTCCTAATTCTGAGCTATTGAGCCCCGAATCTGAATTGGAGCTCTTGAGTTCGGATAGTCAGGACAAGCAAGAACTACTGCGCAGCGATCCTAACGAGTTAGTACGTTTGAGGAGTATGGAAGAGGAGCAGGAATTGTTAACCAGTTCTTTGATGGCATTGACCTCACATTTCGCCCACGTTCAGCTGCGGGTGAGACAAATCGTGGAAGCCCCTTTACATGAACGTGATCAATTACTTAAAGACTTGGAGGAATTTGCATTTCGCGGCATACCGGAAGTAAGTAGAGAAATATTATGGTGTACGGAAATTTTCAAATTTTATATTGAATTTCTTTACAGCCCAATGTACCCGGTTCGGCCAGCACTTCGAATAACCAATCGTCAGCCCACTCACAACCTGACGACGAAGCGGTGCGTCAAAGACAATTCGAACTCATCGAACATCTTAAATCTCAGCTTAGTGAACTTGAAAAACTAGCATATGAATCCGGAGCACCTGTGCTGCCACAACACATCTTGCTTGAAAAGCAAAAAATCATCATCGACGAGCTTAAAAACAAACTCAATCTGCAAGTTGATGAACGTGATTTACCTGAACTCAGTTCCGAAGAGTTAAAAAATCATGTAGATAATGCTATTGGCGAATTTATTGGACCGTTGCGTATGAAGGAACAATTGGTGGCACAATTGAAAACACAAATTACCGATTTGGAGCGATTTATTGCATTTTTACAATGCGATACAGATGACTCTCAAATGAAGGCTCTTAGCAGTAATGAAAAGCTTAATGAACATTACAATAGTTATGTGGCAAAGAAGAAAGGCGAAAGAGAACGTAAGAAGCATGAGTTGACTGCACAGAACACCCCAATAGAGGATAGCACCAACTCATTGCAACCAAATACTAGTCGCGAGGCAGCACAACTACAACAAAGTCCTGGGGATACTTTGAACAGTAAAGCCCATAGCTTGTTGGATAAAGCCTCGTTGTTAATGCAAATGTTCGCCACAACACATTTTGGCGCAAAAGCTGATCAATTTCAAAAGAATACATTGAAGAAGACTTCAAAGGGCAACCATTGGGGGTGAGTATAGAGTTGTAGTACATTTTTGTAAGTCATATTGTAGTGTTTTTTTTTAAAGTAGAATTGATTTGAAGAATATGATGGGGTTTCTTATGAAGGATTCAGCTCAAATCCTAAGAGTTTGGGTTTTAGGGAGTGTTGTCGAATTAACAGTCCGGATATGAAACCGGTACGCTCCGGTACTCCCTTGGGGTACTGCCCGACTGTCAGAAGGTTGCACTGGTCATACCAAATCGCTACCAGGACGTGGCTCATGTCACCCCACCTTCCTTAAGGAAAAGATGGATAACCCGCAGGGGTTCATGCTAGATGTTAGTCAGACGCAGCTTTAAACTGTAGATCTTTCAGTTTCCACAACCAAGAGTTGCACTTCCCTACTTCGAATAGAAGCTCCGCCTAAAAGTCGATCATCTAAATTCTTGTGCTTGTATTTTTTTTTCAGTGATTTACGCGCCCAACTCGAAGTCGACATTCAAGAAGTCGCCTCCCTCGCTGCTACCTTAAGTTTCGATCGTGAAAAGTTAGCCAACATGAAGCGAGCATTAAAGAATTCAAATCGTAATATTAATAACACCAAGAGCCAAGCAATAAGTGCACACAATGGCGCCATCACAATCCCACCACGCACGCGCAGTCAAGCCGCCACAACAAGTCGCAACGAACTGAAAACATATACCGTATCATCTGATTCCGATGAGGACACCTACGATTGCTATGCATGGGAGCGAAATTATAGCCGCAAAACGCATGGGCCACGTTTCAAAGGTGGCGACTCAATAGCAACGATAAGCCGAGAGCTAACAGCAGCGGTGCGTAAAAATTTTGCCATGACTCTACTACGTCTCATACAACATGGATTGCGTGTGGAAAATGAAACCGCTACATCAAGTTTAATTGTACCATTTATGCGCTGCCTCAATCCGTCCCCGTTTTTTGCCGCCGAACAGAGTTATCGTGCGAGAGATGCCAACAACAGCTCGTCATCCTTCCTCTCTTCGGCAGCATTCTCTTCCACCTACAATGCCAATTACACGGGTAGTAACGATTGCGATGAGGAGGGTCCAAGTGGGTTCTTTGGCACTGGCGGTAGTCGTCCAATGCATGCATGGGAACTAATATTGGAGTATTATTATCTGAAGAATGGTGATGAATTTAATAATACACCAGCGCGGAAGCTATCACAAAGTTTCAATTTGGCTATTGTCGATGCAGAAACAGTAACGGCCAAGCAGAGTCTCTTGAGCGCTGTTGGCATGATAATTGCAATGCATCGCCCGTATAAACGTAGCTATAATGCACATTTTAAAGCGTTCGTTTGTGCTGGTCTTAAGTGAGTACACACATACAATCGTAGATTTAATTTGAAATATCTTACATATTTTATCCTGCATTTAAATTCATTTAATTAATTAATTTCATTTCAGCTGCCATCAACTAGTGGAATGGTTAAATTTGATATTCAGCTGTAACGATTTGGTGGACACTTATTATAACGCAAACAGTTATGTCGCACGCACTGGCTTTCGTGATTCGCTGCGCTCCATCGAAACGCTAACAAAATACGATTTTGACTTACCTGTGGATTTGGCAATTCGACATTTTAGAAACCTTTAATTAACGTATACACATTAACTTAGTATGAGCTATTAGTATTAAGTAAAAAAAGCAAGCAAAGTGGATGCTAAACGAAAACTGTTTGCCATGAGCAACGATCCACTTGGTCAACTATTTTCATATCCTAATATATGTCTGCGTATTTGTAAGAGAAGTCATTACCAAACCCTGAATGTATGAACTTACTTATGTATAGTGTATGATTATTATGCAAACTAATCGAATTTCTTCCAATTTAGTATGAGCATTTATTGATGTGTTGTTGCTGCTCAAGTATTCGATGAGCACGACGAATATTTTTGTCAAGGTCAATGTGTATTATATGATTTGTTATGGATATTATATGGAAATGTAATGGAAGCAAAATTTAGTCCATTTTCTATGCTACATACATACATACAGGGTGTTTTTTTTACAGGTTTGTTTTTCGAATAGAGATAAAACTGGCATTTTGTGGTCAAATCTGGCAACTCTAATGTCATTTATGTTCACTTTGGTTTGCCATTTCATCATGAACAGGCTGACAAAAGAACAACGCTTGCAAATCGTGCAAATTTATTTCGAAAATAATGGTTCAGTTCGCGAAGTTTACCGTGAGCTCCGTCCATTTTATGGTCGACATAATCGTCCATCAGAGCAATTAATTCGGTTAACCATGGATCGTTTTCGCACTACGTTTACTCTATGTGATAATACGCATCCGCAGAGACGTCGAACAGTGCGCACCGAAGAAACAATTGCCGCTGTAGGGCAAAGTGTTGAAGAGGACCCGAATGAATCGATTCGCCACCGTGCACAGCAATTGGAGCTTTGTCCATCAACTTTATGGAAGATTTTGCGCAAAGATCTTGGCTTGCGACCTTACAAGATCCAGCTTGTGCAAGAATTAAAGCCGCGAGACCATGCAATGCGTCGTGATTTTGGTGTATGGACCGAAAATGAGATTGATTTCGATGCTGATTTTCATCGCAAAATTTTGTTCAGTGATGAGGCTCATTTTTGGTTGAATGGCTACGTCAACAAGCAAAATTGCCGCATTTGGAGTGAAGAGAATCCACATGAGACCCTTGAAACGCCATTACATCCACAAAAACTGACTGTTTGGTGTGCTCTATGGGCTGGTGGAGTCATTGGGCCATACTTCTTCCGCAATAATGCTGGAGAGGCAGCTACCGTTAATGGAGACCGGTATAGAGCCATGATAACCGACTATTTTGTTCCCGAATTGGATGGCATGAATGTGGATAAGTTGTGGTTCCAACAAGACGGCGCTACATGCCACACAGCGCACGTCACAATCGATTTATTGAAGGAAACATTCGATGAGCGCATAATTTCGCGGAATGGACCTGTCAATTGGCCACCAAGGTCGTGTGATTTGACACCATTGGATTATTTTCTTTGGGGATATGTGAAGTCGCTCGTCTACACCAACAAACCAGAAACGTTAGGGGAATTGGAAGCCAACATTCGTGGCGTTATTGCCGACATACGGCCCCATATGCTCGAAAAAGTGGTTGAAAATTGGACCTGTAGAATTGGCTTTATTCGAGCCAGCCGCGGCGGCCACATGCCCGAAATCATATTTAAACATTAATGGCATAAAATTATCCTTCCAATAAAGCCAAATTGATGGACCTTAAAACGATTTTCTTGTGTTTTATTTCAATTCGAAGTTCTATACCCCTAAAAAACACCCTTTACATAGTTTAATATTATTCTAAATATTGTAAAATATGAATAACTAATGCCTAAGTACCGATATAAACATAATTGAATTGCGGATACAGAATTTTAGTTAGTTTATCACTATTTTAATGTACGAGTACAAGCAATTTTTTCAACTTGTCAAATCTGTATTAGCTCAGTTACTTTTGGTTATTATTTGGAGTTATGGGTCACAGGACGCAGGGTTGAGACTTTCAATGAATATACCTAGCTTTCTTCTTTTCTGTCAAGAGTTTCTCAAAAAAAGGAGTTATTGCCGCTTAACCGCTTACCAGATTTCGATACTGACGCTAATTGTTAACACCAAGGGAGGCTAAAACAAAGAAGTGAAGGTTAAATTTGGTGTCTCCTCGAAAAACGATTCCAATATTTAGTCGATTAGGATTGGAATGACTCATAGATGTTTTATTTTTTTTTTTTCAAGTGAATATAGAACAATTAATTTAAGAATTAAGTACATGAATTGTATGAAAAAAATGTTTTAACTTTCAAATTTTTAGTTGTTCTATCAAATTAATTAGTAGCAGGACTTTCTATTTTTGTTTAATTATTATGTTGTACATACTTATTTGTATAAGTAATTATAAACCTTTATTATTCTCACTTCGCTTAGTAAATACCACAACTAATATACAAACATACATATACACATATGTACATTAGAGTGATTGAGAATCGATGATTTTTCGATATCTACTCACTTTGCCTCTTTTTAGATAAAAAAGTAGTTCAATAAAAAATTTGTGTGTAACTTAATGGACAAATGTTCTCATTATTTTGTTAACTTAATTGAAAGTTTTGAAATTTGTATACTCTCTAAAACGTATAATTTACCTTTTACCCATAATATTTTTCCAATTTTAAGCTTTCGACTGGGCCAAAAAAGTTTTTTTTGTTTTTGAGAAAATTATTTCCGCAGGTTCATATCCGGCCAAGGACTTTCAATTCGACAATACTACCCAAAACCTTCGGGGAGTGTTTTTGTCGTTACAAACAACAAGAATAAATACAGCTTCTAAAAGCCCACCTGAATAAAATTTTTATTTATAACAGTTTTGTGGGAATTCAATTTAATGCCACACTATATGGAGCTTGACATGTTAAACGCAAAATGAGATCTTTAAAAATCTAACTTTGACAGTATGCTGTTTAGAAGAAGTAAAATTTTTTTTGGTGAGAAACTCTAATGTACATACATATGCAATAAATATATATATGCATATGTCACAAATAGATATATACAATATTATATAATAAGTATAAATATAGTAATGCAAATAATAAACTTACATAAAAGCAACTGACTTAACTACATGCACATTGTGTTTTGAGACAAATCTTATACTAATCGCTACTCGATAGTTTTATAACGATATTGTTTTTGAAATGTGAATGTCGTACTGATTGTTCGAAAAATATATTACAAGAAATATTGCTAAACGATATCGACTGCTCAGTCGAAGATCACCCTATTTGAAAATAGTTTTAAAAAACGCCCTATGTATCAGAATGTTTTTCAATAACGCCCTACTTGAATTTTGTTTTTCAAGAAAGCCCTATCTCAGAATGAGTTACAGAAACACCCTCTCTGAACGAAATATGAGGAGGTTCTTCACACTGGTCAACTTGAGTATGAGGTTCTAGCATAAGGGAAGCTCTTTGTTGGGGGAATTAAAATAGGTGGGCTCCACGAAGAAACTGCAGAGGGGCTTTGTTGGACTCAATCAGCATCTTTTCGACGATGCGTTGGCAGTAACGTTGGAATAGCTGATAGACACCTTTTACTTGATAGGTTTGCAACTATTAATTAGCAGAAAAAAGGAAAATGCTAGAAAAAGTCATCGCACCTCTCCTCGTTGACATGCAAATATCTGTCTGCAACTTGAATTTGTTTAATCATATTTACTTGCAATTATTTTATATCTGACTTGCATATTGCAGCATGTAGGTGTGGTTGTTGTGACAGTTTTTAGCCCTACTCAAGCTGCGCCGCCACTCATCTTCAATGTTGACGTAGAAAGCTATGGATGGTAATATCGTTAGTTTCCGTCTAGACTATTGCCGTTGATACAACTATCGATGTAGACTAAAGTCGATAGATCGCTGTAATTGATTTTACAGAGAAATCGATAAGATTGCTCGTACGTTTGCACGCGAATCAGTCAGATTTTACGACATAAATATCTCAAGGATGCTCCAATTCAAGTGAGTCACCGTGATACTTTGCGTCGCGGTCACTCACATTCACCTTCACCCGTATGTAATACCAAACAAATACACAGCAACATATCAACTTCGATTTACAGACAGCAGCTGAAGGCAGTGAACGTCTTTATTATATAATAAGAAATTTTCTTTAATTGAGAAGAAGTGACTCGTTGCGTGGAGTTGCGTTTTTCACAATAAGCCTGATAAATTATCTTTATGGTATCGATATATCGATAATGTGCATCAATATTAACGGTATGAAGCGACGGCGAATACTATCGATAGTTTTCCGTCTCTACTGCAATGAAACCAATTTCAAACTGCGAAAGAGTATAAAAGTAATAAAAATGGAGATTTAAAATTAGTTTCTTGGAAGCCTTGGCGTCATTACAAATTTTGTTAAGTGAAATGCGTTTAGAGATTAATAAACTTTTTCTATTAATCATTTATATGGTATTCATTTATACATATTTTCAATTCATTCTTTTTTACTAATTTAAAATTTAATTCTTCAGTTACTACACTGCAGCGCCGCCACAAGCCCAGTGACACGCCATAAACGCAGCATCTATGGCTTGGACTCGAATGGCCCCTACCTGCCAGCACCTTTCGGTCCAGTACCATTTGCTCCTTTCGGTTTGGGGTCACCATTTGCACAGCCACCTTTCGCTTTACCATACCATCCATATGCTCCGCCACCTTATGCGGCACCCAATTCTTATCCACTACCACCATGGTTTCCTTCACATCCATATCAAAATCCTATATTTGGCCAACCACCACCAAGCTTTTATCGTCCACCATATTTTCCACCAGTGGTCGCACCTGCCGCTCCAGCTGGTCCACCGCCAGCACCTATTATTGTGCCAGCCAAAACTGCAGCAGCTCTGAGTATTGCTTCAATTATTCATGCGTTCATTGCGCGCAAGTTTTATCCGCCTGTGTTGCCAGTGCCGATAACAAGACCAGTGCCGGTCCCTTTCCCAGTGTCAGAGAGGGTGAGTATAGTATTACGAAGTAAATGAGAGAAACTCGAAGAAACTGATATCCGTTGTTCTACGGTATTATAAAAACCCGACTTAAGTTTGTGCTTCCTCTTTGTTATTTAAAATTTTTGAGATTCGATTACTTTATTCATTCTTTATCTCTCATTTTTTAGCCCCCCATTAGAATGTCAAATCAACGCAACGGACCTGTAACAGTCCTAAGGCCAACTCAAAACAAATCACCAGTTTTACAAAAATCATCTGGTAACACATGTAACCAAAATTTTCCAAATAATTTCACGAAGTTAATGTATGACAACTCGTTTGCCGAAGAGTTAAAGACTTCAACTGAGAAGCCTTGGCAACCCACTATTATTCCAACACAGGAAAAATTGGAAGTATAACTATGAGTAAGATATCAAATCTAATATTTGTAAGAACAAAAACTAGAAACTAGACATTAGAAAATACAATTGATCGTTTTTCGTTATCGTAAGTTTTGAAAAAAATAAAATTTAATAACTGTTGGACTGATATTAATGCTTTTTGCGAAATTTCGGAAAATGGGAGCGGCGACGCCCATATTTAAGTGGACACCTTTTAAACATTAAAAGACGAAACTTGGTACAAGGCAGATCACGGTTGTGCAGAGTACACCCAGTGAAAATGAGAGATATCGCTTTTACAAACAAGCTTTCTGAAGGTAAAAAAGCAGAAATTGCAATATCTTTGTGGATATCAATGTTTTCCTCTTACTTCGTTAAATATACTTTAAAGAATCGGGTACCTTGTATGAGTTCTTCCTACTCTATATTTTTACACAAAATCTGGTAACTCTTAATTGCTTACAAACAGCTGATATATATATAAGCTGGAGTTATTGGTGCGTTATTGGTAGCCTTATGAAACAGCTGATTCGACCAACCTTATGAGAAACAATGCACTCGATTATCGGTGCTACATTTCGTAACGTAACCTTACCGACCTATTGCATGTTGGTTTTTCTCTTACGTTAAGGATACGACTATAGCGACACGACAAACGCACCAATAACTTCAGCTTTAAAGTAACAAATCCGAAATCATCAATTTGGGAATATTTCAACAAAATTCAAGATGTATCAAGCACTGTCGTAGTATCATTATTGATTAAGTGTGTATCACCAAAGAACACAATGCGACGACAAAGAAGGAGCAGCGCGATGACTACTCATGTGTTTTTCTAGCCCGGTCCTGCACCACACATCTACAGTTGGGTATTTAATCTTCGGTTTCATCTGAACTTAGGCATTCTTACTTGTTCATGATATGTAATATAAAAACTTTGGAATATTTTTTGGGGGAATTCTCTTTTTTATTTTATTTTTTTTCAACTTTAACTCCATTGATAAATTTGAATTTTGACGGTTTTTTAAAAAGATAGTCGTATTTATAAATTTCCCGCCGTTTGTAAGTAACCTAAAGAACTTGACCGAAGTTACATTTTGTACTAGAAATTAATCCCGTACTCTTTATTGTAACTCTCTCGCTCCCAGCGAATTTCCTGCTTTTGAGCTTCCGATGTTCAGCATATCGGTTGTGGCACGTTCAGTGTGTGCTGTTGCACCGTCTTGTTGGAACCACATGTTTTCCAATCCCAATTCATCAAGTTGCGGCAAAAAGAACTCGTTGATCATTGCTCTGTTGCGCTCACCATTCACAGTAACCGTTTGGCCCCGACCGATTATTGGTCAAATAAATAGTCAGCAATATTCCGCGTTCTAGAGCAGTGTAGCGTAACATTGTTTATTAACGGGTATTTCGCATGTGTTTACTACACAAATGTCAAAACAGAACTGACTTTAGGGGCCAATCGCAAAATTTATAGCATTTTCTGATAGGAGGATTACTTTTGCGCCACCTTGTAGTTTAGTTAGAAAAGTGCAGAATAAGAAGTTGCGATGTCTGCTTCGTACAAATAGGGATAAAAATTCCGTGACAAAATCTGATTAACTTTTCATGGAGAATTTTTATTTTGTTCTCTGAGTAAAAGGTAAATGAGTATTCTTATCATTGGAGGGGGGGTGTTAATTTGAGATTTTATTGAGAAATGCTTTTTATAAGTAGTAGTGCTGCGCACACAAGGTATATTAACTTTAGTCGCGTAACGGTGGTATGTAACGGCATAAACGGATCGAGATAGATATTGACTTATACATATACATATATCAAAATTTTCAGGAAAAAAGAAAGATTTTGATTAGGCCATGCCTGTCCGTCCGTCTGTTAGCACGATAACTTGAGTAAATTTTGAGATATCTTAATGAGCGCTATTTAAAATGGGCGAAGTCGGATGATAGCCATGCCCACTTTTTATATATAGAATATTTTCGAAAATACAAGCAAAGTTAATATTTAGTACACAGTACACTTATAAAGATCAAATTTGGGGTGTACATTAATGTTAAGGCGGAAACAAATTTTTCAAGAAATTTTTGAAAATGGGCGTGGCACCGCCCACTTTTGATTTAGTCAAATTTAGAAATAATAATAATCATAAAAACCGTTCAAGATATCGAAACGAAATTTAGCACACATATTTATATTAATACAAGGTATGTTCCGGAAAAAATGGGCGAAATCCGTTAAGAACCACGCCCACTTTGAAGATTTTGAAAAGGATCACAGATATAATTAATAACCAATAACTTTGCGTACAAAAGCTTTATATCATTTCTATTTCTCTTTCAAAGTGTTCGTGAAGGAAGAAAGTCGAAAAATAAATATTTTTGAAAATGGGCGTGGCCCCGCCCCCTTTATAGTAGATTCTTCCATAAAACTTTTTATGCCATAACTCCGGCAAAAATTCATTTATCGAAACGATATTTGGCGAAAATGTTGAATATATGTTGTAAAAATGGACGAAAAATGGATGAAAAATTTGTTTGTAAAATGTAAAACGCGATATTTTTATAACCATGCAAGCTATATCAATAAAATCGTGCACACTTAAAAAGCTTTTTAAGCAAAACTCAACCGCAAAAAAAAATTTGTGAATTTTGGGGAAGTAGGTGTGGCGCCGTCCACTTTTCAGCATAAAAATTCTGCTATTTTGAAAGGAAAATTGGTCAGCTGCTTCTCAGTAGTATGTAGTATACTCCTGCCAAAAATTAAGCAAATCGGATAGCACACAAGTAAAATATCCGGGCAAGTTGTTAATACCCCACTTCAATAGGGAAGTTATATACTTTTTTTGATTTTCATACCTTTAATGAACATGAAATGTTTGTAAGTATGAGAAGAAGAAGAGATGGGCGCATTAACAAGTAAACTGAAATAATGAGTCGACTTAGCCATGCCCGTCTCTCCGTCCGTCTTTCTGTCTGTCCGTCTATCTATTTGAACGCAAATTTTTCAAACATAAAATGTGCATGTATTGGTATTTTGAAAAAATGTGGTTAGCAGTTGTTGTAAGGAAGCTATTTATATACAAATAAATTAATTGCGGCCGCCGTGGTGTGGCGTTAGTGTTGCGGGCCTACCCCAACGAAGGTCCACTGTTCGAGTCCTGGGACAGGTAACATCAAAAGTGGTTTGAAAAAAGTTTTTTAAAACGGGGTCGCCCTCGGCGGTGGTTTGGCAAACTCTCCGAGTGTCTTTCTGCTGTGGAAGGCTTTTCAGCAAAAATTCATCCCCTTTGTAGATGCCGTTAAAAGTCGGCAAAAATCTGTAGGTCCCGCCAATTTGTAGGAAAAAATCAGAATGGCACATCAAAAACTGGAAGGGAGGCTTGGCACAAAAATATCTTAGGAGGTTTATGATGATATACCTGTTGTATATCGCACCATACATTTATATTTTTTTAAAACTAATTTACCCGTCAAAACTCATGACAGAAGTGTTTTTATTGAAAACAATCAGCTAGCTTTATAAAGTATTAAAATAGACCTGCGTAAATTAGTATGCCATAACAGTTCACTACTAGGTATATAATGTTCGGTTCCACCCGAATTTAGACATCCTTACTTGTTGATTTTGTGATTGTACACTGAATCTAAAGATACACATCGTTTCAAGTTTTGACAATCAATTGAAATTTTGCATATGTTAAACGTCACGTACAAGAATAAAATTATCAAATTTTTATTTTTACGTCATAATACTTAAGATAATAATACAGAAAGATTAATTTTTAAATTTTTGCAATTCAATTCATATATCTATAGTTATCGTGCACACATAGCATATCTGCCACCATCGGTGGGTAAATTAGCGCCCGTTATAAACCAGTGAATTTAAGTATTTTAGGGGCAGGTACAGGGATAGCGAACCCTCTACCAGCGATTTTCAAACGTTCACTTACATTCGCTGCTGGTTATTATTACAGCTCAATCCTCTGTCATAGAGCATAGTATTTTTGGCGAGGAACTGAATACCAAGTACTTTTTATGCACTGCGTACATTTTGGCCATCCAAAATCGTGTAATAACCGCGCCTAGTTTTGAAAAAAAAACATGACAACCTAAAACTTTAAGCTTAGTTACACGAGTAGTCATTTAGGTACTCAAATGAAAATTAATGATACTTCATGTACAGGGTGGCGCAAAAGTAATCCTCCTATCAGAAAATGCTATAAATTTTGCGATTGGCCCCTAAAGTCAGTTCTGTTTTGACATTTGTGTAGTAAACACATGCGAAATACACGTTAATAAACAATGTTACGCTACACTGCTCCAGAACGCGAAATATTGCTGACTATTTATTTGACCAATAATCGGTCGGGCCCAAACGGTTACTGTGAATGGTGAGCGCTACAGAGCAATGATCAACGAGTTCTTTTTGCCGCAATTTGATGAATTGGGATTGGAAAACATGTGGTTCCAACAAGACGGTGCAACAGCACACACTGAACGTGCCACAACCGATATGCTGAACATCGGAAGCTTACTTTTGCGCCACCTTGTAGTTAACCATGCCATAGCCCAATCCATAGAAAACAACTGATCCATCCAACCTTATGGAAATCAATTTAACTGATTATTAGCTCCACACCATAACGGTAACGCCATAACCTTACCATAGTCAATCAATCGGCTTTTGGTTTTCTGCCATATTCATCACCTATAAATTTTGGAGATTGTAATTTTTAGCAATATTTTACATTGCATTACTTTTCATGAAATTACAAAGTACATAGTATGGTTATGATTACGGCATTATGGCTATGGAAGTTACTCAAACTTTTTTAGTTTCACAATTTAAGTACAAACATTTCTTTCATAAGACTTTTTCTGTTCAAACTCCGATAATCACTATTCTGATTTCAATAAGCTGAAAGTTACCGTAATGGAACAAGAAATGTACTGACTGGGTAACAATTACTTTAGAAATGATTGTCAGTTTTTATTCATCCACGCTAAACAGCGTATCAATAAAATAACAATCTGACATCTTTTTCGAAAATCAAATGTGAACTTGTTAATTGGGAACTAGCAATCAAAATTGTAAGCCTTTGTATTTTTTCCTGCTGCTTAACTTTGTGTAGCCTTCAATTACTACAAAATGTTAACTATTACCTATCTTATCGGTTTGAAGTTTTAAAAATATGAGAAATGTTGCTAATCACTTATATGTAAATGGAATTTATATGTGCGCAGTTTACACGTAAAATGTACACGGTACAAAATTTGTGCTTAAATTCATCGGCTTAAGCAGTTTTTCGATTTTTTTTCTGTAGTAATTTACTTACTCTGATTTTAAAATTCTGTAAACGTTAATACTTAATTGCAGTATCGCAAGATACGAAGCTCTTTAACATCATTGTAGGTACGTATATCCCATTGCCCTGTTTTGATTCTGTACAAACACGCCTACAAATGTGCATACCTACATCCCAATGATATGGATACGCAAACCACGATCTTTTTAATTAATAAATAAAATCTTTAAATTACAATTTTTTTCCCCGTCCACTTTAAACAAAAATTTTAAAATTCAAACTATTAACCAAACATAGTGGGGAAAGTTTCTGATCGCCAATCACCTGGGAATGGCCAGAGCGATTCTTTTGCATGCGGTTCAAGCAGTTCACTACTTCCGGGCGCTTGCGCACATCACCACCATACAAGAGCTGCGATGGACGGGGCGAGGAAACACGATCAAAAAACCTTGCAACATCTACTGGAGTGGGCATGAAGACAAGCGCAGATTCGGCGTGGGATTTGTGGTGGGAGAGAGATTCCGTCACCGAGTACTGTCGTTCACTCCCGTGAACGAGCGTCTCGCCGCAATCCGCATAAAAGTACGATTTTTCACCATATCGTTTATCTGCGCTCATGCACCGACGGAAGAGAAGGACGACGTGGAAAAGGATGCATTGTAAGAGCGCCTGGAAAAAGCATACGAGCGCTGCCCCCGTCATGATATTAAAGTCGTGCTTGGCGACTTTAACGCCAGGGTGGGTAAGGAGGGTGTATTCGGCCCCACTGTCGGGAGGTTCAGTCTCCACGATCAGACTTCGCCAAATGGATTCAGGCTGATCAACTTCGCCGGTGCCCGAAACATGGTCATATCGGGGCTACATGGCTGTCCCCCGATCGGAAAACACGCAACCACGTTGTCATAAACGGACGGCATTCTTTCAGCGTTTTAGATGGTCGAACAATACGAGCACCTAACATCGACTCTGATCACTACCTAGTAGCAGTCAAGCTTCGTACCCGCCTCTGTACGACAAAACAGGTGCAACAAAAAACGCAGGGAAAGCTGGACGTTGAAAAGCAGCAATCGCAACAGACCGCCAATTATTTCGCAGATCGCTTCTCACACCTGCTCTCTGAGAGCACAATTCAACCTAGTGGAATGCATGAGCAGTGGGCTCATATCTCAGGAGCATTCCTTACCGCAGCCGACGAAGTAATTGGATTCCGGCGAACGCGAAGAAACAACTGGTATGATGATGAAGAGTGCCGCGCTGCAACGAAAAGAAAGGACGAAGCCTAGAAGGCAACGCTGAGATCGAATGCAACGAGGAGTGTGTGTGAACACTACCGCGAGTTGAAGAGGGAAGCGAGGCGGCTTTTCCGAGCGAAAAAAAGAGAGGCGTGAAATAGAGGAGCTTGAGATACTGGCCAACGGGAATAACGCCCGAAAATTCTATCAAAAAATTCGGCGAATGACAGAAGGTTTTAAACTCGGGGCAAACTCCTGTAAGAATAAGAACGGCGACCTGGTGTCCGATGTTCAGAGAGCACTCAGAATATGGAGGGCTCACTTCTCTGCCCTTTTAAACGAAGAAACTGAGCAAGAAACCAGAGAAGATGCCGAACCCGAGCCCACAATCGAAGATGTTTTAATCGACGTTCCACAACCCGAATATAATGAGGTGCGAATAGCAATATCGTGATTGAAAGACAATAAAGCAGCTGGCGCTGATGGTTTGCCTGCTGAGCTATTCAAACACGGAGGCGAGGAGCTGGTAAGGCGCATGCATCAGCTTCTATGCAGAATATGGTCGGATGAATGCATGCCTGAAGATTGGAATCTAAGTGTTCTCTGCCCAATCCACAATAAGGGCGATCCTGCAAACTGCACCAACTGTTGCGGAATCAGCCTTTTAAATATCGCGTATAAGGTCCTATCAAGAGTATTGTGCGAAAGACTGAAGCCTGATGTGAACCGACTGATTGGACCTTATCAGTGTGGCTTCAGACCTGGTAAATCTACCATCGACCAGATTTTTACAATACGCCAAATCTTGGAAAAACCCCGTGAAAAAAGAATCGACACACATCATCTCTTTGTTGATTTTAAAGCCGCTTTCGATAGCACGAAAAGGAGCTGCCTATATGCCGCTATATCTGAATTTGGTTTCCCCGCAAAACTTATACGGCTATGCAAAATGACCTTGAGCAACACCGCCACCTCGGTCAGAATTGGGAAGTACCTCTCCGAGCCGTTCGAAACTAAACGAGGTTTCAGACAGGGTGACCCCCTATCGTGTGATTTCTTTAATTTAATGCTGGAGAAAATAATACAAGCTGCAGAACTGAACCGCGCTGGAACAATATTTTATAAAAGCGTGCAACTGTTGGCATATGCTGACGATATTGATATCATTGGCCTTAACAACCGCGCCGTAACTTCTGCGTACTCCAAATTAGAAAAAGAAGCGGAGAAAATGGGATTGGTGGTGAACGAGGGCATAGTAAAGGACTTCGTTTACCTGGGAACCAGCATTAACACCAACGATAATGTTAGCCTAGAAATCCGACGAAGAATTACTCTCGCAAACAAATGCTAGTTCGGACTGAGTAGGCAATTGAAAAGTAAAGTCCTCTCTCGACGAACGAAAATAACACTCTATAAGTCACTCATCGCACCCGTCCTGCTATATGGTGCAGAAGCGTGGACACTAACAACATCTAATGAGGCGTCTCTGGGAGTATTCGAGAGAAAGGTTCTTCGAAAGATTTGTGGACCTCTACGCGTTGGCGACGGCGAGTACCGAAGAAGATTCAATGATGACCTGTATGAACTTTACGCCCAGAAGGTATTCTTATCGGCACCCGCCGGTGGAAGCAGAGGAAGAGGGAGACCACCACTCCGAAGGAAGGACCAAGTGGAGACCGATTTGCGATCCCGCGGTGTTTCCAATTTGTGCCAGTTGGACGGTCAAAATCGCCCAGGAGAAGAAGAATCAAAAAAGCAACAGCTGTTTTGTTTGCAAGTTTTTACTGACTCCTGTTAGGCGAAAACTTTTTACTTTTGGCGTTTCGAGAGAAATGATTTTTTTATTTGGCTACTTTTTTCTGAAAGCATTCTCAAGTCATTAAAGTTTTCTCAAAGAACTTTTGCGTGTGTCTGGGGAAGAGCACTTGTCATTGAAGAGGGCGATACGATATTGCGATTGTACACTAAATATACAGACACCTTTTCAAGGTTTGACAGTTAATTTGATTTGCAAATGTTAAACGTCACGTACGCAATAATAGGTAGGTGGTCAAGTGCCTCTTGATACTCCACAGATAGTGGAATTCTTTTAAACTTTCGGCGATAGTCTTTCGCTGTGCTTTGCTCAAATGACCCTACAAACACCGGCGGCGCCAACACACGCGGTGCGCTGAGCCTTCTGCATTACTCATCTTCTCCTTCCGGAAGGAAGGGGTGACATGACCCAGTACCGCAAGGGAGTACCGGGTTCATATCCGGAAAAAGAGTGTTTTATCGTTACAAACAACAACAATAGCTAGAACCATCCCCTCGTACATCCATAGCACCATCTTCGGCTTGAGAGCCCATTTCTTAGGGAGTTTAAATTTTCCAATTTAATTTGCAATCAATCATTAGTCCCAGATATTTATTGCTAGACCATAGCGTTAACTGCTGGCAATTTAACCTAGGTAGCTCGAAAGCAGATGGCTTCTACACACTCGTGAAGGGTAGTAGATTTTATCCGGATTTAGCCTATGACCTCAATCCTGTGCTCAACTACTTACTTTTGCCAACGTTGTTTCCATGATCTCACTCATAACGGAAGCGACCCGAAACCATTATCGGCACGTCGTCGGCGTACGCCCCAGTCTTTACTCTATTTGCTTTTGAGTTTTACTACATATCTGATTACTAGCTTTTCTCGAGCCCCGGAAAGAGGGGTTTTGCTCCCTTATATGTATATCTAACGACCTCTCAAATGTTTTAAGTCTTCCTAGTGGCCGAAATGTGATTGATGTATGCCGCGAAGATCTCCTTCAGTTTCTTAACCAAAGGTTTCTAAGTATTCTGCAGTAGAATGGGAAGCATACCATCTACTCCCGGTGGCTTATACGGCGAGAAGCTATGTATTGCTAAAAGTTTGTGTATGAAATGTGAGGTGTTTGCTCCTGCACCATTCTTCTTCTTTGCTCCACTTCTCCTTGGACGCCCGGAAAGTGAACTTCTTTTTGGATGCCAAGTGGTTTCTTAAATCACTATACCTACAACTCTTTGCCTGATCACTTACTTTATTTCCGAGTTTAATTTTTAATTAAAGCCAATTCGGAAAATTTTATTTAATTACAAAATAAGAAAGTTCTCTATATGCTTCTTGACCTTCTTCTTGATTTTACTTACTTCCACCCAAAAGCTATTTACATACCTATATCAATATCGCCAACGAATAAAATATTTTTGAATAAACGCAAAATCCTTTATTGAGTAATAATAGTTTCAGCATCGCATGCAAAGAAAGAAGTGATAAAATCAGAGGATAAATTGAAGGATCTGATTCAGACAAGATTTTATCTGGAGTTATATTTGACAAAAGTTTTAAGTCCTCCTAAGTCCTAACTAATCATAGTTCCAACAAATGATTAGTGATCGCGCAAAATGTAGGGATGGGAGCAGACAAACTACATACAACGTAGCGGAAGCTTGTCAGATTAATCTTAAGTCGTTATCTTCACGAGCTTGAAATTCTCGCTTGTCTGGCGAGCATACTTTTTCTTACTTACCGAATTGCGATTAATAATAAGATAGATATTGGCTTCAATTATTAATTCTGGTTGAAATAACCAAACGGTAACAATGGCCCGGAGCCTCCTGGGAATCTCCGATGATCTTAAGTAAGACCATCAAATACGCTGCTAATTTTAGCATGGACCTCGCCACTCCCCTCCTTTTTTCTATCTTTTTTAAAATACAGAGAGCCCTATGGTACCTAGCTTCCTCCAAGGTATTTAAGAAATTTTTGGATTTCTTCAAATCCACTATGACTTGTGGGCGTTCATAATCGTACTATGGCTGGTACCCCTGACATCCCTTGTATTGAAGCTCCCCTGGCTGCTAGCCAAGAGATCATCATCCGAAAGCGTTCCGAGAAAGCTCTCTGGTGCGGCTATCGCCACTTTTCCCGTAGCAGCGAGAGGAGTGCGCTCACGGAGAAACATGCCCCTTGGCTGTGGGGAAAGGGAGTCTTTTCTCTTAGTTTGTCTCACATTCTTCACTTAAGCACCTTCAAGGCGACCAATAGTGGAAGAGGTACGAAATAATAAAATTATTAAATTAAATTTTTATGTCATTATTATTATTACATTACATTTTCTCAATTCAATTCATATACAGTGTGCTACCGAACTTAGGCATCGAAACTCCCTTTAAAACATTTGACTCAAACAAAGCGTAAGTACAAGCTTTATAATGTTAAGTGATTTTTATTCAGAGAGAATACATATTAGGTATTATAGATTTGAATAAATAAAAGTAGTTTACAAGCTCATCCAGAAAATTGTTTACAAAGAATCCGTTGAACTCAAAAAGTGAAGCGACAAAACTAAAACACCATCAAATATCTATGGGGCAAACCCGGTTTTTTCGTAATTTCGTGGCATATTCGTGGCTTTTTATGGCAGGAAGTAATTTCCCACGCCTGCTCAACTTGTCGGAATAGACAGGATTTTTTTGTTTAAATTTTCCTCCGGATTTTTAGGATCCATCATTTTCTTTAGATTCTCTATTCGCTACAGTAGCACGAGCCACGACAATACCTCTACACTATTAGCCTTAAACTATATTTTGAAGAAAATAGTTATACGTTTCAGCAGAATGTTTTCCTTATATATCTACCTTAATGGAGTTCCTTCCCCCTCAAGAAATAGGATGAAAATTATATGAATATTTTTGTAGATGAAACTTTCCAATACCAGTTCAATCGTAAAAATTGTACTCACTTCATGACCGCAGAAACATCTACAAACCCCTACACTGCCTCAACCGTGTTTCACCGATCAAAAAGTATACTAAAAATGAGTAAGCGTTGTTCTTTAGGCGAGCATCCTAATATTTTAGAAAACTTTTGTTTGACAAAAAATTAGATTCCTCGTCGTATTGTAATACTTCTATTTAGGTGAAATCTTGAAAACCCTTATTTCTCTTCTATCTGAATCAAAGGGATTAGCTCCGAAGTGAAGTAATCGGCCTTAAAGAGCACATCTTTAAATGGTCCTACATGGGGTAGATATCAGAAATTCTTTTCCAACCTCGCCGTTTAGAAGTAGCTTGCATAAAGTAACATTGAAATACCTAAATAAGACATATATCCATATAAAATTTATGAAACAGGGTTTTTCTCTTTAAAAGGAGATGTTAGGGATTCTTCTCTATCCCAGAGGAACCCTGGACGGACTGAGCTTAACCCTGGCATAAAGGAAAAGTCCGTCACAAATTATTAGTCAATGATTTGGCGATCGTTACTATTCGGTGTTTTTCGCGCACCAGCACCCCCTTGTACAGTGCTAAGGGAGCCAGTTAAATGGAAAATGGTTTGTAGTACGCTAAATAAGGCCATGAAAACTGTTAAAACATTTTGAAATAGTATTTCCTGATTTCTTGTGAATAAATTCAGTAAAATTCTTTCGCGAAGTACCACCAAATCATTATTTGCAGCAAATCTTTTCGATTTCTACAGATCATTCAACCTGGTTTAACGGCTAAATAAAAGAAGGAAAAATTTGTTTGAAATGAAAAACAAGAACTACCATGAAAAAAGTTATTTGTTTCATATTTCACATTACTAATATGTCGTCTTCATCAATAAAAACAAATACAAAATTTAAAACCAGCACATACAATTTTATTTTATCATGTTTAGCAGAGGAACTTTTGTTGCTTCATTTTCGTCGTACACTGTACATATTTACAGTTAAGGTTAAGAACACATTGCATGTCTGCCACCATCGATGGGCAAAGTAGCGCCCGTTATAAAAGTGGCAGTGTCAGTAGCAAAAAAAATAATAGCATCGGCCACCTCCTTCGTTTCTCCGACACGACCCAATGCATGTGACTTTGCGCAAACTACCAAATGTTTTGCATATTCCTCCTCGGACATTCCATTACGCATGCGAATATTGGTTATAATGGCTCCTGGATTCACCGAATTTACGCGCACATTTTTATCAGCAAGATCGAGTGCTATGCAACGCGTAAATTGATCCAGAGCTGCTTTCGATATGCAATAAGAAGAAACGTTAGGAAATGAACGTAAACCCGTAATACTGGACACATTGACAATATTGCCTTGGGTTTTAATAAGATACGGTGCAGCCAATTTGGTCAAAATGAAAACCGAACGCAAATTGATATCTAAAATTCTATCCAGCTGGTCGACGTCAACATCGAGTATATGGCCAGTTTCGAACACACCAGCATTATTCACCAACACATCCAGTTGTCCGAATTTATCAATCGTTGCTTTCATAATACGTTCTGCGTCTACTGTGACATCAGCAGTGATGGGCAATATTTCGGCTTTGCCGTTAGCTGCTTTACAGGCTTTTTCAGTGGCCTTCAAATTTGTTTCATTTCTTCCTACGATCACCACTTTGGATCCAAGTTTAGCAAAATATTCGGCTGTTGTAGCACCAATGCCTGAACTTGCTCCAGTTACGATTACAACTTTGCCGGCTAAACTCATTTCGATCTGTTCAATTGCGATACGGAAAGAAAACTAAAAACATTTGATTGACTGCACATATTTATAAGTAAATGTAAAAATGAAATGATTTACGAATGAAGTGCGTTGCACAGTGGTCTGTGGTGTTCCAAAAGCACGCTAAATCTACATACAATAACCAAAACAAGGCTATCTCCCTGTGCCTACCTCAATTTTCCACCGATTCATTTAGCCTCGATGTAGATAAGTGCGATGAGGCGATTTAAGTCAGTTATTGATGCGTTATCGTTATACAACAGTAGATTCAACAAACCTTATGAGAAACAATTCAATATTTATCGTAATTCCTTATCCGTACCATAACCTTACCGACCAATTGCATTTTGGTTTTCTTTTACGTTAAGGATACTGCTATGGCGATTCGCCAACGTAACTAATGTTTGGAGCTTATGACGTTTATGCCATATTCTAGTCATGTGATGGGAACATAAGAATACTTCTATTGAAAGGCGGAAAATGCAAACGACCCATAGTTCTAAAGCAGTGATGCTTACACGCATACAATGGCATTTTGCGCTAGTGTTAGAATATGAGAGAACTCTCGCGTACACCCGAAAAATTTAGCCAACTAAATTTTTGCAAATCGATTGAGTTCACGTTAGTTGAATTATATATCCAAAATTACTGTGACATAATATATCATAAGTAGTTAATATAAAAAATTGAACCCCAAAACATTTTCAAAAAATTTTGATATTAATAATATCAATAAATATTTTTTAAAGAAACTTTTTGGTACTTTTTATTCAAAAATGGATTATAAATAAACCGTTCTAGATAAATTTATGAAACTTTCAGGATTAATTTAAAAAATATATACCTATTTAAATAAAATATTAATTTGTAAAAATAATTTGTTTATTATCACTGTTTTAATTAATTTTTAAATTTTTAAATGAAAATTTAATTGTCTTCTAAGCCTTAATTTTTAAAATTTAAAATTTTAAAGTTCATTAACAATGTGATTATAAACAAATTATTTTTAGCAATTAATATTTTATTTAAATAGGTGTATACTATATAGATATATATGGTTTTTTTAACTGACAAATCAGGGTTTCTCTATGACTGCCGGTTACAGTTTCGTAACTGGAATGATTTCTAAAATAATGCCGTTTGACGTAATATTCGCTATTGCGTATTGCTATGTATTGGCAAATTAAACATTCAGAATTACCGAAAAAGTTTTCAGAAAATAAATATTTGTCTTCCCATTCAATGTTGAACATTTTTTATGCTTATAAGCATCGCATACATACATTAGCGATGTTTCGTGGTCAAAAGTCGTCAAGCAACTAATTACAAAACATACCTTCTTCTCGCAGTGCATAGAGAGCGCTTGCCTTGTACGTGTGCGCTCATCGGTGTGAGAGCATAAAAAATCTCCGCACCGGTGATATGTAGGATTTGAGCATCACTGTTCTAAAGTAATGAACATTCGAAGTAAGAAAAATTATTTTTAATAAAAACATCTGCTCTTAGTACTTTTTACGTTTTGAAAAAAAGAAAAAGAAAAATTGTATGCTTTGCAAGGTTAATTACAAACATACGCACACATTTTTCATGTATTTTTTTTTGTAATTCATAAGTCTAAAGTCAAAATCGTATTTCGGTGAAATTTGTAGTATCAAAATTCGAGAAAAAAGTAGCTATCAGCTGATTGGATAATCTCACCATGTTCTGAATTCGCCTTGCTTTGTACCACTGTAACAATGAGTTTGTGTATCTAAATGCCATGACGAATGGGATACCTATACAAGTAATATTATCTCAACAGCTGATTAGATTTCTTTCATTCAAAATTTCTCTAAACTGTCAAACTTGCTTCCAATCGGTTTGTTTACATTTTAACATGTGATTTGCTTTTAGAGAAGCGCTTTCCAACATGAGCGCCGTGCTGCTCGACAAACATACAGACACACATTAATTTTCAATGTATTTTGTTTTTGTAATTTATAGCTTTAATGTCGAAATTGAGTGTACTGTCAAAATTCGAGAAAAAAGTAGCTATCAGCTTGTATATTACGTTCACCTGATAATGCGGCCCTGCTTAACTCGTGGCATTTTATACCGCACCACTTTAACTGCAGCGGGGGCATTTATCTTGGTTAGGGTTCCGCTGTGGTTAGGGAGGTTAGAATATATCCGAGATGGGTATGCCTGTAGTTAAAGGAGACTAAAATCCACATCGACGGGTGGTGTACTGTACCGGATTCACATTTTCACGCAGTAAAACTTGCAAGTGAAAAACAGCTGATCGTAACATAAAAAACAACAACAAAAACTTAAAACTTTGAGTTATTAACCAATGAAAACAATAGCAGCTGCTTTGCCTGCAAGTTTTTACAAATTCCGGTTTGCCGGATACTTTTCTCATATGAGCGGTTTATAACCTATGACTGTTTAGCCCAACTAGGTATAAAAATGCTGCCTTGAAATCTGGTTGACTTTTCATAGAGAATATATATTTAGTTCTCTGAGTATAATATACTTATCAGTCAAGTAAACTTAACCTTGTAATTGAAGAGGCGGGTTTTATCTCAGACTTTATTGACAGTCACACCTAATTTCTATGGAGCACCTACGTGAGAGTACTTTCGAAATGCTGCCAAAAGCATACTCCATGGAATATTCTTCACCAAATCGAGAGAGGAGTAGGTGTACTTTTGAGGACCACCTACTCCCTCTCTCGCTTTGGTGTTGAATTGTCCTTGGAGTATTCCTTTGGGCGCATTTTGAGAGTACTCTCACGTAGGTACTCCATTGAGTATTAAAAAGCAAAGAAATGGAGTACTCCGAGCGGACATCGCCATGTAATTTGGACCACCTTTTTTATATGAATGAGGATAAGTGTTGGGGTACTCTGATACTCCCTGAGGAGTATTCTTTGGATGATGAAACGGAGTATTTTCGTTTTTTGCAGGGTAGCAGCGCAACTTATGCGCCAAGCAGAGACAGTACTTCACCGTCGACCATTGTTTACCCCTACTAGTTTGGCATCTTCTTTTGCTAATCGGAGTGGAAGGTAGTGGATGAAGGTACTCCGAGAGAGTGGAATGAAGGAAATCGCGTTCAGAGTTGTTTTAAAGTAAAAACTACAACTAAAAATTTCAATTTAAACTGAAACTTACATTCTGTAGGAACTGATAAGGGGTTATAAGTGCTTTATATTCAATAATTTGGGAGTTTTATGTATTCACTTTCAATATTGCAGTATTTAAATTCGATTGTTTTATTATTGCATACAACGCACTCTGTGTCGTTTGTGCGTGTGTGCAGTTTCGGAGTAAGTTGCGCTACCAAAGAACATAATTGACAGAATTTAATTCCAATAAAGGTATTCAATTAAGCAAGAGTAATATACCATTCTAAGGGCCGTTTACTCAATGTCTGATTAACTGCTTAATCAAACCTTTATGAGAGGTTGGCTCAAAAACCATTTACTCAATGTCTGATTAACGACGATGCGCTGATTATCTTCTGATAAAAGTTTTCAAAGGATGGACCTCTGATTATGTGCTAAGCAAAACAAAAAGTAAAAGCTGAAAGTAAAAGTCTGATTTTGGCCGTGTGCTAATCGGAAACATTTTACTTAGAGGAAAAATGAGGTGAACAAATTTTCTTTGGTGTAAAAATATTTTCCATTTCGCTGTGCCAAATGAAATGGTAAATTTTGACAGTTGTAAATTTTGACATCTGAAAAAACCACGTGCGAAAGCAAATAGTCTGTGAATAAATTTTAAATCTACGTATTTTTTCTGCCATTATACATATTTAGTATTTTTTGCGTTAAATTATATTTAATCGTTTAGTAACGTGTTGGCATATAAATTCATTTGAAATAACATGATTGGCAATACCGAATGCATATAAAGGGTGTTTTTTTAGGGGTATAGAACTTCGAATTGAAATAAAACACAAGAAAATCGTTTTAAGGTCCATCAATTTGGCTTTATTGGAAGGATAATTTTATGCCATTAATGTTTAAATATGATTTCGGGCATGTGGCCGCCGCGGCTGGCTCGAATAAAGCCAATTCTACAGGTCCAATTTTCAACCACTTTTTCGAGCATATGGAGCCGTATGTCGGCAATAACGCCACGAATGTTGGCTTCCAATTCCCCTAACGTTTCTGGTTTGTTGGTGTAGACGAGCGACTTCACATATCCCCAAAGAAAATAATCCAATGGTGTCAAATCACACGACCTTGGTGGCCAATTGACAGGTCCATTCCGCGAAATTATGCGCTCATCGAATGTTTCCTTCAATAAATCGATTGTGACGTGCGCTGTGTGGCATGTAGCGCCGTCTTGTTGGAACCACAACTCATCCACATTCATGCCATCCAATTCGGGAACAAAATAGTCGGTTATCATGGCTCTATACCGGTCTCCATTAACGGTAGCTGCCTCTCCAGCATTATTGCGGAAGAAGTATGGCCCAATGACTCCACCAGCCCATAGAGCACACCAAACAGTCAGTTTTTGTGGATGTAATGGCGTTTCAAGGGTCTCATGTGGATTCTCTTCACTCCAAATGCGGCAATTTTGCTTGTTGACGTAGCCATTCAACCAAAAATGAGCCTCATCACTGAACAAAATTTTGCGATGAAAATCAGCATCGAAATCAATCTCATTTTCGGCCCATACACCAAAATCACGGCGCATTGCATGGTCTCGCGGCTTTAATTCTTGCACAAGCTGGATCTTGTAAGGTCGCAAGCCAAGATCTTTGCGCAAAATCTTCCATAAAGTTGATGGACAAAGCTCCAATTGCTGTGCACGGTGGCGAATCGATTCATTCGGGTCCTCTTCAACACTTTGCTCTACAGCGGCAATTGTTTCTTCGGTGCGCACTGTTCGACGTCTCTGCGGATGCGTATTATCACATAGAGTAAACGTAGTGCGAAAACGATCCATGGTTAACCGAATTAATTGCTCTGATGGACGATTATGTCGACCATAAAATGGACGGAGCTCACGGTAAACTTCGCGAACTGAACCATTATTTTCGAAATAAATTTGCACGATTTGCAAGCGTTGTTCTTTTGTCAACCTGTTCATGATGAAATGGTAAACCAAACTGAACATAAGTGACATTAGAGTTGCCAGATTTGACCACAAAATGCCAGTTTTATCTCTATTCGAAAAACAAACCTGTAAAAAAAACACCCTGTATGTGTAGGCATTCGTAGTTGTCAAAATTTTACCTAGCCCCATGGGCTAGTGTAAAGTCTGACGTTCATACTCAGCGCGATAAATGTCAAAATTTTCTTTCGCTCTGTCAAATTTTACAATTTTCAACCGAATGGCACAGGGCCTTTGTGATAAATTGTTTTGCTAACAAACTCCTCTAGTAATAGAATTTAAAAATGTAATATTATATCTATATAAAGAAATATTACAATCGAAATAAGTACGCCAAAATAGTTCGTTTAAAATTGTAAACAAGCGCAGCTGTCACTTTTTATTCGTTCACAATCCAACTTTTGTTAATTTTTTTCCAAAAACGTTCACAATGACCAGCTATATCATGATAACTTCCCTAATAGACGGGCCGAACCATACTCACCAATACATGTGAACGAAAATTGTAAATAACTAACACACACAAAGCGTTTTGTCAAGTTTTGACTTTTCTTTGTGTATTTTCTTCTTTGATATTGTGAGCAAAGTGTAAGTGCGTCGTTAACAAGATTATAAAATGTTTAACTAGGAGTTTTGCAGTGAAATTGCAACTAATACGCCAAGAAAGGGCAAGTATATAGTGCAAAATATTGTTATTTACCAATTCAAGTCCTGGTTTATATATTTATGCACACAAAATTTTATATTTTCAGATGGACGAGCAAGGAACTTTAAATTTGAGGCAAATGTAGTAAAATTATAGTTTTGTAAATGTTTAGTGATATAAATATGTATTTATAGATATTATTGACTATTGTGAACGTGAAAATTGTGTAATTTTAAATTTTATTAAACATTAAAACCCAAATCTAATAATACAAACAATTGTCTTTTCATTGTTAGCTGTATATGAAGTTTCGGTCATTCATAACCATTAGCAGTGGCATGTGTTTGCATTATACCTGACTGTTAGCGCTAATCAAACTTTTCATTATGGATTATGAGAGTGAAGAGTGCAGATATATGTGGTTTTACATGCGCTAGAAAGGGATGCCGTATACTGTACGTGTGCACACGGACAGCAAACACATGGTTAGATTTGGCACACTGCTCTTAAAAACTAATTGAGAAAAATAAGCAAAAATAACGCAAACGCAAGTCAGGCCGAGAGGTTATCTGACTTACCATTTAACTGGAACCTGTCTAGTAGGGTTAATCAGACTTGTGTAAACAAAAAGTCCTTCTGAGGCAAGCCATTCGCGCTGAAACATTGAATACGATGGCTGCAAACCACAGCTACAATAAAACAAATCTATTCGACAACTGTAGTCAAGCACTGGCTCCTTGATTACAATCATAGTATATGTCTACTAGTAGCGCAACTTACTCCGAATCTGCACACACACACAAACCACACAGGGTGCGTTGTATGCAATAATAAAACAAACAGATTCAAATACCCCAATATTGAACATGAAGACTTGAAACTCCCAAATTATTGAATATAAAGCAGTTATAAAACGTTATCAGTTACTATAGAAGGTATATTTCAGTTTAAATTGAAGTTTTTAGTTGCAGTTTTTACTTTAAAACAACTCTGAACGCGATTTCCTTCATTCCACTCTCTCGGAGTACATTCATCCACTGCCTTCCACTCCGATTCGCAAAAGAAGATGCCAAACTAGTAGGGGTAAACAATGATTACAATGAAAGCAGCAGCGAAAGGTGTGAATTATCTTAAAAAGTAGCAAGGAATTATGGAAAAAGGAAAAATTGTGTGAAAGATACATATACCTTAATAAATAAAACTATATTACAAGTTATTCACTCTTCCTTTCGTTTCTATTGATTAAAAATAGAAATAGATTTAATCTGGCGACAGCGGCATTCGTGGTTTGTAGCCATGTAGCTATGACGCGCTTAAAATAATGCGTTACATAAGAACGTGTGTAAAAATAATATGACAGATCGCGCTTTGCAGTCGCCGTCTTGAATGTAATCAGGCCTATTATTAGGCATTGTTTACTTCTACTAGTTTGGCATCTTCTTTTGCGAATCGGAGTGGAAGGCAGTGGATGAATGTACTCCGAGAGAGTGTAATGAAGGAAATCGGGTTCAGAGTTGCTTTAAAGTAAAAACTACATATTAAAACTTTAATTTAAACTGAAATTTACATTTTGCAGGAACTGATAAGGTGTTATAACTGCTTTATATTCAATAATTGGGGTGTTTTAAGTCTTCACGTTCAATATTGCAGCATTTAAATTTCATTGTTTTATTATTGCATACAATTCACCCTGTGTGGTTTGTGTGTGTGTGCAGATTCGGAGTAAGTTGCGCTACTAGTAGACATATACTATGAGTTTGGCATATTCTTTTGCGAATCGGAGTGGAAGGTAGTGTGTTATGGTAACGCGGCAAAATGGAGCAGTAAGGAAGGCGGTCGGCATGATCTAGGGTCGCACTGTGGCTAGTCACTGTCGTCTGGGGCTCTTGCCAACCTTACCGTCCTGCGCCATAAACAGAGAAAAGGTCATATCATGCCTTTTGAAACGCGGGGGAAAACGCAAAAAAAACAGCGCAAACGTCTATAAAAACAACGTCCGGTTAAACCCGGATGCCACAAACCGTCGACATTCAAATTTCAAAACTCGGAACAAACCAGAAAATCAAATTAAAATTCAAAATAAAACGGGCGAAAAAATGTTCAAAAATGAAACTTAAAATTCAAAAATAACTGAAAAGGAAATGAAATCAAGACTGAAATAACGAACGGAAAAGAACAAAAAACGGATAAATTTAAATTAAAAAAAAACCCTGAAATTTTAAACAAACCGGAAATGACCGGTTACCATGCTGAAAATGAAAAAAAAAAAGGGCGAACAATATAAGGGGGCGCCGCGGGTGTTGTTGCGACGCTCTGGTGCTGACCCACCCTCATCCATGGCCTTCGACGCACCTAATCTCGATGGCCCCTTACCTAAATCCTATATGCCTTCTAAATAATTAAGGGAGTCAGCATTCCCATATTAATTATAATTTATTTATAATTCATTGCTTATATCTAACAATGGTTACGGTGATATTACACCTCATCAAATTTGTTTCTAGAAAGTTATAAGAAAATTACTCGATGTATATAATAATCTGAGTTTCTGACCATTAGTAAATCAAAACATTCAAGGTACTTATAAATAATTCAAAATTATAAGTATTGTAATTTCCCAGCAGGCATTCCTGTAAATGTGTGTGTTTTTTTTTTTTTAAAGGGTTTTAAGTAAACTCACTACTATAGCGATACGTAAGCGTCTTAAGTTTCAATTTGTTTAAATCGTTAAACATTTTATAAACTTCAAAAAAAAAACTGCTATAGATCATTCAAGTCAAAAAGGGGAATACAAATGTTTACGAAAAGTCCAAAAAAAAATATTTATATTTCTGCAATCGCCTAATAATTGGTTAAGTTACGCATTCAATGTATGACTGCAGATTATTTATTTATTTTATTGCAATAGCTACATGATTATACACTTTGTTGTTATAGGTTCGTTTACAATATAACCATTGCTTCCTTCGTTATTGTTATATTATTTGTGGCCTTTATATTGTTATATTATTTTTATATATTATTAGGTTTTATATTTATTTAATGTTGGCTTTAATTTATATTTATATATTATGGGGCTCTTACAATTATTGTTATTTTTTGTTTATCTCATTTTATTATGAACAACTGTAACCTAAACTATTAACAAGCTTCGTTTTAAATATGCCTTCCTATTTCGAATTTTAAATCTAAGTTTAAATTATCTTCTAAATTTGTTCAGTGTTTTTTTTTCTATTTCATAAAAAAATTATTTAGTTTTATATACATGGTTTGGTCTTACCCATCTTGTACTGTCGACCGCCGCTGAGGTCAATGCTGGTGTTGTTGTTATTGCTGTTGGTAGTGCGGCGGGCCTATAATACGGCGGCCCTCGCTGTTGTTACTGCTGTGTTGTTGTTGTCGTTGCTTATGTGTCCTTTAGCCCGTTTGTGAGGCGCTACTGTTGTGGTTGTTGGTAATAGTGCGTCGGGCCTATATCACGGCGGCCCTCGCTGTTGTCACTGCTGTGTTGTTATTGCTAGTTATTGCTGTAGCCCGTTTGTGAGGCGCTACTGTTGTGGTTGTTGTTGCAGTAGCCCTACTTAGGCGGCACTACTGTCAATTTTGGCGGTTCGTCGAAACCGGTTTGTTACAAAACCAAAATTGACAAGGGATGACGAAAATTCGTTCCAATATAAATCCAGTATCCACCCTGTCGGAAAAACACAAAACCAAATCAACGGCAATACTGTTGTTGTTATTGCTGGTGTGTACTGTAGCCCGTTTGTGAGGCGCTACTGTTGTGGTTGTTGTTGCAGTAGCCCCACTTAGGCGGCACTACTGTTGTGGTTGTTGTTGTAGTAGCCCTACTTAGGCGGCACTACTGTTGTTGTTATTGCTGTAGGTGGCTTGTTTCGGACGATAGTGGCGCGCTGTGGCTCCTGTATGAAATATGTCTTAGACTATTTCAATTCAGTTTTGGTTTTCATTTGTTTTCTCCTTTATCCTGTTTTGATCTCAAATAAGTACCATTTGTCTCTTTGTTAATATTTATCGCACTATTTGTATATTTCAGCATTTGCAATTTTGCCGCTTCCTTAGCGTTTTACTTTTGTCTTGTTTTCTTTTTATTTATTTTCTTGAAGGCACCTCTCTTATTTGATTTTTCAAATCACTTTTCTTACTTTAGTTGGTTATAACACAATTTGTTTTAAATTTTTCACTGTCGCAACCGTTCACTCCAAGAAGACTATTACGTTTGAAGTCGTTTAAATGCCGGCGACGCCGTTATGCCCGAAAATCGTCAAGCAACGGCGACTGCGCAATGGAAAAGTTCCGCTACCCAGTCTGACGTGGCATGATTGTTCCCACTCGGGTTGGTGGTTGCCATCAGGGCTCGGACTTTTACTTTTATTTTAAATACTTTTTTACTACTACCGAACTTGGTAAAAGTACAGTGCGCATTTCAAAACAAAAAAGACGGGTAATATATTATTGAAATTAACGTTGAAGATATGACTCTGCTTTTTCATAGTAGATTTAATGAGCATCGCACTGTAGGAATTACTTAAAACTCAAAGTACTGAAATTACGCTTTTATTTAAGGCATAAATGAAAATGACTTTAGTACTTTTAATACTATTTCACACTATTTTTATTAATGCAAGAATATTTATGCTGATTAATGACTTTATAGGAGAGTTTATAGTTAAGAAAAGCATCACTTATCAAAATAAATCAGATTATGGCATTATTCTAAGGGAGCATAAATCGTAGTAGATTTGGGTAAGGTGCAGTAGGTATTAAAATTAATGCGATTTTGATCAAGTGCGAACCCTGAAGGCACGCTTTCGTTGGCGCGCAAAACTAGGAAGGTTCTAGACCATGCGCTTGGTGTGTTCCCTTGGTGGCCCCCGGGACGCCACGTTATTGGGTTCGGGATAGGAGACACAGGGAACTCCTCATTCTATCTCGCCGTTGACAATAGTATTCCGATCAACAGGCTTCGGTAATATTGTACATAGTAACTAAAATACTGCTTCTTTAAAGCTTATTTAAATCCAATTTAACCAAATCGGACTGCCATTGCTGTTAAAATGTATTCTGGCAATATACTTTGTTTTACTTGCGTTTGGTCGAGACTGTGATGTCAGCCGGGTTAAAGTCAGGGATCAGGACAGGATTCAATGTGCCCCCCACCCTGGTCAATATGGCATTTTGGGGGCGTATCTTTCACTTTGGTGGTTTTGGCAATTTATTGGTTTTTGGTTTTCGAGATATTGCATTACAAAAACGGCATTGTTTATTCCGTACATACTTTGTACTCGTGCACTTTTACCAACGGAAATACTTGAATTCATCCTACAAAGGAAAAAACCCTTTTTGATGCCAATTGCCCATTTCCCTTTTGTCTGACACTTTCGGGCGCCCTGGGTTACCCGCAATTTAACTCTAGGCACACCAAGAACACACCAAACACTTGTTTCTCTGGAAATTAAAAGTTCCGTTATTGGTGCCTTCTCCATTCTATGGGAATATTTAGTGCTGCCACTTCAGCAAAAATCACGCACTTTCCCGTAGCTAAACGTCAAACCGGAAGGCGAATCAAAACTGTCACCTAACCAACCTCAGTGAGCCCTGACTGACTCAACCCAATAGAAATGACTATCAATTGAAAGTAAACCATAACAAGTGGACATAGTATATGTCTACTAGTAGCGCAACTTACTCCGAATCTGCACATACACACAAACGACACAGGGTGCGTTGTAATAATAAAATAATCAAAGTTAAATACTGCAATATTGAACGTGAAAGCATAAACCACCCAAATTATTGAATATAAAGCAGTTATAACACATTATTAGTTACTATAGAAAGTACATTTTAGTTTATATTGAAGTTTTTAGTTGCAGTTTTTACTTTAAAACAACTCTGAACGCGATTTCCTTCATTCCACTCTCTCGGAGTACCTTCTTCCACTACATTCCGCTCCGATTCGGAAAAGAAGATGCCAAACTAGTAGGGGTAAACAATGGTAGTGGAGGAAGGTACTCCAAGAAAGTGTAAGGGAGGAAATAGCGTTGAGAGCTGTTTTGAAGTAAAAACTACAAATAAAAATTTAAATTTAAAATGACATTTACAAGTGTAAATATTTTTGTGGACAGAAAATACCGCATATTTTGTACACATACTAGTTCAGAATAAATAAGCACTATTACACACAGTTTCGTTCGCGTTTGCATGTATTCAGAGGAATACAGCTGAAAGGGGAAGACGGCATTTTATTCTCTATTGCGGATTGTTTGCGGTTACATGAACTGCATTGCCAACAGTTACGATTCTCGGTGAGATAATCTTCCAGGTGCAAAATTACCGGTTACGTACAGAATTGACCCGTAAAGCTTTAAATTACAAACACAAATTACATTGAAAATTAATGTTTGCATGCTTGTCGAAGTGCCATCAACTGTATTTTTCCGTCATAGCATTTAAATAAACAAACTCATTGTTACAGTGGTGCAAAGCAAGGCGAATTCAGTACATGGTAGGATTATCGAATCAGCTGATAGCTACTTTTTTCTTGAATTTTGACACTAAAAATTTCGGCGCAGTACGATTTTGACATTAGACTTATGAATTACAAAAAAAAATACATAGAAAATGTGTGCGTATGTTTGTAATTAGCCTTGCAAAGCATACAATTTTTCGTTTTTTTTTTTTTTGCAAAACGTAAAAAGTACTAAGAGCAGATGTTTTTATTAAAAATAATTTTTCTTACTTCGAGTGTTCATTACTTTAGAACCATGGGTCGTTTGCATTTTCCGCATTTTAACAGAAGTATTCTTATGTTCCCATCACATGACTAGAATATGACATAATCGGCCATCTGGCGGATATTTTTTGCCCAGTCTTTAAAGCTCAAAACATTGGTTCCGTTGGCGAATCGCCATAGCAGTATCCTTAACGTAAAAGAAAACCAAAATCATAGTATATGTCTACTAGTAGCGCAACTTACTCCGAATCTGCACACACACACAAACCACACAGGGTGAATTGTATGCAGTAATAAAACAATGAAATTTAAATGCTGCAGTATTGAACGTGAAGACTTAAAACACCCAAATTATTGAATATAAAGCAGTTGTAACACCTTATCAGTTCGTGCAGAATGTAAATTTCAGTTTAAATTGAAGTTTTTAGTTGTAGTTTTTACTTTAAAGCAACTCTGAACGCGATTTCCTTCATTACACTCTCTCGGAGTATATTCATCCACTGCCTTCCACTCCGATTCGCAAAAGAAGATGCCAAACTAGTACGGGTAAACAATGACCAAAATGCAATTGGTCGGTAAGGTTATGGTACGGATAAGGAATTACGATAAAGATTGAATTGTTTCTCATTAGGTTGGTTTAATCGACTATTTTATAACGATAACGCATCAATATCGAGGCTAAATGAATCGGTGGAAAATTGAGGTAGGCACAGGGAGATAGCCTTGTTTTGGCTATTGTATGTAGATTCAACGTGCTTTTCGAGCACCACAGACCACTGTGCAACGCTCTGTCTTCGCAAATAATATTATTTTACATTTACACATATTTATTTGCAGTCAATCAAATGTTTTTAGTTTTCTGTCAGCATTGCAATTGAACAGATCGAAATGAGTTTAGCCGGCAAAGTTGTAATCGTAACTGGAGCAAGTTCAGGCATTGGTGCTAGAACAGCCGAATGTTTTGCTAAACTTGGATCTAAAGTGGTGATCGTAGGAAGAAATGAAACAAATTTGAAGGCCACTGAAAAAGCTTGTAAAGCAGCTAACGGCAAAGCCGAAATATTGCCCATCACTGCTGATGTCACAGTAGACGCAGAACGTATTATAAAAGCAACAATTGATAAATTCGGGCAACTGGATGTGTTGGTGAATAATGCTGGTGTGTTCGAAACTGGCCATATACTCGATATTGACGTCGACCAGCTGGATAGAATTTTAAGTACCAATTTGCGTTCGGTTTTCCTTTTGACCAAATTGGCTGCACCGTATCTTATTAAAACCCAAGGCAATGTTGTCAATGTCTCCAGTATTGCAGGGTTACGTTCATTTCCCAACGTTTCTTCTTATTGCATATCGAAAGCAGCTCTGGATCAATTTACGCGTTGCATAGCACTCGATCTTGCTGATAAAAAAGTGCGTGTAAATGCAGTAAATCCCGGCGTGATTATAACCGATATTCACAGACGTAGTGGAATGTCGGATAATGAATATGCAAAATATTTGGAACATTGTAAGGAGACACATGCATTGGGACGTGTCGGAGAAACGAAGGAAGTGGCCGATGCTATTATATTTTTGGCTAGTGGCAGTGCCAGTTTTATAACGGGCGCTACTTTACCGGTCGATGGTGGCAAACATGCAATGTGTCCACGTTAATTACAAATATAAGAATTGAATTCAGAAATATGTATGTCTTATTGTATTATTTTCAGCATTATGACGTACCTAACAATAAAACTGTTATTATTGCGTGCGTTAGGTTTAATATTTGCAAATTTAAATTAATTGTCAAATCATGCAAAAGCTTGTCTATATTAAGATTAGTGGTGCTATTCCATTGTTTACTTCTACTAGTTTGGAATTTTCTTTTGCGATTCGGAGTGGAAGGTCATCGATGAAGGTACTCCGAGAGAATGTAATGAAGGAAATCGCGTTTAGAGTTGTTTTGAAGTAAAAACTACAACTAAAAATTTCAATTTAAACTGAAACTTACATTCTGTAGGAACTGATGAGGTGTTATAATGTATTTTCGTTTTCCTTGATTTCTTCTTTTACTCTCTGCAGTCTACTTTGAATTTATTTAATTCTTTCCTTTCCTCTAACTTCTTTCCTTTCCCTTCCCTTTCATTTGCTTTCTTTCCCCTTCCTTTTCTTATCTTTACTTTAATTCCCTTTCCGTTCCTTGCATTTCCTTTCCTTTTCCTTCTTTTCCTTTCGTTTCCACTCCTTTCCTTTTCTTTAATTTCTTTCGTCTCCTTTCTTTTCCTTCTCTTTCCCTTCCTCTTCTTATCTTTCCTTTCCTTTTCCTTTCCTTTCTTTTCAATTCCCTTCCTTTTAGACTCTTTTTCTTCCCTTTCCTTTTCTTTCCTTTCTCTTCGTTTACTTTCTTTTCCTTTCCTTTGCTAACCTTGACTTTCCTTTACTTTCCCTTACGTTTATTTCTGTTCTTTTCCTTTGCCATCCTTTCCATTCCCTTGCATTTATTTTCTTTACTTTCTTTTCCATTCCCTTACTTTCCTTTCCTTGCATTTTCCTTCCTTTAAATCCCTTTCCCTTCCTTACCTCTCCTGTCCTTCCTTTCACTTTCTTTTAATAAACCCTGTTTTCTTTTTTTTTATCTTATTTCATTTTGTTTTATTTTACTTTATTTCAATTCACACAAACCCAGCCACAAATACAAAACAAACTTCGGTGTTTAATACTCTTTATGAGCAATCATTTATTTTGTTTTTGTAAACCCTGTTTGTAGGTAACAGAAATGAAGTTTACATATTTGCTTATATTTTACATTAGGGGGATTCATTTAACCTTACAAATACCTTATAAGATCCTGATGACAATGCTAGGTAATTAAAGTGACGACTAGGCAGGGCTAAGCATCGCTACTACAACAACAACAATAATAACAAACAAGCTTATTATTTTGATATTTTTGCAATTAGACTTTTTATGTTCCGCATACAAAGTGTTGACAACTTCAGGACCATTTACACTGACATTTTCAGCCAAAGCCTTTGAGAGTACTTCCAAACCAGTGGCAAATTTACGTACGTAATTACGTACAGTATGTTGTTTCAAAGCAGCCAGTGTATCGGTGTATTCGGTCAGTAGCGCCAGCTAGGGGTGGTGGAAATTCGTGCTTCCTTGCCTTCGTTTCTACAGGGAACAAATTTTGATGAATAAGAGAGCAATATTTTGTTGTCGCATGTCCTTACCTGAAAACTACTACAGTAGTGCCACTCTTCAAATATGGAATTCGAGGCAAAGATAACAACAAAATTGGTGCCATCACCACTTCAGCATCTGTTTGCTTGAATTGTGAATTGATTAATTTTTGGGTAATTGTTTCCTTTAGGAGACAACTGCTAAAGCAAGTCCAATTGAATTGAATTTTTTGTTTGAGTGAAAAGTTATTCACAAAAAACCCAAAAATTACCCAGGTCCGATCCCAAATAAAGAGCTCGATCCAAGGTATTTATGTGCAAAACAATTTTCTGCATAGGCCGCACTTCAGAAAAATAACCCTTACTCGGTCCACAATATTTGTGCGCAGAACACTCTTCTACACTTTTCGGTACACCCTATATCTGCGTCTACAACCATATGAAAATGACAGCAAATTTTCAACTTTGATTGCAAATATCTCTTCACTGAAACAAAAACTCGAAAATTCGGTTCCCGATTATTGTTACCGAGGTCAACATGTTTTAGCAGTTTTCTCCTAAAGGAAACAATTACCAATTTTTGTTACAAGAATTAAGAAATTCCCTGCGGACCTATCCAATATATATAATTGACAACAATGTAGCTCCTGCCACCGACATTCTGTATGATAATATGTTTACCCATACTAGCCATAGTATATGTCTACTAGTAGCGCAACTTACTCCGAATCTGCGCACACACACAAACCACACAGGGTGTGTTGTATGCAGTAATAAAACAATCAAATTTAAATACTGCAATATTGAACGCGAATACATAAAACTTCCAAAATATTAAATATAAAGCAGTTATAACACCTTATCAGTTACTATAGAATGTGAATTTAAGTTTCAATTGAAGTTTTTAGTTGTAATTTCTACTTAAAAACAACTCTGAACGCGATTTACTTCATTACACTCTCTCGGAGTACATTCATCCACTGCCTTCCACTCCGATTCGCAAAAGAAGATGCCAAACTAGTACGGGTAAACAATGGCTTCCACCCATAGTATATCTCTACTAGTAGCGCAACTAACAGCTGATTGCTAAAAACGCATATAAACACACGCACAGTTCTGGACACATTATTTAAAAAAAACTTTAAGATTTTTTAAGCAAAATATTAAAAAGGCATAAACCTAGCATATTTTTGAATATATAGCCTTTATAACATCTTATTTGTTATTACAAGAAGAAATTTTTATATTTTAATAAAGTTTTTTGTAATTTTTTTAACTTTAAATTAAAGTGTAAGTCCTTTTTTTTTAAAGCATTTTAGTGTATTTAAATACAACCATGTGCATATATCTTTTGGCATAGCGTATTGTTGATATTCGTATTCCTAATACGTAAACAAAGTTGTGGCAAGCAGAGATTTTTTTAATTGCAAAATTTTAATTTGTTTATTTAGTGGAGTATTTATTACACAATGATGTTGTGTATAAATATATGCAAAAGTAACTCGAGTCAGCACAAAATATAATAAATTCATCCTCAACCTTTTAATAGCAGATATTGTACCATCTGCCATCAAGGGAAATGACGTAAATAATTGCTTTCTCCTTTCGGGGGAAAATTGTGAAGGGGACTCCCAAAGGGCACCCTAGAATACATTTTCTGTTGGGCATATTGCTGAAATTAAACCAATAATAAGTTATTTGAATATTTAAAATTCAATATATACTTACAAATCTTAATTAAATTTTCCTTCGCTCCTTGTTATTGTTTGCCACTTTAAGTAAAACCTGGAAAAAAAAAAGAAGTTTATTAAAATAATTGTACAAATAAATATGAAGGCTTGTGCACCAATTCCCCGTGAAAAATCTGAAATGAAAAGAAAACTCGATTAAAAGTTTAATATAAATTTGTAGAAATGTGTCCTGATTATCTCCAGTAAATTTGAAATATAAAGACAAATAATATTCACTTTAAATATTAAAAATGTAATAAAAAATACTTATCATACTTACAGGCAGTTTGTTAAATACTTTGAATTTGTCCGTCGGTGAGCTGTCAATTCTACAAGACAGGGTTGCATTTTTTTGAACTTACATTTTTTTTAAGAATGAAAAAGGAGTGTACTGAGACATGGTAAAAAAATAATATATATAATGAAAATATACGACATAGATGCGAAAATTGTCGATAAGAAATCACAAACCTCCATAAAAGAAATACTTCTCTAGCCCGCAAAAAACAAGCAACGATTCACGGCCGTGGTTAGTTCATACTTTACTTTCAACGTCAACAGGAAAAAGTGCACTGAAAATGTCGATATTGTCACCCAGAGACGCGTTTCGGTCCCAGGAACCCTAATCCGGTGAGAACAACCCAATATTTTCAGTAATTTAAAAGTTATTGGCAAAAAACCAAAAAATTACCCAGGTATTTATGTGCAGAACACCTTTTTAAGTAGGCGGCCTTCGGCCGCGCTTCAAAAAAAATAACCCTAACCGGTCCAACACCAACACCGGCTACGCGATCCCCAGTATTTCTGCGCGGAACACACTTTAGCACATTTTGTAACACCCATTATGTGTGATTATAACAATCAAATGAAAATGACAGAAAATTGTCAACTTTGATTGCAAATATCTCTTGACAGAAATATAAAATTGAATTTCTGTTTTCGGATTGTTAATACCGATGTCAAAGCATGTTTTTTGATACCTCTCCCGACATTTTTGGACGTGTTTTAGCAGTTGAAGTTAAATAGAAACAATTACCAAAAAACATTTTTATGTTATTCATGTATTTTCGTATGAACTTATACCACAACAATTAAATATACTATAATTTTTACTTAACCTAAGCAAAGTAAGTAATAAATCGAACACTAGCTGGCAGATTTTACATATATAAAAATGGTATGCTCAGTTAAAATTGGAGCAACATATAGGTACTATTTGCAAATTTCGTACAAAGTTCAACTTCTTTTTGAATTTTAGGGTTTTGTGCGAATTTTGTCGAAAGTCCCCGACACTGATCTTTAATTCCACGCAGCCGAGTACCATTATCCACTGCCTCCCACTCAAATTCGCAAAATGGCTGAAAAATTAGATAAAGATAACTATAATACTTAATTTAGATTGCTGACTAAATGAAACTGTAACATGATTTGCGAATTTCGTGCGAAGAAAGAGCGTTGCATAGTGGTCTGTGGTGTTCCAAAAGCACGTTGAATCTACATATTTACAATAGCCAAAACAAGGCTATCTCCCTGTGCCTACCCTAATTTTCCACCGATTCATTTAGCCTCGATGTATACAAGTGTGATGAGGCGATTAAAGTCAGTTATTGATGCCACATTCATTTTCAATATATTTTGTTTTTGTAATTAGCTTTAATGTCGAAACTGATAATTGAGCCCTGCCTAATTCGTAGCATTTTATACCGCACCACTTAAACTACAGCGCGGACATTTATCATTGTTAGGGTTCCGCTTCGGTTTATGGGGTTAGAATATATCCGATATAGGTATACCTATTATAGTATATGTTTACTAGTACCCTGTAAAAAACGATGGAGTATCAGAGTGCTCCAACACTTATTCTCATTCATATAAAAAAAGGTGATCCAATTATCATGGCGATGTCCGCTGATTGGATCACCTAATCCATCTCGGAATACCCTTTACTTTGCTTCTGAGTAGTCTATAGATCACCTACGTGAGAGTACTTCCGTAGTATTTTGCAGGGTAGCGCAACTTAGATACTTATTGAATATAAAGCAGTTATAACACGTTATCAGTTACTATAGAATGTAGATTTCAGTTTAAATTGAAGTTTTTAGTTGCAATTTTTACTTTAAAACAACTCTGTACGCGATTTCCTTCATTTCACTCACTTCGACTACCTTCATCATTGTTTACCCGTACTAGTTTGGCATCTTCTTTTGCGAATCGGAGTGGAAGGCAGTGGATGAATATACTCCGAGAGAGTGTAATGAAGGAAATCGCGTTCAGAGTTGCTTTAAAGTAAAAACTACAACTAAAAACTTCAATTTAAACTGAAATTTACATTCTGCACGAACTGATAAGGTGTTATAACTGCTTTATATTCAATAATTTGGGTGTTTTAAGCATTGTTTACCCGTACTAGTTTGGCATCTTCTTTTGCGAATCGGAGTGGAAGGCAGTGGATGAATGTACTCCGAGGGAGTGGAATGAAGGAAATCGCGTTCAGAGTTGTTTTAAAGTAAAAACTACAACTAAAAATTTCAATTTAAACTGAAATTTACATTCTGCAGGAACTGATAAAATGTTATAACTGCTTTATATTCAATAATTTGGGTATTATAAGTCTGCACATTCAATATTGCAGTATTTAAATTTGATTGTTTTATTATTGCATACAACGCACCCTGTGTGGTTTGTGTGTGTGTGCAGATTCGGAGTAAGTTGCGCTACTAGTAGACATATACTATGGTTTTAAGTCTTCACGTTCAATACTGCAGCATTTAAATTTCATTGTTTTATTATTGCACACAATTCACCCTGTGTGGTTTGTGTGTGTGTGCAGATTCGGAGTAAGTTGCGCTACCCTGTAAAAAACGTTGGAGCATCAGAGTACTCCAACACTTATCCTCATTCATATAAAAAAGGTGGTCCAATTTACATAGCGATGTCCGGTGATTGGATCACCTAATCCTATTCGGAGTACCATTTACTTTGCTTCTGAATAGTCTATAGAGCACCTACGTTGGAGTACTTTGAAAATGCTGCCAAAAGATTACTCTATAGAGTACTCTAGACGAAAGCGAGAAGGGAGTATGTGTTCTTTTGAGGACCACCTACTCCCGCTCTCGCTTTGCTGTTGAATACTATATAGAGTAATCCCATGGGAGTATTTTGAGAGTACTCTCACATAGGTGGTTTATAGAGTATTCAAAAGCAAAGAAACGGAGTACTCCGAGATGGATTAGGTGATCCAATCACCGGACATTGCCATGTAAATTGGACCACCTTTTTTATATGAATGAGGATATGTGTTGGAGTACTCTGATACTCCTTTAGGAGTATTCTATGGAGTATGAAACGGAGTATTTCCGTTTTTTGCAGGGTACTAGTAGACATATACTATGACGGAAAGAGAACTAAAAACATTTGAATGACTGCAAATAAATATGTGTAAATCATGATCAAATAATTTATATGGTCGCTTCAAATGACATAGCGTCTTCTTCTTCCTCATCCACACCTTATGTCAAAAGCTTAGAAAATAGGCGAATCGTTTTTGCGCGTTCCCTCTCACATGTGCATTTTGACATAAGAATTCACCGACGTCAAACGGTAATTTCGTGTTGTTGGCCGTTCGCGTCAACCATATAAATCATTAAATCATGGTGTAAATGTAAAATAATATTATTTGCTAAAACAGAGCGTTGCACAGTGGGCGGTGGTGCTCGAAAAGCATGTTGAACCTACATATAGGGTGTTTTTTTTACAGGTTTGTTTTTCGAATAGACATAAAACTGGCATTTTGTGGTCAAATCTGGCAACTCTAATGTCATTTATGTTCAGTTTGGTTTGCCATTTCATCATGAACAGGTTGACAAAAGAACAACGCTTGCAAATCGTGCAAATTTATTTCGAAAATAATGGTTCAGTTCGCGAAGTTTACCGTGAGCTCCGTCCATTTTATGGTCGACATAATCGTCCATCAGAGCAATTAATTCGGTTAACCATGGATCGTTTTCGCACTACGTTTACTCTATGTGATAATACGCATCCGCAGAGACGTCGAACAGTGCGCACCGAAGAAACAATTGCCGCTGTAGAGCAAAGTGTTGAAGAGGACCCGAATGAATCGATTCGCCACCGTGCACAGCAATTGGAGCTTTGTCCATCAACTTTATGGAAGATTTTGCGCAAAGATCTTGGCTTGCGACCTTACAAGATCCAGCTTGTGCAAGAATTAAAGCCGCGAGACCATGCAATGCGTCGTGATTTTGGTGTATGGGCCGAAAATGAGATTGATTTCGATGCTGATTTTCATCGCAAAAATTTTGTTCAGTGATGAGGCTCATTTTTGGTTGAATGGCTACGTCAACAAGCAAAATTGCCGCATTTGGAGTGAAGAGAATCCACATGAGACCCTTGAAACGCCATTACATCCACAAAAACTGACTGTTTGGTGTGCTCTATGGGCTGGTGGAGTCATTGGGCCATACTTCTTCCGCAATAATGCTGGAGAGGCAGCTACCGTTAATGGAGACCGGTATAGAGCCATGATAACCGACTATTTTGTTCCCGAATTGGATGGCATGAATGTGGATGAGTTGTGGTTCCAACAAGACGGCGCTACATGCCACACAGCGCACGTCACAATCGATTTATTGAAGGAAACATTCGATGAGCGCATAATTTCGCGGAATGGACCTGTCAATTGGCCACCAAGGTCGTGTGATTTGACACCATTGGATTATTTTCTTTGGGGATATGTGAAGTCGCTCGTCTACACCAACAAACCAGAAACGTTAGGGGAATTGGAAGCCAACATTCGTGGCGTTATTGCCGACATACGGCCCCATATGCTCGAAAAAGTGGTTGAAAATTGGACCTGTAGAATTGGCTTTATTCGAGCCAGCTGCGGCGGCCACATGCCCGAAATCATATTTAAACATTAATGGCATAAAATTATCCTTCCAATAAAGCCAAATTGATGGACCTTAAAACGATTTTCTTGTGTTTTATTTCAATTCGAAGTTCTATACCCCTAAAAAAAACACCCTTTACAAGTCTGCTTCTCTGTGGCTACCATAATTTTTACGATTTTTACGATTTATTCACTGTCGATATGAAAAAGTGCAGCGAGGCTATTATAGGCTGGAAAAAATTATCTGCCAGATGGCTCCGAAATTAATTTATTTCCAACCGGTCCATTGTGAGCATAACCAATAATTTCATACCTGGAAGATTATCTATACAAAAATCGTAACCGTCGTCAATGCAGTATTTGCAATGCCTCTCTGCGGAAAATTTTTAATGACACATCCATGTTCGCTTAGTACTCGCTTTTTTCATTAATCGGTGCAGATTTGAATTTAATGGAAGAATACCAGAAGAGGGTAAAAGTGCCCAGATTATTTATTTTACCTGTAAAAATGTATGTTGTTTGTTACCACACAATAATAGGGACGTGAACGAGAGTATCCTCTTCATAGGTATTTTTACTTTTTACAACACCATTGCATGCTTTCAACCACTGTAACAGTGAGTTGGCATGACTAAATGTGGGGCATTGTTAGAGGTAGTGCAATCAATTTTGAGTGCATATCCCGTAGGAACCAGAAACAGGTGGAATTAGACAGAAGGAAATCACTCCCATACTCGGTTCGTTGACTACTGAGAAACCAAAAATGAGAGTAAATATGGTTCTTTCTCAGTCACATGTTTCAAGTTTTAGTAAAAAGAAATTTGGTGCCTACCTCTGGTAAATCTTTCAAACGATCAGTTGTTGTGGATTTGACAAAGAAATGGAAACAAAATTTCTAAAATTCGATTTTTGACGCTAGGTGGTCCTTGCGTATTGCATGTGGTTAAAGTGCCATATTTACCAATTTCCCGCTATTTGTAAATAGCCCGTTATTTGACAGGAGTTAAATTTTTTTCTGGACATCAATCCCACACTTTTAAGTGTAACTCTTTCGCTCTCAGCTAATTTCTATCGTTTGACAGTTTTTCGAGTTTTGTGGTGCTATTCTCAGTTTGCTTGTCATCTACAAACAAGGTGGAACAAATTATAGGAACAAGTGAAATTGGTCACGATGACAAGCTGCCCCAGAATATGGCAGTTAGTCAGAAAAGTACGCATTAGACGTATTTTTTGGGGTAGCTTAAATTTCGTTCACGTTTATTCATTCCATTCTCTGTATCACATTTTGCGTTTCTAACAGTTTTACCATATGTTGGATGAACTGGTGACGAACTTCGGCTACATGATCACTTCTGTTACCAAATTAGTCATTTGTGATGATCAATTTTTAACTCACCAAAAATTTTTAATAGTAGCAGTGAACATTTTTGCATTGTCACCATTAATTAGCAAAAGCTGAACATTTGTGCGCTATCCCCAACTCTGCATGTGCAAAAGATAATTAAAAATTGAGCATGCGCACTTCACATTGATATTTTTTAACCGTAAATCGACCTTTAAAAAAAATTCATAATTCTGGCTATGTATCATTTTTGATACATATTGAAATCTATAGAGAAAAAGTATTTTATTATTTTTATTAACTCTTTTATTGAAAATATTTTTTTTAAATTTTGACAAGTTTAAATATTATTAATGTATTCGACGCAAATATTTTTGTTATGTTTATTATTACAACATGGTTTTTTGCCGGAATGATAACAACTTTGACATCTTGCACGGTTTGTTTTTGGCGAATCAATTTTTCGTTTCTTGGATGGACCTGCTTCGCCATCATCATTATTGAGGATGTTTTTGGATTGAATTTTCGAAAGTAACGTAGCAGATAATTCGTTTCTAGGGCCTTTTTTTCGTTTTTCTATGTATGGCATTGCCAATGACATTGCTAGTTCATGCAAATAGCATTTACGCTTTGTATGTTTTTGAGTAAGCATCTAATTCGGATCTATTTCGTTATATATAATACGAGGTGTGTTCAAAAAGTATCGCGAATTTTGTGTTTTTTCAAAAATTATTTATTTTTTCATGAATGTCTATTTTGTGCCCTTCAAAGTAATCCCCATGAGATATTATACACTTGTGCCAACGGGTTTTCCAATCTTCGAAGCACTTCAAAAAATCATTTTTTTGTATCTTGTTCAGCTCCTCCTTCGATGCCGTCTTTATCTCGTCAAGAGAAGCGTAACGTCGTCCTTTCATGGGCCTCTTCAGTTTAGGGAACAAGAAAAAGTCACAGGGGCCAGATCTGGGGAATACGGTGGCTGCGGCATCATTAGTGTGTTGTTTTTGGCCAAAAAGTCGCGCACAAGCAACGATGCGTGAGCAGGGGCGTTATCGTGGTGCAAAGGCCAATTTTTGTTCTTCTTTGCACATCTTCTCGGCCTTCTGAGAACATTTTGTACCACCGATAAACGTTGCTTCGGTCCAAGGTAGCTTCTCCGTATGCCACAGTCAACATTCGGAATGCATCCGCGTACTTAATTTCGTTTTTCACACAAAATTTGATACAGGTTCTTTGATCCATTTTTTTGCATAGGTAGAAATCGAAGACGATCCAAAACACGTGCAAGCAAAGCAGCTGTCAACAATTAATTGAACATTCAAAATGGCCGTGCTTGTCGGCATAAGTGAGAGACATGAGTACCAACATAACGCCACAAAAAATTCGAAATTCGAATATACGTAACCAGCGAAAATTCAAAATTCGCGATACGTTTTGAACACACCTCGTATATGCATTCAAAGCAGATATATCGATTATGTTAGAAAATACAGCCATAGTCCATCGATTATTTTTGCGTTTGCAGCTGTAGCAGCTGAGCAATTTATCAACAGTATCTACACCTCCCTTCGTTGAGTTATAATAAGAGATTATTTCAGGCAACTTTTTGGAGTCATTCGCAACATTAGGTGTGTGATGCATTGTGCTCATAACTATTGTACATTTATTTTTGTGACTAATGTATGAAACGAGACTGGTATCAGGCGTTAATGCAAAAGTTGATTCATAAAGCGCGATGTTTTTACAGAGCAAAAGTTTTGGAGGAATATACCTTTTATTTCTACGCATAGTTCCAACCATCGTCATGTATTTTTGTAACAATTTTTGTCCAAGGGAGTGTGATGAAAAAAAATTGCCCATGTTTACGTTATGTCCTTTTAGTCCATGAATTAAATCAAGAACTACTCGTTCCCCTTGATTTCTTTCGACAATACCTGCCACATTTTTGGCTGTACTTTCCATGCGTAACACGTTCGCGAATCCACAAGTAGCCAAAATTTTAAGCCATATCTCTCTGGTTTCGATGGTATGTATTGACGAAATGTACATCGATCATGAAACCCAAGAAATTGCTCATCTACAGTGACATTATCGTTTGGATTGTAGAATGTGGTAAGACTCTTAGACCACTTTTCCCAAAGGTTTCGAATTGGTGAAAATTTGTCATCGGTTCTTTGACTGCGTCGTGTAAGCACATCATCGAAACGAATAATTTTGTGAATATATAAAAATGTTATTTCAGACATGATTGAGCGAAATACTGGTCGGCCAATATTTTCATCAAATAAATCGTGCAAAGTTTCATTTCTGGATCTGAAACCACAAGGTAGATATACACGAACTTTATTTCAAAATTTTTGCCATTACCATACTCACTTGCATACACCGGCCAACAATAATATAGCTAAGTACGCATAAAATAGTTCCTCATCAATTTCGATATAGTTGGTGCCATGAAAATGTCTTCCATAGTTGAGTTGATTTGACTTTCTGTTTTTCCGACAGCATGGATATTAGATGTATATTAGAACAATTTTTCGTCATCCCTTGTCAATTTTTGTTTTGGTACAAACCGGTTTCGGCGATCCGCCATCTTCAGTGTATGTTTTCGTTCTTCGAACAAGGGATGACGAAAAATCGTTCCAATATACATCTTCCATAGTTGTAAGAACTGTCAATTATAATTGTCGATAGCGTCGAAGGAAAAAGTAATAAGAATGAATCGCGGATGTGTTTCACTCTACTTGATGCATATCTGGTTACACCTAAAAACCAACAGACTTCATTTCAAACCATCAAACAAAAATTAACTACCAACCTGGACGTAACTTGGTGACGTTTTCACCACCCAATCTACGAGCGACGTAGGGCTCACTGCGCCAATTAATTCCATCTTTTGAAACATACAATGGATCACCATCACAGTTATTGTCAAAATTATCATCCAACTCCGGTAAATCGCCTTCAGAAGAACTGCTTTCTATTTCTGCACCAGATACAGAAACATTGTCATCTTCTTCGCTTTCATCTAGTACCTCACTTAATAGCGAGAGTTAAAAACTTTGCACAAGACATTATTTTTATTGATAACCACTAATTATTTTGCAAAAACTGTGAAAACACCGCAATAACTGAAGCACAAAGAAATTTTCACAAATCGCGGTCCAAACGGTAAGCAACGCAGCAAAAACACATACGCCTACTTGTTAAATTTTTTCAAAATATGTTTTAAAATAACAGCAGCAGCAAGATAAAAAAAGTAACGAAGAATGGGGTAGATAAACTTCATTTAACGAAAGTTATGACCTCAAAAAAAGTGAAATGTATCATATTTGATACAAAGCTCGATCAACGGTTAACGGTGGCAACCGATAAAGTGAACGTAAAGGCAGATATTTTCTTCAATTCGCTATTTGCTGCATTTTAGTTTTTCAAGGTTACATACTGTGGCGAATATTTTCAAGAGATCGCGCGACCCTTCCGGGAATACGAGGAATGTCGATACATAACCCTTCGAGAATAAGAAAAGGGAACAACCAATATACTTCTGGGTGCGGAGGTTAGTACCCTGTTGGACTATAAAAGGCAGTAACCAAACAAGGAAGATTAATCAGTTTATATTGAAGTGTGGAACAGTGAACTTACTATTCGTTAATTTGTATTGCGTTTACAATAGTAAATAAAATTAGCTATTTGTTACAGTATTCGGGCGTTTGTTTACTTGACTTTACAGTGATCGAACTCAGAAAGAAACAATCGAAGAAGCATTCACGGAGAGCTTGCCACCCACTGCCGGTTTCCGATCTCCCTAAAAAAATGTTCTGAAGTATTTTCAGGTTAAGTGTCTCAGGACTTGAACATGGTACGTACGACAGGTTAGCACTTTATTCACTATAACACCGGCGGCCGCCACTTGCATAGGCATTCAACAATGAAGATGATTATTTATTTAAACACATTCCTTGTTTTTTGGTCACGCATTAAAGTGATCAGTCCCATGTTGTGAGCATTGTTTACCGGCACTAGTTTGGCATCTTCTTTTGCGAATCGGAGTGGAAGGCAGTGGATGAATGTACTCCGAGAGAGTGAATTGAAGGAAATCGTGTTCAGAGTGGTTTTCACGTAAAAACTGCAACTAACAACTTCAATTTAAACTGAAATATACATTCTATAGTAACTGATAACGTGTTATAACTGCTTTATATTCAATAATTTGGGAGTTTCAAGTCTTCACATTCAATATTGCAGTATTTAAATTTGATTGTTTTATTACTGCATACAACACACCTTGTGTGGTTTGTGTGTGTGTGCAGATTCGGAGTAAGTTGCGCTACTAGTAGACATATACTATGGTTGTGAGTTTCCTCTTACATACACATTGCGGGGTGTTCCCTGAAACGGCAAATAACCGATTTTATTATGCAGGGTTGTAAAAGTTTCTATGCCGGTAAAAAGAATATGTGTGTAAAACATTGCTTCCTTTGAAGTGTCGCTATAGTCGGATCCTTAACTAAAGAGCAAAGCCAAAATACATGGTCCAACTAACAGGTCGTAGCAGCTCGATTCAATTTAAACTGAAATTTACATTCTATAGAAACTTATAAGCTGCTATTACTGCTTTATATTCAATAGTTTGGAAGTTTTATGTCTTCACGTTCAATATTGCAGTACTTAAATTTGATTGTTTCCTTATTGCATACAACGTACCGTGGTTTGTCTATGTGTGCAGATTCATATACTATGCGTTTCAGTTGGATTAATTAATTTAAAATCATAGTATATGTCTACTACCCTGCAAAAAACGGACATACTCCGTTCCATACTCCAAAGAATACTCCTAAAGGAGTATCAGAGTACTCCAACACTTATCCTCATTCATATAAAAAAGGTGGTCCAATTTACAAGGCAATGTCCGGTGATTGGAAAATCTTACTTCGAATCTATACACGCACACAAACCACACAGGGTGCGTTGTATGCAATAATAAAACAATCAATTTTAAATTCTGTAATATTGAACGAGAAGAGATAAAAATAACTAAATATTGAATTTACTATAAAATGTAAATTTCAGTTGATTTGGTTTTGTGTTTTTCCGACAGGGTGGATACTGGATTTATATTGGAACGAATTTTCGTCAACCCTTGTCAATTTTGGTTTTGTAACAAACCGGTTTCGGCGAACCGCCATCTTCAGTGCAGAACGAAATCAAGCACTGAAGATGGCGGTTCGCCGAAACCGGTTTGTTACAAAACTAAAATTGACAAGGGATGACGAAAATTCGTTCCAATATAAATCCTGTAAATTTCAGTTTAAATTGAAGTTTTTAGTTGTAGTTTTTACTTTAAAACAACTCTGAACCCGATTTCCTTCATTACACTCTCTCGTAGTACCTTTATCCACAACCTTCCACTCCGATTCGCAAAAGAAGATGCCAAACTAGTAGGGGTGTTTACCCCCTTACAACTCTCTCTCCCAATGAAATGTCAAAATGCGCTCTCTCTGTGCAAAATGTTTTGTGTTGCCCAACGCTTTTCAGTCAAAATCATATAAAAGTTTAAGAAATGTATGCTCGCCGAACATAACAAATGTCATAAAGCTAAATGTCGTACAAGCTGTACTAATTTGTATAATAACAACGCAATCGCTATCCCACGTAAAGTTATAAAGATAACGAAATTAAACAGGTTTTATTCCAAATTTTCATTTTGTACCATCATAAAGTTAATTATTAGTAAAACGTTTTGACACATTTTTTATTTAACATTAATCGACCAATAATCAAGTTGTAAATTCTTATCGTGGACACAACAAACTTCCTCCGCCATCAATGGGTAAAGTTACTCCAGTTACAAAGCTAGCGGTATCACTTGCCAAAAATATAATCGCATCGGCAACTTCCTTGGGTTCCCCAATACGTCCTAATGCATGTAAATCCTTACAATGTTCTCTAAATTTAACTAATTGTTCCTCAGTTAAACCCATAGATTTTTGAAAATCTGTTAATATCACACCGGGGCTCACAACATTGACGCGCACTTTTTTATCTGCAAGATCGAGTGCTATGCAACGAGTCAACTGCTCGAGAGCTGCTTTTGATACGCAGTAAGCAGAAGCACTGGGAAATGCGCGTATACCGGCAACGCTTGAGACATTCACGATATTGCCTTGGGTCTTGATTAGATGTGGGGCCGCCAATTTGATCAAAATGAAAACTGCACGCAAATTGGTATTTAAAGTCCAATCTAATTGATCTACACCAATATCTAATATATTCCCCATTTTAGCGATAGCAGCATTATTGACCAAAACATCGAGTTTTCCGAATTTATCAATTGTTGTTTTTATAATACGTTCTGCATCTACCGTGACGTCAGCAGCGATGACCAATATCTCAGCATTTTTGTTTTCTGTTTTGCAAGCTGTCTCTGTAGTCTTTAACTTGTCTTGAGTTCGTCCAACGAGCACTACTTTGGATCCATGTTTGGCAAAAGCCTCTGCCGTTGCAGCTCCAATACCTGAACCTGCGCCAGTTACAATAACAACTTTTCCAACCAAGCTCATTTTAGTGTGCAAGTTTTAAATTGTATGGCGAAGAAAGAACTAAAAATATTTCGTATAAGCAGTGCGTTAAGTACTTGATATATTTCATGGTTTCAGTGCTAGCCTCTGGCACAAGTTGAGATACTATAAGCTTCAAACGATTTACTTATCGGTTTCTTTTATTCTAGCATGTCGTCAATTAAGTACAGTGCGTTGCAAAATATCAACATATTGCTCTAAACCAGTAACGGCAATCTGTATATAATGTATATAGAAACATACGAGAGAGATCGATCGAAGCAAGGGGAGATTACTGCAAAGTAAAAGACACGATATCGACACGGTACTCAAGATACACGATATTACGATAATTCGAAAACTAAAATGACGACAAACAAATTATAAAATTTTTCTGAATATCGAAAGCACTTTTACAGAAAAAGAAAGCTAATTGGCTATAGAAGAATGGCGTGGGTACTAGCATGAAGATTTCCTGTACTTAACTTTTCTACAGAATGTAAATGTTAGCTTTAATTAAAATTCTTAGGCCCGGTTTCACAATCTATACTTAAGTTTAACTTAAGTTTTAGTTAGGAAAAATCTTAGCCAAGCATAACTTAAGTTTTTACTCAAGTTTACGTTTTACAATGCATACTTAAGTTTGGAAAATATTTAATGGTGAAATACGGCAACACTGTAACGAAATGTTTTGTTTAAATATTTTTACAGCAGTCCTTGTACAAAAAACATAATATCGTGAAATTGTATTGCAAATTAAAAGTTTAGTAAATAATATACTGTGTTGAAAAAATGAAAAAAAAGATGTAATGTAATGACAATAGCAAAAAAGGAAAGGAATTTTTTAGTAAAAATCAATACAAATTTGTTATGACGAGGAAAGAACCTGAAGATTTTTTAAAAGGTAATTTTATTTGAAAAACATATTTTTGATTAAGTAACATTGTAATTTCTTGAACTGAACTATGAATTAAATTATCTAAAAAAAAATTACATACGTCTTTTATTGTGGTGGACAAGCAATTAACTTTTTACATATTCGCAAAGTAGTTATTTATCAAAAACGTTCTTGTGGAGCATCTCTAGAACGATTGTGAGGTACAGAGTACATTATTAACCGCACTCTCCAAATCTTCCTATAGTGGCGGAGCTACCACATCTCGAGTGTCACAGCAAATATTATGCAACTTAGCAGTTGCTACAATAATGCTCTCCACCTTTTTTATGTCCATACGTAATCCAACTTATAGTACATGAAACCGGCACTTCCAGACTCCATATGAGCGCTCTACGCAGTTTCGTGTGCGAATTTGAGATTCATTAAATAAGTTTTCACCAGTTTGAACCTGCGAGATTAGTGTGATAACCCTATTCGTATTTTGGTACCCGCTGTCGGCAACAACAAGTCCTTTTTCAAACTCGCCAGATTTTAGGCCAAACTGAATTCTTGAGTTTCGAAATACCATTGAATCATGCGTTGAACCAGGCCATCGAGCAACAATATCTTGTATGCGAAACTGACTGTCACAGTTCTATATCATCTTTAATTGATCTGAGGACATTCCAAGCAGTTTGTTTGTTAACTCGAAAGCGGTCGCTGAAATATTTTTCATCGTATAGTTCAAAATATTGTGGACGCTCACGAATTATTTTTGATCTCCTTAATACAATAATATTTAGCACCTCCTCAAATTGCGAGTCACTGTTTTCATCGCTACTCCAATCAAAGTCTATATTTTAATAAATTTGTTTAAATTTTCTCAACCAGATTTTCCAAATTGTATTTTGCAACATATAATCAGCTGTTTATAAAGATAAGAACAACTTAAGTCGTCAAAGTTGGAGACTTAAATTCAACTTAAGTTCAGCTTAAAAATTGTTGGTGGAAAGCAAAATCTTAAAGTATACTTAAGTTCTCCTTAAAAATGTATTGTGAAACCCGCCCTTAGTTGTAGTTTTTACTTTAAAACAACTCTGAACGCGATTTCCTTCATTACACTTTCTCGGAGTACCTTCATCATTGTTTACCCGTACTAGTTTGGCATCTTCTTTTGCAAATCGGAGTGGAAGGTAGTGGATGAAGGTACTCCGAGAGAGTGTAATGAAGGAAATCGTGTTCAGAGTGGTTTTCAAGTAAAAACTGCAACTAACAACTTCAATTTAAACTGAAATATACATTCTATAGTAACTGATAACGTGTTATAACTGCTTTATATTCAATAATTTGGGATTTCAAGTCTTCACATTCAATATTGCAGTATTTAAATTTGATTGTTTTATTACTGCATACAACACACCCTGTGTGGTTTGTGTGTGTGCAGATTCGGAGTAAGTTGCGCTACTAGTAGACATATACTATGACCTTCATCCACTACCTTCCACTCCGAATCGCAAAAGAAAATGCCAAAATAGTAGGGGTAAACAATGATTAAAACGTATGGCAACTCACTTCGTGGTCATATAACGAAACAGCTGATCGAATTTTCCGGTAATTTATCATATTTTGCAATATTAGTAATTTACTTGAAATGGTAAGTATTTTAATAAATTTTTTTTTGTTTTTGTTAACAAAGGTATTTCTTAAATATATACATATATGAGAGATAGTAAATTGATATGAGTTCAGTTGAACTATGTAGTTTAAATTTGTGAGTAATAGTTCAATAAGGTGATCCAGCTAAGATTCTTAAGAACTTGTTCAATGGATTGAACGAACTAGAAGTGCACAAATAAATTTATTCAAATAAAAAATATAATATTAGTACAAGAAGAATACTAAAATCGCCACTGTTCGGTATAAAAAAGGTCCAAGTAAAATCGAAAATTTTAAGTTGTAATGAAGCTAAATAGAAACACTTAATTTTGGAACGCACTGTACATTTGACACGCACCAGACATCAATAACACTGTGGAACAAATTCAGGTTAGCAAAAGTTAGGTCGATTCCGAGAGTGAGGGGTGAAAATAGAGGCTAAATTAGAAGACCTGTATCGCGGCGTTTGTTTATGTTAGTTCGAACTTTTTTTTAATCGACTTTCGAACTTTGCAGTCAAATGCCGATTTTCAGCATATTGTTTGTATGGTTTTTTGGCTATAACTCGTCGACTAATTGATATTTTTTCAATCTGTTAAAGCCAAATTATTACTAGAGACCTGTGCAACAATTAAAATAAAAAAAATTTGATTTATAGAATTTTTGTAGTGCTTACTAAGCAAAATGTTGGAAATTTTTTTTTTCATGCTTTTGGAACATATTTTCCACAAAACTAAGTCTTTTTTCTTTCTGTTTGATCTATAATACGCTTCTCAATTTTTCAGTGAAAAAAATATAATTTTGAAATGTTATGAAAAGTTTTAGGTAAAAAAATTAAATAAATCAAATTAATGATTTGGCGAGTTGCCGTTTAGCAGGCGGCTCTCTAAACTCTCTCTAATATCTAGGTCATCGTCATCATCATCAGAAAGGTCGATATTCTGGAATTTCATCTCTTTCTTCCCCGTCTTCCTCTTTTTCCTCGTCTTCCTCTTCTTCAAAGGTGTTTTTATACCACCCACAAATTTCAGCGAGTATTGCATCTGGAGATTTCTTTCCTCTGTACCTGAAACGAAAATAGCTTTCAATCGTTAACATGTTTAAATTGTGCACTCTGACAAAGATATTTAAAAAATCTAGTTACCTTATTTCAAATGGAAGCGCAGTTTGGTTACAACGTTCGCCAGCTGCTCATCAGACTCAGTTGGCAACTGTTGAGCGAGTTGATCAAGATGCTGATGCAAGAGATGAATTTTGTACGACATATTAACCCCAATTTCATCAAAAGGGGCCAACATGTTTGGTCAAAGTCTTGACGACTCATTAGTTTCCATATGTCGGGACCATTAACAACCCCTTCCTGAATTTTGGCGTTACTTAGTTTTAATTAATTAATTGAATTTTTTTACTTAAAACTTTTCACAACTAACATTTCAAATTTAAATTTTTTTCCGTATTTTTATCATTTCTTTTTCAATGTTTCTTCCAAACCAACACTGAAAAAATTTAGAAGAATATTATAGATCAAACAGAAAGAAAAAAGACTTTTGTGGAAAATATGTACAAAAAGCATGAAAAAAAAATTTCCAGCATTTTGCTTCATAAGCACTACAAAAATTTTATAAATCAAATTTTTTTTAAATTTAATTGTTGCACAGGTCTCTAGCAATAATTTGGCTTTAACAGATTCAAAAAATATTAATTAGTCGACGAGTTATAGCCCAAAAACCATACAAACAATATTCTGAAAATCGGCATTTGACTGCAAAGTTCGAAAGTCGATTAAAAAAAAGTTCAAAAAAGTTCGAACTAACATAAACCAACGCCGCGATACAGGTCTTCTAATTTAGCCTCTATTTTCACTCCTCACTCTCAGAATCGACCTAACTTTTGCTAACCTGAATTTGTTCCACAGTGTAATTAGTGTGCCAAAATAACAAAAGATAACAATATGTAAAAGAAAGCAAAGAACGTACTACATTGCGAATAGTGGAAAAAGCTAAACCATCAACTCGCGGTAAGTAACTAATTCACAAATGGAAAAATTTTGGGTTTATATCGCGAGTTTTAAATTTTAGCACTTTTATTTTTATTCAATATTCACCTTTTGAAGCGTTTATTTCATTTGCATAGCATGCAATTCGCAATCAGCTTATGAAATACTCCAAAGATGTAGTTTATATTTTGCAATCCCAAATCGTTTTTCACAACGAAAATGAGGAAGCCAATCCCGCGCAATGCCTCAGGGTCAATAGTGCTCGCCCCCAATTAATAAATAAATAATAGTTAAATAAATACTAAAAAAAAGGGCTCCTTATACTAAACATGTGCTCCACTCACCCCCTTTTCATCTCTAAACCAATAATAAAGTATATTAAACTTTTTGTAATTCCAACTATAATTTTTTGTGTTAATATACAATTAAGACTCAGTGAATTCGAGTATTTTACATTCAGGTACGGTGCTGAATTACCTACCATCGATTTAACAGCGGCCACTTGCATTCTTTTTTCCTTCTGAGCACCTTTGTATACGAGTAAATGTATGTACAAGTCTACATCTGGACCATGTGATCCAATCACTTGTGACAAATTTTCACAATTGCAGCCATCTTGCTGCACGAAAAATTCCCATTTACATTCTGGGTTGCCTTTTATCGAAATTATATAAATATAGTAAATTAAAATGTAAATTATACAAAAGTTTTCAATATGTTGGCTTCAGAAAATTGATTAATTTACACTATTATTTAGATCATGTACGTTTAAAACTCGAGACATTCCGGTATGTAGCAACGGTTGTCTTAAAGTTTTGGCCCTGCTTATTTACATTCTGTGATTCGAAGTCTGTTACTTTTGTCAAAACTTGACTACTATTCTCTGGGTTTGATAATCAGTGCTGACTGACCTTATGTATAAAGTAACAATTTTAAAAAAACTTCTGTTCTAAGTGTGCACGAATAAATAGGAGCCAATCTTATCTTATTGAAACATATCACTTTACTAAGCACTTGGTAGGATATGTCCGTTTGTCTTTATGCCCTTAAAGGTTTCCAACAAATATGCATCTTGTCAATTTGTCATTATTATTAAAAAACGTCGCCCTCTAGTCAGAAGCACGAATATGCGATTATTCGCAGTTTGAGTTGATAAGTTTACTGTATTAGCCATTGAAGGATCTAAGTTTGACGAAAATTCCTGGTATCATGGTCACACCAAAACCACAACATTTCATTCATTACATTCATGCTTCTGGCAAGAGGCATATTTTGATTGCACATACATATATAGTTATTTCAACTTTTGTTGGAACAGTGGCCGTTTTTTATTGTTTTTTAAATGATATTACAGAAAGCTTTCCACGATTTATACAGTGATGGTATGGACTGAAATGTTTTCATGTTGTATTTAGTTGTTATTGCAAAATGTATTACTACAAATTGCGTACTTCTTTGATTTTTCTACTACCATTGCCTCGACAAATAAAAAAAATACTCGTGGGTTTTTTTCGTTCGCAAAAGAAACCCGAACAAACTTAAAAAATGGAAGTGTCCAAAGTAAACGTCAGCAGCTAGAGAGCTAACCTAGTGATTGAATCATGCATCTGGACATAATAGCTACATATTTATAGGTCGCAGGCGTATCTAAGAAAACATTTCGGTGGGTTTTTAGATGACGTAATAAGACCCTGTGAAAAACTTACCGGAAGGATTTAGGAAACGTTGAGTTAATAAAGCTTTAGGGATACGAATTTTTGCCCGATGAGGCCCTATATCGACGATTACACCATTTAAAAATATTTTTGATAAATTTTCTATGTTGACATTTTTTTTACAAAATTATCCTATCTCAGCTGAAAACGTATTGCATTTTCGTGAGATAGACCGTTTTTAAACTTCACTCTGAGATAGGACGTTTTTGAACAAAATTTTTTTTAAATATTTCGAAAAAGGGTGATCTTTCACTCAACTTTGTCCAAGATAGTTTTGCTTATAATGGACGAACCCAAATTTTTTTTGTCCATTATAAGCAGAGTTCAGTTTAAACGAGTTTTTTCTAACTTGGAATTAGGTACATAATAATAGAGTTTCCATCTTTAGCGAGTCCATTTGAAGTGGATTATACTGTACCTACCAAATGTTTCTCTTCAAGACACCTAGTAGTACGTAGTTAGCTATAGAAACTATTTGTAGTACAAGCATTTGCCACAAGATGCCACTAGTAGTAAAAATTTGTGGTTTACTCTTTATACAGGGTGTTTTTTTTACAGGCTTGTTTTTTGAATAGAGATAAAACTGGCATTTTGTAGTCAAATCTGGCAACTCTAATGTCATTTATGTTCAGTTTGGTTTGCCATTTCATCATGAACAGGTTGACAAAAGAACAACGCTTGCAAATCGTGCAAATTTATTTCGAAAATAATGGTTCAGTTCGCGAAGTTTACCGTGAGCTCCGTCCATTTTATGGTCGACATAATCGTCCATCAGAGCAATTAATTCGGTTAACCATGGATCGTTTTCGCACTACGTTTACTCTTTGTGATAATACGCATCCGCAGAGACGTCGAACAGTGCGCACCGAAGAAACAATTGCCGCTGTAGAGCAAAGTGTTGAAGAGGACCCGAATGAATCGTTTCGACACCGTGCACAGCAATTGGAGCTTTGTCCATCAACTTTATGGAAGATTTTGCGCAAAGATCTTGGCTTGCGACCTTACAAGATCCAGCTTGTGCAAGAATTAAAGCCGCGAGACCATGCAATGCGTCGTGATTTTGGTGTATGGGCCGAAAATGAGATTGATTTCGATGCTGATTTTCATCGCAAAATTTTGTTCAGTGATGAGGCTCATTTTTGGTTGAATGGCTACGTCAACAAGCAAAATTGCCGCATTTGGAGTGAAGAGAATCCACATGAGACCCTTGAAACGCCATTACATCCACAAAAACTGACTGTTTGGTGTGCTCTATGGGCTGGTGGAGTCATTGGGCCATACTTCTTCCGCAATAATGCTGGAGAGGCAGCTACCGTTAATGGAGACCGGTATAGAGCCATGATAACCGACTATTTTGTTCCCGAATTGGATGGCATGAATGTGGATGAGTTGTGGTTCCAACAAGACGGCGCTACATGCCACACAGCGCACGTCACAATCGATTTATTGAAGGAAACATTCGATGAGCGCATAATTTCGCGGAATGGACCTGTCAATTGGCCACCAAGGTCGTGTGATTTGGCACCATTGGATTATTTTCTTTGGGGATATGTGAAGTCGCTCGTCTACACCAACAAACCAGAAACGTTAGGGGAATTGGAAGCCAACATTCGTGGCGTTATTGCCGACATACGGCCCCATATGCTCGAAAAAGTGGTTGAAAATTGGACCTGTAGAATTGGCTTTATTCGAGCCAGCCGCGGCGGCCACATGCCCGACATCATATTTAAACATTAATGGCATAAAATTATCCTTCCAATAAAGCTAAATTGATGGACCTTAAAACGATTTTCTTGTGTTTTATTTCAATTCGAAGTTCTATACCCCTAAAAAAAACACCCTTTATCTTTTAACGCAAATGAAAAATTTGGCAACTTTTGATTTTCTGCCGAAATTACCAAAATAGGTGGTAACAATATGTAACCGCGGAAAGTTAGTTGTACGTGTTCTGTAAATATTTTTGTGGGCAGAAAATGACACAAATTTTGTACACATACTAGTTCACAAGAATTAATAAGCATTTTATTGTCTATTTCGCATAACTGCCTAATCGATGGTAACGATTTTCGGTTAGTTAATCTTCCAGGTACAAAATGACCGGGTACGCTCAGAAATCTTACTGCGCCAAAACCTGCAATGTCAAAATTCTACAAAAATATTAGGCAGCTTATCTACTGCACAAATCACATACTTACATATTTTATCATTATCATATACTTATTTGATTCATGTAGGTAGCTACGGCTACCATCTGATAATTCCGCCATGGTTTTATACGATATTTTTTGTGATCGATTTACAAAAGACTACTTTACCATTTTATCAAAATCAAGGACGATTTAATTTGTTGCCTTGATATAGATAAGATATACATATGTAGATAATATTTGGGTAATTGTTTACGCCCGCTACTGAGTGCCAGGACTCATATTCCGGATCCGGACAACAATTATTTTTAGTAATTGCAAGATATTTGCTAGCAAAGTTACAAATTCTCCGTCATTTCCATGTGGTTGTTGTAGACAAAGATAAAGGGTGTACCGAAAAGTGTAGAAATGCTTTCTGCACAGAGATATTTAGGAACGCCTAGCCGGTGTTGGACCGCCTGAGGTTTATTTTTTAAATCGCAGCCGAATAATGCTAACTCAGAAAGTTGTTCTGCACAGAAAAACTATAAATCACGCCCCAGATTAGGATCGGCCTAAATTCCGAAAATAATTCAAATATCTGTTCTCCGGAGGCGCATTTTCAGTACTGTGGGTCAATTCTGGTTTTGCGTTATGCGAAGAGAAAAGTAAATGCGTCAATTCACCACAATTTTTGATTCTCGTTTTACTTAAAATTTTCGATTTGAAGTGAAGTGAAAAAGTTAACGCCAATATAAATTTGGTGCTAACGTCAGAATTTCTAAAAAATTCGAATTTTTTACAAATTGAAACGTGGAATATGAAAGGGAAAATCACAATACATGTACAAAAATATGTGTAACAAACTAAATTTTAAACAAATTTATACCGATAAAGGTTTCAGTTAAATCTGTTAAAGGACCCTTTCGCAAGTTAAATTGAGAATTAATAAAATATTTCATACACATATAAAAGTTAGGCGTGGTTACTTCTCGATTCCACGTATTTTCGAAAACAAAATTTCCTCTGCCAACTGACATTAGTATACCAATTTTGATTCTGTATTCATCTAAACACTACCTATTGAAAAAAGGTGGTAATTTTTGGTATACTCGCATCAAGGAATAGTCCTTGCTAAGTTACGGTTGCCATCGTCTATGTTTTAAACAAACCGTAGCTTCATTTTAATTGCTTTTTGAACTAAGTTTAGGTTCATTTAGACCATTTTGTGTCCATATGTTTTCCTGTTTTTGTTCAACTAAATTCGAGTGCATTCAATTCTAAATATAAAATTTTCTCAGTTTTTTTAATTTTTTTATTGTTAATTTGTTGGTGTAAATTTCTATTTCATATGGAAGTGCCTGAGCTTCATACCAAATTGTTTTTGCTTTCAGGGCATATGGGAGTGCTTTGAAAATTTTTTTTGTATTCAAATCATGTAAATTTGTATCTGTGCCTATATTTGAGGGCAAAACAAAAACAATAATGCTTCAAGTGTATAGGGCCTGCGCAGCCCTGGTTGGAAGTGATAAAAAATACTTTTTTCCTTACAATTCTATAATAAGCCAGAACAACAAAACAGTTTTCATCGCACATGTCAGAATTGCATTTTAGAGCTCAGTGAAGTTATGAAAAAAAACGTCAAGTGGTAACTAAAGTGAAAAGATTTTTTTCAATTCACTATTACGCCCAATCAGAATTTACCCTGTGGAACCGAAACGCGTCTTTTGACACCCATACCGATCGATAGTACAGAAAAATTACAACGATGTTATGGGATGACATGTTTCGAAGTCACCAACTTCTCATCAGGTCATCATGCTGAATAAAGACAAAAACACTCCCGAAGATATTGGAAGGTGTTATGCATTATCCCGTCTGTCGTGTTAATATTATCACGAACCTCCAGGGCATCCCAACTTAAAGCTTAAGCATTCGGGTTTCTTGTCTCATATCCGTAGCTCAACCTTTAAGTTGCACGTCATTACCTTTGGGCTCAGCTGGGTAACCACTCCACTGATCCAATTTGGATAGGACATAGATATGGACAACCGTAAGTGAAGAAATATGAAAATTACTTGTTAGATTTCAACAGTTCTTAATAGACGGGGGCTGACTAGTGACTTCTCACACTAAACAAGACATTGCCTGGCTTATACATATGTCAACTTCACATTCCCTTCCTAGATATCCCTAAAAGAATATTACGGTTGAACACTAGATGCCAGATTATTGTGTATACTCTCCTTTTCCCTTAGGCTTGGTATGATGGCTTCGTGGCTGAATGCGCAGAATTGATAAGCAATCTCCCGTAAAGGAATCTGTTGAGTACCATAATAGGCAGGATAGACTTCCAAATATCTAAATTATCCACATTAGAAAACTAATCGATTGAACGCGGTCCGCCCTTCCGAAGAACGGCATAGCTTTTTTGTACATACATACATATATAGTCGTAAACCAATGCAGATAAACTGAAGATATTTGATACAAACCATATGTAACCTGCACGAGTAAGGAGATGATGTTCTATATTTATAAGCGTGTATTTCATAGGATCCCATTATAGATCACAGGTAACTTGTTTTATTGAATATTTCTTGATAATAATACATGATAATACTTAGTACATACATATTATTACCATAAAAACATGCATGAGTTCATTTCATATTCCCTTAACGCGGGCACATTATATTTGCACCACCATCTACGGGTAAATTAGCGCCCGTTATAAAGCTGGCAGTATCACTGGCAAGGAAAGTAATAGCATCGGCTACTTCTTTTGTTTCTCCTGCACGACCCAGCGCATGTGTCTCCTTACAATGTTCCCTCATTTGTTTTACTTGCTCTGGAGTCACTCCAGCACGTTGTTGAAAATCTGTCACTATCACACCAGGATTTACAGAATTGACGCGCACTTTTTTATCAGCAAGATCGAGTGCTATGCATCGAGTCAACTGATCGAGAGCTGCTTTTGATACGCAATATGTAGAACAATTACGAAAAGAACGTAAGCCGACAAGACTGGAAACATTGACAATATTGCCTTGGGTTTTGATGAGATATGGTGCGGCTAGTTTGGTTAAAATGAAAACTGCACGCAAATTGGTATTTAAAAGCTTGTCCAGTTGATCAACGCCAATGTCTAGAATGTTACCCAAACCGAGCACGCCCGCATTATTTACTAATACATCCAGTTGTCCGAATTTCTCAATTGTTTTCTTTATAATGAGTTCTCCATCAACTGTGACATCGGCAATAATTGGGAATATTTCGGCTTTGCTGTTGACTGCTTTACAGGCTTTCTCAGTAGCCTTCAAATTAGTTTCATTTCTTCCTACGATCACAACTTTGGAACCAAGTTTGGCGAAGGCTTCTGCTGTTGTAGCGCCAATACCTGCACTCGCTCCAGTTATAATAACAACTTTGCCGGCTAAACTCATTTTGATGCACAAGTGTAAAATTCGACGATGAATAATGAACTAAACTGTTTTTGACGATGTAGCTTATAAAATACCGCTATTCTAGCTACCATGTTTATTGTGGATCATTGTGTGTGTGCGCGGTATGATATCATTTCGGTTTTTGCATATCACTCAAACGCAGCACCCCTGTGGGGAAGTCAGTAACTAGTGAGAATAATTTCTGGTTCAGAACTAGAGATCAAGTGGCTAATAAGAACTAGTGAGATAGTAAGTAGATTTTCAGTAGTTCGAAACCGGCAGTTGTGTAATCATTAAAATTTAATAAAATTTCGAAAAATGTTTTGTTCTTGCAACGTTCTTTAAAAAAAGTTAAACACTTGAAATCATAGTTAAAAAAATAAAAAAAAAAATGTATCAGTTTGTAGGATTCGAACCGACGCGTCACGCATGAGAGTCGAGTGTGAGAAAAGGCTACATATGTATACATTATGATTGAATGGTTTAAAATGTAGGCTCAAATTATTAGCCCTGCATAAACTAACCGTAATGGTGTGGCGGTAGTGTTGCTGGACTATCACACCGAAGGTCCAAGGTTCGAGTCCTGGGAAAGGTAACATCAAAAGTGGTTTGAAAACGTTTTTCAAAACGGGGGTCGCGACCGTGTAGACAGTCATTTGGCACAATAAGTCTCCGAGTTTAAGTTCTACCATGGAAGTCTTCTCCAAATATTGTTTTTTTAATTCCAAACTAACTACATCCAAACTGCAGAATTTGGAAATAGTTCAGAACTAGAGCAATACTAGCAATAAACGAACTACATCCCAACTGGAATTTTTAACTAGTTGACAAATAGTTGCCGATAATTCAATATACATAAGTAATTTTTTATAAGTGTAGCATGCTCGTATGGGGTAAGTCAATTTTAGTTTGTGTAGCATACTTATAGGAGTTAAGAAAAATCCGTTTGGGTAGAAAGTGGATTAGTTCTTTCTTACCCGTTGGGGTATAAATCGGTACAATTGGTCTCTCCATAGGACATGCTCAAACTAATGTTCAAACAGTTCAGCCCATACAAATTGATCAGAGCTGGCATTAGTCGTATGCTCCTTTGCGACTTATCGCGGATGCTTTCTAGACTAATTGCATTTTTTGCAGGGTATATACAACATTGGAGAGTGCTTTTGTCGTTACAAACAACAACATAGGAAAATGTGTGTGAGTACAGCAGAGTGCGCCTATATTTTTTTAAAGAAATAATATTTACCTGTGGAGTAAAATTTTATCGAACTTCGATTGGAAAAGTTGGCTGTGCCATAACTTATACTAGGAAAAAGCTTAATTCGCTCCACTCCAACCAACCAACCACCCAACCAGGCCGTTGTGTTACGTCTACGTACGTGCACGCGGCAACGTTAGTTATGTAGGTGCAATTTACGTTAACTTCCCCTGCGAGTAAGGGGATGAGATTATAACTCCGATAGATATGCCTGTAGAAAAAGATGACTAAAATCCACAACGTCAAGCTTCGTTGGGGCTAAACAAATCGGTCCCCCGATAGTCGCGCTAATAGAGAAAGCGCACCGGATCCATAACCGTCAAAGCACTGTCCACACCGGTAGCATTCTCCTAAACCTTCGAACAGTGTTTTTGCTGTAACGCAAACAAAGATGCGTAACCAATATCTAGGATTGCAGCATAGAGAGGGAGCCTTGTTGTTTGTAACAACAACGAAGGTTTGGGGGAGTGGTGTCTAAACTGGCAGTCCTTAAAGGTAATGAAGTGCAACTCGATGGTTAATCTAAGGATATGATGCCTCTAGCCTTTCATTACCCATCCTTATCCTTCCTTACGGAATTCCTTACGGAAGGAGGGGTGGCATGACCTAGAAGGTTTCACTGGTCATAATTCGCTACCACGACAGTCGGGCAGTACCGCAAGGCAGTACCGGAGCGTGCCGGGTTCAAATCCGGCCAAGGACTGTTAATTCGACAAAACTCCCCAAAACCTTTCAGGAGTGTTTTTGTCGTTACCACAACAACAACAACATCGGTATGCCTACCTAGGGCATATTCTAAACCCTTAAAAAACAGTGGGTGGTCCGAGCTGTGCTGACCTATGGCTCTGTAGCGTGGTGCAAAACTCTTTGGAACTACAGCTACTGCAGCTTTGGATCTAAACTTGCACTTGCTTCCAACTTATATGTACATAGTATATACTCTGTAAGTCTGAGTGCTGGATGTTGTAAGGGCATCTCCAATCGGGTACAATTAGCACCGAAACATACTATTATCTTCACAAACTGAATTTTGAGAGCAGTGCTTCCAAATAGAAATGATTGAAAGATTAGCATGATTGCTTTTGATAGCGAAGTTCAAATCTACACTGACGTCTCAAAGAGAAAATTGGGAAGTAACCACACAAGAAATAGGTATACTCTAACACTATCGCCGAACGTTTAAAAGAACTAGAGTTCGCCCAGTGGTTGAAATTCAACCAATAAACTTTATTTTATTTTGTTGCTGTAGGTATGTTTTATCCGCCTTTTTTTCTTCCTTTCTATGTTGTTCCTTTCCTCTAACATATTTTTATTTTCCTTGATTTCTTTTTTTACTCTCTTATTTTATTTTTTACTTTCCTCAAACTTCTTTTCCTTTCCCTTCCCTTCCTTTTATTTTCTTTCTTTCCCCTTCGTTTTCTTACCTTTCCTTTAATTCCCTTCCCCTTCCCTTCCTTTCATTTCCTTACCGTTCCTTTCTTTCCTTTAATTTTCCTTCCTTTCAATTCTTTTCCTTTCCTCTATTTTCCTTTAATTTTCTTCGGTGTTTAATACTCTTTATGAGTAATCATGTATTTTATTTTTGTAAACCCTGTTTCTAGGTATCAGCAATGAAGTTTACATATTTGCTCATATTTGAAATTGCGTGTTTATGTCTCCAACAAAGCAACTTTTCGTGCTCTCAGGAGAGCAGCTGACACTGGGCATCGTAGCCAGTAATCAATACAATAACAACAACTAAAGCAAAAATGCATGACACAACAGAGTATCTATAGTGCGAATACTTATTTTTCATTGGTCCACTACCAACTCTTCGAACTCACAGTGAGAGCCGACCACACGAATAACACAAAAACATGCATGGCAAGTCTACTCACACTACTACGGCTCTTAATTTTTTCCTACAAAGCAACTCCTCGGCCATGCTCACGATTCAGCATAGTACACAAAAAGCAAGTACACACACACACAGCGTGTCTATAGTGTGAATAAGTGAATGTGTAGTGGTGTGACTTTTATGTTAAGTTTTTTATATTAAAATGATTTTTAGAATTTTTTTTATTTACGGATAAAAGTACACCTCAAAATTTCCTTGCTATACATATATAATTTGTATACCTTAGAATTATAGTTTAGCAGAAAACGGTTATACATTGCATTCATCTTGTCTATTTATATATAAGATACCACTATCTGTGCAGTATCATGAGCCACTTGACCACCTACCTATTATTGCGTACGTGACGTTTAACATTTGCAAATTTATGTATAGGTGAATTCTGTAATCAGTATCTGGTCACTAATAGAGACATTTTGTGGTCAATTTCAATATTGATACAATTTGATATTCAGTAAGCTGTCTGACATCTCTAGTTTCAAAAAAAGAGTCACTAATTTGTGAGGTGGTTTTAAGCAGGTCACAAACAGAAACATATTGGGCTAAAAGTTAAATTAACAAAACAAATAAAAAATAAAAATAAGAAATTATCCGCGATCCTGGGTTCGAACCTGCCTCTCACAAGCTGTATTCGAGACGCGCTATCGCGTTATGTACTTGTATACAGACCATTGCCATTGTTTAGCCGTACTAGTTTGGCATCTTCTTTTGCGAATCGGAGTGGCAGGTAGTGGATGAAGGTACTCCGAGAGAGTGTAATGAAGGAAATCGCGTTCAGAGTTGTTTTAAAGTAAAAACTGCAACTAAAAACTTCAATTTAAACTGAAATTTACATTCTGCAGGAACTGATGAGGTGTTATAACTGCTTTATAATCAATAATTTGGCAGTTTCAAGTCTTCATGATCAATATTGCAGTATTTAAATTTGATTGTTTTATTACTGCATACAACGCACCCTGTGTTGTTTGTATGTGTGTGCAGATTCGGAGTAAGTTGCGCTACCCTGTAAAAAACGATGAAGCATCAGAGTACGCCAACACTTATCCTCATTCATATTAAAAAGGTGGTACAATTTACATAGCTATGTCCGGTGATTGGATCACCTAATCCTACTCGGAGTACCATTTACTTTGCTTCCGAAGAGTCTATAGAGCACCTACGTTGGAACACTTTGAAAATGCTGCCAAAAGATTACTCTATAGAGTATTCTAGACAAAAGCACTCTCGCTTTGCTGTTGAATACTCCATAGAGTAATCCCATGGGAGTACTCTCGCGTAGGTGGTCTATAGAGTATTCAAAATCAAAGAAACGGAGTACTCCGAGATGGATTAGGTGATCCAATCACCGGACATTGCCATGTAAATTGGACCACCTTTTTTATATGAATGAGGATATGTGTTGGAGTACTCTGATACTCCTTTAGAAGTATTCTTTGGAGTATGAAACGGAGTATTTCCGTATTTTGCAGGGTACTAGTAGACATATACTATGCCATTGCTTACCCCTAATATGATGTACTATGATACAGATCTGTCGATGCGGTCAAATGCTGTAGTTTCATTAGAGACAATTTTTGTGACTTTAGATGATTTCGGTATTCTATAGGAGAAAATCACAAAAAGTTCACCAATAATATGTGGTGAAAACACACTTGCCTACCTCTCAAGTACAGCATTTTACAGCGTCTGTGCATATCGCGATAACCTAGCTAGTAAGCGTCTCGAGTACAAAGTGTGAGACGCAGATTCGAACCCAGGATCTCCCACAAATAATTTTTTTATTTTTTGTTAATTAAATATTATTTTTTTAAATATATACATAAATGTTTCTACACCAAATTGTATTATTTTTTTAACTTCTTTAATTTTTAACCCAATATTTTACTGTTTGTGGCCTAGAAGTAGCTGACAAATTATTGACTCTTTTTTTGAGACTAGAGATGTCAGACAGCTTACTGAATACTAAATAGTATCAATATTGAAATTGCAAATGTCTTTATTAGTGACTAGATACTGCTTACAGAATTCACCTATTAGTGACTTGAGATGAGAGAGACTTACACAATACAGCTATTAAATTGTCAAATCTTGACAATATCACGAAATATTAGATCAGCCCGGTCTCTTGAATGACAAGTGCTCTTCCCACGAGACACACAAAAGTTCTTTAAGAAAAATTCAATGACTTAAGAAAGATTTCAGAATAAAGTAGCCAAATAACAAAATCAATTTTACTGCCTTATATCGACTGCTGAGGGAAAGATCGCCCTTTTTCAAAAAATTTTGAAAAACGCCCTGTATCAAAATATGTTTGAACAGCACTCTATTTCAGAGATCGATTCAAAAACGCCCTATCTCAGCTAAAAATGTGTTGTATTTTCGTTCAGATAGGGCGCTTTTGAAACCAAATTTTTATATTGGGCGTTTATGGAAAACATTTTTGAAATAGGGCGTTCTTGAATGAAATTCTGAGATAGGGCGTTTTTGAAAAATATCGATATGCAGCACGTTGAAACTTTTTGCTTTAGTTTAAAAACAATTTTAAGATTTTGTTAGGGCTATTTTCGCGACTGCGTGCTAAAATGTATGTCTTATTTTAACGAAATTTGGTTTTCTCTAGTGCTCGTTAGCGTTTTCCCGTCGACAAATTTTACAGCCAGCCAATCCAACCTTTAAAATTTGTCGGTTCGATTGGTGCCTTAACCAAAAAAACATAGTAATTTCATGAAAAGTAATACAATGTAAAATATTGCTAATAATTTACACAGCTAATAAATCACTTCATCAAAATGCATCGAAAACGAAAACTAAAATTTCCACAACGTTAATAAAATCACCATCTCCAAAATTTATAGCCTATGAATATGGCAGAAAACCAAAAGCCGATTTACTAATTATGGTAAGGTTATGTCGTTATCGTTATGGTATGGAGGTAATAATCAATTTAATTGATTTCCATAAGGTTGGATGGGTACGGCTATGGCGTGATTAACTGCGCTCTTATACATGAAGAAAATCATTAGAGTACCTAAATGACTGCTCGAATAACTAGGTTTAAAACTTGAAGTTGTCATGCCATCTTTTTCAAATGTAGGCGTGGTTATTACACGATTTTGGATAAAAAGTACTTGGTATTCAGTTCCTCGCCAAAAATACTATGCTCTATGACAGAGGATTGAGCTGTTATAATAACCAGCAGCAAATGTAAGTGGACGTTTGAAAACTGTTGGTAATGCTTTCGCTATCCCTGTACCTGCCGCTAAAATACTTAAATTCACTGGTTTATAACGGGCGCTAATTTACCCACCGATGGTGGCAGATATGCTATGTGTGCACGATAACTATAGATATATGAATTGAATCGCGAAAATTTAAAAATTAATCTTTCTGTATTATTATCTTAAGTATTATGACGTAAAAATAAAAATTTGATAAGTTTATTCTTACGTACGTGACGTTTAACATACGCAAAATTTCAATTGATTGTCAAAACGTGAAACGATGTGTATCTTTAGATTCAGTGTACAATCGCAAAATCAAACATCATTTCACAACAGAATCTCAAAGTACCCCCCTCTCCAACGATAAGATTATGTTTACCTTACACTTAATCAATACTGATACTACGACAGTGTTGGATACATATCGAACTTTGTTGAAATATTCCCAGATTGATGATTTCGAATTTGTTACTTTTAAACCCTAAAATTATATCAGCTGTTTGCAAGCAATAAAGAGTTACCAGATTTTGTGATAAAATATCGAGTTGTCAGGAAGAACTTATACAAGGTACCCGATTCTTTAAAGTATTCATACCGAAGTAAGAGGAGGCCATTGATATCCACAAAAATATTGCAATTTCCGCTTTTTCACCTTCAAAAATCTTGTTTGTAAACGCGATTTCTCTCATTTTCACTGGGTGTACTCTGTACAACCGTGAACTGCCTTGTACCAAGTTTTAGTCCACTTAAATGTGGGCGGTGCCGCTCCCATTTTCCGAAACTTCGCAAAAATCATTAATATCAGTTCAAGAGTTATTAAATTTTATGTTTTTGAAAACTTACGATAGCGAAAACACCAACCCACAATTGACTAACGACTTTGATTTTGGTCATTGTTTACCCGTACTAGTTTGGAATCTTCTTTTGCGAATCGGAGTGGAAGGCAGTGGATCAATGTAGTAATGAGAGAGTGTAATGAAGGAAATCGCGTTCAGAGTTGGTTTGAAGTAAAAACTGCAACTAAGAACTACCATTTAAACTGAAATATACATTCTATAGCAACTGATAACGTGTTATAACTGCTTTATATTTAATAATTTGGGTGTTTCATGTCTTCATGTTCAATATTGCAGTATGTAAATTTGGCTGTTTTATTATTGAATACAACGCACCCTGTGTGGTTTGTGTGTGTGTAGACATATACGGGGTGTTTTTTTTACAGGTTTGTTTTTCGAATAAAGATAAAACTGGCATTTTGTGGTCAAATCTGGCAACTCTAATGTCATTTATGTTCAGTTTGGTTTGCCATTTCATCATGAACAGGTTGACAAAAGAACAACGCTTGTAAATCGTGCAAATTTATTTCGAAAATAATGGTTCAGTTCGCGAAGTTTACCGTGAGCTCCGTCCATTTTATGGTCGACATAATCGTCCATCAGAGCAATTAATTCGGTTAACCATGGATCGTTTTCGCACTACGTTTACTCTATGTGATAATACGCATCCGCAGAGACGTCGAACAGTGCGCACCGAAGAAACAATTGCCGCTGTAGAGCAAAGTGTTGAAGAGGACCCGAATGAATCGATTCGCCACCGTGCACAGCAATTGGAGCTTTGTCCATCAACTTTATGGAAGATTTTGCGCAAAGATCTTGGCTTGCGACCTTACAAGATCCAGCTTGTGCAAGAATTAAAGCCGCGAGACCATGCAATGCGTCGTGATTTTGGTGTATGGGCCGAAAATGAGATTGATTTCGATGCTGATTTTCATCGCAAAATTTTGTTCAGTGATGAGGCTCATTTTTGGTTGAATGGCTACGTCAACAAGCAAAATTGCCGCATTTGGAGTGAAGAGAATCCACATGAGACCCTTGAAACGCCATTACATCCACAAAAACTGACTGTTTGGTGTGCTCTATGGGCTGGTGGAGTCATTGGGCCATACTTCTTCCGCAATAATGCTGGAGAGGCAGCTACCGTTAATGGAGACCGGTATAGAGCCATGATAACCGACTATTTTGTTCCCGAATTCGATGGCATGAATGTGGATGAGTTGTGGTTCCAACAAGACGGCGCTACATGCCACACAGCGCACGTCACAATCGATTTATTGAAGGAAACATTCGATGAGCGCATAATTTCGCGGAATGGACCTGTCAATTGGCCACCAAGGTCGTGTGATTTGACACCATTGGATTATTTTCTTTGGGGATATGTGAAGTCGCTCGTCTACACCAACAAACCAGAAACGTTAGGGGAATTGGAAGCCAACATTCGTGGCGTTATTGCCGACATACGGCCCCATATGCTCGAAAAAGTGGTTGAAAATTGGACCTGTAGAATTGGCTTTATTCGAGCCAGCCGCGGCGGCCACATGCCCGAAATCATATTTAAACATTAATGGCATAAAATTATCCTTCCAATAAAGCCAAATTGATGGACCTTAAAACGATTTTCTTGTATTTTATTTCAATTCAAAGTTCTATACCCCTAAAAAAACACCCTTTACAAGGTGGCGCAAAAGTAAGCTTCCGATGTTCAGCATATCGGTTGTGGCACGTGCAGTGTGTGCTGTTGCACCGTCTTGTTGGAACCACATGTTTTCCAATCCCAATTCATCAAATTGCGGCAAAAAGAACTTGTTGATCATTGCTCTGTAGCGCTCACCATTCACAGTAACCGTTTGGCCCCGACCGATTATTGGTCAAATAAATAGTCAGCAATATTCCGCGTTCTGGAGCAGTGTAGCGTAACATTGTTTATTAACGTGTATTTCGCATGTGTTTACTACACAGGATTACTTTTGCGTACAAGGTACCCGATTCTTTAAAGTATTCATACCGAAGTAAGAGGAGGCCATTGATATCCACAAAAATATTGCAATTTCTGCTTGTTCACCTTCAAAAATCTTGTTTGTAAACGCGATTTCTCTCATTTTCACTGGGTGTACTCTGCACAACCGTAAACTGCCTTGTACCAAGTTTCGTCGTTCTAGTTTAAAAGTAGTCCACTTAAATGTGGGCGGTGCCGCCCCCATTTTCCGAAACTCACTATCTCGCTTTGGTGTTGAATACCCCATAGAGTAATCCTGTAGGAGCACTTTGAGGTACTCTCACGTAGATACTTTGAGGAGTATTCAAAAGCGAAGAAACGGAGTACTCCGAGATGGATTAGGTGATAGAATCACCGGACATTGCCATGTAAATTGGACCACCTTTTTTTATATGAATGAGGATAAGTGTTGGACATAGTATATGTCTACTAGTAGCAACTTACTCCGAATCTGCACACACACACAAACCACACTGGGTGGGTTGTATGCAATAATAAAACAATCAAATTAAAATACTGCAATATTGAACGTAAAAACATAAGCCTAACAATTTACTGAATATAAAGCAGTTCTAACACCTTATCAGTTACTAAAGAGTGTGAGTTTTAGTTTAAATTCAAGTTTTTAGTTGTAGTTTTACTTTAAAACAACTCTAAACGCGATTTCCTTCATTCCACTCTCTCGGAGTACCTTCATCCACTACCTGCCACTTCGAGTCGCAAAAGAAGATACCAAACTAGTAGACATTGTTTACCCATACACATATACTATGCTAGATGGGGTAAACAATAATGAGCCCAGCAAAAATCGAGTGACCGAAAATAACGTCCAACAACAAAAATTCCCCTTTCTTCCTTTAGACACAACACATACATATAAAAATATGCTTTACTTACAAGTGCGAGCAGTATGGACAATCACATAATTAGGTACAATATGAAGTGGAACGGTCAAAAGATTGCCCGATGCTCATAAGAATTTTACTCAAGATTTTACGCTGTTTCGTGGGCACAGTGCGCATAGTTTTACCAGTAAATTTACTAGTATGTTTTCTGCTGGGAAGGTACTCCGAGAGAGTGTAATGAAGGAAATCATGTTCAGGGTTGTTTTAAAGATTGAATTACAACTAAACACTTTTATTTAAACCGAAATTTACACTTTATAGTAACTGATAATTGATGTATATTATATTAATGCGTTTAATGCGAAATCTATACAAAACCTACAATATGAACACTACGCGTGCTAATCATAGCGCACCAGCGACATCTGTTTTTGAAAAATTTGGTTTATTAAAAGGTAGTGTGTCCATACTAAATATAAGAAACAAGCAAAAAAAGGTTTAAATCGTTGTTGCTTGAATACATGGGAGGGATTACCTACAAAGCTTAGATCAATTGTCTTTTCTAATGTCTAGTTTCTAGTTTTTATTCTTAAAAAAGTAGATTTGATATCTTTCTCATAGTTATACTTCCAATTTTTCCTGTATTAGAATAGTAGTTTATTGCTAAGGCGTCATAGTTGAAGTCTAACTCTTCGGCAAATGAGTTGAATATTTTTGTGCCCTGGGATGTAATGTACTGTTTAGGTTGCTTTTTATACCTTTCATGAACATGAAATGGTATTATAACTTTGGTATGAGAAGAAGAGATAGACCCACCAATAAATATACCGAAATGATCAGGGCGATGAGCTGAGTCGATTTAGCCATGTCCGTCTGTCTGTTTGTACGCAAACTAGTCCCTCAGTTTTTGAGATATCTTGATGAAATTTGGTGTGGAGCCGCCATTTTGCATGAGATTAATCATTTGTCGGAATCAGCAAGATCGGAACAACATAACATGTAGCTCCCATACAATCGATAGTTTCGATAAATGGGGTTTCAGATAAGTATCTTTAAATTATCAGTTTTGCCGAATTTTTACTAATTGTGAGTAAGGATCGGACACTTAAAACCGTGATGCGTATTCATGAAAGGTATAAAGTCTTCGGTACAGTCGAAGACAGCCTTTTCTTTACTTGTTTCTATTAATTACAGTAGGTTATGTACCATACTGTTATTACAGTCCGAGCTGTTTAGTGCTATGGCGCCTGATTTGCTGTCCGTTAAAATCGCTATATTTTGGTAGTTAAGGGTTGTGCAAATTCGATCGACTTTAAAAATGCCCATAGTTCTGCTGACATCGATGACATGGTTCGATTAGTGTAGAATGCCTTGGATGTGTCGGTCCTTGCATGAGCCATCTCTTTTGGTTTTTTGGACTCTTCATTTGTTTATTTTATTTTTAAATATCTAATGGTTTATGGTATCGTTCGCTTCTTATTATTTGCTGAAACTGTGAAAAAGGCTATATCAATGGTGATCTTTTTAGTTTTTGGTTGGTTAATTTTTTATCGGTTCTATGTTCATTAATGTGTCATTAAATTCATTAAATGTCTATGTATAGCTGGTTTTGAAATTATTGTTTTGTTTGAGAAGAATTTCGGATGATGGTAGGATGTAAGCGAGTGTTGTAATTAGTTACTTGGCCGTGGCCAGACTTAGTCTATGTTCGGTAGGTAGTTCTGCTGCCAGATGGTAAATGATATGATTTGGTGTTGATTTTCAAGTCCAGGTTTGTGCATATGTTTGTAAATTCATCTAGTTTTGATTTTAACTGCGATTTGGCTGTGTCAAACGACTTACTTATTGAGATTAAAAGGTCAATTCTGTTCGTAACCGGTAATTTTGTACCTGGAATATTATCTAACCGAAATTGCAATGCAGTTCGTGTAACAAAATTTGCTATATTTTCTGTCCACAAAAATATTTATAAAACAAGTGTAATTTTTCGCGGTAACGCGACGTAACTACCTATTTTGATTCCCTTTTTTTGTTTAGAAATTTCCATGTTTAGGTTCTTTTGTGCTTCAGCTAGGTTTCTAAGATTATCTGCTGTTCGTCGTTTTTCGTATTTGGTTCTCAGATTATTTCGGTGTCTATATCGTTTGTCGATCTCATTGTTCCACCATTTTTTGGTAGGTATTTATTTTTGTTATCTATTGTTGTTGGTAGTATTTTGAATTACTCTGCTAGCGTCTTCAAATGTACATCGAAAGTTATATTTTCTAGTATACGAGGTGTGTTCAAAAAGTATCGCGAATTTTGAATTTTCGCTGTTTTGGATCGTCTTCGATTTTTACCTGTTTTTTTACCAAAATTGCTCAATTGTGACCAAAAACAGCATCGCATGAACATTGCTAATGAGATGTTAAACTCTGTCCGCGACGACCCAAATTTGCTCCAGAGGGTCATAACTGGTGACGAATCGTGGGTTTATGGTTATGACGTGGAAACCAAAGCTCAATCATCTCAATGGACGCTGCCGCACGAACCAAGACCGAAAAAAGCGCGCCAAGTTCGGTCGAATGTGAAAGTTTTGCTGACAGTTTTCTTCGATTGCAGGGGCGTGGTGCATCATGAGTTCTTGCCACAGGGAAGAACGGTCAATAAGGAATATTACCTGCAAGTTATGCGCAATTTGCGCGAAGCAATCCGCCAGAAACGCCCGGTTTTGTGGAAGAACAAAAATTGGCGTTTGCACCACGATAACGCCCCTGCTCACGCATCGTTGCTTGTGCGCGACTTTTTGGCCAAAAACAACACACTAATAATGCCGCAGCCACCGTATTCCCCAGATCTGGGCCCCTGTGACTTTTTCTTGTTCCCTAAACTGAAGAGGCCCATGAAAGGACGACGTTACGCTTCTCTTGACGAGATAAAGACGGCATCGAAGAAGGAGCTGAACAAGATAAAAAAAAATGATTATTTGAAGTGCTTCGAAGATTGGAAAAACCGTTAGCACAAGTGTATAATATCTCATGGGGATTACTTTGAAGGGGACAAAATAGATATTCATGAATAAATAAATACTTTTTGAAAAAACACAAAATTCGCGATACTTTTTGAGCACACCTCGTACTGCCTTTTGCGTCTGTTATTGGACTGCTGTTGTACTATTGTTCTTTAGCCATATTTCGCTTAAAATTGCAATGTCTATGTTATTATTTACAAGTGAAAGTTCAAGTAATTCTTTATTGTTTGGTTTCCTCAAACTTTGAATATTGTATTGGAGGACCGTCATATTATTTGTTTTGTAATTTCCAGATGTCTGTATTAACGTTAATTTGCTGTATATTGTCTACTATACTTTCAATAAACTCTATTTGATTTTTATCGTTTTTGTTAATTTGATTGTATGCTAGGTAGTTTGTAACTAACTGGTTCATTTTACCATTTAGCTCATCTTGTTTTTATAACTTGGGCATTGTTGGTTGTATCAGAATCTGCAGTTATATGGCCGCTCTTTTTAGGTCTAAATTCTTTGATGCGTGTTCTGCTGCTGCTTCTGCTCCTGATTCCTGAGATGCGCATGTCCCCTGCCGTGTCGATCCATGTTCGTTGGTATATACTCCGCTTGTTTATCTGGAACTTTTATTTCCCACTTTTTGAATAAGTTTATTTAATTCCAATTCTGTGGTTTTTAGTTTTAAAATGTTAGTTTAAATATACTTACCAAATTTTAATTTGATCAAATATCGGCTTGAGAAAATTTTTGTGCGTTGATTTCACATTTTTTCAAATATTTATGTTGTTGGTGTTGTTGTTAACGGTGCTTCGCCCTGCCCAATGGGCTCGATCACTCCAAATTGTCGTCAGGCTCTTCTAACGGAAGTCCGAGGAAACGCGCAGTTTCCACAGGATTGGACCAGAGTGATGTAGGTGTTAGAAGAGTGGGTTCAACTGAACAGGAGAAGAGATGTATGGTATTATGAGGGGACATACCACATGCAGGGCATGTGTTTGGTATGTTGGGGTTCAGTCTGGATAAGTAAGAGTTTAACCTATTTCAATATCTAGAGCGAAGTTGTGCTAGTATGACTCTAGTCTCCCTCGGAAGTACACGCTCCTCTTCTGCCAATTCAGGTGGTTGAGTATTAATAACGGGATTCACAGGCCAAGATCTAAGAGATCTGTCTACCGACTCGGTGTGGAGGTCATTTAGAGCCCGTCTATGGTTCCGCAGATCAAACGGCAAAGAGATATGCTGCCGGATCTCATCGTAATGCTTACGGAGATGTCTCCTTATGTCTCTGGGGGGCGGTGCTACATCCAAAAGATGTCGGTTTGGATGACTAGGTTTATGACAGTTCAGAAGTAACTGTCTACTCAAGAGTTCCGCGTGCTCTTGAACATTGAGCAATTTTGCCTCTTGATGGAGGTGAGACTCAGATGACATAGGTAGGCATCCCGTAGCAGTTCTGATGGCGGTGTTTTGGCAGACTTGCAATTTCCTCCAGTTGGTGTCAGAAAGATTGGGCGACCATATAGGCGCAGCATAGTCAATAACTGGTCGGCCAATAGCCTTATATGTAGCAAACGATGTTTCTTTGTCTTTCCCCCAAGTACTGCCGGCCAGTGATCTTATTGCGGCTCTGTACCTTTGAGGCTATTGCGGTGGCATGACCAGCGAAGGTGAGGCCGTTGTCAAAAGTCACACCCAAGATTTTTGGGTGGTTGGCAGTAGGTAGAGGTACTTCGTCTACGTGGACATTTAACTCTTGCCCCATCTGCGCATTCCATGTAGTAAACAGGGTCGGTGAAGAAGCTGGAAAGGTAATGGAGGTAACTGTTGATTCTAATACAGAGTTCGTCAATGGAGGGACGCTTGCCCGAAGCCATTATCGTGCAGTCGTCAGCGTAGGAAACAATGGAGACTCCCTCTGGTGGGGGGGGGGGGGGAGTCTCGAAATATAGAAATTAAACAAAAGGGGAGAGAGAACACCACCTTGCGGCACCCCTTGTTTTATTCTTCTTATATTTATATTTTCCTTTAGCTACGTCCACAGCTGATTAATGGACAGTGCTGCCATATGCGTGAAAACAGTGCGTGGTCTTTTTATAGGTTAGTTAGCATCAACGTAACGTAACGTGGCAGTTGGAAGATTTTTGCGATAACGGTAAAGTTTGCAGCTGGTAAATAATCCTACTCGGTTATATTTTCTACTAGAAGAATTGTGGTTTAGAATTTGGCTCGGATCAGCAAACGAAACGAAACGAACATGTAGTTCGACTGGGACTGGCCTAGGTTAGGTTAGGTTAGGTTAAGGTGGCTGCCTCTCTGCATCGCCGAGAGGCGCACTTAGGCCAAATGGCCCATTGTGATACCACTGAATGGGTTGCGACCCTTCCTCCTTTGTTAAACATTTTTAAAAGTCGAACCACCCTGTCCGCTTAATAAAGCGCAGAATGTCTCCGATTTCGGCAGAGCCCAGCTCCGTTAAACTAGCGAATAGGCACTTGTTTAGGCACTCCAAACGGGTCCTGGCAAGTGCAGGGCAGCTGCAGAGGAAGTGTTCAACACTTTCTATTTCCTCCTCGTCCCTACAGCTGCGACAGAAGTCATTTGCAGGGGCCCCCATGCGCTCAGCATGTATTCCCATTAGACAATGTCCGGTGAGTACCCCGATCAAGGGGGCTAGGAAGGATCGTTTTAGATTGAGTATGGACTCGGTCCGTTTCCTACATATGCAGGGCCACGTTTGCCTGGACACCTCACATGTCGTCTCCCTAGTCCATCTAGAATTAGTTTTTTCTTCGAATTCGCGTAGGAGCCAGAGCTTGGTCGTGGCAAGAGGGGTGGAGATACTCCTTGTTTGGTTCACCTCTGATTGCTCTGTGGCCTTCCTTGCCAGCTCGTCAGCAGTACAGTTTCCAGGTATGTCCCTGTGCCCAGGGACCCATATCACTGCTGTGAGGCACTTTGAGGCCAGTTCATTCAGCGATCGCCTGCAGTCGAGTGCTACCTTCGAAGCAGTGTTGCTACTCTGAAGGGCTTTGATCGCTGCCTGGCTGTCGCTGTAAATAGACACTGATGTGCAGTTTTTCGAGAGCAGCCAGCGCGCAGCCTCCTTTATGGCTGTAAGTTCAGCCTGGAATACGCTGCAGTGGCTAGGTAGTCTGACGCCTAGGAAGAGTGAAAGTTCCTCCGAGTAGACGCCGCAACCCACCTTGCCGTTGAGCTTAGAGCCGTCTGTAAAAATGGAGGTTGATTGTGGGTGTAGAATGTGCACGTCCTCCCATTCGTGCCTCGTAGGGATTCTGGTGGAGAACCTGTTGTTTGGCTCATAGCCGGTAGGCGTAGTGTAGTCTACCACCTTCAGATTTTTGGGTATGGTCTTCATGGTCTGGGACTGGCCTAAGTGGAAGCTTAAACGGGTGGATCGTATCCTATGAGAACTCTCCACTAGCTTTCGACACGATTACGGGGAGGTGGCTCTACAGTTAGCATCGGTAGTGAGTTAACACAGTTAAGTCAACCTGATACAGCTACTTTAAACCCACTGAAGCTTTTGTGGGGTGTATTCTATATGGCGTGTAAGTTTCTGCGGTGCTCCACCACGGGGATGCGCCTGTCATTTTGGGCTTTTGAAGCTGATGGGTAGGTAACTTGATGCGACGAAAGCTTAGAGACTATTTTCGTTGTGCGGACTGCCCAACTGTAATGGCTCACCTACTTTCGACTGTCGCTTACGCTCAGGGGCGCTATCACCACGAACGGCCGCTCAACACTCCTATCCCCTTCGAAATAGGAGGGACATTAGCATTGTCGAGCGTCAGTCCACCGCTTTCTCTGCCAGCTCATGTATAACCCATTTCATAAGTTTACTTAGAACCGGCTGTCGTGATCAAGTGCGCACTTGGGGTTAGACGGGGCTTACCTCACCTTTACAACAATATTTTAGACCCAGACCCATACTTTCTTAATAAATAAGATCCGATTTATTTTCACCAAAAAAAGAAATATTTAATTTCCAGTATGTATGTGTGGAAAGATATATGTATGTATGTATGTATGCAAATTGTGAATGTATGTTTGTAAATCCAGACCTTAGCAAATTATTGAAGCAAAAAGACGATTTAGTCTTTTATGTTGCTGTTGCCTTTGCCTTCGGTTTGGGTTGTCTCGGTTGTAAACGTACACGGAATCCCTCCTCGCGTTTTAATATGATATCGGCTTGCAGTTTAAAGTCGTCCTCATTCAAATCCGAAAAGACGCGGTAATTTCTAAGAATCGTGGACAAGAGTATCTTCAGCTTGAGCATGGCATACTTGCGACCTGAGCAATGGAATTAAAAATTTATTGCACAAAAATCAGATTTGCTTTTTCTCATCAAATGGCCACTTACCAACACAACTTCGCGGACCCGCCGAGAATGGCACAAAAGCATAATAATGTCTGTTAGCTTGACGTTCCGGCAAAAAGTTGTCGGGATCAAATACATTGGGATTTGCATAGACTTTTGGATTGCGATGCAATTTAACTGTGGCCACAGTAACGGTGGCGCCACGCGGTATAACATATGGACCCGATGCCAACTTTAAGTCTTCCTGGAGCTCACGTGCTATCAACGGCACGGGTGGGTACATGCGCAAAGTTTCCATCAAACAACGTTCCATATATTTCATTTCTAGCGTATCTTGAAATGTGGCTGGTCTATCTGAGTTGCCGAATATTTCATCTAATTCGGCAATCACACGATCTTGTATTTGTTGATGTATGCCCATGAGTGAGAGAAAGAATGAGGAACCAGCTGCGGTGGTATCGTGTCCCTCAAACATAATGGTATCGACTTGTTCTTTGATTTCGGTGTCAGTGAGTAGTGCGCCATTTTGTGCGCTCTCCAACAATAGATCGAGAAAGGCCAAACGTTTCTTTTCACCCACATCATTCTCCTCTACATCCAGATCATCTTTCAAGCCATCTGATTGTCCGAACGATAAACCCTGAACGGATGTTTCTTTTGCTTTTGCGTCGGGGTTTGTTATTGCTCCAGCGGCAGTCGAAGTTGAGGGTATTGGTGTACCTGGTGGTGTAATTTGTTTGGCCGTCACTTCGTATTGCGCCAATGAACCACGTGCTCCTTTAACAAATGCCGCTTTTTTGTATTTGATCACTCGAGTTGTGAGCCCATGTATGATGCTCAATAGTTTGGCTTGTTCCTGATAGTACTTGGAAAGCGTGAAGATGAATTCACTGCGTAGGAAGAGACTCCGCGAACGTAAATGTAGAATATCGCACATCTTCATGACGGCTAAAGCATACTCATAACCGGATTTATCTTGAGCCTTTTTCGAAACACCCATGGCCGTCTCTGTAATGAGAGTTGGGAAAGTGAAAAATTATTTCGAGAATCTGAAATCTCTATAAAATTAGCTATAGCTTAACTCTCGTATGAACTGTGATACTTAAGCTGGTAACAGAGCCACAAAGGTTGATTCTAACTCTCACAGGACTCCACTATAGACACGTATTTCCCTTGTTCATACCAGGTTATATACGCGTTGTTCTTGTTGTTATCGCAAAACTCTCCCAGCAGGTTAACAAGAGCTACCACAGCGGTCGCCGACCTTAAGGCCGTTCCTTCCGAAGACACCCGCTGTGGGCAAAGAAGACAATACCCAAGGTCGCAGCATCATGACTCAATTGTAGACTACAAGGGTGACTTGAAAGGTTCATGCAACTGCAACGGTCTAACTGTGAATATAGTGGAGCTTACTGGTTTCAGAAGTCGACACGGTATCTCGCGCAAAAATACAAAATCCATCTATACCAAAAATACTAGGGAGTCAATATCATCTGCCAAATCTTGGCACAGGGGAAGCATTTCTTCAACTTATAGAGAGATTCTTTGCTACCCTTCGCAATCCAAAAATCTTCTTACAAAGAGAAAGGAGCTATACAAACTCATCGCCCCCAGCTAGAAAGGCGTACAGGGAATGTCCACCTTTCGAGACGACAAATTTCCATAGACAGCTACTGGGAAGAGTTCTAATGGGGAAAATTAAAAGTCCACTCTCCACAAACTATTCGACGACTACATTTAGCAGACCTCCCAATAAACTGCGGTACTATAACATACTCAACTCTTACCCAGATTTTACTCTGACTTACATAACCTACCAGCGACTTATTCCATGCTCTCTCAAGCTAACTTATCCAACAACCCTCTTCCTATAGTGTGATCTTGCCAAAAGTTCATATTTTCTCTTCTTCTGGTTAGTTGGCCTTGAGTGCTACGATGCTGCCCACGAGCACACACATACAAAGCATGAGCAGACGCACTCAAACCCCTTTCCATTCATCTGGGATGTGATTTGCAAACACGTTTTTCGAGATCCCCACTATTCACACAAATTCAACCTTCTGAGTCAACCCTGAACCTCAATTCATAAATGTTGACGTGTTTACGTATGTCGGGCATATAGATTTTCGTGTACTACTTACTTCCATGTACCACATTCACTTGAATGGCTTTCTGACCTCGTGCACATTAATTACCCTTTAAATGATTCGCGACGTAGACATTACAAGAATCGTAACATTCATATCAAGCTCTCTGGTACATACATCCATAGCTAAGGTCATGAACGTAGTGAGGCTAGTATGAAGGGCGGGGTAGGATTTTGGGTTTGCGCTAGGACTTTTGTGATAGAACTTTTGTCCGCAAGATACACCAAATCTTGTGTTCTGATTTCTCTAGCCTGGATAAAGAAGAGAAGAAAGTGAGTTTTGCTGTAAATAACTTCGTCACAATAACTTGTCACAACAAGTGCTATAAAGATTTTAATCCCTGATCGTACCGAATTCATGGACGGTGCCGTGAAAATATGGGATGTTCTTTTGAGTATTCGAGATACAAGTTTTCCGAAAGATTTATGGTCCTTTTCGCAAAGCCAAGGGCGCGTATCGAAGGATATTTTACGATGTGTTTACATTTGAGGTGTCTGCTCACCCATCCAGATTTTGCATAAAAGTCTTTAAATGCACTACACCAACTCTTCACCCCATGCTAACAAAGCACTTTTGACTTGGAATATTGCTATGCTAACATGTTGTTGCTCTGGTAATCGCAAAACATCTCCCGAAGGTTTCATGAGATTTACGGACATGTTCGGTCCTTTACTATCACCGTCTGGTACCAGTCAGACTTTCACGGGAACAATGTGAGCCTTCGGATCGAAGATTTAAGTAACGTCTTATGATAGGCATTCATTACCGCGGGTATATATTAAGCCTCTTGAACAGCTGGACCTATTCGCACATAGTTAAATTCGGTTGTACGAATGTAGATGTGTCGTCCAACGAATGGAGTCTCGATTTCCTAATCTTCATCGCTATGTATCAGTGAGTAGAAGTTTTGTGTTCAGTTAAGGTTAGGAAACAGTTAAACAAATATTTGCTTAGTCTATGTTGGGGCAGTAACCCTATCCCCCATTTCTACAACCATGTGTACGACTATATCTAGCCACATCATTCAACGCATAAGCCCTCAATGTTTTGTCAACAAAAAGCTCAGCATTGGCTTATGAAGATCATTTTAATTACAACAAATACATACAAACACATGTACATTATATGTAAGTATGTATAAATATGTACAAACTTAACATGGAAAAATTTGCCAAATGCATTGTTGCACTACAAAATAAAAACAAAACATACATTCGTACAATTATAATCAAAGCGAGGTGTGCGAAACCGGTCATCAAACCGCAACGTCGATTATTCAATTAACGAAAAGCCAGAAGAAAGCTCGAAAGATATGGCGAAAAGGAAACAAAATACCGCAAAGACCAGCGTTTCCCCGCGAACTTACAACATCCTAAGAGTAAAGTCGCAAAGCTAACTGATGCCAGTTTTATGTAGAGTAAATTTGAGTCTTTAGCCATCCACCCATCTGTCGATCCATTTCTTCTTCCGTCCTTCTATAGCTCCATTTGTGCCACAAGATTGTAAATCAACCAAAAGCAAATAGTTGAAGCAAGTATGCAATGGAACGTGATGCTATGTGCTGCATTAAACTAGACCTCATCTTTACAGCTAAAGCACTGGCAGCCACCTGACGCACAAACAACTTGCCGGCTATTTGCTCAGGAAAATACAATGAGGCAGACAATTTGTTGCTGAGGAAAAACAATTACACTGCAAATGGCTACTGGAGCTTCTGCATAAACTCATGCATACTTGAGAAGTAAATCAAGAAGATTGGCTAAGTCAAACGTAACGTTTTAAATAAGCAATCAAGGGGATGTCCTACTTAATGGAAAGTGAGAAATCGAAAACTTTTTGATTTGCAAACTTGAGCTTGTCACTCATTGAGTTCGTAAAGAAGTTATATAAAATGTAGTTGATTGCACGTGTGTTGTCCAGTGTAAATAAAATCTTTAGATGGGATCCGTTGATTGTCCGATTTTCAATGAACTTTTTTATTACTGTGGCTCCATTTAGTGCTGGAGATTAATTTTGAACGATGGTAAGTGGAAGAAAACATGACTTCATTGGGTTCAAAGTGCATATAACAGAAGTGGTGCTGGAAAAGAGAACCAAAGTATGCATTCACGAGCTGCCGACGCAACAAAAAAAGCACATCTCCTTTGTACAAAGCATAAATCCTGTAGAGTTTCTTCAGATTAAATTCTGATATCCGATATATTAAATCAGTTCATGGAAATTAAGTACTTGTTTGCTTTGTGGTCCTAATCCAATCTCCGTTGGCAAGTATGAAGCACCTCATTAGTGTTACATGTAGTGGGTACTATACTTGTCTTCCCAATTAGCGGCGCCTGTAACATCAAAGATAGATTTGGGGTTTTTAGTTTAATGAAAGGGTTAGTTCACTTCCAGTTCGTTCAGTCGTAGTAAGAATAATAAATAATAATAATAATAATAATAAGAGTTTAACTACTTACTATTGCATGTCAATTACTAATCTTGAAAAATATGATAAATTATAAGATTTTGCGAAATTAGCCGATAGCTCGATCAGCTGTTTAGCCATATGACAACGAAGTGAGTTGCCATACGTTTTAAACAACTGGCATAAATTTTCTCTTGTCCGGCTTGCCACCGAGAAGTATAGTTTACTTTATTGAACGACCTAGCGAACTATTTCGTTGAGATATTTAGCTCAATAGTTCTTTAGGTCAAAACCTACTCAGGAAGGCTTGGGACAGCTGTTTGATCCGTGACAACTCATCTGATACTGAGACATCAGAATTCTGATAACATTCCTATACGTCTTTATCTTAGACCTGAGTATCAGATAAGTTGGCTCTGCTCAAGCAGCTGTCTGGATGTGTTGGTGCGCATCAGGATTGTACGTTAGGGCTTTTTTCTCTTACTAGAGTTCGCCCAGTGGTTGAAATTCAACCAATAAACTTTATTTTATTTTATTTTATTTTTTTTTCTCTAACATATTTTTATTTTCCTTGATTTCTTTTTTTACTCTCTTATTTTATTTTTTACTTTCCTCAAACTTCTTTTCCTTTCCCTTCCCTTCCTTTTGTTTTCTTGCTTTCCCCTTCGTTTTCTTACCTTTCCTTTAGTTCCCGTTTCCTTCCCTTACCATTCCTTTCTTTCCTTCCTTTCCCATCCTTTCCATTCCCTTCCCTTTCCTTCCTTTCCTTTCCTTTAATTTTCCTTCCTTTCAATTCTTTTCCCTTCCTCTATTTTCCTTTAATTTTCTTCGGTGTTTAATACTCTTTATGAGTAATCATTTATTTTATTTTTGTAAACCCTGTTTGTAGGTATCAGCAATGAATTTTACATATTTGCTCATATTTTACATTGCTTGTGTAATGTATCCAACAAAGCAACTTTTCGTGCTCTCAGGAGAGCAGCTGACACTGGGCATCGTAGCCAGTAATCAATACAATAACAACAACTAAAGCAAAAATGCATGACACAACAGAGTATCTATAGTGCGAATACTTATTTTTCATTGGTCCACTACCAACTCTTCGCACTCACAGTGAGAGCCGACCACACGAATAACACAAAAACATGCATGGCAAGTCTACTCACACTACTACGGCTCTTAATTTTTTCCTACAAAGCAGCTCCTCGGCCATGCTCACGATTCAGCATAGTACACAAAAAGCAAGTACACACACACACAGCGTGTCTATAGTGTGAATAAGTGAATGTGTAGTGGTGTGACTTTTATGTTAAATTTTTTATATTAAAATGATTTTTTAAATTTTTTTTATTTACGGGTAAAAGTATACCTCAAAATTTCTTATCTATACATATATAATTTGTATACCTTAGAATTATAGTTTAGCAGAAAACGGTTCTACATTGCATTCATCTTGTCTATTTATATATAAGATTCTTATGCTGAAATTGATCACAAACTTGAATAATGTACGAGGTGTGTTCAAAAAGTATCGCGAATTTTGTGTTTTTTCAAAAATTATTTATTTATTCATGAATATCTATTTTGTCCCCTTCAAAGTAATCCCCATGAGATATTATACACTTGTGCCAACGGTTTTTCCAATCTTCGAAGCACTTCAAAAAATCATTTTTTTGTATCTTGTTCAGCTCCTCCTTCGATGCCGTCTTTATCTCGTCAAGAGAAGCGTAACGTCGTCCTTTCATGGGCCTCTTCAGTTTAGGGAACAAGAAAAAGTCACAGGGGGCCAGATCTGGGGAATACGGTGGCTGCGGCATCATTAGTGTGTTGTTTTTGGCCAAAAAGTCGCGCACAAGCAACGATGCGTGAGCAGAGGCGTTATCGTGGTGCAAAAGCCAATTTTTGTTTTTCCACAAATCCGGGCGTTTCTGGCGGATTGCTTCGCGCAAATTGCGCATAACTTGCAGGTAATATTCCTTATTGACCGTTCTTCCCTGTGGCAAGAACTCATGATGCACCACGCCCCTGCAATCGAAGAAAACTGTCAGCAAAACTTTCACATTCGACCGAACTTGGCGCGCTTTTTTCGGTCTTGGTTCGTGCGGCAGCTTCCATTGAGATGATTGAGCTTTGGTTTCCACGTCATAACCATAAACCCACCATTCGTCACCAGTAATGACCCTCTGGAGCAAATTTGGGTCGTCGTGGACAGAGTTTAACATCTCATTAGCAATGTTCATGCGATGCTGTTTTTGGTCACAATTGAGCAATTTTGGTACGAATTTCGCGTAAAAATCGAAGACGATCCAAAACACGTGCAAGCAAAGCAGCTGTCAACAATTAACTGAACATTCAAAATGGCCGAGCTTGTCGGCATAAGTGAGAGACATGAGTACCAACATAACGCCACAAAAAATTCGAAATTCGAATATACGTAACCAGCGAAAACTCAAAATTCGCGATACTTTTTGAAGACACCTCGTATATTGAAGTGCCTGACAATCTGAAATGTGTTTGCTTCTCTTATACTCACAAAGCTTTTTTGTAAGTTATTCTCTGCAGGCACATGCTCAACACCAACTTTTAAGCACATCAAATTAAGCGAAATAAAAGTTTAAATTTTTAACCACTCTTCTTTTCTATTCGTTACTTTTACTTGTCTTTGATCTACGAGAAGAGTTGAATAGCCTGCTTTAACCTCACATTACCAATTCGCATTTCTATTTTGATACTTCCTTGTAAGGAGTATGACTTGGCACACCCAAAAGACCTAATCAATATGCAAAAGAAGTATTTAAGAGTTAATAGAAATTCTGTGCATATTCCTATTTTACTATGAAAACTTTGTCTTCCTTCAACTTGCAACCTGCACACGCACCAAGAGTGCAGGGGTCTAACTTTGCAAGAAGACAAATTCTGAATATTAGCAAGAATTATATTGACAACAGTGATGAATTTGATCGACAGCGCCAATAAGACGCCACGAATGATTTTGCTATTATTGTTGTTGTTGTCATCATTATTATACCTCTGGCTGCTCACATATGTACTTTCCAACTACCTTGGCGATGGCCACAGTGGGCAAATATTGAGTATTAACTCTTGTAGTGACACCGTCACAGTTTTTGAATAAGTTTTAAAAGTTATACTGCTTGAGGGGTTGGATTGGAAGCTTATTTTGAAAATTACTAAATGGACGGTATCTTTATGAAAATATTTAAAAAACGAAGTTACCCTTTTGTTTGATAGCTTTTTTTTTTGGAATAAATACTTTTTTTGGAACTACAGAATTTTTTTTATAAACAGTGATTTTATTAAAACAGGTGATTTCTTGGAATTCGGCAATTTTATTAAGAGCCAATCACTACTCTTGGAGCAATATTAATGGATACATTTTGCAATTAACTCTGACAAACCGACTTAAAAAACCACGGTCACCCATTAGATAGAGATTTTTTTGGAAAGTGATTTTTTTTTGGAACCAGTGATTTTTTGGAACTGGTGATTTTTGTTGGAAAAGTGGCTTTTGTAAGAACCAGTCACTTCTTTTGAATCATTCAAAAGCGTTTCTGAGCAATCAAATGAGAAATACAATCCCCGACGTACAAATATCACGTTCTTTAATTTTGTCATCATCGCTCCGAATCAGGTACAGTAGCGAAAGAAGTTGGGATGAGCTTTGAAGTATTTGAGCAAGAACTTACACATTTCTCTAAAATTTCGGTTCTTTCGATTCTGGCCCACTATGCAGCACAAAAGAAATTTAGTTGTGGGAAAGAAATCAAAACTGGTTGGTGCGGCATATTTTGCTTTGCTGTTGGCACGTAAAGGGTGTTTTTTTAGGGGTATAGAACTTCGAATTGAAATAAAACACAAGAAAATCGTTTTAAGGTCCATCAATTTGGCTTTATTGGAAGGATAATTTTATACCATTAATGTTTAAATATGATTTTGGGCATGTGGCCGCCGCGGCTGGCTCGAATAAAGCCAATTCTACAGGTCCAATTTTCAACCACTTTTTCGAGCATATGGGGCCGTATGTCGGCAATAACGCCACGAATGTTGGCTTCCAATTCCCCTAACGTTTCTGGTTTGTTGGTGTAGACGAGCGACTTCACATATCCCCAAAGAAAATAATCCAATGGTGTCAAATCACACGACCTTGGTGGCCAATTGACAGGTCCATTCCGCGAAATTATGCGCTCATCGAATGTTTCCTTCAATAAATCGATTGTGACGTGCGCTGTGTGGCATGTAGCGCCGTCTTGTTGGAACCACAACTCATCCACATTCATGCCATCCAATTCGGGAACAAAATAGTCGGTTATCATGGCTCTATACCGGTCTCCATTAACGGTAGCTGCCTCTCCAGCATTATTGCGGAAGAAGTATGGCCCAATGACTCCACCAGCCCATAGAGCACACCAAACAGTCAGTTTTTGTGGATGTAATGGCGTTTCAAGGGTCTCATGTGGATTCTCTTCACTCCAAATGCGGCAATTTTGCTTGTTGACGTAGCCATTCAACCAAAAATGAGCCTCATCACTGAACAAAATTTTGCGATGAAAATCAGCGTCGAAATCAATCTCATTTTCGGCCCATACACCAAAATCACGACGCATTGCATGGTCTCGCGGCTTTAATTCTTGCACAAGCTGGATCTTGTAAGGTCGCAAGCCAAGATCTTTGCGCAAAATCTTCCATAAAGTTGATGGACAAAGCTCCAATTGCTGTGCACGGTGGCGAATCGATTCATTCGGGTCCTCTTCAACACTTTGCTCTACAGCGGCAATTGTTTCTTCGGTGCCCACTGTTCGACGTCTCTGCGGATGCGTATTATCACATAGAGTAAACGTAGTGCGAAAACGATCCATGGTTAACCGAATTAATTGCTCTGATGGACGATTATGTCGACCATAAAATGGACGGAGCTCACGGTAAACTTCGCGAACTGAACCATTATTTTCGAAATAAATTTGCACGATTTGCAAGCGTTGTTCTTTTGTCAACCTGTTCATGATGAAATGGCAAACCAAACTGAACATAAATGACATTAGAGTTGCCAGATTTGACCACAAAATGCCAGTTTTATCTCTATTCGAAAAACAAACCTGTAAAAAAAACACCCTGTACATGCGGCCGGCGGTTGTTTGCATGTTAAACCATGCGCTGCCGTTTGAAAAGAAATAATCACAGACCCGTCTTAAGTAAATAGCAAACTAATGCATTGTTATATAATTCACTTTCCTACGTACGTACATATGTAACTTCACCAAATATCCATACGCATACTAAATGCAATTGATTACCTGTAAGTATTTATTATATTAATAATATATAATTTTTATATTTCCAAACAAGCTCAAAAGTTTGGTTTTGGCGTAGGGAAAGGACTGTTAACATTAGATATGGAAATATTCTTATTTCTCCATTTAAAATCAATCATTATTTTTTTAACTGAAATCAAGCTTCACAGTTTATTTATTTGTTAGGCATTTCACCAATTAGTAAAACACAATATGCCATATAATATAATGTATTGAATACTACCTTTTGTCATACAAATATATATCTTTTTATTTCTTTCCCTTTTTAGTGTTTTAGCAAAAACTTTGGCAATTTTTTGATTAATTTTTGATGTCAGATATGAAAGAAAATACGTGTGCTGCCATGTGTTAAATTTTTAGGTGTACTTTCAAAATGAACTCCAATGGTTTTCAAACTGAAATCAAACTTTGGAAAACAATGTACAATCTCTAATGGGGAAATATTTCGGAAAAGACTTTGAAAATCTACAACTGTGCTATGTCTAGTTGACCTTCAAAATAAGCAAATAAAAAAATAAAACGGAAAAATATCATCTAACTACATCTTCACATGAAAATTATAATGCAACGCATGTATTTAGGAAATTATTGTTTCTATAACAATTGGGCTGACATAACTCAATAAATAGTTAACAAATAAAAATCACGTCAGCAAACACTTTCGTTTTGCTTAGGCCCAGTTATGAACGCTTATTTAGTGAGTCGCATTGGCACATTGACAAATTTTCAGTTACGTGAAGGCGAATATTATAAATCGTATGAGTACGGACGCAATATTTTATATGACCAGTGACATCAATAGAGTTAATTGCAATGTCATTAACACATTTTTTAATGATCAACAAATTTTTCGTTTTGTATTTTACAACAGAATAAATATGGCAATAATAGGCAATTTTTGAATACTTGCAAAGGCGATAACTCACACACTCATTATTTTAGTGACGTTCTCCTGAGCGCAATTAAAAAGCTGAGTAAGTAAACTAGCAGCAGAGAACGAATTTAACAGTTATTTTCTACACTCACGAAAAGTCGTATGACTTTCAACCCTTCCAACAATTCAATTTATCTGATTCCTTTTACACAGTAAATAAATAACTCCAAAAAAATTAAAATTAACAAATTAAAGAACAGCTGGGGTCGAATTACATTATACGTTCCGTGATCGAAAGCGAATTTTTGAATCACAATATCTCTAAGCCCATGATTCGGAATGGCGGCATACGTGAGCAATTGGCTAGAAGTATAGGGTGTTTTTTTTACAGGTTTGTTTTTCGAATAGAGATAAAACTGGCATTTTGTGGTCAAATCTGGCAACTCTAATGTCATTTATGTTCAGTTTGGTTTGCCATTTCATCATGAACAGGTTGACAAAAGAACAACGCTTGCAAATTGTGCAAATTTATTTCGAAAATAATGGTTCAGTTCGCGAAGTTTACCGTGAGCTCCGTCCATTTTATGGTCGACATAATCGTCCATCAGAGCAATTAATTCGGTTAACCATGGATCGTTTTCGCACTACGTTTACTCTATGTGATAATACGCATCCGCAGAGACGTCGAACAGTGCGCACCGAAGAAACAATTGCCGCTGTAGAGCAAAGTGTTGAAGAGGACCCGAATGAATCGATTCGCCACCGTGCACAGCAATTGGAGCTTTGTCCATCAACTTTATAGAAGATTTTGCGCAAAGATCTTGGCTTGCGACCTTACAAGATCCAGCTTGTGCAAGAATTAAAGCCGCGAGACCATGCAATGCGTCGTGATTTTGGTGTATGGGCCGAAAATGAGATTGATTTCGATGCTGATTTTCATCGCAAAATTTTGTTCAGTGATGAGGCTCATTTTTGGTTGAATGGCTACGTCAACAAGCAAAATTGCCGCATTTGGAGTGAAGAGAATCCACATGAGACCCTTGAAACGCCATTACATCCACAAAAACTGACTGTTTGGTGTGCTCTATGGGCTGGTGGAGTCATTGGGCCATACTTCTTCCGCAATAATGCTGGAGAGGCAGCTACCGTTAATGGAGACCGGTATAGAGCCATGATAACCGACTATTTTGTTCCCGAATTGGATGGCATGAATGTGGATGAGTTGTGGTTCCAACAAGACGGCGCTACATGCCACACAGCGCACGTCACAATCGATTTATTGAAGGAAACATTCGATGAGCGCATAATTTCGCGGAATGGACCTTTCAATTGGCCACCAAGGTCGTGTGATTTGACACCATTGGATTATTTTCTTTGGGGATATGTGAAGTCGCTCGTCTACACCAACAAACCAGAAACGTTAGGGGAATTGGAAGCCAACATTCGTGGCGTTATTGCCGACATACGGCCCCATATGCTCGAAAAAGTGGTTGAAAATTGGACCTGTAGAATTGGCTTTATTCGAGCCAGCCGCGGCGGCCACATGCCCGAAATCATATTTAAACATTAATGGCATAAAATTATCCTTCCAATAAAGCCAAATTGATGGACCTTAAAACGATTTTCTTGTGTTTTATTTCAATTCAAAGTTCTATACCCCTAAAAAAAACACCCTTTACCAGTAAGTTCAATTATGCAATTATGCATTATTACTCTTTTAAAAAGTTGAACAGTTTCAAAGTTATTGTGAGTTAAAAAACGGTTTACGATCACGGAACGTGTGGTAATTCCGCCCGTGACAGACAAAAATAGAAACATTTCTATTTCGTATGTGCATTTTTCTGACTTGCACTAAAGGAAATTTTAATTTGCCTTTACACGTTATGTTGGTTTTCAAACGTAAAATGTGACATATACACATGACAAAGGCCTTTAAGAAGTTTAAATGCGATTTGAACACTACAAAGCAATGAGGAATATATAGATCCAATGATTTGAATTTTTTGAAATTTTCAATAGAAGTCAAATATAAAATTTTAAATCTGAAATTTTTAAGTAAAAAACTAAGTTAAAATTCGAATTTAAATTTTTAAATCAAAAATAAAATGTAAGTCAAGGCTGGAAGCTAAAAATAAATATAAATATTTTACTTTTTTAAGTCAAAAATAAAAAATAAAAATAAATGGGAACATTTTACATTTTTAGATCAAAGTTAAAAGTTGACCTTTTAAAGTCAAGTCAATTGGTTATTTTTGTAAATAATTTATTGTTTTTATAACTTACTTCGACATTAATAGTTTGCAGAGAAAGTAGAAGAAAATATGGGAACACTTCGTATACGGAACGAAGGAGATTACTATTAAAAGTCGAGCCAAGGGTTTTGTTTTGGTTGTCATATAGAAACGCGCTGCCATCGAAGTGAATGTTGACGTTAATAGGGCTTAAGTGGATTTAGTCGGTGACAGTATTAAATTACACTATGTAAAAAAGCTGCAGGGATCAGGAAGACTAATTAATTTTGGAAAAAAGCTCAACAACATTGGGACCTGTTGCGCTGTTGCTTGGCAAGGCAGCGGACCGCTCTTCAATGTATTCACTACGCTAGGAAAAGGATATCGATTGATAAAGATCTATAGAAACCAGGAAATAAGGGTTATGTTGCCTAGCTTACACATTTGGAAATAAAATATGGAGACATACTGAAGATAAGCGTTAAATCTCTCACAGCTGAGGTGTTTCAACATCATGATGGAGAATGGGTACCCATGGATTTCGAGGCTTTGCTTGTCTTGATAGCTTTTTCGACTGCCATGGTGGCCGTGGTAAGAAGTGCATTGCTCATATCCTATTTTTGGCTGTCTTGTTCTGCAGTCGAAGGATGCAAAAAACTTGCAACAGATACCTTGTCTTTGTGTTTTGTTGGGTTGTAAAGGCATTGTACTGTCTACTATCCTTGAGGTCTAACCGATTTGATATCACCACATCCAATCTTGAATCCTTTTCTCTCTGGTGCATGCCTCGTGCATGCCAACTGTCATATATTTACTGTTTATATTCTCACATAAAATCGATTGATACCAATACTACTCAATGAGGATTTGTCATATTCCTGGGATTAACTTGGTTGAGGAACAATAGCTTGGTTCGGAATTATTTGTTTGAGAATAATCAAGTACGATATCTTGTGAGTTTACATCGGAACGTGGACATTAAAGAATGAATCTAGCATCTAAATGAAATCCCAATAAGCATTTTTGTTGGAAATACATTTGCAACTTATTTGCGATCAAATCCGTTTTCCAATTTCCAACATTAATTTTTGACTTGAGATCAATTGGAGAAACAGTCCATTCTCCAGCAACGGAAAAAAACACTTGAAAAAAATCTTGGATTCCAACTTGAATTCCATCAATATTTTCCAACTTAAATCAAATTTCACATTTTTCTTTTTGTTGGGCATTTCATTAATATATATATTTTTATTTATTTCTTTCTTTTAATGTTTTGGCAATTTTTCGTTCACTTTCGTGTTTTGATGTTCGATATGACAGAAAATACGGGTGCTGCTATGTGTAAAAATTGCAGGTGCACTTTCAAAATGAACTCCAATGGCTGTCAAACTAAAAACTAATCTTGGAAAAAATTTTTAACCTAATGTGGAGAAACATGTTGGAAATAACTTTAAAAATATACTTATAGATGTTTCTTAAACATCGAAAAAAGTTGGATTTATGCTTTTTGGGCCGACACGTGGCTTCGACACCTCTCTAAAATGCAGTTTTCACAGCTGTTTGGAGTATTAAGATCTTTTTTTCTTTAAGATTTTTGTTGTGACCTTATCACTCGCTTATTATTGATCCAGATGATATAAATTTTGTTTATTTAGGAAAATCAAATTCCTTCAAATTTAAAAAAAATTAAGAAAATTAATAACGTGTGTAAATTTAACAGCGTCAAAATAATGAGCACCATTTACGGTGTTGCCAGTTGTTTGCTTTGTGTTGGATAAAGTCCAGTATTCAAATCTAAAGAAAATGTGAATCACTAAAACTTCAATTGCTTGGTAAAATATGGGCATCAAAGGAAGGTACTCAGTAGCTATTTTTTATTGTTCCCTCAAAACCGAAAGTGAATGATTCCGAACTCCGATACATAGCCAAGCAGTTTTAACCTAAAATCCAATAAAATTTGATATGCAAGATTGGTCAAAGAGCTTTACTATAGGAAAACGTCCATAAAAATTGCCTAGTCCCGCTGATTTCATATGAATAAGTACTATTATATATACTTATATATACAGGGTGGCGCAAAAGTCATCCTCCTATCAGAAAATGCTATAAATTTTGCGATTGGCCCCTAAAGTCAGTTCTGTTTTGACATTTGTGTAGTAAACACATGCGAAATACACTTTAATAAACAATGTTACGCTACACTGCTCCAGAACGCGGAATATTGCTGACTATTTATTTGACCAATAATCGGTCGGGACCAAACGGTTACTGTGAATGGTGAGCGCTACAGAGCAATGATCAATGAGTTCTTTTTGCCGCAACTTGATGAATTGGGATTGGAAAACATGTGGTTCCAACAAGACGGTGCAACAGCACACACTGCACGTGCCACAACCGATATGCTGAACATCGGAAGCTTACTTTTGCGCCACCTTGTATGCAATAAATATTTATGTGTGTACATACATATATAGACATGAATTCATAATGGATTTCGTGCTATTTTTAACTCAATCTCCACTTATGAATGAATCAAATACATTTAGCGGTATATATGAACATGATGCGACCGCCATGGTTTAGTGGATAGTGTACCCGCTTTAAACGCTAATGGTTCTAGGTTCGTAAGCCACTACAAATTATTAACGTCAAACATGCATCTAAAAGAGCTACCCCACGTGCTTGGACAGAGTGGGTTTCTGCAATGAAAATACTTAAATTCATTGAAAAAATTTATATCGCAGCTTGAGAAGCTCGGCCTAGATCTAAATCAAAAGTTATGCTTGCTCTAAATTATTATTATTATAAATATGATATTTGTAAACTTATTAAAATGGTCTAGTAGAATGTCTACAAATAGAGCACAATGTGTGTGTGTGTGACGAACTCTGACATGAGCTTTTGTATATCTAGTTAGTGGCATAATTCTTATAGAGAAATACAAATCTCAGCAGTGCCCCAAAATACAAGTTAAACTAAACGAAAACTGTCTTCTCTCGATACACCTTTTACATTATAGATTTAAATATCGATAATGTATGGTTCCATCTATGGTTAACTTACCCAATAATATCTCCACGGTCGCCTCGCTCATATAGTCATGACAATCAAATGTTTTACCACCCTCAGAGCGCAATTTGTGCACAACATTCCGCGAGTTCACGTTAAACAAATCAATGAAACTCTTCAAAACATTTAAATGAAATGTTGGGGCTATTAGTTTACGATGAGCACGCCATTTAGCACCTGTAAGAGGATATTGGAAAATGAGTTATATTTTTGAGTTTTGTCTATATTTTTAGTATAAAGAGCGCTAAAGTGGTGTGAGTCTGATATGTGATTCCTGAATTGCGCCATAAAATGACGAATATTTAAAACCCTGGTGGGCAATATCAATAGCTGCATCAGGATTTATGACATTGAACATATTTTTCCTTCTATGGGATGGATAAAGAAGCTAAGTAGGCAACTGAGAAGTAAAGCTCTCTCTCGACGAACAATAATAACGTTATATTAATATTTCACCATAACTGTCCTGATGTATGACTCGGAAACATGGACAGTGTCGAGAGAAGTTTGGATGGCCAGAGGATGACCTCACCTTGTGTTTCCATTTAGGCAGTTAAGCGTCGATGAATGAATGATTGAATGAACCATTTTTTAATTATGGGAATTTCCTACGGGGTGTGTTCTATGTCACACAGTCAAGCCGTGAAATAATGCAACGAATAGCCTCACTTTACATTTGCGTCTGCATGTATAGACTATAAAAAAGGTGCGCAACCCACGCACATTAGTATTTAGTGGTAGCGACTAAAACGATTTCTACAAATCACTACATACAGTTGTGTTCAATATAATAGTAGTAAAATTAAATTGTATATCGTTCGATGAAATAAGAAGAAGCTGAGATTTTAATAATTTTCATTTAAAATATAGCGAATTCCATAACAGAAGCACATAACGAAATTTTAAAGTTTACACGAAGTTGAGGAAAGGTAATTAAACTTTTAAAACTTTACATACAAATTTCAATATCTTTGGGCTGAGTTTTTAGAAAATGTTTGAGTATACAGTTTCATAGCTCATTAAACTTTACCATAATCATGGGTAAGTTAGAAGTACCTCGAAATTTTCCTTGACCACATTTAAGGGCCACGGTAATATGAATATTATAGATTGTTTTCCCCTAAAATGTCTGTTTGTTTATCTGAAAGCTTTAAAATCAAAAATTAAAAATCAGTTATGCTTACGGTTTATACCAACGGACAGTGCCTTCCATCTGCTTATGCCAGACCTGTTAAATAATAATTACTAATCGTAATGATTACCGGTTTGATTAATTACTTTCTTGATAATCCATTTAATGATTGATTACCAATTACTTTCAATTTTTAATGATTATTTTCCAATTAATTAAAAAAAAATCATGATTTTTTACGATTATTAAAAAAATCAAAAAAGTTGTTTTGATTACTTTGTATTATTTTTGTTTTCCTTTGACAATTTTTGATTTTTTCAGTATTGTTATAGAAGCACATAAATAAAAATAAAAAATTAAAAATAATCAAAAGTAGTCAAGACAACCTTTTTATTTGATTATTTTTGAATTTTTCTGATTTTTTTTGTTTGATTTTTTTGTTGTTTATTTTAGAGTTTTTTTTTTCTAATCGTAATCAATTAATAATTGCCTTTTCTTGAAAAACAATTAAAATAATCATTAGCAAAGTCGTGTAATTAATTGATTACTAATTACTAATCAAATTTAACAGGTCTGGTAAGTTCTATATAATTTTAATTTAACTCCTTTCGCGGTAGTTTGTGCTAAATCTTACTTTGTAATTATAATTATTGACAACAAATAATTAATAATAATAGTTTAACCCCACTACTGCCGTTTAAAATTATTATTAACATTAAAACACAAATTTGATTTCGGCTCATTTTTACAAAAAAACATATTTGCGTAAGTCCGCCACGTTTACTATAGAAACAACAAATTAATATGAATTATTTGTATGCAAAAGCAATGGCATTTTCATGAATAGACACTAACACAAGCGTGCTTCTAAAAGTATTTGTATGCATGTGTGTGTGTATATATTTAATGTCTATGAATTTAATGGTTTTGCATATAGCACCTACCCCCACTTTCTAATATCACGCAAAATTTTGTTACTTTTGCTGGTAAAAAAAAATTTATTTTAGAAATGGAAAATTTGTTTTTATTATTCTTTTTTTCATTTTAACACTTCAATTCAAAAAATAATAGAAATAAATTTTAAAAATGCTAAAAAAAAGAAAAAAAAATTAAGTTTACAAATGGAAAATTTGTTTTTATTTTTTTTTTTTCATTTTAACACAAAAGAAAGAGCGTTTCATTTTTTTAACTTTTCACTTCAATTCCAAAAATAATACAAATAAATTTTAAAAATGCTAAAAAAAAACCAAAAAGAATAAATTTCTAAAATGGAAAATTTGTTCCTGTTATTTATTTATTTTTTTTTTTTCATTTTAACACAAAAGAAAGGGCGCTTCATTTTTAACTTTTTACTTCAATTCCAAAAATAATACAAATAAATTTTAAAAATGCTAAAAAAAAAACCAAAAAGAATAAATTTCTAAAATGGAAAATTTGTTCCTGTTATTTATTTATTTTTTTTTTCATTTTAACACAAAAGAAAGGGCGCTTCATTTTTAACTTTTCACTTCAATTCCAAAAATAATAGAAATAAATTTTAAAAATGCTAAAAAAAACCAAAAAGAATAAATTTCTAAAATGGAAAATTTGTTCCTGTTATTTATTTATTTTTTTTTTTATTTTAACACAAAAGAAAGGGCGCTTTATTTTTTAACTTTTTACTTCAATTCCAAAAATAATACAAATAAATTTTAAAAATGCTAAAAAAAAAATTATTTTAGAAATGGAAAATTTGTTTCATTATTATTCTTTTTTTTTGATTTTAACACTTGGATTCCAAAAATAATAGAAATAAATTTTAAAAATGCTTAAAAAATACGAAAAAAAAACTTTAAAAATGGAAAATTTGTTTTTTTATTTATTTTTTTTTTCATTTTAACACAAAAGAGCGTTGCATTTTTAAACTTTTCACATCAATTCCAAAAATAATAAAAATAAATTTAAAAAATGTTAAAAAAACGATAGAAAAAAATAAATTTTAAAACTGGAATATTTGTTTTTATTCATTTTTTATTTTTCATTTTAACACAAAAGAAAGAGTGTTTCATTTTTTAACTTTTCACTTTAGTTCCAAAAATAATAAAAATAAATTTTAAAAATGCTAAAAAAAAAACGAAAAAAAAAGTTTAAAAAACGAAAAATTTGTTTCTATTTTTTATTTATTTATTTTTTTAATTTTAAAATAAAAGAAAGGGCGTTTTATTTTTTAACTTATCACTTCAATTCCAAAAATAATAGAAATAAATTTTAAAAATGGAAAATTTTTTTATAAAAAATAAATGAAAAAAATAGCTTCAACGTCTAATGTATTGATTCCACAATATATTTAAAAAAATATTTTCATCGGAATTCGCTTTCTAATCAATTAATTATTTCAAAATCGGGAGATCCCCTTGAGTAAAATTTGTATCTTATTTTTCTTTTTTATATAGTTCAAATTCTACCTCCATGCTAAGCAAAAAACAAATCAAAAACCCCCCTAATGTGTATATATATGTATTTATCCTTAACAACTTTGCTATTTATTATTGAACTTTGAAATTTTTTATTTGTCTATGATACCATAAGAATGATGAACAATAAACATGGAAATTTTAAACACACTTAATAAAAAATAAAAAATTACCGAAATATTTTGGCATGCAAAGCATTTTCATTAATTCGATCTATGCACAAATCCATACCCAGTAGGGAAAGTAGCTGCAGAAAACTCATTTACATGCAAGTGGCGAATTTAACATGACAATGAGGCAATAAGAAGAAATTGCCTGCGTTGCATTGGCTTTGCTGTTGTTACGCATTACGTTAAAATTCCACAGTTTAGATCTAGTTAGTTTATTGGTGGTATTTCACGGGTTCTGATTCAGAACTCAAATCTCAATTTAAAATTTCATATACAATAATTTTATAAGTTTCTATTTTCCACTTCAGCTCCAATTCATCACAATCAATTGCTTACCTGTACTAATCAGCAAACCCTCACCTAGCCAGGGTTTGAAGAACTTGTATTCCGATGATTTGTCAATATAAACCTGGCTGCTCAGTAAAATTTCGACGTCACGTGGATCATAAATGAAAACGACAAGTTGTGGGCCGATCCACATTTTAGCAATATTTTCGAATTCTGCGCTCTTCCGAATGACAGTCTTAAAAACCGCTGTGGTAAAAGAAGAAAGAAATATCTTAAATTGTTTAAGATTTATAATTGTATGTAGTTAAGTAATAATTCGTATCGTCAGGAGATATACAGTTGTGTTCAATATAATAGTAGTGAAATGAAATTGGATATCGTTTGACGAAATAAGAAGAAGCTGTGATTTTAATAATTTTCATTTAAAATATAGCGAATTGCATAACAGAAACCACATAAAAAGAAATTTCAAAGTTTACACAAAGTTCAAGAAAGTTAATTGAACTTTTAAAAATTTGCATCAAAATTTTTTAATAAATTTGGGCAGTTTTTAGAAAATTGTTGAGTACGCAGTTTTATAGCCCATTAAATTTTCGCATAATAATGTGCACGTTAGAAGTAACTCAAAATTTCCCCTAAATTTTGAAATTTTTTTTTGTCAAGGACGTTCGGTCATTTTTTCTATACAAAATTAATTTTGACGAAAAAAATTCTGACAATTCAGGGTAATTTTTGACAAGTTCTAACTTGCACATTGTTATACTTTGATTGAGCTACAAAACTGGGTGCCTAAAAATTTTCTAGAGATTCCGGTAAAAAAATTTGAAGATTTTGATGACCATTTTTTAAAGTTTAATTAACTTTCCTTAAGTTTGGTAAACTTTGAAACTTCTTTTTATGTGGTTTCTGTTATGGAATTCGCTATATTTTAAATTAAAAATTTTTAAATTTACTGTCAACCTAATTTAAGTCACATTGTTCTCATATAAAAATTATATATCTACAGTTGTTGTTGTTGTTGTTAACAGTGTCTACAGTGTAACCCTGTCCAATCTATATCTACATTCGCAGTCGATAACTACATTTCCATCCTTACTAAGGTGCTAATTGCAAAATATTTACAGATAGGATAAGTCTACAGATCTATTCTAAACTCCGACTCTGCTTTAAAAGTAACACCTACATATTCGATTTTTTGGCAGTCTTATTAATTCCGATTAGATGAGAAACTTTCGCTAGCTAGGGACATTTATGCTCATATAAAAAAAAAGAAAAAAAGAAAGAAGAAAAATTTCGAAGGCATCAATGGTGGTTAGCTTAGAGTGTTCGGTTCAAATAAATATTTTTAATTAAAATATATTTTTTTTATAAAATAATTCCTAGCAATATCAACACTAATGCGGACAGAGCCACGAATCCATTGCGAGCTGACGTCACGCATTGCCACTACCTCCGAGTATACGACTCGGGGTTTACCTTTTAATTCAGCACTGTTGCTACAACAACAATATCTGACTTCACGCTACTAGAAGCGATAGAGAGGATTGAGAGTACTTCACTCGACTTGTCAGTACCGGGCGAGTGTCCGTAATAGGAAAAAAACGTCGATTGATGTTGGGCCGTCGAAGGCAGTCTATAAGCCGGGAAGGTCGCTAGTACCAAAAAAGCACTAGCACTACGACAAAATCTTTGAAGCAAGAAGACACCAGAGGTCAGTCCGTTGGAAGTTGCCAGTATGAGTTTGTGTATTAGCTGATACGGGTCTACCAAATCAAAGCCTACCGACAGATGGGTTTACTTATACTCATTAATGTCTACTCATTGGTATTGCAAAGGCGAACGTCGCAAAAGAAATCCAATCGAGGCATCTCAATCTAGTGGGCCACCTCTAAAAGTTAGTGCCGAACCTGCATTTTTTTTGCTTTTTTAATCATTTAATGGTTTTCAAAAATCGGCAATTACTAATTGATTAGAATCAAAAATAAAAGGAATGGAAAAAAATATTTTCTTGATTTTGATTATTTCTGATTTTCTTTTTTATTTTTTTTTTTAGATTTTTTTTGATTCTTTTGCTGTATCGTTGTAAGAAACATCACAGTCGCATGCTAATTTGTATAACAGTACATTTGCGAGTATTTTTAATATGTAGTCGTAAACCGTGTGCAGCCTCCGTGATGTGGTGGTTGCATGCAAGCCTAGCACACCAAAGATCCCACGTTCAAATACCAGGACAGGGAACATCAAAATGTTTGGATAATACTTTCCAGTAGATACTTACTCCATGAAGTAACAGATTTAGAAGTACTCTACCGTAGGTATTCCATGGAGTACTCAAAAACAACCGGAGTAGAGGATTCTGTCATAACACATCGATGTGTAAATTGTATATGGTCCCTATTTCTATAACAAACTCGGATTCCAGAAAATTGATTTTTCGGCCCAGCCCAATGTCTGTGTTTGCTTTATAATAAAGACTTGAAAAAGGCTAGTGTTAAAAATTTACTTTTGTATTTGTTCGCCAAAAAATGTTCAACTATGGTTTATTTCGTATAACAAAAGGGTTTCAATCTGGAGCCTGGAATTTTAACGAGTTCAATTATAAGCAATATTCTTTAGATAAAACCTTTTGCTGTAATGATTTTATCGGGTTTTTTTATTCGCCATAAAAGACAACCTTATGAAAAGATATCTATGCTTTTTGAAAAACGACTTTATCATATATCAATTGAATATTATGTAATTTTTCTGTACTTAAACCATTATGACAAGCAAAGTTGACCCCGCTTCCTTTATTTCATACAATCGACAACAAGATTTTTTGCCGGATCCGGTTTAGCCTTCCCGTGATACTATTACATATGTATATTATATCCTTAATTTGTACAAAATTTGTATAAAGACGAACTTTTTACATAGCTCATACATGTGTATGTGCTTATGTTTGTCTGAAACAATACAAAAAACAATCAAAAGTAATAAAAAGAACTTTTTGATTGTTTTTGTTTATTTTTGATTGTTTTTTAGAGTAATCATTAAAACCCGAATACAATGGGTAATCAATCATTACTATGGTTTTCCAAAAAATAATCAATCAAACCGGTAATCATTATGTTGATTATTCATTACTTAACAGTCTGGTTCAGAGTACGATACAATAACGATATTTTGGTCCAATAAACCGACACAAACAGCCTAAAGAGGTTAGAACGCCTTTAACAAAGTTTTGAAATTCTATAGGAGCTTTTGAGCTTTTTGACTTTTCGTAGTTTCAGAGAAAAGTCCAAACTTTTGTAAGTATTCGACTTTTTTATCGAAATCTGGCAGTTCGTGTCTCCACTAAGACCAATGATAAAGAAAACAGATTCATAGCAGATAAAATAGATGGGCCCGTAGTCATAGTGAAATTAAAATAGGGTTTTATCTACTTAAACATAATTCTAAAATAAATATCATTTCATTTCTGTCAGAGTCAACCTAAAATACATTTTATATCTAAGACGGAGATTTAATTTTAAAATGACGAAAATGTAATGTTTACATTTTAAAATCGCAGTTTGTGTCTATGCTTGTGTTTGTGGCGTTGTTTACTCCAAGGCATAAAATAGTTAACACAGGGTGATCTTGCAAAACATAAAAAATTTCTTCATACCACTAACCATTTGTATTTTGTTTTCATAAGGGAACCCTGTTACATTTCATTTTCGCTAAAATCTTTGTTTAATATGACTATGACTGACCAACATTTTAAATGTCTTTTTAAGTTAAGTAAAGATTTTAATTAAAACGCGTAACTATGATTACGGGCCATGGAATTCAAGTTCAAATATTATTTTTTGGTAAATTTTAGCTTTCACTTTTAATGTTAGACCAATTTCTACTTTTATTTTTTCTATTTGTAGAAGTAAAATTTTAGATATTATTTTCAACTTAAAAAATTTGTAAAAAAAAAAAATTCGAAAATTGCTATTAAATTCAGCAACTGACTAAAAGATTTTTAAATACTTCGAACTTATTTTAATTGTTAAAGAAAGCCGCAACAGCTTTGTATGTTCACAAGATATAGTTTTAAACTGCTATGTAAATAAAAGTGAAATTCATGAAAAAAAAAACAAAAAAATCACACTCACATGAAGCCGGTCCGAAAACATCCAATAAATGGCCAATAATCGGCAAACCTTTTGGTCCAGGCAAACGGTTGGCCAACTTGTACAAATGACGTCGCGACAAACGCCAATAAGTGAGCCATAGAAAAAAGGTGGGAAGCAAAAGAAAATAGAAAACGCTGCTGGGCGAAATGAAGACTTGATCTTTCAATACTTCCAGGGACATTATTGCGGGCACTTTTCCGATTTGTTAATGAAGATATTTATTTAACTGTGTTGATGCTGCATATGTTGTTGTAGTTCAAAATAAATTTATTTTAATTGTTGTTATATAATGACAGACGTATTTTTGTTGTTTGTTTTTAGTTTTTTAAATTTTCCCAGACAAATAACAATTAAGTCCTTTGGCCATTAAATAATGCACAATTAGTTAATACACAGAGACAGCGACACGCACACATACACGTCTACAACAATATTTTATTTATTTAACAACAACACAAATTTGTATATACTTGCACTAGTTTTTGACTAAATATTCTATTGTATGTATGCCACTTAATTAGTTCGTAGGCTCTTTCTATCTTCTTCACAGAATGCGAGCCTTCTATGCAGCGTGCACAATCACGGTTTATTTACTTTTTTCTGCTACTGTGCTTGCTTGCTATGTATGCCTGTGGGTGTGTGTGTGTTTAGTATATTAATTCACAAGGCAACCACTTCCTCTTCAAGTTGCTAATGTTGTTGTTGTTGATCTATTGCGTTATTTTTTGTTGCCATTCAATGTTCACGATTGTCTCCAAATGCCCGTTCGCGTTCAACTGGTATCGTCCGCCCGCATTGTTTGCGCTTTTATAGCCTAGAGCTACCTAGCGTCGTCAGCAATCAACATGACACACGAGAGCTCACAAATGCAAGTTGCAAATTGAAAAATCAAAATCGGGCATTGCATGCCACAAGCTCAGGTCTAATGCTCCAGGTGGTGGCGATCGTGCGATAGAGAAAGTGCCGCATTGCTTACGCTCAGCAAGAGTACGAGTATATCAACTTCTGGTAAGCAAGGTTTGAGCAAAGTTAGGCCGAGCCTACATTAAGGTGTTCGATTATTCGACTATTTTGAAAACCCGGTTTTGCGGCGGAAATAAGTCAACTTGAAAATGAAGTGTGAGCTTCGTATAGTTGTTATTGTAGTAGCAATAATTCGCCAAGCCTAATTGGTGCGCTTCTTAGAGAGTATTTTTATCAATCTATTTTAAGGGAAGTCCCCGGAAGAGGGCAGTTTCAATAGGGTGGAATTGGAGTGAATGTGGTGTTAGAAAAGCTTGGACCCCACAAGCCGGGCCAAACCTTTCGCATGTCTAAGTAAGAGTATTACAGTATCCAGCTCGAAATTGGACCTGGTCGTTCTCTCTTGCGTTCGTCTGCGGCGACAGATGGTGTTTGTGCCTGACAAAGGAGTTTACTTACTCTGTTTGGTTCATGTAGGCACATTTTTGTGAAGGCTGGTAGGCCAGCCCCCGGAGAGGAACAGTTGGCTGATATTTGGTATAGAGATCTTATACATGAAGGAGGAGAAAGCAAAGAAAGAGAAGGAAGAGGTTTAAGATGAAAATAAAGAGAAAGAGCGAGAGGCACCGTAAAAGGAATTGGAAGTAGAAGCAGGCGCTAGCTGAGAGGAAACAGGCAGGCGAGAATCCTCAATCATTGGTACTTAACTGCCTAGGCGATACTGGCTATTGCATATCAAAACCCGCCTAACATTCACCAATTGGAAACATTAAGGGATGTCAAGTCGTTCTCATCATGAAGCCATAACTTTTTTCTCGAATACTCTAAGGGTCATTCGATCTTCGTTTGATGCTCTCAAAACTTCCGAGCCAAACATTAAGTCCAGTATGATGAGAGACTTATAGAGCGTGCTCTTTGCTCGCCGGGAGAGAACTCTCCATCTCAGTAGCCCGTCAGTCCAAGGCAGCACTTGTTGGCAAGAGTGATGTTTTGACGAATTTCGTGGCTGAGGTTTTCGCTATTAGCACTAGCCTTCAAGTAGGCCAAGTCCCTCACAATTCCAAATCAGAAATCTTCTGCTGGATTTCGTGTATAATGAAGATCTTGTCGCTGGTAGTAAGTCAAGGGTGATGCCCCACTGATGAGTTTCGATCAGCTTGTCCACGTTGGGATTCAGTATTAGTTAGGTAGAACCTTGTATGGGATACTAAGCAGTTTGATTCCCAGTTTAAGCGATTTTGCTTGAATTTGTGGGTTGTGGAGAGCACTCTTAAGTTCCAATGGAAAGCAATTCGTCCGACCAGTATTGTCCATGCAGGAGTGCGGATTTGTTAGTGAAAGTTTTGATAATATTGCTAATTTTTTTGGTATACGAAAAAGGTTAAAACAAACAAAAAATCAATCACCCTAATACACAGGGAGACTTTCTAACTTTGGCTTGTGGCAGCGAAATTTTCTAAGCTAACTAGATAAGAGCGTTTTTCGTTTGAAGTAAGTGTGCATAAATTAGTACTCTCTCCAAGACTGAAAATTGTTAGGAATTGAGTGTAGATGAGCGCATGTGAGTTCATTGTTTTGCCGCTCACTTGAACTCTTTCTGCATTGCTGTTGTATTGAAAGTAAAAGTATATATACACCTGAGGAGGATTTCACAAACTCTTAATTTTGTACTTAAAAAGGGATAGTTTCTTGTAGTCAAACTGTCAAAGTGGGGTAATTTTTAAGAGTTTTATCTGGGTATTCAAAACATAAATATTATCTGGCTTTTACTGAGGGACTCGGTTGCAATCATTGGGCTTTAATATACTTAGTCGATAAAGTCGACTGCTCATTTTCGATAGATTTCCCGAAAAAACATGAGCAAGGCCAAAAGATTAGTTTATCAATAATAATTATTAAATGCAAATAAAACTATAATTTACATTTGCGTATCGAAATGGAGCTAAATTCAACATTATCCTGAAGATTTAGATAATTTTTTTAAACGGCTTTAAATTAGCAGATAACCAAATCCCGCTGCGAGTTCTAAAATGAATATGAAGAAAGTCGGGGCTCGGAATTTTTGAAGGAGTGCCCCCATTTGCCACCACCACTTGAATTAAACGTATTCTGAGTAATGCTACAGGACATCAATGACTACGTATCTTTCTAAATTTTTTTGTTGACTTTATTTCTCAATTGATGTTATTTCCCTTTGCGATGCGAAGTAAAGTCAATTGACGTTATATTCGTAGATCTTGTTAGCTGTCACAAAACAAATTCTCATCAAATTAGAGCTCTTGAAACTGTAAGCGCTTAACCCTCTGCGACTGACGTGGTAGTCTGATAGAGACCAATAAACGGAAAAATGTCTTTTGCGCCACTATTTTATAATTTTCGATTCTCGCGCTTTCCTTGCCTTTTTATTGTATGCTCATGCGTAGATTACTGTAGTGAAAAGGGTCGAATCGAGCACACGCTTCGGTGAGAGCGGAGAAGTGTTTGGCAGACAACCACGTCAGTAATGAGGCAGGTGTCTGAGAGATAACCACGTCAGTATTGGTGTTACATTTTTGTAACGTATCCTTAACAACATTTTAGTGAAATTGTTTAAATACTTTGTATATCTGGTCAGTTTTGTTTTGATTGAGAACCAGAAAACTTTGCTCAATATGTCCATCAAAAAAAAAAAAGATTACCAAATATTTTTACTGTGACTGCTCGAAGTCAATTTACCTATAGTGCTCAAAGTAATTGTACAAAATCTGCCAAAATATGTAATTTTTATCAAAATTTTAATATGATCCCTTGCTGGAGAGGATGAGTAGATTTTAAAATACGCTATACCAAACCCATTACCGACGAAGGGGTGTTAAAATACCCCAAAAACAGAGTTCATCCAAATCGCCATATCTTGAAAACTATAACAGATACCACACCGTTTTTGAAGAAAGTATAGTGTAATCCCTTCTACTATATAGTATTATGAAATTCCGAGTACTTTTTGTCGTTTTTTCTTATCTAATGTGGGGAGTTGAAAATATATTAAAAAAGCTACTTAACAATTCCTAAAAAATTTAAAAATTAAAAGAACTTGGTCAAACTTCAGGAAAAGTTTGCCTATGATATTCTCCAAACATTACCCGAACCAAAAGCATTAGGAATCTTGAGCCTATGTTTTAGTGGGGGTATTTAAATACCCATCCGCCGAAATGAGTATAAACTTTTAGATAACATTGATTTTCACATAACTTTTTTTAAAAGGTCGTTATGTTTTTTTATTATTAAATTAAAGTAAAATAAATTATATAATTTAATATGAAATATTTATTAGTGAAAACTTTTTATCTTTAGCTCGTAAATAAGTTATCAAACGTCACATTGTGATTTTTGGGACGTTTAAGATGGGACAATAATTGAAGAACAACGTTTTCTCCAAGACCATAAGCATTACTGAATTTGGTAGCTGCACCAGCACAGGGCATAAACTGGTAACAAACACCAATATTTGTAACCAAATCTAATTGGCTTGTTTTCTATAAACATTTTACAAGAATGACTTCCATAATAAGCGATCATCTGCTCATCTATGCTTAAATTTTGGGAGAAACGCCGAACTGCATGAACTTTTTATTTAAAATATCGTTCAGTGGCGATACTTTAGCAAATTTGTCACTCGGCGGAAGGTTTTGGTTGTCTAAAACATGTATATATGTCTTGATTCGTTTGAATCTGTCTCGACTCATAGATTTCTTTTTGTACTCACAGCCTAGAGATTCACGGTTAGACCAATATGCTGTTATATGGTAGTAGGCAATGTGTGGTAGCCAGTAATGTATAAAATGCCAAGGAAACTTTTTACCTCATCTATTGTTGTTAAAAATTCAGGATCATTATTTTGTGAAGCATACTCATTTGTTCTATCTACAACAAGCATAACTACCTCGTCATCTAGCAAGCATTCCCACAACTGAAGTGGAGACAGGGATCCTGAAGGCATTCAAGTAAGTGGGTCACTTGTAAAATAAAACGTGAGGCTACTTACCAATCTTTTCATATAACTCCTTATGTGCAATTGCAGTGTTATCAAAAGGTTCCTTGCAGAACTCGTAGTTTTGCCGGTGGCTCCACTTTGGTTTATGTGATTCATTAAAATTGCGAGTTTCTTGTGCGGCTTTTGATGTGGATGACTGCAAATTAATATCGTCGTCAGCAACTTTTGTTAAATTGTTACTGCCGTCGTTATATATATATTCCACTTCAAAGCTACCGGCTACTTCCTGTGGAAACTTTTCGTTGTCTGTCGTAATTTGAATATTATCATCTAGGTCTTCCGTATCACTGACAGCATCCACTTTTTCAGGTGGCGCAATAATAATATTTATTTTATCAGCATTTCCACCGGATTCGTCCCTGTTACTCCAACTATTTACTTCTGACTGTAGTTCCAAAGCAGTTAAACACTTTTTCTTATCATTTTAACTGAGCAACACAAAATTTTGGTTTTCACTTATTTGCACAAAAGTAACTTTTCAATTTTGTTTTGATTATACTTTCGTTACACAACTCATATCAGCTGTTTTTTGGCTTGGCAAGATAATGCTGGCATACCGAACATTTTATTTATGCCCAGAACTCGAATTTGCCGGATGGGTATTTAAATACCCCCTGAAAATCTCGGTTATGGTAAAAGTTATAAGCCTAAAATTTGGCATTACAACTTCTATGACTTATACATATAAGCAATGTTATAAAATTTCAATAAAATCACACAACGGGATCTATGAGCAGGCTTTAATGGGCTAATATGATAAAGTTTGTTTATGAGTATAAGCGTTAGAAAGTCAAACTGTGAAACTCTCATATTTAACATAAAAAATATTTTTATTGAACCATTGAATTTTTCTCTTTTTTATATAAACGAATAAACTTAAGTGTATTTTATAAGAATTTAATACTTAGAAAACAAAGGCATGGTTTGAAATAGTTTTTGTTGTTTTTTACTTAATTTGGGCGAGTTAAATAAATACCATTTAAAATGAATTAGGGTTTTGAAATAAAAAAAGGACGAGACGAGATAAACCATTGAAATGGTGTCTGCTGGACTACCACGTCAGTGGAATAGTGAAAAGAAATGCACGTCAGTCGCAGGGGGTTAAAAGAGCTCTTTCAACCAAAAATAAACGAGTTTTAAGAGATTTGATGTCCAGGGAACTATTATCTCTACATATAATAAAATTGTAAAAGGTCGATGTCTGTATATTGCAGATATTTAAGAAAAATCGATGGCAGTGACCATTATTAAGCCAATAGAAGCCAAATCCACTGTTTCTAGAATTTTTGTTTGCCTGTCTTTATGTTAATTGAATTTTGGGGTTTAAAAAGTACATTTGGGTTGCAGATCATGTACGTACGTGCATGTCAACAAAATCACCCTTATTTTTGCCACGACGCTACTGCAATAACGGCGCAGCAGCGAAGCAACAACGAATAGGAAATGAAACCACGAAGAAAATTGAATACGAAACGATCATTTGCCAAATCAATTGTGTAAGTAAATAACATTTCTTTTTGGAGTAATCAAAGTAACCTTTTTCTAATAAAAAAGTTTTCAAAAAATTTACAAAAGAAATATTGAATTGTTTTTATTTTTCAGGGTTGATTTATTGTGATTGTGAAATGCAGTTTTCATAAATAAAATTACAACGAATCTCCAACGGAATCGTTTAAAAGCTGCAATAACGAAATTGGCGAGCAGAGGCACATACAACAACAAGGTGGTTAAAATAGCACTTTTTAAAAAATTTAGTTACTAAGAATTTGCACATTATGTACTCAAATTTCATGAGTGAGTTATCTGCATGGTTATTTGCAATGAACTTCGAAGGTTAAAATTTTCACCATAAAAAGCGAATCCTCCTTGAATTTTCTTAATTTTATGCAAAAATATTTTTATAAGTATGGATGGATTCTATCTGAGATTAATATTTAAATTTTAAAATTTTCAAGAAAATTTAAAGATGCCTGTAAAATCAATTACCAAATTCAATCAAAAAAGGACTATTATTAAAAAGGAAGAAATTTACTTTTTAGAAATGTTTTCCAAGGGTAAAATAGCTATAAATAGCAACTATATTTTTATTGAAATTGGTTTTATTTGTTAAATATAGTGATAGATATATTTTTTTTATCTGATGACTAAATTTTTAATAAAGTAGTTTGTAATGTAATTTTGCTACTTTCGTGTATTTTTCAACCAAAAATGAACTAACCTACTATGAAGTAACTGTTATGATGCATAGGCTGACTAGTATGACGGCTGGTATGATTCTGGTATATGTACTGACTATTATGTAAACTGGTATGATTCTGATGTATATACAGACTAGTATTTTGAATGGTATGATATTGATGTATATGAAGACTAGGATGTCAATTGGTATGGTGCTGCTACAGATGCGGACAATTGCCATCTCGTAGGGCATCGCCGTGTTAAAAATACCAGTTGCTAATATGGAAAAATTACAGAACTCGAACTAGTTGAGCCGGTTTGAAAAACTAGTATTTGACTAGTATACAACTAGTAGAATTGACTGCAGGGTAGTTCTGAGACGCAACGAAGCGAGCGGGGTTTACTAGCTCATTATACAAACATAAACGCTTTATACTCGTACTATGAAACGCTCTATTTTTTCCTTGCACTATATTTTTTGCACATTTTCAAATGATTTCCAAGAAGTTCCCTTTCTGAGCAAATGAATGGTAGTTTCTTATTCTTAATTTCATTGCTAGAATTTTTTTTTTTTTATTTTATTGACAAGACGCTAAGTGCTTACGAAAAAAATGGTCTAAGATTTACTCGGCAAAATGAATATAAGTCGCTTGAAAGAGTTCCTGGCGTACTTTTGACTTCATATTACCCGAAATTCTTTTACGACTGCGCCTCGACAAAGCACAATAGCAACGATTAGTTCAAACACATCATATATTTATTAATTTCTATTTCCTAAACTCGTTTAATAAATGCGTAACTATTTACAAACCGAGCAAGCTCTAATTCATGTCAATAAAAATAAAAGTAAAACTTACCAATCTCACAAAATAGCTCAAAATTAAGCAACTTTTGTACGTCCCTAGTGCAACTGATACTAACCAACTTCATTAAATCTGTTCTAAAAACAATCGCGTGATTTTTATGCCCAACGAAAATGTTTTGCTACAAATAGCAGAAATCAACAGTTTAACGCGCTGACTTCCCGCGCAAAATATCAAAGAAACAAATATTTTATGCTTAGACAAACAAATTATGTTAAACATCTCATTACATTCATCAAAAATGTTGGCTTTCTATGCGATTTGGGCATACATCACATGTGTATGGCTAGTTGGGCGCTTTCATGCGAGGGAGTATTTCATTTGCTTAACATGCTTTTGGTATTTATTTTTATCACGCACAGCTGATGTTTTTTTTTATTTGGGGAGTTAGTGACAGTAAAAATTACATATTATTATGCGATTAACAAAGAAAAACAAATGTTGCGTGCGAAAGTATTAAATTTTGGAGTTTTCGAAAGAAAAAAAACACTTTTTACAGAGGCGACATACATATATATTCTTCTAGATTTTTTTGTTGCATATTTCTCCATGAATGCCGTTAAATAATTTTTTCTATGGCGTAGCTTCTGCTAGTAGTTTTGAGTTTGAAATACTTTTTTTATATATAGCTTAAAGGGTATATTTGTATGACTTGTTCTCCATAAACCTAACTTTACATACAGCATGTGATATATTTTTCCTACAGTATGGAGAAATGTTCAATATATATAAAATGTGACATATCTGTGTCTCTTAAATACCGATAAAATCTGGTTTCCTAAAGTAGCCCCGAAAATTCTTGTAAAATCCCGGAAAATATAATAGTAAACCGAAAATGTATATCATATCATGTGAAAGCAGAAATGTTTTATCCATATCATGTGATATCTTATCATATCATATCTTATACACACGTGGTAAACTTTTCCTACACAATGGTAGAAGTTTTCATTCATATCATGTGACACGTCATCAATTAAAAATCATATCCGATCATATGACACATCATGTGATACAATATCACACCTTATATCTAGATAAAATGTGGTAAATCCCGAAATATGTTATCTTAATACAGTAACGGAAATAGTTCCGTAATTACGAAATAATCTTCCAAAATATAAATATCAATCATGTATATCATATTATGTGACATATTTTTCGAACAGAATAAAGAGAGGTTCAGTTGATTCAGTCATATGACACATCATGCGATATTATGGTATATAATATAATACCTCATATGCGACAAATATGTGTAGGAAAAATAGCGAAATACTCCAGATAAAATCACGCAAGAACTCCAGAAATAATCCGCAATAGTTCTAAACTAAAAATTATTTATACAATTTTAAATAATCTTGTCGACGTTCCGAAAACATACACGTGAATACCCAGGTAATATGGATAAAATACTGAAATCATCCCCGTAAATCCTGAAAAAATCCTGAAAACACCAGAGTAGTCTCGATACGATCCCAAACTATTGTAATCCCAGAAATAGTCCCGAAATAATCTTCCATTAAATACCGAAGTAATAATTTATAATATTAAGTATCCCCGAAAATGGTTAAAAAAAAATCCCGAAAATTATCCCAAACTAATCTTGATACACTATTATAAATAGTCACTTAATTATCGAAATAATCGTTCAAATTCCAAAAATCATTTCATGAGAACTAGAACTCAGCCGAACTAAAATGGATACTGAGGATGGCCGAAACCAAAAACGACGAGGCATGACGCGAAATCGTTTCGAAATAATTCAGAAAGTTTGTATCCAAATTTGAAAAATTGCTTTGAAAATTAAATTTAAACTAATCACTTGCGAAATAGTTACCAAAACTTATAATTTTTTCTTATACTTTTTTCTGTTTGCTTATTTTTTTGTTGTTTTCAATTGCCTAAATGGCAAACAGAAAAAATTCTATCTAGCAACGAAATTACGAATAAAAACCGCCAATGTTTCAAGAATCTGTAAGCTAAGTTTATAAAATTTATACACCACTTTTTTATAGAGAAGTCTTTTTTTTATTAAAATTAAGGCTTTTTGAAATAAATACAGTTTTATTTTAATTAACAATAAACAAGAATTATTGTGAATAGTCAATTATAACTAAAAATTCAAAATATTTCCCTCAGACGCCACTGCGTATGAGTGACATTTTAACGTAGAAAAAATTGTTAACTGGTTCCGGAAGTAGCATTAATTATCAGCTTAGTTCTAAAATTTTTGTCATAATTAAAATAAATGCTTACAAAAAATAACAATTTGGCAAGTAAATATACATACCTAGATGTATACAAAAACATACACATATATTGGTATATATATGGTATACTCAACTTTCATTTGACTAGTTATCAACTAAATTTATTTATATGGAAGCCTTATTCTACTATTCTATTACTATTTATGTATGTATAAATAATTTATAGATTTACAATGGATATGCTTCTATAAGTACAAAATCTTCAAGCTTTACATTTAACTTCATTTATATACAGGTGGTAGTTAAGTTTGATCAAACATGTGTTGATGTTCGATCTGATGAAAATGGAACTTCGCCTAAAAGTATGCTTTGCAATTGTAATTTTTGTTGTTTATAGTTACTTAAGTACGTATTGGCGAGTATTATTTAAGTTTTTCTGAAATTTTTTGTGCGTTTTAAGCATATCTAAGTATTTCGTTTAAACGTATGATAATTCCTAATAAAGGGTGTTTTTTTTAGGGGTATAGAACTTCGAATTGAAATAAAACACAAGAAAATCGTTTTAAGGTCCATCAGTTTGGCTTTATTGGAAGGATAATTTTATGCCATTAATGTTTAAATATGATTTCGGGCATGTGGCCGCCGCGGCTGGCTCGAATAAAGCCAATTCTACAGGTCCAATTTTCAACCACTTTTTCGAGCATATGGGGCCGTATGTCGGCAATAACGCCACGAATGTTGGCTTCCAATTCCCCTAACGTTTCTGGTTTGTTGGTGTAGACGAGCGACTTCACATATCCCCAAAGAAAATAATCCAATGGTGTCAAATCACACGACCTTGGTGGCCAATTGACAGGTCCATTCCGCGAAATTATGCGCTCATCGAATGTTTCCTTCAATAAATCGATTGTGACGTGCGCTGTGTGGCATGTAGCGCCGTCTTGTTGGAACCACAACTCATCCACATTCATGCCATCCAATTCGGGAACAAAATAGTCGGTTATCATGGCTCTATACCGGTCTCCATTAACGGTAGCTGCCTCTCCAGCATTATTGCGGAAGAAGTATGGCCCAATGACTCCACCAGCCCATAGAGCACACCAAACAGTCAGTTTTTGTGGATGTAATGGCGTTTCAAGGGTCTCATGTGGATTCTCTTCACTCCAAATGCGGCAATTTTGCTTGTTGACGTAGCCATTCAACCAAAAATGAGCCTCATCACTGAACAAAATTTTGCGATGAAAATCAGCATCGAAATCAATCTCATTTTCGGCCCATACACCAAAATTACGACGCATTGCATGGTCTCGCGGCTTTAATTCTTGCACAAGCTGGATCTTGTAAGGTCGCAAGCCAAGATCTTTGCGCAAAATCTTCCATAAAGTTGATGGACAAAGCTCCAATTGCTGTGCACGGTGGCGAATCGATTCATTCGGGTCCTCTTCAACACTTTGCTCTACAGCGGCAATTGTTTCTTCGGTGCGCACTGTTCGACGTCTCTGCGGATGCGTATTATCACATAGAGTAAACGTAGTGCGAAAACGATCCATGGTTAACCGAATTAATTGCTCTGATGGACGATTATGTCGACCATAAAATGGACGGAGCTCACGGTAAACTTCGCGAACTGAACCATTATTTTCGAAATAAATTTGCACGATTTGCAAGCGTTGTTCTTTTGTCAACCTGTTCACGATGAAATGGCAAACCAAACTGAACATAAATGACATTAGAGTTGCCAGATTTGACCACAAAATGCCAGTTTTATCTCTATTCGAAAAACAAACCTGTAAAAAAAACACCCTGTAGTTATTGACCTGGCAACAAGTACTAACGGCTAGGTGATTGTTTTTAAATTGAAAATCGCTACATAAACGACTAGAAAAAGAATTGAGATTTTTACACTCAATGTAGTTAATGTTTCAACCAGACCTGTTAAATAATGATTACTAATCATAATGATAACCGGTTTGATTAATTATTTTCTTGAGAACCCAATTAATGATTAATTACCAATTACTTAAAATTTTTAATGATTATTTTCCATGATTCAATCATGATTTTTTTCGATTATTAGAAAAATCACATATACTCGTAATCAAAAAGATGTTCTGATTATTTTTCATTATTTTGGTTTTTTTTAAATTTTTTGATTATTTTGGATCTTGTCAGTATTTTTGTAGAAGCACTAATCAACAATACTGAAAAAGAAATCAAAAATTATAATCAATTATACTACAAAAAAAAAAAAAAAAATCAAAAGTAATCAAAAATTATCAAAAGTAACCAAAACAAATTTTTTTTGATTATTTTTGATTTTTTAATTTTTTTTGGTTTATTTTTGATTTTTTGTAATCGTAATCAATTAATAATTGTCTTGAAAAACAATTAAAATAATCATTACCAATTAAAAAAGCCGTCTAATTAATTAATTACTTATTACTAATCAAATTTAACAGGTCTGGTTTTAACATTCAAAGTGATATAAGTATTTTCAGGAGATATAGATAAAAATGAACAGCTTGGCTCTTTTTCCATAATTTACTTATCTTTTGAATATTGATTCAATTTTAACAGTTATATCAGTATTTTCTGTTAACTTACAGTTTTTGGAAGTTAAGTGGATTTCGGTTGTTATTACAAACCAAATAAAATTAACTTAAATAACTAAAGCCGTTTTTCTTTATCAATATTGAGTCTGATTGCTATAACAAATGCAATCAAGCAGAAATCACACTTTGGCTGTTTGGTTTTTTGCTCATAAAACCGTCATTTTTGTAGCTAAATCCATGAAAATTCGTCTTATAATACATCTGAACACGTAAAATGCAATGCTGACCTCAACTAAATTTGGTGCTAACTCGACTTTGGCTGTTACTGCTGGTTGCTACAGTTTCTCTTATTTATATTTTCTTATCACACTTTTTCTGGTAACACGCTCAAATCCATACAAAAAATTTTTAATTCAGACCGACGATTCATAGATGACGATTTTTAGCACTTTTGGCTGATTCTCTTGTGCCTCTTTGACTTCTCGGAGCAGCGCATTTGTGATGGCTTCCAGCGCAGCAATATCGGCTTTGGGATCCTTTTTCGCGCCTGTATTCCATTTGGGCATTGAAACCTTTTGAGGATTAAAGAAGAAGTAGACTTTATTTAAATGAGGACATAAAAAGCTTTTTTAAGCTATAAGAATGCAATAAGTAGGTAATAAAGTTTTAAGCATGCATTTAAAAAATATTAATTTGTAACCGGTGGGATTATATGCAAGCACACTATCAACCAGATTTCAGAATAAAGCGTCATATATTATCTACATATATGTAGATATATAATAGGTGCAGCAAAAAGTATAATAAATTTAGAAAATATTCCTCATACCCCCAGAAGTAATCAGTGAATTCTAGAAGGGTCGGTAAAGGTTTTAGATTTTTACAAAAAAAAAAAAATATTATTCTTTTCTTTTATTAAATAAAAATAACTTTATATCCAAAGAGTAATTTTAAATAAATATTCTTTAGCTTAGAATAATATTTTGGCTGTATTCAATTATAAAATAGACTTTTTCTTTACATCTCACTTTTGAATTTGAAATTTCGAAAACAATCAAAAATCACGTATCCCTGAATTCTAGCAGTATGGTTGCCATAAAAAAAAGTGTGCCTAGCAGCATAAACTATTTTACAATAGACATTTAGTTAAAGCGTTGGCAGCGTAAAATTTCTCAAATTTTTTCAGAAGTATAGGCGGATATGAAGAATAAATTTTAAAGCTTACGGGTAGTAAATTCTTCAACTTAACATCATCTACAGAAAGCTGAAGAACAAAAAAATTCGAAATGATTATTTAGTAGAAGGATTAAGAAATTGAGCTTTTGAGGAATATAGTAAATGTTAACATATTAATACACACAGTATGTGGTATCTGAGCAAGCTGGAAAAATTTCGCCAATTTCAAAAACATAAAACAAAAACGGTACGAAAAAATCAGAAACTAAAGTAAAAGAAAGAAGAGGGAAGCAAAGGAAACAAACAGAAATAAAAAGAACGGAAAAGAAGGCGAAAGCTTAAATAAAATGCAATAGAGAAAATAAAATAAACTAAAATGAAATAAAATAAAATAATATAAAACAAAATAAAATAAAATGAATAAAAATAAAACAAAATAAAATAGAATAATCTAAAATAATGTAGAATAAAATAAAACAAGAGAAAATAAAACAAAATAAAGTAAAATAAATTAAAATAAAACAAGTTTATTTACGATCTCTAGGCCAATAATCAAAAGAAAGAACAACTTAAATTTTTCTTTTGATATTTTTATTTTCATTTTATTTGAGTTGATCCGATATTTCGATTTCAATCTGAAATCATCATCAGGGCTGAAATAAATAAATTCAAAATTTTTCTAACAAAATTTTCACTAATTCCCTAATATACAACACTTACACTTATGGCTGAGCCTGATCAACTAATTTGCTAGCAATCTTTACAAGGCAAAAGAACATAAAAGTAAATATAAACAGATAAACTACCGTAATTGTAAACAAAATTTGGTATAAACAATAATGCTTAAGCTTATGCACTGCGAGAGGCGCAGAGAAAATGTAAATATGTATATATGTTGCAATTACACTCTCTCTATCTCTATGGCGCGACATACAACAGGTATATCATCATAAACCTCCTAAGAGATTTTTGCGCCAAGCTTCTCTTCCAATTTGTGGTGTGCCGATTTGAATTTTCCCTACAAATTGGTGGGACCTACAGTTTTTTGCCGACTCCGAACGGCATCTACAAAGGAGACGAATTTTTGCTGAGAAGCCTGTCATGGCAGAAATACACTCGGAGAGTTTGCCAAACCACTGCCGAGGGGCGACCCCGTTTTTGAAAAACTTTTTTTTTTTTTTTTTTTTTTTTTTTTTCAAATCACTTTTGATGTTACCTGTACCAGGGCTCGAACCATGGACCTTCGGTGTGGTAGGCCGGCAACACTACCTTCACACCACGGCGGCCGTCTTGTCTAAAATGGCCGAACGTCTCTCCTACTGTAGTTGGATACCATATGGCGGTAGGCCGAAGCACATTTTTCCGGATCTGTTTTGTAACTGATTCGCTTTTCGCTGAGCGAAAAATTATTTCGCACAATTTAAGGCCGTAAACAACAAAAATAATTAAAATAAAATAAAATAAAATAAAATAAAATAAAATAAAATAAAATAAAAGAAAAGTAAATTAAAATAAAATAAAATAAATTAAAATAAAATAAATTAAAATAAAATAAAATAAAACAAAGTAAAACAAAATAAAATTAAATAAAAATTAAAAAAAATTGAAAAATGTAGATAAGAAAATAAAACAAAATAAAATAAAACCAAATAAAATAAAATCAAATTAAATAAAATAAAATAACGTAAAGTAAAAAAAAAGTAAAGTTAAGTAAAAAAATTAAAATGAAATAATGTAAATTAAAATAAAATAAAAAAGGAAATAAAGTTAGAAGATAGAGTACAAATAGAAGCTTTATTATTAAACGGTTAAGAAAAAAAATTTAACTGAAAGAAACTAGAACTAGAGAAGAGGAAGGTGAAGAGATTAAAATAGAACAAACTAAGATAATGTGAAATAAAATAATAAAACTCTATTTTTTCGTACGCGCTTATCGACTTATAAATAAAATAACACAATTTTATTCTTTTCCAAATTTTTAAATTTCCTTAGAAAATCAAATGTGAACTTGTGGCTTGCAAGATCGTAACCAAAATTGTGAACGCTTATAATTTTTTCTGCTTGCTTATTTTTCTGTTGCTTGCAGCTCAAAGTTAAACAAGTAAAGAAAGGGCTGTCTTCGACTGTGCCGAAGACTTTATACCTTTCATGAATACGCATCACGGTTTTAAGTGTCCGATCCTTACTCACAATTAGTAAAAACTCCGCAAAACTGATAATTTAAGCCCAAATAGCCCAAACCACATTTATCGGAACAATCGATTGTATGGGAGCTATATGTTATGTAGGTCCGATCTGGCTGATTTTTACTACACACATTACGTACAAAATGAGTACCAAACCTGCAAAACTCTACGTTTTTAATTGCAAAATTTATAGCCCAAAACCCATTTATCGATACTATCGATTGTATGGGAGCTATGCGTTGTATTGCTTCGATCCTGCTGATTCCGACAAATGATTAATCTCTTGCAAAATGGCGGCCGCATGCCAAATTTCATCAAGATATCTCAAAAACAGAGGGACTAGTTTGCGTACAAACGGACAGACGGGCATGGCTAAATCGACTCAGCTCAGCGCCCTGATCATTTCGGTATACTTATTGGTGGGTCTATCTCTTCTTCTTCTTCTCATACTTACAAACATCGGACCAAAGTTATAATACCATTTCATGTTAATGAAAGGAATAAAAACGGCCTTTATTACCCAAAAAAAAGGTATAACGCCTAGGGGTTTATGTCAGTAGGCTTTATTTCCTTGTTCAATGGGCGTTATTTCACTTTCTAGAAAGGAAATAAAGACCGCAAGAGCCATCATTATTATATTTTAAATTAGTGCGATATTTGATTTCAACTTTTCATTTTACGTTGTTGAAAGTACTCAAAAAAAAAATGAATGCAGTTACTCTAATTCCAATAATTTTTTTTTGAATAAACAGTAATTACACTAGATCTGATTTATCAATTTCTGATTAATGAAGAGCAAAATTAATCAAAAAAACTCTTAATAAAAAATTTGTTTAATCGTTTAAAAAAAAATTCCTTCAAAGTTAAAAACTCGATTTAGAAACTCCATGCGAATTCATAAATTATGTACTTCATCTCTTAGGTCACATAAAAATATTCAAACTATTTACACAATTAAAAAATTTTCCATAACTTCGAAAGAATGTGTAAATATGTAAATAAAGTAGTTACATGCACAGCATCAAACATGTATACATACCGTTAAGACTTTTTGCAATGCCATATAATCCAAGCCATAGCCAGCAGTTTCGCCCAGTCGCCGCAAAGTCTCCGCCATTGGACCGGAAAGTTCCTATAAACAGCGAGAAAAACACAAATAAAATTGATGAAGAGAAAGCGCAACCAAACAAAAACAAAAAAAAGAAAAAAACCGAATCCAAATAATTGATGGAACATTTTTTGTAATTGATTTCAGTGCAGCAGACGCTAACGCAGCTAATAATATCCGTTGCACAGCACGCAAACACTCACTTGCAATTTCGCCCAACTGGAGGCATATTGTCGACGCACTAACTCAATAATGGTGGAAGTCAGCGCCAGACCGATCAGAATGTACAAAGTGCAAAGTAACATATAATTTGGTTTTTCTGTAAGAGAAGAAAGAAGAGGAAATTAAAAGTAAGTTTAAGAAGTGTGCATTGGGGTTAAGACAATCTGAGAATATCTCACATCTATCGCTGCGAATCACTGAATTTGGCAAACAGTTTTTTTTTAGGAAATATCACGAGAAGGCTAAACAAATATTTGGATTGATTGTACTGCAGAAATTCACTCCCTGCTTCCTTTATCATACCTATAACATTACAACGTTCGTGCAAAATAGAGAAAAGCATTTGGGTGTACCATGCAAGACGAACACAGAACATTGATTTCATGCTACTTTCCAAATCATTCCCCCCTTCAAATGTTGCTGAAGTGTCTGAGTGATTTGAATTGATTCAGACGAAGCCTTGCAGTTGCTTCTGAGCTCTTTATCTGTAGTTCTTTTCGAAAGACTGCACTACCCGAATACAAAAATCTATTCTAACATACATCAGTACTCTGCAGTTCGTTCGAATTTACTTTGGATGATATTCGAAAATAGTGAGCAACACTGTTTCACAAAAATATAAAAAGTCAGTTTATTATAATTTTAAGAAGTTGCATAATTTTGGTTGCTAAATTCTGGTCTAATACAATTTTTCACAATTCGATCAGTTTTACGTTTGTATTCGAATCAGAAAGTACCAACAATGCGACAATCGAAAGGGGATAAATCGAATCCGAATGGAATTCAAGCATGGAATGGGTGCTAGTCGAAAATTTCTTACAGAGTAGGAATCACTACAAAGCGAACAAATTTTCTTTCGAATAGAACTACTGAGTAAGAGCCCTAATAGCCAATCGTTCATGAACGGGCCCTCAACAACACATGTGTGTGTAACTTCCGTTTTCAGCTGCCGCCCGGTGAACGCCGTCTTTCAAACCAAAGCACAAGAATGTGATCTTTTGTGATTTTCTAACAGCACAGTCACTAAGGTCAAATACTTTTGAAACTAGGAGTCCGGTACTAGACATACCGATTACTTGTACTTGTACTTTTACAACAACAACAAGGTATAACATACTTCAGTTCCGAGATGCTGTAGAGTACGACGCTTCCAAGGAAGTTCTTAGAACTTCGTCAGCGTATTGGACTATCGGACAAGAGGTGCTCCGCCATTTCTTTCGGCGTACAAAGACAGCATCTGCCACAAGGAGTATTGTATTCCAATACAATCCCTGTCCCTTGGCCCCAAAAGACCAAGCTCAGTAAATGCCTAGATGCCTAGTAAAGTTGGTTTTATTATTTCGTTGGAAGAATTAGTTCATTCAATACATTAGTTCGATAATCTTCTTGAATTATACTGAAGGAACTAGCGAACTAGATCGAAAGGGCTTAGACTGTGGGGTGCAAGAACCTTTTCTGAGACGGGCAGGCACAGCTTATCTCGTTTCTTGTGTGTTACAGTGTCCCTCTATCTGAATTAAAAAAGGCTCTTCAAAGACTCATAAAGCTCTTTTCGATCCCTAAAAAAACACTTTACTTCAACTAAACTTTATAGAGCTTACTGCTAATTGGCAAAATCTTCAAAGTAAAATGAACAACCCAAGCCAAAATGCACTTACTCGGCACCAAATCACCAAAGCCAATTGTTGTCATTGTAATGAAACAAAAATAGAAACCATCAAAAAATGTCCAGTCATCCTCCCAGAGCAGCAACAACCAGGCGCCGGCAGCCAAATAGACGCCCAAAAAAGCAACAGCCAAAATCGCATAAAACCATGTTTTGCCAATAAAGTTCGTGAAACTCGGTACCTCTGCAAAGAAAAAAAAAACACAAATACCGAAGTGTAAGTAAATAGGAGAAGAAGAGATAAAAATCAAATGGTTGTATAAATTATGAGAATGCATATGGAGCACAAATGGCAGCTGGTACTGCAAGCCACACACTTACTTGGCATGTATTTGCCCATTACCGAGACGGCTGTTGCAAAGAGACGACCCCAATCCGCAATGACGGTGAGTGTAAATGGAATACCAACCAAAGCGAAACAAATGCAAAAAACACGTCCACCCGTTGTTACGGGCACAATATTGCCATAACCTAAAAAAGAGGGAAGAATAATAAAAACATGTAAATAAGCGCAGTAAGTGCACAGGAGCAGCAGCGTATCGCACGTCACATGGAAAGGATGATGCTCATGTGGGATTAAGATAAAAAGGCAGGAGGATGAAATGCTTAACTAATTTGTTATTCAACTCTTTTTTTTTTGAGAGTAAGCTAGTTGCTTCACTGTTTTCTGCAACAATAAGTCCCATTTGTTTTTGTTAGGTTAGCTTAAGTGACAGATAGAAGAGGCTCACCTGGACCATATAAAGGTCAGTTGTGCTACCACAAAAAAAAAATAACGGTGAAGGCTTTAATTAGATTTTAGATTCAAAAAGGCTGACCTTGAACTCTGAAAAGTCCTCACAAGAACCTAGTAGAGCAAAGCCGAAATATCTCCGCCTAGTTCTGGCAAAAGTTGGACAGCTTGAAGTGTATTGTTTGTTTGAGTAGCGACAATACTGCCCGAAGCTCTTTTTAAGTGTTGATATGACAGTCCTTTGCCGGATATGGACCCAGTACGTTCTAAAACTTCCTTGTGGTACATGCCCGCCTGTCGGAGGACCGATTTGGTATGACCAGTGCAACCTTCTAGGTCACGTCAACCCTCATTCCGAAAGAAAGGAGAAGATGGGTAATGAGAGGTGAGTTGCAGCTTATCCGTAGATCAACCATCAAGTTTCATGACATTAAAATTTGTGGCTATTGTTCACGTTTAACCACAGGTATGGTTGTAATACCTCTAAAGACAACGGTGACGACTTTGATAACTTAAGGTCCGAAGAAGACTGACCACGAACTGACCCCCCACCTAGCCTTGGCTAAAGTTGGACAGCTAATGATAAAATTACTGTTGTTGTGGTAACGACAAAAACACTCCCCGAAGGTTTTGGGGAGTGTTGTCGAATTAACAGTCCTGGGCCGGGTTTGAACCCGGAACGCTCCGGTACTCCCTTGCGGTACTGCCCGACTGTCGTGATAGCGATAAGGATAAAATTACTCGTTGATTCCACCTCAACATACTCCATGCAACTGCAGCAGGAAGCAGTTTCCAACATGTTAAGGCACATCGCATGAACTCCAAGTGGGCAGTACCTAATCAGAATTCCGACAACCGGCTTAAAATAAGCTTTAATGAACCCAATAAACTCCGCAAAATGCGGGCAATCCTCCATCGGTAAGAAGAATCGCGTTGCGCTGTACGAAGTAACTTTAACCCAGCGTTTGCTCTGCTGATTCGTTCACAAATATGTTGAAGGGAAAACTACGGTGACCAATAGTACCTCAAGTTCTCTACTTCCCGACAGATGCGATTCAAAAGTACACAAATGAGCGATTGCTATGGGCAAGGATTTAGATGATGTTTTACTCAATGAAGGTGGAGCTCAGGCGATTCCAAATCATCTTCAACTTTACCACTCTTGATAGTATCCTTAACACTGCAGTCTTGATTTCTGTTGGATAACACTACAGTGATCTTCCTACTCCTTACAGAAAAATCCACCTCCAACCTTCCTTTCCAAGTTTCACAAATTCGAAAACTAGCTCAGTGGCCCACTGCCTTAAATGCGTCCCTTCTAAGCTAACAAAGAGGACAGTCACCGTCACAAACTAATCTGTGCGACCCGGGATATGGTTGAACCCGGCAAGAATGCTGGAGTGCCTGTAGTTTACTGCCTGTAGCCAAAACAATATCTCTGCAATATCCAGTAAAGGTATAATCAGCATAATATTCAAAGCCACGGCGGGTGCAGTCTTAAGACTGTCCCTGATACCTACCAGAGCAGTCGATTTAAATTTTAAAAAGGAAAGCCATAAAACTGCTCTATTGTGAACTGGAACTGTGACAATACTATTCACAATTTTTAAAGTTAGTTGAGACAAAACCTTCATAGGCTTTGTGGATACTAAAAATGTTGAGCACCCTATGTAAGTAAATATAAGAGATGTGACAGGAAACTTAATTTGGATGCTTTTTTGCAACTCGATTGCAAAAGATTACTGCAATTAAATGCTAAATATCTAACTTAATAAGTTACGCTGATATGTTAAGCACTTACCTATTGTAGTTAACACAGTTGATGAGAAGAACACAGCTTGTAAAATGCTCCATCGCTCGTAGGGCTCTGGAAAGTCTTTATCAGCCTGAATAAGTAGGCCACCCTCAGCGGCTTCCTGTACGGCCTGCAAGTGGTAATTAGAGGAAAACAAATGTAAATAAATATATGTATATATAAAAATTACAAGACATACAAGATTTATTTACAAGTATGTAACATTTAAAGCGAGAAAATAGGTATATGATATATATGTGTGTTTGTTTTTCAACAAGAAAATGTGTGTTAGCCATACTTTTGAATTTATATGTACCTACTTATGTTTTATATACGCTTAGGTAAATGTAATACATAATGGGTTTATCTTGTCATACTATGTAATTTGCATACATTATCAGTGGATATGTACTATGTAATCAAAAGCAAATAAGCAGCTTTGATTCGTTAACCGGCATTAATCCTCAGCCAGCACTCAAATAAAAACAGTGAATGCAGCAGTAGACGGAATACGAGTATGTATTCTATATTTCAATATAGCTTTCCAACAATGCATCAGTGATGAAATCATTCAATTGCATGCAGTAGTTATTGAGTTATGATTGAACAAACATACGTACAGACAGACAACAACTCTGAAAACTGTCCTTCTGTCTTCTATTACTTCAATAAAAATCTTGCTTCTTTTGCATTTTTCTTTAATTTCAATAGCGTCATCGACGGGGTACAATTTAATTATACGTAAAGATAGTGGCTTTAGAAGGACTAAGAAAATCCTACTAGATGAAAGAAGGCTTCCAGGCAGTGTCGAGTTCCTAGAGAGATAATAAAGACGACATTACCTGCCACCCCCGACGGTACGACGACGAACGAACTTCTTGCCGAGTTGTTAAAACATGGAGGTGATGAGAAGAACACATGTCTCTGAATGACGGACATTATGAAATTGTTGCACACTTCGATTTAATTCCGGGTCGAACAGATTTATGGGTGCCAGTGAAAGCACCTTCTGCTAGTTCCATCCGAGAATATGAAGATGTACTCAGTTGGGGCAGTCGACCAGTGAAATGGTTCAGGGATAAATAAATAAAATAATTGAGGGGAAGTTTTCTGTGGGTAAGTTGAAGTAAGACAAAACTTCAAGCTACAAGATAATGGTAATGTCTTCTAAGCGGAAGTCACCGCAATCTAGGTTACAGAATGTATATGTATGATGCTCTTTTGGAATTCATTGCTACTACGGTTGGGGAATAAAATATTTACTTGAACAGCCAAGCGTTTATCAAGGGCCTGAGCTCCGCAGTCGTACGTTCGAAAGTTGACTGGAAATGTCTAACCTCTTTTTCTTTTTAACTCAACCTATTTCAGAATAAGCATAATCTGAGTACAGGGGCAAAGCAATATTCCATTCAACTGCAGCGCTTATCTCCTGAACTGATTAGGTAGTTGTGAACCGGGCTTGACGGGTTCCGCTGATACTTGTAGTATGCTCTTCAGCAGACGAACCACGACTCAGTTTAGCAAATATTGACTGATGCTATCCCTTACAGGACAGCGAAATTATTCTGGCCGGAGGTTGTTCGCAGGCAATCTTCAGAACTCATGATTGGTTTCACCAAGGCTCATTTATCCATAACTAGAGATCGCCCAGCAGCCTCTATGTCTCATTTATTTTATTCTTTCCTTTCCTTTCCTTTCCTTTCCTTACCTTCCTGTCCTTTCCTTTCCTTTACTTTCCTTTCCATTGCCTTCCTTTCCTTTTCCTTTCCTTACTTTTTCCTTTCTTTCCATTTTTATTCTTTCCTTTTCTTTCCTTACCTTACCTTCCCTTCCCTTTCCTTTCCATTCATTTCCTTTCGTTTCCTTTCCATTCCATTCCTTTTCCTTCGTTTCACTTCCTTTCCTTTCCTTTCCTTTCCTTTCCTTTCCTTTCCTTTCCGTTCCCTTCCTTTCCTTTCCTTTCCCTTCCTTTACTTTCCTTACCTTTCCTGTCCATCCCTTCACTTTCTTTTAATAAGCTTTGTTTTATTCTTTTTTATCTTATTTCATTTATTTTATTTTATTTTAGTTTATTTTAAAATCCAACCACAAATACAAAACAAACTCCGGTGTTGAATACTCTTTATGAATAATCATTTATGTTGTTTTTGTAAAAACGGTTTCTGAAATAGTAAAACTATACGATTTAGTCTGACGAGAAATAATACTATAACTATAGCCTATATATGTTTGTTACTTTCAATTTTTCCTTTAATCAAAAATAATAATAATTTTACAATTCTTTAAAATAATGTTTTTGTTGCAGTGCAAAAAGTTTCGCATTGGTGGTGTAATGGTCAGCATAGTTGCCTTCCGAGCAGTTGATCCGGGTTCGATTCCTGACCAAAGCACTGTTTTTTGAAGCGTCGCTGCCTGTAAGCGTGCCTCTGCCGCTGCTGTAATCGTACTTTTGTCCGTGCCTTGTGTATAGAAATCTTGTTTGACTTCTTTACTGAGATGTATATGACGCTCGGCATGTGTGGGTGTGTGTGTGTAAGTGTTTTGCTGATTGTTATTTTTCGATAATCGTGAATCTAAACACGATGAATGCTATCAATCGGCAAAAGACGAAGGCATATATACACAGTGTTTACGAAAACAAAATAAGTGATTATTCATGTTAAATTTATTTTAGGTTAGAATACTCAAGACGGTTAATTGGTTTTGTATGTGTAATCTTTGTGGTTATACCTATTGAATGAAATGCAAACAAATTAACTAATCTATATATATAAAATGAATTGCTGTCCGTTAGCCTCGCTAAAACTCGAGAACGGCTGGACCGATTTGGCTAATTTTGGTTTTGAATTATTTGTGGAAGTGCAGAGAAGGTTTAAAAAGTGATGAAATATGAAAGTTGTGTAGGGATAGGGATAGGAATAGATATAGGCAGTAATTCTAGATCCATGCAGGAAAATTTCTGGGTAGGACAAAGTCTGTCGGGCCCTCTAGTATAACATAAAATAAAATAAATAAAAATAAAATAGAACAAAATAAAATAGAACAAAATAAAATAAAATGAAATTAAAATAATTAAAAGAAACCATGATAACGGGAAGAAAAGAAAAGAAAAGAAAAGAAAAGAAAAGAAAAGAAAAGAAAAGAAAAGAAAAGAAAAGAAAAGAAAAGAAAAGAAAAGAAAAGAAAAGAAAAGAAAAGAAAAGAAAATAAAATAAAATAAAATAAGATAAAAAAAAAAGAAAAGAAAAGAAAAGGAAAGGAAAGGAACAAAGAAAAAGAAACAATTTAAGCTATTGAAAGAAGAGAAAAGCAGATGATATAAAAATATATTATAGTAAAGGCATATTTAGAAGAGAAGGAAAAGAAAAGAAGTAGCTAATAACGAAAATAAAATAAAGATTTTTGGTTGAAATTCAAACACTGGGCGAGATCTAATTTAATTAAGTTAATATATAGGATACACATGTTTACACAACAAACTCCACGAGTACTTGGTGCTCACGGCTTTTTCTTTTGTCTTTCTTTCTGTTTTCAATTAAAGTTATTTGCTTCTTAAGTCAATTTCAAAACTTCGCATGTTAAATGAGGCTGTATTGGGCTCTTTAATGAGCACCAAGTGAAAAAATTACCTCATAAATTCCAACGGAAAACCATTTTGAAATCCATGATCATGTCATAATAGCTCTAACTTTTTTACATGCATTTTTGTGTTTTCCAGTTTACTTACCACCTCATATTTGCTTAATTCTGCTACTATCAGTTCGTCTAAATTTAAGACATCTGTATTATTTAAAATGCTACTAATAAATTTTTCACGATGCGTCTTCACAATACTTTTTAAATGACTTAAACGCTCCAATTCCGCAGGACGTTCAAGCTGACGGAAGACCTGCAAATAAAAAAAAATTATTATAAACAATAATTTACGACGCTTCAATGTTTATGCAAAAAAAGATATTTTCTTAAAGCTGCCCTGAATTTCCATATTTATGTATTTATTGGCGATTTATGCTAAGAAAAGTGTAAAAGTGAAAAGTATTTAAGAATATTAAGGATGTTCTGAGTTTTGAAAATAAAAAATTAACCCTGCATAATCAAGTTTTGTAGCTTTGTTCCTTACAATGAGAAAACTATGCTTGAGTTCACATACACTCCTTAGAGATTACACTATGTGACAACGTTTTTGGACACTGAATACTCCTAACTACGGATGAGGCACAAATAGTAAATCCTGAAAATCTGTAAAAATTTTTAAATTTTTTGCTTGACTATTTTTGAAATAAGCGGAAAAATTGTTCAAAAACCATTTTGGATAGATAAATGTTGTTGTTAGGTATATGCTAGGGTGGGTTGACAAGAAAACAATTTTCTTATAAAATATATAATTTTAATGTAACTTCAAGAATTTGTCACTCAACATTTGAAAAGCTCCAATCGATTTTTAAATAAAAAATTGATAAAATGGACTAATTCCAGAAAATAATCAATATTTAGAGGCGTTCTAAAATCTGTTGGATGTTTGCTCAAAAACCAACGAAAAGTCAGAAGTTAATCTTTTTTCGGACGATTTTTGTTAATCATATCAAAATAAGAAATTACAATTTCTAGAAGCTTCCTACGATTTTGGATCGAAAAAATTTCCGTCGGACCCATTATTTATATATTTTAAAATATATTAAGACACCTCAAAATGTTGAGTAAAAAATTTCAAAATTAAGGTAGCATTTTCTGCAACCCACCCTAATACATAAACTAAAATTTCAAGTCGAATAATGTTCTGGGTCATATTTACCTATAAGCTCTAACACGAAAAGATTGTTTTGGCAAATTTATTTGATAGTCCAAATAAAATGACATTTTTAAGGTCACGAGAGGGTTAAAATGTTCCAAAAAGATCTAAACGGAGTTGCTCTAAGATGAAATCATTGTACAAAAAATGTGAAAGACCACAGACAGAGAATAGAAGAAAAGAAATTTGGGAGAAAAAGTATCCAAGGAGCTCAAGGTACTTTCAAAATTTTTCTTACAAATAAGAACATTCTTAATGTTCATACACACGTGCATACTCAAGAAAGAGTAAAGTTTGCCCTAATAATCAATGCGCATCGTCTTCGTTTATGTGATGTGTGGTCTGTTGTTTGTCTTAAGTCGCTCGCCGACAGCTTATTTAAGCAACGCAAACAGTTGATAGCTGATGGGTGGTGGCTCGTGAACATTGAATTTGCACAAACATACATACATATATGGGTATGTCCATACTGTATTGTGAAGAGTCAATTGTATTACAGAATGGTTTGCCACAAATTTGATGGATTATTCGATTATTTAAGAAAACACAAGAAATGTAAATCATTTTTGGCAGCAACACAGGTTGTTAGTATTATTATTTTTTTTTTGCACGAACTTATAGAAATATAAATATTTATAGACATGCTCAAATGAAGCGATTAGGGGGATAGGGTTTAATATACTGACACCTTCAATGAGAATGGCGAAAAAAACAGCAAAATATTTTCTTGCAAAAAAAATAAAATTTTTAAAGGGGGTTTGTCTTTTCTTTGATGCTTGATTGATGCACAAATAGAAAAGCTAATTTATCTTAAGTGGCAGATCATTTATGGGCCTAACGCCATAGTAATAACCATACCATATACTTAAACATATCTATTTTTATTGATTATTTTTGGCATAACCTAAAAAAGATAAAGACAACTAATAACTCATAGAAATAGAAAAGAAAAATAAAAGTTCCAAAATTGTAGTAAATTCACTAACTGAAGAATCATTAGATTATGGATATGGCAAAATCAATGGGATGACTGTGGTATGGTTATGACTATGGTGCTAGTGTGGGGCACCATTAATGGCCTTCATTGATTTCCATAAGATTGTTTGGATCAGATGTTTTATAGGAATATGGCTTTGCTACTATTCACTGAGCTCTTATTTCTATGATCATTCTGGACCAACAATTTGTCCGTGGACTAAAAATTTTATCAAATTTTGGAATCGTCCCCTATACCGGAATCACTTTCGCTTCAGCGTGGCGCTCCACGTTTCTCATTTTTTTAGAGCGTTTTGTTGTGAATGCGTCCAGGTCCTGATTTTTTTACTCTGAGTGTGGTTTCTACAAAGTTGCTGATTTATTTCCACCCAACATTTTGTTTATGACGTTATTGCCTGTGATTTGGCCGAAACTTCGTTCCAGTACTTGTCGTTCCGCGCTCCGTTTTGAGCATTTGAAAATATGCGTTCAGCATCGTCTAAGTTAGGATCTTGAATACACTTCGGATCTTCGACTTTTCCCATTTTATAGATGTAAGTACTTTTGCCCAGAGATCATTATTCCCATAGTCTTCTTTACAGTCCCAATAGGTCAATGGGGATCGTTCTACAGGGACTACCCTCAGAGTTGCTAGGAGCCATATAGTAGAGTGGACAGGGTAATGCCCCTGAGTAGCTTCATTTTTCTTTCTATAGGTCCTCCGAACTTTGCACTCAGCATACTTAGTAACGATACCTGCTTACATGCCTTCTCTATCGCATGATGAATTTGTGCCCAGTATGTTAGTCGGGAGTATAATCTTACGCCTAAATAGTTTACTACATTAATTGAGATTTAAGTTCCGGAGAGGGTTTCAAAGCTACCTTCTAGCGGTATGTACTTTTTTGTTTGGCGTATCAGCTTAGTGTTTTCTGTCGCCAGTTCGAGGGCACTCAGGTCAAGCCACTCTTTTGTGTAAAGCTCAACCTGGTTGACATTTCCAGGTTAAAGATGATGCGTAGCAATCGTTCCATAGGTCCGGGTCAAGAATTGAACCTTGTGTAAAACTATAAATAAATTTGGGTGTTGGATAAAATTTTGATAAGAAAAAAAATTAATACATCCATATCTCGTAAAATTATACCCACATGTGCATATAGTTACATATAGTGTGCAACTCTGATAATGTTTTATTTTATTTCGGAATAAATAGAGTTTCACTGAGGTGATTTGAATCTAGTTTTCTAGGGCTAGTACGGCTAGTAATTTAAAAGATAAGCAACTTCACGAAAGCAACTTTAATGAAAAATAATTTTTTTTCTTGGATTTTTAGTGAAATCTGCGTTGGCTGATAGTTTATTGGCTAATTAATTCAGTTCTCCATTTTTCTTATACCTAGTAGTGCTATGCAAACAAGGTATATTAACTTCGTTTGCCTAACGGTAGTATGTAACGACATAAATAAATCAAGATAGATATTGACTTACGAGTATATGTATCAAAATATTCAGGAGGAAAAGAGAAATTGATTAACCATGCCCGTTCGTCTGTGAACACGATAACTTGAGTAAATTTTGAGATATCTTAATCAAATTTGGTATGCAGGTTCCTTGGCACTCATCTCCCAGCGCTATTTAAAATGGGCGAATTCGGATGAAAGCCACGCCCACTTTTTCTATATAGAATATTTTCGAAAATACCAAAAATTTGGTAAGTACGAGGTGTGTTCAAAAAGTATCGCGAATTTTGTGTTTTTTCAAAAATTATTTATTTATTCATGAATATCTATTTCGTCCGCTTCAAAGTAATCCCCATGAGATATTATACACTTGTGCCAACGGTTTTTCCAATCTTCGAAGCACTTCAAAAAATCATTTTTTTGTATCTTGTTCAGCTCCTCCTTCGATGCCGTCTTTATCTCGTCAAGAGAAGCGTAACGTCGTCCTTTCATGGGCCTCTTCAGTTTAGGGAACAAGAAAAAGTCACAGGGGGCCAGATCTGGGGAATACGGTGGCTGCGGCATCATTAGTGTGTTGTTTTTGGCCAAAAAGTCGCGCACAAGCAACGATGCGTGAGCAGGGGCGTTATCGTGGTGCAAAAGCCAATTTTCGTTCTTCTTTGCACATCTTCTCGGCCTTCTGAGAACATTTTGTACCACCGATAAACGTTGCTTCGGTCCAAGGTAGCTTCTCCGTATGCCACAGTCAACATTCGGAATGCATCCGCGCACTTAATTTCGTTTTTCACACAAAATTTGATACAGGTTCTTTGGTCCATTTTTTTGAATAGGTAAAAATCGAAGACGATCCAAAACACGTGCAAGCAAAGCAGCTGTCAACAATTAACTGAACATTCAAAATGGCCGAGCTTGTCGGCATAAGTGAGAGACATGAGTACCAACATAACGCCACAAAAAATTCGAAAATCGAATATACGTAACCAGCGAAAATTCAAAATTCGCGATACGTTTTGAACACACCGCGTAGTTCTAAAAAATTTGTTTGCAAAATTTAAAACGCGATATATCTATAACTGTGCAAGCTATATCCATAAGATCTTGCACACATAATAAACTTTTTTTGGCGAAGTAGGGGTGGCGCCGCCGACTTTTCAGCATAAAAGTTCTGCTATTTTCAAAGGCGATTTCTTGTAACTCCAACTAGGCATTTCAATAAAATTTGGTCAGCTGCTTTTCATGTGGTATACCCCTGCCAAAAATTATTCAAATCGGTTAACACCCAAGCAAAATATCCGGGCAATTTGTTAATACCCCACTGCAATAGGGAAGATATATATCGTTTCTGATTTCCATACCTTTCATGAACTGAAATGCTTGTAAGTATGAGAAGACGAAGAGATGGGCCCATCAATAAGCATACTGAAGTGATCAGGACATTGAGCTGAGTCGATTAAGCCATGTCCGTCTCTCCGTTCGTCTGTCTGTCCATCTATTTGAACGAAAATACGAACTGAAAAGTATAAAAATAGACCTGCGTAAATGGAATGCCATAATAGATCAATACTAGGTATATGATGTTCGGTGCCATCCGAACTTAGATTTCCTTACTCGTTCAATTTCCTTGTATTTGTATGTAAGTTCAAATTCGATTTCTGACACTAAAGCTGCTGAAACGAGCTGTAAAACAAATTGTTGCATTTCTCTTGTAGGTCATAAAATCATATCGCCAGCGACACTGCAAAACTGCGTAGTTGGTATCTCAGTTTGGCTGTGTTTCAACTATAAATTGCTTATTTTTAAGACGAATAGTGACTTTTACGAAAAAATTTTTATCAAGATCGATTCAATTAAATACTTTCCAAAGTAATATTTAGTTTTCTAGAGAATAAATGAATACATCTTAATGTCAAGGGTTGACACAAATGTCACTTACGCGGTTTTTTCACTTGCGAGTTACGCGGTTTTGCAGTGTCACCGACGTTACAAAATGCTATAAAAGGGTGCCAAATCAACCATTTGATAGCAGTAACAATTCGCTTGACTTGCGATATGAAATTTCTAACACGTAAATGCAAGAGAAATAAGCTCTAAAGGTCTTGAATATTGAAAGCACAAAATAAGGCCATCGATGTAAGACAAACTGCATGGATACGTAGAAGTTAATCTAATGCTGTGGCATTATGCAATGGCCTGCAGTGAAACCACAAACTGGTAAGCAAAAATACTAGTTCACAGCTATAATTTTCAAACTCATCTCAAACTAGGCAGAAAAGGCCTAAATGAACACCAGAGTACTCATATTCAGAATCTTTTTGAAAATTTTAAACAAAAAGTATTAAAATAATACTCTACAGATGATTAAAAACGATCAAATTTAATCGTATTATAATGTATCGTCGGGAGAAAAGTATAACCTCAATATAACTATTAATGAATAATCATTAATAATTCATATTTTTGAACACTTTTTAAACATTTTATTGTCATATTTTATATCATTGAAAGGTCGTATTTAATTTCTTTGTGATGACATTTGACAGCTTTTCGAAATAATTTCGTGATCACTTTTAATTTGATTTTTGAAACATAATTGCTTATTTTTTATCAATACTAGTAAGTTTAGTCGACTAGTTGAATTGGTATTCATACTAGTATTGAAGTGGTTTTGAACTAGTTGGTTTGACTGCATTGTGGCTTTGAGATGGCCTATGTTGTTGTTGTTAACAGTGCTTCGCCCTGCCCCAGATTGGGCAGGGTTACACTGAAATAACAGCCCTTGGCCGGGTGAAAAACCCCGGGTCATTCCGGTGCGATAGAACCGGCTGTTGTGGGAATGGAGATGGCCTATATTTCTGTGTGGTTAAGCAAGGGGTCAAAGCAAACGTAAATGTATTTGGATAGATTTCAACTCAATACACATTTTTCGCGAAAATAAATATATACTACATACATATAAATATGTATACCAGCATGTCAGCAATATATCACTATGCAAAAACAAAAGTGGCTTAAATTTTTTTCCAGTGTTTGTATAGCCCACCATTCAAATTGATTTAATTTTGATAACAAATAGCTTTAGTTGCAAGTGCGATTGGTTACAAGACTATTATTTTTGCTTTAGACTGGCTTCCTAGCCTTCGTGCAATAGCTACTGCCAACATAATTTTTTTCCTAACATCCTTCCGCCACTCAGCTTGTTGCCAGTTGTCGTCAGTTGCAAGCATTTCACAACAGCTGACGTTTAACAGCCAAAGGAAGTGCTTGGTTGTGAATAAATTTCATTGATTTTACGCTCCTTTACTACGCTGCTGGTGTTTTTTCATTTCTAAATGAAATTCGCATGCATTTTTTATTTCGCAAGTTATTTCGACTGCTGCTGCTGGTGTCACATGGCTTTCAAGTGTGTGAAAATTGCTTTTCGCATGTTCTCAATAGTGTCTGCCGTCAGATTTGGTTGTTATGCATTTACATGCAATACAAAGGAGTTGCTTCTAAATTACAAGGACACTTCAATCTTTGAATAGTTAATAAGCCAGAACCACATGAGTGACCTCTTGGACGCTTGTGGGTGTAAAATGGATGGGACCATTTACTATAAGGGAATTAAAGTCGGATATAAGTTTAAGCTATTTCACAAATCGGAATGTAGTCGTCAAATATTCAGTGCGAATTCTTAGATTTACTAAGATGCTTTTGTCAATGGTAATTGGTGTGCTACTACATGCAGCGCTCTTCAAGACGCATAATATTTATCTGGCCTGCTATTGCAAAAAATTAATCTAAAGCAATTCGGCTTGAATAACGCCAAACTTCAGAAAGGCTCACCGAAAGCGGAACACAGCCTTATTCGGAACTTTTCGATCACAAATCGGTAGAACGTAAACAAATTATTATTTTTGGCCTTAAGCTCGTTTATAGTCATGGATACCTTAAAATAAAATAAAACCAAATAAAATAAAGTTCAATAAAAAAAATAAAAAAAAAAATTTGAAAAAATAAGTATTTATGGAACGACCTCAAGGCCAAGAATAATAATTTTTCACTTTTTAATTTTTATGAAAATTATTATTGTTTTTTATTTAGATGATGGTGTGAAGGTAGTGTTGCCGGCCTACCACACCGAAGGTCCATGGTTCGAGCCCTGGTACAGGTAACATCAAAAGTGATTTGAAAAAAAAAAAAAAAAAAAAAAAAAAAAAAAAGTTTTTCAAAAACGGGGTCGCCCCTCGGCAGTGGTTTGGCAAACTCTCCGAGTGTATTTCTGCCATGACAGGCTTCTCAGCAAAAATTCGTCTCCTTTGTAGATGCCGTTCGGAGTCGGCAAAAAACTGTAGGTCCCACCAATTTGTAGGGAAAATTCAAATCGGCACACCACAAATTGGAAGAGAAGCTTGGCGCAAAAATCTCTTAGGAGGTTTATGATGATATACCTGTTGTATATCGCGCCATAGAGAGAGAGAGATATCAAAACCAGCGTATTGTTAGCTTAATGGTAGCAATGCGTGCCAAAACTTCTCTGATGACGAAATGGATCTATAAGAAAAGCTATGGCGGTTGTCTCTACAAATTTTTCGTACTCTATTCAATTAAAACAACTTTTAATAATTAATTAAAAAATTATTATTCAAAAATAAAAAACAATAATAATTTTCATAAAAATTAAAAAGTGAAAAATTATTATTCTTGGCCTTGAGCTCGTTTCATAAATACTTGAAAATGTACAGGCCGTAAATCAACAAAAATGTTTGGTATAAAAAAGCAATAAAATAAAGCAAAACTAAATAAAAATCTGTTCTAGAACGCGCCTAAAAATATTCCACTTTCCTTGAGTTGACATATAAAATATATGTACCAAGGAATGTATAGAAGGAATAAGCAAATGGCACATTAGAGGAAAAATGCATCGTGACGCTACAGGGCATCATAGCTTAGTTGTTAGAGTACTCCAACAGCGGCATTGGTGCAGACACTTGGGTTCGTATCCCAGTGTCCGGGAAGGGGTCTGATGAGAAGTTGGGCACTTCGAAACATGTCTCGTACCATCGCTGTGCATATCGTTGTAATTTTTCCTCTAATATCAATTAACAAATAAAATAAATTGAACTAATAAAATAAAATAAAATCAAATTAAATTAAATCAAATAAAACAAAACTAAATAATAAAATAAAATAAGATAAAATAAACTAACTAAAATAAAATAATATAAACAAAATGGACCTATAAGAAAAGCTATGGCGGTTGTCTGTAAAATTTTCCTATTCTATTCTAATAAAAACTTATAATAATTAATTAAAAATAATTAATAAAAAAAATAAAAACAATAATTTTTCCTCTAATCAAAAATAATAATAATTAACTAAGATTTATTACCAACTGGTCTTAAACTCGTTATACTTACAAAAATATGTAAAATGAACAGACCGTAAAACCAACAACAAACAATAATAATGTTTATAAATAAAAAGAAAAATTATTATTATAGGCCTTGAGCTCGTTTATAGTTATGGTTCTTTGCAAATGTACATTTCTTTGCGTTGTTGGTATACAAAATAGAAAAAAAACCAAGAGAAAATAATATAAAATAAAATAAAATGAAATAAAATAAAATAAAACAAAATAAAATGAAATAAAATAAAATAAAACAAAATAAAATAAAATAAAATAAAATAAAATAAAATAAAATAAACTAACTAAAATAAAATAATATAAACAAAATGGACCTATAAGAAAAGCTATGGCGGTTGTCTGTAAAATTTTCCTATTCTATTCTAATAAAAACTTATAATAATTAATTAAAAATAATTAATAAAAAAAATAAAAACAATAATTTTTCCTCTAATCAAAAATAATAATAATTAACTAAGATTTATTACCAACTGGTCTTAAACTCGTTATACTTACAAAAATATGTAAAATGAACAGACCGTAAAACCAACAACAAACAATAATAATGTTTATAAATAAAAAGAAAAATTATTATTATAGGCCTTGAGCTCGTTTATAGTTATGGTTCTTTGCAAATGTACATTTCTTTGCGTTGTTGGTATACAAAATAGAAAAAAAACCAAGAGAAAATAATATAAAATAAAATAAAATGAAATAAAATAAAATAAAATAAAATAAAACAAAATAAAATAAAATAAAATAAAATGAAATAAAATAAAATAAAACAAAACTCAATAAAATAATATAAAATAAAGGTAAAATAAATTGAAAAAACTTAAAAAAAGCCAAATAGTTAAAAACAGAAACGGGAGAAAATTGAGTGAAAGCAACTGAATATAATAAAAGAGCGTCAAGGAAAATAAACAATAAAATATAATTAAAAAAAAAAATAAAAATAAATACAACTGTTAAATAAATAGCGTAGAAGAGAAAGTCGAGAAAGAAGAGAAAAGTAAAGGAATGCAAAGGGAGGATGAGAAAGGAAGGCTAAAGAAGATGGAAGTTGCGAAGGAAAGCAACAGCTAATAATTGAAATAAAATAAAGTTTTGTATGCGATTTCGAGTATTCATAAAATGATAGCAATAACTTTTGAAAACAAATCTTAACTGCTTATTTGTTTCTGTATCTCCTAAACATACTAATTTTACTTTAAATTAATAAAATAAAAAACTATAATATATAACAGAGAACTAAGCAGATATTAACCGATTTTTCTTCTTCATTTCGTTGGCAGATACAATTTTTTTGTTTGATTAATTTACATTTAATTTTCAAATTTAAAATTTCGAAAAAAAAATTCACTTTGCTATTTGATTAATAAGTCATCAAGAGCTTATGAAAAAAATCGGCTTGCCTTTTAATGAAAAAAAATTAATAAAATATATGTTTCCTTAAAAGAAATGAATATGTAAGGAGTGGCTTAGACCCTTTTCTCCACTCACTCCTCCCTGCACACTCTCCTCTCTCCTTGCTTCTTTACCTTCCATCTCCATCTCTATTTCTCATTCTCTCCCCCTATAACACTTACGCATCCTCAATCTTTTCAGATATCACTAAAAAGTAATGTTTTCTCCACGTATTTTTCTGACATAGTTTAACCCGTTGAAGTCCAGTCTTTCAAAGAGTAAAGACTTGACAATCCGCATGTTCTGTTTCGCATACTATCGCACTACGAAAGTAAAGTAAAGTGGACGCAAATGCAATAAAAAGATTATTTATAAGACTTTCCTAGTTAAAAAAAAAAATATATGAACTCATGTATGAGCGAGAAAATTACATTAGATTATTTTCAAAACATTTTTCTTATGTTAAACTACTGCCTATCTGTACCACAAAACGTTGAAAATATTTTCATTCCATTTACAGCCAAACACAATAAATTTATCAACCGCCAAGGACGAAAGATGACAATCAGCTGAGAGGAAGTAATAAAATTTGTAGACCAAAAACTATTCAGCAACAGACCAAAATGAGACAAAAAAACATCATAAAATTGACCTTAACAACTTAAAAAAATAAAATTAAAATAATTCAAGGCCTTCAAATGCCTGATTCCTGCCAACGATAATCAAAAAGAGTTCAAAGTACAACAAACTCAAATATCGATCGAAAGAGGCATATAACCCCACATCCATATGTATGAACTATGACACAAATGTAATGAGCGTATAATATAGTGGCACTTCTTGTTCACGCTCACTGTCGCTAACTGCGCTACTTAAAGGAAATGTGCAACAATAACGGAAAACATAGCAAAACAATGCTTTGATTGGCGCCTGAAAGACGTTTAAGCGGTGTTCTAGCGCCTACTGACTGTTCGTGTGGTGTTTTGTGTGAGTTTGTGATTGCCTGGTGTGTCTGTTATAGACATGCTACGACATGCATACTTGTGTGCCGCATGCTTGACTACGACCAGACGTGCTTGTGTGTAATACAATAAAAACAGCAGGAAGCGAAGGCAATAAAAATATGAAAAAGGCAAAACTGCAGTTGAATAGTTAAACAAGTTGTTATAATAAGGCGAATAATGTTTGTTTTTTAGTCGACAATTGCCGTTATATATATATACGTGTGTGTGTGTTAGTGCATTCATATGTCGGCAATTGCAGTTGAGATATCTCGTGTGGAGAATTTTAATTGGTTGGCAAAATACGGCTTAAGATTATCTTTGAATGTACGGCGGGGCGTATTCGTAACTATTTTTATACCAAGCTGAACTATTTAATAAACCGGATATTATAACTTTCTTCTTAACTGGGGTTTGTAAAGAGATTAGGTAATCGAGGTAGACGTAGAGTTCCAGAAATTAAAGTTCTTAGGTTGGATAGAGGAATCGATTGGATCGAATACTTTCAAGGAAATATTTGCTATTAAAACTCTACAAAATCGGATGATAGCCTTGCCTCTTTATTCGCTATTGCAAACTTCGATAACATGCAAAATGAGATAATTCATTGATTGATGCATCCAAAATGTTAGAATTTGATAGCTTTATTGACTTGCACAGCCTATGAATGTAAGAGTTTTTACTTGTCCCAATTAGTAAAAGGTCAAAAAGCGCCAAATTATATACAGTTGTGTTCAATATAATAGTAGTGAAATTAAATTAGATATCATTCGACGAAATAAAAGGAAGCTGTGATTTTAATAATTTTCATTTAATAATATAGCGCATTCCATAACAGAAAAGACATAAAAAGAAATTTTAAAGTTTACGCAAACTTCAGGAAAGTTAATTAAACTTTTAAAATTTTAAAATAATCAAAAAAAATCAAAAACAATAAAAAAATCATCAGGAATACTGAAACAAGTCAAAAATAATTTAAAATAATCAAAACAAAAAATCAAAAAAAAAAAATCTAAAGTAATCAAAAAAAAGGGTTTTGATTATTTTAGATTTTTTCTTAATTTTTTTTTTCTTGATTATTTTAAATTATTTTTCGATTTTTTTCAGTATTGCTGATGTGTATATTTATGTGCTCCTACAACAATACTAAAGAACTACAAAAAAAAAAAATCAAAAAAAAAGAAAATCATAAGTAATCAAAAACACTTTTTTTTGCTTATTTTTGATTTTTTTTAATATGCAAACATTCAAGTCTGATATCTATTTATACTTTGTTATAAAATTTATTCAATTCTGTACAGCAGCTTATGAATATTGCGCGCACAAACATACAGATAGATAGACAAAAAGTATAAAAACTGTTTTATGAGAATCCTTTTAAAATTTTAATATTTGTAGGAATGATACAGTATTTTCTTCTTGCCGACCAGTTCACATTTGCTTTTGAAAACAAATTTCAAATTAAAAAAAAAAAACTTTCTTATTTTATTCATAAGTCGCTAAGTGCTTACGAAAAAAATTGTGTTGTCAAAAAATTGCGTATACGCCATCACCACTCTTATTACAAACAATCTCAATACATAAGATGTGTTCATTGATCGAAAGTGAATTTTTATATTGAAGCAATATTTGCTAATATTAACAATTCAATCAAAGATCAACTTATTTACAATCAATATAAATCAGCTTCAATATAAATAGCTTACAACCAAACAAGTAAAGCAAGTCAAGTTTTTCTATTAAATGCTGTGCAAAATTAGTTAAACCAAGAATATTGATTTAAGAGGTGTAAGACTTGTCAAAGATGAGACGCCTACAAGACATCACATGGCGAGTTATATTGCTTATTTAATAGCCATAAATTTGAAGGCAATAAAAGCCCCACAGCAAAGTAGCATGCGAGTGACCAGCAGCGTTTAATGAAGTGACTTTGGGTGAAAAGAGAGAAATCGAGTTTCAATACAAAACGCTGAGGCGCTACTTAGACGTTGTCATTGTGCGTGCCATTTAACGGGAAAGTGAACTGAATTTATGTGTGTGAGTGTTTTTGTTATTTACGCTCTTTTATCACGGCATAAGTGTCTGATAACTGTAGATACATATATGTTTGTATGTGAGAATGTTACGTGCATACATATCAGCTCTTTGCTTCTTCTTCTTTATTTAGCAGACATAAATCGTAGGGTCTTTGTGTTTTTATTACATTAGGACTTATGGGATTGGAATGAGTTCTTCGTATTAATTAATTTCTTATAAAGCAGCCAGAAAAGAAACAACCAAATATAAGCAAATAGATATATATGGATGCATGTATGTATGCAGAAATAACTCCATTAAAGCGCCAGTGATTACAACTAATACACACCAGTGAAATATAAAAATATTGCAAAGCATGAAGTCTGAGATATTTTTTCTAAACCAATGTTAGCTTTGGTTGTTAATGCAAGACATTTTTTTTGATTTTGTATGTCAAAAATTCAATTTATTTGTTGTTTCCAGGGACCGTAACTGTTATGAGTTTTATTATAAAACTCGCTATTTGATAATTATTTTCAGATTTTTTTTAAATAAAAATAAACAGTAATTGGTATCTTTAAGTTTTATTTTTTTGATTAAGGATAATGTTTATTTTTTGAGTTTTATTTTTTCTGATCGAAAATAAAACTCATGTTTGATTGGTAGATTCTCGTCAGCATATGTACTCAATAATTAAAACATATTTATAGACACGTACATATGTATATGTACAAAGGTTGGCATGCAAAAAGGCTTTTTGAGTTTTTCGAACTGTGAAAAAAATTAAAAATTAAAACTTAAAATTTAATTTTTATTCTTGAAGGATAAAATACCGCTCAAGGAATGTTTTACTTTGATAAAAAAAAAATAAAACTAAAAAAATTATGATTATTTCTGATCAAAAAAATAAAACTCAAAAAAGATTGCTTATATGTAATTTATATAGGTTTCGCTCAAATTTTCTTCAATCAGTGCAGATTTCCTTTAACCATGAACATGCCCGTTCATATACTTTAAACTGTCCTCCGATACTGGGAAGCCTTTGATTTTTCCCATTAAAAATGTGAAAATAATCATTATCGGGTGTCCCTGGTTGTTTTACGGCCTGTACTATAAATGATTTCAAGACCACCAAAACACAAATCCGAAGAGCACAGTCAGAGTGGCAAAAATGGACGCATTAAAAGAAGTATATTTAACAAACAAAACATCGTTCTGATAACCTATTGGTTAACATAGCGTGCGAAAATGTCTGCGATGAAGAAGTCTAGCAGCTTCCGAAATTGATCTGTAACAAAAGCTTTGGCGGTTGTCTCTCAAACTTTAATTTTGTTGAGTTCGATATAGCAATCTTCAAATAAATATATTAAACAGTAGGGCGAGGGTTAATGTTCAAGCTTTATCAAGATGTTTTGCTTTGACGTTTGCCTTGTCTATTTTCCTTTTCTTGGGTTCTTTTCTTTTTTTTGGTAATTCGTCTTTTTGCTGCTGCTCGCGAGCTCCTATTTTTGCCAGAATTATTATTTGGATTTAATGCGCTTTATTTGTAATATATTTAGAATTAATTAAATGATTATTTAATCAAACAATCGTGTTATCAATACATTTGGAGAATTGGTAAGCCGCAATAACTTATACGTAAATACAGTCCACAACCCGCCTATACGCCAAGAGGCAATCAACATACGAAAGGTATATGCAACAACAATTTTCTATTGAAATAAAAACTCTGAATAATTAATAAAATAATTATAAGAAAAATTAAAACAACAACAATTTCCATAAAAACTCGATTAATGGTCTGAAATATAATTTTTGGACTCATCTAGACCTTTACAAATCTATAGGTTGCGCGGAAAAAAGTTATACGGTAGGAAGTACTAAAATAGTTTTTATTGTAGTTCGGTATTTGCCGGACATACCTACCTCGGCCGTAATCTAAGCCCTTAAGCCGTAGGGGTTTAAGATAGCTGTTGATGCGTTGCTTCAGGGCAAGTGACTAGGTGATCTATGCTGTTCTTGGACTCTGTACACGCGGCACATGCATGGCATGTACTTGGGCTTAGTCTAGAGTGGTGATCGATTAAGGTAATACACTATTCATTTGCCGCACAAATAGCATAGAAAACCTATCTGTATTTGATTGGAAATGTATTTGAGTTTCCATTTAAGTGAATTCAGTCAAATCTGCAATAATCTTTCTACTGAGTGGTTATGAATATTTTATAAAAGCGTGCAACTGTTGGCATATGCTGACGATATTGATATCATTGGCCTTAACAACCGCGCTGTAACTTCTGCTTACTCCAAATTAGAAAAAGAAGCGGAGAAAATGGGATTGGTGGTGAACGAAGGCAAAACGAAGTACCTTCCGTCATCATGCAAAGAGTCAGCGCATTCGCGCCTTGGCAACCAAGCCACTGTTGGCAGCAATAATTTCGAAATAGTAAAGGACTTCGTTTACCTTGGAACCAGCATTAATACCAACAATAATGTTAGCCTAGAAATCCGACGAAGAATCACTCTTGCAAACAAATGCTACTTCGGACTGAGTAGGCAATTGAAAAGTAAAGTCCTCTCTCGACGAACGAAAATAACACTCTACAAGTCACTCATCGCACCCGTCCTGCTATATGGTGCAGAAGCGTGGACACTAACAACATCTGATGAGGCGGCTCTGGAAGTATTCGAGAGAAAGGTTCTTCGAAAGATTTGTGGACCTCTACGCGTTGGCGACGGCGAGTACCGAAGAAGATTTGAATGATGAGCTGTATGAACTTTACGCAGACGCCGACATAGTTCAGCGAATTAAAACACAGCGGCTTCGCTGGCTAGGCCACGTAGTGCGAAAGAGCGAAGATGCTCCAGCCCAGAAGGTATTCTTATCGGCACCCGCCGGCGGAAGCAGAGGAAGAGGGAGGCCACGACTCCGATGGAAGGACCAAGTGGAGACCGATTTGCGATCCCGCGGTGTTTCCAATTGGCGCCAGTTGGCGCAACGAAGAAACGACTGGTGAGCTATGTTGGACGGTCAAAATCGCCCAGGCGGTTAGATGACCATTTAAAGAAGAAGAAGAGTGGTTATGAAGATGAATTTCCATTCAAAATAAATGTGAGTGCTAATGAAACTCAATTTGCATTTACTATGAACGGTGAGGGATAATAGAGCGGCAGGTTAACTAAAATAAATGAAAAAGAATCTCCATTCAAAAGTCACATATTAGTGGTAATGGAGTTTCACTAGCAGTAAAACTTGAGTGGCGAAGTGTTAACTGCCTTAAAAACAAATAAACGGTTCTTAAAAACAAATAAATCGAAAATTTTCTCCCGCCCGAATTTGGAAACTTAGTTGATGAGGTTTTCAAGCAAAAAAAACTTTGGTTTTATGGCACCCTGTCAAAACAGCGAAATTCGTTTTTTATTCTAACGTCTATGCTGTATGTTGGATATATTTTAGTGATAATATTAATAAGTGGCTATTTTGTTATTCAGATCAATATGCAAAAATGGTATTTAAGGCTCTATTTACTTTATTCTTGATTTATTTTCTTAATACGGGGTGTTGGTTTTAAATGGATTTGAATAGCAGCCAAAGTTGACATGATAGGTTAATAGCGTAAATTGAAGAAATGAGACATGGATTAACACCTTTACAATAATATATCGCTCATTGAAAACAAATTTTAAATATAAAAGTTTTAACGAAAAAACAAATTTCGCTGTTTTTACAGGGTGCTGCAAGAATATAACTTTTCCATTTTTATAATCTCCAACAAGAGAACATTCAAACTAGGGGAAACTTTTTAACCCTTTTATGCTGACACGCTTTCATATAGACAAATTTACAGCAACGAGCAATAATAAAATAATAAATATACAAATTATAAGCGCTCACAATTTTTGAAAGCCACAAGTTCATATTAGATTTTCAAAGAAAATTTCAGATTTTGAAGAAAATTTCATTATGTTATTTTATTAATAAGTCGCTAAGTGCTTACGAATAAAAATCGGCTATTGACTACTTATTTCTATTCATAGGAAGATATTCGTTCCAATATACATCAACTTTTCACCCTGTCGGAAAATCAACCAAACCAAATAAAACGACTTTAATTTGACTATGCCATATATCAGATTTTTGACTAGTGTAATCGACTAATATTATCCCCTTGATACATTTTAATGCTGCGAAATCAACTGTAGAAGGAAACTAAACTAAATTTGTATGCAAATGAGCAGAAGCGAGTTAAAGTGATTACCATAACAAAATTAAGTATGTCATCGTTAATGGGCACTGCTACGCCAGCAGTTCATAATCGATATATTCTTGCCGAAATCAAATCAAAGGCATTATTAAGCATTTTCAAGTCAGTAATGAAGTGGCAGCCATTAGAGCAAGCTAAGGTTAGAAGAAAGTCAAAAGGCGCAAACGAGAGCATTTTGTGAACAAATTATAAAGCCGCTTAGGCATAACGAGGCGTCAGCAAAACAAAAATACAAAAAAAAAATACCAAACCAAATATTTACTAAAATAAAAGGTACTTCCTTAACTAGGAGCAATGAGTTTGGTGTGCTAGAGCTGCGCTTCCTTGGCATTACAAGTCAAAATTAGCGGAAACGGGCATAGTCTCGCAAAACATTTTAAGACGACAACTACAAACAAAGGAAGAAAGCCAAATATTTAGCAATGGAGAATTTGTGTAAGCGGTTAAAGTTCAAAATGTCTCCAATTGGTGTATATTTTGTGTAAAATGAAATGTGGTGAGGGTTAATGTGCCATTTGTATACATTGACCTCATTAAAAATAAAAAACAAAAAAATGCTCGAATCTAAGCGAGCGCTATTTAAGTTGACTTCCTTGTTTGAGCGCTACTTCCTTTTAGCTTAGCCTTTTTTGTTAGTTGTTGCTATTTTTTTTTTTTTTTGAAAGGTGTGGATGTGGCAATGACATTAACCGTTACTTATTTGCCAAGACGCTTTTAATTTGTGTGTTATTTGTTCCGTTGGTAGTTTGTTGTTGTTTTTTTCATCAAGAACAGCACTGCCAGCTAAATTTGTTTTCGCATGTTGTTGTTTGTGTTTTTATTGTTTGTACACGCACAATTTCAATTACCTCGATAAAAATTAAGTTGTTTGTTTTGGCCTGTGGTGTGGCCAGTCTAGTCGCATTGGCTGCCTGACTTACTGCAAATGAAATAAAAATTCGTACACTAAAAATCACTGTTCTTATTGTTTCAGCTATTTCAGGGTGTAAAACCAATTTTTCAACAGATTCGCTATCATTTTATTCGTGTAAAAGCGGTTAACTTCATTAGGGATGCTCTTAATATATACAGTTGTATTTATTAGTATAAAGAGCATTATAATTCTGTCCATCTAATAGGAAAAAAGAATAGAAATAAACATAGAGTTGTATAGAGCAAAGTTCTAGGAATGTATAGAAAAATCAATAGAGCCATACTCGTCCCTTCCGTCTATGCACGCCTTAGCGTGAGTAAAAATGTTGATATTTGAATGAATTTTGATATTCAGGTTAAGAAAAGCTGCTATTGGAAATAAACGAAATTTGATGATAACCACGCCCCTATTTTCGATGTCAAATATTTCGAAAAACATATAAAGTAAGATAATTAATTAACTGATGAATATTATATTATTCATTAAGTACCTGCAACCAAAAAGGAGCAATAACACCAACACTACAACGACGCTTCTGTGGGCTATCCGGCTACGTATAAATAAATAAATTAAAGTAGAATAAAATAAAATAAAGAGAAAAAAAATAAAATACAATAAAATAAAATTCAATAAAATAAAATAAAATAAAATGAAATAAAATAAAATAAAATAAAATAAAATAAAATAAAATAAAATAAAATAAAATAAAATAACATAACATAACATAACATAAAATAAAAGAAAATAAAATAAAAGAAAATAAAATATAATAAAATAAAAGAAAATAAAATATAATAAAATAAAATAAAATAAAATAAAATAAAATAAAATAAAATAAAATAACATAACTTAACATAACATAACATAAAATAAAATAAAATAAAATAAAAAAAAATAAAATATAATAAAATAAAATAACATAACGTAACATAACATAACATAAAATAAAAGAAAATAAAATAAAAGAAAATAAAATAAAAGAAAATAAAATATAATAAAATAAAATAAAATTTAATACAATAAAATAAAATAAAATAAAATAATTTTGTTGTTGGTTTTACGGTCTGTTCATTTTACATATTTTTGTAAGTACAACGAGCTCAAGACCTTGAATTAAGCAGCTTTCAAAACTACACGCAGCATAGCCTATGGGTTAGGCAGCTGCGCTGGCAATCAGAGTGAGTGGGTTCGATTCTCCACAAGATCCTCTGAAATAGCAAAACTATACGAATTAGTCTGACGAGAAATCGTGGCTGTTTTCGAAATAGTACTATAACTATAGCCTGTATATGTTTGTTGCTCTCAATTTTTCCTCTAATCAAAAATAATAATAATTATCAACTGGTCTTGAGCTCGTTATAATTACAAAAATATGTAAAATAAAATAAAATAAAAAAAATAACATAACATAAAATAAAAGAAAATAAAGTAAAATAAAGTAAAATAAAATAACATAAAATTAAATAAAATTAAAAAAAACAAAGGAAAAAACATAAAATGAAATTAAAAAAAATATAAAATAAAATAAGATGAAAAAAAAAAAATAAAACAAAAAAAAAATAAAAAATTAAATTAAATTATAAAATTAAATTAAATTTAATAATTTTGTTGTTGGTTTTATGTTCTGTTAATTTTCACATATTTTTGTAAGTTTAACAAGCTCAACCCCAGTTGATAATAATCTTTAGTTAATTATTATTACTATTTTTGATTAGGGGAAAATTTAAAGCAACAAACATATACAGGCTATGGTTATAGTACTTTTTCGAAAACAGCCACGATTACTCGTCAAACTAATTCGTATAGTTTTGCTATTTCAGAGGATCTTGTGGAGAATTGAACCCACTCACTCTGATTGGTCTTGAGCTCGTTAAACTCACAAAAATATGTGAAATAAAATAAAATTAAATTAAATTAAATTAAATTAAATAAAATAAATAAAATAAATAAAATAAAATAAAATAAAATAAAACAAAATGAAATATAAATATTTTACGTCTGATTTTATTTAAATGGCAATTCTCTTACTCTCCCTTTTCCTAACCATAATCTACTACATATGTGTAAATGATCTAAATGCTAAATATTAGATATCTGTTACAAAGAGTCTTCGGAATGACTTGAATTCAGAGCAGCTGCCATAAAATCTTTAGACTATCTTCCTCTGCGAGGACTCTATGCAGTCTTATACAATACTCTTTTATATAATTATCTGAGCCCTTAAACAGAGGAAAATTTTAATGGGATCTGGTTACCCTACCTTACCCTTACATATATAGATCTCCATAGATTTATTTCAAACACATTTTTAGTGGCTCGTAGATTTTGTACTCAGAAATCATCTACAATAAATACTTGAGAACATCCTTAATTTGGCTTTAAAAATAAGTATCATAGGTTTGTAAACGCTTGCTTGAACTTCAGCCTTCAGCTACGTCTATCCATGCAGTGGCATGTACGAGTATTTAGTATTACGTATTACTATCTAGGGTTTTTAGGCATCAAATCAACAAATCAGATAAAAAAACACTCCCAGTAAAGCGTCAGCGCATTCTTTGGTTTGGAAGCAGCACCCCACTCTGCTCGTACTTTATGCAATCAGCGCAAAGTAGGCTGGGCTTGGCCTTAAATGATGATATTATTCGTAGTAAATCTTACGACTGATAGTTAAATTGCATGTTTCGTACGTCTGGCATGAGGCTGAGCAGGAAGTATTTGTGTTGTGGTGGGTTTGGTCGATTGTCGTTCATTCACAAATTGCCAATTGAACTTGCCATCATTCACGTGTCTGTGGTTTTTTGTTTTTGTTTTCAAATATACAACGCCTATCACTTTTACGTGGAATTCTCATTCATTTGCAATTTGTTTTTTTTCGTTTTTTATTGCTGATTTAGCTGTCCTTTTATTTACAAATTGGAACGTGAAAAGATTAGTGATTGCCGTGATTTAATGACTTTGTAAGGATTTTTTGTTGCGTCTTTTTTGTGGTGTTCCCAAGTATTTTGGTGATGGTTATTTATGCTAAGTTTCTATGAATTGATTATTTGTTGAGTCAGCACTAATGTATATCATTATAAGTAAAGGGTGTTTTTTTTAGGGGTATAGAACTTCGAATTGAAATAAAACACAATAAAATCGTTTTAAGGTCCATCAATTTGGCTTTATTGGAAGGATAATTTTATGCCATTAATGTTTAAATATGATTTCGGGCATGTGGCCGCCGCGGCTGGCTCGAATAAAGCCAATTCTACAGGTCCAATTTTCAACCACTTTTTCGAGCATATGGGGCCGTATGTCGGCAATAACGCCACGAATGTTGGCTTCCAATTCCCCTAACGTTTCTGGTTTGTTGGTGTAGACGAGCGACTTCACATATCCCCAAAGAAAATAATCCAATGGTGTCAAATCACACGACCTTGGTGGCCAATTGACAGGTCCATTCCGCGAAATTATGCGCTCATCGAATGTTTCCTTCAATAAATCGATTGTGACGTGCGCTGTGTGGCATGTAGCGCCGTCTTGTTGGAACCACAACTCATCCACATTCATGCCATCCAATTCGGGAACAAAATAGTCGGGTATCATGGCTCTATACCGGTCTCCATTAACGGTAGCTGCCTCTCCAGCATTATTGCGGAAGAAGTATGGCCCAATGACTCCACCAGCCCATAGAGCACACCAAACAGTCAGTTTTTGTGGATGTAATGGCGTTTCAAGGGTCTCATGTGGATTCTCTTCACTCCAAATGCGGCAATTTTGCTTGCTGACGTAGCCATTCAACCAAAAATGAGCCTCATCACTGAACAAAATTTTGCGATGAAAATCAGCATCGAAATCAATCTCATTTTCGGCCCATACACCAAAATCACGACGCATTGCATGGTCTCGCGGCTTTAATTCTTGCACAAGCTGGATCTTGTAAGGTCGCAAGCCAAGATCTTTGCGCAAAATCTTCCATAAAGTTGATGGACAAAGCTCCAATTGCTGTGCACGGTGGCGAATCGATTCATTCGGGTCCTCTTCAACACTTTGCTCTACAGCGGCAATTGTTTCTTCGGTGCGCACTGTTCGACGTCTCTGCGGATGCGTATTATCACATAGAGTAAACTTAGTGCGAAAACGATCCATGGTTAACCGAATTAATTGCTCTGATGGACGATTATGTCGACCATAAAATGGACGGAGCTCACGGTAAACTTCGCGAACTGAACCATTATTTTCGAAATAAATTTGCACGATTTGCAAGCGTTGTTCTTTTGTCAACCTGTTCATGATGAAATGGCGAACCAAACTGAACATAAATGACATTAGAGTTGCCAGATTTGACCACAAAATGCCAGTTTTATCTCTATTCGAAAAACAAACCTGTAAAAAAAACACTCTGTATTATTGTCTGTATATAATATTTGTTGTTTTTGGAATGTTCCTTTTGTTTTTGGCTTTGGTCTACAAATTGGCTTGGCTTTTTTTTTTTGCATAATTTACATATAACATTTTAATAGAATATTCTGTAACAATGCGGAAATTTTTGCGCTGGATGGGGTGAATAATTTTATTTTTGCCTATCTGTTCTACATAATGATATGTGCATAGTTCTTGGATAACCGTTAAATGTCAATCATAAGATTGTCATATGTATACATTAGAACGTTTCAAAACATTGCCATTCGAATTTGATTACCATATCGACGGTCTGTAACGCTTCCATATAACAAAACTATAATATAAATAGTCTAAGTTCGAGTGGAACCGAATCTTAATTACACAGCTATAGTTGTGAGGTGTAGCATGGGCCACCCACGGTTTGTTAATAATAAAGACTCTACAATTTAATGTAAAATAAATAACGAATAACTGTTTCCACTGTTTTGTACCATGTTCCGTCATTATATCGTAGACTGTTCTGTTCTGAAGTTGTTAACGGCGGAAATTTTTAAATTTCTTCATTCCCATGTACAGTTGTGTTCAATAAAATAGGTGTGAAATTAAATTAAATTTTGAGCACGCAGTTTTATACATCATTAAACTTTAGCATAATAGCGTGCAAGTTAGAAGTACCTCAAAATTTCCCCTGAATTTTTAGAATTTTTTTCGCTAAGGATGTTGGGTATTTTTTCCATACAAAATTATTTTTTCTTCATGCGTTGTATGGAAGAAATCACTCAACACCATTGACTAAAAAAATTCTGAAAACTTAGGGAAATTTCTGAGCGAGTCCTAACTTGCACAATGTTATATTAAAATTGATTGGTCTACGAAACTGCCTACTCAACAATTTTCTAGGAAATCTTCCAAAAAATTGCTGGCCATTTTTTAAAGTTTAATTAACTTTTCTGAGCTTTGTGTAAGCTTTGAAATTTATTATTATGCGGTTTCTGTTATGAAATTCGCTATATTTTAAATGAAAATTATTCAAATCAGAGCTTCGTCGAACGGTATCCAATTTTATTTCAATACTATTGTATTGAACATAGCTGTAGGCGGTTCCCACATATTTTTTATCAAGGGGCTGACAAAGTTAATATGGTAACGGGCGTGGTTATTATCCGATTTTTCTTGTTTTCATGGCCAGATGACCTGTATACCAAAAATCATTCTAAAACCTCACAATTTTGCTCTAACTAACGTGTACACAGACGTTCGGAGGCATGGATAGATATGGCTCAATATATATATCTATTCACTCGAACAACTTTATTAAATGGAAGTCTATATCGATGTCTTTATGTTTTTACATGTCCCCCCCCCAATGTAGACAAATATATAATACTCTTCTTACTAGCACAGCTGGGAAAACATAATAAATATTACCGACCACCCCCATTTTTCCCCAATTTTCTTACGATTTTCTGCCATAAAAACTATTTCTAAACTACTCAGCAGACCTCACAGACTACAGCTTCTCCGATGTTTGGTTTCCAGGAGAAATCGACGGCTGAGTAGAAGATCGTCCTATTTGAAAATATTTTTAGAGAGCATCCTTTCCAGCATTTTAATCCAAAACTCCATAACGCAACTGAAAATTTGGTGAATTTTCGTACAGCTAGGCGTTCTTAAACCATATTTTAAAAATATATTTTGCAATGGTGGATCTTTCAATATTTAAAGAAAAAAATCAGGAACTTTCTGACCCTATCTCCTAGGTAGCCATATTGTACCAGCATATTTAGCGTCACCTTGGTCCTATAACTCAAAAACCGGACGAGTTAACGAAATTAGGGATATCTTAACTTTTAAGTCCAACGCTAAATAAAGCAATGCTGAATATTGCATTCAATTTCGTTCAGCAGTTTTTGAGTGATGCTCGCTCAGACATACAAACAGACAGACAAAAATTCTACAAAACTGTTGTTTGGATTCTATTGGCTCACAGTTTTATTATATGTAAAGATTTACTGTTTGAAAAAAAAAAAATAAAATTTTAAAGAAGAATATCTTATATATAAATAGACAAGATGAATGCAATGTAGAACCGTTTTCTGCTAAACTATAATTCTAAGGTATACAAATTATATATGTATAGCTAGGAAATTTTGAGGTGTACTTTTATCCGTAAATAAAAAAAATTTTAAAAATCAGTTTAATATAAAAAATTTTACATAAAGTCACACCACTACACATTCACTTATTCACACTATAGACACGCTGTGTGTGTGTGTACTTGCTTTTTGTGTACTATGCTGAATTGTGAGCATGGCCGAGGAGTTGCTTTGTAGGAAAAAATTAAGAGCCGTAGTAGTGTGAGTAGACTTGCCATGCATGTTTTTGTGTTATTCGTGTGGTCGGCTCTCACTGTGAGTGCGAAGAGTTGGTAGTGGACCAATGAAAAATAAGTATTCGCACTATAGATACTCTGTTGTGTCATGCATTTTTGCTTTAGGTGTTGTTATTGTATTGATTACTGGCTACGATGCCCAGTGTCAGCTGCTCTCCTGAGAGCACGACAAGTTGCTTTGTTGGATACATTAAACAAGCAATGTAAAATATGAGCAAATATGTAAAATTCATTGCTGATACCTACAAACAGGGTTTACAAAAATAAAATAAATGATTACTTATAAATAGTATTAAACACCGAAGGAACTTAAAGGAAAATAGAGATAAGGAAAAGAATTGAAAGGAAGGAAAATTAAAGGAAAGAAAGGAATGGTAAGGAAATGAAAGGAAGGGAAGGAAAACGGAATTAAAGGAAAGGTAAGAAAACGAAGGGGAAAGAAAGAAAATAAAAGGAAGGGAAGGGAAAGGAAAAGAAGTTTGAGGAAAGGAAAAAATAAAATAAGAGAGTAAAAGAAGAAATCAAGGAAAATAAAAATATGTTAGAGGAAAGGAACGACATAGAAAGGAAGAAAAAAGGCGGATAAAAGATACAGCAAAAAAATTAAATAAAATAAAGTTTACTGGTTGAATTTCAACCACTGGGCGAACTCTAGTTTTCTAAAATGGTCTAATATTCATACATATATATGCAAAAATAAATATTTTATGGATTCTGTATCTAATTCTGTCCCATATAAATTAATAATGCTCTGTATAAAATATTATGCGGATATATTTTCAAGGTGAATGAACAGTTAATTATAATTTTGTGTCGCCATCAAATGGCCTCGACTGAGATAAGTGAGTTTTCCAGAGTAGGATGTGCGAGGTCGTTTTTCTGATTGTTGTTGTTTTCTGATTGTTTTTTGATAAACGATGTCGGAATTTAAATAAAAACTTGAAGGCCAGAGTATAGTTTGTGCTGTAAGGTTTCGTTCAGATAGTATTGCACTATCGGGTATCTGAAACTTTTCTCAAAATTATTTCAAGTCAATTAGAGTTAGAGCACCTCTCTTTCGAACAGGTACTAATAATTTATTCTTCATATACTTCAAGGTATTAAATATGAATTCAGTAAAATTGAAAAGTAAAAAAAATATTTTAAACCCTTTCGGCGCATTAAATGTTATCAAAAACCAAATAAAAGCCACATTCTTCAACATTTCTTTCGCACTTCCTTTCACTACTACCTCAGCACGAGTATCAAAAGATTTATTATATTTCCAAAACAAACAGCAACAGTTGCCTAATAATATTCGAATGATTACAAAAATGTGTTCAACACAAGACATATAAATCTCAATTATATAAATTAACTTTAACACAACATAAATAACTTGAGAAATTCTTACAAATTTGTCCATTTAATAAAAATATTCATATTTTCTCATCCAACAAGTTGTAGGCTAATTTTTAGTATTAATCTTACATGCAGTAAATATGTGAGAAGGACAAAAGCTTTCGTTGAGCTTCCATTGAGTTCTCTACGTAGTATGAGCGAATATAGTGCGTTTCATAAATATAACACTTCGAATTGCACTTTTGAAAGATGTGTATAATAAAGGGTATCACAATGTATGGAAAAAAAGTTGAAAATGTTCCCGCCAATTTGAAAAAAAAAAAAAAATCTGGCACCCTGTAAAAACAGCGAAATTCGTTTTTTCTCTATAATTTTTGTTTTATGTTCGATTTTAATTCTTATCAAGCGACATATTTTACTAATAATATTATTAAGTGACTATTTTTTATTCAGCAAATGATATTAAAGGCTCTATTTAATTTATTTAAAAATATTTTTTAACACAGGGTGTTTCTTTTTAAATAAATTTGAATAACAGCTCAAGTTGACATGATAGGTTAATGGCGAATGTAAAGGAAATGTGACTTGAATTAACACTTTTACAACAATCGCTCAATGAAATCAAAGCTCAAGCAGAAAATGTATAAGGAAACTGCCTGATGCGCTTTTCTTACAGGGTTATAAATACAATTTTATATTTTTGAGATCTCCAACAAGTAAATATTCGAATCTGGGGGCACATTTTAAACGTTTTTTGGTAATACGCTCTAGTGTACAAAGCTTAGAATATCGTGAACGATGAGTAAAAGATTAACCATTTTTGGTAGCACGCACTTAGCGACTTACGAATAAAATAACAAACTTAATTTTTTTTCGAAATTTGAATTTTTCTTGTCGCTTGTCTAATAAAAAAGTTTAATTAAATTATTTTATTTTATTTTACTTTATTTTATTTTATTATAAATTTATTTTATTTTATTTTATCTTGTTATAAAATTATTTAATTTTAATTTATTTTATTGCTTTTTTATACCAAGAATTTTCGTTGATTTACGGCCTGTACAGTTTCAAGTATTCATGAAACGAGCTCAAGGCCAAGAATAATAATTTTTCACTTTTTGAATTTTTATGAAAATTATTATTGTTTTTATTTTTTTAAAAATTATTTTTAATTAATTATTAAAAGTTTTTTAATTGAATAGAGTAGGAAAAATGTTTAGAGCTTTTCTTATAGATCCATTTCGGAAGCTGCTAAGCTTCTTCATCAGAGAAATTTTGGCACGCATTGCTAACCATTAAGCTAACAATACGCTGGTTTTTCCGTCCTCTAAACTCCTTTTATTCACTTCACCATATACATGACAAACACCGCCATCTGGCAGTCAGTTTTTGGTCATGATGGATTTTTTGGAGAGCTGCTTTGTTGACACAGCCTGCTACCGGGTGCTCACGGTTTTTTAATTATTGCTTTTTATTCCAACAATTTGTTGGTTTTTATGGCCTTTACATTTTCAAGTATCATGACTATGAATGAGCTCAAGGCCACTAATAATTTTTCTATAGTCATGATACTGGAAAATTTATAGGCCGTAAAAACCAACAAATTATTGGAATAAAAAACATTATTTTTATTTTTTTTTATTTTATTTTATTTTATTTCATTTTATTTTATTTTATTCTATTTTATTTTACTTTATTTTATTTTATTTCATTTTATTTCATTTTATTTTATTTTATTCTTTATTTTGTTTTATTTTATTTTATTTTATTTTATTTTATTTCATTTTATTTTATTCTTTATTTTGTTTTATTTTATTTTACTTCATTTTATTTTATTTTATTTTATTTTATTCTTTATTTTGTTTTATTTTATTGTATTTTATTTTATTTTATTTTATTTCATTTTATTTTATTTTGTTTTATTTTATTTTATTTTATTTCATTTTATTTTATTTCATTTTATTTTATTTTATTTCATTTTATTTTACTTTATTTCATTTTATTTTATTTTATTTTATTTTATTTCATTTTATTTCATTTTATTTTATTTCATTTTATTTTATTTTATTTCATTTTATTTTATTTTATTTTATTTTATTTTATTTTATTTTATTTTATTTTATTTTATTTTATTTTATTTTATTCTTTATTTTGTTTTATTTTATTTTACTTCATTTTATTTTATTTTATTTTATTTTAGTCTTTATTTTGTTTTATTTTATTTTATTTTATTTCATTTTATTTTATTTTTTTTAATTTTATTTTATTGTATTTCATTTTATTTTATTTTATTTCATTTTATTTTATTTTATTTTATTTTATTTTATTTTATTTTATTTTATTTTATTTTATTTTATTTCATTTTATTTTATTTTATTTTATTTCATTTTATTTTATTTTATTTTATTTTATTTCATTTTATTTTATTTTATTTTATTTTATTTTATTTTATTTTATTTTATTTTATTTTATTTTATTTTATTCTTTATTTTATTTTATTTTATTTCATTTTATTTTATTTTATTTTATTTTATTTCATTTTATTTCATTTTATTTTATTTTATTTTATTTTATTCTTTATTTGTTTTTATTTTATTTTGTTTAATTTTTACAAATCAAAAACTGTTATGGAATTTCAAATGCTGTTATATAAGTGATTAAATCCTGTCAGTTCTGCTTGTACTATAATTATGAAACGCACTGCATACGTATGTGAGAGCCATTCCCAGCCACAATAAACTGTGCAAATGTCGCCTGGGACTGCACATTCGTTACATAATTTAAGCGGCTTATGGAAGTTTATCCTTTGCTTAGTGACAATTTATGTATATAGATATGATTTTCTTACAAACTTCAACGAAATAATTCACTAAGAGGATGCACGTATGTATCTGTAAATATGTATGTACATAGACAACAGAAATATTTTTATGATTAATATTTCGCCTACCGCAAAGCTTCTTTATCATACTTAATAACAACAATGAATTACACCGCAGTGACTTTGAAAGTTATGTTTACTAAATTAGTATTTTACACGTAATATATATACACACACATTTACAAACATTTATACAACTTCAAGGCACAATTAAAGTTCTTGGCCACCAACAAATATAATGGGATTTTATAAATTATATTAACTTTAGTTTGTTGAGCAAATTACCAATTATAATTACTACAGCTCTATCATCATCAGCATTCATCATCATTATTAATTCATGATTAACCGCTCTTGCCCTTCTCGTAGCAAAAGCCCGCAGGTCATCACCGCTTAGCGTCAGCTGTCGCCAAATGGAAATACAAAGGGAAGCGAAGTTATCCTTCCACATTGCAGGAAGTTGCAGGCCTGTCAGGATACAGTACGCAGGACTACAATGGAACATCACCTTAACAGTGAAGCAAAAATGTTCGGGTTTTAAGAGCGCAAGGAAATGTTAAACAAGCGATTCTTGTTGAATTGCTGCAAGCTGCAACATGCTAAGAGCCATTTGCTTCAAGAAAAGGTTTGGAATTGGCTCTTATCGCCACAATAAATTTTACTTATCGAACAGTTACCTCCTACCCTAGTTTTAAACCACCGTTTTGTGTTCACGGTTTTTCTTTTGTTTCCTGTGCCATGGATATACAAACTGATTGAAAAGAAAATTACACGGCTAAACGACTGAACGAAGTGAACGACCTAGTTCACTTTTTAAAAAAGAACTAGTTCGTTCGATTGACTGTATGTATCAGTGATGTAACGAAGGTCAATTTTTGAATATTCGCGAATGCGAATGCGAATATTCAGTTTTTGTTCAAATTTGTCGCCAATTGTGTATGGCAATGCAGTCTTGTACGATCGGCATGCGTTTCGTTTGTATTTTGTTCGCGAATCGACAAGTTGCCAAGACTCCTGGGTACCCCTCTCGACATTTTTCATAGCGCCGTAGCAGTTGTAGGTCGAAGTATTAAGTGTTGCCGATTTTTATTTTGTCTACGATGAGTTTGTAACAATCTAGTGTTTCGGGCCAGGATAGCAAAATAAGAAGCCGTTTTGATGCCATGCAGACTCGTCGAACCTACTAACATAGTACGCATATATGTTACAACCAGCGATACTTGGAATCCCTACATCCGATTTCGGAAAGGGGAGAAAAAATTAAAATACACGTGTATCGGCGATTTTCATGTACACGTCAGAATTTTTTTTTATGTATAAAGTATAAATCTCGTAGTGTCCGTCTATTCGCCTGTGTGAAAGACTTTGGATCGATTTTTAACCCTTTTGCAATTCAATTGTGCAATTCAATGTTTCATCTGTCATACCAGTTGTCAGTGTTGTAAAAGTCATAAACAGTTTAGTGTTAGAAAGTTACTATTGATAAACTACAAATATATGGAGTAGGATGTATCGAAAAACAATTTTTTTTTTCGGAACGCTTTAGTAGTTTAAAAATTTGGGGTCCCTTCAAGTTATGCCGGAAAAAGTGAAAAAAAAAAAAAAATTTTTTTTTTTAAATTCAGGAAAATCTGAGAATTAATTAAAATCTATTTTTTAAAAAATTTGACGTGATAGAGACATTTCCACGAGTCTGCTGCAAAAATTCAGCTCGATTGAATCAAGGAAAGAAGTCTTTCACACAGTTTGATCATATATTATTAGTTGAGTTACTTTTTCATGCATTAAAAAACATGAAAAATATATGGATTCACGTCTTATTAACCTGGTATTATCTTCAAATGACTTTTTTTCTGATATTCATATTCGCAAAACGTTCGCAGAAATTTTGCGAATGCGAATGTCTAAAAACATGCGAATATTCGCGACATCACTGGTATGTATACTTAATTAAGTACTGCCATGCGTATACGTAACATTTTCAATTTAATCGTTTTTCATGTGTTCGAAGACGTTAAACTAAATGCATAAAGAAAAATGCATAAAATTTGTTATACGCACATACATACGTAGGGCTTTACATGTATAACGACATCTCCTGTCTATATAAATACACTTCCACATTGCCCAATTAAACCCCACAAAATATCTTCCAAAAAACAAACAAAATTCGTGATTTCATTCTGACATACGGAATTAAGCTGATTTCTTACTCATGTTTTATGTCTACTTTATTGATATGCTAATCCTTTGCATTTTGACATTGTCATTCACACTGAAGCAATGTTTTCAAGGGAGTGTCACTACACCACTGATTTACTGTTTAAGAAAGTTACTATGCTCGGTGTTTGTGGATGCGAATTTCATTTCCTATTTTCTTTTATATCTCTCTTCCTGCTGTTGTTTGCTACTTTGACCCTAGCTTCATGACAAATATTTTCTGCCAAATAAATAGCCAAGTCAATGACAAGTACAAGTGTAACTGTCAACGAAAAATCTGTCATTGCAGGAGTGGACAATTTTGTATTGCAGTGACAGTTTGGATGAACATTCTTTTGTATGTTTGAATGTGTATTTGTGGCAGTGTGAATGCCGATTGTAAGGTTGGTTGGCAAATTCTGTTGGATATTCGACTAATATTATTTGAATGCTTTCAGCTTGGAAATAAATGATTGTTGTTTGTTATTGATTGATACTCTATTTTTCGAATTCCGAACTATTTATAAGAAAATGTGAATTTAGATACTTTGCATTAACCTTAGATTCGATGAGTTGATTATAATTGATGAGTTGTAGCTTTTAATCTGAAATCACTTATTTAGTACTCATATGACAGCGGCATGTCTCCCTATCCGATCGAAGGTTAAGTGGCGTACTGAAATTTGCTGTAGCAGTTTTTGTTGTCATGTGAAAGAAGCCTATTGGAAATTTTTGAAATCAGACCTTACCCTAGAGTATTCAAAGGAAAGCTTCTCCTGAATATTTATGCTCTTTCCCGTTGGCTTAGCGAGTATCAAAGTAAGTCTCAAAAAAAGTGGCTTGACCATGTCATTTAGTAAATAAACAAAAATTATCAGGCCCTAAATTTATTCTAAATTGGTCCGACTTTGGCTATAGACTCAAGTATTGAATAACCTTGTCTCAAACAAAATATCTCGGTCATGTTTAGAGCTGGATAAGTTATTAAGAAATAGTTTCGAAGCTGAACTATTTTCCTAAGTTTGAAAAATCGAAACAACCTAAGTATGCAGAAGCATTTTCGTAACATTTAATTTTCTTTCGGAAACTTTTTAATTGTGAAAAGAACTTCAGAATCCCATTCCTTCTATATTTTACGGTACTCGATTCGAAACTCTCTCTCTCTATGGCGCGATATACAACAGGCATATCATCATAAACCTCCTAAGAGATTTTTGCGCCAAGCTTCTCTTCCAATTTGTGGTGTGCCGATTTGAATTTTTCCCTACAAATTGGTGGGACCTACAGTTTTTTGCCGACTCCGAACGGCATCTACAAAGGAGACGAATTTTTGCTGAGAAGCCTGTCATGGCAGAAATACACTCGGAGAGTTTGCCAAACCACTGCCGAGGGGCGACCCCGTTTTGAAAAACTTTTTTTTTTTTTCAAATCACTTTTGATGTTACCTGTACCAGGGCTCGAACCATGGACCTTCGGTGTAGTAGGCCGGCAACACTACCTTCGCACCACGGCGGCCGCTCTGCGTGTCGAAAATCCCGAATACAAAAAAATTTACGATATATCTTAAGGCTCAAAAAAAAATTTCAAAACTTCGTTTTGAAAAAAAATTTTGCGCCCATTTTTGGAATTTTTTGTGTATCGTAAAACAGAGTTTTGAATTGAATATGGTAGAATGCACAAACGTTTTCTTTTTTAATTATTGAAATATCGTAATTTTGATACAGGGTGTTTTTTTTACAGGTTTGTTTTTCGAATAGAGATAAAACTGGCATTTTGTGGTCAAATCTGGCAACTCTAATGTCATTTATGTTTAGTTTGGTTTGCCATTTCATCATGAACAGGTTGACAAAAGAACAACGCTTGCAAATCGTGCAAATTTATTTCGAAAATAATGGTTCAGTTTGCGAAGTTTACCGTGAGCTCCGTCCATTTTATGGTCGACATAATCGTCCATCAGAGCAATTAATTCGGTTAACCATGGATCGTTTTCGCACTACGTTTACTCTATGTGATAATACGCATCCGCAGAGACGTCGAACAGTGCGCACCGAAGAAACAATTGCCGCTGTAGAGCAAAGTGTTGAAGAGGACCCGAATGAATCGATTCGCCACCGTGCACAGCAATTGGAGCTTTGTCCATCAACTTTATGGAAGATTTTGCGCAAAGATCTTGGCTTGCGACCTTACAAGATCCAGCTTGTGCAAGAATTAAAGCCGCGAGACCATGCAATGCGTCGTGATTTTGGTGTATGGGCCGAAAATGAGATTGATTTCGATGCTGATTTTCATCGCAAAATTTTGTTCAGTGATGAGGCTCATTTTTGGTTGAATGGCTACGTCAACAAGCAAAATTGCCGCATTTGGAGTGAAGAGAATCCACATGAGACCCTTGAAACGCCATTACATCCACAAAAACTGACTGTTTGGTGTGCTCTATGGGCTGGTGGAGTCATTGGGCCATACTTCTTCCGCAATAATGCTGGAGAGGCAGCTACCGTTAATGGAGACCGGTATAGAGCCATGATAACCGACTATTTTGTTCCCGAATTGGATGGCATGAATGTGGATGAGTTGTGGTTCCAACAAGACGGCGCTACATGCCACACAGCGCACGTCACAATCGATTTATTGAAGGAAACATTCGATGAGCGCATAATTTCGCGGAATGGACCTGTCAATTGGCCACCAAGGTCGTGTGATTTGACACCATTGGATTATTTTCTTTGGGGATATGTGAAGTCGCTCGTCTACACCAACAAACCAGAAACGTTAGGGGAATTGGAAGCCAACATTCGTGGCGTTATTGCCGACATACGGCCCTATATGCTCGAAAAAGTGGTTGAAAATTGGACCTGTAGAATTGGCTTTATTCGAGCCAGCCGCGGCGGCCACATGCCCGAAATCATATTTAAGCATTAATGGCATAAAATTATCCTTCCAATAAAGCCAAATTGATAGACCTTAAAACGATTTTCTTGTGTTTTATTTCAATTCGAAGTTCTATACCCCTAAAAAAAACACCCTTTATTTTTGGATTTTTCGAAAAACAACAGAGTTTGAAATTGAGCATTTTTCGGTACTTTCTGCAAGTAAAAACGTTCAAAAAGGAAGAAATGACATATTTCAAAAATGATTTTCAAACATTGGTTTTTTTTTTTTTTTGAAATATCGTAAATTTCTGTGTATTTGTGATGTATGAAATTTCGAATTAAGCATCGTTTAATTTGTATAAAAAATGGTAATATCTATATATTTTTAATTATCATTTGATGATTTTTTAAAACAGAGTTACGAATTGAAAAGCGTAAAATGTGTAAAAATTATATATTAGCAAAAATATTTTTCAACGATCCGACAATTTTTTTGAAATTTTAGAAATGCCGTAAATTTTATGTGTATTTGGGAATTTTGAAAAAACAGAGTTTCGAATGAAACATCGTGGGATTAATAAAAACTTGGTATTTTCTGGTTTAAAAAAAGTTTTGAGAAGTATTTGGAGATATTTGAAATATCGTAAATTTGTGTGTATTTGTAATTTTCGAAATGCGAGTTTCGAATTGACAGTCATAGGACTTAAAAAAAAATGGAATTTTCTATTTTCTTCTAAAATTAAGAAATACTCAACAATGAAAAATTACATATACTCGTATATCTCAAAAATATTTTTGAAAAATTGTAAAAAGTTAAGAAATATTTTTTAAATTTTAGCTTTTGAAAAAAGTTTTGAAAAGTTTTTAGAGATCTTTGAAATATCGATCTTTTAATAAATAAAAAAAAAATGTATTTTCGGGGTTGAAAGAAGTTTTGAATCGCTTTCTGAAATATCGTTTATTTTTACGTCTTTGAAAAATAGGCGTTTGAACTGGATATCGTACAGCGTGCATTTGCCAGAGTTTCGAATTAAACATCACTGAATATATAAAAAATAAAAAGACTTTGCAAGATTCCGACATCGACATCCGATTCGTATGGACATGTTTAATTTAATGTATTCGGGGTAAAAGAGTTTCGAGTTATTTTTTTCAAAACCGTTTTTCAACACTTATAGTCGGTATTTCTCATATTTAAAATACTTAAATGTAAAACGGGAAGATCACCATAGTGGAAAGTATTTTTGAAAAACGTCGTTTATAAGAATTTTTTGCAAAAACCGAAATTTTAGCTGAAAATGTATTGAATTTTAGTTGCGATAGGGATTTTTTGAATTCCGGTATGAGAGCTCCCTAACCTCAAACAAATTCTGAAATAGAAAGCTTTTAAATACGATTTCGAAATAGGGTGATCTTAAACTCAGCCGTCAATTTATAATGTATGCTCCAAATCGAAACATAAAAAGGAGTTTTCCAAACATTCGAGCTCAGCGCCGCCTAGCGTTAATTTTTCTTCATAGATCTGCTTCTTTTCCTATGACTGATACGGCGGCCGCCGTGGTGTGGCGGTAGTGTTGCCGGCCTACCACACCGAAGGTCCAAGGTTCGAGTCCTGGGACAGGTAACATCAAAAATGGTTTGAAAAAGTTTTTCAAAATGGGTCCGCCCCTCGGCAGGGGTTTGGCAAACACCCCGAGTGTACTTCTGCCATGGAAGGCTTCTCTGCAAAAATGCATCTCCTTTGTAGATGCCGCCAATTTGTAGGAAAAATATTCTAATCGGTACACCACAAATTGGAAGAGAAGCTCGGCGCAAAAATCCCGTAGGAGGTTTATGGTGATATACCTGTTGTATATCACGCCATACATTTTTATTATATGGTTATGCTACACATATTTTTAGACTTTTTTCAAAATGTGCACTTCGAATTTTTTTTTATTATACTAAAACTTACTCCAAGATTGATTTCTATTGGTAACATCAGAAAAACTACCAAAATGGTATTTCAATCTTCCAATTTTGACTTGTTGGTGTAGCATTGTTTGAACGCCAACATTTTGAGTTCATATGTGTAGCTCTGTTTATTTTTGTTATAGCAGTAAATACATACATACATACGCATTTCGTATAAATACTCATACAAGACAACACTTCCACCTTGGACCGACACCAATTTCACTCCTCAAACTCATAAATTTCTGAGACAACAAACAAATGGCACTTAAGAGATTTTCATTTCTAATTAATTGAAAGGCTAAGTTTGAAGCATGCTCTGCCGCACAATTTAAAATAAATTAATGGAATTTCAGTGCCACGCCACTTAATCGCTTTTCACTATTAGTCATCGGGGCAATTTTATGCTTGAGAATGATTTTGAGTTTTTGGATATTAAAAACTATTAATCAAGTGACTTTTGCTGAAAAAAGAAATTGTTGATTTGGCAAATTACTTAATTTATCGGAAAATATTAATATGTTCAAAAAATTTTTTAATTTAAGCAAAACAACTGCTTGGACAGTGAAAATTTACTTTGGCGGGAAAATTTCACACTTAAAACATACTTACATACATGTATATGCCTATGTGAGTATGTAGAAATGGGAGTGTGGTGATAAATCAAATGCTTTTATACCAACAAGCATAAGCGCAGTTAACTCTCTGAGGAATATACCCGTTGCGTAATTCATGGCTTTGAGCTAAATTTTAGGCAAAAATAGTAAATTTGCATGAGGCAAACCCCAAAAGTCGCACTAAGCAATATTTTACTTTTATTAAAGTGGAAATATGTGTACGGGTGTTTCAACAAAATCTACCTTATATTTATACTTGTTATTGTATACTCTGTTTGCTTAGGCGTTGGGTAAGGCTATGAAGTCGTAAAGAATTTGTTTAGCTAACGACATTATTACTTGAAAAAGTATTAAAAATCGTCTGCAGTAGTAGATAATTCCCCTTTTTTCACACACATGAAATTGACTTAAGATCAAAATTAGCATACTATCAACAAAAATAGAATCATAAAAAAAATTCCCAAAAACAAAGAAAACTGGAATGCTAAAAATTTTCCAAAATCTTCTTGACTAAAATTTGTATGTATTTGTGCCTATATAAAACAACCAAAAATCGGCCTTTAATTTTTCTTCAAACACAATGGAAAGAAAATAGAAACGAAACCGAACCGGATAAAGCGGAATTGATAATGAAAATGGAATCGAGCCCGGAATGTGCATTGGATTCGGAATCAAAACTGGAACCGGAAATTAAGCTAGACCAGAACCGGAATCGAAATCTACTCGAAACCGAAATAGGAATGAAAGCGACAACCGGAATAGGAACCGGATCAAAAATAAACATCAGAGCTGAAAATTGAGCAGCAAGTGAAAATTGAATCGGAACTGAAAATGAAACCGAAACTGAAAAAGAAACCGAAACCAAAAATTCAAATTAAAACGGAATTGAAAATGAAATCGAAAATTAAATCAGAACTGAGAATAAAACCGAAAGTGAAATCGGAACTGGAAACTAAACCGAAACCGAAAATTAAATCAGAACTGAAAACGAGACCGAAACTAAAGATGAAACCGAAATTGAAAATGAAAGCGAAATTGATAATGAAATTGGAAATGAAGCCGGAACTGAAAATGCATTCGGAACTAGAAATGAAGCCGAAAATGGAACCGAAACTGAAATCGGAACTGAAAGAGAAACCGAAACCGAAACTTAAAACGGAACTGAAAATGAAACAGAAACCAAAACATAAACGGAATTATAAATGAAATCGAAAATTAAATCAGAACTGGGAATGAAACCGAAAGTGAAATCGGAATTGGAAATTAAACCGAAACTGAAAAAGATGCCGAAACTAAAGATGAAACCGAAATTAAAAATGAAATCGAGATTGAAAATGAAACCGAAATTAAAATCAAAGCGGAACTCAATTGGAATTGGAAATCGGTACTGAAAATTAACGCCCCAGCGAAAATCAAACTCGAACTAGAAATGAAAGCGAAACTGAATATGGAGTGGGAGCTGGAAATGAAACAGGAAGTAAAAACGAACCTGGAACCGAAACTGAAAATGGAATAGGAACTTAAAATCGGAACTGAAAATGAAATCGGAACTGAACTTGAGACCCAAAATAAAATAAAATGAAATTTATACCAGAATCGAAACGGGAAACGTCGTCAAAATTGTAATACAAGCCGGAATCGAAATAGAAACTCGAATTGAAAAATTGACATCAGGATAAAAACCGGAGTCGGTCTTAAAGCAAAAACAGGAACTTGAACCGGCTTCAAAGCAGAAGCTAAACCTGGAACCGAAACCGAACCAAAAAATTTAATTAGAAGCTAATACAAAACCGAGACCGATAACGGAGAAAAAATTATGAACTTTGCCTCACAAAGGTATTTTGTGCAGTTTTAATATATATGTATTTCTATAGGTGGGGATGGTTAATGCTGGAATCATTGGATTTAGCAATGAACATTTTTTCGTCAAAACAACCACATTTTTTTATTCATTGCAAGGCTTTTGGCCTCCACAATTTTTGTAGTCTGAAGCTCGAAGTATACTTTCGTTTGGCTGAACGATAGAAAATATAGATATTTATGTACACATGCATTTATTTCACTTATACGATTAATCTAAAATTCCAATGATAAGTGTCTTTATGTAAATCATATTTTTTGCTTTAAAGTAGTCCATCAAATATTTTTAAAAATTGAGTTTTCAAAACAATGCATATTTTCGTATTTTGTAAAATTAAACACAAAATTTCTTGTTCAGAAACAAAACCGAACTTTTATAAATTAGTATGAAGCTCAACTGAATTGACTTAATAAATAACGGTTTTAATGGAAAAATTCTTCCGCGTTCCTCATGCGCTGGAATGAAATAAAATAAATGAAAAATGCAGATGCGTGCCGATGTCGACATATTTACAAATGCAACAAAGTAATTTAAAATGAATGTCTTGTCATCAGCGTTCTTCACTTCTTCGTTATAACAAAAATAAAAATTGTGTGTGAACAGGATGCTCAACAGAAGTGAAACTTCTTTTACATAAATGTTTAATTGTTAAGAGGTATGGGCCTATATTCCGCGAAAACAATATTTGAAAAGACTTTTACGTTGAAAATTTCGAGTAAATTGACATCTTTGGCTATCCCGATTTTTACTGATAAATTGCAGTTTTTGGCAAGCAACTAGAGATTTTGGTGGTGTATGAGTCAAACCTACCTCAGATTAGGTTCAGATTGTCGAAATACATGTCAGTAGGTGAGTCCGGTGAAATGTGCAAGTAGCTTTTTTATTCGTGTCGGTGCAATTTTTGTTGCCTTGTTTTAGCTTTTCGCTATTTTTTCGAAATGTATGCTATATATTGGCCAAACAGACTTTGGATTCGAATTCAACACTTCGTTTCACATGTTCCTAGACGGGTTTTGTGAAATGTACAAATGCCAAGTAAATTTTTTTTGTGTGCTTGTGTTATTTTTCGCACCGCTTAGAATCACTCATTTTTTTAAAAACCGCAAATATGCGCAACCAATCTTTCCAATATTTAAAATAACAGAAAACAGGCTATCTATAAATATTAGAATCAACGCCGGGCAATTCCCGGCACTAAACCATAAATCCTTTTGAAAAAAAAATTGGGAAAAATTTAGTTGATTATTTATCAAGATATATAATTTGTCAGGAATACAGAATGGGGGGGTAAGAAAGTACTCATTGTCACAAGAAATGAACGAATGACCAAATTTACAAGGGATGTAAAAAATTGGTATTTCAATTGTAAAAATTAATTATTATTGTAATGCATTAGAGTCTTAGCCTACTAAAAATAATTTTTTTTTTTTTTTCAATTTGGGTCAGTTTTAAAAATGAGGTTTTGGCCGGCCAGATTGATAAAATACCCCAATGTGCATCGTTAACTTACTTAATATTTTTTGATTCATTTTTATATTTTTCAATTTTTATATATGTTAAAATCCCAAAATAGATTTGTAATCTATATTGTCGTCATAATTCATGTTCGTTAATTTGTGTTGGCGCCTATCCACATAGCCTAAACGCTGCTCGCGTCATCAAAAATCATGACAACGTGTCGTTGCACACTTCGCACGTATTTAAATATTTACACCCGCGGACACATTGTTACATACAGCTTGTCCACTGTCAATCAGCGAGGTGCTCGTTTGTGGTTGAAGCTGTCAACCATGCGTGCTAGTGACACATGAACATGCTGATTGAAGGTGATAATTGCTTTTTAAATAAGGCATTAGCGAGATGCTATACAAAAATTATATAAATAGTTTTCCTTGATTGTCGTTAAGTCTTTATATATTTCCAGTTGTGAAAGTTGATTATTTTTGACGTGGAAAAATTAAATTTCAATTAGTATTAGTTATCATAAGTTTATTTGCCCGTTTTGAATTTAATCATTAAATGTTTTTTTAACTATCCGTGAAATTAATAAATAAATAATAAAATATTAAAGCAATAAATTAATAAGTAATTAACAACAAAAAAGTAGTCACGATTATTTGCTATTAAAAAGTGAATTTAATTATTTGATTTTTTTTTTATTATTTGATTATTTTTAATGACTTGATTACTTTTTATTCTTAGACTGTTCTGAATTACCGGTTTATTTATAGTTATTTCACTGATTTCAACTGTTTACTTATTTCCATTTTTTTGATTAAGTTCTGATATTTGACTTTTTTTTAGCTATTTGATTATTTTTAGAGACTTGATTATTTATAATTATTTCACTGCTTTTAACTAATAAATAGTTTTTTTTTGATTATTCTTTGTTATTTGGCTATTTTGAATTACTTGATTATCTATAATTTTTTGTTTCTTTTATTACATTTCAATATTTGTTTTTATACGTTTCATGAACATGAAATGGTATTATAACTTTGGTCCGTTGTTTGTAAGTATGAAAAGAAGAAGAGATAGACCCCCCAATAAGTATACCGAAAAAATCAGGGCGATGATTTAGCCATGTCCGTCTGTCGTCTGTCGTTTTTTAGATATCTAGATAAAAATTTGGTGTGCCGCCGGCATTTTGCATGAGATTAATCATTTGTCGGAATCAGCAAGATCGGAGCAATACAACGCATAGCTCCCATACAATCGATAGTTTCGATAAATGGATTTTGGGCTATAAATTTTCCAATTAAAAATCTAGGAACGTAAACCGTGTGCGTATTCATGAAAGGTATAAAGTCTTCGGCACAGTCGAAGACATCCCTTTCCTTACTTGTGTTTTTTTTTATTATTTTTAATTATTTGATGATTTTAAATTATTTTATTCCTCTTGTTATTTAATATTCGATTAATTTAATTTTTAAATTTGTAGTTATTAATTTTATTTTGAATTATGTGTGCGACTGTTCTTCTTAATCATTTTATTATTTTTAATTATTTTTATTTCATAATTATTACATATTTTTTTATATAATTTATAGTTATTTGGTTACCTTTTACTTTACTTTACTTTATTAAAAAGTTATTATTATTTTTTTTTTTAATTTGTTATTATTAATTTTTTAATTTTATTTTATTATTTGTAATTATTTTAATTTTTTAACTATTACATAGTTTTTAATTTAATTTGTAATTATTTGATTACTCTTAACTTTTTTGATTACTTTATTCAATTTATATCCTTTTTAAATTTTTTGATTACTTATTTATTATTTTACTATTTTTATGTATTTGGTTATTTCTAGTTATATATTTTATTATTTTAAGCCATATGGAGGTTTTTAATTATTTGATTAATTAAAACTATCCATTTATTTCTAATTATTTCATTATTTTGAATTATTTGTATTTTGTTATCATTCTATTATTTCAAGTCAATTTATTATTTGTTATTATTTAAATATTTTTTATAATTTTATTATGTTCAATTTCGATTGCGTTCAACTCTTTGATTAGTTTTAATTATTTGATTATTTTCGATTATTATCTTGTTTTCCAATTTTTGATTACTTTAAATTTTTTTATTCTTTTCACATATTTAAGGTCTTTCAAGAATTGTATTATTAGTTTAAGTTATGAGGCAGTTTTTAATTATTTAATTATTTGATTTGTTCTTATTGTCTGTTTATTTCTAATTATTGGATTGCTATATTTATTTATTTGATTACTTTTAATTACTACGTTCTTTTCAATTATTTTATGACTTTCATTTGTTTTATTTAACAATGTGATAACGTTCTTATTATTTTAAATTATTTGGTAGTTTTCAATTACTTGGTTAATTCATAATATCTGATTACTTCTAATTATTTGATTAGCTTTTATTAATTCAATATTTAAAAAAATGTTGTAAGTTTAACCAGCTCAAAACCAGTTGATAATAATTTTTAGTTAATTATTATTATTTTTGATTACATTATTTTTGGTTATAATATTCTTTTGAATTATTTGACTACTTACAACTATTAGATTCGTTTTACTTATTTGATTATTTTTAAATTTTTGATTACTTTGAATTGTTTGTTGGTTTCTACTAGTTTGACTATTTTAGCTAATTGAACTAATTTCTTTCAATTATCTAATTGTTTTACTTGCTTGAATATTTTAAATTACTAGAGTTCGCCCAGTGGTTGAAATTCAACCAATAAACTTTATTTTATTTTATTTTTTTGCTGTAGGTATATTTTATCCGCCTTTTTTTCTTCCTTTCTATGTCGTTCCTTTCCTCTAACATATTTTTATTTTCCTTGATTTCTTTTTTTACTCTCTTATTTTACTTTTTACTTTCCTCAAACTTCTTTTCCTTTCCCTTCCCTTCCTTTTATTATCTTTCTTTCCCCTTCGTTTTCTTACCTTTCCTTCAATTCCCTTTTCCTTCCCTTCCTTTCATTTCCTTACCATTCCTTTCTTTCCTTCCTTTCCCATCCTTTCCATTCCCTTCCCTTTCCTTCCTTTCCTTTCCTTTAATTTTCCTTCCTTTCAATTCTTTTCCTTTCCTCTATTTTCCTTTAATTTTCTTCGGTGTTTAATACTCTTTATGAGTAATCATTTATTTTATTTTTGTAAACCCTGTTTGTAGGTATCAGCAATGAATTTTACATATTTGCACATATTTTACATTTCTTGTTTAATGTATCCAACAAAGCAACTTTTCGTGCTCTCAGGAGAGCAGCTGAAACTGGGCATCGTAGCCAGTAATCAATACAATAACAACAACTAAAGCAAAAATGCATGACACAACAGAGTATCTATAGTGCGAATACTTATTTTTCATTGGTCCACTACCAACTCTTCGCACTCACAGTGAGAGCCGACCACACGAATAACACAAAAACATGCATGGCAAGTCTACTCACACTACTACGGCTCTTAATTTTTTCCTACAAAGCAACTCCTCGGCCATGCTCACAATTCAGCATAGTACACAAAAAGCAAGTACACACACACACAGCGTGTCTATAGTGTGAATAAGTAAATGTGTAGTGGTGTAACTTTTATGTTAAATTTTTTATATTAAACTGATTTTTTAAATATTTTTTACTTACGGATAAAAGTACACCTCAAAATTTCCTATCTATACATATATAATTTGTATACCTTAGAATTATAGTTTAGCAGAAAACGGTTCTACATTGCATTCATCTTGTCTATTTATATATAAGATAAGATATGGAAGTATTTATTTCTAAAAGTACCAAAATTAATCAAAATAATCAAAACACACTGAAATATGTGACAGTTATCAAATAATTAGTAATCAAATAACTAGAATTTAGTCATTACTCAATATTTTTTGAAAATTATTAATCGATGAAAGTTAATAATCCTTTTAATAATTATTTAACAGTTCAAGGAACAAACAATAATTAAAAATAAGTACGCAAGTTGTTATTTAAAATTTCGCCTTCTTTCTTCCTCCTTCTTTCGTGTACACTTCCTTTTCTGTTTAATCAACTTTTTTCTCTGTATACGAACTTTACTAAAAAGGTATGCCTCACTTTTCAAGGAAATCACATCCGCAATTGTCAGTTTGTTGTATCAACTTTTCCCTCTGGCTGTCAACGGTTAAAGTTTTTACGATCACGCAAAAGCGTATAAAGTTAGTTTGTCAAAGTTTTAAGTTGCTTAAGATTTTTGAAATACCATTAAAGTTGAAATATTTTAATGCAAATTTTCTTAAGCTCAAGGAATGGATTGAAAGGAAGTAAGGAAAAGTTCGCATGTGCTGCATTGCACTGGGGTTCCGTTTTCATTTGTGGGTTAGTAAAAGTTCATACCTGTCTTCAAACACTGGTTTATGTATTTTATTTGACTGTGCCTATTATATATACTAACAATACATATTTACATGGTACATAGTAAATATGTTAGCAACTCAGCGCATAATTGATATGAATTACCTCAAATTTTCCATTTTTTTTTTATTTTTTCACACAACAAATTGTTTTACGAAGGTGCCAATTAAGTGTTTGTTTTTGTTATTGTTCTTATAATACATAAAATATTTCCACTAGCAACACTTTATCGTTTATACGCCATTTTAAAATAAACATACAAATTTTACAAGGAAAACAGCAATAAAAAATGCACATAGAAAATTGGCTAGAGATTTTAATAAATTTTTGTGTTGATTTAAAGTTTGGTTGTTTGTTTGTTTGTATTTGTACGTAGGTTTAAGAATACTTTGAAAATGTATGCCAATAAATAATAGCACAATTTATATTGCTTATTTGGTGTTGCTAGTAATTATCGGCTAGCTTGATTGAGTAGCACTTTTGCATGGCATACATTTTTTCATGAGAAAAAACGAAGAAAAGTTTTAAATAAATAAATATAGCTTTTTAAATGAATCCATAACTTTGAGAGAGAGAAAAAGATGCATGATTGATGAGCGCAATTTTTTACAAATCAGCGTGCATTCAGTTTTCAATAAATTGGTTATAAGTATGCACATACATCAGTGGATGGCAAATTTTATTTTCTGATTGACGTGTGAATAGGTTCCGATATCATAACGGCGGCTTAGTGGAAGATCACCCTATTTCAAAATATCTTTGCACAACGCTCTACTTCAAAACTTTTTTCTCAACAACAACCTATTTTATCTGAATATGTATGTATTGAATTTTCAATCCGAAAGACTACTTTTGAAACTCATTCTGCGATAGGGCGTTCTTAAGCCAAATTTTGAGGTATGGCGTTATCGGAAAAATATCTGCATGTGCAAATATGCACATTAGGGTGGTTCTTAAATGCAGCAGAAATTATTTACACCTGATCTCTTTGACCGTGGCAATACGGATTGAAGGGATGGGCCTGAAAAAAATCTTTAATATGGGTTTTTAACAGACCTGTTAAATTAGATTAGTAATTAGTAATCAATTTATTAGACGACTTTGTTAATTGGTAATGATTATTATAATTAGTTTTCAAAAAAAGGCAATTATTAATGACTACGATTAGAAAAAATCAAAAAAAAAAAATTTTAACTACTAAAAAAAGATGTTTTGATTACTTTTGATTATTTATAATTTTTTTTTTTTTATTTAATTTTTTATTAATTTTTTTTCAGCATTCTTGATGTGCTTCTACAACAATACTAAAAAAAATACAAAAAAAAAATAATTAAAAAAATCAAAAGTAATCAGAACAACTTTTTTTTGTTATCTTTATTTATTTTAATAATCGTAAAAATTCATGATTTTTTTTGATTATTTTTTTAATTGGAAAATGATTATTAAAAATTGAAAGTCATTGGTAATCAATCATGAAATGGATCCTCAAGAAAGTAATAAATCAAACCGGTAATGATTAGGATTAGTAATCATTATTTAACAGGTCTGGTTTTTACAGACCATCCTAATGTTTATATACATACATACTGTAATCTTTTCGAAGGCAAGATTAGGGAGCAACAAATGAACTATATAATTCAGACAGAGATTTTTTCTAGTTGGCACAAACATTTTTTACCGATAATTGGTCAAAATCGCATGACATTTGTTTTCTTTTGTTGTTGTACTACTACCCACACTGGAATTTTCACCTAAAACTAAATTTAAAAAAAAAAAAATGTTTACATGATCGTGGCAGTGAGTTCGACGTGACAGTGAATGGGAAAGTGACATTGATCATGACAGTGACAGTGATAAAGAACATGACAGAGACTGTGATAGTGCATGATTAAATGTGATCTTGACAGTGACCCAGCCGTGACAGTGATCATGACAGTGACACTGACCTAGAGGTGACAGTGATCATGACCGTGAAAGTGACTGTGTAAATGATCATGGCGGAGACCATAACAGTGACAGTAATCATGACATTGGCCGTGATGACCATGGCGGCTACCGTGACAGTTCCAATTCCGATGTACAATAAAGGGCTCCCCGAAAGTTTATGATAGTGTTACGGATATAGGCATTCCTTTTTCTGATAACGAACATACCAAATGTTGTAAGAACTATAGTCGCGCAGCCATGAAAAATAAGTACGACGACTACATTGAAAAGTTATGAAAAACAAGAACACTAATTATAAACCTAGAAACGTGGAGCCGAAATAATAATAATGTAGCGTGATATACCTCAAAGGGGTTTAAAGCAGAGCTTTCGACAAATTGGCGGGACCTACATCTTTTTTGTTGATTCCGAACGGCACCTGTTATAGCAGCTGAATTTTTGCTTAGAAGCTTTTTCAAGGCGACCTCGTTTTGAAAAAAAAAGTTCCCAACATTTCAATGCTACCTGCGCCGGCAATTGAAAATGGGATCTTCGGTGTGGTTGATTTATATTTCCTATGTGTAACTTTTATTTTTGACCTATGCGAAAACCTGCATCCCACCTCACCATCCCAAATTTATTGCCCAAATAACAAGGCAAAACGAAAAATAATTCTTGCCATGAACGACAAAAAGACGACGACTAAGTCGATGGAATTTTCCGGTTCAAAAGTGCTCCATGGTTTTCACATTTGGATCGAAATCTCTGTTTTTGTTGTTGTGTTTAGCGACAAAAACACTTCCCGAAGGTTTTGGGGAGTTTTGTCGAAAGTGACAGTTTTTTGCGAGATAAGAACCCGGTACGTGCTCGACTATTGCGGGAGCTATTTGGTATGACCAGTGCAAGTCAGCCATCCTTCCGTAAAATGGGTAATGAGAGATGCGAGACATCCTATCCGTAGATCAACCATCGAGTTGCACGTCATTACCTTTTTTCATTTTAGGCGCCTTTTAGGACCGGTATGCCTACCTCGTGTTTATACTAAACCCCTAACCCGGAGTGGTATGATATCTCTCATAGCGTTCAAATCGTGAGACGTTCCACAACAAGCTTCAGTTTAGCATCCATATGGACAAATGTAAAATGCGCTTTAAACATAAACACAAAAGAGTACAACAAAAATAACACAGGGCCATACAATCAATTATTTTCCACACAATTTATCTGTGCAAACAATTCATTTTTGATAATTTTTTTAATACAAAAACCAAATATTATTTGTTGGCATTCATTTTCCACTCACCAGTCCACCTACACCGCAGTAGATTGACAGCGACACCAAGAGACCGATGTGATTTAATGCTGATTTCCATTTCATCGACTTCCAACCGCCTTTACACAGCAGACTATCTTTACTTTCCTCATTGGCGCGCACATCTAAATGTTTCAACTTTTCCAAAAGTTCTGTATTAGCCTCATCGGCTGAATCGAAGCCGGCCATATTTTAGAACTTTTTATTGAGCAGCGAAAATTGTGGGCTTTGTTTTTGTAATTTTAACACTTAACCACTTTACTTTGACATGGAAGCCACACACAAATAAATCCGATTGGACACACACACCATTACATACTAATGTATGTGTGTTTGTTTGTTTGGATTCATTTGTAAATTTATGTTATTACTTTTAAGCATATGGAAGTCATTTTAGTAGTCCTCTAATTCATTCAAATCATTTTGCTTGTTATTGAGTGTTTTCTGTAGATGCTTGATTGTTGATTGCTGAAAGCCTTTGATGCCTCTTTTATGTACTCAGCGAGTAAAGAAGCTGGGTTCACACACAATCTTCTGGGATGTGCTATGGTTGCAATCAATGGTAAGACTTGGCATATTTTTAACACTTTTGATATATTCTTTTTTTTTTTTTGCCTTGTGTATCTTTTTATACGCACTTTTTGCACTTTATTCACAATTTTTTAAGTATATTTTGATATTTTTAGGGCCTTGGATGGTACGTATAAGTAGCATTTTCTATTGGGTATTAAGCGATTACCACTAGGTATGCCAATGCCAGAGTCCCATTTTTTTAAGGTACCGAAAATCCTGGGATTTCTTTCCAAGATAGCCGGTGTTTTCGGGATGGGAAATCTGTTACTAAATACGTGTGGTTTATTTATGAAAATTTTCTTGATTTTATTGTTGATGTGCAATTTTTTTGAATATTTAAATTTTTTTTTTTGAAATTTTTCCATTTATTTATTCAATATTCGATGATTTTTATTTAAATGTAACATCTTCCAGTAACGAAAACTGAGTAAGCGCAGATTTTAAATTTAGCGAAATTGCATGATAAATACATATCGTACCTAACCTCAACTTTGGCGTAACCAAAAAAACAATGAAAATCCGTTTTTTTGGCAAACATTGACAGTTTTCATTGTTTTAAAGAATCTTACAAAATGTCACAATAGTAATAACTATCTGCGCAAAGTTACAAAGGTAAACCAAATACAATTATGATGAAATCATTTTCAGCAAAATAACAAATTTGAAAAATTGCATGGAAAATCCCTTAACAATTCAAAAAATTTCAATTTGATTATTCTTTGTTATTAATGAAGAAAATTTCGTTTTGAGCAAAAAAAAATTTTTAAAACCCAGTTGTTTGTTATATATTTTAAAGCCAGATGGTTTTCTAAGCTATTTATTAACTGTTTTCAAACTAAACTGTTAGGAAATAACGATTACCTAAACCCCAGGTATGTAAAAGAATGGAAAAAATTGGTATCAATAGTTACCACATTACGTACACTGTTAAAAATTTGGGCTTACATTTTCAACCATTAATCGGTTTAACCATTTTTTAGACTTACATTTCAAATATGTCCTGTTACTACTCCGATTTTTAATTTCTATCAATTTAGATTTGAAAGCTAACTAATTAAGAGTACTAAAATCTCAGAATAGTTCTAAAATAAATCCAAAAAGCTTAAACGTTCTGCAGATAAGAGCAGATTAAATTAATCAAAGCAGGTTTCTGTTTGCCGCAGCTAAATCCATACAGCACTAGACCCTTCGCATAGAAAAAGATAGAAAAATTGTAAAATTAAGTTCAAATATTCTTTGCAGGTCGTAATTTTCAAACTATTTTTAAAAAAATTGTAGTGAACGATTTTGAGATTAAATAAAAAATGCGATATTCGAATTTTCGTTTACTCATATTCATTTTTTTTTTCACAAACTTCAGAGATTTGAGCAAGTTTTTAGAAAAATTTTAAATTAAAAAATAACCGAAAGCACAGTCGGAGTGTCAAAAAGGGACACAAAAAGAAAAAACTATTATGAGCACTGATAAATTCCGCCAGATTGCGGTACTTGTGCGATGTTTTAGTAAAATGAATATCGTTTTCCTAGCTTAATGGTTCTGTTAGAAGACCTATGGCGGTTGTATCTAAATTTTACTTCTCTATTCAAATAAAAACTTTTAATAATTTATTACAAAATATCAACAATATTAGTTTTCATAAATATTAATTATCTTGACCAGTGGCGTAGCCAGGGGGATTGGGGAATACACCCCCCCCCCCCTCGTCAATGAACAACATTTCTTTTACTTTCGATTGAATAACACAATACCATTTGACGCGAAAGATTTATAATTTTCTTATTTTAGACTAATGACAAAGTGCAGTTTTATGAATATATGAAATTTTCGGTTAGTTTAATAAGCGTTTGAAAATTAGGCCTATATATACTCGTATGTACTAGTTTTTTCAGACCTTCTACAAAATTCACAAGGCTTTCAAGACGATAAATCCGGTTTCGAGGTTTGCGTACACATTGGTTCTTGTAGTAACAAAGTAACAGATCGAAATAATACCGTAAAAGTCTACTCCCTTATCCCTCACGCCTTTAAAAATCCGAATTCAGGTGATCTGAAAATACAGTAGGCAGGCCCATTAATTTAATCAAAGCACACAAAGGCGGAAAAATAGATAGCGACGAGAATTTTTAACAAGTTTTTAATAAAGGTATAGCCCATTGTCTAGTAAAAAACATTCAAGAACAAATTTTGGAAAATTGAACCAAGTTTAATCAAAATTCTATACTTTTCAATCCGAATTTTTATAAAAATTTCGATTTGTCGTTTTATGACCTATTAAATTTTAGTATTTATAATAAAGTGCCAGGGTGAAGTTGGCAAAAAATAGTGCCAATTATTTGCATTTATTGATAAATTTATGGTGTCCGTTTTGTTATGCGAAAGTCTCAAAATTTTAAAAATTTCAACATTTTCTCTATTGCTTAGTATTATAAAATTCTTAGGTCAACATTAAAAATATTTTTTTTTTAAATAATAAACGCAGTCTTTTAGCATCTTTGTTATGTTTGTTTGTAATAAACTTTAACAAATAAAGATAGCTTTTAGCGCTTTTAGTGGATTTCGCAAAAGACTTAGTACTGGAGTTACGACGTAATCGTTCCGACGAACATGACTTCGAAAAAATTTAAATCAAATAGAACCGATTCAAAACTAGTCAAAGTCTGCAAGCATGTAACTTAGATGTTTATTTCAAGATTTCTGTTTTTTATCCATTTACTGATCATATAATAATGAAAATAGATAGTCGATTCACTCAACATAAAACTATCTTTAGAGATTTAGTTTCGGTTTTTCAACAAAATACAGGGAAGAAAATGACATTAAATCTTCTTTGGTACTCGCCGTCGCCAATGCGTAAGGGTCCGTAAATCTTTCGAAGAATCTTTCTCTCAAATACTCAGGTGATGTCAGTGTCCAAGCTTCTGCCTCATAAACCTTTTTTATTTTCGTTTTTGAAGTGAACGATTACTTCTCAATTGGCAACTCAATCAGAAGTAGAACTTGTTTGCGTGAGTGATTCTTCGTTGGATTTCTAGGCTGACATTATTGTTGGTGTTAATGCCCCCCAGTTAATGGTCCCCAGATAAACAAAACTCTAAAGAGGTTCAAAACTTATCTACGTAACTCTACCGGAGAAGTAATTAAAATATGGTTGTGTATTATCGTTACTCAGCAAAATTTGGCAAGACCTTAAAATTGACTGAATTTAATGAACTACAAAACTGCATACTACTTCAAAAAATTCCCAAAACTCTGAAAAACATTTAATACTTTGATAAAATTGCTTTGAATCTTCGCGAACTTTGCATACATTTTTAAATAAACATTTATTGTGTAACTCAAATTTCAGGTTTCGATAAAAAAATTTTTTCATGCCTTCCCTTCCCGAAATCCTGGCTACGCCACTGATCTTGACTATTATTAGCTAGATTATTTATAGTCATGAATACCATAAAAAAAAATTATAAAAAAAAATTTTTTTTTTTTAATGTTCATAAAAATTTTATAGTTCATACAATTTTATTATGATAAAGCACAATTTTTAGGTGTTTTAGAATTCCCGCAGAATTGCAGAACAAAATCATTAAAAATCGAAGAAAATTCTGATATACTTAAAACTTGCACCCTATTAAATATATAAAATTGAACGGGCTATGAAACTGTTTACTTGAAATTTTTACAAGAATCAATCGAAGAAAATTTTTTTTAATAAAGCTTGTTTTTAGTTTCTAATTTTTTTTTTTTTTTTTTTGTTTTAGTTTTGACATATCCCCACCATTATTTTTGCTCAGAAATACAATTTTTATAAGTCAACAAAAATTAAACAACTGGGCCACACAATTTTGTACTTTCTGTTAATTTCTTTCACTATAAAAGAAAATTTTTAAATCTGTTTAAAATTACCACCTGCAAAGAATATTCAAACTTAATTTTCAGTTGTTTCTCACGGTGCATTGGTTTCCAATCCTGCCAAGTGCCAACAATTTTTTATCTTTTTAACTGCAAAGACATTTTTGGTTCAAAATATAATGATATTAAAGTTTATTGGTCTGTAAGTATTAAGTACTTCAATTGACAATTGACGAGTTCAAGATAGGGTTGTAAACAAATAATCGATTTTAACTTTAATCGATAATTTTTTAGTATCGACATTTTAATAGTTCATATCGTTTTTTAATAAATTGATTTTGAGAATTACATATTTAAAATCGGGGTTTATTATGTTTTTATTTTAGCAAAAAGTTCAAGTAAAAACCAGTTCGTTGCTTCAATTTAGACCAAATGATTTCCGTGTTATCTATTTTAATATATATTATTTGATTTTATTTTTAATTTAGTCAAATGTTGAACAGTATAATAGCCATTTGTAATAATAACAATTCATTGTTTTTAATTGTCTAAACCTAAATTGCTGCCATTTGTATTTGCATTTTAGTTTTGAGACTAAACAACTTTTATATTTTTTACCCTTATTGTTGTGTGCTATTATTTTTGCTCTAAGAAAATATGTAAGAGTACTGCAATTTTGTATGAATAAAAATTGGTTATTTTGCTTAAAACCCGATTTTTACAAACAAAAAATGCGATATTGTGTAACCGAGTTTTCCGACTCAAGCTCAAATTCCTACTTAAACACCGGATTCGTTATTTTTGTAAAAGGACCCGAATGACACTATATTTACGTCACTTATATTCGTGGAGGCGTACTTAGTTCAGCTTGTTTCATTCACTGACCTCGAAAGATCTATTTTTCCTTATTAAATATTAAAAACTTTTATAATGAAACTTATTAACTTTTTGCCAAAAAAATTTTCAATTCAAGCACTTCTAACATTTTGCTTTCAAATTCAGGAAAAGGAAACCATTTTTTGTGGTTTCATCTCACACATCACATTCATTACTAACTTGACTTCTTTTACTTGAAACAATTTCGTGCAATCAATCTCATTCACGTCAAAAAAAAAAGAAAAGCACGCACACTCCAATGCCTCACTTTACTCGCGAGCTTCTATACGCCACGATGTCACAGCCGCAACTGAAAAGGAAATTCGCATGAAAATCTCATTTTACTTGCTTGGAAAATCAAAAGTTAAATAACACCAAGAGCACACATACACACATACACATACAATAATCCATACAGCTCGCACAAACACACACACGCCTTCATTAAATTCATGTCCGCAAAATTTTGGTTATGTTTTTCTGTTGTTGTTGTTGCTTTACAAACATACACAACGATGACGTTGCATGTGAAAAACGTGCATTTTCTTTATTTATTCTATCTAAATTCTTCGCTTTTCACTATTTGCCGCTCGTAGTAAACACAACATGTTTGGAGAGATATTATTGGTTGCGTGTTTGATGTTGTATGTTGGAGGCACGTGCGATATTGTTTGTTGCAAACCCAGTTATGTGTACAAAATAAAAGCGTGGCGTATGCGTTACAATAGTTTATTTTTTCGTAAGCACTTAGTGACTTGTGAATAAAATAACAAAATGATTTTTTTTTTTTTTCTCAAACTGTGACATTTGTTCTGAAAGTCAAATGTGAAATTGTCGCTTGCGAGATAGCAATAATGAAAGGCATCCAGTAATAGATTTTTGGTTTTAGCTTAAACAAGCAAACTATTTCTTAGTCATAGGTGACAGGCATTGAATACGCTAAAGGAGGCTAAGTCCTCCTCGCCTGGTGTTTTCATCTATGTGGGTTTCTCCAGCTTTTTCTGTCGGCAAAATCAATAGGAATCCCCTTCTGGGATTAGCCAACTGTAGTGGTAGCGACCTCGTTAACCCTGGAAACGGGACGATGTGGAAAATTCGAGAAAATTCCAACAACCTTTTGTCCGGTATTCGCTGTTGGCGAGAATAATCCTAAATCTACGGGGCTACCTTTCCATCAAACACTCTAAGGACCAATTCATCTTCTTTCATTTTTAAAAAAATTAAGGAAGTCCCTCAAAGATTCGAATTTTTATTTGTCAACAGTGACTTTGCTGCCAAGGTATCTCGTGCTATTTGCGGAATCGCCTTTCTTGTGGATTGTGCAAATCAAATTTAAGTTCCAATGTGAAGACATGTGGTTGAATGTCCCTATTGTGCATAGAAGTTGATGGAGATTGCGTAAGGTTATGGTGGATGCCCCTCAGCATATCAGAGAGGCACACTTAGGGCGCTTGCATCATTGTGGTTTTAGCTAAAGTTCTTCCTTCTTTAGATTTGCAACAAGTTCGTCACTTTGCTGTAGCGTAGTGTGTCCTTTAATACAGCAGAACTTAATGATGCAGTACTTGTCTAGGCATACCTTCTGAAGAGGAGGTGCGTTTTAGCGATTCTCACTTCATCATAGTCGAAAGGTGGTAAGCTAATTTCATCGTCAGGAGTTGGAGTATCTGGTTTATCACCTACCTTAAAATTTAATAAAGCGAAAAAGTGTTTCCCCATGGCTTAAGTACACTACCAGATTGTTATTATTGTTCTTATAAGAAATCGGTTTCGGTCTTCAAACCGTTGCTCCTGACGCTCATACTTGAAACCAAGGTTACTTCTTTTCTAAAAATGTATATTTAATTTTTTCGAAGCAGGCGTCGCAGCGGAACCGAAAGCTTTACCAAGTTTCACTTCTACTCTCATGGAGCTTAGTCAAATTTTGCAAAAGCCATATACAATAAAATGGGTTGGTCCACATATAAAAACGAAAACACGTAGATAATTGAAGTTAACTTCCTACTTTCTCGGGATCATTTCAGGATAATTTCGGGATAGTTTTAGAGACTTCTCGGGACCATTTCAGGATTATTTTCGGATTGATTTTGGAATAACTTTATGACATTTTCATCATCATTTCGGGATTGTTTTAGGGACCATTTCGGGATAATTTTTTGAGATCATTTCGCTTCTTTTCGGGATCATTTTGGAAGTATTTCGGGATGGTCTCAAAAAAAATACTAACATGGTCCTGTAATGATTCCGAAATGATACCGAAAAAGTCCCAAAATAGTCCTGAGAAAGTCAATAAAACAATCCCGAAATGATCCCGAGAAATTCCAGAAAACAATACCGAAATTATCCGAACCCTGCCTAATTCTGCTACATTTAGCTATACATTTCCTAAATTCTATATTACCTATATTCTACTACAATGCTCTGCTACTTTTTTTATTTCTGTTGTATTCCAAAAAAAAATGTCGATCCACACCAAAAAAACTCAAATTTCACTCTCAATAAAAACTTTACACTTACATGAGTCAGCTGCTAAAATTTAAGGTTAAATACTCTTGAGGAGGTCTATATTTCCTTCGAATGTCCTTTTGAGCTCTGAAGTCGTTTGCACACAGCTAGTCGAGTTGTGTGTTCTTAAAGTTAGCTGACGAAAGTCATCGGTGAGTAAAGTTACAATAAAAGCACCACTTTGGCTGTTTTTGGAAAGATAAGAAGTAAATAAATTTAAAAATAAATAAAAATCTCACAACTAGTTATATAATGCTATTTTCTAGCCAAACTTACACTTCCTTTTAATAACCGCCCCATTTATTTCATTGGCGCCGATTTCGGTTGGTTTATTGTTGTACAAATTAAACTTGAAAATTTATTAAATATTTATTTTTTACTTTTCCATAGCACAATGTACAAATTGTTTTGTTGTTAATATTTTCATACTTTCTGTTTATTTACTTTTAGCCGAATTCGAATTTTACTCTTACTAATGACGAAATCGTGCAGAAAATGCTGTAAATAAATTTTTCTTGATTTATATTTGCATGAAAAGCGTATAATACAGGATTCTCTAAATATTTTTTTTTTCATTTCAACTAATAAACATTATGTTATTTTAATCTAATTTAATGCTATTTTTGTGGATTTAAACAACAAAAACAATTTCATAAAATATATGATTTGAGATGCTGATACAGTGCGTTTCACATATATAGCTCAATAAGAATTACCATGTTTGGCCATTTTCTTAGTTTTGTTGTAATTTCAATATTTTGGTCATAGCAATCGTTTAAAAAATTGTGCCCCAGAGTGTTCCATAATATATGTTTGTTGCTTTCAATTTTTCCTCTAATCAAAAATCATAATAATTAACTAAGAATTATTATCAACTGGTCTTGAGCTTTCGTCGTTAAACTTTCAAAAATATGTAAAAATGAACAGACCATAAAACCAACAACAAAAATATATTTGCATTTTGTATAAATAATTTGATAGGACTGGCGCTTGCTCATTTGCCATTGTTTTCAATTTTGTTGTTCATCATTTGCATCTGAGTAATGTACGTTCGTTTGTATGTATGTATGTAGGATGTCAAAAAAAAACTCAACATTTGCTCATATTAAACTAAGTTGTTTATGTGAAGTGACTGACAGGGCAACTTAATTGAGGCGATGCATTTGACGCGACCGAATTCCTACCCGATATAAATTTATCAGACTTCAACGTGGGTAGTGGTCTGATTTTCGAAATGTGGTGTTGTCATCCAAATATTTTAAAAATTTAAGTCTAAATATTTAAGTTTCAGGCCGCTTTTTATGCATGTAGCTTACAGAATAGCGCTACCTAAAGTCAGTTTAGATCCCTTTATATGGGTATAATTGATTCCTTTTATTTGAGTTTGTCTTATGAAGAGACTAATTGGTCCCTTTTACGACTGAACGCGTAGTGTCGGAGAGATCCCCTTTGCTCCCCTACGGGTACGGGAACAAGTTTACTTTCAACAACTATAAGTAGGCCACACAAATTAAAATCGACTTATCCCAACTATGCCCATAATGGAGTAATTGGGATCAATTATAGCTCACTGTAGGCGAAAGGTATTGGGCCCGGATTACTCTCTTTAGAGATCAGTTGCACGATTTTTTGCAGTGATGGCATCCATCGATTTCCGTTCTAAGGAAACGGCATCCCATGGTGCCTTTGTCTGCATTAGTCGAAACTCTGATCAGCGACTCCTACATTAAACCAGAGCTGTACATGTCTTATGTAAGTCTACAAACTTTAGAATCCTTTTATCTACTATAGAGGATTGGAAATGTGATAAACTACTGCAGAGCTGCAGACGGTAGCGAAATAGTATGTGGTATAGGAGCAGAAATCTTTGAAAACAGTTTTTTTATGACCCTCGGGTACTCTTAAGTTCTCTAGCACATTCACATTATTTGTGGTACACTCGAGCCATTGAACTATGGACAGTCATGATCCATGTATAGAGTTAATAAACTATACCTTTTACGACAACCACACTGACTTGGTAGACGCCGCTGTCAGGTCTCGGCCGGTGAACCCCTTTATTAACATTGAACCACCCGTAATAGCGGAAGAAAAGAGCTTCCTTCACAGGAAGATTCGAGTCACTCAGGCTCAATTTCCATCTGGATATCTTCACCATCGAGACTCAAACCAACCATATCTAATACATGCCCTGTGTGTGATATATCCTCACACGACACCAAACACCTGTTAAACTGTTCAATATACTCTACTCTTCTAACACAAATTTCGCTTTGGTCCAAACTTGTTGAAACTCCCAATTTCCTTGGACTTCCATAAGAAGAATTTCATAATAACGGGTTTCAGAATGATCGTAACCACCAGGCAGGGCGAAGCCTCATAGCGGAGCTAAAACCTTGCGTAGGCGGAGAAAGTTTGGACCTTCTCTGTGTGACAGTTCAGCGCAGGGCCGAACCCTTTTTCGAAACTCGTTAAGAATTCATGTTTATTAAGTACCTACTTCTCAAATATTTGGACTAAACCAGAATGGATGCAGAAGATTTTCCCACCGTGGCTCTTAAATGTTGGTCAGCTTCCTTACAATGTTTGTTAATGCACCAGTCATAAATCTATATGCATCTTCCTGATAACCCTCCTCCTCCTCCTTTCCCTCTTTCCTTTTTCTTCAATTTCCTATTCCTCTTTTTGAGTTCATTTGATTTTCTGTTTTCCCGACAAGGTGGATATTAGATGTATATTGGAACGATTTTTTGTCATCCCTTGTCAATTTTTGTTTTGTTCGAACGTTCGTTCTCAGAACGAAAACATACACTGAAGATGGCGAATCGCCGAAACCGGTTTGTAACAAAACAAAAATTGACAAGGGATGACAAAAAATAGTTCCAATATATATTCCTCTTCTTTTTAAGCTCTCTCTCTATCGTGTTCGCTCTCGAAATAACAACAACTTGAAAGTTAATAGTATCTCGGGGAGACACCGCCTTTTTTTTTAAACTATATATAGGCTATGTTATGCCCATTGATCCAAGCGACCTTTTCTAAAAATTTCATAAGCATCGGTACAGTAGTTTGACCGTTTAAAAAGTACAAACACACACATATTTTCATTTAAAAGAAGTTCATACACTTTTAATAATTTTCATTTTTATTTAGAAATGCATTCGAACACAAACAAATCCATTTAAAAACACACATCTAGCATGTTTTCTTAAATATTAAACAACAACACTCACACACACACAAACACCTGCATTTGTACATTTTGTCACAATATTTCAATATTTGGTATCCGCCGCCAAGTCAAACAGCTCACTCATGCTTTCGTGGCATGCATGTGTACATATGGGTCTGGCTGTGTGTGCGCACAATGCTCGTGTTGTTCAATTTCTGTCAATCAAACATAATTTGATTGGTTGTTAACAATGTGTGTCAGTGACATTGTCAAATATATAAGAAAGCTGCCAATTTATGGATTAGTCATTAACAACCGAAATCTTTGTATTCTCAAGAAAAATTATGAATAAAACATTAACTTCTGAGAAGAGCTACAGGCCTTGAATTTGCAAGAGAAACGACCGAAGCAAATCAAACATTAATTTCAGGGATGTAAATTTTTTGCATTTTTCGAATACCGAGATTTTCAGGATTTAAATTTACAATCACGGAATACGGTATTAGTCACGGGACTGGGAAATTTGCTACTTTCCAAAATTTTAGGTTGATAAAAGGGAAGAAATTGTTTGTGAAGCTATCCAACTTTAAAATAGCCGTTTTTTTTCGTAAGCAATTAGCGAGTTATGAATAAAATAACAAAATTAGTATTTTTTTTTCAAAATTTGAAATTTTGTTTGAAAATCAAATGTGAACTTGAAAGATAGCAACCAAAATTATGAGCGCTTATAGTTTGTCTGCTAGCTATTTTGTTATTACTTTCAATTCAAAATTTTTTTAGGAAAGCAAACACAATTTTATCCAGCATCGGATTGGCAAATAAAAAACGACCAATATATAACAAATAAATCGATTTTCAATGATTTTTTTTTTCAAACGCAAGTCATTAAGAAGCTAATAAGTACTCCCAAATGTTTTTTAAACGATTTTTGAATTTCTAAAGCAAACCTTTTCTAAATGCTAAAGAATTTTACATGCAATGAGAAGAGGGCACTTTTGTAAAGCATAAACCCGTGGTAACTCAGTTATGGTTAGAAAATGTATAACTTTAAAATGAAAAATCAAATTTTGAATAAATGGAACATTTTCGAATCATAATGAAGAAAGAAAAATAAAATGTTGAAAAAACTTTTGTGTATTACGGTATACGTGATAGAAGTCAATTTCTTACTTTTTCGGGACAGTTTCATTCATCCCGAATGAATTTATCCCGAAATAGTCCCGAAAACGCCCAAAAACAATTTAAAATGATCTCGAAAATATCACTACAACAATCCCGAACCAATCCAGAAAAATACCCAAAAATGGTAACGAAAATCCCAAAAATAGTACCAAAATAATCCCTAAAATGAACACAAAATGATACCCAAAAAATCCCGAAATGATCCAAAAAAAAGTTCTGAAACTCCCACAATTATCCTGAAAGTATCCCGAAATGATGCCAATAATGGTCCCCAAAATAGTACCGATATGATCCCGTAATGACCATATAATCGTACCAAAAATGTTTCGAAATTATTCTGAAAAAGTTCCGTAAAAGTCAGGAAAATAATCCCGAAATAGTTCCGAAACAATTTCGAAATGATCACTCTCTCTCTCTCTTTCTATTTATCTGATGACTATAATTTACACATAATGGTTGTTAGCAATATTTATATTACCAATTCTATCATCGTTAGAAATTCAACAACCCATTATCTGGATTCTCTTATCACTCCTTAAAATCATAAACAACATAAAATCAAAACGACTTTAAACAAAGCAACAGCGCGCTCGTGAAAATTACCACTATATCATCATAAAAACTCTAATCCCTGCAGTTAAACTTGTAGAAAATGAAAGTCGCTGAATAAATCACGTCGCGAAAGCAAATCCAGTAGCTTTAGAAAAACACATTTATGTACCTCTTACATGTGAACATGAACGTACATTTATGGCGGCAGCAAAGCAGGATTTATAGGATAAGTGGGAAAGTAGACTTGAGCGAATAGCTTTATGTTGAAGTACTTACATAAAAAACATACAAAGAGGAATAGGGAGCCAAGAATGTAATAAAATTAAAGAGTTCTTTTGAAATTTTATGAAACTTTCCGATTAAGTAGCCGACTTTTTTCATAAGCACTTAGCGACTTACATACGAATAAAATAACAAAATGATTTTTTTTTTAAGTTTGAAATTTCCTTTGAAAATTAAATTTAAACTTGTCGCTTGCAACCTAGCAAACAAAATTGTGAACGCTTATATTTTTTTCAGCTTACTAATTTGTTTGTTGCTCTCAATTAAAAAAATTGTTTAGGTGAGCAGAAAAAAAATGTTGCATGGGAAGTACGAATATAAAGCGGTCAGCGCACATTGGGGTATTTTATCCATTTGGCCGGCCAAAACCACATTTCTTAATACAGGCCCGAATTGAAAAAAAAAATTATTTTTAGTAGGCTAAGCCGCTAATGCATTATTTACAATAATAATTTATTTTCACAATTAAAATACCAATTTTTTACATCCAATGTAAGTTTGGTCATTCGTTCATTGCTTGTGAAAATTAGTAACGTTGTTAAAGTACTCACATTTTTAATCAATATTTTTACGGGTTTACGTGAAGCTTTTGAAAATATAGACATGGATTATTATGGAACAAGTAAGTGTGTGCATTATTTATGGATTTTAAGATTTAGTTAGTACTTAACGGCTTCTAAATTCAATTTTTAAAAAGTGATGTAGTGAGACTAAATTATTTTAATTTTTGTTTCTTCAAAAGAGTTTATGGTTTAGTGCCGGACATTACCCGGCATTGAATTTTATATTTCTGGATAGCATGTTTCCTGTTGTTTTAAATATTGAAAAGATCGGTTGCGCATATTTGCCCTTTTTAAAAAAATTGGTGATTTTAAGTGGTGCGAAAAATAACGCAAGCACACAAAAAAAAGGTAATTGGCTGTACATTTCACAAAACCCGTCTAGGAACATGTGAAGCGAAGTGCTGAATCCGAATAAAAGGTCTGTTTGGCCAATATTCAGCATACATTTCGAAAAAATAGCGAAAAGCTAAAAAAAGGCAACAAAAATTGCAGCGACACGAATAAAAAAGCTACTTGCACATTTCACCGGACTCACCTACTGACATGTATTTCGACAATCTGAACTTAATCTGAGGTAGGTTTGACTCATACACCACCAAAATCTCTAGTTGATTGCCAAAAACCGCAATTTATCAGTAAAAATCGGAATAACCATTTTTGTTACATCTTTTGTCAATTAACTCGAAATTTTGGGGATATATAGACCAAGCGAATATCGGATTCGGTACGCTGATTTGTGTTCCTCTATATGGGTATTATCAAATATACAGCCAACTTTTTTTGTATGCCAGTATAATTATCTTAAAATCGATGTTCTGTGTATAGCTGTATTAAGACTTCTTTTGGATTGAGGTTCAACTGATTGTCGAGTAATCACTCGTAAGCAATTATTTAATCGCATAAAGGATTTACATGCTGCAAATATTAATGCGAAATTAGCTTAAAGGAATACCTCCTAGACTTCGGACCATTTTCTAAAAAGGAGACCGTAAAATTCAAAAGAGACGTACAACGTTTAAAATCGGATTTTAAAACCAGATGGCTAAATTCCCAAAGAAAAGAAGACATTTTTGTGAACAAACACAAACTGTGGCTCGGCGGAACGTTCAGCATACCTTAAGGTACAAGTCCATCTGCAGGACGACCACATACATTTTTTTTTTGCGTCTAGCGAGAGTAGCAAAAGCAGAAAAATAGAGGAGTTACGTAAAAGCACTAATTTGGAAGTGCTCACATTCGCTACTCAGTCCAAATTAGGCGAGCAAGGAAAAAGAGAAGAAATAATTTCGTCACCACAAAGAGTGACGAAATACAAGAAGGCTTTTAGTGAAAGTCAATAGTTAAAGAAAATGTAAGTCCTCAACGAGCTTTGTCTATGTTTAAAGAAGCTGAACTATCACGAAGCCAGCACGAAATCATTAGATGCTTTAACCCTGACATTTATCCTTGCTACACCAAAATACAAGAAGCAAAGCAATCTTCTTACCCTAAAAAAGAGGCCTTACATGACACAGAAACTGTAGCCGAAATTAAGCTTCAGAGTTGAATGAATCACACTTGAATATAAAGAGCGCAGTTCCTTGATGCTTAGTTGCAAGTGGGGATGTGATGGCGCGCGACAAGTGCAATACAAACAAAAATTTGAATGCGGCTCCCACTCAGATGCCAACTTATTCCAAAGTTCTTTTGTACCCCTACGTCTTATTTGATCCACCAATAGCAAGATGTTGTGGCAGAACCCTACTCCCTTTTTCTCCACGCTACTGCCGACCAACCAGACTCCGGTTCATTAAGGAAACTTCAGATATATTTAAATACGAAATTATTAGCATACAAAATGCCATAAAAGAATTGGAAAGCTCTGAAATTTGAATCGAAATGCAGCTTACGATGATTGATGGAAAGGTATGCAATGCTGCCACTAATACAACATCTGCAATGAAATGTTATATCTGTGGTTTGACGATTTGAAGATTTTAACATGTGTACGAGGACATTACAAAGTGTTTGCTGTCATCAAATAACGAACCGGATAAAGAGAAAGTTTTCCTATCGACATTCGATTTTAGCAGACAACGCCCCAATGAGTTGGAAAAAAACAGATGGAGTATGACTTGGCCTATCTTGTTTGTTGTTTCTGTTGTCTGCAAGGTAGAACAATAGCGAAGGTTTATGTGAGTGTAACCGATGTTGATAGTCCTTTGGCGAATTTGTATCCGCTATGATCTGGCACTTGCACCTTGTGGTTTATTCGACTAAAACGGTGGATATTTGATTATCCCGTCGTACCTTTGGGTAGCCTCTTATTATTACAGGTATATCTTACCGCTCATATATTCATATGTTCTAAGAGCCCTTACCCGTTGGGGTGGTTCCAATAGGCCTTCATTATGGCTAAAGAAATGATTGCGGCTCTTCTCCTTTGGGTAACAGGCCAAAATCACCTAGGCGAGTAAGCACTTCTACTTTTCTTTTTGTGGCACGAAAATAAAAAACCCTTAACAGACACACCCCTACTGATATGAAATTATCTCGTCCACCTCTGCACAATACTCTCGCTAAGCATCTGCTTGTATGTGACACATTTTGTAATTTATTTCTGATGTATCTTTGCACAGGTATGCCTCGAAAACGAATGTGTGTATTGATGGATGTGTGTGTGCATAATACTCGTATATGGTCTCACTTCACTCACCAGCGGCGTGCTCTTGGTGGGGAAGCGAGTATTGGTAAAGTACCTGCTGACATCAAAATACTACAGGAAATTGAAACCGAGTGGCTATTTTTAACCAGGCCATGTTATGTGAATTAATGTCGATGGTCATCCCTAGAGGGTAAACTGATTGAGGCCTACGGGATTAAACAGAAATTCCATTGGAACGACTTAGTCGAGATCGATTACAGATCCCTTGTGGTTTCTAAGTGGCGTCAGTTAATTGAATTGTTAAAATTATTTACAGGTTTAAGCGCCCATGAAATTTGAATTATCACCCCTTCTTGAAATCCAGACTACGCCACTGCTTAGCGCAAGCCTTTTTATGCGAATAATGAGATACAAATAGTCTGACACGGTTTTTTAAGCGAAAACAGTTTACATACTAAGATGTTTCTGCATATTTTAATCAAAAAGAATTAAAGTGGGATACGAGTGGCAGAATAGACGCATTCACACATTTCCAAATGGAACAAACGCTAAGTGTAAACTAGGCTAATAGCGAATAGCAAGTGTTAAAGGGGGATTCAAATGCCATAAATTTACGCTTGAAGTGACAAATGCGAAAAATGTTTTTAAGTAGGTTCATCCACCTTGTCCGTGTAACTATGTGTGTATGTACATTAGGGTGTACACTTTTTGAGTAAACTTTTTTTTTATCTAACTGAAAACCTGTTTTTTTAAAGAAAGCAAAACAATATGAAATTAAGAAATTCTAAGTGTTTTATAGGCATAACTCACGAAAATTTGGTTATCCGTGCAAACAGCAGAGGGAACAGCGGATTTTCCTTCAATAAAAAACATTATTTTAAAAATCTAATTCACAGCCACATCAGCTGTTTCCGGGATGGCAAAAAAGCGCTGGATAACTTAAATTTAATTTAAATTCCTATCGGTACATTTAGCATTAAATTCCCATTTTCAGAAAATCTTTTTTGTAGTAGATTTTGGGCTCCGTAATAGTTGAACCCTTATTCAATTTTAAATACTTTTTTAACAAAAAAAAATTGTTTTTAAATATAAATACCCACAAGTTTCCCATACACTTATATTGGATAAATCGAAATTTGAACTGAGCTAATCTTAAAAAAACTTAGAATTTTTTAATTTAAATTTTTTTATTTTTTTTTCTACTAGAAACCCCGGCCAGACTTTGCTGCGTCTCAGAATTTATAATATAGTGAGTTCGATTTTAACCATTATATCTCCGAAACCAGTTGAGATATGCAACATAGTCACATCGCTTACTTAACCCTGCGAAGAATATGCCAGAGGTAGGCATACCGGTCGTAAGAGGCGACTAATATAAGGTAATGACGTGCAACTCAATGGTTGATCTAGGGATATGATGCCTCTCACCTCTCGTTACCCATCTTATCCTTCCTTGCGGAAGGAGGGGTGACATGATCTAGAAGGTTTCACTGGTCATAAATCGCTACCACGACAGTCGGGCAGTACCGCAAGGGAGTACCGGAGCATACCGGGTTCAAATCCGGCCAAGGACTGACGAAAACACTCCCCAAAACATTCAGGGAGTGTTTTTGTCGTTACCATAACAACAACAACAACAGCACCTTTCGTTTGATACCCATATTGTACTAAAACATTTTTGAGTCACCCTAATCCAAATATTGGTCGATAACTCCAAAACCGGTTGAGTTATCGAAAAGAGGAGTATCTTAAATTTGAAGTTAGAGATGTCTAGTAATGTCAATTCCACCAAGCAGTTCTTGAGTGATGCGTAAACATACAGAGAGACAAAAATTCTAAAACCTGATGTTTTGGATTCTGTTGGCTCAATAATAGTCTCTCCTATCCATTTTTCTTCAATATCTGCAATGTGCAGACATCAACCTGTTACAATTTTTTTATACAAGGTGGCGCAAAAGTAAGCTTCCGATGTTCAGCATATCGGTTGTGGCACGTGCAGTGTGTGCTGTTGCACCGTATTCACCGGAAAAAGAAACACCCTAATGTTTATACATATGAATTTAAATTTCGAATTTTAGTTTTCAACGCTTCAAACGTGAAAAGTTTCAATTTGTTGATGTATTTATTGCTTTTACGATAAGCTGAGATATCTTCGTAGTTGACGGTTACCCTCGGAGACTATTTATAGAAGCAGCTGGGAAATAAAAAGGTTTCTCAAAAATCGGAATTGATTTATTAAGCGAGGGCGTCAATGAGCTGTCCCCTTTCCACTCCCAGCTTTTCCTCTTTTCGGTTTCAACGAGAACTTTTCTCGCGTCTTTTCGTGCTATGTATTGTATGAGCATTGTTGGCTTGGTTTTTCACTGAAATGTTTAGGTGTTTGTTTTGCTCAAGGGTTGGGTGCAAGTAGTTTCGTGTGCGAAATCTCAAGCAAGTGGGAAAAGCTACTAATCCTATTCTCTGGTAGACACTAAACATCTTTGTATTTGGTGGTCAGAGAAAGTGTGAAGTAAGAGACACCACGATTGACCTGGCGAGGAAATGTGACCATGGCACCATGCGAAATCTACTGGAGTGGTCGTGTAGGAAAACGTAAACTCGTTGTCAAATTTTTGTTTGGAGAGAAGCTACGCCGACAAATAATTTCCTTCAATGCTGTGCTCGAACTTGGTGCTCACTTGGGACCACTCAACGAGGAAATGAAGATGTTTAAAGAGATGAAATCTATGAAATCTGGTATGCAGGGGCGAGCGCTGCTCCAGTTATGAAGACCAAGTAGTGCTTAGCGACTTAAGCGTCATGGTGAGCCAATGGGCATACGGACGGAAAGTTCAGCCTCCACGACTTGACCTCGCCTAATGCATTGTATTGATCAACTTCGCCGGTGCCCGAAACGTAGTCATACCCAGAATTAAACATTTAAGAAGTTGAGAAGTAAAGTCTCGGCGTCCAAAAATCAAGCTCTATAAGTCACTAATCGCACCCTTTCTACTATAAAGAGCAGAAGCCTGCACTGCAGTTGAAATTTATAGGCCTCTATAATTAGTTATGAGCTTTACGGAACTATCAAAATAGTGTACCGAGTGATTGAATAGAGAAAGTGAGGTCAAGCAACAGCAGTCCCACCTTAACTTTATTCTAAAAACATCTGGAAACATATCAGAAAGAGAATTTGCAGCTGAAGATAGCCGGAGCCGAAGCTAGTTGATCTGCAAAACAAAATTTACAGCGGATAATGAAAAATCGATCCAATAAACACCAACTTTCCACCCTTGTCGTAAAATCAATAAAACAAGACGAATCGAATTGTTTAGCCCCTCAAACCTCCCGGTCGTTTTACCTTGCTTATGTGTTCTTCAAGGGATGCTTGTGTAGTTAATAGTCTCATCTTAGGTGAAGGACACGAAGTTTTGATGGTGGGAGGTTAAAGGCGCCATATCCGTTGATCAGCCATTGAGTTGCACGCCTCTTTGCGTCACAGGAGCAGATCACCGGTTTCTTCTAGACTGATTCCTCTTAAGGGTAGTTGACTAAATAGCAGGGTAGGTAGATGTTATTTGAAAGACAATATACTACTAATCAGGGCCTTCGTAGTACAAACTGCTGCCCCACGAAATTATTTATTTTTTATCACAGTGAGAGATGTGATCTAGAACCAGATTATCGTTTATATGTATTTCGTATTGTTAGTTAAGCGTGGCGTAATTTATAGCAAGTAAATTGCAGCTCAAACTTTGTTGCTAAAGCTCGCAGCTGAGTATATAATATTTATGCACTTAGCCTCCCTTACTTTTTGTAGGATTATTTTGAATATTTTTTTTTTTTAAAAGATTTGATGATTTGTTTACCTAATGGCGGCTAAATAAAAATCCATTCAAAATAATTTGGCAAATTTCCTTTCAACAAGTAGTAAAATTCTTGTATTTCTCGGTACTTAAAAATAATTAGCTCTAATTTTGTTCCAATAATACTCGTTTAAGCTTGTACATATAAACATAAGAGCAAACATTTATACATATGTACATAGATGTATAGCAATCTTAAACATTTGCATATTTAACAAGTACGAGAACATCTTAATTTGATTTTGATTATTTCAACACCATCATTGAAATCTAAATGAGCAATTTTCCTCGTTTTAAAGTTTTGTTTGGATATTGATATTGCCCGAGGAATAGTGAACTCTTAAATGATTGTACACAATTTTTGTTGTTTTGCAATTTACACTTTGTATGCAAATTTAATATTTGAAACTAAGAACAAAAGAAATTTTTACGGCACTCATTGCAAACATTTTTTTTAAGGCATCGCAAAATCGTAATCAAATCTATGTGATTTATTTTTAGTTGAGTTTGGGGAATAGTCGATTTTCTTATTTTTATAGATAAACTTGCAGGAAAATATTTGTGTCGAGATGCTAGTATAGCAAAATCGTTATTTTGCAAGAAATGTGAATAACATGATTTTTTACATACAAGCAAATGTTTCCATTACTAGTACACGGTCCCAGGAGATCGTATGGGTATGTTTGCATGACCTACATTTTATATAGAATCATACAAAATGAGCTAATTTATTTTGTTGATTGATACGAGTATCTTATATATAAATAGACAAGATGAAAAAATGTGGAACCGTTTTCTCCTAAAATATAATTCTAAGGTATACAAATTATATATGTATAGATAGGAAATTTCGAGGTGTACTTTTATCCGTAAATAAAAAAATTTTTAAAATCATTTTAATATAAAAAATTTAACATAAAAGTCACACCACTACACATGCACTTATTCACACTATAGAGCCGCTGTTGTGTGAGTAAATATGTCATGCACGAATTTGTATTACTCGTGGGGTCGGCTCTCACTGTGAATGCGAAGAGTTGGTAGTGGACCAATGAATAACAAGCATTCGCACTACAGCGCAGCTGTTGTGTGAGTAAACGTGTCGTGCATTTTTGCTTTAGTGGTTTTTATTGCATTGATCACTGGCTACGCTGCCCAGTGTCGGCGGCTCTCCTGAGAGCACGAAAAGTTGCTTTGTTGGAGACATAAACAAGCAATTTCAAATATGAGCAAATATGTAAACTTCATTGCTGCTACCTACAAACAGGGTTTACAAAAACAAAATAAATGATTACTCATAAAGAGTACTAAACACCGAAGCTTGATTTGTATTTGTGGTTGGGTTTGTGTAAATTGAAATAAAGTAAAATAAAACAAAATAAATTAAATAAGATTAAAAAAAAATAAAACAAAGTGTATTAAAATAAAGTGAAGGGAAAGACAGTAAAGGTAAGGAAAGGAAAGGAAAGAAAGGGAATGGAAAGGAAAGTAAAGTAAAGAAAAGTCAATTAAAGGAAAGGAGGGGAATGGAAGGGAAGGGAAGAATAAAATAAATTCAAAATAGAGACTGCAGAGAGTAAAAGAAGAAATCAAGGAAAACGAAAATATGTTAGAGGAAAGGAACGACAGAGAAAGGAAGGAAAAAAGGCAGATGGAAAATACAGCAAATAATGAAAATAAAATAAAGTTTAGTGGTTGAATTTCAACCACTGGGCGTTCTCTAGTTATAGAAAAATTACAACGATATGCACAGCAATGGTATGGGATGACATATGTCTCGAAATACCCAACTTCTCTCAGACCCCTTCGCGGACACTGGGATACGAAGCCAAGTGTCTGCACCAAAGCCGCTGTTAGAGTACTCTAACAACTAAGCTATGATGCCCTGTAGCGTCACGATACATTTTGCCTCTAATTTTCCACTTGCTTTATTCCTTTTATACATTCTTAGGTACATATATTTTATATGTCAACTCAAGGAAAGTGGAATATTTTTAGGCGTGTTCATAGAATTTTTATTTAGTAAGCATAACACGCATTACTTTTTCATTTAGAATATGTATTTATTTACATCTATACGGCAGTATTGACTTGAAATTCTTGCACGTAATAATTGATTTTTAGCTTCAAGCGCAATCATTCAAATGCTTTCGAGTGTCAAATCTGAGCGTAAGAAAAATGTTGCGCATACGCCACGCTTTACTAAAATGTCAAATACATATATACAATTTAATCAACTGTTGAGACGATATTACCTGTATAGGTATGCCATGCTTACAGGTGATCTCATAAGAACATATGAGCAGTGGCTTCTTCTGTCAAAATAAAAAAATGGTATGCAATCCGACAGGAAAATCCGCCAATGGAAAAACAAATTGGGTGTGTATACAGCTACAAATTCGCCGTGATATCACCTGGTATAAATTCGCCTTGCTATGTGCACACTACAGCATAGATTACTTAGTTTTGTTTAAATTACCAAGTGTGCTCATTTTAGATATATTTGTAATTTATGTTACAATGAGATTTTGTTTAGAGAAAGTATTTGAAATTGGAAATTTTTATGCATTCTAGACTTACCAGAAACCTGTGGTAGGTTTTAGAAAAATGTGGTGGGTTTTGTTTACATTTTTATACCTTTCATGAACATGAAATTGGTATATTAACTATGGTCCGATGTTTGTAACGTTTAGAAATATAAGAGATAGACCCACCATTAAGTATACCAAATTGATCAGGACGATGAACTGAGTTGATACAGTAATGTCCGTCTGTCCGTCTGTCCGTCTGTTTGAACGCAAACTAGTCCCTCAATTTTTGAGATATCTCGATGAAATTTGGCACACGGATGTATTTTTGTATTATATTAGACATTTGTCGGATCCGGTATAATCGGGTCACTATAGCATATATCTCCCATACAACCGATCGTTCAAATAAGAGGATTATGGCCATTTCGCACTCATTTTAAAAGATTAAAACTTGAAACTTGGTGAGATATTTTCTTATGGATAGTAAAAGATGTCGTAAAAAAATCCCCAAGATCGGAGCTATATATAGTATATATCCCATACAACCGATCGTTCAGATAAGAGGATTATGGCCGATGTATATTGGAACGATTTCGTTCTCGTTCGAAAATCGACACTGATAATGGCACAACGCCGAAACCGGTTTGTCTCAAAACCAAATTTGACAAGGGATGACGAAAAATCGTTCCAATATACAGGGTGGCTGATGAAAGCCGCTACCAAAAAAAAATTAAATAACTTTTTTTCTATTTAATGAATCTGGTAAATTTTTTTTTTATTTTGCAGATTGACTTTTACATTTAACAAAAATGGATAACTGGGACACTGAAACAAGAATTTGGATTGTCCGCCGCTATCACGCACTGGAGTCCGTAGTTTCGGTTCAAAGAGAGTATAGGCGCACGTTTGGCGGCAATCCTCCGAGCAGATGGACCATAATAAGACTTGTAAACAATTTTGCCGAGCATGGGACAGTCAACAGAAGACCTTACCATCGAAACCCTTCAGTTCGAACGGAGGAAACAATCGCTGCTGTAGCTGCTGCCATACAAAACAATCCACGTGTTTCGACAAGAAGCTTATCTGCTCAAATGGGTGTAAGCAGACAGTCATTACAGTCAATTATGCACAAAGATTTGGACTTATTCCCATATAAAATTCAAATGGCCAACAAACTGAACGCTGCAGACTTGCCGATTCGCTTGGAATTTTGCCAGAAGATGCTTCAAATGGTGGAAGAGGATGGAAACATGTTGAACTGTCTTTTCATGTCTGACGAGGCCCATTTCGATTTAAACGGCAACATAAACAAACAAAATTGTCGAATATGGAGTGCTTCCAACCCACAGATACTCCATGAGACGGAATTGCATCCACTTCGTGTCACAGTGTGGTGTGCAGTTTCATCACGCTGCATTGTCGGGCCCTACTTCTTCGAAGAAAACGGTCACACCGTTACGGTTACTGGAGACCGTTACTTGAGCATGTTGAGAGAGTTTTTCTATCCAGAATTACGCCGAATGAGAATTTCTTTCAACTCTGTGTGGTTTCAGCAAGATGGTGCAGCTCCTCATATAGCCCAACCTGTTATGACAGAATTGCGACGAAAATTTCCCAATAAGCTGATATCCAGAAACTCCACATTCCGTTGGCCACCCAGGTCGCCTGACCTTACTGCACCTGACTTTTTCTTTTGGGGTTATTGCAAACAGGAAGTCTTCAAAGCAAAAGCAACAAATTTGAATGAACTAAGGCAATCCATTCGAGAAACAATTGCGGCTATTCCTGTCTCAACTCTCCAAGCAGTAATGAACAACTTTTTGGTAAGATGCCGCACATGCATCGACGAGCAGGGGGGCATTTAAATTCCATTATTTTTAAAACTAATTAAGCTATATTTAATAAAATTTAATGAGCTTTAACATGAATAAAAGAAAAATGAATTCCATACACTGAAAAAAAAAATTATTTGAGTTTCTTAATGTAGCAAAATTCATCAGCCACCCTGTACATCAATCATTCACCCTGTCGGAAAAACAACAAAACAAAATAAAAAGGACTATGGCCATTTATCCTTCATTTTGGAAGATTAAAATTTAAAACTTGGTGAGATATTTGCTTACAGATAATAAAAAATTTGGTACAAAAATCGCTAAGATCGGAGCTATATATAGTATATATCCCATACAACCGATCGTTCAGATAAGAGGATTATGGCCATTTCGCACTCATTTTAAAAGATTAAAACTTGAAACTTGGTGAGATATTTTCTTATGGATATTAAAAGATTTCGTAAAAAAGTCACCAAGATCGGAGCTATACATAGTATATATCCCATACAACCGATCGTTCAGATAAGAGGATTATGGCCATTTCGCACTCATTTTAAAAGATTAAAACTTGAAACTTGGTGAGATATTTTCTTATGGATAGTAAAAGATTTCGTAAAAAAGTCAGCAAGATCGGAGCCATATATAGTATATATCCCATACAACCGATCGTTCAGATAAGAGGATTATGGCCATTTCGCACTCATTTTAAAAGATTAAAACTTGAAACTTGGTGAGATATTTGCTTACAGATAATAAAAAATTTGGTACAAAAATCGCTAAGATCGGAGCTATATATAGTATATATCCCATACAACCGATCGTTCAGATAAGAGGATTATGGCCATTTCGCACTCATTTTAAAAGATTAAAACTTGAAACTTGGTGAGATATTTTCTTATGGATATTAAAAGATTTCGTAAAAAAAAATAAAAGAAAATTAAATGTATTGCTTACAAAGTTTTAGAGAACTTTAAACAATGCGTATTGGTATAAAGCCTTCGGCACAGCCGAAGACAGCGCCATCCTTACTTGTTAATATTTTTGTTAATATAAAATTGATCACTTTATTTTCTATAGATAGGTAGAAGCGGAGTCCGAAAATTGCCACACTTCTACACCAAGTCAAAAATACACATTCTCATACGAAATGTTTTCTCTGTCTCACATCTGCACTGATCCTTTTACTCATGTTGTTGCTGTTGCTTGTAACGACGAAAGCACTCCCCGAAGACTTTGGGGCGTTTTATTGAAAGTGACAGTCCTTTGCTGGATATGAACACGGTACGCTCCGATACTCCCTTGCGGTACTACCCGACTGTTGTGGTAACGATTTGGTATAACCAGCGCAACCTTCTAGGTCATGTCACTCCTCCTTCCGTAAGCAAGGAGAAGGTGGATAATGAGAGGTGACAGGCATCATATCCGTAGATCAACCAGCGCCTTCTAAAACTGGTATGCCTAAGTCGGGCATATTCTAATCCCCTAACCCGCAGGGTTTCCGATAATCTGATTCTAGGTCCCATCTTTCAGTGGGATAGTAAATAAATAAGTTGGTTAGGTAGCAGTTTGTGTACGAAAATCTAGAAGTTCCTATCAGCCCAAATAACACTTACCTAACCTTCTATTTAGTCACCTACCCTTAAAGTCATCAAACAAAAAAAAAACCGAAAATTCGCTCCTGCGACGCAAAGTTTACCACTTTAGTCGACGAATTTCTGCTGAGCTGCTTTTCATGGCAGAAAAACTGAAGGCATTTTACCGACTCCGGTTTTTATATTAGTTTACCCGGGAACGTCGTTCTGTATCTCTTGACCTTGGCATCAGCCTAAGGCAGTCGCGGTTTGGTATACAGTTTGGTGGACACTTAACTTCCTGCCTATCTCAACGGTGCTGTTCATGTCAGATAGAGCGGGGTGGGTCCAAGTTCAATGATAGAACAGATACTAGGGTTTTCTTCAAAGATACATGACTTCATTTATTGTTTCGATTACCAAAGGTCTCTGCTATAAGCGAAGCTTTAGAGCATGTTGGTGACTAGATTGTGGGAAGATATGAAGTATGTATATTTAGTGATAGCCAGGACGATATATGACCACTTCAACTTTTCTTTCTAAACTTGTACTGAACCACAGCCAATTTCTGCAGCAGATGGCCTTGTAGAAAAATGCTAGAAAAACACCTTAACTGGGTCCTAGGTCATAGGGAAATTGAGGAAAGCGCCATGAAAGATGATATGCCGTTTACCACATGCAAACTGCTAATAGCGGAACATACATTTTAGCAAGCATGTGAAGGGGGGCATCTGCACTCAATTTGCAGGAAGACTAGGTAAACTTGACCAAAATGATATCAGCAAAGTTCAGAAAAATATACCTCCTTTAGAGCGAGGACACATCGATCATGCTTGAGGTATTGACGGGGCACTGTCTAATTGATAGATATGCAAAGAGGCTGTACGGGTGGTGAGGAGGAAAATATTTAAGACGTTTTGTGTGAGTATTTGCGTCTTAGCAGATTTAGATAACTTTGCTTTAATGCATCTTTATTGAGCTTCATTCGGATTTTTGCTTGGCTCAAGAAGAGGGAAATGGTGACCACGCCGATGTAAATCGAATATTGATTAAAATTTTTTTGGTTGACTTTGAACTAACTTTAGGGACTTACAGTAAATCTGGGGTCGAATTACGTTATACGTTCCGTGATCGAAAACAAGTTTTTCAATCACAACCGCTCTAAGCCCATAATGCGGAATGACAGCATACGTGAACAATTGGCTGGAAGTACCGGTCGGTTCAATTATGCATTATAACTCTTTAAAAAAGTTGGTTGAAGTTATTGTGCTTAGAAAACAATTTACGATCAAGGAACATATGTCGCAATTCCGCCCCTAATATTTTAAATTTTATTAAGATTTCTATAAATAAATTTTCAACAACATTGGATATCGGTCTTAGCTGTTTAAAAATGCCCAAATCGAAATATCTTAATAACACAAGCACATGCAATGGAAAGTTCCGCATGAAAGCCTCCAGTAGTATCCGAGCTTGATTTGATTAGATTTGTAATGTTAAAAAACCTTTGGCCTATTGGCAAAGCAAAAGGTGGTTGCAAAACTTGCTGCTTATGGCGTTGTGACTGCGTAACGAGAGGGGTGAGTAACATAAACAATTTACACTCACGCACACACATACAAACTACTCAATTTTCGTCGACGTAATGAAAGTTTTGCGTGTTTGATTTGTCCAAAGTGTGATGAAAGAATTCTACCCTTCTGCTTCGAATTCGAATTTTCATTTTCTATTTTGATTGCTGGTCATTCTGGCGCCAACTTTAGTGATGAAAATAGAAAAAATATTGCACGAATAATTAAGTAACGGTCAATGTCAATGCCATTTGCACACCCCTTCGGTGAATGGAAGCGAACTTTGAAGAGTTGGAAAATTACTTGGCAAGGTATTTGATTTTAGATATAAAAACAAAAGTGTTGTGAAAGGATGTATCCAACCGATAGGGTTTTACTTTAAACTAGCAGACCCGGCAGACGTTGTCCTGCCTAAAATTTGGTTTGCCTACATTTAACAAATTGTACTCTTTTCCCTCCCTACTTTTCGCTTCTTCTACATTTATCCTTATCTCCTCCTTTTTCTTTCAGCTTTTGCTTTTCCCCCATCCCCATGTACCATTACTCTTCTTTAACCTTTTCATTTTCATCTAACCCCACCTCTTTATCTCAAATTTCTATTCCTACTCCCCTTCTTCTAACATTTCCTCTGCGGGTACTGATATGTACATACTTTCGAAGATATAACGAGCTAACTTCTATTTGATCCTGGTACTGCTTTCTCTTTCCAAGGTGTTTTGATATATAGAACACATATCTATATATAAAATATCATTAACGTAAACCAAATATATTCCCAGCTATTCCGAATTGCTGCTTTAAATAGCCTGGAGGATATCCCAAAAACTAAATATGGCCTGTGTCGTATCACAGAGATCGACAATAAATTTTGGGCATTAATGAAGCACAAACAAAACACAAAAAATTTGAACGTGGCACCTCCCACTTTTCCAAAATAATATATAGCCTATGCTTTAACCCATAATCCCAAAAATATACTGTGAAAATTTCATAAAAATCAGTTAAGTACTTCGGACGCCTATAAAGGACACACAGACACACATTCATTTTTATACCTTTCATGAACATGAAATGGTATTATAACTTTGGTGCGATGTTTGTAAGTAAATATGAGAAGAAGAAGAGATAGACCCACCAATAAGTATACAGAAATTATCAGGGCGGTGAGCTGAGTCGATTTAGCCATGTCCGTCTGTCCGTCTGTCTGTTTGTACGCAAACTAGTCCCTCGCAATACAACGCAGAGCTCCCATACAATCGATAGTTTCGATAAATGGATTTTGGGCTATAAATTTTGCAATTAAAAAGCTAGAAACGTAAAGTTTTGCAGGTTTGGTACTTATTATATATGTAACGTGTGTAGTGAAAATCACCCAGATCGGACCAAAATAATATATAGCTCCAATCGATTGTTTCGATAAATGGGGTTTGGGCTATGTATCTTTAAATTATCAGTTTTGCAGAGTTTATACTAGTTGTGAGTAAGGATCGGACACTTAAAACCGTGATGCGTATTCATGAAAGGTATAAAGTCTTCGGCACAGTCGAAAACAGCCCTTTCCTTATTTTTTATTTATAAGATAAAGTACTTTGTGCTGGGATCTTAGCCTTGTGTAAAGAATGCTTGAGATAGCTGAGTAGGAGATCACAATATCTCGACAAAATTGATACTTTGCAGTATCTCCAAAAAAGACGCTACACGCTACACACTAGTTCCGTACTGGTTACAATAACACTTTGAAGTATCGGCCATCGGTAATCACCCATCTACAACTAGAGCTACCCCTACATTGTACGAAATGGAGCCGAAAGAACTTTAGAACTGTCCACAACGGAACCAGTTGAGAACGAGTTGCTTTCACCGGCAATTTCCACCACCAATGAAAGCATTCATTGGGTGAGCTAGAACTAGAACTGTCATCAAATGGTTAAGACCGGGGTTAGTTGCAGGTAATTGAATTTTCTGCAGGCTATGTTATATCGTTATCATCATCGTTTAGCGGCGCTAACCGCCTAGACCATTTTAACCCTAATTGGAGATGTCAAGTCGGGCATGTCAGCAGGTTTTCTATTCGGAACGCCACTTTAGAGCAGGACTCCTCTGAGTTGGAAAGCACAACTAGAGAGTGACTTGGCGTCTTTTGGCCTTTCCAATTGACATTAATTACCGTTAAGTAGTGCTGAGAGGCTTGCTTCTTGCCACAACCACCAAAACAACCAAGGCGGCTAAGCGCCAATTAATGATGAATGCTGATGAACGAGTAGGATATGATAATGTCCGCCAACAGGCACACTCAGGAGTCACTTAACACCCACAGCAAGTTATTTTGATTTATCACGCCATTTTATGGCTGCTGAAAATGATTGGTCGCCACTTGGCCTTTTGTGACCTTTTCGCTGCCGCCTTAAACGGCTTCTACGCTCAACGAGTATCCCATAAAAATATTTTTGTTTATTTTAAATATGATTCAGTTAATAAACATACCATACATAACTACATACATTGAACAAAGCTCAAACGAAATGCGACAACTTTACGCTGAGCTCGTCATAACGATGATACGTAACCATACAAATGATATGGGTTCGCAGCTTATGACACTCCATGCTGGGAGGGACAATTTACGGTGTAGGGATTATAATAATAATTTTTATGATAATGGTTGTGTTAATATTACGGTTGCCACTCTGGTCTATTTGTAACAAAAATGGTCCTTTCTGTTAGGGTTTGGTGCGCTTATCGCTTTTCTTTTGGTTCAAGAAACTTTATAATAAAGATTTAGAGTATATAACAGTTAGGAAGGATAGCAAGCAAATTTAATAGAACAAGCGAGACTGACATATTCTCAAACAAACTTTGATACAATCTTTCGGGGTCGAAACGGTACCCATTATCAAAAGTTTGAAATAATTTTTCCGGAGCCCGTTTTCCTCAGATCTAAACTTAAGCTAATCTCTGACAAAATGGACTTCACCAAATCTGATTCCCAGGACACAGTGGAGATACAACCTATGAGGCTCCTTGACATAAATAAAGCGTATCTCCTACCCGAATTACAAATAGACTTTAAATGTTTGAACCCGGGTAGAAAATGTGATAAGTTTTGCCTAGGGCATAGCTAGATTTGGCCTACCAAAGAAAGTATGCGCAGGCTCAGGCGAGCTTGTTAATGCTTTTCAAGACAGGGCGTGGGTAATAGTGTCTAACTAGACCCTGCCTAGTTTTTCCACAGTAATGCCAATCTAAAAAAAAAAGTAATTTCCTTCGAGGCAGCATCGAACCCGTGCACCTCCACATCACAGTCGCCTTCTGTATGCATTGAGCTATTACAATCAATGAAATCTTTACGGCAATTGAACAACTTGAATTAAATGCACATAAATTTTATAATCGAGCAGAAACATTTATAGGTTTTATGGCATGTTGCCGGAAAATTGAACAATCGTGGGCCCCTTGAAGAATACACGATAAATTGCCCATAAATTGGGAAAATACGCTTTCCATTCCAGAGCCCTCGTAAGCCCTAGGCAGAGTTGTCTTTGTGGGAAAAATCTATCCAATGCCTAAATTAAGTATAGATTTTCCTAGACTCAGATCAGAAAAAAATAAAAAATATTAAAAAAATCACACAAAATCCACCATTTGATGGATTACCTGCTGAGCTCTGCAAGTAAGTCTGCGAAGTGTTGGCAAAGTGTATGCATCATCTTTTATGCAGAATATGGTGTGACGGGTGCGTGCCTGGCTACTGCAATCCAAGCACTATCTATCCAACGCACAAGAAGAGAGTTTGAAATAGTCCCAAACTACTTAATTTATAGCTAAGTGTGAACATGGCGTTATCTAACTGTAGCTTAAAAGACAACCCTACAGAGTCTCTTAGGCGCAATAAATATAGGAGAAATATTTCGATATCAGCTCGATATGAGCAGACAAATGACTCGTTAAGTCACCCATCATTACATGAAATTTAAAATTCTGAACCATTTTTTAGTCTATTCCCATAAAAACATTTGGTCCTGAAAAGAAATGTGTGGCAACCCTTATTTATATTTATGGTTATTGAGATTCATTATTTGATTTTTATTGTAGAAATAGCAATCGGCGATAACTTTTACTTCTGCCTTTGTTTGGGCCATTTTTCGTTAACATTCAACAGCGTAAGAGCTGGCAGTGTAATAATAATTATAGTTAATCTTCAATAACAGATGGTTCCTGATTTGGGTCAAGGCACCCATTTCAGTTTACAATTTGTTTTATGTTTATGGGTTGAGGTATTGGCTAAGGACACTTAAAATGGAGTTTGCCCTTTCGCATCGTTGGAACAACACTTTTATACATATCACACGGTTTTTCTTAAAGTTATAAATCGTCGGTAGCACTGCAAAAGCTCGTAACGCATAAATGCAAAACCGCGTAAGTGATATCTCAGTTTGGCTGTTTTTCACTACAAATTGCTTAATTTAAAGCCGGACAGTGACTTTATGGAAAAAATTCCCATCAAGATCGATTCTATAAATTATTTTCCAAACCAACATGCAGTTTTCTTGCTGTTGATTTGGATTCTGTTAGCTTGATAGCCCCTCCTATATATTTTTCTTGAATATCTGCAATGTACAGACGTCGACCTCTTACAATTTTGCTGTACGTAGAGATATTTTACCTTATTTTCTTTTGTTTCTAAATTTTTATTCTGATTTAACTTTCGTTTTCTTTCCTATGACTTCCTTTCCACTAAGTTCTTTTCCTTTCTATGTTATATAGTTTTTTTAACTATACTTTAATTTAATTAATTTTTTTGTTTTATTTTATTTCATTACATTCTGTTTTTCTTATTCTATTTCTTTTTTATTTTATTTTATTTCATTTCATTTCATTTCATTTCATTCCATTTCATTTTATTTTATTTTATTTTATTTTATTTTATTTTATTTTATTTTATTTTATTTTATTTTATTTTATTTTATTTTATTTTATTTTATTTTATTTTATTTTATTTTATTTTATTTTATTTTTTTTAATTTATACTATTTTATTTTATTTTATTTTATTTTATTTTATTTTATTTTATTTTATTCTATTCTATTTTATTTTATTTTATTTTATTTTATTTTATTTTATTTTATTTTATTTTATTTTATTTTATTTTATTTTATTTTATTTTATTTTATTTTATTTTATTTTATTTTATTTTATTTATACTATTTTATTTTATTTTATTTTATTTTATTTTATTTTATTTTATTTTATTTTATTTTATTCTATTTTATTTTATTTTATTTTATTTTATATTATTTTATTTTATTTTATTTTATTTTATGTTATTTTATTTTATTTTATTTTACTTTGTTATTGCTTTTTATACCAACAATTTTTGTTGATTTCAAGTGTTCACGAAACGAGCTCCAGGCCAAGAATAATAATTTTTCACTTTTTAATTTTTATGAAAATTATTATTGTTTTTTATTTTTGAATAATCATTTTTTAATTAATTATTAAAAGTCGTTTTAATTGAATAGAGTAGGAAAATTTTTTAGAGGCAACCGCCATAGATCCATTTCTAATTTACGGCTATTAATGTCACAACGCTAACGAAAATTCCATAAATTTTGCATCAAAAGGTGTTCCTCACCCACCAAACGCGCGTATCTTTGTAATTTACAGCTATAAAGAGCTTTTAAAAAAGTCTTTAGACACAAGGAAACGGAACGGAAATTACAAAAGCCACCTCACGGAAATCTTAACTTGATGTTGACATTGCATGTAACGGTTTAATGTCACTGCTACTAACAACCGTTACATTCATTTACAAAGCATTGCACCATGACCGAATGTATGATGCATTTGAGCTCTCGCACTCTCCGATGTAGAGTTCGCAGCCAAAGCAAACAAATGTGATACAATTGTAGATATCAAAAACCCGATAAAAGTATGCGTGCAATGGCGTGACAGTGAAATGCATAAACTGCGAGGTAATTATTCAATAAAAGCTCCTGACTGAGCTATTAATCTAATACTGAAATAAGAAAATTAATGGGTTTGCACATTTTTTGAATTTATGACACAGGTGGCCTATGTAATTCATCTATCGTCGCCATTATAAGTTCGTATAGGTGTTGCGTAACAAAGCAGAGCATTCAACCCTTTTTAGCATTAACTGGCGCCAAATGGAAACACAAAGAGAGGGAAACCAAGTCACTTCCCACATATTTTTTTCTACTTCGCGAGAGTCGGACGTCGACAGGAACATTTTCAGGGCCAAACCGTCTCCATTCATGACCTATCCAGGGAAGCCGTTGATCTCTTATTCGCTGCCTTTTTTTTACATGTTCTTATAAGTTTTCGTCGACACTTGCTATTGGACCAAAGATAAGGATCACAAATTGAGGCAGTCTAATGGATTCCTATGTTAATATATTCGGCAGTAAAGCTTGCGTGTTGCACGTCGCTTTTAATTTTCAACTTTTCCCTGGGAATTATGACCGTTTGAGCGGCAGCACGAGATACCTTGGGCTTACCCAATGTGTTTAAATATAGGATACATACAGACGTACTACATTAGGGTGAGGAAAGAAACAGCTGATTACTTTTCCACTCGGCCTTCCCATTTGCTCTCTGAAAGCAATCTTCATCGGCCTAACGATGAAACCGAGTGGTGGGAACACACTCACTATGTACAGCTTTTATTATCATCACAAGATTTCTCTGACCTCTTAAGAACAACTGACCTAATCAATCAGTCCATAAGAAAAGCGAATACGCCTCTTAACGCAGAATCAATCTGCTTAATATCGCAGACCTCCTCGTAAAAAGATTTGTGAGGTCAAATTTGGTTTTGTAGTACAAACTAAGGCACAGCCTAATGTACAGACATGCACTTAAATATTTGCATACAAAATTGGGAATGAGTTTTCCGTCTTATTACGATTTCTTCATTTTATGGATGGATTTGCTTCAGTGGCAACTTGTCGGGCGCACGATTTACTGCTTAATGACATGGTGACATGCACTCAAAAGTGAAAAATATGAGAATCGGAATATATTTTACATGGATTTTAGTTCTATTGGCCAGAAGAGGTGATACGGTGTTAATAGAGTGACACAATATTGGGGTGCATATTTCATTTTCTTGTTTTTCTTAGATTTAAACTTTAAAATGCGAGCTCGTAACATCGGGCATGCAAATTTTAAAGTTTTTATTTGTAAACTTATCCTAACACAACAGTTGGTAAAATTATGTTATAGTGCTAGTCATGTTTAATTATATATTCTTAATTATAATTAACATGGACTAAAAGTACACATATATACATACAGTTGAAAAAAAGGAAGAAGAAAAAGGAACTTAAAGTGAAAGCAAGTAAGAACGTATACATTTTGTTAATCACGCATATTGTATTCATTGGGTAACATTTTTTTTAAAAGTAATTATATTATTTATAAGCCTTAGATTAGTGGGGAGAGAGTTTCAAAGACGTATGCTATTTACATAAAACTGAGGCTCAGACACAAGACATCGATATCTTATATACACTAAGAGTGAAGATCTCTGAGGTTGCAGAAATTTAAACCTTCAGATACAACAAAAAGTGCTGTAGTGCAGCTGCTAGGCAGATCCAAGGTATTCACAATATTTAAAACAAAATCCCCCGCAAAATTTTGTTTAGTACTAGAAATCATGAAATTTGTTTTAAGTATGCGATAGTAATATGATCATTTAAATATATATACAAATGTATATTATTTAAATATATATATAAATGTATATTATACATATATTCCAGTTAGTAATATACAAATAAAACAAATCAAAAATATATTCCATGTTCATGGGAACGAAAGAACTTCATAAAATACTTATTCGATCATATGCCGCATTTGTTTTTGCACAATTTGGTTTATCAAAAGCTAGTGTCTCGTTACTGAAGTTAAGAACAAGCAAAATCATCTTGCTCGCAAAATTAACCAAATATCTTTACATGTAAAAATTTGTATCTGGCTCAGGATCTTGACGACCGGATGACCCCTAATATAATCGTCGGCCCTCACTCTGTAGTTCTATTCGAAACAAAATTTGTTCGCTTTCGAGTGATTCGTACTCTGTAAGAAATTTTCGAGTAGAAGGCCTTCGTTGGTCGAGTTCCATTCTGTTCCCATCGACTTTGATTTATCCCGCTTTCGATTGTAGGAAATTTGGTACTCACTACTTCGAAAACATATGCCACAATGGTCGAAAGTTAGAAAATTATATTCGAAAACAATTTTATAAACGGAAATCCACAAAAATTTATTTTCTTATGATTATAATAAAACAATTAGTATTTTTTTTCATCAAGAAGTAATTTTTATAGCAGAAAGAGTTAAGCAATAGTTTTTAACAGAAAATAATTAAAGAATTCTAGGTAAAAATTTGGAAAAATTTAACCAAAGAAATTTTTGGGATTAGATTATTTAAAAAAATAAAATTTTATTTAATAAAAATAAAATGAAAAAATAAAAATTACTTGCGCAAGGACTTACGTTCGAACCAGCAACCACACGCGCGGTAGTCGAGATTTTTATCACCTACGCTACCGCGACATGTAAAACTGCGCCGCCTAATATCGCACTTGAGATCTATGTAAAGTGTTTTTGTATTTTGCTTTATGGAATATTTTCTAAAGGAAATTCTAACGAACTACAGAGTGCCTATGTGTATTAAAATCGCTTTTTGCTTTCGAGTAGAACGGCCTTTCGAATAGAAGTACAGAGTAAGGGCCCTGCTTTTTTGTTTTTGACTACAAATTTCGCCCCTGAAAGTGTGAAATAAATACCACATTTTAATACAATAATTACCCAGCTAAATTTTATTCAAATTGCTTATTCATTTATTAATACATTTTAACATTTATGTTGGAATTGGCAGAAGTTACATATTTTACTCTAAATGAATACCATACGTTTTAGCTGTGTTCTGTGACAAAACTTGCAAAGAAACGCTTCAGGAATTGGTAAAAACTTGCAAGAAAAACAGCTGTTCCTGTTTTCATTGGTCAATAAACCAAAGTTTGAAATTTTTTTTGTTGTTTTACTTTGTCACGATCAGCAGTGTGACCAGGTTAGCCTTTTCGAGGCTAGATTTATCGATGTATATTGGAACGATTTTTCGTCATCCCTTGTCAAATTTGGTTTTGAGACAAACCGGTTTCGGCGTTGTGCCATCATCGTTCTCGAAAACGAAAATCGACACTGATGATGGCACAACGCCGAAACCGGTTTGTCTCAATATACATCAATCATTCACCCTGTCGGAAAAACAACAAAACAAAATAAAACAGCTAGATTTATCCTTTTTTTGTCCCTTAGCTTCATAACTTTTGTTTTAGCTTTGTGTCTTTATTTAGCCTATTTTTACTCCAAACCTTTTCTGATCCCAACATCATATTTTTCATATAAAATTAAAGTTGGATAAGGGTGGTATTGATGACGAAATATAGAAAATTATTTATAAAAATTGTCAACTATTTTTAATGGAGTTGATAACCCGCCGCCGCCGGGGTGTGGAGGTAGTGTTGCCGGCCTACCACACCGAAGGTCCATGGTTCGAGCCCTGGTACAGGTAACATCAAAAGTGATTTGAAAAAAGTTTTTCAAAACGGGGTCGCCCCTCGGCAGTGGTTTGGCAAACTCTCCGAGTGTATTTCTGCCATGACAGGCTTCTCAGCAAAAAATTCGTCTCCTTTGTAGATGCCGTTCGGAGTCGGCAAAAAACTGTAGGTCCCACCAATTTGTAGGGAAAAATTCAAATCGGCACACCACAAATTGGAAGAGAAGCTTGGCGCAAAAATCTCTTAGGAGGTTTATGATGATATACCTGTTGTATATCGCGCCATAAAGAGAAAGAGAGATAACCCGATTGCGATATCGCCTAGCTGATAATATAAACTCTTTACAAAGATACATTTTTCTTCAGTTGCTAATTCTTTGAAAGTTACAAAGCCGGATGTATTTTCTCATTTTCAATAAGAAAAGTCTAGGTATTCTCCAAGTCAAGTAGCATTGATTGAGCTGCAGTGGCGAAACATAATAACCGTACAGTGGACAAGTGTGACCTCAACCATTGCATTTTAAGCGGAAGTCCGAGAACATAAAAATTCATTAAACGAAGCCCCTTTTTTAGAACTAGTCGAATTCGTATTTAACTTTTTGGTATTACCTTTTAGTAATGCGGAGGTTTTAAAAACCAAGTTAAGGAACAGATTAAAAATTAAAATGCTTAACTCGCTGCTTAATATCAGATGTTCGTTAAAACGCTTATCCAAATGTTGCGTTGATTTTGAAATTATCGATGATCTCATCTCTATGATAAATACACAAATTTTGTACGCAGACTCAAGCTCTTCTGATTCATCGGACGAAGAAAATATTACATAATTAATTAGTTTGTAGTGATATACATAGTATGTATTTCTTTGAAAAAATTCCTGGTCAAGGAAAATGTGCCTGATATGTGTTGAAACCAGAATAGTTCCTTTAAGTTATGTCTACAGCTTTAAATACAAATAGTTTAAACTAAAATAAAAAATTTAAAATGGATTTAGTAAAAAAATTTCTGACTTTATTTAGCTTCTTTTTTGTTATTTTTAGCCTTTTTTAACATTTTTTTTGCCGATTTAGCCTCATTTTCTATCACCTGGTCACACTGGATGCCAACTCGAATGCCTCACTTGTTGACCAGTGTTGTTCACTGAGTCAAGTGCTAAATATAACAAAACTAAAAATATTTCTATCAACAATAAATTTAAATAAATTTTGTAACCAATTTTTATGTTTGTTGTTCACGTTTGTTTTTAAAACAGTGCTTGTGTTTATTTTCAAGTGGCCATAAAACGATTAAGTGCACGTAGACGATTTTAAAAAATTTTGAGTGGGATTAAGTGAGGAAATTAATGCAAACTAAAAATACTTATGAATAACAAACTTGAGTAGAGGCGCTTTTCTGATGAAAATATATCTAGTGGTCGAATTTTCACAAAGCGAATTTACTTACAGCTGATATCATAAGAACATATCAGCAGTGATTTCTGCTGTCAAAATAAAAACATTCTATTCAATCTGACAGTGACAGCCACCAAAGCAAAAACAAAATACGGAATTTTACGCTTCGGATTTTTTTTTTTTATCATTTTTATTGAGCTTTAGGCCAGATTTCTGAATAAAACTTCTTTTTTAGTAGTATTCAAATATTTATTTATTTATTTTTTTCGATATTTCGACTTCAACCTGAAGTCATCATCAGGAAAACATATGGATATGTATGATCGATTTTTATAACATAAAATGTCAAGTAAAAGAAACTATAGAGGTCCTACCATGGCATACCTATACAGGTGACATCGTCTCAACAGCTGTTTAGATTTTTTTCGTTTTAATTTTCGATAAACGGTCAAACTTGCCTGCAATCGGTTTGTTTACACTTTAACATGTGCTGTGTTGTTCTGATGTTTTAGAGAAGCAATTTCCAATATGGCCGCCGTGCTATTACCTGTTTTACTATACCATGGGTCCTACCTTGGCGAATGTAGGCAAATCGTTTTTCATCGTTTACTGACATTCTAAAGTACAAATGCATAAGAAGAACAAGCAATCAGCTTTTTCTATGCCATCACCAGGTATTGAATTCGCCTTAGTATATTCAAAATTAAGCCCTTTACTTTTATTCGATTTTAAGCTCTAACAATGTGTGGTAAGATTGAAGAAGTGCTGGATCAGCACTACAAAAATAAACCAATATTTTACAATTTATATGAACTTGTAAACAAGATAATACAAAGTCAAATATATGAGGCTATTCAATTGAGAGAATGAGCTGACAACTTGTAAGCTTATTACCCGTTGTTTGTTGCTATTGTGGTGGGCGCAATGTCAGCTATCTAGTTATGTATGTGTGAGAGTGGGTGGGCAGCAAGGAAGTGTAGGTGACCATGTAATCCCTGTAAGAAATTAAAGCTTCCAAGTCCTGTACAAATGTATCCATCTATAGTCGCAGCTAGCGCTGAGTTGGCTCTTGGATCGAGGCGGTAAAGATGCCTTAGTGGCTCATGAAATCCGTATTATGTGTCGGCCTGAAGAACCTTGTCGGTGCTGAGTGTAATGCTGCAGCTTAGAAGGTTGGCTTTTTTATCCTTACTTTTATCTTTACCGCGGTTTTAAGATCTGAATGCCTTTATTTTTAAAATCAATTCCATTACAAAAATTTCTTTCCGATAAATTTCCTACAGGGTTGTTATAGAAAACGGATTCGTGAACGCTGCCTGTACTTAATAAGCAACGCATGTTCTTGTTGTCAGATTTTTACGATGTTTATCAGAAAACAATGAAATTGAGCAAATTTACGCAACAGGTTGATCCCCAAACGACTCGTGGTTAAGATTTAAATGAATGTACATGTTCAGCTATACACATATATACAAAATACTCGTAACAACACATATTTGCTCAAGTTGGCATATATTTGCAAGGATAAAGTCATGTGCTCTTACACCTACAACGCTAAAATACAACCCATCGTTCGAGCACAATCCTATCACCGTCTAATTTACCAAAGAGAAATACAGCTAAAACTGAATTAAGTGGCCAGCTAAAGGGTGCATAAAAGAGACCAGCCGAAGATGCACTTTAGGACGAAGTTGGACCGAACGTTCGGTTCCGATTTACTTATCGGCCGATTACTGAAACCAAATCCGATGATTGAAGTAGCCGAGGAACCCTTTTATAGCTGTATTCGGTGGCAAAACTTGCAAAGAAGTGTCAGTAAAGTGAGAATGACGTAAAACTCTCTCGAAACGCAAAAAAGTAAAAAGTTTTCGTCCAACAGGAGTCAGTAAAAACTTGCAAGCAAAACACTGAACAAAAAAAAAGTTAAAAAGTTTATAAAACTTATATCAGACACATCTTATATCAGACAAAATGTTATATGTTAGGTGTCAAACTTGACTGACAGGCCTTTTAATATGGCGTCGCATCCGGTGCAGACAGAACTCCTATTTTTAACGACTGATAGAAAGAGACGCATGATGAGACCAAGAATTATTCAACAACGAAATTTCGAAGAATTTTTCATGATTCTCTCTCAGCAAGCGACTGGTTATATTCGATATTACGTTTAGTGAACCGGTGCTGCCCTAAAATAATATTTTTTCATATTATACTCACAAAAACAAAACTTGGACGACTTCGAGAAACCTTGAGAACTCGAAAGAGCAGTCCTTGTATGTTAAAATAGAGTACGAGTACAGGTGGATCCCTGTACATAGCATATATGCAAGAAAAATTGATGGGAGGGATTATTATCAAGCCAATAGAATCCAAAGCAACAGTTTCTTAGAATTTTTGTCTGTCTGTCTGTATGCTTGAGCGAGCATCACTCAAGAACTACAGAATGGAATTGAATGCAACTTCATCGTTACCCTACTCGAAGTCTAACTTAAAATTTAAGATATTCCTTATTTCGATACCTCTGCCGGTTTTGGAGTTATCGACCGATATGTGGACCAGAGTGACCCAAAATTTGTTAGTACAAAATGGGTATGAAATCAAAGGTAGTAATCAGTGCTGTAATGAGCGATGTGATTGAGTTCCATAAGGATATAATGATTCAAATCGAACTTCTGGGACAACGTTTATTTTAATCGATGTTGAAAATGCTACCGTTAATAGGCCAACCAAGGCGGAACTTTCGGTCGAGCTCTAATACATCAGATATACAGCTGCGGATAAGTAAATAGTGCCATTTTGGAAAATACGTCCGCACGAGATACCGTTTGCAGAAGATCATATCAAAGCTCTTCTCTGACGTAAATGTCCGATGGGACTTCGGTTAACCTTTAGGCGGATTGAAGTAGCTGAGTGTGTTGTCGCTTGATTGGGACTCACATCATAAATAACACCTCGAGATCACCCTTTTTGATAAAGGCCGTGATTAGTATTTCAAAAAATGTGATTTTGTGGGAGGCCCTTGCACTGTTAGATGTCTTTGCCTAGCTGCTTGATATCCTCCTAAAGGTGAAAAATGACATTGATTCCATGCAAGATTTGCGCTTGGGAAGGAGAAAATATGATTATTTTAGAGCGATATTCCGTTATCCCTTGGCGATTCTAGCCTAAAGGCAACCCGGTTTTTCTGTTATGTCAGCGTTAGAGTCAGAAACACCAACATCTTGGATTAGCTGGTGGGGCTATTTATTGACCCTCACCTGTAACTTGAAGAGACTAAATGAACCTTGTGAAAAGATTTATATTCATAAAACAAAAGCCAACGCCAAACGCTAAGGACAATAAAATAGAATCAACAATATTAAATTTAACTCTTCATATCTAAACAACAATGTATTTGTTGCCGTCGTATTTTCAAATATCAACTAGCGTCGTCCACAAATTAAGACTCCCACTTATGCCAATCCAAAAGGCTAGTTTCGTAAAACCAATGCAACCTGCGCGTTAAACATGCTCATGGACAATCAGTTTTCGTTTCGTCGTTGACTCGTCCAGTCGTGTTGATCGCTCAGCTATGATACCAACTCAAAGTCTCTTCAATAGTAGTCTAGTGTTTTGTTGCATTATTTTCTATTTGGTACAAGTGGAGACCATACATACAGAGGATGGTCTGGAGCTCTTATTTCGTGAGAGGTAAGCGTGAAAGTTGAATGGGAAAGAGACTTCCAGCAATTTTGTGAAACTGGACGAAAAGTGGTATTTTTATTTTGGTCGGAGGAAACCCATGGAAGAATCCAATTTGTCAAAGAGTTTTATCAGTCAGTTTGTTAAGATATCTCACGACAAAGTAGTACTTTTCCTAAAATAGATTAATTAGGGCTAACGACGACGATGAATCAGAGCGTTTTAGACGCACTCGACTCGCCATGAAAACAATTTACAGTTAAAATTTTGGAATGATAGCAATCTTGGGAAGCGAGATTAGCTTTCAACAGTCTGTCTTATTTCTTAGCCATTATTGATGAGGTGATTCAAAGTATTTACTATAAGCTTTTTTTGGTACAGAGGCTATTGTGCTTACCTACCGAGAGGAAGGTCAGATATTCCACTTCATGACCATCAAACAACTTAAGAAAACTAAGCGGATCTCAGCCGTGGTCAGAGCCTATAGTATTTGGATATCATAATCTTCACGAAGGCAAACTGAGTTTCCTTGGTGGAACTAAAGCGATGTGTGTCATTGTTTGCTTAGTTTTCAGTAATGGATGTATCGTTTTGGAGGCTTGTTTTTTCAAGGTTGAGCGGTCTTCATGTTCTGGACGTTTTCGAAAAACCATCCCTTCATTACGTCCTATGAATAGCAATTTTAACTAGCCGACGCTCGGTTATGGGCTTATTCAGGCTTGGCTCACTGCAGCATCCCATACATAATCCCAGCCAGTGAGGTAATCGACAAACTTTAGACAAGCCGAAAAGACTTTGAAGGGGCATGTGTGAAGGAAAAAGTTAAAACTTTCTCCAAGACATCGGCAACAGTAATCAGCTCGGATTGAGGGGTCGAAAGCACATTTTCCTCGGCGTTACCCAGTTATAGAATTTCGTAAGCTTATTTGGGACACCTGAAGCGTTTCTTTCGCATTCCGGGCGGGTACAACAAAGCGCACCATAGCTAATTGGAAAACCAAAGGAACCAAAGTCTGTCTTGTTCTCAGAACCATTTTTTAGTGTTAAAGCTGGCCATTTAATATCTTCTTCGTATGCAAGTATTCCAAACCGCATGAGCTGAAACGTAGTTACAAAGGGCTCGTAGGAACTCCTCAGCTGCCTAAACTTGGAACCAGTGCCAGTTTATTGCCGAGTATAAATCCGGTACACATTTGTCGCTGCTGGCTCTATAGTGAGAACGTGAAACTGTGTTCAGCATCGTCTTCGTCTGCATCGCCATACTCTCACTTCGGACCATCAACTCTTCCCATTCTACAGTGGCGGACATAAGTGTACATACAGTCGATTTTAACAAATTTTGGCCTTAATTAAATTATTTAAACAAAGACTATATAAAGCATGTGTCAGTTTCTATTACAAGAACTATAAATTTTGTTTTAAAATGAGCCCAAAATCAGTGGAAATTCAAAGAAATTTTATTAAAATTTTGAATTTTTTTTCCCAGAATTTTTTGAATTTTTTTTAATTACTACCTTGAGAATTCATTTAATGATTGATTACCAATTACTTTCAATCTTTATTTTTTTCCAATTAAAAAAATTATTAAAAAAAAAAACATAATTTTTTACTATTATTAAAAAAAATCAAAAAAATTTGTTTTGATTACTTTTGATTATTTTTTATTTTTTTTTTTAATTATTTTTTTTTTTTAATATTTTTTTATTTTTTCAGTATTTTTGTAGAAGCACATAAATACACACATCAACAACACTGAAAAAAAAAAATATCAACAAAAAAAGTCCAAACAAAATTTTAAGTAATCAAAACTTTTTAAAAAAAAATTTTTTTTTTTCTAATCGTAATCAATTAATTGCCTTTTCTAGAAAAACATTCGAAATAATCATTACTAATTAGAAAAGCCGTCTAATAAATTGATTACTTATTACTAATCAAATTTAACAGGTCTGGTTTAAAGAACAGCCGATCTCAGAACTATGTTCAAAACATCCCTTTCTGAATTTAAATTCAATACATTTTCAGCTGAAAATTCTGAGCTATTTCGTCCTTCAAAATATTTTGCTCAGCCGCCACTTTTTTAATCTCTCTTTAATCTTTAAAGTCTCTGGTGCTTCATTTCTTAACGTATGCCATCACCTTTGCTGTCCATTTGACTCGTTGCTCAGTTTCGCACTATTATCAAAGTAGAAATCTTTCCTCGCTTATCTCTGGGCCGCCTGCTGTTAGTTTACACTAGCTCTTTATCTTAAGTGTGTCTCCCCCTAGCTCTGAGCCATACAGTAAAGTGAGTAATATACAGCAGTTTCTCTCCGGTCTCTGTTGGTACTCCGACGTTTGTATTCAGCTTAATTCGTACCGATACCTGTCTACATGCCTTCTCTTGCGCAAGCTGCGCTCATTAACTTATTTGTCCAATCTTACGCCTAAATAGTTAACAACATTCTTTGAGGTTATAGATAAGATATCTGTTATTAACTATATAATTTTTCAGATCGCAATCGGACTGGGAGAATGTTTGGCATCAGGAGACACATTCACGCTGTCGTGACAAATTGATACGTCATCTTTACTGGGCATGCGAAAAGGATATTTATCGATTGACCAGACGCAATCGCAAGCGTTTAGATGATGGTGATGACGCAGTGAATAAAAGGAGCAAACGTAAAGCAAAATACGCTAGTTTAGGGTCCTATTATGACTCGCGACTCGCTGAGAAAATGAACGACCTCAAACGTCCAAATGACTAGAATTCAAAGTCGAGTCGAGTTCGATAATAGGTGCCTTAAACAAAAACTAAAATTATTTTTACTTCTTTTTTGCACTTCAATTAATTGACTTTTTCTTTAAGCCATCACACGCACTTGGCTTAACTTGAATTATGTTAATACCATGTTGCGCACGCGTCGCACCGGTGCGCCGTCTATCACTAATGAATGTTGCACTAAAGCTGGCTGTACCTGGGAGGAATACGCTGAATATTGTCCATCGAATAAACGTCGCAATCATTACTGAGATAAGGAGCAAGCCAAAGGATTTGGCGCAAATGGTTGACGAACGGGTATCAAAGAATTTTGTAAAAGAAACTGAATGGTAGAGAAGAGTTAATGGCAGAAAAGAAACGTGTGTATAAAATAAACGAAGAGAGCGTGGAGATAAGTTACTAACGGAAATATTTCTCCTATTAAAATACATTCATAGACATCAGGGATGTGCAATTAAGCAGTTAATCAAACATGCCCATTAACCTAAATTTGATCAATTAATTAATCAGAGAAATAATCAATATCGATAAAACAAACAGTTTTATTTCCCTATAAATTTATTTTTTAATCTAGTTCATTTGATTATGCATACAACTGAGTAATAACAAACCTGCTTTATCAGATAATTACAATACATATATTAAACAATATTCGCGTTTAGTAAACTCACCACTCTCCGAATTTTATCAGTTATGCCGTATGCTAATCGGAAACATTTTACTCCGACGAAAATTGAGGTGAAACAATTTTCTATGGTGAAAATATATTTTCCATTTTGCTGAGCCAAATGAAATGGTAAATTTTGACATCTTGAAAAAGCGCCTGCGAAAGCAAATATTCTGTGAATAAATTTTAAATTTACATACTTTTTCTGCCATTATATTTCGTATTTTGTGCTTTAAATTATATTTTACCGTTTAATAACGTATGGGCATATAAATTCATTTGAATTAATATGACTGGCAATACCGCATGCATATATGTGTACACATTCGTAATGGTAAACATTTTAACTAACGCCATGAGCTAGGGCAAATTCTGACGTTCATATTTACCGCGATAAATGTCCTGCTCTCTGTCAAAATTTACAATTTTTAACCAATTGGCATAGCGCTTTTGTTGAAAAAAATATTCGAAATAGTTATTACTCATCCGATTAATCAGAGAAGCATTAATTAAATTAATTAAAATCGATTAATCGCACACTCCTGGCTTGTATATGAGTGTTTAAAAAAAAAGGTATTGAAAATATGTATTATAGTTTTTACGAGTATAAAACAAGATGAAATGTATATTTAAAAATGTATAATAAAAATCTATTGTGTGTTATATTATCCCTTCAAGATATTTATTCCAAAAAGGAAGACTTGTCGGATAGTTATGTATCGATAATTCTCTATCCCCATCCCTAATCCTGTCCCTACCCCCTACTCCTACACCTATATCTAAATTTAATAAAGATATCAGGTGCATTCAAGCTCCTGGTAAAATCTAACGTTTTGCGAAGGAAACCAACATTCTCCATGAATCTGTCTGGACCTTCCATGGCACAACTAAAAAATCGAAATCTTTACACTACAGAAGGAGTCCGCATTTGATCCCATTATTCCAATTAAAAAAAAATTGTTTAAAAGCTTCGTCTTGATGCGAAGCAGTTTCGGGATGCAGGAATCATTCGCCTAGAAAAGCTTTCGCAGTGTGGCTTGAAACAATTCCCGAAGGTTAGCGGAATGTGCGCGATATGATCACCTACTGACACTAGCACGAATGTCGTGTTTGATCTATCGAATCTACTAACCTTGCTTATCAGTTCTCCGAAAGATATTTAGAGTTAACAGTGGCACCCAAAGTGATAATAACCAAGTTGGTTCCGACAGGTGAAAGGCTTCTTCAGCCCAGCCCTCGTGTTAGAAGTCGCTGTCTTATTCCGAAAAAAATACATTCTGAACTATCGTCCTATTACCTACGAGGTGTTTCATAAAGCAGTGCCGAACTCAGTGCTTCGGGATTATTTTAGTCCACTTTTATATATAAGTTTTCCTGTATCCTTATCTCCAAAAGTCGGCTGCCAATCAACTCTGTTATTATTTTGCGGAGGCGTACAAACTCATCCATATCTCTAACAGCAGCATAAAGACTGAGTCAGACTTCAACTGTTTACATTCACACACAAGGAGACCGTCACGCATTCTTGATAAGACGGGACATTAAATAATCTCAAACCCTCTGGCAAATTGGTTGATCGCACATTAAAATCAGTTGCAAAAATCCGCTCTCCCTGAGTGGAACGGCTGGTGCGTGGTTTGTACATCTGCTGGACTTTGATTTTTGTGAAGCCGCGCCGTTTTATAAAAATGACGTCACTATGGTTTTGGCTTATCTTTTTTTTGACATCCGTGTGGGAGGCGTGCCTAGCACCAATATACTCAACGTCATTTGCAACAACAAGTAGAGCAAAAGTTACTCATCATGCGGATGTGCGTGCAAAACGGAACCTTGAAGTTCCGCCACCGGAAATTGTATGCAATACTTGCAACAACAACTAACATTACTATAAGATAACTCATCGTTTTTGTATTTTCTTCTTTTCAGTTGCGCTTCATGCGTCGTTTTGGCTATTTAGAACCCAATCCAAGCGATTCTGAGTCACTTTATCACGAATCCGCGATTGTGGAGGCCATTAAAAACATACAAAAATATGGAGCGCTCAATCAGACCGGCAAATTGGACAATGAAACATTGGAAGTAATAACAAATATACAAAAATTATTGTTAATATTGATAAGCCCACTGAAGGCGGCACATTGAACTTGAGCTTCGAATTTTAGTATTCGTTTTTATCTTTGTTTTGGTACTTTTATAGCTCCTCACCAAACCGCGTTGTGGCGTTCCCGACATTGAGGGCATTCCTTATTATCTCACCAGTAGCACAGAACCATCTTTTTTCAGTAGCTTCAGCGGTAAAAGAAGTGACTCAGAAGCTGAAGAAAGTGATTTTGCAGTGCGCGATAAACGTTACGTGATTGGTGCGCCGACATGGAAGAAACGCCGCATACGTTACGTGTAAATATGTAAAACAAGTACTACTGTGTGTTTCTGTGGTGATTGGGTTGTTGTGTAATGGTATACACATTTATGTATGTACCTTCCAGAGGAACTATCATTCAAAAGAAGAAATTCCCAGTAGAGAGGACACTAGTGGGCGTACCACTCGAACTTTAACCATTTAGAGCTACCTTAGGACCTCGAAGGGTCGTATCTGCCGGCGCAGCCAAAGACGTGATCCGCGAACTACTTGAAAGGTGTTGCATGCAAGAGGAAGCGAACAACTCGAAAATCTTGGCGCTAGCTTGTGATGAAATATTACGATTACAATCCCGACTGCAGCGGGATATATATTTTTTCAATATGAAAGGCTAAGAATGAACCCACTCTTTCCAAAATAACTTATCTGTTTTTTTAAGGATATCCTTAAACCAATGCACACAACCACACTAACACTAACATATGTATATACTAATGTTTTAGATATTAATAATATTCATCTACCTCTCTTAGCATTGCCAATTGGTCGCTGAAAATACCGAAGCCACAAGTAGAGCGCGACATCGCTCGTGCGTTCGAATTATGGGCCCAACATAGTGGACTTCGATTTGCACGTACAAACGATACCAACGCCGATATAATAATAGGATTCGGAACACGCTATCATGGGGATAAGTACGTTAAGAGTGTAATTTGAAATATGTCACCATTGTATATAACTAAATGCTTGTTTCACTCTTATATAGCTTCCCCTTTGACGGTCCTGGCAATATACTTGCGCATGCCTACTATCCTTATGAGATGGGCTCTTGGGGTGGTGATGTGCATTTTGATGAGGATGAAAACTGGAAAGAAAACTCGACAGACCTGGTAACGGGTGTAGATTTTTATGCAGTTGCTGCTCATGAAATTGGGCATAGTTTGGGTTTAGCTCATTCGCCACACTACAGTTCAATAATGTTTCCGTACTATAAAGGTCCGGGGGCCGGTACAACCCTGGATTATGACGATACGTTGGCGATGTACTCGGTATACTGTAAGTGGATTTCGTCAATTTGAATCGCAACAAGTGTTTTATATATTTTTTTTAGTGACCAAAGTTTTAGAAGATGATGAGGTGACAACAACGCAAGAACAACAAAGTACTGAAGCCTCAATTTGGGTGGTAAGAGGCGAGTCTTCCCTTGCAACGAAATCCACGACCTCCATTGGTGATTACGAGACAAAAACGCAGCCTACAGTAAGTGTATGATATTGAAACTCGTCTGTCAGGGGGGAGCGGGAGAGGGGGGCCTCAAAGGCTGGGGGAGTGGAATATTTGTGTGGAGTGAGATCCAAATATTTAAAGCACCTTACCACGTCCATTGAACTAGTTTTTTCTGAAACCTTCCAAAAAGTTTAGAAATATTAATCTTGGTTGTTGTTGTTTGTAACGATTTTTATTAATCTTGGTTGTTGTTGTTGTTGTGGTAACGACAAAAACACTGCCCTAAGGTTTTGGGGAGTGTTGTCGAATTAACAGTTCTTGGCCGTATTTGAACCCGGTACGCTCCGGTACTACCCGACTGTCGTGGTAGCGATTTATGACCAGTGAAACCTTCGAGGTCATGTCACCCCTCCTTCCGTAAGGAAGGATAAGATGGGTTATGAGAGGTGAGAGGCATCATATCCGTAGATCAACCATCGAGTTGCACGTCATTACCTTTGTTCATATTAGTCGCCTCTTACGACTGGTATGCCTACCTCGGGCATATTCTAAGCTCCTTACCCGCAGGAGCAATTAATCTTAGTCGTTGTCATTAATACATCAGATTTTATAAAAGTTTCAGAAGTACTGTAATTTTAACGGCCATCGCCATCCTGAATGCTGCTGCATTAAAGTTACGATAAAGTCAGCTAGAACAAATTCCAAGCCTTGACAAAATTTGTAACTAGAGTGGGTTGAAAGTGGTATGTACGTAAGCTGCACCTAGAGAATGCTTACTTTTTATACTTGAGTACATCATTGGGGAATATTTATCCAATGCATGAGTCCTACTTGAGCCACAAACTTGATTAATATTCCACTTCTGAATTAAATATTACTTACCAGTTTTAAAAAATGTTAAGTCCTCTTTTTTAATTGCAGAATGGGTACCCAGAAATAGCAACAAGCACTAGCGCTGTACGTACCACGGTGACACTCACAACTTTTTCGCCCACACCAGAAGTGTCCAAGATTCCAAACATTTGCCAAGGCAAATTTGATGCTGTGAGCGTTTTAAACGGTACAATACATATTTTCAAAAATGAATATGTCTACAAGTTAACAACGCGTTATAAAATAATGAGTGGGTAAATAACATATAAAATAATTTCAATCGTAATTTCTATCTTTATTCTTTTCTCAGCTATCCTTTGAGCATTTACGAGATGTTTCCATTTTTGCCAGCAAGCATAAAACGCATTGATGCAGCTTATCGGCGTTATGATGGTGCCGGAGTATTTTTTACAGGTAAGTACCTATTCGTAATAATATAAGATTAATTTTACACTCACTTTTGCTTCTTCGAACAGGTGATCTCTATTGGGTTTTCAGCTATGCGCAGGGTATGCTACCAATCCTTATCGAAGCCAGCCCTGTTTCGTTGTCAAATTTAATTGGTACGACTTCCAGAATAGATGCAGCTATGATGTGGCGTAAGTTGAGACTTTGCTGCGCATATGAATACGTTGTCATATAACTTTTCTTATATTAAGCAAAAAACAATCTGACCTACATATTTTCTGGATCACAATTTTGGCGTTTTAATGACCGTCTAAATAAACTAGACGCTGGATATCCAAAGTCAATTCGTCGTTGGCCAGGCATACCAAACAATATCGATGCAGTTGCAACGTTGAGCAATGGCAAGACTTACTTCTTCAAAGATAACATTTATTGGCTGTACAACAATATTAATATACGACCTATGAGTGGTTATCCTCGCCGAGCATCAACTGCTTGGTTGGGTTGTGTTACAGCAACAAAGAAGCCACTACGTAATAATAGCACAACAGTTACTTTTATTGCACCTTCGACTTTGGGTTCGGTTTGAACTTAGACTTACTTTTAGTTTTCGCTTTAGTATTAGACTTAGTTGATAAATTATTATTAGATTTAAATAACAAACTACGCATTAAACTTAAAGTATGTAAATAGTATGAAATATAAAAATAAGTAACACCTAAACTGCAATAGAGTGAAGTTAGCAGTAATGGCATGAATGGCAGTTTCTGGTGCAACCCCAGTAGAGGACTTACCACATGTTCGTAAATGGGAAGGAATATGAAACCGTATAAATAAATATCTTCTATAATAGACAATTTCAAATCAGGCATACTGGGGTATATGCGTACTAGTTGACCATACATAAAGGCAATATAACCCAAATAGAGCGCATAACGCAGTAGAATTAAATTGGGCTGATATAGTAAGGGAAACAGTGAGAAGTAGCCAACTATGCTGAGCCAAAATGTGTGTTTGGCATCCATTGCATCGAGTAAACAAAGTAAACTAGGAAATTGGAGATACAAAAGTTAAATGTGAAAATACACACAGCATAAGTACTTACCAGAGCGGTATGAGGCACATGAGAATCGCCTTTTCGTGAACATGCCAGCCAAACATAAAGGAAGAACATGAACAGATAACGACGGAACGTAGAAAGTTGATCTTTGATTTACTGCTGAAAAAAAAGTAAATGGTTACTTGTTTTTGGATTTATTATGCGATAACACCGTACAACAAATTCTGTGTACTGGGAGCGGAATGAGGTGCACTCAGATCTGAAGAAAAATAGTTTACTAAAATCGGGTCTATGTAAGTTCCGAAATCTTCCGAATTTATATCAGCCTAATGAGTGTCAACCCGGCAACACCACAAGAAAGGTCATAGAAATATGCTCCTCAAAATATGCAACAACTAATTTATGCTCCTTTATTATGTTTGCATTAAGACCCGGACTTGCCTCTTTTGCAGTTAAGCATCGATTTTTTATTTGAAACTGCAATCATTCGGCATGTCGGCGTTTAGTCTAGATTTGACTTCTACGACTGATTCAGGCATGAACTCGTCATCTATACTCAGTAATTAAATGAGGTATTTTTGGTACTCTAAAAACGCTGCAAAGGCACAGCAGAGTTGGGATATTTCGATCTCAGATAACAGAACTTGTTGCATAGTGTAAGAACATTACCTTCTCGTTGTAGTAAAGAAGAGTTGTAGTAATACTGGCAACATGAATAGAATAGTTAGCACAAAAGTGATACGCGGTGTTATATTAGGCAGCACAAGTGGTTCAAACTCTTGCACCAAACCCGAACTGGTTGAGGGCCCAGCTGCATTTGGAATGCGCAATAACTTTGCAGCAACTTTATCAGCTGTGTTGTAGAGTGCCCAAAAATTTGGTGCCCAATATGCGTGCGTTAAACCTCTCTTGAATGGAAATAGCCGACTTAAAACCTGAAAACAGAAATTGTATTTTAGATAGCAGCAGTTGTTATAATCTAAAAAAGAACAAATCACCTGCGGCAATTGTTTGTAGAACGGACTAAATGAAGCTAAAAAAGGTGTCAAACCAACAATACCTAATTTGCCAATAGAAACAATTGGATTACGTCCGCTGTCAAAGCAGTAAAACTTCAGCAAGTAAACAGCGAATGCCGGCGCCATATACAAAAAGATATGCTTCAAATTTAGTAGCACTGCAAAAGTAAATGCCGATAGCATATAACGTTCCTCCAACAAGTAACTAATGCTCAGCAACAATATGCCGAATAAGAAACCATTGTACTGAAAATGTATATGATCCACAAAAATCAAACCCACATTGAATAACATAAAGATCTCGGCAGCAAAGTGGCGCTGCGATTTATTTGGTATATTCAAAATGCGTAGACAACGCCAGACACCAAGAGCAAATATCAAATCCATAGCAATAACCGTTCCGCGTTGAAAATATATTGTGGCTGTTGATGCATACTTAAGATTTTTAACTATCAAAATTTGAGGATCGATGTAACGTGCCAGCTGAGATAGCAGCCATTCAAAATATGCAAAGAATGGTGGATAGTCGAGCGTCCATTCGCTTGTCGCATCATAATACCATTGTCTCAATGGTAACGAATGTGTCACTGCTAACCAGTTGCGATGTACTTCGAAATCTGTGGAATGGCTAAGAGACACGTCAATTATATACATACATACTGACTCATTGGCCCAATACTTTTGTGACCGAGCACTTCACTTACGGTGCAGGCACGAGCAGTAGTTTGATACTGCTAGAAATAGCAAATAGCTTCCAGAAGTGTCTCTCCATCTTTAAAATTAAGAGCCTAAGGAAAAGAATTGGTCGCAGCGGATTTGAGGAGAAACTTGAAGCCACCAAAACAATAATTCACAATAAATGGATTTTGTGCCGGTCTCAACAGGGTGATATAAAAATCAAGAATTTGAAAAATTGAAAAACTGTAGCCATTCACAATGCATCTTAACACTTTTTAGAGAACAGTCGACTTTTGGGTTTTGTTCCATATCGATGATATCCCTTTGGTTTTGATCGATTTTTGCTTTCGGGTAAAACAGCCTTTCGAATAGAGCTACAAAGTAAGGACCTAGTATACGTTTCGGCTTCGACCATATATCATACAATGACACCCAATACAGCGCCTTTTGCATTATTTATGCTACTAACTTATTAAAACCGTTAAAACATCGCAAAAAATTTTAAGGTGTAGTATAAATTGGCGAGACACACATTCCTCCTGTGCAATGTTTTCTTACATATTGATCCGACTTAAATGTTTTAAGCTAAACGAGAGCTGCTAATAGTTTTTAAGCTCTCAATTGCCTTATCAGGCAAGCCTTCGTTGGATTTTTAAAGCTCGTGCCTGCTTAATGACTGCTAACAGCTGTCATAGCTCTGTTGTCACTACCCTATTATAGATTTAAGGATAAGTTGAAATAGTGCTATACCAACTGTCAGTCGATGTAAGGCAGAATAGGGATGCTATTTTGATATTGTTGGTGGTGTTAACGCTGGCTTCTAAGTGAACACAGTCCTTTACTATTTTGAAACTGCGGCTGCTAACAGTGGTGTGGTTGCCAAGAAGTAAGGGCCGTAACTTGTTGACAGAGGGCAGTGTTTACTTTGTTTAACCTTCGGTCACTACCAAGCCCATTTTTCCACTTCCTTTTTTAGTTTGGAGGGGGCGTAAACCATGTAATATACTGGTCCAACGCTCGGCTAAGCACTGCAGTAGCCCGATTCTGTAACTTTCAACCACTCGCCGAGCGTTAAGCTTATCGCCAAATTTTGGAGTTTGTTCTTAACGAAAATGCGATGCTGTAACTCTCCTTTAACGCCGCTAAACAGCTGTCTCTTGATAGTAATAAAACATGACAATACTTCTGTTGTCGCCGTATTTTGCACTAAATTCCATGCAAAAAACTCAGAACTCTCGTAAATATATTAACGCCATTGTTAACACCTCAAAAATAATTCGCGACAGCTAAGCACACGAAAAGTGCTAGTTAAAAGTTAGTTTGATACATTAAAAAAAATTTGTTCATTTTTATTGCAACTTTTCCGAAAGAACGACATTCTTGGATGCTGTTATTTTTATCTTTAGAAACAATATAAAATATTGGTAATTCTATACGACAGCACGCAACTGCTAATATACGTCCAAAAATCTCGGGAAAGGTATCAAACGACGCGTTTTGATCTCTGTATCAATAATCCGAAAGCGGAAATTAAATAATTTGTTTCAGTGAAAAGTTATTAGCAAAAAACCCAAAAATTGCCTAGGTCCGATCCCAAATAGGGGGCTTGATCCAAGGTATTTATGTGCACAACACCTTTCTGCGTAGGCGGCCTTTGGCCGCGCTTCAAAAAAATAACCCTTAGCCGGTCCAACACCGGCTACGCGGTCCACAGTATTTCTGCGCAGAACACACTTTTTGCACTTTTCGGTCCACCCTAATCTGTGATTACAACAACCACATGAAAATGACAGAAAATTTTCAACTTTGATTGCAAATATCTCTGAACAGACATAAAATATCGAATTTCCGCTTTCGGATTATTGATACGGATGTTAAAACCCGTCGTTTGATACATTGCCCGAGATTTTTGGACCTATATTAGCAGTTACGTGCTGTCGTATAGAATTACCAAAATATTTGTCGATGAGGGTATAGCATTTGTATCGGTGAATATCAAATCAGTTGCATCGTTTGTCGAGTAAGCCGGGGCTACACCAAACATTTTTGGTCGTGGTGTGCCAGTTATAGCCTGAACATTTGTTCATTAATTATCTCGATGCCTATATACAGGCCTTAAGCTGATATTTAGGCATTTTTTGTTATTGTGAATACTAAAAATGTGAATTGTGTACTAAAGGTAAAGAAGATTTTTGTGAAACTAATTAAAAATTGGAACACAACAGTGACTAGTTAGACGCCAAAAATTTATATTTTGTAATTATTTTAACACATTTGTTACTGAAGTCGTCAAAATATAGTTCAAAGTAAATGAATTGCAGTTCAAACATTTCTTAAAAATCAGAAAAATGTCCCACTCCTTCGCCACCACGCCGAGTAGTAGTGGCATTAACTGCGTGCAAGTGCTTACGACCAGCGATGCGCCTCTTAGCACGAGTAGTAATCCAAACCAAATCATATCCTCTGGAACATTTAATGTACAAACAGGTGATATTGTAACAAAAGAAAAGAAATCTAAAAACCAGCGTGGTGCGATACCCCGAAAACCACCACCCACCATCGACAACTTCTGGCAAAATATTATGGCGGAAGTACGTGGAATACAGGTAGTGGATGCAAAACATCAAGCATTACCTTTGGCACGTATTAAAAAGATAATGAAATTAGATGAAAATGCCAAAATGATTGCTGCCGAAGCGCCACTACTCTTCGCCAAGGCATGTGAGTATTTCATACAAGAGCTAACAATGCGCGCATGGGTACATACAGAAGAAAGCAAACGCCGTACCCTGCAACGCTCAGATATAGCACAAGCCATTGCTGGTTATGATCAATTTGATTTTCTTATTGATATTGTGCCACGTGAAGATATTAAACCCAGTACGAGTAGTGGTTATAAAAAAGAGTCACAACAACACCACCATAATAGTGCATCATCAACACCTTCCAATGCTTCAATTGTTACAGCTGGGACTCTAACTTTACCTGTAAAAATGGAGAGTGCGGGAGGTGAAGTATTGACGTTTGGCACACTTACCGCCGATGCCCTAGCTCAAGCCGCAGCAGCAGCAAATCAACAGCAGAGTACTCATGCATCGCACCAAGCTTCAATAGTCAATCATCCACAACAATTCCAAATTATACAACAACCATCCTCTACTCACCCTAATCAAATGAATTATTTCATTGCTGCACAACCACAAGATCCAAACTCCTCATCGCATGGACAAAATGCAGCACAACCGCAACAACTGCAAATCATACAGCAAGCGGCACAACCGCAATACTACATAACGCATGTAAGTCAAATCTTAGACAGGAGTAACTCTCAGTTGTTTTGTCATTTTAGATTTCCATTTAAAGTTGAGATTCTAGTAATGTTGTATACTAACTCTCTCAAAACAAGTGCTAAAATGATATTTAGCACGCGAAGAACTCAAGTTATTCACGGACGGAGGGATGGGACTTCCTTAAACTGGTTTTATTAAATATGTGACTCTATAGTTGGGCTAGGGATGTTACTTCAGGATAACTGCCCCAAACGTAGAAGTTTTGATTGTTAAGATAACAAAAAACCCCACGGTAAGCTCGCAGTAAGAGGCGGGTAAGGTTCTTCAAGTTCAAGCAAATATTTTCACCGACAGTCAGGCTTGTACCAGAAGGTGCTAGTACCGTATGCGTATTCGGGCAGTGTTGTTTCAGTAAATACCCTTTCAGTGAGTGCGCTTGGCGACTAAGCAGATCCAAAATAGGGTTAAAAAATTACAACCCCAAAACCAGCTATATTCTCGCGGCATTCTCCGTGAAGGGCTATGTCGAACCATGGAGTAATTAATGCTGTCTGAACCAAAAGCAACCAAGCCCTACTTAACGTCGCCTATATGAATCACCCATTAAGTGTGAGGGGCCCACTCGTCTATTGTAGTAGGTGCCGACAGCTTTTGGTACTAGCCCGACCCCCTATCTCACCCACACTTGTTAAGCCGTTATCTGTACTCGCAGTAACAGAGAAGTTTCAGTCACGCCCCACCTGTTGTTGTTATTTATAACAACAAAAACACTCCCAGAAAGTTTTGGGGAAACGTGCCTAATCCAAGAATTAACTTGCCATACCACTTTGGTTATTCTATATTAAGACAGCTATTGTCTGAATATGACTTGGAGGTCTCAGTCGTGTTCAAATGTCAGACTTCAAAACCCAGGAGGAATATTTAACAGGAAAAATAAATTCAGTACAATATCACCCACAAAAATATTAATTAACTCTACTTCAACCATTTAGCAACCCCAACAGCTCATCTTGACAACTGGACCCAATGGACAATTGACTGCTACGCCAGCACCTTCCAACGCAGCACATCAACAGGCTACTATTTTGCAAAACTTGGCACAACATCAACAACAACAACAATCCCAAGCACATATACAACTGCTGCAGCAAGTTGTAACACCAACAGGCGAGGTGACTAATGTCCCTGTAAGTATTTCAAACATCCATCACGCAAACAATCATTGAATGACACTAATTTTATTTATTGTAGATCGCAATTAACGCAAATCAATTGAATTTGTTACGTTTACAAATGCAACCTGGAGGAGCGCAACAGCTGTTGCACTTAAACACCAATACCAACGCACCTGTCACTACTGCTCACGCTGTTACTGCTGCTCAACTACAACAAGCTCATCCACATCTTATTCAACAACAGCAACACCACCAACAAGCCAATACAGGAGCTGCAAATATTTTTATAAGCGCTACACCACACGTCACTGCAGCGCAGGTGCACAACCAACAACAGCAACATCAACAGCAGCAGCAACAACAACAGCAACCACAACTGATCAATTTATCGAACGCCTCAATTGTCGCTACAGATCGTACCTTGGGTAGCAATTTTCGGCCGAACTGCTAGCCTGCGGAGCTTATCTATGACCAAGAACAAGAAGCTTCACCTAATTATCAAAATTTATACGCTGTAAAAGAACATAGATCAACCCAGTATAATGGTAGCGATCATATATGAGACGCGAATCAGAGCCAGCAATCTTAAGCATTTCATTCTATTTTAAATTTAAATTTATTCAACTTTTGAAAATATATTACGGTTAGAATTAACATTTTTTTACTTATAAAATCAGTTTGTGTAAAATTCATATTCAATTATATATGTATATAAATGTATGCATATGCAATGCATATTATACATGCATTCATTCATTTTAATTTAAAACAAAATAGTTTATAAATGTAAATAGCAAAAAGTAAAAGGCCAAATTGAGTTTAGCGTTAAGTTAAAAAAAATCAACAAACGACAGCAATACAGGTTTAAACGAAATTATGTAATTCAAGTTTGTGATTAATAGCCGCAGTGTTGTAAAGAGTATATAGGATTGTATTATACTGTGTTAAAATAATGTACACATTTAGAATTTATATGATCTTAGAATTATATAAGGATTATGTTATATTACATATGTATATGTACATACATATTTATGTGAAATCTTTTAGCATATATATATTTAATATACATGGGTTTGAAGATATATCCAAACACATAAGAATTGTAATACTTAGATGTTAATTATGTAAGTAAATGTGGAGAAATTTAATACAAATATATAAATTAATAATTAAAACCAACAAAAATAATTGATACTTAAAACAACTTGCTGTGGCGGTTTGGCGTGGCCGTAACTTCTGCTTACTCCAAATAAAAAAAAGAAGCGGAAAAAATGGGATTGGTGGTGAGCGAGGGCATAACGAAGCACATGTTGTCATCAAACAAGGAGTCAGCGCATTTGCGTCTTGGTGTTTCGGTTGGCATTCAAGTTCTGCATGTCTGCTAGACTCGACGACCCTTTGGGCGACATTTGAGCAGCTACCAGCCAGTAAGTCGAGTCCTTAGTTGGTGGTAATTGCGGTTAAATGAGGGGTGAAGGTTAGTATGTTCTCACCCCTGGAACTTTCGAGTAGTGGATTTTATTCGCCTACTATGACAGTCATAGCTACCGCGGATATATTCTTGGCCCCATTAAGCATTAAGTCGAGTTTTTCTAATTTTTTATGCTTCCAAATTATAGGATCTATAAATTTTTTAGGGAGAAAAGTGACGAGTTAGAAGGGGTTACTTCGACACAACATCCCTTGGTCAGGTAAAACCCGAGTCATTCCGGTACGATAGAACCAAGAGCTGTCGATTGGCACCGACGGTATATCCATGCTAATGTTTAAAAATCCCGGCGATGAGGGAGTAAGGTACCTCACAACTATCTTCAATGTCCATGATCACCTGTCATTCCAGAAAAATTAAGACATGCAAAAGTGGTGCCGCTACTAAATCCTGGCAAGTCAGCTAACGACTGGGAGTCTTATCACCCGATATCGCTCCTCTTGACAGCAGTAAAGACCTTGGAGACTGTTTTGCCCTCTAACTACACCGCTCACTTGAGACTCGACGAACACCAGCTTGGATTCCGTAAAATGCATAGCACGATCACCGCGCTTAACGCCATTACCACTCAGATAAGGGTCGGTCTCAACCAAAATAGCCGTAATGACAGGACTGTACTGGTTGCACTTGACCTGTCGAAAGCCTCCGACACTGTCAAACAAGCGAAACTTATTAATGACCTTGAAGAGCAAACTCTTTCCCCCTGTCTAAAGCGTTGGGCCGCCAATTATCTGAGTGGTCGGCAGTCATCGGTGGAATTCAGAGGCGAACGATCAAAACCACGTATAATCAAACAAGGGGTGCCACAGGATGGTGTCCTATCCCCGCTTTTGTTTAATTACTACATATCGAGGTTTCCCTCCCCACCAGAGGGTATCTCGATCGTCTCTTATGCCGATGACTGCAAGATTCTGGCGACTGGCCCTTCCGTAAATGAGCTGTGCTCAAGAATAAACTCTTACCCCCCATCCTTGTTCGGTTTATTCGCTTGACGAAATTGGAGTTAGACGCCTACGTCGACGGTATTAAGCTTCCGACTGTCACACATACCAAATTCTTGGGGATCACGTTTGATAACATGTTCAAATACGGTTCTCACATAGCAGCGATTGCCACCAAAGCACAAAGCCGCAACAAATTCATCAAGTCACTAGCTGGCAGCACTTGGGGAAAACACAAAGACACGCTACTGGCAACGTACAAGGCAATTGGCCAGCTGGCTAGCAGACACACATTGGAGGAGGTTGCAGGCCTGTCAAAACGCCGCACTCAGAACTGCCACGGGATGCCTCCTTATGTCACCTGAACATCATCTTCATAGCGAGGCAAAAATGCTCGGTGTTAAAGAGCATATTGATATGAAAATATTCTTATTTCGCCACCTGAAAAAAGATTGGATTCCGACTTGAGTTCCATAAATATTTTCCAACTAAAAACAAACCTCACATCTTACTTTTTTGTTAGACATTTCTATAATTATTAAAACACAATATGTAATATAAAATTATAAATACTACTTTTGTTACACAAATATATATCTTTTTATTTCTATAATTTTTTTTTTAATATTTTGACAATTTCTCGTTCGTTCACGTGTTTTGTTTAATTTTTAATGGCAGATGTGACAGAAAATGAGTGTTGCCATGCTTAAAAATTGCAGGTGCACTTTCCTTACAGATACATTACAAAATAACTAACGTTAAATTCAGTAAATACTGAGAAGTTCTCGTAAGAACTCCCTGTGCATTCATATACGAATGGATTCATGCAGGTTAGTATAGATCTTGCATCTCATCCCTAGTAAAATAATTAACTTTGACTGCACTAGATCAAATTAAACACGTTTTATGTTGGAATATATAAATATATTTATTTTATTATTACTTAGTACTCAAATATTAATATCGATATTATAAAATATTATTATTAGTTTATGTATATGCTTAATCATAAATAATTGTTGAATTTATTGTTTTTAATATTTTTTTGTGATGAAGGTGCGATTTCCATCTGTTTTGCATTCATAATGGAAATGAGAAATGGAATGCATTGCGAGAATGCAAAAGTAAGGAAGCTTTTAATGTTGCCGCAAAGCATTTTTTTTAAATAAACAACTTTATATATAAATATTTTTTTAAAACAATAAAAATTTCGAAATCATTCATTTATGTACTACAAACAAACGAATTAATTTTTTTTCTTGTCATTTCATTACGATTGCGTGTTTTTTTTTTCGCAGAGATTTAGATTATAGCAGCTAATACTGTACTACAAAAAAGACATGAATGCTGTATTGCAACTATGAAAGTGAAATAACACCAGAACATTGGGTCTACTGGCATTTTTTAAGCGCCATTTTTACTTTTTCCAGTGTACTAATTTTGTTGCTAGGTCAAGCTCTACGATTGATCTGCAGTAATTAAAAGAATCCCACCCTAACTCAAAATTTGGAAAACTTCAACCATTAAAATATTAACGCTACATTGCAACGAGTTAAAAAAAATTTAACATGGACCAAAAAAAATTTACAGTGTAAAAAAGTAGTGCCAACTTAAAAGAAAATCTCACTTTATCCCATTATTTGCGACCCATTTGAGTCTCTTTGATCACTTCTTTGAAAACAACAAATGTTTGAAGCCGTTGCTCAAAAAAGTTTTTTAGAACGCTTTAACCCTTTATGAAGCTGATTTTTTATATTCTTTAAAGTGCAATTTAACCTATTGTGGCTCACTTTGATCATAGTTTAAAAAAAAATTTAATTTTATCTCAGCCAAAGTTGGTTTGAATATGTTATATTTTCAAAAAACAAAAAAAATTTCGAGCAGTTTACTGAACTTGCCTACTTCTCAGGTTGGACTAAATAATTAGAAAACATTTTACTTTAACCCATTAACTGCCACACTTCTTGGTCAGTTTGGTTCTTGTTGGTTGAAAAGTCATAAAAAGTATTTAATGTTTAGAGTTGCTGGAAGATTGCAAAGTGCAACAAAAAAGTTTTCCTGAACATTTTAACCTTTCATCAGCATGATGTTGTCTCGATTTAGCCCTCAGGTGAAGCTAAATTATTTTAAAATTTTCTGCATTAACCAATTAACATTCACCTGTGTGGGTTACTTGGAATATTGTTTAAAAAGGTCATAAAAGAGCTTAAATGCTTGGAGTCATTGAAAGATCGGAAACACCCATAAAAATGGTTTAACCCTTCGAACGAAATATGTTTCTTAAATTTTTTCAAATTTTCCAAAACTACATATTTTGTATATTTTTTTTTTATTAAAAAAATTTATTTGGACCTAAATCATTAAAAAAAATATCACTTTTAACCAACTATTTGCCCCCCGGTGGCTCTTCCCGGCCGCTGTGTTAAAAAAGTATACAAAAAATTTGAGCTTTTAGAGTAGATTATTTTTGTTGAGCATTTTAATCCTTCATCAACCCACCACATTTTACTAAAAGTTAAGGTAAATCAACTTACGCATGCTTCAGTACAAATCGTTGCTTGTCCTGAGTTACCCTAACTCTTTCACATTTATATTTGCCACACCGCATTCTTGTCTCTTTCGTTGAATTTTCAAGCACAGTGTTGTTGTTTGTAAGATTATCTTTAAAAGTTCAATATCATACGCACGATTATCTTTGCATATGGTTATGTTTTTAGTTAAAATTTCTATTGATGCTTCGTTTTGTTATTCGTCAATATTGTTGTTAAACATTTCAAAAATTTTCTTTGTCCTTGAATTTGGGTTCGGGTTTTTAAAATATTGCATACGATCAGCACCGATACATGGATATTGAGTTGTTATTATTATATATGCATTAACCTTAATGGTGGTGTTATATTGCATTACATATTTTTTGTGTGGTATTAATTTTAAAAATTAATGTGTAAATATTTTTTTAATATAAAATTTTTTTTGTGTTGAAAATTTTCTTGTATCAAAATGTTTCTTGTGTAAACATTATGGCATTTTTTACTGTAGTCTTTTCGTTATTGCAGTGATTTGTGAGTATTTATCAAGTTATTTATTTGTAATAACTTTAAAAAAAAACACTGTATTTAACCCTTGAGTGAAGCTACTTTTAAATTGGAGTGCTTACTTTTATTTTAATAAAAGTCTAAAAAGAATCTGAAGCGATTTTTATGGAGAAATACTTAAAATTCCAATGTTGAGCTAAAGAATTCCACAAACTGCACTGACGGTTACAAAACTAAAACTTAGCGAGGCTTTGGAGCCTGTGTGTAAAGCATTATTTTTGTCAAGGCCGAAATCCCATAAACCATGTCTCCATTTCGAAGGGTAACTTCGAAAAATGGATAAGCGAGTCTCTTGAAAAAAATGGTTTGGTTCAACACAAAAAACAAAGAGCTCCCTTAAGCTAGCCGAAGCTTTATAACCCAACCAAAAAACGAAATCGTTCTAAATTGCACAATATTTAATGCTAATTTTATACGGGCTCATTTAATTTATTACACTTGTTTAAAAATATCGAGGTTTGGGCTAGTTTAAATTTAAACACCTAACAAAATTTTAGAACCTTCAAGATTTCTCGTCTACAAAGCCGTTAAGTAATTTTAAGTCGATTTATACCAACTAAAATACAGATTTTTCAATGCTCTAAGATACGACAAACCTGTTTTTTTACAGATAACAAGACATTTTTTCTACACGCTGAAAGAGTGCAAGAAAAATATCATCAGTGCCCAGCTATTATTACTTTTGTCTTGTTTGTAGCGCTGTTTTATATATACTTCTGAGTCGAGGCAAGTAATAGGTAAATAATATAAGCCTAATACTACCAGCGGAAACTGTCCCATTTTTCGAGTTTATTCGCGATATCCTTTCCAAGGCTATCACATCAACCACGTACAAAAAATGGGAATTATTTTGTTTAAGTGTTGCCAAATGCTACATCGCCACAAGGATCTTAACTTAAATACACTTAATTGTGAAGTGACGGTGACTTGGCTGGCTCAGCAATTATTCAAAAAGGTCCCTAGTTTGAACGAATTAATCGAATGCACAGAAGGATGTTTGCGAAAAACCAAAGCCCCAGTAAAAATTGTTTCTCCAAGGATTAGGAGAAAAGACAGTGTACCACTAGATATGCCACGCGAGTGTATTCACTCCGGAGGGCAACGATGTAGTAGCAGTAGTTGTCATGGTATTCCAAGGATTGTTTTGGAAGAAATAGGTAATAGTTTAAAATAATCAATAAGTGGATTTATATCAGCTTATAAGATCTTCGTAAAGCTCATAAACCGTTTAAAGCATAAACTTGTGTGTAAAATGAAGTTTATTAAATGCCGTGAACATAAAAAAAAAAAAATTCGATAGCAATCACTTCAAAATTACATTGAAATTCAAAGTGATTGCTGTTTTATACATATGGCCAAATGTGTGCACTCAAAGCTCGCAACGCTATATAATTTATATCTTGCCAAATTAATCAATCTTTAAAATAAAAATTAGAGACCTAAAAGCCTTAAAAAATTTCTTTAGTGATAAGTGCATTTTACTTCCTTTTACGGCCCAAAATTTTTAGTGGATATCTCAGGGGATTTCGAAAACAAGGAACAAGTACCAAAGAAACGTATAGGGTGTTGCCTCATTTACTAATATTCAGTAATGTATGTAAATTAGCATTAAATATAATAATATTTAGAACGTTTTCATTTTTTGATTGTGATAAATTTGGGTGGTTGGGCTGACTTAAGGGTGTTCGTAAGAAACTCGAGATTTTTAAAAACAAGTGTAATAAATTAAATGAACCCATATTAAATAAGCATTAAATATTGTTCAATTTAGTACGATTTTGTTTTTTGATTGGGCTATAAAGGTTGGGCTAGCTTAAGTGAGCTAATATAAAGTTTGTTGTTGTTTCATTACACAAAAAAAGATTTGATTGCTAGATTGAATACAGTAATTATATGTTAATACGTTTAAACGAAGAGTGCAGGGAGGGAAACTTTATAAATTTCATCATTCGAAGACTAGAGAGCAAGGTTTACTTTTTTAGCTTGAATTTTTTTTTTTTTTTTTGTTAAGTTATACCGTTTATAAATTTAAAATTTACAGATAATTATAAATCTTAATAATCAAAAATATATTAAAGAGAGCAAAATGTCACATACGCTTTATCATATAATAATTATTATTATTGATCATCATCATTAAAGGTACCCACAGTTCCCTTGTACAAATGAAATAAAATCAAAAAGTCTCTTTAAATGACATAGTTTACACGAGTAACTGTGAGTACTGTGAGTAGCATATCAGTTTATCAGTTATACGTGCATATGTATGTGTGTAAGTATATAAAATACAGATAACATAAATGCTTTATGTAGTATGTCTTAATCAAATGCTTGTATGCTTGTATATTTTGTTAGGCAAATATTAGAAAAATGCATGACGTTATATGACTATAACTACTACACATACACGTACATATATATCATTATATATACATTCTAAGAAATATAAATTTAGATATATAATGCTGTTAATTAAATATTTGTAAATAATCATAAGTATTTTGTTTTGTGTATTTTATATGGCAACAGTGTAGTATCTAACCCGTTTCTGTTTACCAAAAATTCTACATAGAAATATAAATGTTTTACAAAATACATTTTTAACGTTTTTCAAAATTCACAAAAATAAATCTACTAAATACAAACAATATTAGTTGTAAATTTTACTTTAGTAAATTTGCTTGTTTTTGTAAACCAATTTGGAATAAGCATCAAAATGTGGAATGCGAAAACGCGCACATTCGTTTATTCATTAATTAAAAAAAATTTTTTTTTTGGCAAATCTTGAGTATTAATACATATAAAAAACAGTGTTATTTCAACTAAAAACCCTCACTGCTGGGATGCTTCGATTTGTATGAATTTGGTCAAAACATTTCATTTAAACCAGTTCTGCTAATAGAGATGCAGTATTCAAATATGCAAAAAAAATGGTGAGTGAAGCTTCGATTATATTGTTTGTATAGCAATGGAGTGTCAAAACTCGGTAGTACTACACGCATCTTGATGCAACTCCATACCTAGATTACTATACTGCAAGCTTAAAGTTATGGTTCCGAGGGTTTTGAAGGGGCGACCATAAGGTAGGAGAGGTTGAAAAAGTTCGACATGGTCATATCAAATCGTTAGCATGACAGTTTCAGTGGTTCCTAAGCGTGCCAGTATCCTATGGTAACGAATCCATATCCCACAAAGGACTGTTATTTCGTCACCGTTCCAAAAGTTCTTGTTGTTGATGTCTGCGTGGAGTGTTTTTGTCGTTACTCAAACAACGAATAACTTAAAGTATAAGTGTATGAAAATGTTAAACCTCGTCCATTTATAAACAAGAAATGGATTTATTGAAGATTATCAAATTTGACCAAAATTCATGCAAGCCGGAAGTGATCGATTCCACCATTATTTAAGATGAAAGCACCAAATAATAAAGTTACATTAGATATAAATGTAAAGATTGTTCATAAGTCACAAAGAAAAATAATAATAAATTCTCAAACTAACTAAAATACATTTTTATGCAGTCTTTATGTTGTATATCTTTTTTTTTGTTGGTTTATACTCTCAATATATGTATTTCGAAAAACGCTTTCCCTGGAAATGTTTCTTCTTTATATTAATATTTAATCTATTGCTATTGCTGGTTATTTCTATTGTATAACTGTTTCTTATATAAATATGTGTATGTGTATGCATTAATGTCTTGATGTGTGACTGTACTGTTAATATAAAAAATTTAAGTTGTAAATTTTAATTGTAGCAAAAAAGTGTTTTTTACTTTTTTTAATATCTATATTTATGTACGCATGTGTAAAAAAAATTATCCAACGTCGAACTGCCCCAGTACACACACACAAAGTTACATGCTGCTAATGAGCCCGCTCTAAACTTCTAAATGACGGTGGCTGCATTCATTTCCCGAACAACAAGACGACGACATTTTTCGCACCATGGGTTTTCTGTTTTATTTTAATTTTTCCAAAAACAAGTGCATTTAATCTTCTTGCCATTCGTTTTCGTCTACACCTTCCATATCGTCTTGCTCTAGTTTGGTATTATATTCGAGGCGGGCGCTTACAGACTTTTGAATCTAAAATTAAGAGAAATATGATTAGGATAAGGCTAAGTAGTATTGTGTTTCCATTTTAAAAAATATTTTTTTTTATTTTTATAAAAACAAAATTGCTTTGTTCCTAGCATGTGGCAGCATTAAATTAAAACTATTTTAAAAAGTGTCTTACGCAGGTTTTAATAGCCACTGGTTACCAGAGCAGTAGGGGATTGCAACAACAAAAGGGAGTCGAATCTTCATGTTGTAAATAAAGAAATTGTAGACTTCAAGTTAAAGAATCTCGACCCAAGACTCATTAACGGTGAATTCGAACTATCGCGGGTAGTACCCTAAATATTATTAAAAATATTGTGGACGTTGTTACTGTCAAAACATATAAAAATAGACAAGATATGTTCTTTCTATATGTAACATATGATATGAGCCGCATCGGGCCGAAACTACTAGAATGAAACTACTCGATAGCGATTTAAACCGACTCACAGAATCATTCTTCTGAAATTATTTTCTCCTATAGGATAAATTATATGTTAAATAGAAGCAAAGTTAAATCAAAACGACTTTTCAAACAGCACGACTTCAACGCCCACCAACTGTTGCATCACACAATATTTGCAAACCACCCTGGTTTTTTTTTATTGTATTAAGATCACTAAGCTGCTTAAAACTATAAAGCCAAATTGTTTTTTCCCGAACCTTACAGTTTAAAATATTTTCTTGTGGTCTCGTATTTTAGCTGGTTATCTCATGCATACAAGCCAAACACTCTTAGGCAGTCATATTCCACTTCTGAACTATTTTGCTAAAATCTAGTTCCAATAAGAGGCATTTTAAATTAAAGGACAGCCCTACGATTTTTCTTCTACGTACCTCTTGTTGCTTGGTTTTCTCAAATTCCGCTCGTGTCATCGCATTGCTGTTGCCATTGCCCGCATGCTCTGTCTTCTTGGCGGGTGCAACTTGTTGGATGGAGGATACTTTCAAAAGAAATATAGAAGTTAATGCATGTATTTTCAGAAAATTTTTGAAAATCGAATAGCACTTACAAGCTTCCATACCGTCCGGCTGCAGACTCAATTTGGTTGGTTTTCTATCATTACATGCAAACCATTCATCTGCGGCTAACGTGGGCTTCCATGTGACGCGAGTTGGTGGAAAGAGATCATCTTGAAATAGTTCGCTCTAAAGTAATACATTTATTTGATTAGTTTATGAAAACATCTAAATATTGCTTAAAATAATACAAACCTTAATACGTGGCACAGTGAAACTTAGTGGCTCGATAGTTGTGTTTGTCAATCTATATGCTTTAGAGAATTCAACACTTGCCACATCGCAGTGATTTTTGGTGAGAAAACTCAAACCCTGATGCAGTGATGTGCAACGGTGATGTGATAACGGACAAATATAAGGTTCTTCATCCGTTATTTCATAGCAATAAATGGTAGAATCACCTTTGCCCGTCACAAACAAAGTCGAACTATCCTCATCATAATAGGGTATCAGTATTGATGGTGAAACATCGAGACTTGCGGTGTTTAATGGTGCATTTAATTTTTGTGCGTTGTATACGCTTATTTGACGTTCAGAGACTCTGCATAAAAGGAAAATTTCGAATTTTCATATTTAAGTAAGTCTTTCTTCTAAACACATCAGCAATTACTTACTTATCAAAACCAGTGCATACTATATATTGACCCTCCAATGCCCAAGTGATACGCGCACCACGCGTACCTATTGGTCCATTACCTTCGCGTATTGGTGTCTCTGACTTACGTGGATTGTAGACTCGCAATTTACCATCCTTGCACACTGTAGCCGCAAACTTGCCACAAGGGCTCCAGGCTAAATCAAATATTTGATCTGTATGACCTGTGAGTAATATTTTTTCCTCTAAAGTGCGTAGATCCCACAATTTCACTGTCATATCGTAACTTGCTGTCAATAGCACATCTTCAGCCAATGGATGAAACCTTATGAAATAAATTTTATCCAAATGTGCGATAAGTTCACGTTCCGGAGTATTTGTTGGCTCTTTTAGCCCACCTGCTGGAATGCGCCATAACTTAACAATGCCATCATCACAAGCAACCGCTAAACGTGTGGAATCAAAAGGATCCCAGTGGAAATCCATAATATTGCTACCATTCACCAAGGATGGTATAACACCATCCGGTAGACGACCCGGACGGCTCAAATCGAAAATGGCTATTTTGCCGCCTGGACCCGAAAGTGGAACTGCAACACGTTCGTGGTTGGCATGAAAACCATTACATTCACCCGGTATTTGACGACTTAGGTTACGTAAATTTTCAATATGTGTAGATTTGTGTCCCGTAGTACCCTTAAGATGGCGAAATTTCGAAACTTTGCCGAAAACAGTAGAGGTGCGCTTGTGTGTGGTGGTAATGGCTGCCTCAGTAGCTGACTTCTTAATAGCGGCGACACCGCCACCATCCACAGCTGTTGTGATGTTGCGACGCCGCTCCTCCAACAGCTTACCCTCAGGTGCTGAGATACGTTTGACATCGGCAGTGGGAGCGGCTAAAGTGGTTTGTTGTTGTGGTTTTAGTGGTTCGATTTTAGAAAGCTCGCGGCGCCTAAAAATGTAACTCAGATATTTATAAAAAAAAATTGCGTTTAAACTAATTTTTAAGTCTTACAATGGCACGGGCGACTGTGACTTTTCATCCACTTGACTCTTCGAACGGGACTCATATAAACGGCGTCTTTCAGCAATACTACTTCTTGCAGCAGAAAAACGACGCAATTCTGCATCTGGTTTATCATCACCCTCAGTCGAGTTTTCTGATGACTCTGAATGCGTTTGTTCAAATATCTAAATCAAATATAAGCAAAAAAAAAATTTATGAACGCGCATAATTCTATACACAGCCTTGTGCAATACAATAATATACATATTATTAATAAATCAGGCATGCTCTGAAAATCACTTTCCAGTGGAACCGTCTTTTGAGCCTATGTAAATTTGCCGATTAAAGCGAGCGAATCCAAATGAAAGTGAAATGCAGAAAATGCCTCAATATAAATTTCAGTTTAATACAAATATGTATGCATATGTATTGCACAACACTGTATTTATATATATGGATGTTAAATGTTAAAAAAGTTATGCAAAAATAACCTTGTCAGGCGATTCATCAGCGTCAGCCGAGGACTGTTGTGGTGTATTTGTGGGTGTTTGTTGCCGAAATATGGTTAGCAATTGAAGGGAAGAATTAATTAAGTAAGAGCGTAAAGATTGTGTGTTATTTAGTAAAGTTGTTAGTTTTACAAAGACAAATGTAATATATTTATTGGAAAAGAAATATACAGCGGCTTTATTATACAATTTTTTTTTTCTTACCTTACGGCGTTCGGATGTGGACAAAGTTTTCTGTATATTACTCTCGCTAGCACTATCAGCATTTGGTTCTGCAATATATTTTATTAAAAAAAAAATTTTAATCAAAAACTCATCAAACACTTACTTTTTATTTCAATTTCCACTATCAAATCTGGTTTGTTTTGTGTTGTTGCAGCTGTAGCGACTGGAGCAACAGGTGCGGGCGCAACAAAACCATCTCCACCATTATCAACTGTTCCCACTGTAGAAATATGGTGAATATTTTCTTGTGAACCAGGAGCCACTGGCACAGCAAAAACTTTATCAAAAGAAACATCACCGGAATTGCTTGAGAATGGTTTTGGTCCAAGTCGTGGCTAAGCGTCAATTATACAAAAATTTAATTTACAATATTTATATTATACGTTTTTTTAATATTTGTTGCCTGTAAAGTGTGTAATGTTTAAATGACAAAGAAGTAAAAAGATGAAAAATTCAACAAAATAGCAGGAAATAAGTGGGGTTTAAACGAAAAACATGTAAGAACAGATCAAAACAATTGGTAGTTCAAAATCAACGTTGGTTTAAAGACAAAAACAACAACAACAACTGATGTGCGACAAAGATGACACAATTGCACAACTAAAAGTTCAAAAAACAAAAACAAATGACAGAAAGTAGGAAAAATTAAATATTGGACTACATTTTTCTCGATACAGATTGAAGTGCAGATTTGAGCTTATATAATTAAAGGGATATGGATATTATATTAAGTTTTAATCAAACGATTTGATTCAAACTTGTATTTGTATGTTTTCAAAAATAGCTCTTTAAGAGGATGAACAAGTATAAATACAATAAATACAAAATACAAACAAAATAAATTGAGACAGTTCGGAACAAAAAATGGCACTGAAGGTGGAAAAACCACGAAGCCGGGTTGTCTCCAAACCAAATTTGAAATGGTAAAGAAAAAACGGGCACATAGAACCGGTTGTTGTGGGAATGATCGAACGCTGTTCTCAAGGGTAGTTAGCGTTGGCTCAAACCTACTATATAAGTTCATATTTAGTACCGTACGTTAGTGGTATAATAGTTTACGAGAACTAAGTATTTTATTTGTTCGGCTTAGTAGGTTAAATGGCCAATAGCATTTTTACAAACTAACATACGTACAGCAACCCAACACCCCAAACTGTCTGTACAAAAAGTATAAAGTTGAATGAAATTCTTGAATGAATAGAGAGGATCTTACAGTTACATGGAATAGGGTACGAGTAACCAGTTTCTACTGGTTTTACAAAAATATTTCAATAACAGGCTACATTTTTCCACCTTCATTACTTTATTAAATCTTTTTACCAACACTTCAATCTGATAAATGTAATGTTGACACATTTTATTCAACTAAAAAAACGCTCATGAGCGAAAAACCACGCTGCACACCTTATAAGCCGAAGTCGGAGTAGTGCGCGGACGTGGACGTGGCATAACCTCTTCCCCACCAACGCCACTTGCTGCTGTGCTAACAGTATCGCCCAATGAATTGTTACGCGATGTACGTGGCATTGGCCGCGGAGGTGAAGTTATACCGCTACCAACACTACCGCTACTCCCTTCACGTTCACGCTGTTGCTGCTGCGGTGATGATAAATCAGGTGTTGCATTCGACGCATCCTCGCTGCTACCAGTTGAATCATCAGCGGGTGATTCACGACTAAAGCGACGCGTCAATTCTGTCTCTTTGGTGTCCTTCTCCGAATCGGTTTTATATTTATTATCGAATTTGCGTATTAAATCGGATTTAGTAAATCCAGTGCCACCTACAACGTGATCTGTTTTTTCGCTTAATTCACGAACGTCACCACCACCACCATCGCCACCGCCACCTTTTTTGTCATTTTCTATGTTTGTTTTCATTGAGAAATGATTATTGCCATTGCTGTTGTTACGCTGTTGTTGTTGTTGTTGCAAGACATTTGTGGACACCATAGCATTATTGCTTGGCGATTTAAGGGGTGATATTTTGTTCTTTGATACTTTTTTATTTTCAATGTTTTTAATTAAATCATTCAAATTACCACGATTTACCTATTGGTGGTGGTGTCCAAGGTTGTTTACAATTGGGGTGGTTGAATATTTCAATCAAGTTTAATATTTGTTTTGAGAAAGAAATAGAGATTGGAAATAAGACAATAAAATGAAATGAGTACGAATAGTGGATACACAAAGAACAGTTGCATGTATGTAGTATGTATTGTGGAAAATTTAGTTGATAAATGTATATTGCGTTGTAAAAAATGCTAGTAGTTTTCATTCACTTACAATAATTGGTGCATCGCCTAACTCACGCTTTGCAGGATCTAAGCTCATTTTGGGCACTGCCAAATTGACGCCATTGAACCATTCGCAAGCACTTAGATCAGTTTTATAGCCAACAGTTTCAGGATAGAGATCGCTGTGAAAGTCGCGATAAGTCTGCGAAAACAAAGTAAGAGAAATTTAATATATCATTTTTCTTTGCTCACAATTTGCAACATTTACCTTACGTGGCACCTGATACATAATAGGTATAACCATGTTAGAGGTTAACTGTAGCACTCGATTCACTTCACCTTCCATTACTTTGAGCGCACGCTTTGGCACCAAACAAGCACCCTTTGTCTGTTCGCCGGTATGACGTAGACCTTCAGTCAAATAAGGATCCTTATCGCTTACTTCTAAATAATTTATAGTCGTATCTCCTTTTCCTGCAAGGAATAACATATTTGTATCGGGATCGAAGAGTGGCATCAAAATGCCTGTGGAACAATCAAGTTCTAAAGTTTTTTCCGGCACCGAAAAATTACGCAAATCACGTATGATTACTTGACGCAAACGTGCCGCATCGAAACCAGTTGTAAGGATACGAGTTTGGTTGCCTAGCCATACAACACGCGAATCTTTAATGCTCTGATGTGATTCGGCAACCATTTGTATGGGCGCATCACCGGCGCGTGGATCTATTATGCGCACGTTCTTATCTTTACAACTCGTAGCCAAAATTGTGCCATCCTGTTTCCAACTGACAGATTGTATGACCTCGGGGTGTTCGTTATTAGCTATTGGGGGTAAATTAAAAATGAATTAGTTCATGCTAAATATTTCATTAAAACTCATAGGTTTATATTGTTTGAAAGAGGAACCACATTATTTCATAACAGAATGAAAGACCCATACGTTAAACGTTTAAATATTTTTGCAGTCATGGTTCATAAAATATCTGACAATTTCCGAATTCGTTATATCGGCTTCACTTTCTGTAGGGAGTATTTTATAGAATATTTTTATCATTAGTTCATTTAGTAAATGTTTGTTCTGACGCCTTTTAAAAAACCACTGAGCATGCAAGCCCACTATGCGCCTTAAAATATGCAACGTTTTTTTTTTTGTCACAAAGCTCCTAGGGCTTTAAGAGAATTCAGTTTAACAGATCGTTAGGTTGTTTAATTGTTCTATAAAATTCTTTTCCGGAAAGTTTCTTTAAAGGTGTTCTGAGACACAATCAAAGTTTGGTCTTTTTTCTTTTCCATCGATGTACTTCTCAAATCCGTTTTCATTACCAGGTATTTCAAGTTCAGTATTGATAGCAGATCTTTTAAATTTGCTCTTCGGTGCAGGATAAAATTTTGTCTGATTGTTTATGACGCGGAAACTACAAATTGTCAAACAAATTATGGGCCTGACATAGAACCGGCTGTAGTGGCAATGGGAAGACTTTAATCGCCGTTACCTGGACTCGTCCTGAATATTCCGAAGATCTTGGAAACAGGCTACAGAGACGGTGAAGTCATTCTATATCCTCTGCCAAATGAAAGATAGCCCTAATATATATTTGGGATCGAAAATATATTGAATTTAAGTTGAGGTAGAGCGTTTTTGAATGGGAAGGATTTTTGAAAAAAATTATTCTGAGAACGGGCTTTCGAGCAGGTAGCCAAGATAGGGTTATGCTCCACTCAGAGGAATATCGCCTTGTTTGTGAAATATCGCCTGATCTATCTTTAGCTAATTGTCGTTTTCTCGGCGGCATTTTTATAGATCGTTCGTATTCTAAGCAATACTGGTAATAATTTGTTAATTTTGAAATTTTCTACCATTTAAGAGTCACCAACTAAACGATTTTTTCTCCCAAGATCTTTACTGAAATATTAGGGCGAATACTTGTCTATGGCATATTAACCCTTCAGGGGTTAGGTCTTTCATCATGTATTGAACTAATTCCGCTTGCAGACAAAGATGCTGAAAATTTCGCATCTACACACCAAAAACAATTTCCTTAAAACAAGAAAAATTGGCATGATTTTTCGACACCGATTATTTGTTTTAAGACAATTTTTTAGTATGTACTTTAAAACACTTTCATTACTTACAAAAAATTTCCTTCTGCATTGTAATATCGAAGAGCGTAACACACCCCATAGCTGTCGAGTATAGTAACCCATCGGCTGTTGGATGAAAGCCAACAGTTTCAACACGTCGTTGCTTATGTGAGAAAACACATTCGGGATCAGTGAGTGATTGTTCGAGTCCTTTTTCGGGTATGTGCCAAATTTTAACGAGACAATCTTGCGATGCAGTTGCTAGGAGACCATCATGAAATGGTGAAAATTCTAAATCCGTCACAGTATCCGTGTGGCCATGTAGCAATGGCATTGTTTTGCTTTTGCGCCCACAATCGTCGAGTGGCAAAACGGCGACACTCGAACCGGTATGCTCCCAATTGAAGGCCATAAAGGCTGCCGAAGCGGCGATATTATTGCCAAAAGTCTGATACGAGCCCACACAAATGTCACGGATGCAAGCTTCCGGCTTGGGGACAATGGGTGCGGCATTTTTATATTTTGATGCTTTAAAGCGCCACGCCATGATGATAAGCAAAGAAGTTGATTCAGTCAATGGACGTTTATGTTATTTAGCTGGAAGTAAACAAGAAAGAGAAGTTTTAATAAGTTTTTATTATGAAGAGCAAAGTGAATAGCTGCACCAATAGAATGATGAGATTTAAATCAGACATAAATCTGTCGTGTTTGTTTTACATTTTGTTCCAACAAGCCTGCGTCCTAAGATGCTACGCTAACTCCCTTTACAGGCCTAGCACATACAGGGAGCCTTCGTCGTCTTCTGTTGTTACCCCCAGCCGCTTCCATACCTCTCAAGTTTAGAATCAACGCTGCAAGACAGGTAGAGTCAAAAGACACCGCACCGACGGCACAACCCTCCGCACGTAAGTAACTTTAACAGATGCTGTTGTTTGGACCATACACACCGTATTTTATTTAATAATTTTTTTAATGTGCATTTAATTACAAAAGCTGATAAAGGACTCAAATTATCTGACCTCGTATCACATTTCTTCTTTTGCTTAAGCCTTTACTCATAAGAGTATTTGACGATGTACAAAGTGTAATGAAGATAATTAAGAACTAAAGACAAGTTCCAGTATGATATACTTACATATACAAAGAAGTAAAAGCGTAAACTCCTCAGATTCGGAAAAGGCTCATTAAAACAATGTTGTATGCTAAAAACCAAACTACTTAAAATGTGTAGGTGTACTTAGCACACCGCACGCAACATCTGCCAAGTTGCATACAACAAGCGCTGAGTATTTTTTTTAGTTTCTTTGCTTACCCTCACAAAACGCACATGTTGTGGCCTTGCCTCTGGTATAAAGTAAAACACAACAAAACAAGAAAAACAAAAATTGCTGTTAAAAACAACTACAACAAAAAATGCATTACGCCTGATTTGGCCTGCGGGCTGAGTTGGAGACACGACCGTTACACGTAAACGTTAAAAAATGCGATATGAAAAAAATTATGTCTATTTATCGGTATTATTGTCCCGGTCTCATTGAATTGCCACTTCCTTATATTCACTGCTACACATTTTCCAAGAATACTTCAGTATTGTCAAGTGAAATTCAGAAAATGCGAAAGGACCATTTTTTGCTCAAAAAGGGGCAAAGTGTTTCAGAAAACAGCAAATGTATTTTAGAAAATCTCAAATAAACTTAAAAAGAAAAACAAAATTAAGATCAAAAGGCAAATTTATTTCAGAAAGGGGCAAATGACTTTCAGAATGGCTCAAATGTTTTTCAAAAAAGGGTAAATGTATTTGGGAAATGCTAAAATGTATTTCAGAAAATCTGAAATAAGATTCAGAAAAGGGCAAAAGGCAAATTTATTTCAGAAAAGGGTAAAAGTATTTCAGAAATGCTGAAATGCATATCAGAAAAGGATAAAAGTATTTCAGAAAATCTCAAAGAAAATTCAGAATAGGCAAAATTATTTCAAAAAGGGAAACTGATTTTAGAATAGCTAATAGCTAGTTTTTTAGAAGGAAAATTTCTTTCTTTCAGTAGGAAAATTTATTTCAGAAAAGAGCAAATATATGTAGAAAATCTCAAATAAAATTCAGAAAATAAAAAAGGGCAAAAGCAAATATAATTCAGAAAGGGGCAAATGGATTTTAGAATAGCTCAAATGCGTTTCAGAAAACTGTGAACGCATTTCTGAAAAGGGTAATTTAATCCAAGTAATTGAAAAAAAGGCCAAAAGCCATATTTATATCAGAAAGAGGCACTCAAAGAGTTTTCAAAAATGGGTAACTAAATCTAGTTCAGAAAAGTTAAAAAATGCAATAGTAGCTTTTTTCAACATTAAACTAAAAAAATATGGATTTTACTGAAAAGCAATTGAGATTTTCTTAAATATATTTCGCAATGTTGAAATCTACGACTGAGTTTTGAAATACACTCTATCCCAAAATGTGTTTCCCTATTTCAGAATTTGATTAAGGAACGCCCTCTATTAGCTTTCGATTCACCCTATCTCTACGGAAAATGCATTAAATATATAATAAAAAATATTGAATTGCACCTGTTTGCAAAAAAACCAGCGATATTTTTCCCCCTTTCGGTTTGTGTCAATCTTTCCGGTTTTCGGTCCATAAAACTAAGCAAAATTTTAAATTTTTTACCAATCCTATTTTATTTTTGTCGATATAGATTTTATCGATTTTTAAATCACAAACTTTTCACGATTTTATTGTACTTTTACCAATTTTCGACTATGATTGAATATTTGTCAATATTTATTAATCAATTTCACTTTTCGAGATTTTAATTCTAAATAAACGCTCTTTTTAGGTGGGCTAAATCATAATCAATCATTTATAAACTTTTCAAATTTTTAGCGATTTTAATTTTAATTCAAGTTAGCCCGCTAATTAAGTATTGAGTGATATCGATTGATGTGCACATTTATATCGATTTCATTGGTTTTTTGTGAATTGAAATTTTTTGATTCGACGTCAAAAATATTCTAAATAAATTTATGAAATTTGTTTCGAAAATGTTCGTTTCATTACCAATCTCTTTAGAAACTACAACCACAAAAATCCCCTTACGGCAGGCCATACCTCGAGTAAGGCGCATTCTACGTCAACAAAACAAATATGAAAACACAAACAACCAACGTCTCCAGCAAAACTATAATTGACCGTATAAAACTACCGGCTCTAGTTGTAGAGGGGGTTGTTCAATGCTTCCATTCGCTTTTTGGTCTTTGTAACTTATGGACAAGTGTGAATTATGCCACCACCATCGTTGGGCTGCAAATCTCAAGAGAGGGAGTATGTGAACTCTAGCAGCAGCACCTTCATCACCATAGTCCACACACTACATTTCCACCCAAGTGAGTCAAAGGGTACACAAAGTATACGCTGAGCACAGAAGTGCGCTACTTAAAGCGTTTCGACACTACCACCACAAACTTACACAAACTAACCCGATGCACGATAGCGCCGGCAATTCTGGCTACAAATAGCACCCAACTCACCACCGCTGCTACCAATGAATACCACTTCAAAGTTTTTTTTTTTTGGTTTGGTCGTTGTTGTTGTCGTCAAGGCAGAGAATGTATTATGACAGCAGGAAATCAAAAAAAGTAAGAACGTCACTGCTTGCGGGTTTCCTGAGCATTGTCATGTCACAATAATAGAAGTGATGGAAATCTTGATAACTGACTAATGGGATGGCACTCTAAGCAGGTCAAAAAAGTGCTGGAACCTTGTAAGACCCTGTGCGGGTAATCTTAAGACGTCCTAAAACACAGTATCCAGTATAGTGGGGAATGCTCTCAAAGAGGGCGTTCGTATCGAACGGGCAGGTCTAACCTGATGGGGTATGAGTTAATACAATATTCAGAACTTAGTAATAATGGAGCTACGTTGTTGTTGTTTTAGCAGTAATTCGCTCTGTCCAATCGGACCGTTCATTACAGAAATTACCAGCAATTTTTTTCTCGGAAGGCCTGAAAAGAGGCAGTTTACAAAATATTGGAACAGCGGGTATACATTTGGAGTTTGTTGGAACAGGAAATACGTCCAAAAACCAGACCCGAACGGGTTGGGGGCTTAGGATATACTCGTGGCAAGGCATGCCTGTCGTGAGAAACGACTAAAAGCCATAAATAGGGCTTAGTTTAGGACCGGCTGGCACATTGCCTTATACGTTGCCGAAGGCTTTTCTGTCTCTTTTCTCGGGTACTGCCAGAGAGTGGTTATTGCTTTGGTTGCGGATTTGTACTCGAGCTGCAAAAGTAAGACGGTTATCAAACGTCACACCCAAGATTTTAGGGTAGCGACAGTGGTATGGTAGGGGAGTAGACCGGTCTCGAATGTCTTGACTACTGGCGACCAAATGATTTCCCTTTGGTTACTTGATTTCGCAGACGTTAATAGCTGAAACACCCTTGCATTTCAATTTCGGATGCGACTGCTTTTCGGTTTATACGCCTGCTGATGACTCTTCAATTCGTTCTGTCCGCCAAAGGATGCAGTGGCATGAAGCCACTTCTAAGGTTACGATTAAAAGATATTGACACTTTCCAGCAATTCAATTTTAATGCTCATTCCAGCACATGAAAGCGAATTAAATACAAGGCAATTAGAAACAGAGTGAATACAAGTCCTGCTTCACATATAATTTCTCCCGACTGCAGGGAAATGGTATATAGCGCAGGCATAAAATAAAGTACAAGCACAATCCAGGGGGTCTCGTGCACATTTTGTGCTGTTGCTGCTATTGTGCGACTCGCCAGCATGCATTCGGTACAATATCGGTGATGCTTTGTTGCATACCACAACGGAAGTTTAAAAAAGAATACGACAGCACATAAAGGAATAAAAAATCGCACAAAAAAATGCATAAGCAAGAACAAATTTTACCGGCACAAAAAACAACCGAGGAGACAGCATTGACGCTACGATTGCAGCTACATAAATGACATACAATAAAGACAGCTGACAAGGCGGCATAAGCAACAGCGCAATCAGTAAAGGAACAGCAGCAGCAAAACAAAAATAAATAAAGCAAATACGTCAGTGAATGGAAAAAAAATTATTGTCAACTGTCTTCTACTCTATCGGTTGCACTAGTGCGCCTCACTCTGTTGCCGAATCCCGGTGTCGATAGGGCAGAGTTTCTTTTATCATTCTCATAACATGGCCTCGCCAACTAAGCCGTTAGGTTTTAATTCGATGCTCATATCTTCCTAAAAGATCGTACAGTTCATCGCTGAACACCGCCGAGGTCAGGGAATTAGAATATAACCGCGGTAAGTCCGGAATAATCCATAAAGGGTAATGACGTGCAGTACCGGAGCGTACCGAGCCGTGTCCGGCAAAGAGCTGTCAACATCGACAACATTCCCTAAAACCTTTCGCCAGCAATTTCCACCTCGTTTAATAGATTGTACCATAAGCGGTTTAGACCTGCTGCTCGATTTCATTTATTTATTCTCCATCATCAGGTCACAGAAATCGCACGATAGAGAGTTGGTTTGTATGCAGTCTTGTTTCGTGTCGAATGGCGAACAGAGATGCTTTCCAGTTATAGCTGTCGGTATTGCTCAAGTTATTTTCGGATTAGTGCTTGAACATGCAGGTACCCACACTTACTGGACTTATGGCTGGCAAAGGAATGTCACCCCAATAGCACTGCCCCAAAATATTCGCGGGAACCAAATGTAGGTATATAAGCACCTTTCCCGAAAGCTGCTCTCATCATAGTTGGGTGGTGAATAATGCGATCCTATCCACCAAACATTACTTCCCCACCAAGCAATCGATTCAAGTTTGCCACTTTCCACATGACAAATACATAGTTCCACTGTTGATTACACTATTGAGGCACTATTGCATTGGCATTCATGTTGGAATGATATTCAAGGTACTAGTACGTACTGCTACAGTCTGATCAACTACTGGTCGTCATTTGCCGCTGGCTCAAAACAACCAGCAAGGAAAAAATGCACCAAGCTTTAAGATAAACCAGCAGCCTGAAGTTAAATCAACAGTCTCGCCAAGTAATCGTTGCAGTACCACAACCGGCCATGCCACAATTATATTGGTATGTAAGTACTACTTCTATGTGCAAAAAATAAAATATCAGACAAAAATACGGTAATAACAATAAAATCAGAAAAAGGAAACAGATAAAAGTTGCTTGGCCGCTTGCGCATAGTTTGTTCATTTTCCTGCCAAGTAACTACTTGTCGGCTGACTTGATTTCGCTATGCATGTCGCAATTGTGCCGAGTATAAAGCCACTCAGTCATCTAGTGAGCCAGCCAGCCTACATGATCTCAGGCATTTTCCATGACGTCGCCATGGAACACAATTTGCACAATTTAGAGGAAAAGCTATGAAAAAAAAACCACAATTTTAAGTGGAAAGAGGTGCAAAAACGGATATATTCATGGGACATATGTATGAAAGAAAGCTAAAAGCAATATGTATGCTCACTTCAACATTCGCACGAAAACAGTAGGACACTGATTGAAGATATTAATGCAGTGAGTGTGTTGTATGTAGTTTGTATAGATTTTTTCATTTAGTATCCATAAGCAATGTTGTCTTTCTATTGTATACAATTTCCTCAAAGCGATAGATATGTCATTCACTTATGCGGCACCTGTGAGTTTGCTTACACCTGTGTAGCGGGTAGAAAGACAAACTATAAACTATGCAGAATATTGGAGTACTTTTTGCTAATAGCCCATTTATTTCTGACAACGAATACATACATATGTACGAGGTGTGTTCAAAAAGTATCGCGAAATTTGTGTTTTTTCAAAAATTATTTATTTATTCATGAATATCTATTTTGTCCCCTTCAAAGTAATCCCCATGAGATATTATACACTTGTGCCAACGGGTTTTCCAATCTTCGAAGCACTTCAAAAAATCGGTCCAAGGTAGCTTCTCCGTATGCCACAGTCAACATTCGGAATGCATCCGCGCACTTAATTTCGTTTTTCACACAAAATTTGATACAGGTTCTTTGATCCATTTTTTTGAATAGGTAAAAATCGAAGACAATCCAAAACACGTGCAAGCCAAGCAGCTGTCAACAATTAACTGAACATTCAAAATGGCCGAGCTTGTCGGCATAAGTGAGAGACATGAGTACCAACATAACGCCACACAAAATTCGAAATTCGAATATACGTAACCAGCGAAAATTCAAAATTCGCGATACGTTTTGAACACACCTCGTACATCCGTTTCAGCTTATCTATATACATTTTTGATTGCAATAAAACCGACATGATGCATGAAAAGAAAGCTTGCTCATGTTATCAAAAATGAGATAGGCGGCTATGAATATAGATATAGTCGTCGACGGCTTTGGAAGGAGTTGGCTGGAAAGTGACGAAGCAGGTGCTGGACGCTCTCTTGCTCTTCGCTGCGTCTGCAACTGCAACAGTAATCATAGGACGTTACCCCCATTCTAGCGCCGTGAGTGCCTATTAAACAGTGTCCCTTTAGAACCCTTTTCAAAGATAGTAAACCCGATTTTTGTAGTGTCAGAAGCGCTTCTGTACGCCCTTTATCATATGAAGGCCAAGTTAGCCTGGATGTCTCACACGACAAGATGGCTGACCATAGTCCATTTGCCTTCCTTATGGTGCTTATGTTCACACGAAGCCTGAATGTGGCCTACCGAGTCATTTCCCCGGGAGGATATGGTCGATGGTGACGCTCCTGGCCAGCTCTGCTCTGCAGTTGCCTTCAATACCCCTGTGTCCCGGTACCCATATAAGGCTGATACTGAAGTGCTGAGTCTCGTTAAGAGACTAAAGTCCTTTTTGAAACACAATAAATTTACCAACTGTCATCTTCTTTAAATTGCGGTTAACCGTCTAAACGATTTTGGCCGTCCCACACAGCGCGCCAGTCGTTTATTCTCTCTGCCAATTGGCGGCAATTGAATGGATCGCAAATCGGTCTTCACCCAACAACCAAATAAAATATAGTTTATTTCGGATAAGATTTCTATGGGATACATGTAATACATTACTGATTTGATTCCCTGAGATGAAATGTACGTTTTATTTGAAAGCTCTAACCCGCGATAAATATTTGCTTCTTTAATCGAAATTTGGAATTAGAAATTAAATTTGGTCTTAAAAATGGAAAGCAAATATTTAAGCATATGTTCCTGATGAAGATCCAGTGAACACAAATGAGGTCAGTTAATTTCTAGCAACCAGTTGACAAAAGCGATTAAGTATCTACACCTCCGCATATTTGATAGCAAGCAAAAATTCAATACACTTATACATATCGTCCCGCTACGTCTGAGCAGAAATCTGTTATTCGTGTCATAAACGGTGTGACAACAAAACAGAAACATCTACATTTTTATGCGCCATTTTACTATTTGCTTACATTTCTTTGAGCATATAAACAACAGTACATACATATGAATGCATGGCAAGTTTATCACGCTTTTTTTACTTTGTTTTGCATATCTTAAAAGCATTGACATTCCAAGTTTATTTGTGTAGTCATTTTTCTTTTATACGACCTTTGCGATCCTGATTCTGAACAATAAAAAGTGGTCAACAATACGTCCAACTAGCAAGTGACAACTACTTGCGTTGTCAATAGACGTAGCAAAAGTCACAAAAGAAATATTCCAGTTCTTAATGTCGACCTAGACCGTGTTTCTTTGGGTTAATTTAGCAACCTTTTTTCGTATATTGTTCTGACCGTAACGCGACTAGACTGTAGCCATTTGTATGTATCTCTATCTAGTAGAAGTGGGTTGATTGTACACTGAACGGGTGCTACTCTTCAAGGGCAAATGGATAAGTTTGGTGGATCAATCGAACTGTCTCTGCGGACCCAATAAAGTAGGCGACAAAAAGTGTATATGTCATATACAATACATGTTGGTATGTCTATAGGTTAAACAACAAAGCAGTATTAACAATACGTACTACTAAGCCATTGTTCATTAAATATATGTAAATACCTTTAATGGGCTGAGAAATTTAAATGCCTTTGAAAACTGATAACTGATAGGGAATATATATGCGAACATACTATATTAATACATTCATCCACATCCAATATGGTATATGCTTTATTGATGGTGTTCTTTTTACTGTCGAACACAATAATTTTGTTATCAGTGAATCAATGTTGAATATATCAGATGACTCATTATACTCGTATGTGTATAGCATTTATAATTTTAAAAAGTTAAATAAGTAAACAAGTGGCGGGAATATCATTTATACTCGATTATCATTCACAATGAAGCTTTTCATGCAATGAGACAACCAAATTCGACTACAGCTTGAATTTCGATTAATGTCAGTATCTGCTTCTTTTGTTCCCAGACCAACATGTTGTATCTAATTCATATTTTTCGGGATTTCAACCAAATACATTAGAGTTTGTGATTAGCAGAGCACCATGGCACCTTGAGCTGTTTGCATGTTTTATCGGAGCTTTCTGGATGTACGCCTTTATCTCATGAACCACAATCAATTGCGTAGCCAATTTAAATTTCCAGTAAAATAAGATAGAGCGGTTTGAAACACAATAAACTTCGCAAAGGTCAGCTGTAGATACATAAGTAAAATATATAAATAAATAATAATAATTAGAATTAGAGAGCATAAGCTAGGATTAATGGTGAAAAGACCATAGTCTCTTGGCTGTTTGTATGGTTATAACTAAGACTGTGACACTAATAATCGATTACATTGTTGCCCCTAAAGTGGATCAGCGTTTTTACATGGGTACGTTAAGTTATCACCAATTAAATTATATATTATATACACACAAATTGGACAACTTTCACTCCAGTCTAGATTAATAAGATTTATGTATTGGATAATCTCTGCTCTGAACCAGATAGACCAAATATTCCTGACATTATTTTAAATAGTTGTGACCCATAGTATATGTATGTCTACTAGTAGCGCAACTTACTCCGATTCTGCACACACACACAAACCACACAGGGTGAATTGTATGCAATAATAAAACAATGAAATTTAAATGCTGCAATATTGAACGTGAAGACTTAAAACACCCAAATTATTAAATATAAGCAGTTATAACACCTTATCAGTTCCTGCAGAATGTAAATTTCAGTTTAAATTGAAGTTTTTAGTTGTAGTTTTTAGTTTAAAGCAACTCTGAACGCGATTTCCTTCATTACACTCTCTCGGAGTAGATTCATCCACTGCCTTCCACTCCGATTCGCAAAAGAAGATGCCAAACTAGTACGGGTAAACAATGTTGTGACCTCAGCGGTAAAATGGACACAAGCCCCACTAGCTATCATACAAGGTATTATCACATTCGATCCCACCACCCCTAGTATAAACACAAACATTTTTGTAGTTATTCGGCGCCGACGCGCCCACTAAAAAAAGCCATCAGCCTTTAATTAAATATACTTGGTGGTATCGGCGACAATTTTTTTTGACCGTGCCCCTTGTTATTTTAACATTCATGGCCTCTTCCATTTGGCTATAATTTAGATATATATGTTTTTTAAAATGGAAGTACTTTCTATTAAAAAAAAATTATTCATTGAAACTAATTAAAAGTGAGTAATCGTATTTGCAATGTGTACACACAAAGTACCGTATGTTCATTCGGTCTTAATCTAGTGATGCCAGAATAATGTTCTTAATTCCTTATTCCGTTTTTAAAATTAACAAGTTGTACGTATATGCAGGCGCAAAAACTTTACCTGAACACTTTTTTAACTAAAAAGAACAAACCCATTGTCATAGTCAAAATTAAGTATAACTTAAATTGAGTTACACTTGATAAACTTTTAAATGGTCTGTCTTTCAAAAACATTTCAACTAGCTTAATTTTGACTATGAATAATTCCCAAAATTTACCTAGCAAATCTCTTTTAACAATTTGTATTGTTCTCATGTTGAACTACGTAATTGATTGGCAAAAAGAAAAAAAATTTATGGGATTTTATTACTGTAAAAAATGCAATTTTAACTTAAATGTCAAAGTTTATTTACAAATCAATTGAAATTAAATCAAATCGAAATAGACTGAAAAAGAAAAATCAATAAATTGTTTAAAGAGTATGTATTTTCATATATTTACCAGAAGTCTTTCGCAAAAACCAAATTTCCGACTAAACTGTCAGCTTCTGGCTCAGACAGAAACTTTTTTCTCTTCTTTTGCCACTGCCATTGATTACGACCCATACATACATCAACTCTGTAGCTCTATTCGAAAGACTGTTCCACTCGAAAGCAAAAATCGATTCTAATATACATCGATACTTTGTAGTTTGTTCGAATTTAGTTTAGAAGATACTCCAAAATAGTAAGCAACACTGTTTCACAAATGTCAAACGTAAAGAAAACTACAAAGAGAAAACGGCGGCAAAACAAAAAAAAATGTTTTGCTTTTGCGATTTCAGCTTCTCTTAAACAAAATCAAATTAACAATTTGATATAGCCATTGTTTACCCCTACTCGTTTGGCGATTCGGAGTGGAAGGTAGTGGATGAAGGTACTCCGGGAAAGTATAATGAAGGAAATCGCGTTCAGAGTTGTTTTAAAGTAAAAATTACAACTAAAAACTTAAATTTAAAGTGAAATTAACATTTTATATCAACTGATAAGATGTTATAACTACTTTTTATTCAATAACTTCGGAGTTTTGTGTCTCCACGTTCAATATTGCAGTATTTAAATTTCATTGTTTTATTATTGAATACAGCGTTTGGTTTGTGTGTTTGTGCAAATTCGGAGTAAGTTGCGCTACTAGTAGAGATATATATACAGGGTGTTTTTTTTTACAGGTTTGTTTTTCGAATAGAGATAAAACTGGCATTTTGTGGTCAAATCTGGCAACTCTAATGTCATTTATGTTCAGTTTGGTTTGCCATTTCATCATGAACAGGTTGAGAAAAGAACAACGCTTGCAAATCGTGCAAATTTATTTCGAAAATAATGGTTCAGTTCGCGAAGTTTACCGTGAGCTCCGTCCATTTTATGGTCGACATAATCGTCCATCAGAGCAATTAATTCGGTTAACCATGGATCGTTTTCGCACTACGTTTACTCTATGTGATAATACGCATCCGCAGAGACGTCGAACAGTGCGCACCGAAGAAACAATTGCCGCTGTAGAGCAAAGTGTTGAAGAGGACCCGAATGAATCGATTCGCCACCGTGCACAGCAATTGGAGCTTTGTCCATCAACTTTATGGAAGATTTTGCGCAAAGATCTTGGCTTGCGACCTTACAAGATCCAGCTTGTGCAAGAATTAAAGCCGCGAGACCATGCAATGCGTCGTGATTTTGGTGTATGGGCCGAAAATGAGATTGATTTCGATGCTGATTTTCATCGCAAAATTTTGTTCAGTGATGAGGCTCATTTTTGGTTGAATGGCTACGTCAACAAGCAAAATTGCCGCATTTGGAGTGAAGAGAATCCACATGAGACCCTTGAAACGCCATTACATCCACAAAAACTGACTGTTTGGTGTGCTCTATGGGCTGGTGGAGTCATTGGGCCATACTTCTTCCGCAATAATGCTGGAGAGGCAGCTACCGTTAATGGAGACCGGTATAGAGCCATGATAACCGACTATTTTGTTCCCGAATTGGATGGCATGAATGTGGATGAGTTGTGGTTCCAACAAGACGGCGCTACATGCCACACAGCGCACGTCACAATCGATTTATTGAAGGAAACATTCGATGAGCGCATAATTTCGCGGAATGGACCTGTCAATTGGCCACCAAGGTCGTGTGATTTGACACCATTGGATTATTTTCTTTGGGGATATGTGAAGTCGCTCGTCTACACCAACAAACCAGAAACGTTAGGGGAATTGGAAGCCAACATTCGTGGCGTTATTGCCGACATACGGCCCCATATGCTCGAAAAAGTGGTTGAAAATTGGACTTGTAGAATTGGCTTTATTCGAGCCAGCCGCGGCGGCCACATGCCCGAAATCATATTTAAACATTAATGGCATAAAATTATCCTTCCAATAAAGTCAAATTGATGGACCTTAAAACGATTTTCTTGTGTTTTATTTCAATTCGAAGTTCTATACCCCTAAAAAAACACCCTTTACAAATGGGTTATGCGGCGCTAAGGATGAATACGAAAATATGGTGAAGGATCGGGTGCAGTTTCGATTGGTTAGAGGTACTTCTGATGTATTCAATATCAATGACAAATGGTAAATATATTAATGCATTTGTAGGCTGACTATGCGTTTTATTTTATTTTAAATAATTCCTTCACAGTTTTGCACAAAAATTGTATGCGTAATAAGCAAGAAATTCAATTATACCAGAACTAAGTACTTGAAAGTCACAGCGGTTCCTCCAATCGCCAAGATCGCCTCTGCACTTAAACTATTGGGCAGCGGAGTATTGGCCAAGACCAATTCGCAGCTAAATCCGTTTTATCTTTCATAAAATTAACCATGCTTCCTTGTTTGGTTCTTTCTGAGATAAAAACGATTTATAATGTAAAAAACACTTTTTATAATGGTACGAAATTACATATTTGAAGATCTTCGTTTGCTAATTGAATTCACTACCCTCCGTCAATTTTCAAATTTCTTTTCGAAGAAGGGGTACCAAATTTTATACAATCAAAAGGGGATAATTTGAAGGGAACATAATGAAATCCGACCATCGAGTGAGTTCTACTCGAAAGTTTCTTAGGGAGTAGGAAATCCCTCGAAGGGGAACAGATGTTCTTTCTAGAAGAACTAGTTCTCAATTACTTATCAGTTCAAAGTAAATTTCGGTGGCTAGTGATATAGAAAATTTTCACAACGTCTGGCATCACGCTTTTAACTCTCATTCGCTGTCTTCTTGTGCGCTCTCGCTATTCCTTGTCTTTGCTTTTTTGCAAATTTGACTCCTTTGTTGTTGCTGCTGCTTATCTGGAGTTCGCGCAAACGTCGTTGCAGCTATGCTGCAGCCATATCCGATAAAAGTTTCCATTGGTAAGAGTACACACCCTTTTCCGTGCAGACGAAAACAAAGCAACGCTAAATAAATCCCCTACAGCCGGTATTAGACGCAAGGAAGCTGCTACCCAAAATCTATTCCATCAACTAAATGCATAAATACTTATAAGTGTAATCTACCTAACTACACACACAGGAACATATATGCTATGTATAAGCCATTCAAATAAATTAAAAGGATATTCACCGCTTTCGTGTTTGCTTCTTTAGTCGACTCGTTCCTTTGTTGTACGAAATGGAAATAAATACGCTTTAGTACAAATAGGTTCTTCACTTTCGTTATATTTTAGAACATAAGCAAAATATCTTAATACTTTCTGCGAAATTCTTCCTTTTTTCTCAAACTCAGCACAATCACTTCACAAATGGCAAATATGTTTTAACTTCTTCTCACTAACCAAATTGCAAAACACATATGGCGATGCACCGAAAGCCTTTATTTAACTAAATCTTTGGCAGATTCTCTACCTGCGTCAATAGAAATAGTGCAATCTACAGGAAAATGCCCTGAAAACTTTCAATTTATTCTGCGATACACCGATACCACTTTTTACTCTGCCGACTTTCTACGAGATACTAATTTGCTCGTTGCTTACCAATGTTGCAAGTGCGCTCTCTGTGTGTGAATTTTGAATGGCGTTGCCACTTATTTGAGTACTTTTTTCGTTACTCGCTACTTAAAAAGAGTGTTCCCGTCGCATGCAGAATATCTTAGGCACCTTAGGTCTAGCGAAAGTACAGCAGATTTTCAAAAATTGCCTGTTTGATTATTGTGGACTCAGCTGATACACAGGTTATATGTAGTGAGATATCAGAATTATCTTATGACTTCTTGAAGCCTTTGAAAAATATGATGGCAACATTACTGTACGTGTGAGGATGTGTACCGTTCGTATGCTGCTCTACATCAGACCTGAGTATCAGATGACTTGTCACTGACATAACAGATGTCTGGATGTGCTAGTGCGCATCAGGATTGTCCTTGTATACCGGCCCACCTCAAAAGAAGAGGGTAGAATACCCAAGGAGCTTTTGGGTGCTTGGCCAAACCTGAACAACTTGTTTACCGGTTCGGGTATGGTGTTAATGTGCTTACCTACCACACCCAAGGCCCCCCGGCCACGTCAGCAAGTTTGTTTCAATATGAGACTTACGTTATCCAGGAAAGATTAAAGGAATTGTTATGTGTGGAAATCATCGGTAGTAGGATCAAAGAGGATACATATATTCATTCCCACAACAGCCGGTTCTATCGCACCGGAATGACCCGGGTTTTTTCACCCGGCCAAGGGCTGTTATTTCAGTGTAACCCTGTCCAATCTGGGGCAGGGCGAAGCACTGTTAACAACAACAACAACAACAACAGGATACATATATTATTAATCTATCCTCTTTGGTAGAATTGTGGTTTTCGCTGGCGACTCTCGGGTCACCAACGATAACATCGTGTCTGGTCAAAGAGGATAGATTAATAATATATGTATCCTGTTTGCCCTGACAAGCCGACATATCGTTTATCTTGAATGGATGCCGGGGCAAAATGAAATAAACGGAAGCGACCTTGACGTGGTTTAAAAACGGAAGAAGGTCCCTGTATCATTAAGACTTATTAGGGGTGTCTCTCTCAGCACGGGCTTAGCGATACCAATAGGATGGGAGTGGGTCATGATATCCCCTCCGGGGCGTAAAAAATTTTGGATCCCCTGCTTAATACTCAAGAATATTAAGCCTCGGGCTTCTCAGATTTGATTCATTACAATACCTTTCATGGGTTCATTTACGAGTTGGGGTCAGAGGGGACTCACCACATCAACCAACCAATTGTAGACAATCCTTAGATGTGCCCTCTCTGATGAAATTAATTTACAAATTAATCTTACTTGCCCAGTCTAAGCCCAGACATGCCGATGTTCCCCTGAGAAGATCAGCCACCAAGGGACATAAGGAAGCATCTCAGTAATCACTATGATGACATCCGATTCGGAAGATACCTTTCATTAGATTTCGGCTTGTGAACCCCCGTTCTTAACATCCAACCAATAGCTGAAGAGGAGAGTGCCCTCCCTAGTCAGACTAGGGTCATTTTGGCCCAACTTGAATCTGGATACTGTAACAGGTAAAACTTTTACTTTTACAGCCTCAAGCTTGGATATGTTACTTCTGTAGACTCAAACCAACCATATCGAATACATGGTTGGGGATATACGCGGATATACGACACCAAAAACCTCTTTAACTGTTCAATAGCAGCTACTCTTCTAACACCAATTTCAATTTGGTCTAAACTGGACTTCCGTTAAAAGAGATTGATAACAAGTTGTTCTTTAGCACCTCGCGGGTGAAAACAATTCGCTTGATATACTGAAACAACATTTTTCGAAGGAAAATATTTGTGTACATTTATTTTTGTAAAGTAATTTCATAAATATTTTTTTTTTTGTAATTCATTTTTAATTATTTCATAATTTTACTTTTAAATATTAATTAAAATAAAATTAATTCATACTTAATATATAAAGTATATTTATATATGTATATTTTTAATTACAAACATTAATGTGGGTCACTGTAGTGTTATTTTAATTTTAGTTTATTTTCATATATGTATGTATGTATTCTTATACATATAACATATTAATGTATGTTTGTTTTATATGTATTTTATAATATATACTTATTTACTTTATCATTTTACTGTTACATAAACATACATATATTTTTAGGTGTATATGTATATAGTAGTTAAAAAAATTGCACTACATTTTAAATATGTATCTATGACCGAAAATTATAAAACATATTTCTTATCAGCCAAACGAAAATATAAAGACAGTATTATATATTTGAAAATTGCATTTTTCATTTATAATTTTTTTTTAATTGTTCCATATACTAATAAATTTTAAATTAACACACATGCATCGAAATGAAAACCCAAAATTAGTCTACACAACCAGTATGAAGTACCTTTTGCAAAGCAATGCCAAAAAGTGCTGGGTAATGCGGCGAACTTTCATGCATATCAGCGCAATGAGTTAACGCATTATTCAAGTATAAGCTATCAATAGTTTCGTGTTGAAGAAACAATGTTTTAAGTAATTTAGTACTAAATTATGAAGAAATAAAAGAGACAACCGCTGAGTTGTCTTACAAAAATACTTCATATTTGGCTGTGTACGATGTACTTTTTTGTTTTTGATACGGTCTAATATATGTACATATTTACTTAGTTACGCACAATAAATTACAAGTAGTTGTTGTAGAATTCAATTTAAAAAATAGTAAAGTATTTATGTTTGTATAGGTATGTAAAATATATACTTTATATTAGGCACATAAGCGTTTTCTTACCGAAAAAAAATTTTTTTTTTCAAAAATGAAAACAAACAAAAAGGCAATCGGAATAGCTTTAATGTACCTTTTTTCTTGCTCGACTTAGCTTAAAATGCTAATAATATGTATATGGGTCATTCCATGAAAAATCTTCTATAAGTTGGAATCGACTTGTTTGGATTTGCGTGCACCTTTCAAACCGTTTTTTGTTTTATAACAAAGTTAAAGTTAGTTTAAAAAATAACTTAGATATTTGTTTAAATTTAAAAAGTATGTAAAATTCTATATTTCAGCGTTTTTTCTTGATTGTTCGTGCAACTATGAAAGGGCCTTAGAATTTCAAACTTTTTTTGAAAAATTTTTGAACTTTTTTTGAAAAATTTTTAAATTTTTTGTGTATGCATTTCTTTGTATAGTACATACATATCGAGCCCTAACCGCAATTTTGGCGTAACCAACAAATTTCTGAAAATCGTTATTTTGACAGATATCGATAATCCTGTATATTTTAAACCATTTCACAAAATATTACAACTCTAATATGTACCACAAAAATAAAGCAAAGGCAATTATGACGTAAGCAACATTTTGCTTCAAATTTTTGTATAATTTTAAACTGAAAAAACTCCTTCTGTAAAACTTTAGGGCACGATATGTCAGAAAGTTTTCGAGATTTAAAAAATATTTTGTTTGAAGAAAGATTTAATGAAATCCATTTCGAAACTGCTCATATTAAAAATTAAGAAAGATTTTGATGTTTGCTAAATGTATAGCTTGGTCTTCTATTGTTATTTCTCCTTCCCAAAACTTTATTTCATAATAGAAGAATAGTTAATTTAACAGTTAACTGAATGATTTACGTCAATTAAACCAGGTAAGCGTTGACCGGAAATTGTGAAAATCCCTAAGCTCGTGTAGTCAATTTGACATAGAATAACCCATAAACGTAAATATAACACATTCGACGGCATAGATACATTATCACATACCATTCGCTGAGTGAAATATTACTGAATTTGACTGACTGTTCGAAAACGTCCAATCTCAGCAACCTTTGAAAACGCCCGACCTCAGAATTGATTTGAAGAACGATCTATCTCAGATTTTTTTTTTGTTTTTGAAGAAACGTGCTACTTTAACGAAAACATTTTCAACTGTGGCAGGGCGTTCTTCAACTAAAATCTGAGATAGGTAGTTTTCGCCGCCACCTTCTAAGCCCACTAGAAGGTATGTATGCGTGTCATAAAGGCGGCTAAAAAAGAGCATACAACTTAAAGTAAATTTAGCTTTACAAATATTTATTTCAGAGAAAGTTTAAAAATAGTTATATACAAAATGCATTTTCTTTATTAGTGTATTGTTTTTGTTAATAGGTTTTTTTTTGTTTAAATTTTTCCTAAGTCAAAAGTTATTTTCTTTTACTAATTTAATAAACAAAAGCTCCCTCTTAAAATACCATCAAAGTAAAAATGTGGTTAATTCCATATTGAAATCGACCAATGGTTTAAAATGACCGATTTCCATGTTTCAAAAATGCTGTATTACAGAATTCAGAAAAGCCTATCAACTGAAAATATACTGATATTACGTGGAGTTAAGCTGAGTTTGGAATACCTTTTCAAAGTTTTTATTTTTGGCATTTTTGAAATGAAGTATTAGCGAAAATTGTTGCAAAGGTACAACGCTCAGCATTAGACAATTTGGCATGGAATACCACATGTACTGTTGTCAACTGTTAGCACTCAACTATAATGTAATGCAATTTCAAAACTCCAAAGTTCAAATACCATAGTAAAGCCATAACAAATTTGCACAATACAATTTAGCACAATTTTAACGCAGTTTACATATTTATGTATGTATGTATGTAATAATATATATCCTAAGACAGTCTTATTTGTGTTTATTTAGCTTATAGTGCGTGCGTAAGTGCTGGTTAGAAACGGGTGAAGGTGTAGACTAGTGTAAAAATTGGTTAATAATAAAATTCAAAGTTTCTCTGTGAGCCAAACTATCAATGCAGAGTGCTTTTTGTGTTCTGAAAAGTCAAAAAAAAAAAATTTTATTGGAAATCCTTTTCCTAGCACTATTATTTTTTGACTTCTCTTCCCTTATCACTTAATTCGACAATCATCTACCAATAAAACTCATTGATCCTGATCAATTCTTTTAACATTCCTACAACTGCTGGTTCTATCATAGGAATGACTCGGGTTTTACCCAACAAATGGTAGTTATTTCGATGTAACCCTGTTTAACTCGCGATCGGCCTTTCAAAGCGACATTTTTCAAGGTATATTAAGTTAATTTGCTCCCTTATTGCACAAATTTTTGAAAACGATCGCTGTCGAAGAAAGTATGTTCGGACTGAACATAAAATCGGAAAATACCGGTCGTTACCGTTAGAAATTGTTAAATTTTTTACATATAAAAATGGTCGTAAGGTGAAAGCCAGATTTTGGTAAAATTCTTTGCAATCAAAACTCATGCTATAAAATTTTGTTTGGTGTATTGGAGGTTTAGTGTTTCAAAAAACCATGGACAACTCTGCATTCAAAGCTTGGATAGAGCGCGGATCGGATTTCTAATTACAATTTCAATAAACTTCAAAATAATATATGTATATATTTTCTTTAACTTCTAAAGTTCGTTTTTCTGTGTTCGCTAAGCGGTTACATTTTACATACATTTTTTATATACATACATCCTTTTTGACGGTTGACATATAATCGTTGATTCGTTTTTTTTTACTTTACAAGAATTTAAATGTAAATATATAGTTTAATTGCTTATTAGCTGAAGCACCGTTTTGTTTGTTTGTTTTTATTTTTATAAAGATTGGTTCTGACCAAGTTAGAGATAGCTAAATTATTGTTTCACATAACAGTGATTACACAAAAGGTCGCAAACAACATAAAAGGAAATATGTAAACATACAGACATAAAAACTAATTTCGTTGTGCTTGTGTCGGTGCATTTTAGTTTAGTTTATTTTTTTACATAAATCATATGGTAATGGAAATTTTTAATAAATTTTTTTTCTTTCAAATACATTTTTTTGTTTTTATTAAATGTTTCTACTTTACTAGAGTGCAACTTTTCTTAAGCTTTTTTTTCTTTTCTTTGGATTATTATATTTGGGTGCATTCCATGAGTGCATGATGTCGTTTAACTCTATGTATGTGTGTGTGTAGTGATTGCAATAGCAAATTTGTTTGTATCATATTTAATTGTGCATTTAAATATATATTCAATTTTACTATTCAATGACATATACATACATATTTATATACGCAGGCTTTTATCACACATTCACTTTCAAAGCCTTGCCTAACTGATACATGCCATAGGCACAATAGCTTCATCTACACTTGAGTGGGTTGAAAATTTATTTCGTTTTTTTTTTTGCTATAAAAAGGAAAAAAATGTTAACCTGTTTAATGTTTAAAGAAATAATTGATCAAAGTAGTAGCTCCAACGAAAAAAATTTAAAAAAGTTAAATGCACTTTCTTTTTTTTGCTAGAATAAACTCCACAATTTTAAATGTTTTTGCCTACAATTTTTGACCAAAGAAGGCTTTCCCGTTGAAGCTATTATTTATTTATTTAAAATTCAAATGGATCATCTAAAAATGTTATGTATAAACAATTCTTTTAAATTCTTTTTTATAAATTACAAACTCTACACTTTGCCAAGAAAAAAAAAATAGCCCATTCTAATGTACAAGAACTGTTCCATTGTGCTTTTAGTTAAAAACATTTTGTGCCGTTGAGTGACGACTTTCTGCTTTTCTTTTTATTTTTTCTGTTTCTTTGGCCACATTGAGTATTTCTTCATCAGGATATGCGTTTTTTTCTTTGTTGTATAACTCTTGCTTTTGGACACATTTTATGCTTGTACTGGCCGTCGACCACGCGGTTTTATGCTCTCTGATATTTGCCACATTTCTTCCTCACCCAATTCATATTCAAAATTATCAAAGAAGCGTATAATGCGCTCATTACGACGGAAGTTGTATTCACTGTGAATAGAAATTGTATAAGAAATAGTTTTATAAGATTATAAAGGGGAGTTAGTTTTGAAAACATCTTCATTCCCAAATTTCAGCAGTCGTCTTATTGAACAACGATCTAGCTCAGAAATTGTTTCAGAAATGATATATCTCCAAATTAAAAAATTCTGAGATTTTAGAAAGTTTTCGAAAAGAAGATAAAATTATACTCGCTGACAAACTTTTTTATAACGCATCTAAGGAATTTTCAAAGATGCAAATATATAAGTAAATTCTCTTTCCAAACTTGCCATAGACGAGCTATTTCAAACTTTGTTTTGAAAACGCCCTAAATTAAATTAAGTTTTTTTTTTTAAATATTTGTAATAATCATCTAGTATTAACAAACCATTTTTTGAAACGTTTCATATTCTCTATCAGATTGTATTGTTGCCAACGTTTCGAAAAATTGACAACACCTTCTTTTAAGTAGTCTGGATTGCCGACGTGCACAAATGTTAAATCCTGCAGCACAAGCCCGCTGAAATATACGAACATAAATGTGTCAACAAAAATTTTTTTTGAATCTTAGTAAGCTTCTATAACTGAAGATTATAAGCGAACAACCTAACTAATGAAAACAATGTTAACAGGCTCTCTCAGTATATCTGAAAACTTACATATACGGTATGCATGGTGGATTTGTTGCAGCCAGTGTTGTACGATATGCACGAAAGCTTGAACTTGAATCAATTAGCATGCAATATTCTTTTATATCTTGAGTAATAGTTTTATGCCATTCCAATCTAAAACGGAAAAAGAAACGAGAAAGTTAAAAAAGAGGACTAAAAATGCGACTCTTATTAACAGTCATAAGATATCTGGGTAAAATTTGAGCTACGCTTAAAACATTCACTTTTAAAGTTACTTCTTCCTTCGGTTGTTTTATAACATGAACTACAATTGAATTTTTTTTAAAGCTTAAACTTTCATCTATACAAAATTGTTTGCTCATACTATAGACTTTGATGCTTACTATTTCGCTCATATGAACACTTATTTAAATTGATAAAAAATAGTTACAAGAAAATCTTTAGCTTTTAAAAATGAAAAGCTTTCAAAATGGGTGCAAACGTGAATGGAAGACCTTATGAAAATGATTTGCCTTTTCTCTTCATCCCGGTAAACTTACCTTCGTATAGGCGCCGAATCGAGCGCGGACAACAATGCCAAATATGAGTTATAATTATTCATTTTTCTTAAATGTTTCATAATTTTGATAAATTTAATAACATGTTTTTCACGTTCTTTGGCATCGCTTAACGTGAGAATTTTTGAACGTGCCCAAAATGACATATTATTAAAATGTTCAGTAAATTTATTCAAATTGGGCGACTTCTCTTCACTTTGTTCTTTGGCAAACAACAATACTTCGGGTATTTCAATTTTTTGAAATAGATTCGCATCTAATAAAGTCATTTGTTCGGCAATTTCTACCGATTTGAGATCGAGTAGACTGGGTTGATTGGTGACAGTGATATGCATATCGATTTTCGGTGGTGGCAAACGTTGTTCACGGAACAATGTGACCTGCGTGAAAGAAAGGTTATTAGCTACTTTGTACTTGCAGTGATCATATGAGACAAGATTTTACCTTTTCAACAAATATGCTACGCAATGTTTTTGCCAAATATAGTTGTCCAGCGCATACGAGCTGATAATTAAATTCTACTATTAGTGATAGCAGTTGATCTGTTAGATCCATGGACCTGAAAATATGAAAATATTTGATTTGTAAAATATTTTTTATTTTTTTATTCAAGTTTCATAAAACAAAACTTACGTTAAGCCATCCACCACTCTCATTAAGAGCGAGAAGGTTTCACGCGCCACTCTTTGCTTCTGCTCATTTTGACAACAAAAGAATATCGTATATCGATGCGTTAGCTTTTCAATCACATCAATCGGCTGTATGAAAGTGCGAAATGTCGTGATGAAGGCATCAATAAATGCTGAAAATAGATGTTGAATATTTTTTAAATAAATACTTAGAACACAATGTAAAAACATATTACAAATCACGATGAAGGCTTAGTAAAACAACCAAATCCTTCTCTCATTATCAGATCAAATTTTGAATACATATAAGCAAGGGTTAAAATGTATAAGGCGTTGTAAAATTTCACAAGCACCAGTTTTCAGAATACTTCAACACTTAGATTTCTAATTAAAAAGCAACTTTCTAGGTCTATATTTAAAAAAAAAATTTGTGATGTCGGTAGAGGAATAAAATGTTCTAGAGAATTTTCCTCTGGAAATTTTATTAGGGTTTTTTCAGCAAACATTTTTATATAAAGAATATGAAGACCGGTTTTATAGTTTGTTGTTGTTGTAACTACGGTTGTTGTTTTTATATATATTCATAGACCCAGCGACTTATAGGTATATTGGACGGTCTGCTCTTTACAATAAATAGTGTAAGCCGAGCGCGTTGGCAAACAAGGAAGGTATTTGGCTTCATGGAGTTGATGTGCTTCCAGTGAGTCGAAGATCTTATGTGCCCTTCTCGTAAATTGGATCACAATCGAGAGTGAATGCACTGAAGTCTCGTCTGTAATATCCTGTAAGAACTTTGTTGCGATTCTAAGATTACTATTGGAGAGATTTCTTAAGGCTTTGTATCGTTTTGTCTTGTAGTCGTACTAAGGCGCAACTCTTTAATCTCAGTGGCTTTTGGAACACAAACCTTTTAAGTTAGAACGCTTAGCAAAATAATGCCTTTTCTGATAAAAATGCACTAACTAAGGACTAAAACTCACCATTATCATTTTGTACACGACTCGCATGTACAATTAACGCATCCACATAGCCGCCTTTTACTTCAGGACCATCTTCATCTTTTCTTTTCAGCACCAAATATTTAGTAACATCGATTTCTTCTAGCATTTTTGGCAATTCTTCCTGCGATACTGTTTGTAATTCACCACACTATAATCAAAAACAAATACAACAATTAATTACCAATTAGTACACAATCCAATGAAAATCATCATTATCACCTTATCATCGCCAAAGTTACTATGTTCTAGTAATTGAACTTCGCCTGCACTCTCTGATCTACCCCTAGGCGGCGTACCCTCATGTGTGTCTGCACGCCGTAGCGGTGAATAACGACGATTCATATGACTATTATTGCTTGTACTATTATGCTCACTGGGTAGTTGATGTGAATGACGTAGTGACGCTTGCTCTTCTTCGGTAAGATCGCTAAGCTCTTCACAAACGGTCGACATCATTTCATTGCCTTGTGTAGCAGAGAGCACACGCCCTGGACGTCCATTTTCCGCATCGGTAGCAGAACTCAAATGCGTTGGTTTTGGACTAGGTGGTGGTGTTGTAATAATTGTAGGTGGGGTTGCGCTTGATTTTCGTTGTTGTTTGTAATTCTTTGGTGGTAGAGCTGGCGGTATTTCCTGCTCTGACGGTGGGGGCGATAAGTCCTTTGGTAGTGGCACAATGCTATAGGGTTGGAAAAAAAATTAAATATAAATAAAAATAAATATTTCGAATGCGGCATTTACTTACTTCATAGTTTGGCTATGTGTGATGTTCCCCGTTAAATCGTACATATGCATTGTATGACGTCCAAGTGGCCGATTTGGACCTTGACAAAGTTCCATATATGCCCATACTATGCGGAGAGCAGAGAAAATAGTTAAATATGTAATGTAAACGTCAGAGATATTGATGAAAAGAATCGAAAGCAGTAATAAGAAAGTAACAGTAAACACGTCTAGAACGTGTATGTATCAAGCAGGAGACAAAAACAAATGGGTGAATGGGGAATATTTTAAAGAACATATTAGGAATAAGGTAGGCCAATGCAGACAAATGAGGAATCGATGAGAGCTCTTGATAGCTAGAACCGCCTTTGAATAAATGTTGTTAATCTCATTGCTACAGATATTTAGATGCGGTTTGAAAAACCAATAAGAATAATTCGAACTTTTTTCAAAAATTTTAGAAAATATTTCTGAAATTCTTTTCATAGAGCAGATTTTTTAAAGCCACGTCAGACGTTGTCCTGCCCAACAAATTTTACTACTTTTGCTATTCCTTTGCCTCGAATCTTTTCTCTATAATTCTTTTTATCCTGCTTTCTTTGCTTTTTCTTCCAGCTCTAGAAATTCATTCTCTATGCTTGCAGTAAATCAAAGCTTCGCTTGTTCTACAAAGAACTTATGTATTGAATTGTCATAAGAATGAACCGTATTAAATTTCCAGCCTCAAAAAATTAAAAATATTTTTTTTTCAAATATTTATGAGGTTTAAAAAGAAATAATAATTATTTGAAATTTTTCAGAAATGAGATTTTAGTGAAAATAGATTTTACTTTTCTTTTCGATTATATTTTACATACATAGAAGTTTCAAATCTACATCAGACATCAGTTAAAATTAGTGTAGATATACTATTTTGTTAGAGAATGCTAATTTCAAAAATTTAAATATTTTTTTTAATTACTTTTTTAATCGCTCGCTAACCTAAATGTTTGCTGGGTGAAGATAGAAAATAAGCAAGAGAGGAATAGATATATAGCGCGATCGTACAAGAGAAGTTATGAAAAAGAAAAAGGGGAAAGCATAGCAAGAGATTAAAATCACTTTTTACTGAAAATTTTTTTTTTTAGCTTTTCCCAGTTTTGAAAGCCCATTACTTTATGTGTGGCTGCGAAGAGTGTGAAAATCAGGACGGCATATGATCGTAAGCGTAAATATAGCAAAGTGTAACTATTTTGAACTTGAAATCAAAAAAATGTATGAATCAAAGCAAAAACGGCACATTTTCAGACATTCACTAATGTGATGAAATTGAAATTATTGAACAACAACAATGATAAATGAGTATATACAATTTTTGAAGCGTTAACAAAAACTAACAAAATTTGTAACTAGCAAACTGCTGCTAGGTATTAAAGAGTCTAAAAACAACAATAAAAAGGCATTTGTGTTTTGGTATTGTAAAAGTTTGGCAGAGGAGACTGGCGGACTTACCCGAGAAGGCCACACTTTGAAACACTAAATCATTAGAACAATTCATTAAGGTTAGAGATTTGCGCAAGACAATATTACATTTATTATTATTTATATTGTTTGTATTTATATTATGTAAATGTCTATTGAATTTTGATGCCGAAAATGTGGTTGTCACTGTTGGTACTGTTGTTGTTTCGTTGGATTTTACAATTTTGTCAGTTGCATTTGTAATTTGTGTATGCATTTTTTGGCTAATACTAAGCAAGTCAGTGGAGATGTTGTTATTGTTTCTGTATTTTTTTTAAACCCAATTTATGTTATAAAAGGATAACGAATTGAAAAAACAAAATTTAAACAAAAACATTTTTAAATATATAAAAATAACAAAAAATGGAAATAAAGCTTTTTTTATTAAAATTGAGAAAACAAAAAACCAAAGAAAAAATAAACAAACAAATAAATAAATTTTATAAAGTTTCAAAAATATTTTAGAAGTGTGAATGTTAAAAAATTCAATTTATGAAAGAAAACATATGAACGTAAAGGAAATAAAACTAAAACAAAAGAAAAATTTAAAAAGGTAATATAACAGAATTAAATAAATAAAAGAAAACAAGAAAATGAAAAAGATAAATTTTAAGTATCAAACAAATTTGAAAATCTTATCAAGTAAAAAATATAAAAAATGAAAAAAAAGACAAGAATTCAAAAAAACAATTTTTGATGATACAAAACAAGCAACATAGAATATTTCAAAATTTTAAAAATGGTGCAAAAATATTTGCGGATTTTAATGTACAAAAATGAAATTAAAAACAATATATAAATAATAAAAATAAAGGAAACAGAACAAAATTAAAAAAAAAATTAGATATTCAAACATAAATAAAACGTTAAAAAACGAAAACAAAAAGTTACAAAAACCAAACAAAATTACAAAAAAACATAAAATTACAAAATAAAAAATTATTAACATAAAATTTTAACATTAAAAAAATGTATTGGTACATACATACAACAAAAAATATTTTAAGAAAGTTGCACGGATATTTTTAATTATTAAATTTAAAAAATGAAATTGCAAAAATATTTTTGAATTTTAATGTAAAAAATTTTTAAATTACAAAATGAAATGAAATGAAAAAATGAAAAAAAAATGTAAGAAATATAAAATTGAATGGTTAATAAAACAGAATTTAGGGACATTTAAAAAAACCAAATTAATTTAAAAATTTAATACAAATTAAAGTTATAACAAAAAAAAAGATAAAATAGAAAACGAAAGCACAAGAATTGAAAAACAATAAAATTTGAAATACATATTTGAATGTAAAATAAAAATTTTCAAGTTTTTTTTAAATTTTGAATGATTAAAATGAGAATAAAAGAATTTAAAAAAAATTAATTAGCACATATTAAAAATCAACAAAAAAAAAATGTTAAAAAATATATAAATAAAAATATAAAAAAAAAATTAAAAATATTTAATAATATTTTAATGTTAAAAAATCAAATCAAAAAATGAATTTACAAGATTCCGTACAATTCGTACATTTTAAAAAGTTAATAAAATAGAATTTAAGGACATTAAAAAAATAAGAAGTTAAAAGATATTAAATCGCAAATTAAAATATGCAAAAAAATTAATACATACACACACATATCGAAATAGGAAACATTGGAAAAATTAAAAAAAAAAATTTTTAAATATAAAATGATTTTTTTGTGGACATTATTATTAATTGTACAGTCGAAAAAGTATAAAAAATATAAGAGCATAAAAATACACATGCAAACGGAAATACAACAGTAAAAATAAAAATATAAAATAAAAATTAATTAAGCATTTTAATTTATTTTTTGTTTTTGTCATTTAATAAAAATTTGTTTATTACAGTACATTCCAAATAATATTTGTTCGTTTATTCCGTGTTTAAAATTTTACATGTACATACATATGTATGCACATTTATTTGTTCGTTTGCGGGTAAGATGAAAAAATAAATATATTTGTTGCGAAATTGAAAGTGAATGGTCGCGCCGACGACCAGCCACAAAATCAGGAAATCAGTGTAAATCCAAGGTGATGACAACATAGACATGTTATTTTTGTTGTTTTGTTTTTATAGTTTATTGTTTATTTGTGCGTGGGCGTGTGCAGAGAGGTTTTTTCATACATATATACATATTTGTGTGTATGTGGGTGTGCGTTTGTTTATAGTTTTTTATTTTCACAAAAAAAGGTACACAAACCAACAAATTGCACAAAACCATACAAAAAAAAAAAATACCGAACGCAATATACACAAATAGTTTGTAAACATGTATTACGTTATAAAAATAGAAAACCCAAGTGAAAAAAAGAAAAAAGAAAAGAAAAAGAAAAAATATAAATTAATTGTGTATGCAGTGTGATTGAACTTACTGTGCTTTTTCTTGATGGGTAACGGTGGTGGTTGTTCTGTCGCATCATTTACGCTCACACTGCTGCCCCCCACTTCTACACCAATGCCGCCCATAGTCGTACAACTGCTTACGAAACCACCGCCCAAACGTCGTGAATCGATGAGACTTTGATGTTTTGTTTGTTGCCACTGTGACACGTGATGTTGATATTGATGATGATGATGATTATTATTAAGTAGCTGGTGTTGCAGTAAATGCTGATTATGTTGGCTATAACTGTTATAATTGTAATTATGATGTGGACGAAGTTCGGCTAATTCACTGTAATGGAAACAAAAAATGATTGCCATATTAGATAACTAACGAAATTGTAGAATTATTCACGGGTCTGGAACGAGTTTATGACTACATTCTATATATTTGAATCGTTGTCGATACCTTTCCTGATCGTGATAAGAAGAGACTTACTCCTGCGGGTTAGGAGTTAGAATATGCCCGAGGTATTACTGTTGTAAAAGGCGACTAAAATGCACTAGGTAATGACGTGCAACTTGATGGTTGATCTAGGGATATGACGCCTCTCACCCCCACCCCACATGATCTAAAAGGTCGCACTGGTCATATCAAGTCGTTCTAGCGACAGTCGGGCTAGTCCCGTCTCCATATCCGGCAAAGGATTGCAACATCGGCTACACTCCCCAGGACATTCGGGGAGTATTTTTGACGCTTCTTAAACACAGGGCTGTTAAATAATGATTACTAATCCTAATGATTACCGGTTTGATTAATTATTTTCTTGAGAATCCATTTAATGATTGATTACCAATTACTTTTAAAAAAAATTATGATTTTTACGATTATTAAAAAAAATCAAAAAAAGTTGTTTTGATTACTTTTAATTATTTTTGATTTTTTCTTAATTATTTTAGATTTTTTTTATTATTTTTGTTTTTTTTCAGCACATAAATATCCACATCAACAAATAAAAATAATCAAAACAACTTTTGATTTTTTTTCTAATCGTAATCAATTAATAATTGCTTTTCTTGAAAAACACTTAAAATAATGATTACCAATTAAAAAAGCCGTCTATTTAATTGATTACTAATTAATAATCAAATTCAACATGTCTGCTTAAACAAACAAACACAGCAAGAGAATATGAGTGTGAGTGGAACAGAGGGAAAATAAATGAGAAACAAAAGTAAGATAGAGAAGATAGAATGGAGATATAGAAGAAAAATGAATTGGAGAATGAAGGAGCCAGGTAAGAGGAAGATATTGAGATAGAGGTGGAAAGGAGAGAGAGAAAAAGGGTAGAAAAGAAAAACGTGAGATATAGGAGTGATAAAAAAATAAAAGGAGGAGAGATAAAAAAGGGGAGAAAGTGATAGAATATAGAGAGAGACAATGGAGAGAAAAAAAGAAGAGACAGGAAATAAACCGAAAGGAGGCTGAGAGAAGCGAAACGAGATAGGGTATTGAAGTATTGGAATGACCCTAATTTACATCGAGCAAAGGACTATCTCACCGAACATAAAAATTTTCTGTATTGTTTTGACATAAACAACAATACTATAGCCTGATTTATGTACCGTGACTACATGGATTTAGCCTGACCAGAACCAGAGAGAGAATTGAAAGCGATAGGAAGAATTGGGTTTAAAACGAAGAAGAAACTAAAGGATCGGTTTGCTCGGTGCCATTTTCGTATAACCCTACACCTCTAAATAAATGCTCGGTAAAACATTTAGCGAAAAATCTGTGGAAATATTCTTAAAAAGGTAGTTCTTGGTCTATGTGATGCCTTGACAACGGATTTTTCCTAACCACCATACATTTGACAATAGAAGTTGAAATCCAAACAAAAGTTTAAATCTTTGGTTCTACATTTTCGTCATTATACCGACGACTCCTTAAACGGTTTAATATTTCAATTACTACCAAAGAACTAATCCAACTTAATCTTAACTAACTTACCTATTATTATCATCCATTTCATCAAAGTTATCATACTGTGAAAATATACGTGCATCCTTATTACGATTTATTTTTGGTGGTAATGCTGGCGGTACTAAATCACTATGTGACGAACCAATGCCACCATCTGATGATGACGTTGTATCCAAACTATTAGCCTTCACTAGCGATGATGAAAACGACGATTGCACATGACTGCTTGAAGTGCTGCTGGTACTATTTATTGAGCGTTCCGTTAAAACTGCACCACTGCTCTCATAATGATCCGGACTAATGCTATTTGATGTCGTGTTGTTCATTGAGCGCGCTTCGTGGTGCATTGTTGAAGATAAATTATTTAGAATACTACTGGACGCTGTCGTCATTGTAGACGATATTGTGTTCGCCATTGTTGCAGAGCTGCTCTGATGGTGATGATGAAATTCTTGCGTTTGAGTATGAAATTCACCACTACTAGAGGATTCGATTGTGTCGAAAGCAATTTCCGAATTCGAGCTAGATTTAGTGGAGGATTGAAAACCACAATCAGAAGAACGTTTCGAAACACTCTGCGCTGAGGTGCGAACCGATGTCATTGAAACGAAGCCTGTGAAAGAGGAATTTGCTGTGAAAAGGTATGAATCAAATAGGAATTGTGCAAGCGGTTAAGTTACTGGAACTCAAAATGGAAAAGTATATTTGTCAAATTTTGCTAGTGATTTTTTATAAAAATAAAAAACATCAAGAAATTATAAAATAAATTCTACAAGCACTTTGGGCAAAAATTTCTAACAAATTAAAAATAAAAACTTTTTATTGAGTACTTTATAAGAGAAAATATATGTACTTTATGTTTAAGCTCTAAGCAATTTGTAATGGCTTATATAAGTACATGCCTTGGCCCTGAGCACTAAGCAATTTACCTGTTTAAAACGTTGCGCCTTTGTGCCAAGGTGCGCAAACACCTTAGTACAACGGTATTCAAAATGTAAACACTTTTAAGGCCAAAGTGAGTCGACTCATGCATCGAACAATAGGGCCGAAGCCATACTGAAAATTTCTATGGATCGAAATTGAAAAATAAATAAATATTTGAAAAGCTCCTGAACGGAACGGCACTTTTAGTGCAGACCCTAGCCAAAGTCGTACACAAATCCGAATATAAGTCGTTCATTATTTTTGACCGAAATTTAGAATGTGGTGCATTCGAAATGTTATTGAAAATTACAACTTAAAAATATTTAAAAACTCCATTTGCATGTTCTTATTTATGACAAAATACTAGGTTTTTAAAAAATATATATTTCAATAGCTTTTCTTTCCTACTTTGACCATTTGAGTGACTGTATTTAAATTAAAATAAAAGTTAGTAAGTAAAATTACAAAAAAAAAAAAAATTAATATTATGCTACTTAAAATTGGGCAAACAAATATGTTTTTTAAACTCTAACAACAAACAAAAACCACAAAATAAATAAACACAACAAACAAAACGTAGAAACACATGCTTTCTACATTAACGGAGAAACAAACAAACAAAATTACACTGAAAAAAATTTAGTGGCAACAAAAAAGGAATGCAAAATGCTGAGATGATACACAAATATGCAGCAAGCAATATACAACGGTTAAAAATGATTTATTTCTTTTTCAAATACCCGATTCATTGGAATGCCGATTATTAATACTTTTGCGCATTTCCAGTTTATCCGCAACAGCGCCACCTCCAGCGCTGCCATTGCCGTTGTTGCCACTTTGTATAAAATCACATTCGTCTACATCATTGCTAGCAACTGAATTTGTGGCAGCACCCACACACTTGGAATCTTCGAACACCGTATTTTGAGTTTGTGGTGTAATAAAGGCAGTGTTGTTGTTGTTGTTGGTAGATGCAACGTGTACACCACCAGCAGTACCACAACCAGCAGCATCACCACCACTACTACCACTAACTGCTTTATTTAATATAGCGCGTTTGCCTCCAGCGCTTATGAGCGGTTCTGTATGTACAGAAGCGTGCATACAAGTACGACAGATTTTTTTATTTTTATAAAAATATATAATTTTACGTTAGTAAATTTTTTTCATAATCAATATATAACTAATCTTACTGGATATGAATAGTTTATCAACATCATTATCGAGCATACTATCATTAAGGCGATTACTCAACACCAATGATTTCAGTTCGTCATCGTCGCGTGAATGATTCATATCTGAATCGAGTGAACATTGACTAGAATTTTCATCTGGAGAGTGGGAACGCACCGATAGATTACTGCAAGGTTGAAAATAAAGAAATTAATAAAAACATTTCAAAATTTATAATTTATTTTCTGATCGCCGAGACAGATGGCAAGGTTAATTGGAATAAACGTACTAATAAGGAATTAACCTGTGAATTAAATATTTACATGATAGCAAACCTGGCGTTTTCAAGCCCGAATATTGGCTTGCTACCGTTCCTTCTATCGTTGCCTACGCCTCTCTGCCCCTTTTCCTATCCGTCAACCTTTCTCTCAACTCGTTTCTTCCAACCATTTCCCACCACCCACATATCCATTTACTTTATATGTAGCATCAATATACCAAAAGCTGAATCTCTACTTGAAATAGGGTAGGGCTAAGAAATAGGGGAAGGGGAATCACATGAAAAGGGATACAGACAGAGGAATATTAAGATCAGAAAAACTGGAAGAAGTAGAGAAATATAAATAGGGGGAGTGAAATAGAAAGTGAGAATGTGAGATTTTTCAGGCAGGTCTATATATATATGAAAAGTCATCCTAACTAAATCCGTAGTTGACACCAAAGATTTAAAAAGACTTACAAGTTCAGGCAAAGCAAAAACAATGGAGTTCTTGTTACTGTTGTTGTTTTTAACGACAAAAAAAAGGAATTCTTGTTAAATTCTGATTTTAACTTCCAATCAGTTGTTTACTTAATCCTCACAGTCATAATTAAACTTAGTTTATAGTTATTCGAAATTACCGTTAGCATCTGTCTATTCATTCAGTTACTTTAACTGCAAATACTTACTAATCTACACCGTAGTTAACAAGCGAAACATCAGAGCTCCAATCTAAATCCGAATTTATACTTTTACTATGTGAATTTTGTTGCTGTTGTTGTTGTTGATTACGGCGTTTGGGCGGCAGCGGTGGCGGTCTATAAAATGTACAGAGAAAATTAAAAAGTTTTAATATTTGAACCTTTATGATTTTTTTTTTTAATTTTCCTGACCTATTTGGTAGCGGTGGTTTTGGTGGCGGACTTGTATCTCGTAAAATACTTTCAGTACTGTGTGATGCACGTATAGGATTTGAGTTGGTTTTCTCTAAGATATCACGTTCTCTGTAATGGATAGAATTTATTTAAAATAATTAAATCTTTCAATAAAATATATATATTCGTTTTAGACTGGCTTTAGGCAGACTAAGTCATTTTGTTTTTCATTCCCCTCACTTTACCTGTGCTTTTAAATCTTTAATATAATTTTTTTCAGTTCAAATAACTAATAACTCCTGAAAATACTGAAATAGTATCAATTCTGAAATATTCCTGATTAAATCCCGATATAGTCCTGATAAAATCTGAATAAAAGATTATTTATCCCGAAAATCAATCTCTCTTCCACTCTATTTCCCTTCCCTTATATATTTCCCTTTCGTTCTACCCTTACCTCTATTATTTTATCATACATAACCCTGAAAATAATACTGAAATACCGAAATTATTTTAATACAGTCTCGAAATAAGTAACTACTCCTGAAAATACCGAAATAGTATCAATTTCTAAGTAATTCTGATAAAATCCCGAAATAGTCCTGATAAAAGCTGAATAAAAGATTATTTATCCTCATAATATCCCGAAAATCAAGATATGATAATGATGAAACCCCGAAAAAAAAACATAATGCAATCCCGAAATAATGTTGATGAAAACCGGAAGAACTGAATAATCTCGATAAAATCCCGATAGTAATTTTGGCCAAAAATACCAAAATAGTTCTGATAAAATCGAGAAAATACCAAATAACAATTATAAAATACTGAAATAATGTTATATTCCGAAAATACCGTAATAATCCATTACACTGCGTTACAAAAACGAGCTTTAGTTCTGTCCTATGCACCAAATATACTTTTTCGGAAAGGGGAGAAAAATAAAAATACACGTGTATCGGCGATTTTCACGTACACGTCAGAATTTTTTTTTTATGTATAAAGTATAACGCAGTGTCCGTCTGTCCGCCTGTGTGAAAGACTTTGGATCGATTTTAAATTTTTTTTTTTTTCGATGACTTCGTTCAAATTTTTTCAACCTCGTTCAGTGAATCTAGTGGTCCTGTGGCAACAAGCAACCAAACGAAATATTGGATCGGAAAAACAGTCTATGTGATTCAAAATATTGACATTGGCCAAAGAACTTTGAAACAATAAGAAGGTCAAACGCCAAAGTTGAACCAATGTGATTTTTATGAAGTCGAATTTTCTTACCGCGTGGTGAATTCCCTACCCGTGAATTGATACAAACTTATTCAAAAGAAAAATTTGTATTGAACGATTAAACCAAAGAACATTCATTGCTCTTGAATTGGTCGAACGACTGAACGAAGTTAGCGACCTCGTTCACTTTTGAAAAAAGAACTAGTTCGTTCGATCATTCAATTGAACGTAATCGCTCAGCTCTACTTTTGAATATCAAGTACTTTGCTATCGATATTTTACAGACACCGATAGTTTTAAAAGTACCCGGTACTTGGTATCACAAAATCTGGTATCTGTTTGCGAACAGCTGATGTACAATACAATAAATTTGACAAGGGATGACGAAAAATCGTTCCAATATGCATAAAATATTATTACACTTTTTAGAGCAGAAAAGTTTGCTGCTTTTTGTTCCCTCCCTTAAAATCGTGCAGTTTTCCACAGCAACCCTGTAAACTTCATTCCCATAAATAGTCTCACACATAATTCAAAACAAATCTGGGTTATCAATATGCATCACAGTTTTTGTTTGTTTTTAAACCTACTTCGGTGTAAGCGTTATGTCCGGCAGCGAAGTACGTTGACCAGCAACATCCACGGGCAGACGCATAAGGTGATTGTGTGACGCAGCGTCATTGTTCGCCATAGCTGCAGCATCCGCAGCATTGCACGGCTCATACTTGAAAGCATTTTCTTCGCGTTCCTTGAGTTTTTGTTGCGCAAGTGTCGCCAAATTCTGTAGAAAAATAAAAATAAATTTTGCATAAGAAACATGAAAAGTAATAAAAAAAATTGTATTTAATGAATTACACTTGAGCTTAACAAACAAACAAACAAACAAACAAACAAACAAACAAACAAAAAACAAACAACGAACATTTTGCATATGTTAATTGACTAAACAAAGGATTTTGATCTCATCTCTAAATGACCCTGAAAATCTGTATTAATTTTATTTATGATTATTTTTTCTTTTTTATCGTAGACGAATATGGATACAGTTAATCAGCAACAAAATGGTACGCTGTTAAATTTGGTTTACATTCATATTCTTAATAACGCATACGAGGCTTTAACTAGCGTATTGTGCGATGGAATACAGCTCATCGTCAACAAGCTGATAGGAGTTTTTTTTTTTTCGACGCAAGCAACAACAAAAAAAAAACCTTTCCGAGGCCTTCGAAATCAAGAGGCTTTAGACAAGGCGACTCTCTATTGTGCAATTCTTTGTCAATCCTTGATTAAGAAATTTTAACCAAAATTTGATATGAAATAACCTATAGTATAAAGTACATGAAGCGTCCCATTTGAGTAACGAGTGACTGTGTCACTGTATGTAAATATTTCAGATTTGTATTTTTAATGTGTCGCTTGCTTTCTTGCTTGTTTTCTTTGCGCGCGCTATATTTATCGTTGAATCAGTGACAACAGCGCTGTTAGCGTCTTTTTAAAGTATTACAGCAGCTACATAAATACCGTCAGTCAGCCGCCCCTCGGGGCGCTGATTCATGGCGAGTTTGTTTTATTAAATAACTTTTTTTCTTCTTGCTGCTGGCACTTTTTAATTTGCGACGACATTTTTGCGCACTGCACAGCTGAGAGATGAGCAATGTGATCTCACTGGATCAAGCGCACGATTTGCAAACAAAACTCAAACACATGGTCGTATGCAGAGTGTGGAAATATATAAAGTGTTTTTCATCGTTCGCACAAGAGGCGAGTATATGAAGGAGTTAGTCAAGGCGAATTCAGTACAAGGTGGAAGTGTGCAATCAGCTGATAGCTATTTTTTTTTCTCGTCTTTTGACACTACAAGTGTACGATTTTGACATAAGACGCTAGAGCTTCGCCAACACACCGCAAAACCGGCGGAGGTGTCTACGATGTTCAGAAAAAAAAAAAACATGATATCAATGACAGACGTTGGATGGTTATTTATGGGATAGTTTTGAATCAGGTCAAAGCTAAGGCCCGGTTTTTCAGTCCTTGGTTAAGCTCAGTTTAAACTAGGTTTGCTTAAACTCGGCATAAATTTAAACTCCAGTTAAACTGCAGAGCGGTTTTTCAGTGAGAGTTTAAGGCCGCTTTTAAGATTTGCTTTTTATACGGCAACATTGTTTTTTTTTTATCTAGATACGGCAACAGTTGACATTTGTTTACATATTCAACGCCATTGCTTCTCCCCAGTATTGTAATAGTTAGCATTTCGCCAATTTCTGCATCACTATAATCACTTTCGGCAGATGATATATCCAGTATTTAATTAAATATAAAAATATCGTCCTTTCTTAATTGCGTTCAGCTCATTGTTTCACAACCAAAACCATCAAATATGCAAAACAGCTGACAGGTTAACTAGAGTTTAACCCTGCCGAATTGACCGCTTAAACTACGTTTAAACTTCGTTTAAAGTTGACTGAAAAACTGCGCAACAAGTTTAAGCTTAGTTTAACTGACAAATTGAGTTAAACTTGTACTGAAAAACCGGGCCTAAGTCATCGATTCTTGTACATTTTTAGAATTTGTGTCTGTCTGTCTGTATGTTTGGGGGCGCATGACTCAAAAACGTCTGAATTGAATTGCATGGAACTTTCACCGCTACATTATCAAATTGTCTAAATAAAAATTTGAGATACCCCTTATTTCGATAACACGACCGGTTTCAGCCAATATTGACCAATATTTGGAACAGAGCGACGCAAAATGTTTTAGTACAATATACGTATCAAACAGGCCTGTTAAATAATGATTACTAATCGTAATGATTACCGGTTTGATTAATTATTTTCTTGAGAGTCCATTTAATGATTACGAATTACCCTTCAATTAATTTCAATGATTATTTTCAAATTAATTAAAAAAAAAACTATAATTTTTTACGATTATTAAAAAAAATCAAAAAAAGTTGTTTTGATTACTTTAGGTTTTTTTTTATTATTTTCAGTATTGTAGAATCACATAAATATTCACATCAACAATACTAAAAAAATCAAAGATAACACTGGTCTACAAATTGACTTTTTTTCCCCCACCAGAGACGCGGATATGAAATTCGTATGTAAAACCACCCCCTGATTCCAAAAATCGAGGTTATTTTTGATTCTATGGCACCGTTTTTGAGATATTTACGATTTACCGTTGTACAAGTTTACTGAACTTCACATGGAAAACGAAAGAAACGCTTTGTCACAAGCACAACTCAATGATTGGATAAGAGATTTGGAATTGTCCAAGGTAGAGGCCGAGCTACACGCCTCTCGTATGCAACAATTTAAATTCCTTTCAGGTAATATAAAGAACTCGTCACGAACCATTTTCCAAGTTCTATACGCAGGAGGACAGTGTTTGTTACTGCAAAGACATTACAGGCTTATTCAGTTTGGTGTACCATATGATTCCAAAGTGTGGCGATTGTTCATAGAGGGCAATAAACTAAGTTTAAAGGTCGTAATATTACATATTGACAACCAAAAGCCGTCTTATCAAATATGAAGATCATGATTGGAAAATATGTGCCGATCTTAAAGTCGTTGGAATGCTATGCGGTCTACAAAGTGGGTACACAAAATAAATACTGTTGCAAATGGGATAGCCGAGCTCGTCAAGACCACTACATCATAAAGGATTCGCCAGACCGAATCGAATTTAAAGTTGGGGCGGATAACATAAAATACTCCCCTCTTATAAAGAAAGACAAAATTATTTTACCCCCGCTCCACTCAAGCTTGGCCTTATCAAAAACTTTGTTAAGGCTTTGGACAAAGAAGGCGAAGCCTTCCGTCATTTAAAACCCATTTTTCCAGAGATTTCAGAAGCCAAGATAAAGGAAGGCATTTTTATTGGTCCGCAAATAAGAAAGATGCCTAACAATAACCAATTCAAAGAACTATGGCAGCAGCGTGGGATTATTTTGAAAAGGTCGTTGCTTCTTTTCTAGGCAAACGCAAAAGTCCTAACTACGAGATGATAGTGAACGACTTAATCAAGAACCATGCGAAAATGGGTAAAATAAAAAAGCATATTTAAGGCCGTTTTCTAAAGTAAACTTTAAAACCTATCTGCCCCATAAACAAAAAATTTTTATGAAAATTTTAAAGTTTACATGAGAAAACGGCCCTAAAGCTGAATTCATTCTTCAGTTCCGAACAAATTTTTTGTTTACATTTTGCTCGTTCTGTTCTCATTCTGTATCAGAGAAGTGGAAAAAGAACGAGTAAAATGCCTCGAAAATTACACACAAATGTGTAACTTGTTCATCTAATTTACGAAAGTGACGAGCATGGCGAAAGTCGGTATCAAGGATTCTGGGATGTCGCAATGATGGGTGACTACTGTTGGTTTCTCATAAGAGAAACCGATCTTAATCTAAATAAGCGTCAATACCAAACAAATAACATTTTCAAGGATAAAATAAGATCATAGAGTTAAGACAAAACTCACATACATTGTTATCGCCTTATATGTACATATGCTAATATTTTTTGGGTACTTAAGTATTATATGGCAATATTTATTTGAATACTTATAACTTTTGTATTAGTCCATCGATTTTATTGGATGAAAGCTTTTTTGTAAAAAAACAAAGTACACATTTTTTTATACAAGGTGGCGCAAAAGTAATCTTCCTATCAGAAAATGCTATAAATTTTGCGATTGGCCCCTAAAGTCAGTTCTGTTTTGACATTTGTGTAGTAAACACATGCGAAATACAAGTTAATAAACAATGTTACGCTACACTGCTCCAGAACGCGGAATATTGCTGACTATTTATTTGACCAATAATCGGTCGGGGCCAAACGGTTACTGTGAATGGTGAGCGCTACAGAGCAATGATGACCGAGTTCTTTTTGCCGCAACTTGATGAATTGGGATTGGAAAACATGTGGTTCCAACAAGACGGTGCAACAGCACACACTGCACGTGCCACCACCGATATGCTGAACATCGGAAGCTTACTTTTGCGCCACCTTGTATTTTTACAAAAAAAAAGGTAAAAATCCTTATTGATTGTTCATTATCTTTGAACCTACAGGACCTAGCGAAAAGTTTTGTATGCATTGTTTATAGCAAATATATACAGCTGTGTTCAATATAATAGCAGGTAAATTAAAATGGATATCATTCGACGAAGTAAAAATAAGCTGTGTTTTTAATAATTTTCATTTGAAATATAGCGAATTCCATAATAGAAGATACATAAAAAGAAATTTCAAAGTTTACTCAAAGTTCAGGAAAGATAATTATACTTCCAAAAATTTACATGAAAATTTCAATATTTTTGGGTAAAATTTCTAGAAAACGTTTGAGAACGCAGTTTTGTAGACCTATCAATTTTATTATAACATTGTGCAAGTTAGAACTCGAGCAAAAATTTTCCTGAATTTTTAGATTTTTTTTCGTTAAGAGTGTTGAATGATTTTTCCATAGAACGCATGAAGAAAAATAAATTTTGTATGGAAAAATATACCCATATCCTTGACAAAAAAAATTCCAAAAATTCAGGGAAAATTTTGACGTACTTATAATTTGCACATTAATGCGCTAAAATTGAAAAGCTACAAAACTGCGTACTCAAAAATTTTCTAAAAACTCTACCCAAAAATATTGAAAATGTAATGTAATTTTTTAAAACTTTAATTAACTTTGAGTAAACTTTGAAATTTCTTTTTATGTATCTTCTATTATGGAATTCGCTATATTTTAAATGAAAATTATTAAAAACACAGCTTATTTTTACTTCGTCGAATGATATCCATTTTAATTTACCTGCTATTATATTGAACACAACTGTATATATAGCAAATATATATGTATAGAAAATATATAGCTTTTAAAGTTTTCAAACCGTTTTGGAATTGCTCAATTTGTTCTTGAGATATATATAAGTGGAGCCATCTTTTTTTTTTTTTTTGAAATAACGGTAAATCGTATATATTTCAAAAATGGTATCATAGAATCAAAAATAGCCTCGATTTTCGGAATCAGGGGCTGGTTTTACATACGAAAATCATATTCGCGTCTCTGGTGGTTTTTGGCTGTAGACCAGTGTAATCAAAACAACTTTTTTTTATGATTTTTAATTTTTTTGATTTTATTTTGAGTTTTTCCAATAGTAATCAATTAATAATTGCCTTTTCTTGAAAAACATTTAAAATAATCATTAGCAATTAAAAAAGCCGTCTAATTAATTGATTACTAATTACTAATCAAATTTAACAGGTCCGGTATCAAACAAATGTGATACTAATTCCTGCGATAATCAATGTGATTAAGTTCGATATCGCAACTGGCTTCGGAGATATAATGATTAGAATCGGACACAGTCTAAGTTGGACTCCCAAAATTGTTTTAAAACTATTTAAAAAAAAAAAATTTATAAAATCAATCATTACTATTATTCAGATTACGAGGCAGAGTGGAAGATCGCTCTACCTTGACCTGCTGTTAGATCAGTCAGCTTAAGACAAATAACAATTGTTGGCCGTTCTTATACCGAGGTTACTGATTACACAAACATCGCCCTATTTTAGCCGACCGTTTGAAAATGTCCGGTCTCAAAACTTATTTGAAAAAAAAAACAAATAATTTGGAAATTGGTGCAAATCTGACCAAATTGTATGAAATTTCATTCATTATATTGAAACAGGCCGAATTTATATATAACTAGATGTTTTATATCTCAAAGTAGACCTCCAGCAAAACATCGGATAAGAAAGTGATGCGCGAATAAACATAAAGACAGGTACAAAAATTAAAAAACAAATTATATTTGTCTTTTATAAATATCCCCCTTGCATTTTTGTATAACATCAAATTCCTTACGGTATGCCGTTTTTGAAGCAAATTTTGAAATAGAAAATGCTGAAATCATATGGAATATTGAATATCATCCCAAAGGATAGGCTCAAAATAATCAAAATTTGTTCCGTAATCGTCCGAATCTAATCTAGAAGAGTGAAACTTAACAAACTGAAACATTTTTAGATTTGTTTGTTTGCATACTCTGGCAGTACATACATACATATATGAATAAAATAGAGATTCTTCATCACACTTACTCGCACCGCATCCCCAAGTAAATCAACAATCGCCTTTACATTATCTTCACTAAGCAATGCTTTTAACTGTTGATGCTCATCTTGCGCATTATGTTCCTCATTGCCTCCTTCCTCATCGCTTCGACGTGCTGCATAGATAAGCATTACCTCGTCACAGAGCTTAACTAATTTGCCAAGTGACTGATAGACTTGTTGTGTCGCCGACAATAGGACGGTGCTATGTTTGTCCAATGCATAGGACTGTATAACGGTATACATGCTGGCGATTGTCTCAAGGATCACTGTCGCATTACCTGGCAAAACTTCGAGTTTCGATTTAAGTATCACATCACGGAAATGTTTTAAGGCATTCGATATATCCTTAACATGCATTTCCAATGAACTGGCAGATTTGGCTACCTCTTCGGCGGTCGGTGGGGGTTTCATTGGTTTGCTGCGCGGACTATGCGGGGAATGAGATCTGCAAAAGAAGAAGAACATTTATTGGAGTGCTCTGTGTCGATAGCAATTTAGTTAAGTATATGCGGTGCAGAGGGCTTTAAGAGTCGGTTATGTCCAGTTTTGTTTTAAGAGGAACCGTATATTTGGAACAGTTCTCGTCACTATAACATAGTTCGAGATGATGTGTGGTTATGTTATTCCAGTATAACACTGTTAAGTTCAAACCCATACGTGACAAAGTGCTGTTACAACTACAACGTCGATGTAATTTTGTCACCTATGCTTCCTAAGAAATTTGATTTTTATGGCAGAATGCCCTTATGGAAATGGCATAAGGATTGATTAAGGCATTGGAATACAATATCTCTTGCATATAGCAGTTGCAATCTTCCGGGGCCGGAAGAAATGGTAGAGTGAATACTGCGCCATTGCCAATTTCCGTAGAACAACTTTCCGAACACAGTTTTCAAATATCCATCATTCCTTTTCTATGGTATTTTTTCACTGCATTTTATCACTGCATTTAGAAACCGTTTCTGGGCTATTTTTTCAGCGAGTTTCGGTTCCTTCAGACCGCTTCCAGGAGAACTAGGGAGCCAGTTTTCTATGGAGACATTCCTCGGTTCGTTCTTTGCAAAATTTCGGGTCAACTTGAATACAATTTCTGGAGCTGATTCGCATTGTTTTGCTGACAAGGTGGAAAGTCATACCGACATCCCTTGTCATATTTAACTGGGAGACACGGTTTCGTCGGTGTCCTATCTTTACAGTCAGTTTTTGTACTGATCTGTCTATTTCCTATGTTGTTGTTGGAACCACAAAACACTCGAAGGTTTGGGGAGTGTTACGAATAAGAGCAGCTCTTTGCCGGAATGAAACCTGCCGATTGAACCTTCGGGTCGTGGATTTTATCCACCTTTTACGACGGGCATGCCAGCTCGACTTTTATCCATTTCTTTCGATTGTCGTGCATTAATAGTTTGTAGGTACTGCAGCAAATAATGTTTGCATAATTTTTAATTCCTCGTTCTTAGACTTTTTTTCTAAGACCCGAATTACTTACCTCCCCAATGTGTTGTTCGGTGTTCGTATCATTGAGATTTTCTCAATTAGATCGTCCTTGAATGAGCGCGCTCTACGCGCTAACTTTGTACCCCTTAAGCTGTTCTTATGCCCCGAGGTTGAAACAACACCATATGCGGAGCCACCAGGTGTTTGGTATATTGCACTATTGCCGCTCAACGGTGTGCTTGCAGACTGTTGTGACGTGGGTGTGGCGGGTGAAGGTGTATTTGGCGATGGTGTACCACCTCCGCAAACGAGATTTGTTTGTGAAGAAAGCGATGAATTGGGCGTGGATGGCGAACTTATGGCACTATCTGTAATTAGAAAAATGAAAACGCAATTGAGTTTATTAGATAAATGTGGATACAGAGATTAATTGAATATTTAGTAAAGGAATATACATAAAGAGTTGTTAAGGGAAAAAAAATTTGGATCTCGTAAAGTCTGATAGTTAAAGACGAAAAAACACATTGAAAATAAAAATAGGACCTAGAGGGCTTGTTCGGTTAGTAATTTAATTCAAAATAATTCTACTCTTCAACCTATAGTTTCGCTTCGTATTAGAAAATGTTTAACTTTACAATAATGGACTTGTACAATTCCGCCGTTATCTAATAACCGTATACGTTATGTGTAGATGAGTTTGGCACTTGGGTTGAATAGGTTAGGTATCCACCCTTAGAGTTCGCTACTTTGTTCGGGATAGCAAACTTAACTTTTCTTTGGCAACGCTGCAATTGAAAATGTACAAGGTGGCGCAAAAGTAAGCTTCCGATGTTCAGCATATCGGTTGTGGCACGTGCAGTGTGTGCTGTTGCACCGTCTTGTTGGAACCACATGTTTTCCAATCCCAATTCATCAAGTTGCGGCAAAAAGAACTCGTTGATCATTGCTCTGTAGCGCTCACCATTCACAGTAACCGTTTGGCCCCGACCGATTATTGGTCAAATAAATAGTCAGCAATATTCCGCGTTCTGGAGCAGTGTAGCGTAACATTGTTTATTAACTTGTATTTCGCATGTGTTTACTACACAAATGTCAAAACAGAACTGACTTCAGGGGCCAATCGCAAAATTTATAGCATTTTCTGATAGGAGGATGACTTTTGCGCCACCCTGTATGTGATTATTTTGTGCATTGCCTTTATTGTATACCTTCTAGTATCTCATATTTATACATTTTTTTGTTTGTCTACTGAATACATCTAACAGACTCACATTGACAAACTAGACTTAAAGTTACTTATCTCTAAGTTAAAGTTTAAGTTTTTAGCATAAGTATTACATATCCGAACGCATCTTGTGAGTGGCTCTTTAAATCCATAGTTGATTGCATGGAAATTAACGTTAAATAAACGGGTTGCCCTTAAGTTGAGGCTTGATGAATGGACATTTATCGAATTAGCTATGAGTTCGCAATTAACTCTAGAATTCGTCACATTATTAACAAAAAGAATAGAAAAATATGTTCTTCTATCTTCTAAACTTTGAAGACCTAGTCTGTATAGTTTGGAAGACCATTTGGCCACGACAAAGTGCGCAAAGCCATTCTTGTGAAGATTCTTTGCAATTTTCTCAACTTTATTGGTATGAAGTTGATAATATGGGTTCCAGATTATACAGCAGTAGTCCAGGTTACTGCGCACTAAGGAGACATACAGTGCTTTGAGAGTCATCGGATCAACGAAATCAATGGTATTTCTGCGTATGAAACCAATCATGGAGAAGGACTTCGACACTACATAATCTATATGATAAGTAAATGACAATTTCGAGTCAAAAATTATCCCAAGATCCCTAATGGTGTTGTTACGACATAATTTATCTCCGTTTAATGTGTAGTCGCAAATTATTGATTTAGACTTTTTACCAAAAGTAATAACGCAACATTTGTTAAAATTCAAATGGAGGTGGTTTAATATGCACCAATTTATGAAGTTATTAAGATCTGATTGGAGATTTATGCAATCATTTGCATTATGGATTGTTGAAAATAGCTTGACGTCATCCGCAAACATAAGGCATTCCGCTGATGTAAATTGATTGGGTAAATCATTTATAAATAACAGGAATAGCAAGGGTCCGAGGTGAGTACCATGAGGGATACCCGACCAGGCATCTATAAAGTTTTGTGATTTGACATTGTCCATTTGGACGAGAAGCTTCCGTCCCGTCAAAAAGCTTAAAAAAAAAATTTTATTTTATAACATATGGCAACTCCACTTCGTTGTCATATATCGAAACAGCTGATCGAATTTCGTGTTAATTTTGCAATATTTTATAATATGCAATAGTAAGTGCTTGAATAATTTTTTTTTTTTTAATTAAACTATCAAAAGTAATCATGCCCGTTCAATGAATTATGATTTCTGTAAAGAAAGCGATGATGGAAATAAAATGAAATGCAAGTACATAGAGTGAACTTGTCAAGCGTATTTTTCGCAGCTCGTTTGGCAAATTAAAACAGGACTAGTTTAATGGATAGTAGACTACCTTACAGCTAAACACCTTGTTACCAACTTACACTGTATAACATTTTTCACGATTACACGCGGTCTGTAGGGCGCGTGGAAAAATTTCGGTGATTTAAGTTTACGTCGCTGATAGAGTTTCATGCCACGATCCAACGAATATGAAAAAACATGTTGACGTTCGGCAAATGCACAATCGCTAACGAACGAATCATCAAAATGCGGCATTGCATAACAAAGTAAAGAGACAGTAGGGGCACGACGAGGGACAGCGTAACCAAGTACTTCTACTCAGCTAAACAAGCATAAATCACAGTTTATGTTAAGGCGTTACAACAAATTGAGAAATGCGTGAAAATCAAGCAGCGTTAGAAAAATGCTAAATTATTGAAAGTTCACTATAAAATCACTGTATAGACGCGTCGCAATATCGTAACACAAAACGACACCTTCACTAAAAAAAATGAGGTCTAAACTTTTATGTTTATGAATAACAAAGTTTGTTTTGTAAAATTGAGGTTAAGTAGCCAATTGATTGATTAAAGAGACTGGCTTGCTGGCTGCTGCACTGTTGACATGAAAAATTTCTTGCGGCCGCTTATTGACAATGCACTTTCAAGTAATTTGCTATGCGACCCGACATTAGTAAAATAATTAAGTTAACACGCTCACTCGCGACTCATTAACTTAAAGGCTGTCTATGACTGGGTAACACACAACTTCAAGCAAAGCAGGACAAGCAGGTCTTTTGTCTTCATGCGCCCTGGCGACGTTCGCCCTTTGTCGTAAAACAGATGCTGCTGCTGCTGTAAGTGGCTATTTCGTTGTCGGAGATGCAACGTTGAGGTAAATGTAATTAGCAATATGTTATCAAAGTGACTGTAATGAGCTTGAAGGTGCTGCTGCTGCAAATTAAAGGCGTTTATAGCACTAGCGTTGTTGAGAGAGAGAGAGAGCAATACACTTTTGCAGCTAACAAAGACTCGGCACCACGATAGCACAGCACTTTTTTACACACATATATTTGCCATTTATTTTCGTTCTTTATTTCTTTTTACGAAATCTTTTGCAAAACACTTTCAAGTTTAATGTCCTCAAATCCCTTTTATAAAGCGCTACGGTGCTGCACACGACCGACACCTTTGTTCGCGCGTTGATATCGAATAGACAATGCGAGTAGATAACAAAACACTCAGCACAAAGAGTTGTAATTGCAAGTCAAACAAAAAAAATTATAAAAATTTAAAATTATTTGAAAACGCTTCGTTCCGGTCTGTACCGCTGCTCTCGGTGTAGTTGCCGTGTTGCGCGTGCTTGACGGTGTTTGTTGCCATCAAGTTGGGAAAGCGCACTGAGATATGAAAACTTTAGCTGGCAGCTGTGAGCAAGTACTACCACCGGTCTAAATCGTGCCAGCGTGACTACAATAATTGAAGTAGCCGCTCGCGTAAATCGCCGCACAGTGTGCTTTTTTAAGCACCGAGTGCTCGATGGTGTGAGCCAAATGTTCAATTATTTTTATTAAAATTGAAAGAGATTTATGTATTTTCTTCTTTAAATAGCGCTTAACCGTGTAAACGATTTTGGCCGTCCAACATAGCCCGCAAGTCTTTTCTTCTCGCTGCTAACTGTCGCCAATTAGAAACATCACGGAATCGCAAATCGGTCTCCAATCGGTCTTAATATAGGACTGGTGGTCTTCATCTTCCGGGTGCCGGTAAAAATACCATCTGGGCCCGAGCATCTTTATTCATTCGCACAACATGGCCTAACCAACGAATCCGCTCGGTTTTAATTCGTCCCTAAATCTTTTTCGCTACTCACTGTATGCAAAGCGTCCATAAATCCTCATGTATCTACTGCGGCCTTAATTAAGATCTATTTTGCTAGACCTCTCAGCTTACACAGTCACATACCTAAGTAGAAGAGTCTTCGTCTTATGAGAGTACTACATTCACAGATAATGTAAACCGAACTTTTATCGTCCAGTTTACAAAAGTGAGATATTTGTGTAGCTGATAGATCTACAGTGTGCCTCGAAGTACCCAGTGAGAGTGGGCCCTCTCTGCCTGTCTAGGAACACCAAAGTACGCCAAGTCCTTCTTTACATATTCTTCAACATAGTCCCCCACCTCTGAGGCATAAACGCTGGTTCCCAAATAAAATAAGTCCTTCACAAGTATCTGTCAAATCATCGGATGGCACCCCGACAAGTGACGCGAAACATTAATTCGCGGCTAAAGTGTCCCACTGAGTTATTAAAAAAAGAACCCACGATTCGGCAAGATGTTGTGAACCTAGAGAAGCTGTTTGAAGCTATTGAACTAGAGGAGAACCTTAAGATAGCCGAATTGAACTACCCGCCAAAAAATAAAAGAGTTAAAGCTTTTGACGCGTTCAGATGTCCAAAATCTACACTGTGCGTGGACAAATAACGAAGACAACGGCAACGGATATATGAAATACTGTATAATAAATATATCTCATGGCGAGAGCAACCAAACAATCACATCAACAACAAAAAGGCTAACAACCAACTCAACTCGAGTGGAGAAACGTCAGACAGTAGTGAACCTGCTGGCCCAGCCTTACATAGATGAGCATTCAAGCGGTCAGTCAAACAGTCGGTGTGCCACTTTGCTTTTGTCAACAAGGCAGCAACGGCCCGCCGAGCTTCATTACCAGAGGCAGCAGCAGCCAGCAATAACAACGTTCACTGCGACAAATTTCAATGGGGGGAAATAGGTCTATATAAACAAAGGTGTAAGCTATAGCATCAACTACAACAAAAACAAAAAGCAAAATCAGAAATATAAAACAACAACCAAAAATTTAAAATAATACTGCACACGGACTAACAACGAGCACCACCTTCTCAGCTGGCAGCACTGCACTATGGGCAACTTGTTGCTAATCTCATGCTATTTCCTTAATTATAAAGGGTGTTTTTTTCAGGGGTATAGAACTTTGAATTGAAATAAAACACAAGAAAATCGTTTTAAGGTCCATCAATTTGGCTTTATTGGAAGGATAATTTTATGCCATTAATGTTTAAATATGATTTCGGGCATGTGGCCGCCGCGGCTGGCTCGAATAAAGCCAATTCTACAGGTCCAATTTTCAACCACTTTTTCGAGCATATGGGGCCGTATGTCGGCAATAACGCCACGAATGTTGGCTTCCAATTCCCCTAACGTTTCTGGTTTGTTGGTGTAGACGAGCGACTTCACATATCCCCAAAGAAAATAATCCAATGGTGTCAAATCACACGACCTTGGTGGCCAATTGACAGGTCCATTCCGCGAAATTATGCGCTCATCGAATGTTTCCTTCAATAAATCGATTGTGACGTGCGCTGTGTGGCATGTAGCGCCGTCTTGTTGGAACCACAACTCATCCACATTCATGCCATCCAATTCGGGAACAAAATAGTCGGTTATCATGGCTCTATACCGGTCTCCATTAACGGTAGCTGCCTCTCCAGCATTATTGCGGAAGAAGTATGGCCCAATGACTCCACCAGCCCATAGAGCACACCAAACAGTCAGTTTTTGTGGATGTAATGGCGTTTCAAGGGTCTCATGTGGATTCTCTTCACTCCAAATGCGGCAATTTTGCTTGTTGACGTAGCCATTCAACCAAAAATGAGCCTCATCACTGAACAAAATTTTGCGATGAAAATCAGCATCGAAATCAATCTCATTTTCGGCCCATACACCAAAATCACGACGCATTGCATGGTCTCGCGGCTTTAATTCTTGCACAAGCTGGATCTTGTAAGGTCGCAAGCCAAGATCTTTGTGCAAAGTCTTCCATAAAGTTGATGGACAAAGCTCCAATTGCTGTGCACGGTGGCGAATCGATTCATTCGGGTCCTCTTCAACACTTTGCTCTACAGCGGCAATTGTTTCTTCGGTGCGCACTGTTCGACGTCTCTGCGGATGCGTATTATCACATAGAGTAAACGTAGTGCGAAAACGATCCATGGTTAACCGAATTAATTGCTCTGATGGACGATTATGTCGACCATAAAATGGACGGAGCTCACGGTAAACTTCGCGAACTGAACCATTATTTTCGAAATAAATTTGCACGATTTGCAAGCGTTGTTCTTTTGTCAACCTGTTCATGATGAAATGGCAAACCAAACTGAACATAAATGACATTAGAGTTGCCAGATTTGACCACAAAATGCCAGTTTTATCTCTATTCGAAAAACAAACCTGTAAAAAAAACACCCTATACATAGTTCGACTAAGGTTTATGAAGTCTTCGAAATGGACTACATTTGTCACAGAACAGTCTTTGATACAAACCTTATAATTCTCTTTCATTTTAGGAAAAACTGGAAAGATGGGAAAACTTGACACTTAAAATTTCCCGGTCGAGTCCAACATGACCCGATGAGTGAGAGCCAGAATCTTTGCAACACTCCCGTCCACGTCCTTATTTTTTGCATCTCCCAGACTCAGCGAGTGTGTTTCAAACCGAGATCTACTCTATCCAGGAAGCATACAGGGCATTACTGATAGAAATTGCCTCTGAAAGACAGACAGCTCCCGGGTTGGTCAGTGCAAAAAGAGTGGCCCATAAACGTGGAGAGTTGGTGGCGGAGCACGATAAAATACAGGACAACGCAATGACCGACAAGCTGGCTGGGCGCGGATCGGTTTCTGATGTCTCAGAAGCGTAAGACATTTTTCTTGGAAAAAATTTCATACAATAAAATCTTGATATCCTATTCGGAATCAGCTATATCAAACACTATTTAAATAAGAAATGATCCTTGAATTCTCCTTAGTTTAGCATGTTTACCACCTTTACCTTGTTTACTAGCCCACAGTGTACCGCTACTTTCGTTAACAAAACTCACATCAACGACGAGTAGTGTCCAACTTACACAATACATTTCGAGTACCACTTCGTTGCTCTCGCTCAACGGAGCGCAAAGCATTCATCGTCCAACCAAAAACTTGAATGAAATTTCAATACAAAAAATAGCAACAATAAAAACATCTTGTCGAACCACGAAATGTACATAAAAATCTAAATAGAGAAATAGGTAAAAAATGCAAAGCAAAAAACAAACAAAAAATTAGCCCAGGAAAAAAGTGAAATTTGGTTTTTAGCAGCTCATCAAAATGTTCCGCATTGGGGCATCGACCATAGAGGAACACGCCAAAGTAATGCTCAAACTATTAAAATTGTTGTGCCACAAATGGCTGACCAAGCTATGGTGAGCATTAGGGTGGTCGGAAGAGAAAGCTGCATTAAAAGTTCCAATTGAATATATAAAGGTTTACTGATCGCTCAAATGCTTCACACTTTACCCTTGGTGCATAAAATCATGAGCTGATTTTCTACTATTTCGCTTTCCAACTGTGATTTTTTTGTTTCTATTTAATTTTTTGCAACTCTGTGGGCGAAACAGCTGACTTAGCGACAAAGAATTTTAAATGGCAGAACCAAAATCTTCCAACTCTACCGTAGGTCAGTCGCTGGAAATATAGTAAAAGCATAGGTCACGATATTTCCTGTTCTACAATTTCTCGAAGTTCTATAAGCCGTGGCAGAATACAAAGTCGGCAAGCGGCTGTACAATGCGATTTAAAAAATTGAACTGATGGATCTATACGAAAAGTAGGACGAATAACAGTTTTTATAACAGGAAAACGACTCGAAAAGCTACCAAATACTAAAAATTTACAAAGGAACTTGAGAAAATCAAGCTCAAGTCTGTATTGAAGTTTTGAAAGAATGGAACTTAGTGCGTCATATTAAGTGGCTTGTTTTCCATACTACGACGAGTATTACAGGCCGCTTTAAAGGTGCCTGTTCTTTAATTGCAAAGGCATTAGAAACTGATTTCGATTCGATTGCATGTCGGCACCGCGTGATGGAAATTTTACTATCAGCAGTTTTCGGTCATGAGTTTGGCTCTTTTTAAAGCCCAGAAGCTTAACTCTTCAAACGCTTCAAAAAAATTGGCCATCAATTGATAAATCTTATTATGTTGCAGCAAATGATAATCTGTTCCAGGGATGTCCGATTTGCGACAAGAAATGTTGGAATATTTACCAAATGCATTACAAAAGCAACAGCCAAGGGATGATTATCATGAACTTTTACACTTGTCAGTTGTGATTATTGGTGAAGAATCTATCTATATATATAAAATTCAAATTATGTACAGCTGTGTTCAAAATAATAGTAGTGAAATTAAAATCTATATCGTTCACCGAAATAAGAAGAAGCTGTGATTTTAATAATTTTCATTTAATTAATTTTCATTTAATATAAAAAGAAATTTCAAAGTATACACACAGTTCAGGAAAGTTAATTAAACTTTGTAAAATGCCCATCGAAATGTTCAAATTTTTGTAAGAATTTGTAGAAAATTTTTGATTACGCAGTTTTATAGTTCATTCAATAATAATAATCTGCAAGTTAGAACTCGCGCAAAAATTTCCCTGAATTTTCAGAATTGTTTTCGTCAATGATGTTAAGTGATTTCTTCCATGCAACGCATGAAGAAAAACAAATTTTGTATGGAAAAAAATACTCAACATCCTTGACAAAAAAAAATCTAAAAAAAAATCAGGATAAATTTTGAGGTACTTCTAACGAATGAATGAATGAGCTGCCCAAAAATATTGAAATTTTGATTTAAATTTATATTTTTAAACATCAGTTTTAGCCGTGGAAGAAGAAGCAAAAATAGAAAATATGGCTTTATTTGTTAGTCTTGTGTATGCTAAATACTGGAATGAGTGCGCTCTTGGGGTTAGCACTTGCAACTTTAACGCCTTTTAAAAATCTATCCAAATAGTGATAGTGGCAAAACAGTATTTACTGCTTTTTCAAATAATCAGTTTTAATTTTTTGGGCCACCTTAATGCTCACTAAGGTGGTTACTACTTAAGTAAAACAGGAAGGACAATGACTTTGTGTGTAGCAAATGCGTAAGAGGGGAGTATTAATTGGGGTTTATAGCTTCCATTATTTTCGATAACTACTTCCTTATTTTTGATCTATAAAAACTAGCATTGAAATACCACGAAAGGTTCCAACCTGGCCTGTGGAGTAGGGCTATGTACTTTGTGCGGACGTCGCCGGCAATAGGATAGCCATTCGCTTCCTTCTAGGATAGCCAATTGCTCTCGGGTCAGCAGGGATGGTATAGAATCTGTCACCTCAGGGTAGATACTGTCTTCGGGAGTGCAACAACGAAGTACGCTCCTCAACAAGACATTGGGGCTCACTCTGCGCGGATGGGTCTGTAACGCAATACCTCGGCTCGCTGCTGCAATTTTCGGAGATAGAAGAACATACGCTACATCGGATATGTTTAAATAAAAAGAATCAACAAATGTAGGAAGTCCAGCCCTTTTAACCATCTTACTTACTCCGCCCACAACCGCTTATTGCAAACACGAGGGTATCGCAAGTTGGTCTCCACTTGGTCCTTTCATCGGTGTTCTGGGCCGAAGTATCCTTGTTCATTAGCACAACATGGCTACCAATTGAGCCGCTGGGTTTTAATTCGTTGAACTATGTCGGGTCGTACAGGTACTCGCCGCCGACAACAAGTTGGGGTCCATAAAACTTTGGAAGAACCTTTCTTTTGAATACTCCCAGAGCCGCTTCATCAGATGTTGTCAGTGGCCAGGCTTCTGCACCATACCGCAGGAGGGGTACGATGAGTGACTTATAACTTGTTATTTTCGTTCCTCGAGAGAGGACTTTACTTCTCAATATTGCCTACTCAGTGCTTTCAACACAACGTTCCAAAAACTAAGAGTTATTGTAAGTGATCGACTATAAGCCACATTGTTGGTGACTTCTTTGAACTACTTGTTGAGCATGCCCGACCTAGACCAAAGTCATTCAAACTCTTAGCGCGTAGTAATCCTCTCACTTAATCTAATAAAATTTGCACATTTGTTGTAGATAGTTAAACCTTAACTTTCTCCTCAGTTCGCACTTTCGAAAGTACTCAACCTTAGACAGATATATTGTCACAAACTAATTGTGCATGCACTTGAAATATGTCGTATATCAACAGCGCGTCTTGAAACGAGGAAAACGTGATTTTTGCAATTCGCTTAAAAATAGATCAAAGCAACGGTAAAAATAAATCAAAAAGACTAAAAACAAAAATCTACGTGACGTATATGAATGAAAGGATTGAGAGTATAAGATCCACGTACAACTAAGAGTTTATGAGCCAAAAACGAAAAGACAACATGAATGATGGGATGGCAACCTCATTGCTTTAACAAACAAATAAAAAAAATTATAAAACAATTATGTACGTAGCCAAGAAGTTAAAAAATCAAATAAATATCTAAACAGCATTTGATTTTGGCAAGGAGAGTGGATGAAAGATATTTGTTTAGGGCATAAAAGCAAACCTGTTAAATATTGATTACTAATCGTGATGATTACCGGTTTGATTAATTATTTTCTTGAAAATCCATTTAATGATTGATGACCAATTACTAGCAATTTTTAATGATTATTTTCCAATACATTAAAAAAATAAACAAAAAACATCATGATTTTCTACGATTTTTGAAAAAAAAAAATCAAAAAAGTTGTTTGGAAAAGAAATAATCAAACCGGTAATCATTACGACTAGCAATCATTATTTACAAGTCAAAAAAGTTGTTTTGATAACTTTTGATAATTTTTAATTTTTTTCAGTATAGAAGCGCATAAATATACACATCAACAATACTGAAAAAAAATAATAAAAAAAAATCAAATAATCAAAAGTTATTACTGTACAATTTTTTTTATATCTTATATTTTATAATTTTTTTTTTTCTAATCGTAATCAATTAATAAATGCCTTTTCTTGAAAAAACAATTAAAATAATCAAGACCAATTAAAAAAGGCATCTAATTAATTGATTACTAATTACTAATCAAATTTAACAGGTCTGCATAAAAGTCTAGTTAAGTTATTCAGTAAATTTAAAGTTCGATTTTAATTTATCTCTAAAACCAATTAAGATATGGAACATAATAACATTGCTTATTTCAGCACTCATTTGAGCCTTTCGTTTGATACCCTATTGTACTAACACATTTTGAATCGCCCTGGTCCACATATTGGTCGATAATTCCGAAAACGATTGAGTTATCGAAAAAATAAATATCTTAAATTTTACTTTGGACGTCTAGTAATACGAACGGTGAAAGTTCCATTCAACTCCATTTGGCAGTTTTTATTGATGCGCCCAAACATACAGACATCCAGAAATTATAAGAACTATGCTTTGGATTCTATTGGCTCAATAATGGTCCCTCCCATAATGTTTTTTTTTTTTTTTTCAGGAAACAGGGATTAATCAGAGGAAAATGAGGGAATAACCCTTGTGTAATATGAAGAGCCACTTGAAAAGACTATTACGTAAAGAGCCAGTCGGGAAGATCCAGATCTCGATCAAATTATATCAGTCTGTACCGGTCGTCACTGAGCAAGAGGTATTCATGCGGAAAAGATAGTCATTCAGATAGACATAACTTTCAGAGAGGCCATTGAGCATTTTCTGTGTAAATGGCATGCTTCTAGAAAGGTTATCTGAATTAGAGATACCAAATATCCTGGACTACCTTACGTAAGCAACTGTGGATGGCATACAACCGTTGTTGGCATTAACCACTTTCCCCTTGACAAATTCTATTTTTTTCATAGCCGATTTCTGTTAGTTATATTGATATATTGGAACTCTTATACCATTTAAAAGAAATGGATTAATAAATTTTATCGCAAAAACCTTTGTGCAATTCTCTTCTCTCTATTCATCACTGGCAACATGCCACATGCAATTAACGAGTTTAATATTCGAATGTTAATTAGCGAACGCCATTGGAGTTCGCATTCCGCAAAATAATCAGCTAAAAGAATTCAATGCTTGATAATTAAAAAAATAGTTAAAATTCAACCATACATTTTAATTAAATTTACTAGGGGAGTCCAGAGATTTAAAAATTTAACAATTTGAAAGAGCTATTTTTGTCTATCCACACCATATCGAAAACGGCTAAGACGAATCGGTACGTGGATAGTTTACTACATTCTAAGAGTTTTTATCTAGGTGTTGCCACTCATGACGCTTTTATAAGATTGACACCTATCTGAGAATTTCTTGTAACGAAAAGAAATATGCCATTTTACGTCGTATTTCAAGAAAAATATTTCTAAAGGATTATCAGCTAAGGTTGCCACCTTATCCACTAATTTTTGTTTTTTAGCATATCCGAAATCCAGGGTCGCCACCTAATCCCATTACATTTATTTTTTTGCATATACGATATTATATCCAAAACACGTTCACACATTTTTATGAAATTTTGTATATACAATCTAAGCTCTCTTACATAAGTGTTGCCAATTAGAATGTTTTAACCGAGTTGCCACTTATCTGAAATTAAAAACGCCATTGGGGGTATGAAACGAAAGGTATTTTGCGTCGTATTCCAACAAAAATATTGCTAAGTTGGGTTACCAAGTAGGGTTATGCATATATATTTTTACGGTATCCGCTGTTATCTCGGAAACTTATAACAAGTTATATGATACTTTCACCTCAAAAAATGCCCAACAAAACCTGGTCGTCCAGGTACTTTTTGTAATTCAGGCACAGCAGACGTCTCTTTTTCTTCTACCAAAACTATATTTCCTGCCACTTTCCTTTTCTAAAATAGCACTCTCTAAAGTTCACTCTTCCATGGACAGTTAAGAAGTCTCATATACACTAAAATTCAATCTCACATTCACCTTTTGCTATAGACTCGATAGACATATTGCGATTGAAACAGCCTACGCCAGTGTGACCTGTTGAATCGGCTTGAGAGAAACTATAAAAAAAAAATATAGTAAAAAAAAAAAAATGTACAAATGCTCAACAAAGCATCGGAATTCGGCGTTGTTTGCGTACACAGAAAAAAGTGAATACTTGTCAGTTAACTGAGCGATCCGCATAGAAAACGCACAAAAGAAAAACAAGCAATAATGAAAAAAAAAATTCCAAACTGACCGAAAGCAATACAAAAATTCAATGTGGGTGCGGATGCTGACCGCCGGTAATATTAATTAAATAATTTTTCGATGATACATTTTTGTTGTTGTTTTTGTAAGTTATTTTTGGCTTTAATTTTTTTAACACTCCCATAGATTTCGTTGGATATTCAAAATAGTATTCACTATTTTTTCTAGCTTAAAAGCGAAATTAACTCGATCACGATGGCAGACATCGGGAAAGTGCGTACTTTTTGTGGTCGCAATATCGATTCAGAAAATATTCCCATCGACATCCGTTAGTGGCAGCAGAAGCAAGGGGAGAACCCACTGCTTTGAGGATATCAAGTGGAGCAAGACTTTGGCTGCTTTGGTGTTTCTAACTGGCGTTTGTTCTCGCGTATATGGAAAGGTTACCGCGACCCTTAGGGTTAGGTGAGTGTTGGCGATTTAAACAGGCCTTTGATATGGATCCGGTAGCACCATAGTCCCTCCCTTTACTAACCACACTTCTATGGGAGCAATTTATTGGCATACCTTTCCGCGAATATTCTAAGCGCCCTAATATGTGGCTCTTTCTCATCATTTCTAAACTTTTTACAAATTTTTGGTGAACAAAAGTTGACAGGGCTAGTTTGACTGGCAGTCACTAAAGAAATTCTCAAGTTTTCTCGACTTTCAGTTTGTTTCTAAAAGTTTGAAGTTTTGAAATGTAAATCGCCGTTGAATTTACGTATGTTTAAAAATAATTTCACAAATTACGAGCTAAAGAATCAAGTTACGTCATTTAAATTGGTTTTAAAACTTATAGCCACAATCTTTCATAACCGAGTGAGAAAAAGGGTCAAATATGCATGTTGACGTTGAAGTCAGGTTGTGTGTACAAAATTCTGCCGCTGTCCAAAGGAAAACCTATATAAAGCTCGTTACTTATTTGCAACTCGGGTCCAAAAGAGTGTGGCTATAGGTATGATACGCTCCCCCTCGTAAGTATATATATCTATTTAATCGAGTTAAATTTATTGCACACATAATTGTTGAAGACCTATTGAACTTTGTGAATATATTTAGATAAAAGCAACCCACTCGAATACATGTTTTACGGTACTCTAACGTACATATGTATATATATATGTATGTATATACATATAATCGATGTACACTTAGTGAAGAAGCGCGAAGTCATGCACGTGTGGTTTACCACAGAACATGACATAACTAGATATTTTTGTGGGTAGTAAAGAGAATTGATGAGTTTGTTACACTACGAAATGTGTGAAAGCTTATAAGTTGTTCATTTTATAAGTAAAAAAGCAAAAAATAAAAGAAAATTAGATATATATTTATTAAATTGAGGCAAATAAAACCAAATTTTTTTAAATGTTTTTTTTTTTTTTACGTTTGACGAGCTCAAGACCAATTGATAATAATTATTATTGTATTATATTATATTTTTTAAGGAAAAATTGAAAAGCTACAAACATATGCAGGCAGTAGTTACAGAGATATTTCGAAAACAGCCACGATTTCTCGTCAGACTAATTCGTATAGTTTTTGCAAGAAACATATGTAGGCTATATCAGATGGGTATTGTACGTGTAAACCCGTGCTGCGGTTTTTATGTATTTTAAATTTTGCCTTTAAAATAAAAAACAATAGTTGAAAAATAATAATTATTATCAACTGGTCTTGAGCTCGTTAACTCACAAAAATATGGAAAAATGTACAGACCGTAAAAATCAATAACAAAATACAATAAAACCTGAGCATGGTTTTACACGTCCAATAACAATGTTCTAAAAATAGAAAAGAACAAGTAAGGAAGTCTAAGTTGGGGTGGAACCTAACATTATATACCTAGTAGTGTTCTATTATGGCATGGCAATTTACGCAGGTCTATTTTAATACTTTTCAGTTCGCCAGCTGATTGTTTTCAATAAAAACACTTCTGTTATGAGTTTTGAGGTGTAAATCAATTTAAAACAAGACGGCGCTGTCTTCGGCTCTGCCGAAGGCTTTATACCTTTCATGAATACGTGTAAACTTAAATACGCATTGTTCAAAGTTCTCTAAAACTTTGTCAGCAATACATTTAATTTTCTTTTACCATCTACAAACAAATATCTCACCAAGTTCCAAGTTTTAATATTTCAAAATGAGGGATAAATAGCCATAATCCTCTTATCTGAACGATCGGTTGTATGGGATATATACTATATATAGCTCCGATCTTGCTGACTTTTTTACGAAATCTTTTACTATCCATAAGAAAATATCTCACCAAGTTTCAAGTTTTAATCTTTAAAAATGAGGGAGAAATGGTCATAATCCTCTTATTTGAACGATCGGTTGTATGGGAGATATATGCTATAGTGACCCGAAAATACCGCGCGTTTGCGCTTAATATTTGTATGGACTGCTAAGCGCACAACTTTATCTGCAACTATGAAATAGTACAAATATTAAGCGTAAACACAGATGCTGATAAAAAAAAACACGGCTACTATTGAGAAGCAGCTGACCAATTTTGATTGAAATATCTAGTTAAAGCTACAGGCAATCGCCTTTGAAAATAGCAGAATTTTTTTGCTGAAAGGTGGGCGGCGCCACGCTTACCTCCCCAAAATTCAAGAAATTTGTTTGCGGTCGAGTTTTGCTTAAAAAGCTTATTATGTGTGCAAGATCTTATTGATATAGCTTGTATGGTTATAAAAATATCGCGTTTTACATTTTACATAGAAATTTTTTTGAACTATGTTAAAAAACTGGGCGTGGCCGTTGTCCGATTTAGCACATTTTTACAACATATTCAACATTTTCACCAAATACGGTTTCGATTAATCAATTTTTGCCGGCATTATGGCATAAAAAGTTTTGTGGAATATTCCACTATAAAAGGGGCGAGGCCACGCCCATTTACAAAAATTTATATTTTTCGACTTTCTTCGTTCACAGACACAGGGAAAGTGAAATATAAATGATATAAAGCTTTTGTTCGCAAAGCTATTGCCTATTAAATATATCTATGATCCTTTTCAAAATCTTTCGTATAAAAGTGGGCGTGGACCTTAACCGATTTCGCCCATTTTTTCCGGAACATACCTCGTATTAATATGTGTGCTAAATTTCGTTTCGATATCTTGACCCGTTTTTGATTTATGATTAATATTATTTCTAAATTTTCCTTAATCAAAAGTGGGCGGCGTCATTCCCATTTTCAAACATTTCTTGGAAATTTTTTTTCTGCCTTAACATTAATGCACACACCAAACTTTATCCTTATAAGTGTATTATGTACTGAATAACTTTTTTTGTATTTTCGAAAATATTCTATATATAAAAAGTGGGCGTGGCTATCATCCGATTTCGCCCATTTTAAATAGCGCTCGGAGATAAGTGCCAAGGAAGCTGCATACCAAATTTTATTAAGATATTTCAAAATTTACTTATGTTATCGTGTTAACAGACAGACGGACGGACGGTCAATATCTATTAGATCAGTCCTACAAAACCGTTAGGAATTTTATGGCAGTGAATTCCGGTAAATTCATCGGATTTTTCAAGTTTACTCTATCGGTATCAGAATTGGAACCGCATTCGCAAGTCGAAGCAGGGTAAATTAAACACATATCTAGTTAAATGTAAGGAGAGGTCAATTCTACCAGAATCAAAAGCTATATCAAGCGCAAACTCCAACGTTATGGGATCAGAACCGTTGTTCAGTAACATACCTACTATATGCATGCATACGGACAATTTATGATAGCAACCTGTTAAATAGATTTGACCTAGGAAGGCAAAATAAAAGTTTTTTAGAGTTTTTGTCTGTCTGTCTGCATGTTTGTTAGCGCATCACACAAAAAACACTAGACAGCATTGAATGTAACTTTCACCAATGTATCGCTAGATGCTCAACTTTAAGTTAAAAATCTGTTTTACAGCATGGTATTACTTCGTTCCCGCAGAATACAGTGGTGGCAGTAAAAGTTGGGTAAAATGTTTTTATACATATAGTGAAATTGGAACAGGTCGGGCAATAATAGATATTACGAAAAAAAAAGCGAAAGGAAAGCCAAGCGGAATTTTTTTTCGATTTCTGTCTGTTTGTAGCCATGTTTGTACGCGCATCACTAAATAACTGCTGCATGGAATTGAGGGCTATCTTATATGCACTGTTTTATTTGGGGTGCGTCACACGACCGTGGCTATCTAGTGAAGAATAATATATATACATACATATTTTTCTTCCTTTCCTTCTTTTTGATTTTGGTTCAAGCGACTGGGCGATTTCAGCCATGTCGAAAATAAGTGGAAGATGTTGCTTTGATTGTAATTCATTGTCATACTAAGCGTTTGAAAAAAATTTGCCAACACGCGAAACCATAAAAAGTGTGCCATATTTAAAAATAGGCTGATTGCATTATTAGCAAGTTTATGCTGTAATTAGTTGCATACTCACGCCTAGCATGCATGCCTGTAAATAGGTTCCCCTTGTAACGTTTATTACATAAATTTGTCGCCCACGTCAGTTGCTCAATAAAGCAACCATACGCCGCAGCGCACCTTGCAGCAGCAACAACCATACAGTTGACATAATCGCATTGCGCACGCGTGAACGCGCAACTTTTTAACGATCAGCTATTTTTAGTGGGCATGCAATACTTTCTTTTTATTAATCCATAATTATATACTTATAAATACTTGGTTATATGTATGATGTATGTAGGTATAAGTATGCTCCTTTTTAAGGAAACTAATATTAATTTTTGTTTACTCATAATCAGCCAGTTTGACGTAGTTATTTATATGAACGCAATTGTTGAGAAAATAAAAGGAAAGCCCTACGTCATTGTTTGGTTGATAGCATAAAATGCAATTGACGCAATACTTTTGATTCGGTTATCTCATGTTTTGTTTATACAAATGTGTGTATCAGAGAACGACAGTATCCCAATAAACTCAAAAACGATAATCATATTTTTGTTGTTGGTTTTTATGGTCTATTCATTGTAAAATATGTAAATTTTTGCAAGTTTAACAAGCTCAAGACCAGTTGATAATAATTCTTAGTTGATTATTATTTTTGATTAGAGGAAAATTGTTTCGAATTGGAGGTGACTTCTTGAAAGTATGGTTTTTCGAGAATAATTTCTCGGACTTAAATTTGTTTAACGAAAAATAAAAGTTTAATTGGTAATCTAAGCTCTCAGAGGATGGGATCGTGCCGAATTCGAGATGAATTCGCGGAAAACCTCGACTCGCCAAAAAGCGAATATTTCGATTTACCCACTATCCGAGAAAGTAAAAATACCCGAATCGCTAATGATAAGTGACTTACCTGGAATTTCGGATTCGCAAATCTGTTGCCTTTAAGTATCGCTGCTATAAAATTGTCAGAGAATCGAATTCGTCTGGAATTCGCGGCGAACCTGGTATGCTTATTGGAATAGTTCCGAAAATTCGACTAGCTCAAAACTAATCTAGCGCTGGACCATTTTATGACTGTACTAGTTCTAACTCAATACCCAAGCAAAGCTTTCAACTGACTACTCTGACATGGCGACTCGTTCTCTGGCTAGTTCTCAATCAGTGTAATTTCGGAAATTTAAAGAGCAGTTCTGGTTTTGGATTAGTGTTAAGTGAAGTTTTTTTTAACTACCGCTCTTTAACTGACTCTAAGAATATGCTTTCTAGGAGGCTGGTTCCAAATTTTACTGAACGATAGTTACTGTTTCGAGTTCCAAAACATACAAAAAATTGCGATAAATTTTAAAATAGTGAAAATTCTGCCACGATAATAGAAAGCCTAGGTTGTGAGTGAAATTTTACGTAAAGTGAAATCTAGGCCTAAGTGTGACGGGAGTCGTATGTGACGGAGACAACAAAAAACCAATAAATTTGTATGCCATCAAAACGCGTCCTATTCAAGCTTACAGGAATCCTATAAGGCTAATATCAGATGACTATAGTAAGCAGAGACTTACGTTCATTCAGAACTTATAAATGAGTTCATAACGACTTTTAGCACTCTTTTCTGACCCTATTATTGCTCCTAAAGATTCCTGCAATGATTGGAAGCTATAAACATTCATTTATTTCTTAGTTTTAGTTAGAAAACAATAAAAAACAAGTAAGAAAGTCCGGTGCAGGTGCAATTGGGCATGGTCGACATCCGACTTATTAATTTTTTCGTTAACTGGGTGATTTCTATCGTTAACGAGGCTGAAGCTATCATCAGTCGAAATTTTTAAATTTGTTCAAGTGGGCGATGCAAGGCGCATTTTCCAAAATTTCGGAAAATCAATTAAGGGAATAAAGCCACCAAACTGTACCATCCTAGCTGCATCAGTCAATGATACATCTAATTTTATATGTTTTTAGAAATTCTCGATATCAGACAAAGGGGAGTGACTATCAAGCGATTTTGCTCATTCCTTGGGCGGAAAGTAAACTGTATTCGGTCAGGTATGGCTCAATCGATTTCGATATTTATTCTAAGTAGTTTGACATAAGGACCTCTACGTCTATCTCGATCCCTTATGCAGTTACGTACATCCGTTATATGAACACTCTGTATATAGCACAGATGGATAAAAAAGAGATTGTTGACAAATTCTAGAATGCATATGCCGATTAGGCAGGGCAAATTATTGTTACTACAACAACAGCAACATGCGCTGTACTTGTAATTGCCTTGTGCTTTTGCAGTTCTCTGCCATGTATGTATGAATTTACTGTGTATTTCATAGTCATGCCTCTACGTAGCGACAATCCCATGTGGCAGGCGATGAGTTTTCTGACTGATAAACCCATTTAATAACTTATCGGGAGTTGCTGTTTCTGCTAATGTCATTCAATAAAGCTGGCGATCTCTGCGATTGGGTGTGCCGTTTTGCCGCCTGTGTTTGGCACTTAAAACTATTCGACCGAAGGAATGTGGTCGCGATATTTGTTTCTCGGCCATGAAATATCATTAATTCATAGAAATAGATATTTTTTTAATTGATTTTAACACTTGAAAGGAAATGAGAGATAATCTTTTGTGAGCATTTATGCGACGAGAAAAAAAAAAACATTCCATAAAAGCCTAACGCCTTCAACTGACGCCATTTAAAAACACTCACCAAGTCTTACTGGGGGGGTTTTGTAGTTACAATAAAAATTCCCTGATGATATTTATTCATTTAAAGAGAACTTAATTTCTCGTAAGCCTACTCAGTCCAAAGAAGTCCTGGCTTCAAATGTGTAGCTTCCAACAACAAAATTAAGCTAACTCTTTGCTTAATGCCAACAAGTACTTCGTCTAGTCTTCGTACCTACCTAACCTAGTTGTTGCCTCTTTTTAGTAAGTCCGAAGAAAGCGGGACTTACGGAGCGTACTCGAGACGTTGCACGCTCGTCTTTAAAATGGTTACTGATGCTGCTCTAATCTTCCTCTTTCGATCACTTATAAGAATAAACCAGCCCGTTGATGGTCGGCGTCATTATTGTGTGTGTGTAACTAATTTCATTTCGGTTATAAACTAGCAGACCCGGCAGAACAAATATAAGTATAATATCGAAGAATGTAGAACAATAACAAGGTCCAACAGCGAATGTATGTGGCCGCTGTCAAATCGCTGGTAGGTAATTCACCACTGTGTGTAACATGCTCAAATTCACTACGTTTTAATCAGACCTGTAATTGATTACCAATTACTTTCAAATTTTAATAATTATTTTCCAATTAATTTTTACGATTATTAAAAAAAAAAGAAAAGGTGTTTCAATTACTTTTGATTATTTAAGATTTTTTTAGATTATTTTTGAGTTTTTTCAGTCTCGTACTGAATACTGAAAAAATCAAAAATAAGCAAACATAATCAAAAGTAATCTAAACAACTTTTTTTTGATTATACTCGTATTTGATTTCTTTAGATTTTTTTTTTGAGTTTTTCTAATCGTAATCAATGAATAATTGCCTTTTCTTGAAATACAATTAAAATTATCATTACCAATTAACCAGGTCTGGTTTTAATTCAATATCTGCAAAAGAAATTATAGTTAGAGTTGCAAAAACTTTTAATTGTGAATATTATATAAAAATAAATGTGTTAATATCTTTAAAACTCGCGAAACAAAAGCAAATACTTTCAGTGGTAAATTGATGGTTTACTTTTTCCCACTATTCGTCGCGTTGAACCTTCTTTCTTAGATACTATCTTCCATTCATATCTTATTGTTTTTATTCCTCTGCTCCTGTTCAGCAACCTCTACTTTTTCGTCTTTCCCTACTTTTTCCTCTACCCTTCCATCTTCCTCCTCTCCTTTCCTTTCCTGTCTTCTTATAACTCTTCGTCATCTATTTCCTTTTCTCTTTCTACTTGCTATTCCTCTTCTTCCCGACTCCCTATCCCCATCATCAATAAACACTCTGACATTCTTCGATTCTAGAAAAAGAAATACAAAATTTAGTATGAGTAAGACTCTACAGTCTGTTTTTGTTATCAGTAATCTTTCTTTCCTTTTTCTATTATTACTTTTCAATAGCATATCTATTCTCAGTGTTAATTAGCTGTGTCCAAGGCCAGTGAGTGGAGCATAGCAAGAGACAGAGCGAACTTGCATATAATTAAATTAATAAAACAAATATTTGCTAAGGCAGTAAAAGTGAGCAAAAAAAAAAAAGCAAAATCAAGAATAAAACCGAAAGCTATGATTAAGTTAGAAACCGACTTGCGACATAGAAGCACTAACTAAAATATTTCAAAGTCAAATATTACAAACAAACACGAACAATAAAGCAATGGGCCGAATCGTACGTTGGTCTAGCAAGTTTGCATGCAAATTATTAGCTTTGTTAGTTACCAGCACCAAATTTGGAAATCTGCTGCACATTTGGCAGCAACACCAACTAGATACATATTGTACAATGACACAATTTTCGCACCTTTTTTGGAGCGCAAAAGAGAGCTCAAATACTGAAGTATTTTGATACAGAAATTAGGGATGCATAAAAACGAAGAACGGGGTTCTTTACCGGTACCGGTTTTTAGACAAACCTACTTTCGAACTAGGTACATAAAGAAGAGAGCCTATTAACAATTTTGTGGTAGAAAACTGGAAAAATGCATGTCAAGGTGTAAACAATTTCCCAGACAAAACAAAATGCCCAGAAAACTGAAGATATTAGTTTTGTCTTTGGCTACTATACAGAGGATGAAATGTGTGATTGGTATCATAGATTATAATGTCTAGCCAAAGCAATGCCCTCACATAGATGCATTGCGTTCGTAGCATTATATAAAGCTACTAGAGGGCCAGGCAGACTTTGGCTTGTCCAGAAATTTAGTGCATGGATCTAGAAATATTGACTATCCCTATCCCTAATAAAAACCTATTCTCAGACCTACCGAATGTATATGCGAAATTTCATTAAAATCGGTTAAGCCGTGTCGGAGGAGTATGGCCACAAACATTGTGACACGAGAATTTTATATATATAGATATTGACGACCTCTAAAGTCGGCTATAGTCGAACACAATATATCGACTGCTGAGTGCAAGATCACCCTATTTCAAAATATTTTTCCAAAACGCCCTATCTCAGAATTTCTTTGAACAACGACCCACCTCAAAAATTTTTCAATAACGCCTTATTTCAAAATCTGGTTTAAGAACACCCTATCTCAGCATGAGTTTCAAAAACGCTCTATCTGAACGAAAATTCAATACATTTTTAGCTGAGATAGCAACAAATTTAGACTTATTTGTTTCTTGATATAACTATACACGGCTACAAATTTGAGCCTAAATTTTAATCCATTTGTCGGTTAAAGCAATTTTTTAAACTTTTCTGTAATAAACTCAAAACCTTTCAATTACCTACAACAATTTTGTGCGCCGTAGCGTAGTAGAGAAAGCAGAGGCCTCTGATGCGGGAGCGTCGGTTCGAGTCCTGCCAACTGACACAAATGTTTTTCATGTTTTTTTTTAATTGTTAAACATTTCTGGTTTAAAATTTAAACACAATTTAAATTCTAAACCAAATTTGGTTTGGACATATACAGGGTGGCTGATGAAAGCCGCTACCAAAAAAAAATTAAATAACTTTTTTTCTATTTAATGAATCTGGTTAATTTTTTTTTTATTTTGCAGATTGACTTTTACATTTAACAAAAATGGATAACTGGGACACTGAAACAAGAATTTGGATTGTCCGCCGCTATCACGCACTGGAGTCCGTAGTTTCGGTTCAAAGAGAGTATAGGCGCACGTTTGGCGGCAATCCTCCGAGCAGATGGACCATAATAAGACTTGTAAACAATTTTGCTGAGCATGGGACAGTCAACAGAAGACCTTACCATCGAAACCCTTCAGTTCGAACGGAGGAAACAATCGCTGCTGTAGCTGCTGCCATACAAAACAATCCACGTGTTTCGACAAGAAGCTTATCTGCTCAAATGGGTGTAAACAGACAGTCATTACAGTCAATTATGCACAAAGATTTGGACTTATTCCCATATAAAATTCAAATGGCCAACAAACTGAACGCTGCAGACTTGCCGATTTGCTTGGAATTTTGCCAGAAGATGCTTCAAATGGTGGAAGATTTCATGTCTGACGAGGCCCATTTCGATTTAAACGGCAACATAAACAAACAAAATTGTCGAATATGGAGTGCTTCCAACCCACAGATACTCCATGAGACGGAGTTGCATCCACTTCGTGTCACAGTGTGGTGTGCAGTTTCATCACGCTGCATTGTCGGGCCCTACTTCTTCGAAGAAAACGGTCACACCGTTACGGTTACTGGATACCGTTACTTGAGCATGTTGAGAGAGTTTTTCTATCCAGAATTACGCCGAATGAGAATTTCTTTCAACTCTGTGTGGTTTCAGCAAGATCGTGCAGCTCCTCATATAGCCCAACCTGTTATGACAGAATTGCGACGAAAATTTCCCAATAAGCTGATATCCAGAAACTCCACATTCCGTTGGCCACCCAGGTCGCCTGACCTTACTGCACCTGACTTTTTCTTGTGGGGTTATTGCAAACAGGAAGTCTTCAAAGCAAAACCAACAAATTTGAATGAACTAAGGCAATCCATTCGAGAAACAATTGCGGCTATTCCTGTCTCAACTCTCCAAGCAGTAATGAAAAACTTTTTGGTAAGATGCCGCACATGCATCGACGAGCAGGGGGGGCATTTAAATTCCATTATTTTTAAAACTAATTAAGATATATTTAATAAAATTTAATGAGCTTTAACATGAATAAAAGAAAAATGAATTCCATACACTGAAAAAAAAAATTATTTGAGTTTCTTAATGTAGCAAAATTCATCAGCCACCCTGTATGTAGCTCAGAAAAGCTTAAAATTAAGGTTAAAATTTTTAGCCGTGTATCATGCCTTATATCAACAATATTTGATTTAAATTATTTGTCGAAGAGATATTTGCTGTTATATTCCCTATACTTTTAAATCTTTTATATAAAATTGGGCATGGTCGTTGCCAAAATAGCAAAAAATAAAGGAACCCTCATATAAGATATTTAAAAATTTTCTCCATTATCGTGTTCACAGACGGACGGGCATGATATAAACAATCTTTTTTTTTTTGATATATGGGCGGTTCCATGACAAAATGAGCCTTGGTGTGAAAATAATTTTGTTTATACAAGGTGGCGCAAAAATAAGCTTCCGATGTTCAGCATATCGGTTGTGGCACGTGCAGTGTGTGCTGTTGCACCGTCTTGTTGGAACCACATGTTTTCCAATCCCAATTCATCAAGTTGCGGCAAAAAGAACTCGTTGATCACTGCTCTGTAGCGCTCACCATTCACAGTAATCGTTTGGCCCCGACCGATTATTGGTCAAATAAATAGTCAGCAATATTCCGCGTTCTGGAGCAGTGTAGCGTAACATTGTTTAGTAACGTATATTTCGCATGTGTTTACTACACAAATGTCAAAACAGAACTGACTTTAGGGGCCAATCGCAAAATTTATAGCATTTTCTGATAGGAGGATTACTTTTGCGCAGTAACCGTTTTTCACCGACCGAAATAAATAGTCAGCAATATTCCGCGTTCTGGAGCAGTGTAGCGTAACATTGTTTATTAACGTATATTTCGCATGTGTTTACTACACAAATGTCAAAACAGAACTGACTTTAGGGGCCAATCGCAAAATTTATAGCATTTTCTGATAGGAGGATTACTTTTGCGCCACCCTGTAGAAATCGCAAATATGTCGATACATAATTTGTAGAAACCTTAAATCAGCCAAACAATAATAAATTTAGGCTTAAGGTAAAATTTTAGTAATAATTTTTACTTTTTAAAGTCAGGCACTATGTTAGCTATTTGAATCAGACTTGTTAAATAATGATTACTAATCGTAATAATTACCAGTTTGATTGACTATTTTCTTGAGAATCCATTTAATGATTGATTACCATTACTTTAAAGTTTTAATGATTATTTCCCAATTAATTAAAAAAATAATCAAAAATAATAAAAAAAAGTTATTTTGATTACTTTTGGTTCTTTTTGGGCTTTTTTTTATTTTTTTGTGATTATTTTTGATTATATTCAGTATTCTTGTAAAAGCACATAAATACACAAATCAACAATACTAAATAATTATTACCAATTAAAAAAGCCGTCTAATTAATTGATTACTAATTACTAATCAAATTTAACAGGTGGCCGCCGTGGTGTGAAGGTAGTGTTGCCGGCCTACCACACCGAAGGTCCATGGTTCGAGCCCTGGTACAGGTAACATCAAAAGTAATTTGAAAAAAGTTTTTCAAAACGGGGTCGCCCCTCGGCAGTGGTTTGGCAAACTCTCCGAGTGTATTTCTGCCATGACAGGCTTCTCAGCAAAAATTCGTCTCCTTTGTAGATGCCGTTTGGAGTCGGCAAAAAACTGTAGGTCCCACCAATTTGTAGGGAAAATTCAAATCGGCACACCACAAATTGGAAGAGAAGCTTGGCGCAAAAATCTCTTAGGAGGTTTATGATGATATACCTGTTGTATATCGCGCCATAGAGATAGAGAGATTTGAAAAGGCTGTCAAATAATTTGTGATTCCAGTATGGAGTTATTGAAAAGAAAAATAACTAACAGAACTCAACTTTATTTCACGAATTTTTTTTACATACAAAATTTTGTAACTTTTCTGTATTTGCCTTGTCCCACACGTTACAAAAAATTGCTATTGTCCTTTATTGGAATTATCGTGGTATATCAGGCTGGTTAGGCAATATTAGATTTTTTTTCCAAACATATACCACAATTGCAATTTAGCTACATAAGGTTAGTTAAGAAACATTCAACAATGAAGTATGTCCCACCCGATACAGTTATTGGGCAATAATGGTTGGAAAAAGCTTAATATTGCTAATAAGCATTATAATAGTAAATAACCACATATACTTGTTATGTCCAACAACTTAAAAAATTAAAGCCAAGGAAAAAATTATACTAGTAAAGTAGGTGCATTCAAGGTCCTTGTTACATTTTAGTAAAAACTTCAGTAGCTGAAATTTTTTTAATTTTAATGGAATAAGGATTCGTTCCGCCTATAAAATTAACTCATAAAGAGATTCCGCTTTCGCCTCTTGGGCATACTCACATGTCCCACCCGTTACACTTACTTTACTAATTTTTCGGATTATAGCAATAAAAATTATTGAGAAAAATAAATTATTTTTGCATCAACGTATTCCAAATTAATCTGTACACATAACCATATTTAAATAAAATAAACTTCTATCAGAAATTAGCAGGGTTTAAGTTATATACAATTTGACTGACGAATAGCGTCCATATTTTGTCCCACCCGTTACAATTTTAAAACTCATATATTTTCCACAAATATTAAATTTATTAAAGTTTTCTTTTAATTACACCATTAATTGAATGCAATATTTTACAACATCTCCATTACAATCAGAAATCGTTAATTCGTGTTATTGAAATCTTTTAACAATAGTCAAGTTTCATGTAAAACTGTCCCACCCGTTACGATCGAATAGTCCATATATAAGTCTATATACATCTCAATTATGTTGGTAACGACCTACCGAATAAATTTAATATTCTTCTAAGAATAATCTAGATTATTCTTAAGTTAACCACTAGAATCGGAACCAGTCCACATATCTGGAAATAGCTACCGAATCGCTTTCTCCGTCAATTGTCGAACAGCGTTATTGAAACCGCAGTCGACAGTACCGGTTTTTTTACTACTCGGAAGGCTCATCACTAACAGAAATGCAAACACACATACGCACCCATACTCATTCATTTGTGTGGAAATAATACATGCAAATATGTTAAAGAAAAAATTTAACAATTTTTGTTCGCGTTTTGGTAATTTGCTTTAAGCGTTCATAAATCATAATTACGACAACAACTGATGGAGCTATTAAAGTAATTACCTGTAAGACTTTGGTATATTGGATTTGCATAAAGAAAAACATAGCCATAATGTGATAGATATGTGGCGTGTGTATCATATAATTTGACATGATTAAATACGTCAAAATGTTGTAATTGCTTACTTAAGTGAGAGCGAAATCAGCTGTTTGAAGTCACAAAAAAAACAACAACACGAGAGGGAAGTGACGACATGGGCGTTGATGACGAAAAATTTTGCGTAAGTTCAATGTAAGGCTGACTGCAATGAGACAAATAAGCCGATACGACAATGACACAATGAGCAAGGAAAATGTCGGTTAATTTAAACATGAATTTCTTAATAATTTTGATGATAAAGGGCTACGATATTAACTTCAATTAGCATCCGGAAAGCAACACGTTTTTTGAGTCACTGCCCCACTCGGTACTATTTTGTGTAGAGCCCTACACCGACCCCGCTGCCTCTTATAACGCGCTTGCAAAATTTTAATTTTGAAATTTCTAACAGTTGTAGCGGGGGTAGTGGAAGTGTTATTTATTTATTTGTTTTTCGAAACTTTAGATATCGAAAACAGGGGCAAGTTTATTGTCCGTTTCGCCTTGGCTGTCTTTATGGAAGTGCGAATGCTGCGTTGGAAAATTTCACGAAAAATAATCGACGAAAAGGCGACCTAAAGACACGTAAGTATTAGTGGGAAGATGAGCTTTAGTTATTAAGACCGTGTTCTAAAGGTAAGAGTGCAATCTTCGCATATTCATCTGTGCATCAAGTCCTTGGGTTATATAAATACTAGAGGGCCCTGCAGGCGTTGTCTTGCACAGAAATTTACTTGCACGGATCTAGAAAAATTGTCTTTGCCTATCACTTCCCCCTTTTTTCTTGAGGTGTTAGTGATTGGTCTCATTTAACAACCTACAAATTTTCAATATTCTATCATGAATACTTTCAGAGACATACAGTAGGAAAAATTTTATTTGTATGGGAGGTGCTACGCCCACTTATCCCTTCCTCCCCTTTTTTCTTGAGGTGTTAGAGAAATGAAATTAAATGTTCTCATTTAGCTTCCTACCAGTTTTCAATATTCTACCTTGAATACTTTCAAAAATATACAGTACGAAAAATTTCATTTGTATGGGAGGTGCTACGCCCACATCATCTAGTGGTCCGGCTTGTGAATTTAAGCATTTCTAGGGCCCACTTGAGTGAACACAAATAATTTCATCAATATCGGACGGTACACAGAAAGATTTAAATATATAAAAATGGCTTACACCTACAGATGGGCAGATTTTATTACCAGTAAATATCCATTACTTAAATAAATATTTCAGTGCTGAATAAATTGCAATTCCGTTTAAAATAACTCATTTTCACTGAAAGTAACCTACCAATAACACTCAACGTTCATTTTGAATGGAGTTTTACTTTCGTTAAAACTAAAAGGTGTATTTAAAAACTTTATATCCATTAAAAACGGGTTTCAATGGAAATGTGTGTCAGTTTCCATGAATGCTAATGCAAACAAATCTTCACTAAATATAGTTCTAAATGGTAATGGGGATGAGGTGCCATTAAAATTAATTTTATGAGTCACTTCATGTCCTTCACTCAAAATCAACGGCTGTGATAAGGAAAGGGTAGTTGCACTAAAATTAAATTTTGAGTGATTATGAAAATTAAATTTCACTCAATAATCACACATTAGTGATAATGGAAATCTATTTTCACTAACAGTAAACCTTTACCCTTTTTTTAACGTATTTATTGCAGTCAAATTTGAATGCAGCCTGCCCATGCCTGGCCTATTAGGTCGTTGCATCTAACTTTAGTGCCCATTGTGAACTAGCCGGCATATATCACACTTTCTTTCAGTCAACTTTTGTTAACAAACACAATTACTCAGTCTAATAATATGAGTCATAAAATTTCCGTTTCGTTTTTTAAAGTAAGTACTGCATATTGATTTATTCGTGAATTTCGTTATCAACATTTTAAGTTCAAATAAGAGTATTCGACTTTTCTATGCACAACCGTAACAAATTTAATATGAGAAAAATTCAATTATTGTTTAAAGCCACATACTTTTAGAACTTCATTCACTGGTGAGCTTCAGCAGCTTCTTCTCCACTGCTCACATATGACGATACTACACTCAAGTCAAACTTTTTTCACTAACATTTCATATGCGTTCTTTTACTTGATGAAACATATCTTACAAGTTCGAATATACTGTATAACAAACACTTTCCGTTTTACAGTTATTACGTTAACTTTGCTTACAATGCGTCTCAAGTCCGATATGAAACTAAAATGCAAAGTCTTCCTTCAAAGAACACAGAATTCATACAAAAGTAAGTAAATGCTAAACGCCCACCAAACTTGACGACAAACGTCATCAACGCCGGCGATGGCACAAGTGTACAAATAAACAAAATTTTCATACGTGCTTACAAATTTTTCAAGTTGAATGTACATACAGTGACTGCATAAATTATTCGTGGAAATGTCATTCGATATACACACTATCTCGTAAAGGGCTTAACAGATCTGGAGGAAATTAGGTGTGTATATAAATTATTACATTCTAAAAATGTATACCTAGGTGTTCTCACTCACGATGTCTTTATGGGGTTGTCACTATCTAAAGTAAAGATATTTTACGTCGTATTCCAAAATAGATATTTCTAGATAGGATTACCACCCCATGTTTGAAAATTTGTATATGAGATGTGGCAATACGGATATCAAGCTTAGGTACAGGGTGTTTTTTTACAGGTTTGTTTTTCGAATAGAGATAAAACTGGCATTTTGTGGTCAAATCTGGCAACTCTAATGTCATTTATGTTCAGTTTGGTTTGCCATTTTATCAGGAACAGGTTGACAAAAGAACAACGCTTGCAAATCGTGAAAATTTATTTCGAAAATAATGGTTCAGTTCGCGAAGTTTACCGTGAGCTCCGTCCATTTTATGGTCGACATAATCGTCCATCAGAGCAATTAATTCGGTTAACCATGGATCGTTTTCGCACTACGTTTACTCTATGTGATAATACGCATCCGCAGAGACGTCGAACAGTGCGCACCGAAGAAACAATTGCCGCTGTAGAGCAAAGTGTTGAAGAGGACCCGAATGAATCGATTCGCCACCGTGCACAGCAATTGGAGCTTTGTCCATCAACTTTATGGAAGATTTTGCGCAAAGATCTTGGCTTGCGACCTTACAAGATCCAGCTTGTGCAAGAATTAAAGCCGCGAGACCAAGCAATGCGTCGTGATTTTGGTGTATGGGCCGAAAATGAGATTGATTTCGATGCTGATTTTCATCGCAAAATTTTGTTCAGTGATGAGGCTCATTTTTGGTTGAATGGCTACGTCAACAAGCAAAATTGCCGCATTTGGAGTGAAGAGAATCCACATGAGACCCTTGAAACGCCATTACATCCACAAAAACTGACTGTTTGGTGTGCTCTATGGGCTGGTGGAGTCATTGGGCCATACTTCTTCCGCAATAATGCTGGAGAGGCAGCTACCGTTAATGGAGACCGGTATAGAGCCATGATAACCGACTATTTTGTTCCCGAATTGGATGGCATGAATGTGGATGAGTTGTGGTTCCAACAAGACGGCGCTACATGCCACACAGCGCACGTCACAATCGATTTATTGAAGGAAACATTCGATGAGCGCATAATTTCGCGGAATGGACCTGTCAATTGGCCACCAAGGTCGTGTGATTTGACACCATTGGATTATTTTCTTTGGGGATATGTGACGTCGCTCGTCTACACCAACAAACCAGAAACGTTAGGGGAATTGGAAGCCAACATTCGTGGCGTTATTGCCGACATACGGCCCCATATGCTCGAAAAAGTGGTTGAAAATTAGACCTGTAGAATTGGCTTTATTCGAGCCAGCCGCGGCGGCCACATGCCCGAAATCATATTTAAACATTAATGGCATAAAATTATCCTTCCAATAAAGCCAAATTGATGGACCTTAAAACGATTTTCTTGTGTTTTATTTCAATTCGAAGTTCTATAGCCCTAAACAAAACACCCTTTATTTACGTCGTATTTCACCAAAATCATTTCTAAGTAGAGTAGCCACCTATTCCCATTATATTTGTTTTTTTGGCACATTCGCTATTATCTCGAAAACGACTTGACCCGTTTGAGTGAACTTTCTAACATAAGTAAAATGCTACATTTTAAGCACTCCTACTTAAGCGTTGCTCCTAAAAGGTCTTAAAGGGTTGCCACCTGTTTTAAATAAATAAAAATTAGGGAGATATGGATATAGGTAACAAGCGAAAGGTTTTTACGTGGTATTTCAATAGAAATATTTTCAGGTAGGGTTAACTGTTAGAGTTGCCACCTGCTTCCACTATATTACTTTTTTTACTACAGTAATATCTCGAAAATGTCTTGACACACTTCTAGGAATTTTTTAAAAAGGTTATCTGCTATAATCTAAGCTCTCTTCCATAAGGAGGGTATAACCAAATTGCCACCTATCTTGATTTTTTTTTAATTCAGTGAGTTATTTTGAGTCGACAAACATTTGTTGGTTTTAAACTTTATTCCAATGTGTTTTGATTTTGATTTTGGAGGAATATTTTTCAAGCATTGTTAGCACTGAACAGTAAGCCCATGAATATATTCTGAGAACCTGTATTTACATACATACGACCGTATGACAAATCTAAAAGCGGGCAGTCGTCATCTAAGTCGCCACTCACGTATGTATATGACTCCGTTGTGAGTTTGACACTTGGCCGAAAGTTTTCTAATATGTATGACAATCGTTAGTGATGTGAAATTTTAAAAATCGGGTAAAACGAGGCCACAGTTAAAAGTAGATGTGGTTCTATGATTTTTTTGTTTGTGGGTACGTCCACATCTATATTATCATGGCGGCGGTTGAGCGAGGCTTCGTACAGACGTCTGCCTGTTATAATTATATTAAGGTAACTGCACCTGTTTCCGGACACCGTTAGTGTAAGCTAACACGCCACTGTGAAAATGGCCCTTGTTTGGATTACTTTTAACTATTTTTGATTTTTTCAGTATTGTTGTAGAAGCACATAAATACACATCAACGATACTGAAAAAAAATTAAGAATAATCCAAAAAAAAAAATATAAACCAAAAAAAAAAAAATTTTAATTGAAAAAAAATCAAAAAATAAAAAATCAAAAAATAAAAAATTAAAAAAAAAAAACAAAAAAAAAATTTAAATTAAAATTTTAAATAATCAAAAGTTATCAAAATATTTTTTTTTTGATTATTTTTGATTTTTTTTTATTTAGATTTTTTTTTTGGATTTTTCTAATCGTAGTCAATTACAATTACCTTTTCTTGAAAAACAATTAAAATAATCATTACCAATTAAAAAAGCCGTCTAATTAATTGTTTACTAATCAAATTTAAGAGGTATGTTCAAATATCATTAAATTATCTCTATTACAAATTTTTTTTAATTTTCTTTTCGTTCATTTAGATCACTTTTCTGCGCTTTACGAATGAAGTAAGAATTCGGCTTTCCTTGCTTTCGACATGGAATTGCAGTTCTCTGGAATCGGTTCCAGCCCTGATTCGTGTAACTTGAGACTCATTTTTGCGGTTCTTGTAAGCTTATTTAATAGATCCGGTTTTTCGGAAGCGGTTCTGTGCATTAAAAGTATAATATATATGTATATACAATACAAATGAGTTAACTATAATATACTGTGCTTCTTGTGGGTAAATGTCAATGTTTTGGAGCCCACAAGCTTGTGTCTTTAGCATTACGCAGGGCATCAGGTTTGTAGAAAAATATGTACATAAATATGTATAGGCATGAAAACAGTGTCCATTGTTATTGTATTTGTTTTTGTCACTTGATTTACGAGATACCGAGTCATAAGGTTCTTGTTTCACATTCTTTAGAATTTCGTAGCCAGAACTTTAACACTTTCATTTGCCCGAGCTTACAAGAGAATGATTACTTAAATGGGATGTGGGTGGGTCGCTGGGCAGGCAACACTCTTCACCAAGGATTAAGGGGCTCTATATATACATTTTCCCAATCGTGTAATTGGCTTTTTCACTGATCTTGGGGCGTTACTTGAAAAGGAAATGCCTTGGACATGGCAAGCTATAGCCTGGCGATGTCTACACTACGACTACAGTGACCGTAGGAGGAAGCAACAGAGAAACAGCCAAGTGTTGGTTCTTCATATAGCCGACATCGAAATTGCGATAGTGGACTTTAACGCCTGGTGGGTAAAATATTAGTATTTGGTCCTATATTCGGGATATTCAGTATCCATTGGTTGACTTCATCACAAAGTGTCCATTCTTAAATGTTAGTTAGTTATCGACTAGAAATGAAGTAGGTTTAATTACCGGGTTCCACTTTGAGCTTTTTCCAACCGTACAATTCGACGATCTTATATGTACAGCCATATATACATTAGACTGAGAGAAATTTTTTTTTTTTTAATTATATTGATCTTATTTTTCAGAATGCCGAAAAAATACGGTAAAAGTTACAGATCTTAATATTAGGTTCTAGAGGTCCATCATTGCTAGTATAAATTTTGTAGGATTGATCCAGACCTGTTAAATAATGATTACTAATGGTAATGATTACCGGTTATATTAATTATTTTCTTGAGAATTTCATTTAACGATTGACTACCATTACTTCAAACTTTAAATGATTGTTTTTCAATTAATAAAAAATATAAAAAAAATATTAGATATTATTAAAAATCAAAAATAATGAAAAAAATTGTTTTGATTACTTTTGACTTTAAATTTTTTTTTTTTTTATAGATTATTTTTGATTTTTTCAGTATTGTTGTAGAAGCGCATGAATATACATATCAACAATACTGAAAAAAATCAAATATAATAAAAAAAATCGAAAAAAATCTAAAATAATCAAAAGTAATCAAAACCACTATTTTTTTAATTATTTTTGATTTTTTCTAATCGTAATCAATTAATAATTGCCTTCTCTTGAAATACAATTTCATTAGCAATTAAAAACGCCGTCTATTACTAATTACTAATCAAATTTAAAAGGTCGGGATTGTTCTCATTTTGGGTGTAAAATTGCCAAACTAGTGAAGAAACCAAATTTAGCTGCATATAGTTTCGTGAGAAATTGAATTGCACACAAAACGCTCTCAACAAACATTTTTTTTAGGTGGGCCGTTACAGAATAATCAAGCTTTGACTATTGGTATGGTTTTCTGGTTTCACGTTTTTGATTTGGAAATTGGACAAAAACGCAAAAATCAATATAGAAAAAAATATATAATTAAAAAAAAAAAAAAAAATTACCAGTCTAATATATGTACGAACGTCTAGTCAAAATGTAAATATATCCCTAGACGAGTAGATACAAACATACACACATTTGTATTTATAAATGACTAATGACAAAAATATTTGTTTTATTTGCTTTACAAATTAGCCTAACCCTTTGAGCGGCATGCGAATCTTTCAGAGACCATATCAGTTTTATTTTCGCTTTTTTACTTCGCATCCATTTTTTCGTTGTCGTTTCATTTAAAACAAAAGGAAGGCATTTACCTTTCCTTCGCATGTTTGTTTAATTAAACTCCAAAGCGTAAACAGTCAATTTGTTTATACTCACATGAAATTAGAACAAATCAGTGACACGAATCTATTACTCATTTGGAGCAAATAAGAACATGACTACATAGTTAAGCTGTGAATTGAAGCAAATCCGTCATGGCCAAATATGTCACCCACTAATACTTGTTAGAATTGAAATATCACAAACTGTTCCCGTAAATATTTTATTATCATAGGAATGCGTGGAATGATGACAGCCTCACCTTTGAATGCCACGCCCATATTACACTGCAGCTCATGCTGAGGCATCTCTGTCAAATACATACAATGGCACACACTACACTATCCACCGCAATTGTTTACATATATGTATCCTTAAAGACCCATTTACATTCGATTAAACGTTCGATTTGAAAGCTCGAATGAACATTGAACACTCAGCTGCTGACTGAACGTGAACGTTGAAACAACTCATAAGTTGGATGTAAATGGGTTCTAATTTGTACGTCAATTTTCAATTAAAAAAGGCGCTTGGGTACGCGCATGGGTACGGCATGGAAAACCCCAAAATAATACTTAGTAAAAAATTCAACAGCTTTTAAAAAAATTTTAATTCAACAGCAGAGTTAGAGAAGTTATATTCCGCCAAATTATTTTTATTTTCCACCGTTACTTTCTCAAGCTGCTCTTTTTCGATGTTCGCATTTGCATTGTAAACTATGTTCACGGTTAAAAGTAAAATATTTTGAAAATCTGTGCTTAAAAAGTACACTGAAGATGGCACAACTCCAAAGGAAAATTTAACAGGGATGACGGAAAATTATTCCAAAATAATTATAAATGATACAAAATTAGTTGTCCAAAACTGGCTTAAAATCATGTTTTTAAGTTTTTGTCTATAAAACACAAAAGCTTTGTACCGTTTGGAATTGCCAAGCTGGGAGTATTGAAATTTTTTAATTGTCCAAACAATATTAGCGACTATTTTCATAAATATTTACTGAACATAATAACGCATAAAAACAGCATATAAAGAAAAAGGCAATTATTAATTGATTGCGACTAGAAAAAAACAAAATTTTATCAAAAAATTAAGTGAACCAAAAAAATCCAAAAAAAAAAAAAAATTAAGTAGTTCTGATTACTTCTGTTTATTTTTTTAAATTATTTTCTTAAAATCCATTTAATGATTGACTACCAATTACTTTCAATTTTTAATGATTATTTTTCAATTAAATAAAAAATCACATAAATATACACATCAACGATACTGAAAAAATATCAAAAAAAAACAAACAAAAATCAAAAAAATAAAAAAAACAAAAAAAAAAACAAACAAAAATTAAAAATAATCAAAAGTAATCTGAACAGCTGTTTGAATTACTTTTTTTAAATCGTAAAAATTATGATTTTTTTATTTAATTTTAAAATAATCATAAAAAATTTAAAGTTATTGGTAATCAATCATTAAATGGATTTCAAGAAAATAATTAATCAAACCGGTAATCATTACGATTAGTAATCATTATTTAACAGTTTGCTTTAATTACATGAGCATTAATGAAGTAATTCAAAGGATATGAATTTCGTAACAGCCCAACCTAATATAACCGCACACCGTTTTTTACCGCTCGAAAATAAACGACTTTTTTGGTTCTAACCGAAATAAATTTGCGTGCGTGAGTAGCTCTCATATACACAAACGACGTGCCAGCTGAGCATAAATGTCAAATCGATATGTCACGCAAAACAAAAATTGGAAATTGAGTTTGGGTTTTACGCTGTGCGGTTAGTTTAGGTTGCTCTCATACAATTTGTATGTGCATGAGATATTTTTGACAGAAAATTGGCGGAGTGTATTTATATTAGGTTGGGCTGTAATAGCGCAAATATTAATTTAATATTTGGTAGCCTGGTCCTTGTTTTTTTGACAGCGTCACAGCGATTCCTTATGGAGGCCTCTAGAAGTTCACACCTTGCCTTACATATTGACTTCTAGGCTTGCTCAACCACAGCCCCCAGCTCATTGTTGTTTTTGGGATAGGCTTCCCAAACTGGTTTTTCAGGGGCCTTAGGAGATTGTGCTGGCCGCTCCATAATCTAAATATCATTGTCCCGAAACCACAATTTTGCCGGCTTTTTTGTGTGTTGGCATTTCGTTATCAGCATATTGAAGCATAATGTGGTCCTTAATTTTAAGATATAATTTCTTTTCCATGATAGTTTTAATAGAATATATGTATGGGCCCTACACCGTTATATGAAAAACATCCCCATACCATTATACTGCATCCTTAACCTGCTTTAACCTTTTTGAAGTATACCTTGGATGATATTCTGAGTCTGGGGATCGTCTAACATACTCACGAGACTTCGAACATAAAGGTTGTGTTCACGTAACAGTCTTCCCTGCAAAAAATCGTGAGTCTGATCTCTAAGGTAGTGATCCGAGATTAATACCTTTAGTCTACAGTAGGCTATAATTGATCCCGACGATTCCGTTATAGGCATAGTTGGGACAATTCGATTTAAATTTCTGTAGCCTACTTTTAGGTGTTGAAAGTTAACTTGTCTCTACTACCCTGAAAGGGACCAATTAGTCTCTTCATAGGGCATGCTCAAATAAAAGGGATCACTTCAACCCATACAAAGAGATCAAAACTGACATTGGTCGCGTGGTCCTTTGCACCTCATCAGACTCATCGCATTTTTTGCAGCGTTCTTACTGTATGGACACTACATGATATTTTTAGAATATCCGAAACTTAGACAGCTGACATTGTGGGTCGAGATTTCGATAATTTTATTATTTGGCGTACTATAGTATTTGAAATCTAAACATTTAGGCCCCCTTTTTCCCAGGAGCACCACTATTTCAATACTCGTGACTGTAGATACATATGTACTCGTATATACTTGATAAACTTTTGGTAAGTAGGTAGTTTGAAAAGCAACTATGTATATAAGTATAAAAAAACAAATAACGGTATATACCCACCTCGACTAAACGAAACACCCGCACCACCACCATCTGCATCATCGAATGCTTGATTTGTGCTGCAACGATTGTCACCCACAGCTGCGTCAGCACTCGCGGCACGCATGAATGGACGCGGTTTGCGATTTTTGACGCGCAAACGTAATTCGGTACTTAAAATACGCATCGTTACGGCGAAATAAAACACAAACAAAGATGTGAATGATTTAGAGAGCAACAATTTCGCACTGTGAAACACTCAATGATTTTCTGTTTTCCGTTCAACGGGTTTCGTTTGCACTCTGTGTACTGGCCTTTTCTGTTTTTTCCAATTACAATTACAATTTCTATTTTAATTATTTCACACTCAAAATTTCTATTTTTATTTTTATATCGCTTCTAGCACACTTGAAAATGTTGCCGGCGGTGTAAAGATATTCTTCACATGCATCCCATTCTATTCTACACAACTCCAACACTTTACTGAAACTTCGGCACTTCCAGCATTCCACACTTCCTACACTCTCGAGATTTTAAGTGTATTCAACCACCAATTATTTGATATTTCTTTTTCCTATGGGAATTTGCGACTCAAACCCAAGTGTTGGTCTGTGTGCGGCAGCTATTTGAAGGGTTGATTGCATTTGCAATATGACGGCAATTCAGTTGGAATGTTTCTGCAATGAGTTAAGCAATGTACAAAACTGCCGAAAAACTCTGAATGATCTCTAAAGGACAGCAGCGCACGAAGCTCTTAGTAACAGAAACCCAAACTATCTCCACTGCTGTTGAACGCTAACTATTTTTTGCTCTGGCTACCAACTAACGACGACAACACAACCAGTGACTTTGGTTATTTCGATGAAAGTATATAGGTATACAAATAATTGTAAAATATCGATGTAAGTCAGTGATGCACAGCGGTGACAGAGGCATTCTAATACGCACGGAAAAGATTTTTGACAGACGAAGCTTCGATACGAATTACTTACAGCTGTGTTCAATATAATAGTAGTGAAATTAAAATGGATATCGTTTGACGAAATAAGAAGCTGTGATTTTAATAATTTTCATATAAAATATAGCGCAATCCATAACAGAAACTACATAAAAAGAAATTTCAAAGTTTACACAAAGTTCAGGAAAGTAAATTCTTTCTTCTTTAAATGGTCATCTAACCGCCTGGGCGATTTTGACCGTCCAACATAGCTCGCCAGTCGTTTCTTCGTTGCGCCAACTGGCACAAATTGGAAACACCGCGGGATCGCAAATCGGTCTCCACTTGGTCCTTCCATCGGAGTGGTGGTCTCCCTCTTCCTCTGCTTCCACCGGCGGGTGCCGATAAGAATACCTTCTGGGCTGGAGCGTCTTCGCTCATTCGCACTACGTGGCCTAGCCAGCGAAGCCGCTGTGTTTTAATTCGCTGAACTATGTCGGCGTCTGCGTAAAGTTCATACAGCTCATCATTAAATCTTCTTCGGTACTCGCCGTCGCCAACGCGTATAGGTCCACAAATCTTTCGAAGAACCTTTCTCTCGAATACTCCCAGAGCCGCCTCATCAGATGTTGTTAGTGTCCACGCTTCTGCACCATATAGCAGGACGGGTGCGATGAGTGACTTGTAGAGTGTTATTTTCGTTCGTCGAGAGAGGACTTTACTTTTCAATTGCCTACTCAGTCCGAAGTAGGATTTGTTTGCAAGAGTGATTCTTCGTCGGATTTCTAGGCTAACATTATTGTTGGTATTAATGCTGGTTCCCAGGTAAAGGAAGTCCTTTACTATTTCGAAATTATTGCTGCCAACAGTGGCTTGGTTGCCAAGGCGCGAATGCGCTGACTCTTTGCATGATGACAGAAGGTACATCGTTTTGCCCTCGTTCACCACCAATCCCATTTTCCCATTTTCTCCGCTTCTTTTTCTAATTTGGGGTAAGCAGAAGTTACGGCGCGGTTGTTAAGGCCAATGATATCAATATCGTCAGCATATGCCAACAGGAAAGTAAATTAAACATTAAAAAATGTCCATCAAAATCTTCTTTTGGCAGAATTTCTGTACAAAGTTTTGTAGACGAATCAATTTGAGTGCAACATTGTGCAAGTTAGAACTTGCTCAAAAATTTCCCTAAATTTTCTGAACTTTTTTGGTCAAGGGTGTTGAGTGATTTCTTCCATACAACGCATGAAGAAAAATAAATTTTGTATGGAAAAAATACCCAACATCCTTGACCAAAAACATTTTAAAAAATTCAGGGGAAATTTTGAGGTACTTCTAATTTGCACATTATTGTGCTAAAATTAATTGAGCTATAAAACTGCGTAAAGAAAATATTTTTTTAAAAATCTGCCCAAAAATATTGAAATTTTGATTTAATTTTTAAAAGTTTAATTAACTTTCCTGAACTTTGTGTAAACTTTGAAATTTCTTTTTATATGGTTTCTCTTACGGATTTCGCTATATTTTAAATGAAAATTATTAAAAACACAGCTTCTTTTATTTCGTCAACCTATATCCAATTTAATTGCACTACGATTATATTGAACACATGATGGCTGAGTACTTGCCAAAAATGCAACGCCGGACTCTCCTAAGACATCCGCATCCCAGTTACTTGTAAGGCACAAATATAATCGGCTGACTAGTTCGGAATCCATACAAGTTCTGTGATAGTCTAAAATTAGTTGGCTTGACTATAGGAAAGAGTTCGTTAACTACGCACGCGATCTCTAAATGAGAGTCACACAAATCCCTTAGGCTCACGTGGCCATCACTGAAGTAAGTACTTCGAACATACCCAATAAACAATGAAGTAAGCTAGTTTATTAAACAATGTTTTCCAAACGTTGAAATCAATGTTTTCCAAACGAGTCCTAACTAAAAAATTTCACAAACGTTTAAATATGTTTTCACAATTGTATGGTAGTTTTGAGGAATAAACTTGAGTTGAACTTTTTGCGATGTGAACAGCTTAGCAGTTTTTTTACCTACTTGATTTATATGAACTTTATTATATGGCCGAAGTGGTGTAGCGGTAGTGTTGCCGGCCTACCACACCGAAAGGTCTAAGGTACGAGTCCTGGGACAGGTAACATCAAAAGTGGTTTGAGAAAGGTTTTTCAAAACGGGGTCCGAGGGTATTTCCGCCATGAAAGGCTTCTTAGCAAAAATTCATCTGCTTTGCTTTGCAGATGCGGTTCGGAGTCGGCAAAAAACAGTAGCCCTCGCAAATTTGTATAAAAAATTGGAAGCAGCACAAATTGGTAAACAAACTCGTGCCGGATATTTTTTTAGTTTTTGTTTTTATTATAATTGAATTGTAAAAATAGTAATAAATGGAACTGAAATTACTATAAAACATATTTTAAAATAAATGTGTTAGTTTACCAAAAAAAAAAGTTGAGGAGATTGTCAGGATTCGAACCAGCAACCTTCGGGGCAAAGGTCTAGAACATATTCATTAGGCTACTGGCCTGTTTTCACCGTCGTTTCCTAAATTGGAGTTTTATCAATCAGTTTTTAACAAACCCTTACTGTACGTTGAATAAGACGTTAATTAAAAATTGTTTTCCAAACCTCATTTACAATTGTTTAAAAAGGAATCACTTTTGTTGATTCGACAATTTTTTCCAAACGTTTAACAATGATTATAGAAACGTTTTCTAAACGAAAAGCCTGCTAAAGTAAATTTATCGTTAGCTTGTAGTAAACGTATTTTGCTTATTGGGTACTTATGTTTGTAGTATATATGTATGAACATAGCCGTATATATGTATGCATGTGAGATATTATAGTATTTTTCGTTCAACTCGATTCGGTAGTCATTTACAACGCCATTTATTCATTCATTCATGCAATTGTAACAAAAATTCAATTCGATCAGAAAATGACCGCAAAAAAACAATAAGAAAGTAAAACCAAAGAGATTATTGATCGAATCAGCAGAAAGTTTGTTGTGGCGCGTCGAACCGCGGCTATGGCGTAGTTGATTTGAGTTCATTTCCACGATGGATGCTTGGCTTTTCTATTAGTTTCTAAACATTTTTATATATTGATTTTATTGTTGTTGTGATAGCTACCGTCACTATTTAATGGCACGTAATTTGCTATTACAAAAATTTTATTATTACACATTTATGTATTTGTAGATACAGGGTGTGCCGATTACCGCAGTAAACGTGGAACAGAAAGTCGAACAAAAGTGGATGCCTAAAGTTCACTTAGAGCTGGTAAATATTTGTTGGCATTTTGTGAAAGTTGGCTAAGCAAAAGAACGAAAAGTTAAGTTTTGTTAGGTGAGATCGGATAAGCTGTCTTTTGGGAGCCAATACAACTCTGATACTTGAAGTCTAGTAGTTTACACAATTCAAATCCAAAAGATTTAGCATTAATCTGGCGTAAGAGAGGGCAGGTAGGTATCTTAGCTCAGCCAGCTCGTGGCTCAGTCAGCTTCCGCTGCCACTTGAGCATCTCCGCCTTGCTGGTTGTGGCGATGACCAACTATGTTAGCTTGGCCCAGAGTTCATAAGTTTCATTCCGAGATAAATCGGAATTGCTGAACACATACTTCGTTGTTGTTATAAACAAAATCAATGACAAGTGAAGAGTTAGGCAGGGTTGCATCGAAATAACAGCCATTAATAGGGTAAAACCCTGGTCATTCTGGAACGAAATCAATCAAGAATGATAGCTGGCTAGATTGAGGTCATATAAGCAAAGTTTATAGTTTTGAGATTTGTTAACAATAAAAGCCATATTTGAGCATCTAATTCCCATTGGTGTTTGTGGAATAACCCCGTGCCTTATATATGGCACTGACAACCGGAAGGATACAAATCAATCTAATTTGCGCTTAAGAATCAAGACGATTTTGGGCGCTGAATATCACAGCACGTCAATCATCCATTTTTACATGACGCTAACATGGGGCCAAGTCATCCTCCTCCACCTGTTTTTTCCATCTCAGTACGGGTCTCCTCCATCCTTTGCAGCCGAAAGCAGGTGTCGATTTAAAAACCTTTTGCGCAGGAGCTCTATAGATCATCTTTAAATTTCATTCGATACACGCGGCTCCGCTAGTACCACGAGCTTTTCGGTCAAATACTCCAAGTAGCATAACAACTTCTTTTGACCATATCCTTGATTCCGTACCATAGATCAGGGCAGCTATGATGAGAAACTTATAGGGCGTGATATTTGTTCATCGAGAGAAGACTTTACTTTTTTCAACTGCCCCCAGGTTCAAAGTTGCACTTCTTGAATTCTCGGCACCGTCAAAGTTTAAAATTTCTATTGGTTAACCGTGACGTGGCTACCCATTCGCGTTTACGCCGATTCTTTATTTGATGACAGTAAATGCTTGGACCAGTGCGTATTCACCGCAAGGTGGGAGAAAGCAGAACTAACGGCGCGCTTATTGAGCCCATTGACGTCCGGAACATATCATCAGCCTACGCTCTTGTGATAGGTTGTACCAATTCGGTTTAGCTCTCCTGCACGAATTATCTTTTCCAGAATTAAGTTTAAAAAAAGTTTGATAGGGCATCGCCTTTCCTGAAGTCTCATTTGTTTCCGGATAGTTGAATGGGCTGTTAGTATTTCGCCATAATTAATAGGGCTATTGGCGCTGCCAAAAGGTGCATTAAATCGGTAATCATGCGTATTTGGCGTATCGGGAAGATCTGGTCGATATTAGATTTACCAGCCTCACTGATAAGGTTCAGGGCAGTTTTTCGACGATGGAATTCAGTCTTTCGCACAATACGCTTTATGATTTCTGAGCTGGAACAGGCATAGCTTTATCGGGTTCATCATTTGCCTCGCAATGTAGCAATGATGAAAAAAGTTCCCACCATAAAGGCCTTGAAACCTTTAATCGCACTCGTACTTCTCGGCTTCATGTTTTGCTCACTAATACAGCGGGTTGGCCCTGTAGGCAACGTCCTGCTTTTCCGAGCCGGAGCGATATTCCGCATCGCCCCAGCTGTTCATACGGAGTCCCTGGAGTCCTACAGTGCCCTTAGCGACAGTACGCATAGGTTTTTGACATATCTGTACATAAAACATGCATATTTTCTAATAATCTAGCACGTCGTTAGTGACCCTTGTAACAGTACAGTGTATTTGGGTACTCACAGAACATAACTAACTGCCTTTGTAGATTTAGATCTTGATACATTTCTAATGCACAATTATGCTCATAAACCCTGTATATCTTCAGACATTTCTACATGTTAATACATAAAAAAAAGTGTGTTGAAAATGATTTTTTTTATTTTTTTTTTTATTTGGTAAATTTTGCAATAGCGAGTTTCTGCTATAACATCATCGCTGAGCGCACGGCAAATCTTACACTACACTTGACTTGCAAATACATGTTTTTTTCGATTGAGTATTGCTTATATTTTTTCTAAATTCAGTTCATTGCATTGAATCACCGCAAATTCGATTTCATTGGTTTGCTATATTATGCATGAGTTTGTTATGCTTAAATTTTTTATTTTTCTATTTACTTATTATTATTTTTTCTTTATTACATTAGTTTCCCCGTATATATTACATATGCAAATAATTAAATGATCAAGTTCTGCGGTTTAAAGTACAATGATTTTCCCGTGGCGTTTAACCGATAGTCACTTTTACTTAGTCAGCTGCTTGCCTTACAATCGGATACTAAATGTTTTTGCTATCGCCAATATTAGTCGTGCGAAATGCCAGCAAATCGTGTCTTATCAAATGCGAAACAATAAATTGAAACACACAGAAACAATTACATATATTGAATTTTCATTTGCTCACGTACATGTATATTGATCAGGCGGTCTCGTTGAGGTGGTGCGGTGTGTTTGAGGAAAGGCAGACGGCAATAGGCATTTGTTTGTAAAGGGTGTTTTTTTTAGGGGTATAGAACTTCGAATTGAAATAAAACACAAGAAAATCGTTTTAAGGTCCATGAATTTGGCTTTATTGGAAGGATAATTTTATGCCATTAATGTTTAAATATGATTTCGGGCATGTGGCCGCCGCGGCTGGCTCGAATAAAGCCAATTCTACAGGTCCAATTTTCAACCACTTTTTCGAGCATATGGGGCCGTATGTCGGCAATAACGCCACGAATGTTGGCTTCCAATTCCCCTAACGTTTCTGGTTTGTTGGTGTAGACGAGCGACTTCACATATCCCCAAAGAAAATAATCCAATGGTGTCAAATCACACGACCTTGGTGGCCAATTGACAGGTCCATTCCGCGAAATTATGCGCTCATCGAATGTTTCCTTCAATAAATCGATTGTGACGTGCGCTGTGTGGCATGTAGCGCCGTCTTGTTGGAACCACAACTCATCCACATTCATGCCATCCAATTCGGGAACAAAATAGTCGGTTATCATGGCTCTATACCGGTCTCCATTAAGGGTAGCTGCCTCTCCAGCATTATTGCGGAAGAAGTATGGCCCAATGACTCCACCAGCCCATAGAGCACACCAAACAGTCATTTTTTGTGGATGTAATGGCGTTTCAAGGGTCTCATGTGGATTCTCTTCACTCCAAATGCGGCAATTTTGCTTGTTGACGTAGCCATTCAACCAAAAATGAGCCTCATCACTGAACAAAATTTTGCGATGAAAATCAGCATCGAAATCAATCTCATTTTCGGCCCATACACCAAAATCACGACGCATTGCATGGTCTCGCGGCTTTAATTCTTGCACAAGCTGGATCTTGTAAGGTCGCAAGCCAAGATCTTTGCGCAAAATCTTCCATAAAGTTGATGGACAAAGCTCCAATTGCTGTGCACGGTGGCGAATCGATTCATTCGAGTCCTCTTCAACACTTTGCTCTACAGCGGCAATTGTTTCTTCGGTGCGCACTGTTCGACGTCTCTGCGGATGCGTATTATCACATAGAGTAAACGTAGTGCGAAAACGATCCATGGTTAACCGAATTAATTGCTCTGATGGACGATTATGTCGACCATAAAATGGACGGAGCTCACGGTAAACTTCGCGAACTGAACCATTATTTTCGAAATAAATTTGCACGATTTGCAAGCGTTGTTCTTTTGTCAACCTGTTCATGATGAAATGGCAAACCAAACTGAACATAAATGACATTAGAGTTGCCAGATTTGACCACAAAATGCCAGTTTTATCTCCATTCGAAAAACAAACCTGTAAAAAAAACACCCTGTAGTTAGCATTTGCTATTATTAATACAGCGCCGGCAACGAGTTTGAGAAACGTTCAGAGATAATGGCAAATGGGTAGAGTCATTAAGGTGGCTATTTCTAAAAAAAAAAGTCCAACAAAGCTTTTCATTCGATTTTAATAAATGTATGCTATTTCAATATATTTAATGGTAATTCAAAACAGAAAACTAGTAATAAGTATTATTTGTAGAAAACTGTTCCTGGCGACCACGTTGGCGATGCATAGTTCAAATTCGGTCAACCCATTGACATGTATGGGGCTCACTACAGCTAATTCTTGATGCTGTTGTTTACCAACACCCGGCGGATGTGTTTACGACTGCCTTTGGATCAAAAATCCGCTCTTCTTATGTGTTGCCGTATTTCGTCGTTAAGCTTCCAGATATGGCTCCTTATTTGTCGTGGATACCCAGCAAACACAGTCTCAAACGTTAGATAACTATTGTAGTGTTACATTAGAGTTCCAGTGTAGCTCTCTAATGCTTCTCTAATTGCAAATCAGGTTAGAGAAATAGGCTAGAAGTCGATTAGAGAGCGATTAGAAAAACACTAGAAAAAAGTTCACATTAGAAACCAACTAGAATTTCATGTTACATTTCGATTAGATAACTAACCTTTTTCTCGATATCGAGCACTAAGTCCTCTTTTTGTAGACAATCCTGTAATTTCTCAAACTGTTCTCTAACTTTCCACCTTAGATAAATACAATAGAATTCGAGTTTTCTAATCGTCCTCTAAGCTTAATGTATGCTGGGGACTGCGTACCTTCAGTACCAGACTGCTGTCCCTTACAAACATTTACATAGTAGCAAGGACCGAACCGAAATCGTAAACGATTGAAACCGATTAATTTTTTTTAAACCGAAACCGTAACCGTTACTTTAATCTAAAAAAGAACGAAACCGAAACCGTTTCAAAAGGCGGAGCCGGTTCCACATATTTTTTTAACAAGATACTACCCTTGCTTATTTTCATCGAAGATTCCTAACAAGGTTACAAAAGACGATTTTTACCTTATTTCTCAATAAACCTGAGATAAAATTCGATGAAATTTTCATGACTGATAGATACATATCTATAGAACCGACGGAATAAATGTATCAAAATATAATCAAATACTTTTCTAATAAAAAAAAATGTGTTAATTTTTAGAATTTACTTTGGTTAAATTTTATCAATACATGGCATGTACAACATTTATTAATATATTGGAAAAAACCACCATGTCCGCAGGAAAAAAATTCTAAAAAATCAGACCAATTTTAAACCACTTGAATTTTGTAGCTAATTTATAAATTTTTTGTTCACAAACTTTTGTTCGTTTTTTGTTTATTTTGAAACCGAACCCGAAATAAATATTGAAGAACGATTCTAAATGAAACAAATACAAAAATTTATTTCAAATTAAATTTTTTTCGGGCAGCGTAAAAAAAGTATTTCTCATCCATAACAGTTATCACGCAGCGTAAAAAATAAAAGTTGACAAATAACTCTTATCCCAAAAATATTAAATAAACGTTGACATATAACTGTTATCCCCAAAAAATAAAATAAACGTTGATATAACTCTTATTTGAAAAATAAATGTTTTTCTTCATTGAATAACTATTATAATTATCAGTCAACGTTTGAATAAATTTTATAATTCGAGCAACGTTTTTGATACAGAAATTTCAAATAACAGTTATTTTTTGTCTCTGGAATAAATACTATTCGAATAAACGAATAATAATATCTATTCGTTTCAAAAAATTCGAATAGTATTTATTCGTATAATTTATCCGTTTATTCGAATAGTTGTATTGAAATGCGAGAGATGTCGGAAGCGAAATTCACTGCCTTCGTCGCTTGTACCTATAAGCATGCATTCACGTTTTGTATGTATGTATGTATGTTTGCGTGTACAAATGTGTGCATAAGCCCTGCAAAAAACAGAAATATTCCGTTTCATACTCCAAATAATACTCCTAAAGGATTATCAGAGTACTCCAACACTTATCCTCATTCATATAAAAAAGGTGGTTCAATTTACATGGCAATGTCCGGTGATTGGATCACCTTATCCATCTCGGAGTACTCCGTTTCTTTGCTTTTGAATACTCTATAGACCACCTACGTGAGAGTGCGCTCAAAATTCTCCCATGGGATTACTCTATGGAGTATTCAACAGCAAAGCGAGAGTGGTCCCCAAAAGAACACATACTACTTTCTCGCTTTCGTCTAGAATACTCTATAGAGTAATCTTTTGGCAGCATTTTCAAAGTATTCCAACGTAGGTGCTATATAGACTCTTCGGAAGCAAAGTAAATGGTACTCCGAGTAGGATTAGGTGATCCAATCACCGGACATCACTATGTAAATTGGACCACCTTTTTTATATGAATGAGGATAAGTGTTGGAGTACTCTGATGCTCCATCGTTTTTTACAGTGAAGTTGTAGTGATATTTTTTTAACTATCTGAATAGTACTATTCGAATAATACTAGCATTCGAATAATACTGGTATTCGAATAATACTATGCGCATAAAATTATAAATTATTCGAATTATTTATAGGCTTCGAATAAATGGATTTTTAATTCGAATAATTTTTATTCGAATAGTCCCATGCCTAGTGCAAACACAAAATCTTGAGCCTTTTCAACCTTACAAAAAACTCTTAAATTTACGCATAAAACCAAAAAAAAAAAAACATATTGTTCCGAAAACTTTGCCAAATAGCGTATCTGTACTTGTGTAGTTATGTTTTGCTTTGCGATTGTGGGTAAATATTTTCAAATAATCCGTTAAACATAAAATTTATTTTTTTACTGTTTTACGAGAATTCACATTAAAATTAGCGGTCGTTCTTGAACACCAAATGCACAAACATACATCCATATAAGTTAGGGCATTTAGTTATTAAAAAATTATTTCAGTTTTCAATGCCCAGCACAGATAGAATTTTTCGTTATATTCCATATCGTTAAAAAGTCTAATAAAACCTCGATTTTAATTCAACTATATGCTTGTTCGCTTTTAATTTTTATTTGACTTTTCAGTAGTACTAAAGGTTAGAATTCCAATTATAGTTGTAAATAATTATACATAGACATTAGACTGGGCCAAATAAAAAAAATTCCAATTTATATTCAAAAATTATTTAAAATGGTAGATTTAATTTCCTAAAAAACTATATGCAGCTAATTTTTTTTTATTTCGATAGTTTGGCATTTTTGCACCAAAAAGTTGCATCCGTCCTAAAAATTTAGACTAGCAATGATAGACCTTTAGAAATTAAAATTTAGATCTGTCACTTTTACTGTATATATTTTTTCCATTCTGTAAAATTATACCAATATAATTTTCAAACAAACATTTGTTTGCTTATTTGGCCCAGTCGAATGTATATAGCTACACATAAATAAATATATATGTAGTATATTTTAACAACCGACAGAAACAGAGAATATCAATGAAATTTGAAGGGCAATAATGGATAAGATAAAAATTCGTAACTTTGAATGTTATTTATGTAACCAAAAATATTTACAAACTACCTACACATCTCCATCGGGAAGATGGCTCCCTTCTATTAGAAACCCCAAACCCTTTTCCAAATGATTTTCCAGGGACCCTCTGGTGATATCAGCGGGTGTCGAATTAGGTCAAGGTATGAAACCGATTAAAATAAAGTTCCGTCCTCGGTTACGGAACTGTTCTTCAACATTTATTTCGGCTTCGTTACGGTCTGAGATTCAAAATTAAAAAAGGAACGCAAGATTGTGAAAAAAAAAATTTCATGTCTGTGTGTTTTTTACAAAAAAATTTTATAATGTTTTTTCGTTGTTTTTAAATAAATAGATCACCCCTGAAGAAGCTAGGGAGACTAGCGAAACGTCGGGTTGAAATGACAAAATAAGAATCTTTTATTTGCATAAAAACCACAATGGTCAAAAAAGCCTAAACAAAATATAATATATAACAAATTGACCGGAAAATCTTCATTCAAAAAATTTTTAAGTTTATTACTTACCCGTGGGTTTCACCCCACATTTCTATAAAAAAATGCAGGTGTTAGGGATTAACCTAATATAACGCCTTACCAAATTTCAGTTGCCTAGCTCAAATACTTGCCACGCCCCCTTTTTCGTTATCCCTAGTTTTTTTGAAAGGGGTAGGGATTAATCTCATATAACCCCTTAGCAAATTTCAGAGATACAGGCTATGAAAAATTCCATTTGTATGGGAGTTGCCACGCCTCCTATATCTGTTAAAATATTTTTTAGCCCATAACCATCACTGCAAGATATCCAGTGCGTGTTTCAAATTTGGTTACGATCGGTTTATACGTTTAGGATACAAGTGGGTCTCCCTGCAAAAAACGGAAATACTCCGTTTCATACTCCATAGAATACTCCTAAAGGAGTATCAGAGTACTCCAACACATATCCTCATTCATATAAAAAAGGTGGTCCAATTTACATGGCAATGTCCGGTGATTGGATCACCTAATCCATCTCGGAGTACTCCGTTTCTTTGCTTTTGAATACTCTATAGACCACCTACGTGAGAGTACTCTCAAAATACTCCCATGGGATTACTCTATAGAGTATTCAACAGCAAAGCGAGTGCGGGAGTAGGTGGTCCTCAAAAGAACACATACTCCCTTCTCGCTTTCGTCTAGAGTACTCTATAGAGTAATCTTTTGGCAGCATTTTCAAAGTACTCCAACGTAGGTGCTCTATAGACTCTTCGGAAGCAAAGTAAATGGTACTCCGAATAGGATTAGGTTATCCAATCACCGGACATCGCTATGTAAATTGGACCACCTTTTTTATATGAATGAGGATAAGTGTTGGAGTACTCTGATGCTCCAACGTTTTTTACAGGGCTATAGATACATACATACATAATTTTAATTTTATATATATAGATGTAGCTACCAAATTCAAGTGGTTTAAAATAGGTCTGATTTTTTAGAATTTTTTTAGCCAAAGTAAATTCTAAAAATTAAAAATGTTTTTTATTAGAATATTATTACATCTTTTTTCTATTCCTGTACTCAGTGGATTCTATAGATATGTATCTGTCATGAACAGTTGATAGGTCTCTTACTAGTTTTACCTAATCTCTGCTGGCCAAAATAGTGTCCTAAAATCAAAATCGTTCGGTGTTAGTCCCTGAAGGAAATATATGACGCCTTTCACTCCCTCTATTATCAGTATTGACATTGTCCTTTACGTTTCAAATCACCGTTAATTCGCGAAAAGATGTTTGGAGCTTTTCGGGAATAAATCAGTAAGCAAGATGGGACGACATATGGTGCCGCAAATTCCAGTCACATTCTACTCGATGACCGATTTACGGTTAGGACACCTTTTCACCTTTCTTCCTGCATCCCTTCATGTTACAGTGTTAACTCCAAACATCTTCGGAGAACAGAGTGTCAAAGTGGACTAGTAGCAGCATACGCCAGAACCGGAGCGTGGAGGTTCATTCGGACAAAGCACTAATCCTCCTTAAATCCGGGAAGAAATCACAGCGGCAGCATCTCAGATCTTTCGGCCATAGTTGTTCCACTTTAACAATAACCACCACTCCCACATTCACGAGGGAGAGAATTACTGCTCGTGTGTTGCACTGCCCAACTTAAACCTTTCCAGTACTTACTTCAAAGGGACTAAATGCCTGGCCCGTTCATAGTGAGGCCATTAAAAGCTCTTCGCTCACACTCTCGGTAGTAAAGTATTACACAGACTACTCGAGCAACAAGCAGTGTTACAGCTGCTACTGCTCCCATGTTGCAGGTACGACACTTTTGATCAAGAGACCAATTATGAATTTATGTTCCGGCACGAGATGTGTTAGCATCATTATGGAAACAAAGCAAAGGCCAATTAGTTTGATGATCGACTGGGAACACAGGAAGAGTGCTGCTGGGGCTTTTCCCTTTTAGGTTACATTTAAAGATGTTTTAAGGCTTCTCAATTATGACTAAAAGTAAATACATGTCCCATCTTATGTGTTTGTAGTCATTAAACAGTTAGCTATCAACACATTTGAAGCCAAAAAAAAAAATAGATTTGAAAAATAAATATTTGTGGCAACTAAAATCACAAAACAGCGTGCCTTCTAGCAAAATTAAAAAAAAAACGGAGCAATGCGGCTTTTACATCCACTCACTGCTATGCTCCAGCAGCTGCAGCGCAGTCATACAGGGCAAATGCAACGATGCGTTCAGAGGAAGTTCGCTGCAGCATTGTCTGCTGTCTTCTATTTTACTACTCTTGCTGCTGCATACCTACTTTGTGATCCATGGTTAACCAAACGGCAACGTATATAATATACGCGAGACGACTTTGGTGCAGCAAAGCACCAACATAAGTATGTACAAATGTTTATAGACGCATATTTGCAACTACAACAATGTACCACTTGGAACCGAATGAAATGCAGCAACCAGGAAAATTGGGGTAGAGCGAATGAAGAGGCGCCTATTTACCGAGGATGGAGTTCGGTGTTGTTGCAGCAGCATCTAAAGCTAAGGCGAATGGAATATATGCATTACTACGCACGTGGGCGTAGTTAGGTTTCCAACTAGAGTGGGATAGAAACTGCCATTGTTGTTGTAAAAATACAAAGTTGACCGTAAAGGCTAGGTAAACCAGTAGCTTCAGGTCACACAAACACAAATCCTGCTGGTTGTTTTATAGCACTGCGCTCTGCCTAATAGGGACGTCATTGCCGATAATTTTTATCAATATCCTCTAACGGAAGTCCTAGTTGAGTAGCAGTTTGAATAAGGTTGAACTATTGTAAATGTGCTGTCAGAAGAGTAGGTAGCGTTGCCGGCCTACCACACCGAAAGTCCAAGGTTCGAGCCCTGGTACAGGTAACATCAAAAGTGGTTTAAAAAATTTTTTCAAAACGTGGTCGCCCCTCGGCAGTGGCTTGGCAAACTCTCCGAATGTATTTCTGCCATGGAAGGGTTCTCAGCAAAAATTCATCCGTTCGGAATCGGCAAAAAACTGTAGGTCCCGCCAATTTGTAGGAAAAATTAGAAGCAGCACACTACTAATTGGTAGAGAAGCTCGGCCTTAATCTCCTTGGAGGTATACATATATGGCGCCAGTAATTTTTTTTTTATGATTCCACGGTGTCACGTTGTATGATCTTGATGACTCAGCATATTTAAACGGATGCGTACTGCTACAATAACTAAAAAATCAAGAGTGTGGGTACTGGACCCTCTTTGCACCTTAATGTTGACGCACATGACTTCGTGTGGATGTATGTAGCTGCAATTGTGTATAAGTATGTCGGTATGCGGGCGGATGCCCGATGCAAAATGTGCTCCAAAGTCTGTGGCTTTCTTGAGCTGCACACACGATTGGGACGAAATGCAAAATGCACAAAAATTATTACGAATGTATACATATAACACATATACATAGATATAAAATTATTTTATACTTCCCAAATGTTAAAAATAAACTTGTTGATAAAAATATACTAGCGAAGGATTTGAGGTATGTGAAAAAATGGTAGCATATGCGTAGAACGGGCAGAATTTGATGGCGATTAAGAATGGCATCATCAGATAGGGTCATTTGAGATAATTATGTACAGGTAAAAGGTTTTTTTATTATGAATGAATCATACATTGTGTAGGGTACGCTCATTTGCCCTCTTCCTTTATGGTTTTGCGAGATGACTGTTGGTATTTGGTCGGGGAATAGGTAATAGTAAAGCTATTTTGTAATTTTGAGGCATATGGTGGTTTTCATCACTGCCTTCCATTTACTTGATAATTGATGCCAAAAATGCCTTGCAGCACTTCTCCATTATTCTTAAAATCCATTTGGGATTTCGAGCATTTCTTTACTTACCAACTTTTTGCAGGTTATTCATATTCATTTTGTTTTCCAATCCACTTTTGCAAAGGAAGTTTGCTGACATTCGTGAACACTACTGCGGGCACTGCTAATCGCCTGTTTGGCTGCTACTTCATTCGTGTTTTTTTCACTTGTTCCCTTTTGCTTTTATGCTTTCCACATTTCACCAACTGTATTCATAATACTGCTATTTTTAATAATTTATTGCTCACTTTTTATTTGTTGCTTTTATTCACTATTATATACACCCGCGCGTTTATTTTAAAATTTATGTTCTTACTTTTTCACACAATTTGACTTCTTCGCATTATTGTAGGGACTCGCTTTTCTGAAACAATTGCACTACGCGCAGATCTCTTGCAGTCGCTATTTGCTGCTTTTGTCGCTGTCGCAGAACTGTGGACAACTAAAAGAGTTTTCGGATGTTGAAAGTATTTGTGGTGAGTGTATTAGTAAGATAGTGGTGAAATTTAAAAATGAAACAAATTGTATCAAGATGTAGAAAAGTTAGAAATTATCCCTGGCTCTCATTGGAGCAAAGATACACACTTAGGAAACATGACCCTTTGTGTTTCCCTGAAATCGGGTAAAGGCCTTTCTATGATTGGCGTTGAACCGATAGAAAACTTGGCGAAGTTCGACATTACGATCCGATATTAACACTTTCAGGTAATAGGCCTAAAATCGTATATTTCTCATTATTTTTATTATTGTAGCAGTAATTCGTCCTGTTTAGTCCGTGCATCTATTTATGGCGTGACAATCCTTCACCAGATCAGAATCTGGTACGAATTCATTGACCCCGCAACCGGGATCGATGTTGACTTTTGTCACCTCTTGCCACAGGCATGACTACCTAGGGCATATTCTAACCTCCTAATCCGTAGGGGTGTTCCATCCCTATAACAAGTTGTCCGTGTTCCCCTGAAATCACCTCTACATTCCCACAATAGCCGGTTCTATTGTACCGGAACGACCCGGGGTTTTTTACCCGGCCAAGGGCTGTTATTCCTGTGTGTAACCTGTCTAATTCGTTACGTCCCACCATCAGCCATCGTAGTATACATTCCTGCACCTTTAGTTGATCTTCCTAGCAAACTACGCATAATGTGTACGGGAGCGCTGTCCCATGTCTGTCGCGCTCATATTTAGGACACAGCAGAGATACTGAAGAATATTTTAATAAATTAAATTTTGTACAAATAAAATAATCAATATTTTGCAGTAAAATCCCTACAATTGAAATCAATAAACTAAGCATTATAATCAATAAAATTCTTTTTCTGCAACTATTCGCTATAAAAATGGCTGGAAGAATTTTAAATCTTACCAGTTTCGGACCAACGTCTGAATGCAGAAAAAATCGAGGTATAAAAAAGCTGAAACACGCTATAGGAAATGAGGAACAGAAATAAAGCAATCCGCGAGTAGACAATTCGCTACAGAAAGAATATGAATTAAAATATAATTTATTAATTCTTTTATTTTAATACACATGTACAATTTAATTCCTTTGTTGTTTCTTTTTTGCAAATTCTCAGTAAAATAGAGTACCTTAAGATAAAATCAGGAAACTAGATACGATGGTGAATTGCCGGTGATTAAATAAAACTTAAAATTATATAACTACATATAACTGAAAACATGGAGAGTATCCAACGACGATTGTAAAATGTTTAAGTGTACTTTTTCAATTGAAAATTCAAAAACAATGTTAAGTTGAAAAACTAAAATCATGCACGTTTAAAAAAACATGCGCCTTGGAAATGCTTCATACTTTTATTTTATCTGATTGCTGTAATTTATTTGGTGCAAATGCTCAATACTTTGCATACACAATCGAAAAATAAATTCTACATTCACCATGGTTAGAAAGTCCGAACCTTGTCGATGATTTGGATAGCTGCACTTCTCGTTTGTTCTTTTATTGTGAAATTTCGCCAGCAGATGTCACTCTAGAGGTTTTGACAATTTACCATTCCCTATTCGTAAACAAATAACCTTTTAAGCGATTACAGAAGGAACATCCCTACTGGACAGGTACCAGTTAAATGGTAAGTCATATAAACTCTCGCCCTGACTTGCGTTTGCGCTAGTTTTGCTAATTTTCCTCAATTAGTTACTGAAGAGCAGCAGAGAAACTATATTAATATAATTACGGTTATACGTTATTTGGTAAAACTTAAACGTATTCTAGTTTCTCTGGGTAAAGTGCTACTTTTCGAAGCTGCAAATCCTACAAGAATGCAATATTGATGGAACAAAAACGAATGGTACATGTTCAATATTTCAATGTTCATGGATATGTATAAGGCGCGTTTCATAACTATAGCACACTCGAAGTGTGCATGATTTAATAATTTATATACTGTTATTTTAGTTTCAAAATTTTTACTGTGAAGTCTTATTCAAGAGGCGTATAAATATTCTAAGCTTTGCACGAATCTCAAAAAAAATTAAACACGTTTTGAGAATTTTTTTAACTATTTTATATCAATTAACCGAAAAAATTGTTTTGTGGCCCATAACATAATAAAGTATAAAATTAAAGTTACAGAAAATCGCTTTCAGTTTTTAGAATTTTTTCTTGAAGCCATCTGCAGGTATTTTCCATATAAAAATAAATGTTTTGCATCTGTTGATGGAGAAAAATGCGGTGTAAAAATTTTGAAAACTTAAGACGATTTTTAAAAAAATTTTAAATTTATATATTATGAAGCTAGAATTTGATAGGCTAGAAAATATCATTTTGGGTTTTCTGGTTTAAAATAGGTACGTCGTTTCATAACTATAGCACACTCAGTGTTGACGTAATTCAATCATTCATATAAATAATAGTAATTCTATACGACCGTACGTAACTACTAATATACGTCCAAAAATATCGCCAAAGGTATCAAACGACGGGTTTTAACCTGCGCATCAATAATCCGAAAGCGGAAATTCGATACTTTATGTCTGTTCAGAGATATTTCCAATTAAAGTTGAAATTTTTCTGTCATTTTCATGTGGTTGTTGTAATAATAATAATAGTTCCCAAACGGATTACCCACCATATCCCGCCCGACCGGCGCGAGGGGCGCATCCGCATAAAGCGCGGATTATTCGTTCGTGCCGATACGTTGAAAGGCTTTGGTTTGTTAATCGTCGAGATCTAAAACTGCTTAGCTACACAGAAAACCTCATCAGCTAAGTAAAGTAGATATAAGATAAATTATACATTAAGAAATAACTAGTTAACAGAATAAAAATATTGTTAGAAGTTAATATAAAAGTCAAAGAATAAGAAACAATTAGTAGCTATGTATTTAGGATAGAAAGAATTAATTTTTTATGCTGGAAAGCGAGTCCGAAATATCAAATCTACCAGAAAGAGAGTTATAATCTTGACACAAACAGCGAAAAGGCTCATTTAACTGAAAATTGGTCAGCACTGTTTTAAGACTAGAGGTTTAAAATGCCTTGAAGGATGAGACGGTACATTGAAGTTCACTTCACTTAGAAGAAATGGGCTGGAGAGTGAACCATTTAATAATTTAATCATAAAAACAATTCCAAGCATTTCCCTCCGACTAGAAAGTGTGTGCAGTCGTTTTGAACGATTCGTATAGGGTGGCAGATTATACAAGGGATCCCAATGAAAATCTCTTAAGGCAAATAGTAAAAACTGTTTTTTGAAATGATTCTAGGCGATCTACATGAACCCGGTAACGTGGGTTCCAGTTTAGGGTGTAAGTGCAGAAATGTGTTCTGCGCAGAAATATTGTGGACCGCGTAGCCGGTGTTGGACCGGCTAAGGGTTATTTTTTTGAAGCGCAGAAAGGTGTTGTGCACATAAATACTTTGGATCAAGCCCCCTATTTGGGATCGGACCTGGGCCATTTTTGGGTTTTTTGCTAATAACTTTTCACTTAAACAAATTATTTAATTTAATACAGAGATCAAAACACGTCGTTTGATACCTTTCCCGATATTTTTGGAGGTATATTAGCAGTTACGTACAGTCGGATAGAATTACCAACTAATATTGTTTCCATTTCAATATCCTCCCATATTTTTCTCATTTAAGACCCATATAAATACTTTTTCTAAACTTTGTGCACATCTTTGACAAGCTTAATTTTGAATGCTTTTGCCCTGATTCCGAATTTTGCCCGGTTTAGTCTCTTGGTGTGGCAAAACTAACAATTGTAAACCTCGATTTAACACTTATCTAGTTATCGATATATTGCCACCTCCAACTGTTTATTTTACCAAATTCAATAGGCGCAATTTGAATTTATTACACAGGATTCGTTTCGTCTAATTTTGTGAAAATGTCGGCAGAAGATAAACTTGCACATTGGCGAAATGCTCTCATTGCGCTGGTAATTAACAACGTGGAAAATAGATTGCCCATCAAAGAGGAAGACATGCGACAAATACTGGACAAAGACATAGCGCTATTTAGGCAATGTTTGCCGCTTGTAATTCAATCTCTAAAAAACGTAAATATAAATAGTTTTAACAAGAAAATCAAGTATGTTAGAATATTCTGTATGACAGGTTTATGGTATCATTTTGCAAAAAGTACCGGATTCTAAAAAATATATCTGCTACTCTGAGATAACCGCGTCCTCCACTGCCGAATATGATGAAGAACAATGCCGCCATTTAACATTGCTATTTGTTATACTCTCATACTTGTTAATGAAAGATAGTCGTGTAGATGAAGGTATTTCTTGTGTTTTCAATTAATTGATCTTATTGACATAAGATTGTATTTTTGTCTTTTTAGAGCAACTATTTGATTTCCTTAAAGGGTTGCGCATAGAAATGGATGAAGAACACCCGTATTTTGGAGGAAATCTCAAGAAACTTATTTCTGATACATTCGTCAAACAATTATATTTGAAACGTGAAAAGTCGGCATCGGATACAGATTTAGAGACAAGGTCTGATCATTTAGATTACATAGTTAATGCCTATAAAATGCAATATTATTTTTTCACATTTTTAGGTATTTGTATTCTTGGGGCTATCGGGCCACTCTCGAGTTTCCCCCAAACGAAGTTTTGGAGCAAACTTCTAAGGTATATATTTTCACTTTTGAAAAGTTAAAAAAAAAATACTCATTCGTTATTTATAAATTTTAGTTACTTGACAAAGAGCCTCGAGAATTTGTTGCGGTCTACAACAAATACTGTGGCAGTGAAGATGCTGAAGAATAAATGGTTGTTGACTGATCAAATCGTCACGAAAAGTTTATTCATGGTGACCTTGTTAGAAGACCATTAAGGTAGTTCTAGATGCTTTATGTTTATGTCTGTTGTATCGTAACCGTAGTACATGAAATTAATTTTTGTATTATAAATGGATTTATTTTTACGGATACCAAATAATTGTACCCAAATGATTATGCTCTATAAGTTTTCATGATTCATATGGCTCGGAATCATGAGAAGTAGATGAGATGGTTCTTAGAGTATTTGAGAGAAAAGAAGATTTGATAACGAGCTGTACTCGTTAACGCAGATATGAAAACAGTACAACAACTAAAGACCTGTTGAAGCCGCGAGGTTTCTTGGACTTCCGTTAGAAGAGCCTGATGACAGTGTTGGATGAGGGGTGACATCCTAGCCAGGTTAAGTAGTCGCTACAACAACAACAACCCGATGGACGCGCTTTCAAAACTTGTGCTAAGAAAATGGCTGGAGAGGTTGCCGCGCAGAACGACTTGAACTCCCTTGGCATTTAAAATAAACGTCAGTTATCCCAAAGGCGAGATGACTAGTACGTTTTCTTGCGAAGCGCCCAACATCATCAATGAGTGAATAAATAGCCCCACATCTGACCCAATTTGGGTCCAATTTTCTCAAAACCAATGTCTTGTGCAGATATTCGCCTATAATGAAACCATTACGAAATTCATGTAGTATATCACAAAATTGGATCACAATGGCGAATAACGAACATTACATACAAAATTATTATTTGTTTTCCCTCCATTATTATTATTAGGGTTATTGGGTTAGAATATGCCCGAGGTAGGTATGTTTTCTTCATCTGATCTCTCGCTTTCGATTCTTCTGTCCCTCCACCGGGGAGTGGCCTACCTCGGGCATATTGTTGTTGTTATTAACGGTGCTTGGCCCTGCCTACCGGGCACGATCACTCTGAGAATTGTCATCAAGCTCTTCTAACGAAAGTCCAAGGTAACGCGAAGTTTGAACAGGGTTTGACCAAAGTGATACTGGTGTTAGAAGAATAGGTTCAATTGAACAGGAAAAGAGATGTTTAGTATTATGAGGGGACACACCACATGCAGGGCAAGTATTTTGTATAGTGGGGTTAAATCAGGACAAGTGAGAGTTTAACCATAGTTGGGCAGAATGGCTCTAGTCTCCCTATCGACCGACCCGGTTTGGAGGTTGTTCAGATCCCGCCTTTGGTCCTGCAGATCAAACGGCTGAGTTATGTGATGCCGGATCTCATCATAGTTCTTCTTCTATCGCCAATAGGTGTCTGTTTGAATGACTTGATTTATGGCGATGAAATTGCAGCATTTTTGCCTCTTAAAGATGAGCAGTTCTGATTTTGGTGTTTTGGCAGACTTACAGCTTCCTCCATTTGGTGCCAGAAATATTGGGCGACCATGTGGGCGCAGCGTAATCAATCAGTGACGTTTCTTTATCTTGTTCCTAAGTGCTACCAGCAAGTGAATTGAAGATTTAATTGCGGCTCTGTCCCTTTGTGGCTATTGCGTTGGCATGATTAGCGAAGGCAAGGCTGCGGTAAAACTTTACAGCCAAGATTTTATGGGGGTGGGCAGTAGGTAGCGTAGTGGGAGTTTTCGATCGTTGTAGAAGCTGGAAAGATCGTGGAGATAACTATTAATCCTCGTACAAATGGGGATAGGACACCTACAGGGTGTTGCAAAGTACAAAGTGGTCATCTATGCCTCTTTGTTTTGTTGTATAACTGCAAACTATGCTGAGGCTTAGGGTTAGAGGTTAAGAATATGCTCGAAGTAGGTATGCCTATCGTAAGACACAGATAATGACGTGCAACTCGATGGCTGATATACGGATATGATGCCTCTCACCTATCATTACCCATCCTCTCCATCCTTACGGAAGAAGGGGTGACATGACCTAGAAGGTTGCAAGGGGAGTGTTTCGTTTGTGTTGTTGTAACGACAAAAACACTCCCCGAAGGTCATGCCACACCTCCTTCCGTAAGTCATCAAATCCGTAGATCAGCCATCGAGTTGCCTCCTTCGACCGGTATGCCTACATCGGTCATATTATAACCACAGGGGTTCGGGGAGTGTTTTTTTGTCGCTGAGAACAACAACAACAACCTTCAGGTACCAGCCCACATCACCGATTTGTGATGCACCCCTGCGGGTTAGGGGCTTAGAATATGCCCGAGGTAGGCATACCGGTCGTAAGAGGCGACTAATATGCACAAAGGTAATGACGTGCAACTCGATGGTTGATCTACGGATATGATGCCTCTCACCTCTCATTACCCATCTCTCTTTCCTTACGGAAGGAGGGGTGACATGACCTAGAAGGTTCCACTGGTCATAAATCGCTACCACGACAGTCGGGCAGTACCGCAAGGGAGTACCGGAGCGTACCGGATTCATATCCGGCCAAGGACTGTCAGTTCGACAGCACTCCCCAAAACCTTCGGGGAGTGTTTTTGTCGTTACAACAACAACAACAACAACCGATTTGTTCGACCCGGTCGAACACGAGGGTATATTCAAAGCATGCTAATATGCTGGCGTTAGTCGTACTCAGCTCGAAACAAGTTCCCCGTGCTAAGACTGGGATCCCACTTTTGGTCAGATCGTTTTCAACGAAAACCACCACATAAAGGGCATATATAAGACCTACCAGCGTCTTCACTCTCAAACCAAACATACCAACCAACTTTTCATTCCCATCACTTCGAACCACAGCGCCATAACAATGTCAACAGCTTGTATGTAACCATTTGCCGACTGTCTGAGATCAACCAGCTAAACTTCCTCCATAAACAAAACGAATTGGATAGATAAAACCCGAACAGCCTAACAACAACAACACCACACAACGCAAAGTAACGCAACCAACCACCAACACCACCAGTCAGTCAGTCGCCGCCTTTCGCACACTCGCAACATCATCATCACAATCAGTATTAACTTGAATGCGGCACGGTGTGAACGTTAACGTGACTTGATCGCAACAACGCATCGAATTGTCCGATCGCAGCGATAAGTGGCTAAAATAAAAAAGTCAAGAAAAAAATAAAATCCAAAAACAAAGCTTAAACATACTAAAGTGCGAAACTTGAAGCGGGTAAATTTAACTTGGTGTTTAGTTGAAATTCTACTTGGAAATCAGAAAAAAGGCTCTGCTTAAGGAGCATCATTAGCATAAAGGTGTAGGGCTGTTGAAAGAAGCGCGTTGTGTCCCACTCAAAAATTATCAGTGTGGAGCATAAGAAGGAGTATTGTAATGAGAAGGAAGTGTGAATAGCGGTGGAGTTGGGTTGTGCGATAGCCTGATGGAGCTTTGACTTTATAACTTTCGTGATTTATACAAAGGGTTTTTTAGCTGTTGGTCATTGATGGCAATTTATTTGCCAATCTGAGAAGAAGCTCTACATATGTTCTCATGTATGGACACAGTGCGGGGATGATATGCTTAATAATTAATTACTAAGACAGATACATTCACACCTTTCATGGTGTTCAGGTGCCGACCACAATAAGTGTGGAACTATCTCTAGAGTCTTTAAATAGTTCTATAATCTATTTCAATAGCCTAAGCACTAGAACTCCATACAATGGGATGATATTTTCAGCCGATTGCCCTTTTATTGGAGAACAAAGCGGTCCAAAGGCTTTTGGAGCCTTTCGGAACTTAACAAAGGTGAAGATAAAGAAGGGACTCCGGCGCCTTCATGTCATAGCAAAAGATTATTTTCAAAACATGATCACCCCCGCCAGTGATCATTAAACCGTGAGTGAGTATTTTTGTAATGAAACGCTTTAAATATGGTTTTCTAAACGTAAGAAGGAGGAGAAAAGCTGAATGTTTCGAAGAGAAGCTCAACCTCAAGGAATAACAGGGGATTGAGAATGAAAACTGAATCATCATTCTCACAAAATACTTAGAACTCTCCTTTGAGCTGTTCGTTGTCGCGCTCGCCTTATAGCTATCTGATTTGTTTGGCTGGGTTATGTTGCTAGCACCTAATTGCATTGCTTTTGTTTTTAATTGTTATCAATTTTCAATTTTAATTTAAAGCGTTTTTATTATATATGTATCGCATTCGTGTGTTATTGATAGGGGTATGAATGAAATTAGAGCAATTCAAGTGTTGACATTTTCCGCCTGATAAGAAACTAAGAATTGATTGATTTGCAAAACCTACAATAAACTACTATCATTTAATTACAATGAGCTTGTGGGCTTTGAAGTAGTAGCCAAGCACATCACAGCCATTTTGCAAAATACTTTGGGTTTTTGTCACCACCATCCGTAGCGGCTTGGCTTTGGGCCATATTCTGGTAGATGTGCTGCACTTTTAGTGCGAGTTCCTTTGGATGGCACTGGCTTTGTTAAGACCCTTCGCTTTTAATGTTGCGGCTCAAGCTCATCATGGGTTTCAGAGGTAAATTTGTTATGCGCATTTTGCCCTTGCCGTTCTCCTCATCCGAGCTACTGGTATCATTTCCGTAGTGGTCACTGGTCCTTTGACTTAATTATTGAGGGATGAATTCCGGGTCGTATTGAATCGTCTTCAGAAAAATGAAAATAATAAATCCCCAAAGCCGCTATGATCTTATCCCCAGTGATAGCTGCCTCATTTACATAAAAAGAATTGTATTAAATGTACTTTACATGGGTAATCAATATGTACTTTTCAACCAGACCTGTTAAATTTGATTAGTAATTAGTAATCAATTAATTAGACGGCTTTTTTAGTTGGTAATGATTATTTTAATTGCTTTTCAAGAAAGGGCAATTCTTAATTGATTACGATTAGAAAAAATCAAAAATAATCCAAAAACAAGTAAGAAAGTCTAAGTTTCGGTGGAACCGAACATTAAATATCCAGCTCTGTATAAGTGGTCGTGGTAAATTGTTGTGGAGTTATGACCTATAGTGGTTTTAAACTTTTTCTACTACCATGTGGGCAATCTTATAAATAAAAATGAATGTGTGTCTGGTGTCCAAAGTACTTAAGCGATCTTTATGAAATTTGCGCAGTAGATTCTTGGGTTCACTGGTTACAGTATAGCCTATATAAAATTTTGGAAAAGCGGGCGGTGCCACGCCCCCATGCTATATAAAATTTTGATCTTGTATAGGCGTCCAAGGTACTTAACCGATCTTTATGAAATTTGCGCAGTAGATTCTTGGGTTCACTGGTTACAGTATAGCCTATATATAATTTTGAAAAGCGTAGATAGTATACCTCGTATCATGTTTCGTAATTTTATTTAACACGGTTCTGAAGTTAATAATAGCTGAAATTTGATAATTTGTTCATTTATATATGGGCGATACCACGCCCATTTTCATTTAATCATTAATAAGATCATCAGGTCATTGTAACTACGAAATTCTAGCATTCTATCTGTATCAGTGAATGAGATATGGCATGTTCCGGTTTCCTACCTCTCTTTTAGAAAACTTTGGTCCAAAAGTGGCTTTGCTTATTTTCCGTGGGCGTACTCTACATGTCTATAGTATACCTCGTATTAAATTTCGTAATTCTATCTTACACCGTTCTGAAGTTATTAACAGTCGAATTTGAAATTTGCTTCACTCATAAGTGGGGCGGTGCCACGCCCACCTTCCAAAATTTTTCAAAAATCATATAAAGCATAAGAAAATTGATGTAACTATCAAATTATATTATTATACCTGTATCAGTTAATTGGATATGGGCAGTTCAATATTTCTACCTCCTTTCCATACAACTTTTATGAAAAAGGAGGCGTGGTCGAAAAGCGATATTTTCCATGGGTGCATTTATCACAACAATAGTATGCCTCCTACGAAATTTCGTTATACTAGCGTAAACGGTTCTGAAGTTATTAAGAGTCAAAGTTTGAAAATTTCTTCACTCATATGTGGGCGGTGCCACACCCCTTTTCCAAAAATTTGTTAAAATTGTCAATAGGACAACCAAATTAATAAATCTAGCAAGTTTCATCATTGGAGCTGCTTCTATTATTGAATTAACCTATTTTATACGTTTTTCGAAATTTTTGATATCGAAAAAAGGGGCGTGGTTATGATTCGATTTCGCCCATTTCAAATAGCAACCTACCTTGGCCGGAAAGCAACCTGTGTGCCAAATTTCATTAAAATATCAGAATTTTTACTCAAGTTATCGTGTCCACGGACAGACGGACGGACGGACATGTCTTAATGAATTCCTCTGTTCAATCTAAGAACTTTGATATATGGAACTCTATACATACGAGTATATCTCTATTATTTTGTACCGTTACAAAGCACCGTTATATGACCAAAACTATAATACCCTGTGTACTAGTACACGCTGGGTATAATAATCAATAAAAGTTGTTTGATTACTTTGGATTTTCTATGATTTTTGTTTTTTTTTTTTTATATGTATAATATATGTGCTTCTACAACAACACTAAAAAAATCTAAAATTATAAAAAGTAATCAAAACAACTTTTTTGATTATTTTTGCTTTTTTTAATAATCGTTAAAAATCATAATCTTTTTTGAATATTTTTTTATTTTTTTATTTAATTGAAAAATAGTCATTAAAAATTGAAAGTAATTAATAATCAATCATTAAATGGGGTCTCAAGAAAATAATTAATCAAACCAGTAATCATTACGATTAGTAGCCATTATTTAACAGGTCTGGGTTTTAGTTAACTGCAGTGGTATAGCATGAATACTTGCAGAGATCTGCAGTTTTAAACATAAAATTAGTGTTGTCGATGCCACGCCCCTTTTACCTTGTACCCAATTTTTATGTAGGTGATATTTTCCGAAACATCAGTGGTCTAGCATAAATACTCCCCCAGAAGAGGTAAGACTGTAGAACTTTTTAACTTTAGGCACGTACATTTTCGGGCAAGACAACGTCTGCCGGGCCCTCGAGCTACTTACAAAATTCAGTGATGTGGACCGATGTGTTCATTACCTCATCCAATTCACATATACATATATCTAAATACATACAAACATACATACACATTTATACCCACCCAATCATAAGCAGTCAAAGGAAGTGACCATTCCCACGCTCGAATTGATATTTTATTGACTCTTCCTTGGCCCTTGAAATGTTTTTGTCACATTCAGCTCATTTGTACACATCAGCAACAACAGCATCAGTCAACACCTTTTCCTGGCAAAAGATGCATGAATGCACAATCCGTATATATGTATGTGTGTGTGTGTATGTTCATGTGTTTATAAGGGTGTGATCTGTTTTTTTTTTATTTTAGCTATTATTGCAGCCAGCATGTGAACACGTCCCAGCAAAAGAAAAAAAGGCCAACGAAAAAAAAAATAGCAATAAGTGGAAATGTCTACAAACCATGCGAGACGGCCACAAACATACAGACAGACAGACAAACAAGTTAACAGTTGAGACTACCGATAAACAGTGGAACATTGAATAAAAATACCTGTAATACCTCTAGAACAAAAAAAAGTAAAAAAAAAAAAAAAAACAAAGGTACATTAGGGTGTGCCCTATTTGTATGGCGACATATTTTTGTTGAGCTAATAAGGTGGACGTGCTCTAGAAATTCTCGTAAGGTCATGAAAAAAAGAGAGGGGGGTGGGGGGGCTGAGATCAATCTAAATCAATACTTTTTTTGCCACACTTTTAATGTGAGGCTTATAATCTAACTAGGACGACCCAAAGGTGCACTGGTAGGCCCTCAACAATATCCACATAGGGCCCATAAACTCATTTTTCAGCTCTCACCCGTTGAATGCCGTCATTCAGGCACAATCCCCAGCTGTTGGCGCAACGAAGCGGGAACTTACGAGGGAGACAAGAGTCACTCTGGCTCATCTTCGATCTGGATACTTCAATAGGCTAAACTGCGACCCATCCATACTGAACCCTGACATGCCGAATGTTTACCCGGCATGCGGGGTGTCCCCATGACACTAACCATATGTTTACCTGCTCGACGGATCAGAAGCTTCTAAGACCAACTTCACTCAACTCCACCCCTATGGAAACCACCAGTTTCCTGGGACTTCCATTAGAAGATACTGCTAAAAATGTTGGGTAAGGAGACTGACGACTAGGTGGGGCGAGGCATATCTATAACAACAACAAACTTTGTTTATTAAGAACCAACTTTGCAAAATAAGGCGCACCCTAATGTACATACGCGCAACGCACTTATAAATCCCACAGACTAACTGGCTAAGGCTAAACGACTTTTCCTTGTCCCGGTTAGCTGTGTGCGCCGGGTGGACAACTGGCTCTTAGTTGTTGTTGGTCGTAATTTGCTGTTGTTGCCTTTTGGCAGTTGACTCTTGGCAACGGTCAAACGCTTGTTGTGCATCTCACCACTGCCTCTGGTTAACCGGCTTTTTGACGCTGATCGCCTTTTTCCGTAATTTATTTGTGTCTCATTTTATTTTTTTTTATATAAACCCAATAGTGGAAACCGCGGCAGGCTCATTACGGCGTTACCACTTAGTTGAAGACTGACTATTAAAGAATTATCTGTCTTTTTATCCAAATAAAATTTTACAAGGTATGAGGGAAAATCGTTCCAATATACAGGGTGGCTGATGAATTTTGCTACATTAAGAAACTCAAATAATTTGTTTTTCAGTGAATGGAATTCATTTTTCTTTTATTCATGTTAAAGCTCGTTAAATTTTATTAAATATAGCTTAATTAGTTTTAAAAATAATGGAATTTAAATGCCCCCCCCTGCTCGTCGATGCATGTGCGGCATCTTACCAAAAAGTTGTTCATTACTGCTTGGAGAGTTGAGACAGGAATAGCCGCAATTGTTTCTCGAATGGATTGCCTTAGTTCATTCAAATTTGTTGGTTTTGCTTTAAAGACTTCCTGTTTGCAATAACCCCACAAGAAAAAGTCAGGTGCAGTAAGGTCAGGCGACCTGGGTGGCCAACGGAATGTGGAGTTTCTGGATATCAGCTTATTGGGAAATTTTCGTCGCAATTCTGTCAGAACAGGTTGGGCTATATGAGGAGCTGCACCATCTTGCTGAAACCACACAGAGTTGAAAGAAATTCTCATTCGGCGTAATTCTGGATAGAAAAACTCTCTCAACATGCTCAAGTAACGGTCTCCAGTAACCGTAACGGTGCGACCGTTTTCTTCGAAGAAGTAGGGCCCGACAATGCAGTGTGATGAAACTGCACACTACACTGTGACACGAAGTGGATGCAACTCCGTCTCATGGAGTATCTGTGGGTTGGAAGCACTCCATATTCGACAATTTTGTTTGTTTATGTTGCCGTTTAAATCGAAATGGGCCTCGTCAGACATGAAATCTTCCACCATTTGAAGCATCTTCTGGCAAAATTCCAAGCAAATCGGCAAGTCTGCAGCGTTCAGTTTGTTGGCCATTTGAATTTTATATGGGAATAAGTCCAAATCTTTGTGCATAATTGACTGTAATGACTGTCTGCTTACACCCATTTGAGCAGATAAGCTTCTTGTCGGAACACGTGGATTGTTTTGTATGTCAGCAGCTACAGCAGCGATTGTTTCCTCCGTTCGAACTGAAGGGTTTCGATGGTAAGGTCTTCTGTTGACTGTCCCATGCTCGGCAAAATTGTTTACAAGTCTTATTATGGTCCATCTGCTCGGAGGATTGCCGCCAAACGTGCGCCTATACTCTCTTTGAACCGAAACTACGGACTCCAGTGCGTGATAGCGGCGGACAATCCAAATTCTTGTTTCAGTGTCCCAGTTATCCATTTTTGTTAAATGTAAAAGTCAATCTGCAAAATAAAAAAAAAATTAACCAGATTCATTAAATAGAAAAAGTTATTTAATTTTTTTTTGGTAGCGGCTTTCATCAGCCACCCTATACATCAAGTTTACTTATTATTATGCCGAACCTAATTCGAATGGTTTTTAATCCAAAGGTAAGACAACTGTCTGTTATGAAGAAATACTTTAGTGGAGTTTCAACTCCTACGGTGTGTAAAAGCTTTAACCAATACTTATTCAAATTTAGTGCTAGTCGCACTGCTCAAGTAAACTTACATTAGTTTCGCAGCCCCACTCGCTACCTGTAGTCTGCTCTTGAGTCACGGGTCAGCTGAGCAAATACTTTCCTGACATTACCACTTGCAAGGTAGCGAGATACTTCTCACTCAACAGCAGCTAAGGCTCATTTATCCCTGATGATCGGCTTTGTGACGGGGCACTGCCCAATTAAAGTACACGCCTCAGCATTTTGGAAAATAATTCCTGCTGCAATTGTAGGGCGTCAATCATGATTAGCCTCAAACTTTTCCCAAAAATTGGCCTTGGCTTGTTCTTTTCTGCAGGAGACTTCTGAGACCGACGTCGATTTATTTGGCGTTATATCGTTGCAACGTTACTACCGACCTTTATATTGTCCAAGTGAGCCTCCCCTACAAGGGGCAGCTGCCACCGGGTGGGGCCAGAGTGCAATTGTTATTTGTTTAACTAAATATAATATATCTTAAGCTCAATAAAAATAAATTTTGGCAATTACGGATCAAAGCTGTGGTTAAGTTGAGGCAGGTTACATTCCTTAGGTGGCGATTCGAAGCGGAGGCGGAGTGCCCAGCGAGCTATTCACCTTCATGGTATGTTTGTTGCCTATAAGCACTTTGTTATAGTCGGCTGGTGTAACTTTGGATCGATCGTTCTCGATTGGGGTTATCGCGTTCATCATTCCCTTCGGGTGTTTTTCAATGGGATGAACTGTTCGCTTCACATTCAATTATTGTTCCCACATGAGCTTGCATCTGTCTTAAAACCTTGTCTCATCTGACTAAACGTTTTAACACACCGGCAAAATATCAAATTTTGGACTAGTTCTTTGTTGCTTTGGAGGCAGTATGAGGTACATACCAAAGGGCTGGGGTGGATGTGAGTAAATATATGGATGTGTGTAAATGTGTACGAGTGTGCGGCAACTGCAGGTGTGCAGACAAAATCGGTGCGGAAATATGAAGGAAACAACAACAGTCAACAGAAGCTACCCACTAAAACTTAAGAAAAATGAAGTAATAAAAAGATTTGTACCTACAACACAAAATAAAAAAAAAAAACAGAAGCAATAACAAGATTAAAACAACAACAAAAAGCTGAAAAAGACGGCAAAAGTCAGTGGCGCGTTAATTTTTTAAGTAGTTAAATAGTGCTTACCTCGCCACACTCTTCAACAAGGCTTAAATTAAGAAGTTCGATAGACTCTGCCCACAGTATCGATATATGTGCTTTGTAAAGGGGCGTACGAGTACATTAGGGTGCTACAAAATAAAATATCAAAATTTCTAAATATTTTTGTTTTTTACCAAATCCTGAAGCAGTTCTTGAGAGTACGTCACAGATAGGCCGCAAGTCGTCGACACGATTATTCCCGCGAGTGTTGGTATAAGATATTAAAACTTAGAAGAATGACCACGTTTTAAAATAACTTATTCTAAAGCAGTTTGATTCCAGCTAATATTTTTGGTATAGTAGGCCAGCTAAAAATAGGACACTCTTTTTATCTTAATTAAGTAGTACAAGCCCGTAAGATCGAGACAAGATTAGATTGCCCTAACATATGTACATATTAATAGGTATGCACCTTTTATCAAACCTTTTGGTAGTGCTGTCGTGAACGGCCTCTTGTCTGTTGATATTGTTTTGTTGCTTGGATAAGTCATCTTAGCCGGTTCGTTACCACGATTTACTGTGTTTCAGTTTGGATAAACCGCGACTTGTGATTTACCATTTTATGCAAGCGAATCAATATTTAGTTACAGGCAATACAAAGATAAAATGAAGACTAAAATTGGTTGACTAAGAAGATTCTATTAAATAGGGGCGGAATTACGACATACGTTCTTTGATCGTAATCCATGTTTTAAGTCACAAAAACGTTGAAACTGTTCAACTTTTTAAAAGAGTTGTTGTTGTTGTTGTGGTAACGACAAAAACACTCCCCGAAGGTTTTGGAGAGTGTTGTCGAATTAACAGTCCTTGACCGGATTTGAACCCGGCACGCTTCGGTACTCCCTTGTTGGACTGCCCGACTGTCGTGGTAGCGATTTATGACCAGTGAAACCTTTTAGGTCATTTCACCCCTCCTTCCGTAAGGAAGGATAAGATGGGTAATGAGAGGTGAGAGGCATCATATCCGTAGATCAACCATCGAGGTGCACGTCATTACCTTTGTGCATATCAGTCGCCTCTTACGACCGGTATGCCTACCTCGGGCATATTCTAAACCCCTAACCCGCAGGGGCGTTTTAAAAGAGTAATAATGCATAATTGAACCTACCGGTACTTCCAGCCAATTGCTCACGTATGCCCTTATTCCGAATTTTGGGCATCGAGCTATTGTGATTTAAAAATTCGCTTTCGATCACGGAACGAAAAACGTAATACGAGCCGTTTTTTTTTGTGTCAAAAGTTTCGGTGGCTGATAAATCAGTCAGCTGAAAATTTGTTTTTGGATTTCTACATAATATCCATATGAGCAAGTTAACCGTTTCTGTCAAGTCCATTATTCAAGGCGTGCTACAAGCTCAGGACCATTTTCACAATCTACGGTTAACGTTAACCGCCATTTTAGTTGACAGAAATCATTCGTTTGTCTGTCAAATAAAGTGCCGGTTGCTCTAAGCGGTTTTAAGCTAACGTAAATCATCCGGTTAGCCGTTATAGTGAGTAGCGTTAACCGGCTTTTATGCAAGGGGCCATAAGTGTTATGCGCCAAGCAGATACAGTACGTCACCGTCGACGTATCCGTCATACACAGAAACACTCGCATTCTACTGAGTTGCAAAGAACATACTCGTATAACTATAAGAAGGTTTAACGCGACGAATAGTGGGAAACAGTAAACCATCAACTCGCGGGTAGGTAATTCACCGCTGAGGAAATTAGTGTTTAAATCGCGACTTTTAAGGCTATAAGCACTTTTATTTTTATTCAATATTCAGAATTAAACGTTTTTGTAACTCCAACTATCTGCCAGCGATTTGACAGTGTCCACTTGCATTCGCTGTTGAATATTTTTATAGTTATATGTTCTTTGTCAGTTGTCAGTTTTTTCACAGCATTACCGTATTGTATCTGCTTGACGTATTACCTCAGATCCTATTGACAGCTTTTGAAAATCATCGATAATCGATGTGTTTGGAGCGATGTTTAAAACCTAGGCGAATTCAGTACAATGTGGAAGTATGCAATCAGCTGATAGCTACTTTTTTCTCGACTTTTGACACTACAAATCTTGCCGCAGCAGGATTTTGACGAATTACACAAACAAAATACATTGAAAATGCATGTCTTTCACCTTGTGTTGAATTTGCCTTGCTTAAAAGTATTCTCAAATCTATACTTATGTTTCGTTATAGATTTTTAGTTAAAATAAGCTTAGCGTGATCATTAAGGGCCGCTTTCATAAAAGCCGGTAACTGCTAACCGGAGTTTAATTGACGAATTTTGTACAGTTAGCTGTCAAACTAATCGCCGATTAAGCTTAACCGGCCTTTATGAAAGCGGCCCTAAGTTTTTCTGTCAATTTGATCTGGCAGGGTTAAAGCTGCATCATTATCCATAAATCCATAGTCATAACCATACCATATATTTAGTTAACCAAATCTGTTGTCATCGATTATTGGTGCCTTAACCTAAAAAAAAATGGTAATTTCATTTAAAGTAAGAAAATCGAGAAATCGAATAAAAGTTCCATTCAGTTAATAAAATTACCAGCTCAAAAATTTATAGGTTATGGATATGGCAGAAAAGCAAAAACCAATTGTTTGACTAAAGTATGGTTATGGTGTTAGCGTTATAGTATTGCACCACTAATAGATTACATTGATTTCCCGAAAGGGTGGTTGGATCAGCTATTTTATATGGATATGGCTATGTCACCATTAACAGGGCTGCAAACTGTAGTTAACCAATGGAATATTTGCTTGTTATGTAATTGCCTTATTAGTTGTGTAAATCATTAGCAATTTGTTGCATTTTCCTACTTCAAATGAAATTAACATCAGTTTAAACTGAGTTTAAGTAACGTTTGAAAACCCGGGCCCGAGTGAACGATCAGCAAACTTATTGAAAAAAACCATCTCCGAGTTTGGTTGAAAACGTCCTAGCTCAGAGTTTATTTCACGGGATAGGATGATCTTGAATTCAGCCATCGATATAGTGCCCCCACTATCTGAAAAAGCTTGTATCTTCTTAAAATGGTATCAATATTGTGAGTATCGAATCAGCTTGTTTCTTTATTATAAATGAAACGATGCTTTACGAGTGATGCTTAGGGTGGAGTACTAAATTGATTGCCCACTGTGCATTGATTACTTGTCGTGCTTATTGTGTCGCAGTCATCTTTCGTGCCTTCAAAGCTGTAAAAATAGTTATTGTTGATGTTGTTGTTGATAAGTTCTTATAAATCATGTTTTGGTGTCCTCACTACATACCTTTATGACGATTTTGAAGCACAAAGTGTTTGAGTACTTAATTTTTTTTTTGTTTAAGTTACCTTTTCTTAAACACTTCGTTCAGCTCGAGCGATTCGAACAGTCGATTCATTACTGATTTCGCTAATGTTTTCAAGTTGTTTGTATGAATGCATGTCACACGCTTATCTCTTTGAAACTTAGACTTATCTATATTAAAATCTCTATTAAAAATAACAACCCATTCAATTGGAAATGTTTGAAAATTTAACAAGGAGACGCTTTTAAACCCAATACACCGTAAGCCAGTTTTTAATTTTTATAAACAGCTGCACTTGCCCACATAACAGGAGTATGTAACGGCTTAAAGGAATCTAGATAGTATGTCCAATGCTTTTCTGCCCTACAATTTTAGTGCACTCACCGAACAGACCTATAGAGTTCAATTTATCATCGCCCACCAGTCGATAACTGACTCACCACGATAACTTGACTGAAAATTATTTTAAATAATTTTTATAATAATAATTATTTGCCGCTATTTACTCCCGAAGGCATGACGGCCGAGCTTGTCTTTTCATTTGTGGTGTGCCGACTCCGAACGGCGTCTCTTAAGTCAGATCAATTTTTTGTTGAGAATCTTTTCAAGACAGACCGCTGTTGAAAGGCGATCCCATTTGTAACAACTTTTTTCATGTTACCTGTCAAAGCGATGGCACTTGGAAGATTCGGCATGAAAGGACAACACATACCAGGGTGTCCACCAAAATTGAGATATTTCAATGAAGTTTTGTATACGCGTTCTTTTTTTTTCAAACAATTAAAGTTCCTATTGGAAATCGGATGTTAAACACGCCCCCATTTTTGATATAGAAATTTCGACAATTGTTTCCATTTTGCGTCCCGCTGCTGGAACTATGACTTTTATTTTCTCTTTTTTTATGTATTTATTTGTTCTGTTGTTGTATTCCTACCTCTCTATCGACACCACTAAGTAGAACATATTGCTTAAAGTATTTGTCAACTTCTCGCCGCTTCTGTTTTTGCGTCCACATTTACATTTCCGTCCATCCAAATTATCTTCACAGTCTTCAATTGTGTATGTCCGTCTGTTTTCTGCACAGCAGTCAGGTAAATTGTGTAGAGCTGTGAGCTCAGACGACCTCACTCAGTACTCGTAATAAGGTGTGAGAAAGGCAATAATCGTAAAGAGCTAACAAATTATTTGATGGAAGTTAATCGGTACCCGATGATGATTGTGTGTGTTTACTGCTGATGTGCGAATGTGTGCTGAGTTCCGATATTGCAACTGTTTTTGTTGTGTTCTGGGCAGTGTGACCAGGTGTTAGAAAAAAAAGCGGCTAAATCCCAAAAAAAAAGTTAGAAAAGGCTAAAATTAAGAAAAAGAGAAGCTAAAAAAAAGTCAGACATTTTTTTACGAAAGCCATTTCAAATTTTTTATTTTAGTTTAAACTATCTTAAAAATAAAAATTAATGTGTGTCTAAGGGTCTGTGTGCCCTTTATAGGCGTCCGAAGTACTTAACCGATTTTTATGAAGTTTTCACAGTATATTCTTGGGATCACTGGTTAAAGCATAGGGTATATATAAAAAAAAAAAAAAAAAAAAAAATGTAGGTCCCACCAATTTGTAGGGAAAATTCAAATCGGCACACCACAAATTAGAAGAGAAGCTTGGCGCAAAAATCTCTTAGGAGGTTTATGATGATATACCTGTTGTATATCGCGCCATAGAGATAGAGATATATAGTTTTAGAAAAGTCGGCGGTGCCACGACCCCAGGCTATATGAAATTACAATTCGTCAGAACTCTGAACGTATTTGGTCTATAATAATGATATTTGTATGTATGTGTTTTTAGTCAAGATTTACATAATTTTGGAAAAGTGGAGGTTGCCACGTTCAAATTTTTAATGTTTTATTTGTGCTTCATTAATGTCCAAAATTTATTTTCGAACTCTCTTTGAAACGAGATTTTATTTAGTTTTTGGCAAAGCCTCCAGGCTATTTAAAGTAGCAATTCGGCATAGCTAGGAATTTATTTGGTTCAAGTTAATGATATTTTATATATAGATATGTGTTCTATATATCAAAAAACCTTGGAAACAGAAAGCAGTACCAGGGTCAAATAAAAGTTAATTCGATATATCGTCGAAAGTATGTACATAACAGTACCCGCAGAGGAAATTGGAGAAGAAGGGGAGTAGGAATCGAAATTTGAGATATAGAGATTAGAGGAAAATTAAGGAGGTAAAGAAGAGTAATGGTATATGGGGTTGGGGGAAAGCAAAAGTTGAAAGAAAAAGGAGGAGATAAGGATAAATGTAGAAGAAGCGAAAAGTGGGGAGGGAAAAGAGTACAATCTGTTTATTGTTTATTTGTTTATTGTTTATTTAATACCTAAGTCTTTGAATTTACAAATTCTTACAGACTAAGTTAATATTAAGAAAAAAAAGATTTTAGAAGACTAATTATAGTCGCATAGGGGATGGTGAAGTCAACACCTGTGGAATTGAAAAACATATTCAGATTAGCACATGCTCTAGAGATAGGATCATTTGCAGTATAGTTGGTCCTAGCAAAACCAATTTTTAAGGTCTCAAACTGTCGGAAATTCCTACACGGGACATTGAACTGAATTTTGCTCAAAAGTGATGAACAATCGACAGCTTCAGAAATAATACCCATAAGAAACGAGCAGGATAGAATGGATCTTCTACCTTCAAGTGTATTTAGTTCAATCAGAAGACATATAGATTCATATGAAGGCAAAGGATCCGAAAAATTTAGTGAGCGGAGAGCAAACCGAAGGAAAACCTTCTGAACTCTCTCAATGCGTTTAGAAGGACCAATTTGATAGGGCCTCCAAATAACAGCCGCATATTCCAACCTCGACCTGACAAGAGCACAGTATAGCGACTTGAGTGTGTGAGGGTTAGTAAATGTGGAACAGTTTCTACGTATGAACGCGAACACTGCGTAAGACCGAGAAATGACGATATTGAATTGGTTAGAGAAACTGAATTTGGAGCCAAAAACACCCAGGTCTTTAATCTCCTTAACAGATTGCAGGACACAGCCAGAAATAGCATACGATGAACACAGCGTATTACCTGATTTTGAAAAGGTCACATGAAAACACTTTTTAATGTTGAGCGTGAGACGATTTAGGCGGCACCAATTTTCAACATTAAGAACGTCAGCTTGTAGCACAGAGTCACGGGAGCTCTTGATAGCTGCGAATATTTTTAAATCATCGGCATACAACAAATATTCCGCAAAGGAAAAGCACGAACCAATATCATTTATAAATAAAATGAAAAAGAGAGGCCCCAAAATACTTCCCTGCGGGACACCTGACGATGCAATGAAAGACCGAGATGTGGCATTATCCACTTCAACAACACAGTGTCTGTTAGTTAGGTAAGACTCAATCAACATCAAAAACGTAGAGTGAAATCCCATCGCCCCCAACTTTAACAAGAGCATCCTGTGGGACACCTTGTCACAAACCTTCGAAAAGTCCGTATAAATCGTGTCAACTTGCGGTCTGTCATGAAACGCGGAAATGCAATATTCACTAATAATAGTTAAATTGCTAACAGTGGAACGATTTGGGATGAACTCATGCTGATTATTCGAAATTAGGCTTTTTACCGCAAAATATAATTTTTCATTAACTATTACCTCGAAGAGTTTGGATACAGACGAGAGTTTCGAGATCGGCCTATAATTTCGAACATCATTTTTATTCCCACTTTTAAAAACAGGAGTAACTGATGTCAATTTCCAGTCATCTACAAAAGTACCAGTTGCCAGTGAATTATTGAGAATAACTGAGAGAGGCTCAGCCAGGCACGCACAGTTTTTTAGCAATATTACTGAAAGTCCATCCGAGTCCATTTTAGTCGAAGGCTTAAGCTTCCCAATACCATTCAGTACATCGATGGCGGAAACGCTCATAGAGCCGAAGTTAAGCGAGGAGTCACTCATGGATGGAAGACTTGTAAATAGAGTAGAGTCTGATTCGAAATTAGAGCAAAAAAAGTTAGCAAATAGATTGGCGGAGTCTACAGCACTATTTGCGTATGTATCGTTATAGAATACCTTGTTTGGGACAGATGAGGAAGACTTTTTTGATTGAATGAAACGCCAAAAAGCCTTTGAATTCGAGATTATGTTTTGTTCAAAGCCCAGAACATAATTTCTGTATAGGAACTTATTCAGACAGTTGAATTCTTTTAGATGGTGTTGAAATTTTGAAAAGTGCTCAGTCTTCTTGTACTTTTTCCCAAATTTGTTTTTCAAATTCCTCAGACGTTTTAACCTCTTAGTATGCCAAGGCGTCTTATACGCTTTTTTATTAATAATAGGTATATGCTTCAAGCACAAATCATAAATCTTGTTTTTAAAAATACGAAAACATGATGTTACATCATTGTCTCGGAAGGCATCGCACCAGTCAATGCTTATCAATACATCAATAAAGATAGACCAGTCGCAAGCATTATAGTTAAATTTGATTACCGGTTTCTCAGATATTTTCGAAAATTCATAAAACTCCAACTCAAGCGAGATAGGAACGTGATGTCTATCAGTCACAGAGATTGGTGCAATGCATTCCGACAAAATGTAATTAACATTGTTTGAAATGAATACTAGATCCAAAATTCTATTTAACCTATTATAAAGTCCATTAATTTGAGCTAAATCAAGGCTTAAAAAACTGTCAATAACGTGAATCTCGGCTGAAGAATTAACGTTAGTGGCCATAAGCGCACCCGAATTTTCAATCGGTGACCAAATTACGTTACAAAGGTTGAAATCCCCGAGGACGCAAAGATGATTATCACCAACTAGATTTGACGCCAATGATACAACATTTGCAGCGTGTGCAAAATATAAATTATCCGCACTATTCGGTGGGATATAGGAAGCACATAAGTACAGGATTCCTGATGAACCATGTACGCGAACACAGAGCTGGTCAATAAGTGTATCAGAGTTAGTGAGCGTTACTGTTAAATGTAAGTAAGTAAAATTTTAGGCAGGACAACGTCTGCCGGGTCTGCTAGTTTGTATATAAAGCTGTAGACATAACTTAAAGGAACTATTCTTGTTTCAACACATATCAGGCACATTTTCCTTGACTAGGGATTTTTTCAAAGAAATACATACTATAGAAGAACCACTACAAACTTATTAACTTTATAATATTTTCTTAGTCTGATGAATCAGAAGAGCTTGAGGCTGATTACAAAGTTTAGGTATTTATCATAGAGATGGATCACGGTAATTTCAAAATTAGTACAACATTTGAATAAGCGTTTCAACAAACCTGTAATATTAACCAGCGATTTAAGCCTTTTAATTTTTAATCCGTTCCTTAATTTAGTTTTTAAAATGTTCATGGCACTAAAAATTCTTTCACCCTCCGCATTACTGAAAGGTAATACCAAAAAGTTAAATACGAATTCGACCAGTCCTAAAAAAAAGGGTTCGTTTATTGAATTTTTATGTTCTCGAACGTCCGCCAAAAATTCAATGGTAGAGGTCACACTTGTCCACTGCACGGTTATTAGCTTTCGCCACTGCAGATCAATCAATGCTACTTGACTTGGAGAATACCTAGACTTTTCTTTCTGAAAGTGAGAAAATACATACGGCTTTGTAACTTTCAAAGAATTATCAACTGAAAAAAAAACTTTTCTTTTGTAAAGAATTCATATTATCACATAGGTAATGTCGCAATTGGGTTATCAACTCCATCAAAAATAGTTGACAATTTTTACGAATAATTTTCTGTATTTCGTCATCAATACTAGCTTCATTTAACTCTAAATTTATATATTCCTCGAAGTTGTATGAAAAATATGTTGTTGGGACCAGATAAGGTTTGGAGTAAAAAAAAGGCTAGAAAAAAGCCACGAAGCTAAAACTAAAATTATGAGGCTCAAGGACAAAAAAAAGGCTAAATCTAGCCTCGAAAAGGCTAACCTGGTCACACTGGTTCTGGGTTACATTTGTGCAGCCTACAGGTGTTGATGTCGGTGTGGTTAAGTGATAATTAATGGTCTATTGTTTAGAGTGTTCTCGGATATCAGTAGCAAATGAGTTTACGGATGCATCAAGATGACAAATAAATAAAGTATGAGATTGAAATGAAGCTAGAGAGGGGGACGTCTAGTAATAAGAGCTCAGGTTCGCAGAAAGAATTTGCCTACGCGAAGCTGCTCAGTCAACAGGCACGATAATTATGTTTTAAGATCGAACATACACGCCCTGAGGTCTTAAGATGGCAGCAGCTTCCCGTACCCGGAGAGTGAGAAGTGGCGAGGGAGATATATATTCCTTGGCGAAGTAGTTAAGAACGAATGGTATTAGAAACGAGTATTTTTTACGGCCGGCAATGAGCAATGGTTGACCGATAATATAACAAGAAACTGAATGGTTGGTGGTCGGAGCAGTGGGAAGCGGATGTCAAGACAGCTAGCAAGTGACGATAGTCGCGCAGCGGTAGCGTGACGGAGGGCGTTCTAATAGCGGAACAGCGATAGTTAAAATAGGTCGACGGAATGACTATCCAACGGAGTAACGGAGCGGGTCAGTAGGCGGATGGTTGCCTGCGCCGGTTAATGCTTTCACGGCTGTATATTGCTCCAGAGATGGATATTATTATTGGGGTGGTTTTTTATAACGAGACTAAAGGGAGTCTTTAGGATGCTGTAACTTCCAATGGACGTACGACATAGTAGGTGTCCAAGTAAGGCCAAATCGAATTGGGCTGGACTTCATTAGCTGATCGGTAGACTGAAGTGCAACCCAAAGACACCGCGGTGGATCGCCTTCGTCACGTCAGAAAACACCACAGCCAGAGCTAAGCGAAAAGTCAAAAAGTTGCCGAAAGGCATCAGCTTGCCGCTTAGCTAGTCCGTGGAGCGATAGACTGAAAGACAGCCCTTGCGAGCTCACTCAAAAGGAATAAGGATACTCCTCCCATATGCGTTGGCCCTGTGCTGGACACCTTCGTGCCCGATTTTGCTGTGTAGGACAACTTGTGGGTTGACAAATACAAATTTAAAGTAGTGTTTGACTTCGTCGAGTATGAACCGCGAAACAAATGTCTGGCGAGAAAGTCAACTTAAAAGTTTGTCAGACCGACGGAGATGGGGAAAACAGAAGTAGGATGCCTTGGCCGCCTCGGTAGTTCCAACTTGTCTCATTTATCGCCTAGAATTTAAACGCTAATGACTGATGATGATAAGCCCATAACCCTTGTCGGGAATCATGATTCTTTTGAAGGCAATGATCGTTATAGAGCGGGATCCGTTTGAAATATCACATAATAATTAAGTGTCCCAATTTAGCTCTAACATGCGAGATACAACGGAGCTGGAGGGAAAAGTAAGTTCTCTTTCAAGTCTCTTTAACACTTCTACGGCTTGGTCGGGAGAGTTTAAGAACTTTGCCGACAAGCTCATATGTATGACGTAAACGAATACAGTTTTCGTGAGTTGACAGATTGCAAGCTGGAGGATGTTAGAGAGAATGCTCTTAAACAACCAATTGAAACAACCAAAGGCTAAAGTCATTTAGAGCAAGATTCAGTACAAGCGATCTTATCCGCGAAATTGTCCAATACATACAATGCGAACTCAAACAACTCGAGCCCTATTTCCCTTTACTTCAATCAATTTACTTACTAGACGTGCTGTCTCTTCGCCAGCGTGGTACAACAATGCATTGGGCCTAAAGAAAAACTGCATACTTGAGAAGTGTAAAATGCAAAACACAAACCATCCTGCAGTAAGCCTCCGAGCGCTATCAAAAAGTCTGTGTTGAGCATTCCGAAACTGTTCTGCTTTTTGTTTTTGAATGAATTCAACGCAGGCACTCAGAAAAGAAATAAAACTTGCGAATTGTGAACAATTAAAATTAATTACCTTTGCAATGTATTGAAATGAGTCGGGTTGAACGTGATTCTTTCACTCTTTTCCTTCGTCTTCTTCTTGAATACAATGTGCTATGCACGTATTGGGTCATGAGACTCATGATGATGATATATCATGTTTGGGTGTTGAAAACTCAAGTGTAATTAAGAAATAATTAATATCAAGTTACCACCGGAACTTAGTGGTTAGCAGCGACAATGATGGGGTATCTTGGTGCTTCTGTGTAAGCAGCTACAGTTGAGCTCAATCCTGACGCCTTCTTTCGTACAAACTGGGCGAATTGAGAAAACCATGAGCCCTTTGTCTTCAACAACCCGTGTGGAGGCTTGGATTACAGCAGGGAGACAGATACCTTTATCGAACTGTTCAGTTTACTAAAGTTCAGTATTTGGTATCACGCTCGCTACCACGACAGTCGGGCAGTACCGCAAGGGAGTAGCGGACCGTACCGGATTCATATCCGGCCAAGGACTGTCAGTTCGACAGCACCCCCAAAACCTTCGGGGGAGTATTTTGTCGTTACAACAACAACAACAACGCTTGCTGTGGACTTATGTTGCTGCCGTCATATAAAAGCAGCTTTGAATGAATAAATTCTCCAAACTAAGGAAAGGTCCAACAGTTTTCAATAACGACAATGAACGTTTCATAGGCCAGTATTTGAGGATATTCACTTGGCATGAGTGGATCTTTAATGGGGAGTCTGCTCTCTATGCTTAGCTTCTAAATCTAAAGTTATTACAGTAGTGATATCATCAAAGATTTATTCTATTCCATGAAATCTGGCTCATTGACTACAATGCCGGGATCTCTACACTCGAGGAGATTGACCGCAACGATGTAACTAAATCAAATACTGATTGACTTCGGGATGCGAAATACATAGCATCTATAGGAGCAGGTTAAAACATAATAGAAGTGTTACATCCGGTACGACTCCTAATGTTTTGACTCTTGCGGAATTAGCGGGTCCAATAACTCGCTCAGTAGGGCTTTTATCAGAAGGTGGCAAAGGTCTGTCCACATTGGTAACACGAAAGTCTTTTGTCTTTACAACAACAACAGGCAATAAAGATATCTCCGCGAGAGTTTGTAGTTGTTTTTGTGGTGTCAACCTTAAACCATTCGCCTAAGTTTTGGGGGTGTTATGGATATTACGGTACCCTCACGACAGGCATTCCTACCTCGGGTATATTGTAGGCCCTAACTCACTGGTATGCCTCAAGGGTAGGTCCTTCGATGTTCCTGCTTGTTTATCTACAGGAAAAGAAATCTCTCATGGTTGCGGGGTAGCGAATTTATTTCTGTGTAGGCTTATTATACGACACAGTCAACGAAGTAAATATATATTCACCAGCTAGTATCCTAACGTTTCCACCTCTTATTAGCCCCGATAAGACAGTGCATGAGTGCAAGGACCTCCTTCGCCTCTGAAACATCAAGACACGATCTAAAGGCCAACCAGCTCATCGGCCATCTTCCTGTGACGCTGTCGCACCACCCATATTAGGTGTGTCGACTTGTCAGGTTGATGATTCACACCCTGTAGTGATTAACGAGACTCGATGTTATCGTTGCTGAAACGAAAGCCCGAAGAGCCGTCTCGCTGTTAAAGAAGATTGCTATCCTATTGAAGGCGATGTTCAAACACACAGATTCATTGTGTGGTGATGTAGCCAATACTGAATATCTCAGATTCCATGACAAAATATGCCCGGTTGCTTGGGAAACCACCTACCCCTTTACTATTCCCTTCTATTCCATTCCAAAGCACTTTGTTCAGCTAGCTTTGACCTCTTTTGGCATATCTTCAATGAGTTTTTCCTAGAAAAGCATCGATGAAAAAGTCATTTAGATGACGAGACAAAATGTAATTTCGCAAGAAAACCACTTCAATGTTACAACAACACTCACTCATACTATTTACACACTTGCCAATAACGGTCGCGACACTCCTTTGCCATAAATGTGTTAGAGATGGCCGTTACTCAAAATATGTGAACCCGAAAGCTTTGCTGAAACTCTGCTAGGGCGTTGTCGAAAGATCAGCCAAAAGAGTACAAACTTCCAATAATCTGTCCGAAGTTCACTCGTTTGTGAGCTCTCAATAGTTGGAGAATGTGAAATCGGTATCTTGCATGCCGCGGGATCCCGAAAACATGTCCCCGTCTCTAATACAAAAGTGCAGAGGAAAATATTCTTGGACAACGAAATATGCAATCTCAGCGTGTCTGTCTCTAATATCCAATGTCACATTCATTGCAGGAAAGATGCTTCGCCACACAAAATCACAATCATCTAGCAAATGGTTCTATCTAATGTCATTGTTGTTGTTAATATGCTGGAGCAATTGGATCGAATGCAGAAAACAACATCACAGACATAGCAACGAAGCTGGTCATGAGCTTATGAGCATTGAAGAGGATGGCGGCGGCGTAGGCGGTGGTGGCAATGATAGCGGTGGCGGACGTGGTGTTGATGGGAACCATATCGGAAATGGACATCGTCGGGGGCATCGTAAAAAGCATCATCGTCGCCAACATCAGGCGGACAATGAACTATCATTGTGGATTAATGAGCAACAATTAAATATGTTAAGTGGTAATGTATTTCTTACGGGGGAGTCCCCGCCACTGCTTTTTTTCGGTTACGTAATACAAATGATATAACGCTTGTGGCAGGGAGTCCTCCTATAAACGTATTGTTGTTGCAAAAAAAAACTCGATCTGATTTTCAAGTTTAAAGCTCTTTTCTTTCCACAAGGCTTTGCACACGGGCGCATTTACGCCATCGAGAATGGTCAAGTTCTTAATGATTTACGTGAAATCAACATCTATAAATATTTAATTATTCCGGCTGAAGTTAATTATGTGAATTTTACATGGAAATCTGGAAGTCGAAAATATTTTTATCACTTCGATCGTTTACAAACGTTGGACGATAATATACTGCGCGCCCCGACACTGTCAATTAAAACAATGGGGCGTATACCGGCTGAAGAAAAGAGTGAGTACAATAAATTTGTCTTCTTCTTAATGGGAACATAAGAGCATCGGGCCCTGAGGTATTGGCGAAAACCCCCCATATAAGGCAAATGAAAGAAAGGAAAGAAAATTCAATCTTAAAACTGATGCCACACAGAGTCGGTAAGCTCATTTGTCAGCTGCAGGGAATGTAATAGGTTAAATTCCTACACATCCAGGATAAATTCCGACGTCCCGAATGCTTTCCCGGTATGTGGGGCTATTCCATGACACCAATCATCTCTTTGGCTGCTCAAAGAGACATTCTTTTCTAACAGCGAACTCACTTTTTTCTAACCTAATTGAAACTGCTAGTTTTCTAGGACTACTGTACCGATTTGACCGACTTAAAATATACCCGTGGTAAGGTGTGCCTGTCGTGAGAAGCGATTAAAAACCACAACCAAAAGCTTCAAGTGGTAAAACATATCGGTCCCATCTAAGCTAGGCTAGTAACGGAAGGTGTTATTCGTTCTGACAAAAGACTGCCCAAGCCTTCGTAGAGCGATCCTTTAATAATCCTTTGATTATAACGTTATTTTTCATTGCAGATTTCAGTATTTTCCTACCATGCGCCGGTAATAATTCAGGCACGGCTATGTTCAATATCGGTTTGTCAATACAAAATCATCGGGGGAAGCCGTTGCCCGGTACACCGATACGTTTAAATTTCAAAAAGGAGTGCGCACATAGAGGTAACGCTTCCATCTCTACACTAACAACTTCGCAAGGTAGTGTATAAAAATAAAAATGCTTCCTTTACAAACACACATACATACATACATATCATATAAAATACTCTACAAAACATTGGCTTCTAACATACTTCTTTTCAAAATTTGATTTTCTGTAGGCCATAGTGGGTAGACTAAGTAAAATTTATAGCTGTTTACTTCAAATAATGCCAACAGGAAGATATTGAGACTTACGGTAAGCTTGACCGCTCTCCACTTACTCGATAATTCTCAGTAATAACTCGATGTTACGGAGCTTCGACTCCGATTCCAAAAAGTTAAAATGTTGATTTCAAATTTCGATTTCAGTTTCGACTATGTGGAGACCCAAATTTATCTCTAATCATTCTCCATCTCGTGCTTCAATAGGAGTTGTGACCTCACTCTTCCTCTGCTTCCAAAGGTGGATACCGATAGGAACGCCTTCTGTGCCCGGCAGCTGTTGTTGTTGTTGTAACGACAAAAACACTCCCCGAAGGTTTTGGGGAGTGCTGTCGAACTGACAGTCCTTGGCCGGATATGAATCCGGTACGCTCCGGTACTCCCTTGCGGTACTGCCCGACTGTCGTGGTAGCGATTTATGACCAGTGGAACCTTCTAGGTCATGTCACCCCTCCTTCCGTAAGGAAGGATAAGGTGGGTAATGAGAGGTGAGAGACATCATATCCGTAGATCAACCATCGAGTTGCACGTCATTACCTTTGTGCATATTAGTCGCCTCTTACGACCGGTATGCCTACCTCCGGCATATTCTAAGCCCCTAACCCGCAGGGGCTTGCCGGAGCAGCTCCATTCATTCGCTTTACATGGCCTAGCCAACAAAGCCGCTAGGGTTCAATTTGTTAAAAAAAAAATAATCAGCAAAATGTGGGTTTCGGTAAGTGCTTTTCGTTGGATTAAAATTCAGTTTGCTTGAATACTTGTCCGACTTTGATATGGCCGAGTGTTGTTGTTGTAACAGCACTTCGCCCTACTGCTGGATATAACACCTTTTTTGCCATAAAAGCGGCTAAGCTTCAAGAAATTGTGTATTAGGACGTTGTGGCTTGAAATGGTAGGAATTGCCTGTTTCACATAATATTATGCTCTTTAACTCTAAGCAGTTTGGTCTGGCTGTGTAAATGATTGTCATAAGGAGTCACCCCGTCCTGAGTTCCATCTGCAATTTCCTCAAGACACACATTGTTTGCTATGCTCGGCTTGCGTTTCTTTATATTTTCCTTAAAAACTGCAAACCTGCAAACATTTTATGTCATTCCACTTCTGTCAGACACTTGTCTATGGCAGAGGCTCGTCGGCTAAATGTGTTTGCGTATACTGTAATTTCAAAGAAATACTCCTTTTCGGACTCGGGGCAACGGTAATTTTACTTAATTGCAGATGGAATTATTACTTAAATAAAATAAGTAAATACAATAAAAAAATATTTATTAATGCATAAAAAAGTTAATTGTAAACATTTCTCCCACTCCCACTGTGGTGTACCCAAAACACAAATACACTTCTATTATATGTCGCTGCTATTGAATTTCCTTGCATGTATGGCCTCATACATATATAACAGTAAGAAACAAAAAAATCCCTTTGCTACAATATGCCTAAATACGTATGCATAATAAGCTATAAATATTTTAAATTGATTGCACATAAATTTATAAAAAATTATTACATGCATACATCCATATTTATTACGAATTGCTTATTGCTTCTTAGAATGCTTACGGTGTATGTATTTACATATTTATAACAAATATTTGAGAAGAACTGAGCTTTGAATGCGAACGCTAATTAAATTTACAATACTCCGTACAACTAAATAAATCGATTTTGTTGTTGTATGCCAATGCTTTTAGCGTAAATCCATAAGTACAAATATACATTCAAATGTAAATAAAAACATACATAAATAGTTGAGGCTTTTTAATTATTATTTTGTATTATTATCAAACGCGAAATTTTAAGGTCCCGATCCGGAATGTAATTTAAAATGCGGCGATAATGGTTTTTGTAATCATCATAAAATTTGCCAATGCAAAGCTGGTTACACGGGACAGTACTGTGAGGCGGCTTTTTGTTTTCCGCAATGCCTAAATGGTGGTAATTGTACAGCACCCTCGATATGTACCTGTCCCGATGGATATCAGGGCACACAATGCGAAGGGGGTAAGTTTATTTTGATTGTTTAACCAATTTCAGCTATGCTAATTATTTAAGAAACGGTCATGCGTCTTAGATTTCGAGAAAATGTGAGCCTCGTGAGTCATACCAGACTTTTCCATTCCATTTTCCTGATATTCTTTTTAAATTTTTCTCGAAATCAAAATAAGAGCATTTTAGGATGCACTTGGAAATCCGTATGAAGATAGTGGAGTATGAAGGTAAAAGAGTCCTGCAAGAGTTTTTTCGGAGTACGACAAGCTTTCCAGTATGCCATACAAGCGTTTTCGAACATTCCTACGACAACTGCGAGTGGCTTTCCGTAACTCGATAGTCGACACTAGTCTTCTCGATTATACAATTCGATATCGAACGTTCGACGAGTTTTTTTCCCATGTTTCAACATGAACACATCCGGTTTAGTATTTCAAAAAGTGTTTCGTAGCATTAGTAGTTTGTTTCTTGAATAAAAAAAAAACATTTCTTAAGTAATCACAAAAACGTAAAATTGTTTAGCTTATAAATAAGTAGAACGAGAGCTTATATGTTATCGAACAGTTTCGATTATCGATATCGAATTACAGAAAGCCACCCCGGGTCTACGTATTTTTATGACGCGCATTTTATCAGAACAGGACTATCATTTGAGTAAAACCATGTTTGATCCGCTTCCTTGAGTGGGCGTGCATGGCGGAGTACTGTTACAACAACATAAACTTTTTCTGAGTCACATAATGGAAATACATATATGCTGAATATCAGGATACAAAGAGTTATGCATGAATTCTAGCAGATACATCAGAGTATCACCAGCATGGAAACATACTCAGCCCAATTCTAAATATTCTCACGGAATAATTTTCTCTCGGATTTTTTTGTTCACTCGAAAAAATTCCTCCAATTATGTTCTCCTAGGGAGAAGAATAATTGGGGAAGAGGAATTTCGAATTTTCGAAATCAGCTGTTTTGGCATTTGGCATGGTATACACGGATTTCTAAACTGGCTAACGAAATTAAAAACTGTAAATATTGTGAAGAATTCGTTTTAAAATAATTTAAAAAAATGTAAAACAGCGTTTAGAGTTGCTTTTCATACGTTTGTGGCAGAAATTAAGCGAATAAGAGCCACAGGAAAATAAACACAGGATTATGAGATATTACATAAACGCTTGAGTTGCCGCAAATTTTATCTACAATTTTTGTTTGTTTCTTCTGTTTGCAGATTTAAAAAGTATTATAGAATAAACAAGCCCGGAACTCCTTACATCGCACACTCAGCAACTCAAAAATACAATTTCATGATGGCCTTGCATCAAGTTTAAAAATAGCCATGTCTGTTGTACATTTGTACTTTTCGATCTAAAATACATCGTATTCTAATATAACATTATTTTAGTTTAGTATATACTTACACAAGTTAAGTTTTCCTATAAAAATACAAGAAACATTCAATTTTATCCCGCGCTCCGTTCAGTTTAGCTGGTAAAAAAATTCCTTAAAAATTACAGCGAAATCTCCCTTTTCCTCAAATTTGTAATAGCTATATTTGGAACATTATTCAGAATAACAGGAAAGGGAGGGTGAAAAATTCCCAAGGATTTTTTATTCAGAATACGAGGAATGGGAGAGGGGGAAAAAATCCGTGCGGAATTTTCATTTAAAATTGGGCTGACTCTTTTCAGATGGGTTCCTACCGTCAGCACTCTGTTTTAAAACTATTTCAAGACTTAAAAATGTTTGCTGGGTGAAAAATGATCGACATCTCAGCTCACCAAATGTGTAGAGAATAGAAAATAAATAAAAATTAATAACCTAAATGAATTAAAGTAATTTTTTAAGCTAAAATACCAATTAGACCGAGTGCGCAACAATTTTCATTATTTAAATACGCTTCGAAATAGAAATCGCTGTTTTACAACCGAATTTAATAATCTCTGTCATTGCTTTATAGAATGGCGCCTGTTCAGCGCCACAATCGATTCCTGTGTCGTGATGTTCTTGCTCCTCATCGCGGAATTTTGTTATTGTTTCGAGAAGTTCCTGAAAGAGTCAACAACCAAACAATTATTAATATCACTGTGTTCTCTTCATTAAATAAAACCATGTAGGCACCTTATCTGGCTTGGGTGAATCCATAATTTGTCGCAACTGATCGTTGTAATGCTCCACGATTACTGTCTCGACAGCAACCGTACAAGCCATGGCTGCTTTTTCCCCCATCAACGCAGTGCCTAAAGCAGGAGAAGTTTTCAAAAATGTTCTTATTTACAAAAGTGCTCTAATTATTTCGAGATGCTTCGAATAGTTTCCTTATATTTCAAATAAATTTATATGATAAAAATTTCTAAAGAAAATTAGAATCAGAAAAATGCCAGAATTGAGATTCAGTCAAGAGATATACAAAAACCTCTAGTGGGGGCTACACTGAGCCTTTATATCTATTACTTTCTTATTTAATTCACAATTCCTTATACAAAAACGACCGCGAGCATGAAATCCATTTTGAAATTTTACTCACCAGCGCCCAACACGAATCCAGCTACATTCCAAATTGGCAACATAATCGTCGGCCGCACTCTATGCTCGTTGATAAGTTGTTCGAATTGTTTGCGATGCCCCTTTTCCTGTTCCCACATGTGTGCAATCGTCTTGCCCATTGGACCATTACCCAAAATAGCCATTTGTCCTGCATAAATGCGATCGGCACCCAATTCACCAGCATGATCGACACGTATAATCTCATCAGTCAAGGCTGTTGGCCGTTTCCTTAATGGTATTGTGTTGGATTTTTCATTTTTGTTGGCGCAACCTTCTTGTGTTGTGGCATTATTCCTTTGTTGTTGCAAAAAGAGACGATACTCCTTAATTAGACGCGAAGTTTTTGTAACAGAGTTTTTGGCCAGTCGTAACATACTTGAGACGATCTGAAGCAAATTAATAAAAGAAACAAAAGACACTGGTTAGGTTCTTAATATTTCAAATGTATTTAAATCTTATTTTTGTTACAAATTTTTAATTATTTAAAACTTTTTTTTAGGAATCTGTACAGAAAAATGCTTGAATGGCGGTAAATGCATACAAAAAGATAAATGTGAATGCTCCAAGGGCTATTACGGTCTACGCTGTGAATATTGTAAGTTTATTTCTTCATAAAGGTATTCTGCGTAACAGGTAATCTAAAACCGATATGACTTCTGCACTTATTCGTAACAGTGTGAGCTGAAGTTTATTCCACTTTTGAATTAAGCGTTTCGCCTTTCTCTTCAAACTGTTTGCACGGTTTTTATTGCTCCTACCGGCATATTTTATAATGGAAATCCTATCGACTGCTAAGTCTATTTCAAAATATTTTAAAAAACGCCCTATTTTAAAATTTTTTTTATAGGGCTCTATTTCAGAATTGGTTCAAGAGACCCCTATCTCAGACGAGCTTCAAAAACGCCCTATCTCAACACCTTCTCAGCTGATATAGGGCGTTGTTGTAAAAAAATTTGAGAAAGCGCTTTCTTCAACCAAATTCTGAAAAGTAGCGTTTTGCAAAAATATCTGAGATAAGGCTCTCTTCAACAATATTTTGAAATGGGGTGATCTTCCACTCAGCAATCGATATAGAAATCATTTAGCAGTTAGCAAAGGAAATAAGTTGGACAAAATTTAATCATCATTAAACATTTAATACATTTTTTGTAACGCACCCGAGTGTCGATTTGCAGTAGAATAGACTTTTTTCGATGCACATTTTTAATGTGCATACATATTTCCTTTTTTAAATTATTTACTTTTCATCCATTTTATTAGCAATTTTCAAACCACATCGATACGCCAGCGACTGCAAAATGGTAGTAAAAAGATGACCGAATAAGTATTCACAGTCGCTCAGTCGACACCCGCAATTGCTCAATGATCGCTAGTCGCTTAGTAGTCTTCGACACTCACAATAGGGGTGTTAATTTTGGTATATACTGATCTCAATTTGCTTTCCCTTTGCATGCTTATGGTGTGTGCTAGTGTTCCAACCTTTGTTCGACTACTGAATGTGTAAACCTCTTAGAACCAATATTTTTTTTGTTGAAATGAAACCACTGTAATTACTAATATCGGATACTTTTTACACAGAATATTTCTTTTAAATTTCTTTTGAAGCATGTATGTATGTATACATTAAAACTTTCTTTTAATTCCCAGCGAAATGTGTAATTCCTTGTAAGAATGGTGGTCGTTGCATAGGCACCAATATTTGTCGATGTCCGAGCGGTTTGCTTGGTAATCATTGCGAAATCGGTCGCCGTCAACGCTCCACCTGTAAACGTCCATGCAAGCATGGAGTATGTATGTCGAATAAGACCTGTAAATGTGATCCCGGTTTCTATGGACAATTCTGTAATGCCAGTACGTAACTGTTTGTAACATACCTATAAATGCAAAGTATATAACGAATTTCCTATTTTATTTAGGAGTTAAAAAACATCGTAAAATTCATAGATAGATGAAGCAACAAATGTTTGGATAGGTCTCCGCATTACCTTCAGTGTGCATCGCTAGTAACAATACAATGAATTTGTAAATTTGTATTACGAGTATAAGGATGATTATAATTATTTTTCCGTTTATTTGTTTTCGGATCTATTTATGGCTGTCTAGAGCTATCCCTTGCATATATGAACACACACATACCTATGTATGTATGTATAAACTTGTTCTTTAACATAGTTTTTATTAAAAATATAATATATGTATGGCCAACTGTGGCACTTTACAATCGTTTATTTCTAGAAATATTGTGATAAACTTTTTTTGTTCAATTAATGTAACAAAATTTTACTTCAAGGAAGTCTGAAAATGTCTTAATTTATATTGTAATTGGAAGTAAGCATTTTTATAAAATAAAACAAAATTTAATATAAATTTAAGTACAAGTGTTTTCTAAAACATTTATGAAATTTTATTTTTAATGTAAGACAATTGTCAACCACAAAAAAAAAATGGCCAGTGAGATATTAGTAGTGAATAGTAATAAAAAAAAAAGAAACCATGCAGGGCTCAAGTCGTTTCTACTCTAGGTGTCATATTTATTTTCAGATCTGTTTATTCCACTTCTGAATTACACGAAAACAAAACCAAAATCCCGATTTCCAAGGAAAATTCTGGTTAGCCTCTCACTGATTTTGCTAGTTTTTACGGATGGCACATCTTGTGAGTTGGTCAAATGTGTCTGTATTCAACGGAGGTAATGCTCTGTTTTGAAAGTGCTGACGTGCTTACCCCAAAAGGGATTTATCATGATTTTTTAAAACAAAGTACTATATATTTGTCATTAATAACTTAAATTTTTATTTTTTTTAATATAAATGGAGTATTAACACATTTTAAACAATTTATGATCGTTCCTTTTTCTTAATAACTGGCTTCGGCGCACAACCTTCCATATACAATCGCAATGTCTCCTCGTCCATTTTCTCATTTTCCTTCGGTGGCTTATAATCAGCCACATGATCCACACGTACTGTACGCCCCAACAATTTAATGCCATTCAAGTTATCTACTGCCAAAATAGTCGAACGCTGATCTTCGTAACATATGAAACAGAATCCTTTAGATTTTCCACTGCTTTTATCTCGTATTAAATTAATATTTACGATTTCTCCGTACTGAGAAAATACACAGATTACATCACCTTCCGTCAAAGTATAAGGTAGACCACCAACGAATATCCAAGCTGAGTCCTTATACATTTCGTGCCATGATTTCTTGCCTCCTTTCAAATCCGTTTCACTGAGTTTGAGGACGTTTTTTATATTTGTCATAGTATTCATGATGATAGGGTTTGTATGAATATATTTTCCTGTAGAGAGCGTTATAGAATTGGTGGATCTTTAGTAATCACATTTTGGCTACTTTATTTTACATGTACAATTATATATTATTTTTTCTATTGCTTGACGAATTCAACTTCGTTAAGTTAAATAAGTATAAGCAACTATAAATGATAAACTATAGGCAGGATTACAGCTTTCTGGGACTTCCGTTAGAAGATGCTGATGACATCGGTGGGTAACCAGTGACGACGCGGCATGTTCTTGCAATATATAATTACTGACGTATTGGAATTGGTTGCTTAGCTATCTTCGAGTATATGAAATCGCACGAAGCGAAGTCATCTTGTAAGAAACTTGGATTGGTTTCGAAGGGCCTGATGTCACGGGTTCATTGTGTTCTTCTTCTGTCTTTGGCAATTAAGAGAAATATTCTCTCTGTAACTGTTAGAGTCGCGGCAATAATTTGTCCCGGTTTTGAAGTATTCTTCCTTGTCAGACTTTGTTCATGTCAAGTTTTCACACCCGCGACTTATATTAAGCGCTCCGACCTGACCTGAGCAAGCTTGGCAACTCTGCAACTTGTCAATACACAGGGGTCCAACGAGGTAAAAATAATTAGGTAATACTCGTATTGGAAAATAGGACTTCCCAACCGAGCAACTGAGGTTGCCAGGGAACTTGTCGGAAACTAATTTTTATTTGCATTGTGAAGAAGAAACTGTGTAGTGAAAATAAATTAGAGAAAATAACTTTCTCCTACACCTAGATTTTTTGAAGGATGCTTTGATGGCCGACTATATGATAACTGAAGTTAGACCATGAACTACTTGTAGTCAATTTATCCGCATTTGAAACATGCAATAATAACAATCTCGAAGAGAGGGGCAGGTTCATTTACGGCAGACGAACACAGAAAACTGATTCACGGAAAAGGTTAATTTAAATCTGCGTGGGTTAACTTCGACATAGATACAGTATCAGGTTCAACTTTTATGCAACCAGAATCAACTCAGACATGCGAAAACGGCTACTTGTTTAAGTAACGGCGAAAAACTCCTTGAAGGTTTCGGGAAGTGTTACCGGCGTGGACAGTCCTTTATCGGATATTAATATGGTACGTACCGGGACCAGCACCTTCTGGTACTAGCCCAACTACTTCGAGATCGATTTGTTTGACTTGAAGTAACCCTTTCGTCGTAGATTTTAGTCACCTTTTACCACAGGTATACCTCCCACGGGTATAATTTAAGTTCCTAACCCGCTGGAGCTGAAAAGTGTTGCTCTTCTTAGAACACGTACAGCCAACAGGTTCACAAATCTCTCATACACAACGGTCACAATTGCCTGGGCGGCTAAGCGCAAAAAAATAATATATTCGAATGGTACATTATCCTGGGCTAGCCTTGGGATACTAGCAGATGGTACGAATACCAAATACATATGCGACAAGGGACTGTCTACAAAATTAACGCTTCAAGAGTGTTTGCCTTTACAAACAACACAACCTTAGCTGGGCAAGAACCGGCCAATCGTGAACCTATATAATCAATCCACACATTCCCATAATCATGTTACGAGCTTTGGAAAAAAAAGTAAATAGACGATGGCTTAGTCACATTCATTTTAAAGACAGTAGTTTTTAAATTTGTACTTACCACTTTTTTGTCTTTTGTTGTGAAATTCTGATATTACGCCAAAACTTTACTAATGCAATTCTCGAAAACAGCTGTTTGTAAACATCCCGTCAAATATGACAAAATCGACATCGACTGATTCTAAAAATAATCGACTTTGTGTTATTTTTATCGACTTAGACCCGAAGAGTTCTGTGACGAATTCGATGATTCCTTGATTATCAATCCTGGGTTCGATCACTATAAAGTCGAATAAACACACGCACAGATAATGTGACTAATAGCTAGTTTTATTTACTAGTAATAAACGCAATACAAATTTAAGACGTTGGTAACTTCGCAGTAGTTCACTATTGAACGCTTGAAAATAAACTGATCAACCTGCCTTGCTTGGTCACTGCCTTATATAGTCCAACAGGGTGCTTGCCTACGCACCGAGAACTTTCTTGCTCGCTTTTCGTGTTCTGGAAGGGTCGGTGTTATTTATTGGCATCTCCTCTTTGCATCGTATTCGCAAACACTCGCGCCATCTCTCTTCCTCTTCCTAGTTATACGCTTGCATGCATAAGCGTAGCCATCGTTATCTCGGTTGTGTTAACCAGTGGTGGGAGTGTTATTGAGTTAGGGATGGTACATGCTTGAGAATAATCGCCACAGTTCAGTAGGGCTGTTTACTCAATGTCTAATTTACTGTCTAATGATGATCAAATAATTTATATGGTCGCTTCAAATGACATAGCGTCTTCTTCTTCCTCATCCACACCTTATGTCAAAAGCTTAGAAAATAGGCGAATCGTTTTTGCGCGTTCCCTCTCACATGTGCATTTTGACATAAGAATTCACCGACGTCAAACGGTAATTTCGTTTTGTTGGCCGGTGGCGTCAACCATATAAATCATGGTTATGATAAACTTTATCACATGGTAACCTAATCATGGCTTGCCTCAGAATGACATTTTCATTTACACAAAAGTCCTATTAAGCTATCATGATAAAGTTGGTGGAGGATGGGGCCGTGTGCAGAAGTCCACGCAAGTAGGGAAAGTTTCTGATCGCCATTCACCTGGGAATGGCCAGAGCGATTCTTTTGCATGCGGTTCAAGCAGCTCACTACTTCCGGGCTTTGCGCCCAAGTATCCTCTGGGTAACCACTGAACACCCGTTTGGTGGTGAGATAAACGTGAGAAGGCGACAACCTGGTAAGGCCACTCTGACATAATCGGTTTAAGGGCTTGCTGGGGGGTTCAAACAGATCGTCTGATCACCATGTGGTGCGGCTGCAAGCGGGCGTCTGTCTTGGACCAAGCGGCTCGCTATACAAACGTGTAATAGAATTAAACTTCCCGTGAAACGGGTTGTGCGTTGGGTTTGGGACCCACCACATAAAACAACGTTCCAATGAAATTCAATGTTGGACGGTCAAAATCGCCCAGGCGGTTAGATGACCATTTAAAGAAGAAGAAGAAAGATAAAGTTGGTTTTTGGAAAAAATTCACAAACCTTGCATTGTGAACGAATAAAAAGTGACAGCTACTCTTTTTTCAATTTTAAACGAACCATTTTAGCGTACTAATTTCGATTGTAATATTTATTTATATGTATATTATTATATTTTTAAATTCTATTACTAGCAGAGTTTGTTAGCAAAAGAATTTATCACAAAATCAGACTTTTACTTTAGCTGTCACTTTTTGTTTTGCTAAGCACAAAATCAGAGGTCCATTCTTTAATAACTTTTATCAGAAGATAACTAGCGCATCTTCGATAATCAGACATTGAGTAAATTGTTTTTGGGTCAACCTCTGATAAAGTCTTGATTAAGCAGTTAATCAGACATTGAGTAAACGGCTATCAATGTCTAATTAGCAACAATTCGATGATTATCTTCTGATAAAAGTTGTCTGATTTTATGCTTATCAAAACAAAACGTGACAGCTAAAAGTAAACATCTGATTTTGTGATAAATTGTTTTGCTAACAAAGTATGCTAGTAATGGAACTTAAAAATGTAATATTATCCATACAAAGAAATATATATATATATCATTGACATTCTCTGACGCACGGCGTTTTTACCGCACGTAGCTCTCATCTACACAAACGACGTGGCAGCTCAGCGTACATGTCAGTTCACGTCTTTAAATGTCACGCAAAACGAAAATTGGAAATTGAGTTAGGTTTTTACCATGATTTAATGATTTATATGGTTGACGCGAACGGCCAACAACACGAAATTACCGTTTGACGTCGGTGAATTCTTATGTCAAAATGCACATGTGAGGGAACGCGCAAAAACGATTCGCCTATTTTCTAAGCTTTTCACGTATCACACACACATAAATCACACATTTTCTTAAAATGTTATCACAAAGCACTCGTTAAATATCAATTCACGGCGAATTCTTATTGAAAATAAATAAAACACGAAGCGAACTCAATAGCTTTTCCAAGAACTGTAAACAAAGAATGTAAGCAAAAAACAAAGATATGATAGTTTGACATAAGGTGTGGATGAGGAAGAAGAAGACGCTATGTCAGTTGAAGCGACCACATAAATTAGTTGATCATGGTTTTTACGCTGTGCGGTTAGTTAAGGTTGCTCTCATACAATTTGTATGTGCATGAGAAATTTTTTACAGAAAACTGCCAAAGTGCGTTTATATTAGGTTGGGCTGTCAGATTGCATAGACATTTTTCTTTTTGACAGCGCTGCTCAGTTGTTCTCGGTTTCAAAGCATAAGTTCACGTTGAAATTTTTGTATTTTAAATTTCTTTTATATTTCAAAAAGTTTAAAAATAAGAATGAAAAAACTAAATTTAAAAATTTAACAAAAATATAAACTAAAAATCTAATTAAGTTTCTAAACAAATTCCAAACTTTATTGTCATATGCACACACTGTACCTAGCACAAAAACAACTAGGTAAATTTAAAACTCAAAACAAAACGCCATAAACACCGTTAAAACAGAATTGAGAATGAAAAGTCAGCTGACCAAAACAAAATTCACGAAATGACTCCCAGAAACATTGACGATCCTGTGGACACCAACGCTGCCACCACCACTGCAGATGATTCCGATTTGCAAGGCGAGTGATTATTTTACTTCAAAAATATGTTTTGTATGTTTCCAATTGAAAAATAAAGCAATTATTAAATTTCCAGAAGTGGCCGCAGTAAACGCCAGCCTCGATGAGCTAACGCAAGCATTGGACTTCTTTGAACAACGCACTGACGATATTATTTCTCAACTCAAAGTATTACTTGACTCCAATCGCGAAATACGTCAAGAAATAGCACAAGATAAGGAACTAGACATGACTACGGCTTTGGCTGCAGCAAGTATAAGTACATCAAATAAAAGGGCGAGCGGTAAGGCAGATGAGAGCTCTAACGATATCACGAAATAGGGAGTGAATGCCACTCCCCTCCAGGAGATAGGAATTGTGAAAATAAAAGTATTAATATAACGTGTAATTTTCGTTAGCTTTCGTTTACTTTTGTTGGACTATTTAGCTTAAATTTATATGTGTGGACATGAATGTTGAACAAACAAGAAAAGGCTAGAAAAAACTGGCACAATTTAAATTTGGGTTTTGAAGATTTCCTATTTTATCACAGCGGAAACGATGAAAATATAATTTGTATATACACGAAAAGATGATATATTTTTTTTATCTACTTTATAACAACAAATATTAAATTAAAAAATCAAACACTTTAGTTTGACGCAAGTATGAGTATATAGAAGTATGAAATTTGTCTAGATACTTGGGGTGTATGTTAAAAAAGATACAGCAATATACTCGTCTCATTTGCAATGTGGTAAAATAGGAAATTTTCCCCCGATTATTTTTTCTGTTCCAATAACTGTTTAGTAGATACTTCAAATAATTGTTTGTTAATAAGTTTTAATTGAGCCACTTCTGCACGTAGCCGCTCTATCTCCTTTGCCGACTCTTCATCTGTTGTTGCCTTAGCTGCTGGCGCATTCCTTGTTTGTGGCGTAGTAGCTGATCGTGACGTAGACGCTTGTGGTTCATCTTGAGGATCGAATGGATATTTTGGCATGGGCCACCATTCGTAATTTGTATCTGCATTGTCTGGAGTAATAAAAACTTCGATAATCTCATCATTATCCGCTTCAGGTGGATCAAGCATACGCCTCAAATTAGCGCCAAATTTACGTGGTGGCTTATGCTCTGGTTTAAATATATCTGGGCTTGTATGACGCAATTTTATATTCGTTACTGGCCCTTTATGTTGCATCTTTTTTATAAGTTGTCGACTATTGGTGTCCCAAATGCATACTTGCTCGTCATGTCCGCCTGAAATCAGTGTACGACCATCCATCGAAAGCGCTAAACAACTAACAATGGTACCTTCCTTGTGACCTTTGAAAATATTTGAATGCTCCTTTTCCATGTGCACTTCCTTGTGAAGAGAAATTAATGTTAAATACACCAGAAGGAGTATGGGACGAACTTAAGCGAACTAATTTACTAGTCTAATGTTGCACTTAGATCGTCATACACACATATGTACATATATATTACCTTGCTTTCAATACCTGAATCAAGATTAAATTCATAAATGTTCCCTTCACCGGTGCCCACATATACTTTAGTTTCGAAACCATTTGCAATAACACTATGTAACGCCTCAGCAAATACGACATTCAGCAGCAGTGCAGCATTTAGTAAATCATAAATTTTACAAGTGCGATCTAATGACACAGTCATCATAAATGCACGTATACCACCAAAGCCAATATGAATGTCCGTCACTGGTAGACCATGATCGTTGAATGTGTACACAGGCGTTTGGCTCTCTTCGTCGCGTGCGCATACTGTTGTCAAATTCCACACCATTACACTGCCATCTTGACCAGCTGTCGCAAAATGTGAATCATCATCAAAACGTATGCAATTTATGGGTTGGAAATGTTTTGCGATAGAATTTAACATTTTGCCTGTTGATATACGCCAAATATAAATGGTTTCCTGTACTGCGGCTACTAGGTAGAGATTATCCGGTGATAACGACATTGCATTTGCGCGTCCAGGCAGTACAAAGCGTGAATATGTAACTTGTTGATGGGAATTTATTGGCCAAACATGTAGCAAAGGTTTTGTACTATTAGCCGCTACAATGTAATCATCGTCCAACATGGATAAGGAATGTTGTTGCATGACGCCCGCACTTTTGTAGGACATTAAATTAGTGCCTGTTATATAGTCCCATGCTGTAATTGAAGCTTGTGATTCATTGGAGTCGGTGGTGTAGAGAACTTCAACTAATTCCGCCATTTTCAATTAAAGTGCTATTAAATAAGTACACTTTATTAATTGTTATTTAAAAGTATTTTTGGTTTCGTTTAATATTTACGGAAGTTCTTTGGTTGCATTTGAAAACACGTGCAACTTTTGTTTACGTTTTTGTGCAGCAGCTGTTGAGCACAGACACACATACAAACAGCATACAAACGCAAGTACAGAGGTGAGGCACAACTGGCCAAGAAACGTGCGATTTGATAGTAATTTTTGTTTATTTGGTTTGCTTTTAAATTGGTATTCAAGTTAAGGTAAATCCAGAAAGTTCATTGAAGGAAGAATAAAGGAAATATAAAAATGGTGCAGGAGCCAGATGGCAGCAATATATCGCTGCCACAGAAACGATACTATCGTCAACGAGCGCATTCCAATCCCATTTCTGATCACTGCTTCGACTAGTAAGACGCTTATAATTACAAAAACACTTTCATAACAATTTTTTCTTTAGTCCCGCACATCCGGATGAAGTGAATTGGCAAGAGCTATATCCCAATAAAACTGATGAACAGCAAGTAGAATTCGCGGATATTGGCTGTGGGTATGGCGGATTTCTTGTCACACTTGGTGAAATGTTTCCCGAACGTTTAGCCATTGGTTTGGAAATTCGTGTTAAAGTTTCAGACTATGTCATGGATCGCATCAAAGCTTTACGCATACTCCATACAGGAAAATATAATAATATAGCTTGTCTGCGTACGAATGCCATGAAATATTTACCCAACTATTTTCGTAAAGCTCAATTGGATAAAATGTTCTTTCTGTATCCGGATCCACATTTTAAACGCGCCAAACACAAGTGGCGTATCATAAATCAAGCTTTACTATCAGAATATGCTTACGTGTTGAGAAAAGGTGGGCTTGTATATACCATGACCGATGTTGAAGATCTACACAGTTGGATTGTACAACATATGGAACAACATGCGTTATATAAGCGTTTAACAAAGGACGAAGAAGTGAGTTTGCATACATTTCTATTTGTATTGAAATAAAAAAGTCGAATTTTTAATTGATAATTTTAGAATGCAGATCCAATTACACCGAAATTGTACCAAAGCAGCGAAGAGGGCGCAAAGGTGGTGCGCAACAAAGGTGCACATTTTTTGGCAATTTTTAGACGTATTTAGTAGTACTAAAAATAATTACAAATAAAAACACAAGGTTCTAGTTAGAAAAATAACCCATTTCTGGACACTTCCTTTGACCTATGCAGGAGTCCTGATAGGAATGAGATACCCACTTGACTCACTAGCCGGCAATTGTCGACTTTTGCAAAGAGCATATCAATTCCTTTACCCACTTTCATTTAATGAATGCGGTAATCACATTTTGCGGAGCATGAGAGTGCGTGTACTTCTCTGGCACAACTTCCACCTGGATAACACAATAATATTGTTGTAGTAACAGTACTCCACCTTCCTTCGTCCACTTATGAATACAAATTAAAAAGGTTTATCTTGAGTTGACAGATTCTGGTGGGGTGGAATCAGAATCACTCCAAACTAGATGCTATCCCCGTGGGTTACCGGGTTCAGAATATACCCAAGTTAGTATGCCTGTAGTAAGACGGGACTAAATTTTTATTGACCCCGGTTCTATTGCCGGAGTTGTATCCGGCAAAGTACTGCCAGGATGATCCTTTTTATGGTACAACAAAATTCATAAACTATATATAAATAAATAAATATGCGTCAATATATTTAATTTCAAATCTGCTTATTCTGATAACCGATACCATCACATGATAGTATAACATGTCCACTTCCACTTGCCTCTTCATCGGTATGAAACTTAACGCCAGTCATTAGCTCAGCCACATGTATTGCGGTGCGTGTGTGTTGTGTCAGAGGTGTTGTTAAAATACGTGATGTACCACTTGCTAATGCCATAAAGATTATTAACTGATCCTGTACATGACTATCCACACAAATGCCCTCTTTCAAGTAATTTACCAACTCTTTCCCAGCTGCACGTCCCATAGCAAATCCAGCCACTACCCGATCGCCCAATGCAGATGAGCCTAACGTACAACCGGTTGTGGTAACAGCTTTTAATATCACACCAGAGCCATTTTCACGTGCTACACTGGATTCTTCTTTGTATGAATGCAATTGTGGTTGAATGCGGCACACATTCGTTATTTCATCCTGAACTGCTGTGCGCATATCGTCTGCAATACGTCTTGGTATTTTGCCAGCAACAAAACACCAACCACACAGCTCAGTTACACTACCGAATTGCGTTAGATTAATTGGCTTTAAACTTCGTACAGCTGGTATTGTTACTTTGCAACGTCCGCCACCGCGTGGATAGTAGCCACGTTGTATCAGATCGAAGTCAAATGAAACACCAAACATTTCCAAATTAGGACGGAGCACTTCAGTCATTGTGTCCACCTGTGGTGCCATGCCCACATTTGTACCGCCAATAACCTCCAATTCGGATGTGTACCGTCCGAATATTAGGACTGGGAGAGCAGCTTGTAACACTAATGCTACACTTGCTGCAGTATGTGTATCTACTGTGTATTTTCCGGATTGGATGTCGCCTGGGGAGAATTCGACCACAGTCGATTTCAATTGATTTCCCCGAACATGTGCATTGGTGATCTGCTGTAAAAGGTTTAAACCGAATAAGTGTTGATTTGAGAGACCTGGATTAGGTCGATTGGCACGTATGTTGATGACTCGTATGGGACGGCTTAGAATGCAACTCAAGCTGAGTGCATTGCGTAGAATTTGCCCTCCACCTTCCAAATAGCTGCCATCTATTACAAGCACTCCTGACATTATTGAAATATACCTTTTTGGAACTGTATATCAATATCTTGAGTTATGCTTTGAGATTAGCAGGTTCTCCTAAAAATTGAACTGATTTTCTCCTACCAGAGGGATAGCAGCTGTTTTTATTTATTTTTAGTGCAGTTTTGACATTTCAATAGCCGGCAGCATTTCAGTGTTGTCAGGTGGTGTATACCGCGGAAAACAGATACAGTACGAAAATACGGTGAAAACCCCCTGTAGAAAATTGCGAAGCAGTCTCCAAGAAAAGCATTGAGTTACAAACATCGTGAATAGAGGATTCTTGAAAGCATTTAATTTGCGCCAAATAGCGAATGTACAGCAACAGTCGGTTTTACTAGGAATTCAACGAGTTTTTCTCTACAAATTCCCAAATGTCGTTAGTATCGATAGTGTCCATCGATCCTATCGGTAGATATCGATAGTCACGACTATCGATATTTTTCCACCTCCAGTGTAAAACAACACATTTGACGGATACGTCGACGCCGTCGTACTGTTTCTGGAATTACGTACTGTGAACTGAACTCTCATATCTTAAAATGGCTTATTTGGTAAAACGTACTACGTGAACATATAGTAAACGTCAGGCATGTCTGTTCGAAAGCAAAAACGTCTTTCAGTGCGTTTGAAATTAACAATATTTTTTATTTGAAACTTTTTATAAATTATTTTCTCATTTAAGACTTTTATTTACTAAATCTAATCTACTAAACAATTTAACCAAAATTTAAACTGCATTTTCAGCATGACAACAAACTTATTTTTATTATTTAATTTCAGATGACTTTCACGATTCAAAATTTATTCAGTTTAAATTTACAAGTTCTTTTGAAATTAAATGTAATTTTGCGATCTCAATCCCCACTCCCTTCCCTTAAAAAAAGAAATAAAAAAATAATCGCAACCATTTGTAGCAATTATTTCCATCGCGAACATACTTAATCCGTCAAAGGTTATAAAGCGCTACTTAACATACCACGCCATACCAAAATAATCCTTTTTCTTACGACTGCCGTGTAGATTATGGAATACGTAATCCGACCATAGAAATAAGTAATTCTTTGAACAACAAAGACGTTTATGATAACTAATGACTTTATTTCCAGCACGACTGGAGAGAAACCAAATTCCCTTTACTATCGATACCTCTGGTTTCAGTATAAAGACAAAACAAATTTAGACAAAATATAGGTTGTTAACTTTATTCTAGTCCAATATGTTCTGTGTAGGATTTTAAAGCTTTAGCACAATTCATAACGTATCTAACTCGTAGCGCCTCTTGGGAGTAATAGACGAATTTCACATGTACTCTTACAATGGTAAACTTTCGATCTTCAGTAAGAACTACGGTGCGTATTTAGTTATAGGTAAAACTACAAATATACAATTTATTACGTTATTTATTCAAGAACATACCAGACAACAAAAAGGTATTTATTTAAGAAATTCCGAGAGCAAAACAACTCGTTTACTATGAGCCGCACAAAAGTAGAGAGAAGAAAAATAGAAATTAGTCCTTTATATTATACTATGTGTATGCATAGTTATAATCAAGGAGTTATATTGATATGCATTATATATTTGTTTACCTTTTAATATAAGCACGTTCAATTTCACTTTGACGGCGTTTATGTGTAGAGCGATGTGTTGACTCACGATTCGAATGTCCATGATGATGCTTACTCGAATATCCATGATGATGTTTGCTGCTGGACTCCTTGTAATCTTGATACTTTTCGCGTTCACGATATTTATCATTACTACGATCACGATCCTTGCTGGAGTAATAATCATTACGCTCATGATCGCGTGATGATTTCCTAAAAGTACAAGTCATATGTTAATTCAAAAATAATCAATCTAATTGGAAAATGTACATTAATAGATATAAAATAGTTATTCTTAATAACTTTTGTGTCACCAACTCATTCATAGGATAGCATTATATCGACTTCTTCAAAGCAAGTCTAATACATAGCAAATGTATATGTACAAACTTGGCCTTGGGACACAGTGAGCCAAGGATCTGTGCCCTTCTGTAATGAGAAGTTATTTCATTTCAAATCTTTCTTTCAATTGCTCACAATAACGCTTATTGAGACTATTAAGTCGATCGGGGAGAGCCTGATAAGTGTTTTGATGGCATAGCGTACTATGGCCTGCAATTTTTAACTAAAACTTTATCCGAAAATTCGTCGGACAGCTCCCAAATGGCCTTTTCGTTGAATGTCATACATACGCTTCCCTGAGCTACGCCATCAAAGCCTCATTCAATGTCTAAAGAAAACCAGCAGTAACTATACATACCTTTTACGGTGCTTTGAGTGAGGTGAACTTGATGGTGAACGTGAATAATGCTTAGATTTCTTCTTTTTATTAACGGGAGGCGTACGTGAGCGACTGCGAGAACGATGCGACTTTTTATTGCGGCTTTTATATTCGCCCGTGCCAGTTGAAGCAGAACGCGAACGGCTGCGTGAACGTGAACCACGTGAGCGCGAACGTGAACGCGAGTCCTTATCGGATGATTTCGACTCTGTTGGTAATGGTAATGGAACAGCACGTTGTATAAAACCGCCCCATGCATTATGTGAACCATTGTTACGATCTACAGTGGTTGTTGCTGGTGGTGTATTATGCTCTTTGTTTTTATTTCGTGAATCTACGTAATGTTTCTTTAACTCCTCTACGGCAGCGTCTAATTTCTCCACATTTGGCTGCAATAAATAAAGAAGTATTTCAAAATGTCATAGTTTGTATTTAACTTCTATTTTTTTCGAAAAATTTTCACCTTTGTGCGCATATATAACTCAGTTATGCGATAACAAATATCAACAATGTGATCCTCGATGACACGAAATACGCCAAACCATTGTGGATTATTTGGTAATGGGATGCCAAGTTTACGTGCACTCAAATAGATACAAGCGCAAGCGATAGTTTCAGGTTGATAGCGCATAAAGACATCTGTACGTAGTGAATCGTTCATGAAGTTCCATGCCATTTGCATTAGCTTTTCATGTTTTTCATATTTCAATACTTGCAAATACATGACAATCAATTTATGAGGATGTTTGACATGCACACAAAAACCCAATTCCTTTAGTACACGTCGCTCTGCTTTAATAACCTGTGTTTTATGATTTGTATACGCCTGATCTAAAATCATTGGAGTGATGTCTCTGAAATGAATAAAAACAATGTTAACGTATGATTTTGTTTCGACTTAAGGTAGGCAGGTTCTATTTCAATATCCATATCTTCTATTGGGAACAGTCCGGACACCAATAATCTTGTTCACTAGGCCAGAGTGTGAGTATGTGTTAATTGATTCCCTTTATAAATGTTATAGTGCGTGTAGGTAGTAACACTACCCGATTTCATGTTGTCCTGAGAAACGCAGGTTTTTCGCGTCATTTCGGGTACCATTTCTGCGACAGATTGTACTTGGTTTTAAATAATGGATGTTTTAACAGTTTATAAAGTAGACTGTTGTAAAAAGAATTAATTCCCCAGCCATGGGTGGACTACCCGACTAATTACTATTACTACATCAACCAACAAAAGTCTGTTCACTTCTCCGTATATTCTGCTTTATGTACTCGTTCGATTGACTATCAACTGGCTATGTGATTCTATTAAATAAAATCGGCGACATTTTTCCGTCAAACTGTTTATTCACACAAGCGGCCATTTTGGGTTTACCCGTATTCGCAGTACCCGGAAAGATTTAACACATTCAAATAGTATAAAAAATGTATACAACACATAATTACAAAATGTACTTACTTCTGTGCGCGCACTTGTTTAATGTGATGAAAAACATTGATTACATCTCGTATGCGACGTGGTGCTTCTTCAATTTTTGATGCTAAACAAACGCAACTCATTGCTACCGTTTCCATATTATAGCGTACAAAACTTTTTGAATAAAAGAAACGTTGAAATATTACTTGTCCTGTTGCCATTGCAACTTGTGGCAATTTCAGCAAAATTCCCGCAGTTTGAATTAGCTCACATCCAAGTATACGTAAATCTTTCTCCGTTTCTGGATCCAAACCGTCCACATGTGATGGTGTTGCCTTCAACTTTGCTTCCGGTATAAGGCTATTCTCCAAAGTTAAAACAATTTTATTGAAAAGCCTAGGATATGCTGGTTTTGAAGAAGATTGCGATTCAGTTCGACCACTAGCGTGGTTTCCAGCGCCAGTAGATCCTACAGATGCCGATGTGGCTGTGTTAGCCGAAGTAGATGCCGTAGCCGCACCCGTCATATTTACGATACTTGACTTCGTTTGGTGATAGATTTCGACAACAACCATTTGTATGGGTTTTCCAACATTTATAAAAAATTAAATTTTTGTAAAAATTTACGGCAGAACGCAGAATGGAAAGTAAAAAATAAAGTCAAACCAGAGAATGTCAATGATATCATTGACACCACTGTCAAACGTCAGTCAGTCAACGCACAGGGTTGCATTATCTGTCTCCGAGTCCTCTAGCGGAAATGACAGTAAACTGTAATACCCTAAGAGAATGTTCACATTGTAACCTTATTTTGTAGGAGTTTAAACTCAAGCCAAGGCGAATGATTATCCTTCATACCCTCCCCCCTCCGGTCTAGTGACAAATCTTCATCCAACCCCACCGCTTGACTAAGGTCCGGTTTTTCAGTAAAAGTTCAACTCAATTTGTCAGTTAAACTAAGCTTAAACTTGTTACGCAGTTTTTCAGTCAACTTTAAACGAAGTTTAAACGTAGTTTAAGCGGCCAATTTGGCAGGGTTAAACTCTAGTTAACCTGTCAGCTGTTTGCATATTTGATGGTTTTGGTTGTGAAATAATAAACTGAACGGCGGCCGCCGTGGTGTGAAGGTAGTGTTGCCTGCCTACCACATCGAAGGTCGATGGTTCGAGCCCTGGTGCAGGTAACATCAAAAGTGATTTGAAAAAAGTTTTTCAAAACGGGATCGCCCCTCGGCAGTGGTTTGGCAAACTCTCCAAGTGTATTTCTGCCATGACAGGCTTCTCAGCAAAAATTCGTCTCCTTTGTAGATGCCGTTCGGAGTCGGCAAAAAACTGTAGGCCCCACCAATTTGTAGGGAAAATTCAAATCGGCACACCACAAATTGGAAGAGAAGCTTGGCGCAAAAATCTCTTAGGAGGTTTATGATGATATACCTGTTGTAGAATAGAATGATATACCTGAAGAGAGATAGAATTAAAAAAGGACAATATTTTGATATTTTATTAAATACTGGATATATCATCTGACGAAAGTGATTATAGTGATGCAGAAATTAGCGAAATCCTAACTATTACAATACTGAGGAGAAGCAATGGCGTTGAATATTGTGACGAATTCGACGATGCCTTGATTATCAATCCTGGGTTCGATCACTATAAAGTCGAATAAACACACGCACAGATATTGTAAGTAATAGCTAGTTTTATTTACTAGTAATAAACGCAATACAAATTTAAAAGGTTGGTAACTTCGCAGTAGTTCACTATTGAACGCTTGAAAATAAACTGATCAACCTGCCTTGCTTGGTCACCGCCTTATATAGTCCAACAGGGTGCTTGCCCACGCACCGAGAACTTTCTTGGTTGTTCGCTTTTCGTGTTCTGGAAGGGTCGGTCTTATTTATTAGGATCTCCTCTTTGCATCGTATTCGCAAACACTCGTGCCATCTCTCTTCCTCTTCCTAGTTACACGCTTGCATGCATAAGCGTAGCCATCGTTATCTCAGTTGTGTGTTAACTAGTGGTGGGAGTGTTATTGAGTTAGGGATGGTACATGCTTGAGAATAATCGCCACACTGCCCTCCACCTAAGTCTGATCGTCCCGATCAGACACATTTCCTAAACCAAACGCTGCTAGACGCTCAATGGTTGGCACTGCTTTACCAAACCTCATTACCTCCAGTGATTGAAACTCCGACATCAATCCTCTCCTGCAGAGATTCCCACAATGTATTGCAGTGCCACATATTCCAACCATTTTGTCCGTTCTTAATCCTGAATGGATTTGTTTTTTCACTTTCGTTCCCAGTGGTACCCGGCAAACATTCCTGCAGCTCGTTTCTTCAGGATTCCGTTCCGTTCTCTCATGCCCATTGCACTGTTTCACATTATCCACTAAGTTGCGTTGCCTCCTCGTAACATGACCACCAGATGTTCGTTTTTTATTCTCAGCACACTCTGCACACTTAGTAATCCATTTCCTCACAGTTTGCTTGCAACCGATCCAATAGAACCGCCGCTTTACCTCTTGCAGCGTTTTCTTTATTCCCACGTGCCTTCCATCTGGGCACCTATGCGACGCTTTGATAACATCTGGAATTCTTGCCTTGGGAACAACAATAAGTGCTCGATGATTCCGGCCATCTTCACTTTCCCATATCCGATGCAAACACCCAGATATTAACTTCAAATTACTCCATTGTGTCCAGTATGCTTTTGCGATGCGACTCTCTCTAATCATCTCTCCTCTTCTTGGCTGTTTGTTTTCCTTTATTCCTTTCAACACACGTGCCAAATCTGGATCTTCCTCCTGGCCTTGCCGAATCTTCTTCAGGAGGCACCTGTTCATGAAAGCCTTTGGTCGAGGAGCTACCGGTGCTTTACGAGGCTTCTGTTGCTTCATCTTCAAGATCACTCTCTTGGTGGTATAGCCACTATTGTGTCCAAAGACCAGAGGAACTTCTTGGCCGTTGTAAGTCATAACCCTGTTCCTTACGTTGATGTGAATGTCTCTCTCAGCCAAGAAGTCAACGCCAATGATGACTTCGTCGACAATATTCGCTACCAAGAAGTTGTGATACGTAGCTACATTCCCAATCACAATCTTACATGTCACCTCTCCCAGGACTTGCTTGCTTTCACCAGTTACTGTCCACAATTTAGCTTTCCGCAATAGTCTCACCTTCCCGCTGACCAAGTCACTCCGAATGATGGAATGTGATGCACCAGTATCCACAGTCAGCAAGCGCTCTTTCCCGTCCACGTAGCCTTCAACAGTAACATTACTCGCTTTCCGTTCGAGTTGTGACACAGAGATTATAGGGCATTCATCTTGCTCATCTTCTCCAGCTTTGCGTTTCCGTCCACCTGAATTGCTCGGGTTCCTGGAGCCAGTGCCGCAATAACGTGCTATGTGACCTGATTTTCCGCACTTAAAGCATTTAATGGCACCATCACTTTTTTTCTGTACTCCGTTCAACGCTTCCAAAATTTTGTCTACCCAAGCCGGAGTGTCCACTTCTACGCGATGAGCCTTGTATGCAGGTTTACTCAAAAGCGAAGCTGTTTCCTGCGTCAGAGCATGCGATACCGTTTCAGAGAATGTCCGTTTGGGGTTTGCATATGTGGCCCGCTTCGTCTCTACATCGCGTATTCCATTTATAAAACTTTGGATTTTAACCCTCTCAGTGTACTCCACCGGTGCGTCCGCATTTGCTAGATGGGCCAACCTCTCGATGTCCGATGCAAATTCCTGCAAAGTCTCATTAGGTTTCTGGGATCGATTCTGTAGCTCTATTTGGTATATCTGCTTTCGATGTTCGCTACCATAGCGTCTCTCAACCGCACCCATCAATGCATCATAACTGTTCCTTTCGGACTCGGGAATAGTCTGTAAGATTTCTGCTGCAGGTCCCTTCAATGCCACGAATAGTGCTGCAACTTTATCTTCAGTGCACCAATTATTCACCGCAGCCGTCTTCTCAAATTGCAGCTTAAATACCTGGAATGGAACAGAACCATCAAAGGAAGGTGATTTTACCTTGGGCGTATTCGCTAAAGCAGATGGACGATTTAGTTGCAATTCCTGGATACGACCTCTCAATGCATCAACCTCAGCATCGATTTTATCCTGCAATTGTGCAATTTTTGCATCTTGCACTTCTAGTTTCGATGACACCTTTGCTTCCTGTTCTTCCAACTGCGATGAGATATATGCCTTCTGTTCTTCCATTTGAGATCTCATGTATGCCTTCGTTTCATCTAGTTGAGCTGAAATCTGAGATGCCATGCAAGTCTTCTGTTCTTCCAACTGAGATGCCATGTAAGTTTTCTGTTCTTCCATTTTAGTCGACATCTGAGTTAATACAGCCAATATCATGTTTGTGTCGACGGTTGCTACTGGATTCGGAGACTCCTTTTTTTCTTCCATTTTTGTCGGTGCCTCCTCCACAAGATGAAAAACATGATCATCAACGTCGATTCCTTCTGCTTCCATAGCCTCTCGCAATCGTGACTGTAACTCTGATTTATTGCCTGTAGTGTTCAGTCCCCGTTGTTCCAACTCATTTTTGAGTTGCTGAATCTTTAATTCATTCAGCTTCGCCATGTCCTTGTTATCCTTAAATTCACTGGTATTTATTCAACAATACCGCTTCTGACACCAATTGTGACGAATTCGACGATGCCTTGATTATCAATCCTGGGTTCGATCACTATAAAGTCGAATAAACACACGCACAGATATTGTAAGTAATAGCTAGTTTTATTTACTAGTAATAAACGCAATACAAATTTAAAAGGTTGGTAACTTCGCAGTAGTTCACTATTGAACGCTTGAAAATAAACTGATCAACCTGCCTTGCTTGGTCACCGCCTTATATAGTCCAACAGGGTGCTTGCCCACGCACCGAGAACTTTCTTGGTTGTTCGCTTTTCGTGTTCTGGAAGGGTCGGTCTTATTTATTAGCATCTCCTCTTTGCATCGTATTCGCAAACACTCGTGCCATCTCTCTTCCTCTTCCTAGTTACACGCTTGCATGCATAAGCGTAGCCATCGTTATCTCAGTTGTGTGTTAACTAGTGGTGGGAGTGTTATTGAGTTAGGGATGGTACATGCTTGAGAATAATCGCCACAATATGTATACAAATATTATCTGTTGCCGTATCTAGATAAAGACAAAACCAATGTTGCCGTATAAAAAGCAAATCTTAAAAGCGGCCTTAAACTCTCACTGAAAAACCGCTCGGCAGTTTAACTGGATATTAAATTTATGCCGAATTTAAGCAAACTTAGTTTAAACTGAGCTTAACCAAGGACTGAAAAACCGGGGCGAAATGAGGAGAAAATTTTATGTAATGAAAATCAAATACTTATTTATTTATGTTTAAAATACAAAAATTAAATTTTCACGTCACAACAATTTAAGGAACTTTTCACTCATGCAGATAATTAATAACTTTATGCGTTTTATTGCTATAGAGATGTCAAATGTTCAGCTATCGTGACTAAGGGAGCCAAATCGGTTCTTTTGACATTAGTAGAAACAATGGGTCGTATTAATAAAAACATGCTTTGCTGAAATTTCGAGCAATTGCTGTGATTCTGAGTAGTTGCTTAGTTTCATATTATATAAAAGTTATTTAAGCACTTTGCTATGTTCGAAAAATGGTATTGGCTCAGTTTCGCATGAATAAAAGTCATATATCTAAGTACTTACTCGAAAAATGTTGAGCATTTCTTCTACATATTCTTTCATAAAAAACAAGGAGATTTAATAATGGGTCTAGAAATAATACCAGTACTACGGCTAGTATCCGCCAGCGATCTTAGATGTAAAAAACTGTACAAAGAAATGATAATTGGAAGCGATAGAAACAGTTATACCGTTTTTACCTCCAAACGTGGATTTCTTGGCTGAACATTTTTGCCGGCGTATTTGGAAATACGCGACGGTGCACTCCCAAATGTGCAAAAAATTAAATCCTTGCGCTATATTGGTGACCAAGGCTTTCAGGTAAACGGATGGTTTGCTAAGAAAAACATATTTTCAGGTTGGTGTAGGCGAAGATCTAGGCATTCATCAAAGTACCGTTTGCTTAACAAATTGGTATGTTTGCCAAAAAACTGTAGATAAGGCCACGGCATGGGTAAAGCTTCCTTCCGATACACAAGAAATGGAATACTCAAAAAAACTTTGGCAAACGCATTTCACATTTCCGTGTGCCATTGGTGCAATCAATTGCACTCATATTTTAATTAAGAAACCCAGTGTACATGTCGCAAAAATCTTACATCATTTAATGCCCAAGCGACATGCGATGCAAACGAAATGCTAACAAGTGTTGATTGAAAATGGGCTGGCTCCGTACATGATGCACGAATTTGGCGAAACTCTACTGTACAAGCAACGTTAAATGAAAATGAAGTGGGCGCTATTCTTTTAGGAGATGACGGATATCCCTTTTCGCCATGGCTTATGACACCGTATCGCAACCCTCAAATGCCGCTGGAAATAAAATACAACAAAGTACACACGAAAGAGCCCAATTTTGCAGTAGAAAATTCGGATGGTCTCGGAGAGGATTCCCTCAGTAATAATTGCTTGAAAGATTCAGATTTTCCACCGTTGGTTGAAGTTGAAAGCAACCAATAACTCTGACTACAAACGCGGACAAAAACGGCGAAGTGGAAATGCAAACTATTTACAAGGAATACATTATTAAAATGTGTACATATGTTGTTTTAATTAATCTGTACTGCTAAATATAACCCCCGTGTCACGCTGCTTATGAGTGGCCATTCCCACAACAGCCGGTTCTATCGTACCAGAATGACTCTGGTTTTATCCAACTAAGAGCTGTTATTGCGATATAACCCTGTCTAACTCGCCATATTTCCCCTTAAAACTGTCATCCCCCGAGCAGCTTCCTGCAGCAGGGTCCCAACCCGGGACCAAGAGATTGTATCTGCGTCTGCTGGAAGATCTATGTTAAACGTTCACACTCCGTCCAATGCTCCGTATGTAACAGGGTGGTGTCCTATCCCCGCTTCTGTTTAATTACTACATATCGAGGCTCCCCTCCTCACCAGAGGGTGTCTCCATCTTCTCGTACGCCGATGACTGCACGATTCTGGTGACAAGGCACGGCACGTATAGCTAATACAACAACAACAGAAGGTGCAGACCAATAGTAGGGGAGATGGATAAGGAGGAGAAGTAAAAAGGAGAGAGGGGAAGCCGGAGGGGGAGAAAAGGGAAAGAGAGGTAGAATAAGGAGCAGAAGTAGAAGAAGGAAAACATCGGCTTTCTAGAAATAATAATAATATTTTATAATCTGCTTTAATTTTTTTTTATAAAATATCAATTTTTCCGTCAAAACTTTGTCTTCAGTTCGTATAATTCCATTTTCTTTTCGTGCTCCTCTTGTTGTCATTGTTCTTGTGAAGTAATCAATCTCTTATGAGAATTTAAAAGCTCCATTTGATTTTTTAAAACGGAACGCTGCAGCTCGTTGTAAGTTTTGATCTATTTCTTGAAAGATCAAACGTAAAAGAATTATGTAACCGCAACCTGACCTGGTAATAATAATCGTTACAACTTCACCACTTTTGTTTCAGAGCAGACGCTTTTTTTTCATCGATAGCTGGGAATTATCTGAAGGGTCTTCAGTAAATGTTATGTTGCTATCATCCCATGACCTCTTCTCGCTGAGATACACCTATTTCAAGTCCACCTAAAATGTAATTTTATTAGTTAAAGAATATAATACGCATATTGTCACTTGCGAAGCGAATATATTTGGCGAGTCGAACGGATTGGCGAACTCACATCAAATTTGCATTGTGAGTGCCGAATGAACTTATTCGACTGCCATGTGTCGTTGCCATTCAAACAAATTCAGTTAGTTCATCCGAATTTGACGTTTCTGTCATCTGTTTTTATTATTTATTTGTGCACAAACAGAAATGTAAAAAGCAAGTTTAATTAAATAGTAATAAATAGAGTTAAAAATGTTGGTAGTTGTTTCCTTTAGGAGACAACTGCTAAAACACGTCCAAAGTTATCGGGAAAGGTTTCAAAAGACGCGTTTTGACCTCGGTAACAATAATCCGGAGGCGGATTTTCGAGTTTTTGTTTCAGTGAAGAGATATTTGCCATCAAAGTTGAAAATTTTCTGTAATTTTCATGTGGTTGTTGTAATCACAGATTAGGGTGTACCGAAAAGTGCAAAAAGTGTGTTCTGCACATAAATACCTTGGATCAAGCCCACTATTTGGGATCGGACCTGGGTAATTTTTGGGTTTTTTGCAAATAATTTTTCACTAGAACAAAAAATTTTAAATCCGCTTTCGGATTGTTGATACCGAAGTCAAAACGCGTTGTTTGATACATCTCCCGATATTTTTGGACGTGTTTTAGCAGTTGTCTCCTAAAGGAAACAATTCCCAAAATGTTTTATAAGGTTGACCTTTTTTTCGAAGACAATTATAATGTTGAGCCGTGGCGAAATGGTCCCACAATTCTGCCGTGCTCCTCCTGGTCTCTGCAAAATTCCCCATGGCTCTGGCGACGTCTCGATTATTTTCCATCAGTTCGACCAGCTTTTGGAATTTCTGCGGCGCTGTTCTTCTCATTCTGGAAACTTCATTTATTCAAACAAATAACTCAATTTAATTAAATTAATTACTCACTTTTATTTATTTATTCAATTTATTAAATTGAAAAAGTTCAAGTACATGCAAATGCGTCCTTTTTACTTTTAAGCGCGAACACAATAAGCATTCGACAAATTTTGACAGATTTGGCGAAGCGAATATGATTTTTTCGCTTTTGGCAATTCGACAAATTCATCTTCGTCACTCATTCGACCTTTTTCGGCGAATTCGCTGGAGATTCGCATCTCACCATTCGAGACCGCGAAGTTCGACAAAATTTTCATTCGCTTCGCAAGTGACAATATGCGTATAAGTTGATGAAATGCAAAAGAATCACTTACATTTTAGTGATGTGGGGTTATCTTCGGCGTTTATTAAATTAAGGAAAAGTTTCTCAGAGTCTTTTAAATGAAGTGGAAGATTACCCGTTCTTGCCATATATGATTTTACCTTAAGCCGTTGCTTTAGATTAGCGACCTTTTTCTTTTTTAGTACTTGGCTGGGCGTATATGCAGGCAAAAGAACTTGCCACATTTTTCCGCTGTAAGTCTTTTTTGCAACCTGACTGCTGGTGCTTGAGATTTTGCAAGTAAATTTTTGCCAACGGAAGCCAAAGCTTGAACAAATTTAAGGTCGCGTACTTCTTTTCCTCTTGAGGCTGATCGTGATTGCTTAAAAGATCCAGATGGGATATCATCACGCACATTTATCTCTTCTTAAACTGCACATGTAATTTTATTAACACGTAAAAAACAAAAAAAAGACCACAAAGTAAATTACCGTAAGAAAAATCGCCTTCTTCGATCATCCAAAACTTCCATTAAATCATCAGCGTGCTAAAATTTCCGTTGCTTCTAACAAATTTTTGATTTAACGTAAAAAAATTAATTTCTGACTTTTTTTGCTTGTTGAATGGCGTCAAAAGAAAAGCAATCTCTCACTTCGAATTTTCACACATACTCAACTTTGGTTAATTTTTATTCATACGAATTTAGAGCAAGTGCTAAATGCTTTTACTTTGCTCGGAGTTCTGACCCGAAGCAATTGCTTGTTTTTATTAATACAGCCCAATGTTATCTGTTTCCATTAAATCTTCGTCTAACCACTAAGCCTCGTCTTGGTTTTCATAATTTTTCAAAATGACGAGAAATTCTTTTTGACGAGCAGCAGCTATTTATAAAGCGTCATGTGACTCTAATTGTTGGCGCGGTTTAGTCTAAGTTTAAGTTTCACTCTGTAATGCCAAGCCAATATGCCGATATGAAACGCCGTTACTGTCTACTTGAAAATTGTAGTAGCGGCATTCGTGATCGGCATATCGGGGAGACCACACAAATGTGTAAATTGCATTTTAATATTTTATATTGTATGTAATTTTTCACTTACTTTATTATTTCACATTAAGGCCCGGTTTTTCAGTCCTTGGTTAAGCTCAGTTTAAACTAAGTTTGCTTAAACTCGACATAAATTTAAACTCCAGTTAAACTGCAGAGCGGTTTTTCAGTGCGAGTTTAAGGCCGCTTTTAATATTTGCTTTTTATACGGCAACATTGGATTTTTCTTTATCTAGATACGGCAACAGATAATATTTGTATACATATTCAACGCCATTGCTTCTCCTCAGTATTGTAATAGTTAGCATTTTGCCAAATTCTGCATCACTATAATCACTTTCGTCAGATGATATATCCAGTATTTAATTAAATATAAAAATATCGTCCTTTCTTAATTGCGTTCAGCTTATTGTTTCACAACCAAAACCATCAAATATGCAAAACAGCTGACAGGTTAACTAGAGTTTAACCCTGCCGAATTGACCGCTTAAACTACGTTCAAACTTCGTTTAAAGTTGACTGAAAAACTGCGCAACAAGTTTAAGCTTAGTTTAACTGACAAATTGAGTTAAACTTGTACTGAAAAACCGGGCCTAAAGGATACAAAACTCCACATATCAACTGTAACAAAAATGTGAGTTTTTATTTGCCCCGGTATCACGAATCAACACTAATCGCAACCCCCCCATCCCCCTGTGACAAACGGTGACGCTTCCATAAACTCCCTCCCTCTCCTGGAAGCGTCACGAGGTTTATGGATGACCCCTAAGAACTTCTGAGCAGTGACTTTTGAAATTGTTTACGACCGCTATCAATAATTTCGGATTACCGGAGACACACTCCTTCCACTAAGAGTATGGGAAAGTATCCACAATCACGCGATCGAATGACCTAGCTTAATGATATCGGGGTCTATCAGCTATTTCGACGTAACTGCCGGCGGGAAATAATTAATAAAGTTTTGTGATCTCTATCGACTTTATCGAAATTCACTTGCAAATTCCGGTTAAATCAATTGAATTCTCTCATGATCTACTACGTTTCTCCCGTCGGCAGTTACATCGGAATAGCTGATATACCCATCATCTTTTCCAATTCTCCAAAGTTAAGAAAATTATTTGCAACATTTCGTGGATTCGTGGAAAAATGTCGAAAAGTTAGTGTAGAATGTAGTTTAATTTTTCATAGAGACATCATGTTTCCTTGATCCACATCAACCCCGAATCCGGCGTCAACGAAATCGCCACCACGGCGGTCGGGCGGATGACACAAGGTGCCTCTACCGGACCGTGTGGGATTCATATTTGGAACTGCCAACATCAGTATAACCATGTTTCGTCAGGCACGTCGCATTTCATGAATGGATGTGCTGACTAAGCAGGACGATGTAAGAAGAACCAATATCACGCTCTATACGTCTCCCATCATATCGGTCCTGAGCTATGGTTTGGAATTACGGAAATAAGAATTACTTCCTTGTATATACAAGGTGGCGCAAAAGTAAACTTCCGATGTTCAGCATATCGGTTGTGGCACGTGCAGTGTGTGCTGTTGCACCGTCTTGTTGGAACCACATGTTTTCCAATCCCAATTCATCAAGTTGCGGCAAAAAGAACTCGTTGATCATTGCTCTGTAGCGCTCATCATTCACAGTAACCGTTTGGCCCCGACCGATTATTGGTCAAATAAATAGTCAGCAATATTCCGCGTGCTGGAGCAGTGTAGCGTAACATTGTTTATTAACTTGTATTTCGCATGTGTTTACTACACAAATGTCAAAACAGAACTGACTTTAGGGACCAATCGCAAAATTTATAGCATTTTCTGATAGGAGGATTACTTTTGCGCAGTAACCGTTTTTCACCGACCGATTATTGGTCAAATAAATAGTCAGCAATATTCCGCGTTCTGGAGCAGTGTAGCGTAACATTACTTATTAACGTGTATTTCGCATGTGTTTACTACACAAATGTCAAAACAGAACTGACTTTAGGGGCCAATCGCAAAATTTATAGCATTTTCTGATAGGAGGATTACTTTTGCGCCACCTTGTACTATTTATTTTTTGCATGCTTCCAGAAGCCTCGCCCAACCGCTGCCAGTACACAAAAAGCGGGAATGGCATTTAAAGCGAGTTGCAATAGACCAATTTATTCAACAATTAATTGAGTTAAAAAATTAATATTTATCAGTATTTCTGGAAATTATGATTAATTGAGTACCGGAGTATTTTTATATCCCCATTTGTTATTATTAATACTCTCAACACTGTGATAGTTTTTTTTTTCAATAGATCTGAACTTTGGCTTCCTGAGATCGTTGTTTGATAGTCATTCTAGTCACATACCTTTATATGAGAATTAATTATTTCATTTAAATACATAGTAACATTTCAATTACAAGTGATGCACGGCATCGAGGAACCGGCTGTTAACATACGGATCACGTAGGGAACCTACTGCGAGGGTATCATCTACCAGAAGTGACGTGACGAAGAACGGTTCCACGAAATTGAATGAAGTGGAATCCCATTCCGGAAGAACTTAAACTGTCCAAAACGTGAGAACGTTCCATTTAACCCCCTGAACCTGCAAGTGCAGATCACCCTGCTTTCTGTACTCTTCTAGCTTGAAGGAAAAACAGAAGATTGATAGTGAGAGGTCTTCGAAATTCGAAAACTAGAATCGGGTGCCGTTGTTGTAGTAATTAAATACTTTTTAGTACTGCTGTCGGTGTGACCAACGTCGCCTGATATGAATCCAGAATGTTTGAAGACCACCCCGGTTAAGAATATGCCCGAGGTAGCATACTGCATTGGTCATACCAAATCGATCTCGCGACAGTCGGGCGTGTACCGCAAGGGAGTACGGGATTCATATCCACTTCACTGTCACTTTGACAACATTGCGCAAAACCATCGGGAGTGTTTTTGTCGTTACAACAAGAACCAGCCAGACTCTTGAGACAGAGACAGTTTTTGCAATGACACCTAAGGTGAGCTAAACGAGATTGTTAAAAAAAATAAATCATTGGCGCGATATATACCTCCGAGGAGATTAAGGCCGAGCTTTTTTACCAATTTGTGGTGTGCTGCTTCTAATTTTTCCCACGAATTGGCGGGACCTACAGGTTTTTTCCGATTTCGAACTGCATCTGCCACGCATGGCAGAAACACACTCGGAGAGTTTGCCAAACCACTGCCGAGGGGGGACCCCGTTTTTAAAAAACTTTTTCAAACCACTTTTTGTTGTTACCTGTACCAGGGCTCGAACCTTGGACTTTCGGTTGTTGTTGTTGTTGTATTAGCGACTACTTAACCTGCCTAAGGTATCACCTCTTATCCAACACTGTCATCAAGCTCTTCTAACGGAAGTCCCAGAAACCTCGCGGCTTCAACAGGGGTGGACCAGAGTGAAATTGCTGTTAGAAGAGTAGGCTCGGTTGAGCAGATGAACAGATGATTAGTATCATGGTACATTTGGTATGTCAGGGTTCAGTCTGGATAGGTAAGAGTTTAGTCTATTACAGTATCCAGAACGAAGTTGGGCCAGCATGACTCTTGCTCCGTAAGCAGTTCGCGTTCCTCATCGGCAACAGGTGGAGATTGTGCCTGTAGGACTGCATTCACCGGACGAGAGCTGACAAAGGAGTTTACCGACTCCGTGTGGGTGAGATTGAGGGCCCGCCGATGCACCTTTGGATCAAACAGCGAAAAAATGTGATGCCGGACCTCGTCATAGTGCTTACGGAGGTGACTCCTTATTCTCCGGCTGGCCGATTGCCTTGTACGTTGCCAGTAACGTTTCTTTATCTTTCCCCAAAGTGTTGCCAGCTAGTGACTTGAGGATTTTGTTGCGGCTTTGTACTTTGGTGGCAATCGCGGCTACATGAGCACCGTAGTTGAACATGTTATCAAACGTGACCCCTAAGATAATGCCATCGACGTAGACGTCTAATTCCATGTTCACCTGCGCTGTCCACGTCGTAAATAAGGTGGCCGAAGACTTGGTCGGTGACAGTGTCAGATTTCGTCCAGCGAAAAAACCGGACAGGGATGGGAGGTATGAGTTAACTCTTGAGCAGAGCTCGTCTACAAAGGAGCTCGTCCCCAGGATCGTGCAGTCATCGGCGTAGGAGACGATCGAGACACCCTCTGGTAGGGAAGGAAGCCTCGATATGTAGTAATTAAACAAAAGCGGGGATAGGACACAACCCTTTGACACCCCTTGTTTAATTATACGTGTTTTTGATCTTTCGCCTCTAAATTCAACCGATGACTGCCGGTCACTCAGATAGTTGGCGGTCCAACGCTTACTCCAGGTCGTTAATGAGTTGCGCATGATTGACCGTGTCGAAGGCTTTCGACAGGTCAAGCGCAACTAGCACGGTCCTGTCATTTGGACGATGTTGGTTGAGACCGACACATATCTGAGTGGTGATGGCGTTTAGCGCGGTGGTAGTGCTATGCATTTTACGGAATCCATGCTGACGTTCGGCTAGTCGCAAGTTAGCGGTGTAGTAAGGGAGCAAGACCGTCTCCAAGGTCTTCACTACTGGCGAAAGGAGTGATATCGGTCGATAAGACTCCCCCTCGTTGGCCGGCTTACCGGGCTTTATTAGTGGCACCACCTTTGCCTGTTTCCATTTTTCTGGAATGGCAAAGGTGGTCATAGACAGGTTGAAGACAGCTGTTAGATACCTTACTCCCTCTTCTCCCAGATGTTTTAGCATTAGCATGGGCCTATCGATTTGGAGCTTTTGGACCCCTGTATGACCTTCCCAACCTCCGTGTTGGTGATGGAAATGGGCGCTTGGCTATATTTCCGCTTGTGCGCTTCCCTGATGGCACGTCTAATTTCCTTGTCGACCGGAGGATGCAGTACAAATTGCCGGCAGAAAGCACTCGCGCATCTCTTCGGTTTCGACTGTACCTTATCACCAAAGGTGATGGATATTTTGTCGTTAGGTTTGGTCGGATTTGACAAGGCTTTAGCAGAGCGCCATAGTTTGCCAACACCAGCAGAGAGGTTGCAAGACCTTAGGTGTAGCAAGCCAGTAACACTACCGCCACATCACAGCGGCCACCGTGGATGACTGATAGTCAGGTATATAAGGCGTCATATCCTTGGATCAACCAATCAATATACGATTCTCCTTATAACAGGAAAGGACAAACCCGGTACTTTAAACGGTCGAAACCGCACATCACTATCAATTATCGTTATTTTGCAAACTGCAAAGTGCACAGTATGCACCACCAGACCTAAATGCGTTTTGTTTTACAGAGAAAAACGATATCAGATCAAATAAAATTCTAAAAGTCAGGGAAAAACATTTTTGAATCATGGTTTTCAATTTCTTTCATTTAATACTGAGGAGCCATATTTTATTAATTTCTAAGCCGGAAATAAAAAAATTATATTATTTTGGTTCCTTACGTTTTGTGCACAATTTATTTTAATTATTTCAGGTAGACCTAAGGTAAACCCTGGATTATTCAGTATTCGAAAAATTAAGATTTCAAATGTAGGCAGCTATTCCGATTCGCGAAAAAGAAGTCCAAAAGATAAAAAGCAGTTCGATATATTTCCTTTAAATAGAAAATATTTTAACAATGTCCAAATTTTAGTTTTAAAGATTAATGGTGCTATTCTCAGCTTGCTTGTCATCTACAAACGAGGTGGCGACAGCTGCAATGACTACTGCAAATCATAGTCACGATGACAAGCTGCCCCAGAATAGGGCAGTAAATCCGTAACTATTTTGTAGCGAACCGATTCCCTCCATCCGCAAAGCATCCGTCGGATATCGTAATATGCAATGAAATTGTCACTTATTCGCGGTTATATGCTTGATATGTTGCAATGCGTTATGAAAAAAAACACCGACCACAGCTATATACGTACATACATATGTACGAACCAGTGATCTGCAATTATTCATATTTTTAAGTACTTAGTTAACTAACCAAAAAATAGTCTTACAGCTGTATTCTGTAAGTCTGTCTCATCTCAAGTCAATAAATTTGAGATTTTTCATTAGAGGCAATTTTTGTGACTTCAGATGATTTCGGTATTCTGTAAGAGAAAATCACAAAAAGTTCACCAAAGATATGTGGTGAAAACACACTTGCATACATCTCAAGTACAGCAATTCCCTACCAGGCAGGTACCAGTTAAATGGTTGGTCAGATAACCTCTCGGCCTGACTTGCGTTTGCGTTATTTTTGCTTATTTTTCTCAATTAGTTTCTGAAGAGCAGTGTGCCAGATCTAACCATGTGTTTGCTGTCCGTGTGCACACATACAGTATACGGCATCCCTTTCTTGCGCATGTACAACCACATCTGTCTACACTCTTCACTCTCATTATCCATAATGAAAAGTTGGGTTAGCGCTAACACTCAGGTATAATGCAAACGCACGCCACCACTAATGGTTATGAGTACGGCAAATGGTTATGAATGACGGAAACTTCATATATAGCTAATAATGAAAAGACAATTGTTTGTATTATTAGATTTGGTTTTTAATGTTTAATATTATTTAAAATTACACAAGTTTCACGTTAACAATAGCCAATAAGATCTATAAATACATACATATTCATATCACTAAACATTTACAAAATATAATTTCACTCCATTTGCCGCAAGTTGAAAACTCCTTTGCTCGCCCATCTGAAAATATTAAATTTTTGGTGCATAAATATACTATAAACCAGGACTTGAGTTGCTTAATAACAATAAATAGCACTATATACTTGCCTTATCTAGGCGTATTAGTTGCAATTTCTCTGCAAAACTCCTTATTAAATATTTTATACATTTTTTAACGACGCACTAACATTTCGCTCCCAATACCAAAGAAGAAGATACACAAAGAAAAACTTAACAGAAGGATTTGTGTGTGTTAGTAGTTTACAATTTTCGTTTGCATGTATTAGTGAGTGTGGTTAGGTCCGTCTCATGGATGAAATAATGAAAAATGTATAATTCGTTCATGGGTCCGTCTAGGAGGGTAGTCAAGCGACACGAAGCAATAAGTACACAAATTACTTGTTGAGTAAGTTAGTGGAACTGTGTTATAGCGAAACACTATGTGTTAAGTGGAATGACTTTAGTCATTTAAGTATTTCGAGTGTGTAAGTATTTTTTGTGTGTATGCATTGTTAGAAAAATTGTGTTATGCTATGGTTTTTAGTCGTGCGTTAGCAGCATATGTGAAAAGTGGATTATTGCCTGTTTTATGTTTGTTTCCAATAGCTATTAAATTTCATATTATTTATTACATTTTATAAATCTGTGAAGCTACTATGCAGTCTAGCAAGGAAGTGGAAGAAAAAATTACCACAGGACTTTTTACACTTAGTGATAAACGAAAGGGCAGAAGTGCGGTTTGGGAAATGTTTTCCGAGGTAGTTAAAGACGATGGCAATATTGTCTCTGACTTGGTCTGTTGCCGCAGTTGCAAAAAGGTTTTCGTGGTGCGTGGAATGAACACTTCTAATCTGAACAGACACACATGCTACAAAAAAAAAAGAACTGAAGGTCCTGAGAAGAAAGTGAGTGAAGATGACAAAAAACTAGCTATAGAAGCTTGCGCTGATTGGATGGTGGAAGACTGTCGCCCTTTTTCAGTCGTAGAAGGTTCCGGAATCAGGAACCTAGTAAGGTTTTTGTTGAATATTGGTGCGAAATATGGAAAGAATATAGATATAGATTATTTAGTCCCAGACCCAACAACCATTTCGGGAAAGGTAGGGGAAACAGTGCAAGCAAAAAGAAATCAGATATCACCCGCAGTGAAAAAAATTGTAGATTCAGGTCAATCTTCTGCTACCATTGATATGTGGAAAGATGATTTTGTTAAGAGAGACTTTATATGTGCCACAATTCACTTCGTGAAAGATTTTGAATTGTGTGACTTCGTGCTTGGATTGAAATCCATGGACTACAAACAATCAACCGGCTACAATATTAAAAGGAAGTTGGATACTATGTTCGTTGAGTTCGGAATCACTAGTTTAGACGGCATCACTTTTATAACAGACCGCGGAAGTAATGTTAAAAAGGCATTAGAAAATAACGAGCGGCTCAATTGCTCAAGTCATCTTTTCTCAAACGTCTTAGAAGCTAGTGTTGAGTCTACAGATGAACTCCAAACCCTTTTAGCCTCATGCAAGAAGCTTGTGAAATATTTAAAAAAATCTGGGATGCAACATATGCTGCAAACATCTCTGAAATCTCAGTGCCCAACCCGATGGAATTCGCATTTTTACATGCTGAGGTCAATTGAAAATAACTGGTTGAAAATTAATGAACTTTTGACGATTAATGGCAAAATCAGCAAGCTTTCAAATTTGAATATTTCAACTATCCAAAGTTTAGTAAAACTTTGTGAGGATTTTGAAAAAGTTTTTAAAAAGCTTCAAGGATGCTCCACGCCCTCAATGTGCTATGTCATCCCTTCAGTTTATCGTATACAGGAGTTATGTAAATTCGATGAAAATGATGTTCTCACTATTTCCGCCTTAAAGTTAAATATTTTAAAAAATATTGGAGATACATGGCTCTCAAATTTGAGCGAGTGGCACAGAGCTGCTTATTATTTATATCCACCAGCTCTATGTCTTCAATCACATGATCTGACGGAAATGGAAAAATTTTGCATTGATGAAATAATGAAGGAAAATGGATCGCCGAGTTCAACTTTTCAAGAGCGTGCAGTACAAAATTTAGACACGATAGCATCAACTTCTAATTCTGTATCATTAACTTCATCCGACATTGGAGACAGTTTTTTTTCCCAAGACTTCTGGAACGTCCAAGTACCACTTTTTCCGCTGCTGAAGATATTTCAGATGAAGTGCATCGGTATTCTGCCGAAAGTGTTCCATTTGATATAAACTTTGACGTTATGAAGTGGTGGAAAGATAACGGTAAAAGATTTCCAAGATTATGCATTCTAGCACAAAAAGTTTTGGCCATACCTGCGAGCAGTGCAGCCTCAGAGAGGGTGTTTTCATTGGCCGGGAATATAATAACGGAAAAGCGTAACAGAATAGCTCCAAGGACAGTAGACCATATCCTTTTTTTGAATTCGATCAAAAACAAAAACATATAAACAAATATATACAGTGAACCAAAAAAGACGTTGTACACTATGAAAATTGCATTTTTTCCCCAAATTACTTCTTTTTAAATAATTTCGATAGCTTTTAATGAAAACATACGTAAAAATACAATACAAATTCCGCAAACTAAAGTTGAGAACCTTGTGCAAAATTCAGGAAAATTCGCGAAAGTTAACGAATTTTCATCAAAATTAAAATTTCTAGGAATTTTTAGATTTTTTTCGAGTATGCACTTTTGTACCCCATTTAATTTTAGTATAACAAGATACTAATCTCAAGCCGCTAACTAAATTACCTGATTTTTGGAAATTTTATTTCTAAGTCTACCTCCGCATTTGTTTCATACAAATTTATAAGCTAATTTTTTGTATATACACTTTTTTATTTAATTTAGTATAATTAAGTATTTTTCGTTCAAGTTATATAATGCAATGAACTTTGTTTATTTTTAATTAAATAGTTCTAAGAATACAAAAATGAATTTTCTTTGAATAAAAACTCTTAAAACCATGTCTTCGATGCATATTTTTATTTATTTAAAACTTACGTTAATACAAATAAGCAATAATAGCATCATTTTGGGAACATTTTGCGATTATTTTGGGATGATCGCAAAATTATCCCAAAATTATCTCAAAATGGTCCCAAAATTATCCCAAAATCACTCCAGAAAGATCCCAAAGTGATAAAAAATGGCCCAAAACGATCCCGAAATTATCTCAAAATGATCCCAAAGGGTTCCCAAAATGCCCCCCGAAAAATCACTAAATGATCTCAAAATGGCCGCAAAATAGTCCCTAAATGATCGCAAAATGTTAACAAAATTATCCCAAAATGATCTTAAAATGATTGCAAAGTGTTCCCTTAAGAATCGCAAAATCATCCCAAAATGATCTAAAAGTCATCCCAAAATGACCGCAAAATGATCCCAAAATGATCGTAAAATGATCCCAAAATGATATCAAAATTATCCTAAAATGATCTCACGATTATCCCAAAATTATCTCAAAAGAGTTCCAAAATAATCCCACTGAACTAACCAGTTTTCTACACACACAAAGTATACAAAGTACGCATAGTACACACAAAAAAAATAGTACTTACACAAAACTTAGTGCACTACCCAGTAAAAAATGGATGGAGTAATACCTGACTGGAGCATTTTAGGCGTAATGACTTGTTCATCCATTTGGAGCAATAACCGAGCAATACCGAGATTTTGCAAAAAATTTACATTGATTCCTCGCTTACTGATACAGTTTGGAGCAATAAAGGAGCATAAAAATAACTGATTGCTCGAATATTACTCCTAATGTATCAATAAAGGAGTAATCGTAACTGATAATATAATTGTAAATAGCACAATTCTCTTTCTTCCAATAACTCTAATTTTTTATTTCATTTATTTAGTTGCAATTTGTATTCGCACGTGATTTAAGTACCGCGAATTTATACGTGAAAAAGTGATAAATATAAATTAATTATTGATTGTTAATAAATAAACATATACAGTTGTTATACGGGTAAAAATATAACTACTAAATAAAAAATGTGTGATAACTTGTATTCTAAGCGACACTTTAGGCGACTAGTGAAAAAGGAAGTTGAAAAGTTCACTTCAAATAATGTTGAGAATTCTTCCTACCAAGAAACGAAAGTGCTTCTATTACCCGCAAATGAGAATATCCAAAGTGAAAGTTTTATTAATAAATGGAATGAAAATTATAGTGATCAGAATCAGAAAATCCAAAGTGAAAATTTAACTGATCAATCAAGCGTAACATTTCAAGAAAAGCTTGCATCATTGGTTATTGAAAACCGTCTTTCGATAAAAATATTTCCAATTCATTCACTAGATGAACTAAATTAGGCAGAAGAGTTGATTAAAACCAAGTCAGATTCAGAAGTGGTAAGACAATATTTGATATATTGAACGATCTTCTTAAAACTCTTCTTCTTATGTTTTCCAGATTGGCTATATGAAATCCAAATTCGATAAAATAAAGCTTGAGAAAGTCCCGTCAAAAATATTTCACGAGAACTTTTTGCTTAAGATAAATTGGGATGAAAAGAAAGATAAAATGGCGATAAACAAATACAAGTTATTCAACTATTTCCTTTTCGGTAAGAATGAACATATTTTATAAGTAAATAAATGTATTTACATGAATTATTTTCCTTTTTCGCAGAGTCGCTAAAAAACAATATTGCAATATGGAAATGCTAGGAGAACAACTTTTCGTTAATGTAAGGCAACATTTTACCGCAAAACATATTCGATGAAATGTGCTAAATGATCTACTAATCAATATGTTACTCTCTGAAGTGGAATGAAAACTCAGTTATTTTGTTTATTTCACCTATTTCATTACTCTAATATAATTTTACTAATAAATTGAATTTTGTTCACGATTTCTTTCTGTGTATATCTGGACAAATAACGCTCGCTGTGGCATCCGAAAGGATCTAAAAGGTTGATTTTTGTTGGAACGATCTAAAAGGGAGTGCTCGCTTTGACATCCGAAAGGATTTTATTGTTGGATCATGATTAGGAGTAATATTCGAGCAATCAGTTATTTTTACGCTCCTTTATTGCTCCAAACTGTATCAGTAAGCGAGGAATCAATGTAAATTTTTTCCAAAATCTCGGTATTGCTCCAAATGGATGAACAAGTCATTACTCCTAAAATGCTCCAGTCAGGTATTACTCCATCCATTTTTTACTGGGTAGTTATTAGTCTGTGCTTGATTAAGTACACATTTGCACTAATTGTTATGGCTCATGACTAAGTGCACACATATTATTAGTACTAAGATCTCGTCACTGGTACGAACGCAAACAAAAACCAGTTTCGAAATACGTAAACCTAAGCATTTGAGAGTCAGCTTAAGATACCGAATAACCACCGACCAAAATACAAATAATGTACAATGGCAATTAGTACACCCAATCAACTTTTTGTGCAATCTCAATTTGAGAAGAACGTGAGAACAAAACTTGCTCGAATGTTACCTATAGAATGCAACTCAACGGCTTGTAGCGTTTTCAAACTAAAATGAATATTTTTATAACTAGCTGAACTAGCACACTTTTTCCACGTAATGCTGGTTTAAAAGTGCATAACGAAATCGAGATAGATATAGAGTTCCATACATCAAAGGATGAATAGTGAAATCGGTTGAGCTGTCCGTCTGGGCACACGATAACACCAAATAACCTTGCAGTGGGAACATTATTCCGCAGTTGCAAATAAAAGTACAACATTTTATTATGTATGTATGTAGTACATCTTTTATTTTTATTTCATTTCAATTATCGCAGATACAAGTTTTCGAATAAAAAATTTATGTAAACATACATACATACATGCATACCTAGTATATTCGTAATCTAATAATATGTATTTATATACAAAATGAGATAAGTATTTGAGGAACCGAAATGTTTTAATTACAATACATATTTTTCTCTAAATAATTACAACTTATCAAAAAATCGCGGAATTATTTGGCCTCAAATTTAGAATATACGTTTTTTGTTAATTTCATTTTTATTATAATTTTAGAAAATATTTTATGCGAATTACTTGCAAAGAGGTGTTTACTTAGCTTGCTCAACTAAATATACTAATGTATTTCTAAAATAGAAGTTTTTAATTGATATTTAAGAATGCGAATTGAAGATGCATATATGAATATAAAGTATTTATAAATCCGTATGTATGGAAATATATACACGCATATAACTGAAGCTGGAACTTATTATTTATAAACCTTTATTTGTAGCTACTAACATTTACTAAGCCTACTAACAGGCACACAAGCCTAATTGCAAATCCATTACCCAGCCGGTATCTCCGCTATTTCCTCAAATGCATATCAAACTACTTACGGAAGCAATAACTTTCGAAAGCGGACTACTTTGCATGTCGCGGACCGAGTATTTTTGCTTGGCAAATGTTACAAAAATGTTATATGCCGATTCTGAGCTGAATTTGGAAATATAAATTTTCGCTAAAAGACCGAATGCTTTCGTCTCCGGCTTGAAACACTTTTCACTTACATAAGTATTTATTCATGTTACTTTATCCACCACTAGACCACGGCATAAAATATAAGCTAAGTTAAGCTGAAGAATAGGCCTTATTAGATATCAGTCCTGGAATTATTTCAGTCAGCCCAGTTAAATCGATTTAAATTGACAATTTTGTCTTGTAATAGTGGCTTGAAATGTTCTCACTGGGTTACAAACACATTCTACATACATACAATATAAATACCCCTTTTAGAAACATTTTGCTTAGTGCACTAAATACATCCGCATTACTTGTGCCATACAGAATTTCCATAATATGAGATAGAGAAGAAAAAAGAGAAAATTTAAATATAATTCGAAAAAAAGTAAAATCTAAAAATATCGTATGTATTATTTGGATATAAAAATTAGGGAGTATATTAGCGCAATCACTTATGGGTCGTTTTGTACACCGCATCACTATGTAGTTAGTTAAGAGTCGGCTGCCTCCATATCTACATGCTGTAAATACGTACATACATATCTACACATGTACAAGTTTAATAACGAATTGATGTAATAAGCTGGCACATAGCAATAATCCCCACATTACATTGAGCTGTTGTATCACAAAAGCGCCACCACTTACACCGCTTGTTATGGATGCTTGTTTAGCTACGCGTGGTGTGTTATGACAAATTGTTTCATTTTTAATAAAACGAAACATTGATTCAATAATATTAGCTGGTGTAATTTCACTACATTTTTCCAGTTTTTGTACAACACAATTTTCTAGCTCTGCCATTTCTTCGCATTGTTTAGGACCCATTACAAATTTGGGTAATGCTTTAATATCATCAAAGCCATTCTTGGGCAAATAACCGGAAAATGTGCTATTAACACAATTCTGTATATCATCCATTTTCGACTGTAAACATTCAGGCCCTTTTTCCGCAATGAATAATGCAATTTGATCGCCTCCCTTATGACAAATGAAACTGAGTAGACTACGTACAATCCGCATAAAAACATCCTGATGTTCTTTTTCTTCCTTGTCTAAACATGTTGATAATTTGCTATTGAACGCCTCTACACAGGCAAGTGCTTCTGGTTGTTTATTACAATATTTATTAAATACAACATCCAATTCACCCTTTGGACCTGCTTCATTAATTTCTTCTTCTAGTACAGTAAAGTTAAGTATATTTGTAGCGCAATCCATTAACGTTATAACGGAATTTTCAATTTCAACGAAAGCTGCTTCGCCCTTCTCCTTATCTCCTCCTGCTACTTGTATGCATTTATCACGTACCAATGTTTTAGCATCATCCAATGTTAAATTGGTGTTTGCAAATTCGGCTGGCAGTCTTTTTTGTAGATCATTAACATTTAATTGACTTAGATCGGTAGCAGCAGGATCGGCGTTAGCATTATTGTTGACAACTGCAGTGAAATATGCTATCGATAGCAATATTGTTGTTACCAATGACCTCTGCATTTTGCAAGTGATAATTGAAACGCAGGCACCAAACTTGTTTTTGTAACGCTATACACGAATTGTACAAATAGAAGTGTGTGTTTACCAGTGAGTAAGCAGACCATACAATTTTGCAATGCTGTTTTTGTGCAATTTGAAATGTCTGTACTTCCACTGTACTTTTTTAACGAAACATCCAACTAGACCATACCGCGCGCACAAAATGACTGATTTATTTTTTATGCGATAACAATTCTGAGATTAACAGAACACAAGTTCACTATAAATTGTATTCCATAAGCCGTACCGCACGCACGCTAGTGATGCCTTTCGTTGATTACTGAAAATGAAAATTGAAATGACCAAAGTAAGAGTTCGTTGTTCTATGCTCGCACCCCTTTTGAGCTTTATCGATTCAAACTTACGTTTGTTGCAATGTAATGCAAGCTGTTGTAATTTGCTACCTAGAACCGTTGAATAATTTAATTATTGTACAATAGCAACAGTAGTAAAATCATCTATTGGAACACTATTTTTTCACAAATGACAAATGTGCAATAAAACGGTTGCATTTTCCGCATAAACCAGTAGAAGCAGTGATGCCTTAGTTGTGGCCCTCACCTACTTGAAATTCTTTCATTCGCATTGAACTCATCATTATATGTCCTACCACACAACGCCTGATTGCTTCAGATTTATTTATTTATGATTACACGCTATGGAATTAACCACCGATAACCAATAAGCGTTAAGTCTCTTTAAGAGATACATTATTTACCCCTGTGGGTAATTGTTTCCTTTAGGAGACAACTGCTAAAACACGTCCGAAATTATCGGGAAAGGTATCAAAAGACACGTTTTGACCTCGGTAACAATAATCCGGAAGCGAATTTTCGAGTTTATGTTTCAGTGAAGAGATATTTGCCATCAAAGTTGAAAATTTTCTGTCATTTTCATGTGGTTGTTGTAATCACAGATTAGGGTGGATCGAAAAGTGCAAAAAGTGTGTTCTGCGCAGAAATATTGTGGACCGCGTAGCCGGTGTTGGACCGGCTACGGGTTATTTTTTTGAAGCGCGGCCGAAGGCCGCCTACGCAGAAAGGTGTTCTGCACATAGATACCTTGGATCAAGCCCCCTATTTGGGATCGAACCCGGGTGATTTTTGGGTTTTTTGCGAATAACTTTTCACTGAAACAAAAAATTGAAAATCCGCTTCCGGATTGTTGATACCGAAGTCAAAACGCGTCGTTTGATACCCCTCCCGGTATTTTTGGACGTGTTTTAGCAGTTGTCTCCTAAAGGAAAAATTACCCCCCCCCTTGGGTTAGTCGTGGGTCCTAACACAATCAGGGACAACGTTTTACTGGTCATACCATGGCATTGTAAAACAAGTAACAGCAAGGCCGCCATATTGGAAATAGCTTCCCTGAAACGTCAGAACAGCACAGCACATGTTAAAATGTAAACAAACCGTTTGCAAGTAAGTTTGACAGTTTAGAGAAAATTAAAATGAAAAAAAATCGAATCAGCTGTTGAGATGATTTTACCTGTATAGGTATGCGATGGGTCATACCAAAAACCGGCATGGAATTAGACGTCTACGTCGACGGCATTAAGCTTCCGACTGTCACGCACCCCAAAATCTTAGGGGTCACGTTTGATAACATGTTCAAATACGGTGCTCATGTAACCGCGATTGCCACCAAAGTACAAAGCCGCAAAAAAATCCTCAAGTCACTAGCTGGCAGTACTTGGGGGAAAGACAAAGAAACGTTACAAGGCAATCGGCCAGCCGGTTCTTGGCTACGCGACGCCTACATGGTCGCCGGGGTTAGCCGACACACATTGGAGGAGGTTGAAGGCTTGCCAAAACACCGCACTCAGAACTTCCACGGGGTGCCTCCTTATGTCTCCTGAGCACCATCTTCATAATGAGGCAAAAATGCTCGATGTCAAAGAGCACTGTGAGATGTTGACCAGACAATTCCTGTTCAACTGCTATAAACCGCAGCATCCGAGCAGGCGCCTGCTCAACGAAAATTCGCCTCCCAGGAGAATAAGGAGTCACCTTCGTAAGCACTATGACGAGATCCGGCACTAAATTTCCTCGCCGTTTGATCCAATGGTGCACCGCCGGGCCCTCAGCCTCATCCACACGGAGTCAGTAAACTCCTTTGTCAGGTCTCGTCCAGTGAATGCAGTCCTACAGGCACAAGCTCCACCTGTTGCCGACGAGGAACGCGAACTGCCTAGGGAGACAAGAGTCACGCTGGCTCAACTTCGTTCTGGATATTGTAACAGACTAAACTCTTACCTATCCACACTGAACCCTGACATGCCAAATGTCTGCCCGGCATGCGGCGTGTCTCTCCACGATACTCACCATCTGTTCATCTGCTCAACTGAGCCTACTCTTCTAACACCAATTTCACTCTGGTCCACCCCTATCGAAGCCGTTTCTTGGACTGCCGTTAGAAGAGCCTGATGACAGTGTTGGATGAGGGGTAACACTTTAGGCAGGTTAAGTAGTCGCTACAACAACAACAACCTAAAACCGGAGTGTACCGGTTCATATTCGTCAAAGGAATGTCACCTTTGACAACACTCCAGAAAACCTTCGTTTTTAGTCGACTTTTATTGCTTCCAGCTGGACCTCGGGTGAGAATTCATAAGGCTGTTTATTATGTAATGGGCAGTAAATACAAAAAAAAATAAAATTGTGAATTGACAGTTAACTGTGGAATGTAAGTTAACTCGACACTATGCAAATGGCCCTAATCAGTTTCACCGATTTTCCGTTAGAAGATATTTATAGAAATACTGGATAAGGAAAGCAACGCCGAAACAGCGCGAAGCATCGCGTTAACAAAAGATACAAAGGTGTAGTGAGTGATCAGCTTGTTTTCCAAAAGTTCAATTATTTATCCTAAAGCTATCTAAAACCGCAAAATAGAATGAAGGAGGTGTCTCCAAAGCTTAGTTAAAGCTATTTGGAGTTTGGATCAATTTTATGCGGACTATCTGTCAAAAACGCTTCATCTAAATTTAAGTCATACTTAACTTTGACTATGACTATGCGCAAACAGATATAAGTGAAGAGGGGTTTATTCGCCACAGGCAAAGGGGATGAATACCAGAAGGTGCTAGTATATCTCACTATAGCTTTGGGTAATGTTTTTGCCTCTGCAATAACAAAGCGTCAAATCCAATATCCAGGTTCCACGGTTTTTATTGATACATAACAAAACCCCTCTCTCCGGCAAGAATTCTTCGTAGCTGAAGACCACAACTGAAATGATTTCTTAGCTTTCAACCTACAGATGTCGTCGTGTAATCGAATTCTGGGTTTCTGACATTCTCCTAGTCAGCTGATAAAAATAGTTTGCAAAATTTATCAGAAAATCGTCGTAACTTGTAATAATTTTTTGGTTTTATATTCTTCCAGAAATACCTAAATGTTTACTTAAAGAAGCAAAGTGTCTATCCAGAAAAACAGTTTTAGTTAACAACGAAATAAGCACCCACAATAATTAATGCATCAAGAAGGCAATACAAAAACAATTTGCGTTTCACGGCTGAGGCCGTCCGCCGTGTCCTAGCTAATACAGTAATTGCTTTGGATCGCTTTTGGAATTATACTTCACTTCTCTTCATAAGAACAATTATATGAGTCCATTTGTAAATGGCAAATTTGGAGAAGTCTACAAACAATATGACTGTTGAAACGCATACCAAAGATATCTCTTCAACTGAGAATACTGCAATGTCAGTTGACGGTACTACTTTTGATGATGCGTCCGAGAATTCTATAGAAACAAATGATAAATCAAACGATCAGCAAACACCAACTCCAACTAGTTCATCTGTGACTACAAATCGCCCGTCACCTACATTGACACTGCCACCAGATGAATCACCAATGTCAAGTCCTTTGTCTATAACAAATGGACTAGATCAATTCAAGCCTATAGTACCTTTTGAAGAGCTTTCTTTTGAGGAGGTATTCATACAAACTCATTTGTTATTCTAACTTGAACGTGTATTTTTCATTGATATTTCAGAAAATCGGACATGGTTCCTTTGGTGTTGTTTACAAAGTGAAATGGCAAACACGGCTAGTTGCAGCAAAAGAATTTATGGCAAATCCTGATCAAGTAGAAGCCATTGAAACTGAGGTAGTTGTCATGGGTATTTGAATGCATATCAACAGAAAGGCATGTAAGAAGGGGTATATATATTTGGTGGAAAAAGGTTGTGAAATCCAGGATGGAAGTCGGCTTTACTTCATGTATGTGCTTTCACTCTAGTGTCGGGGAAACCTAGTTGCTTCTGTCTTCTTCTCGAGATGGCGTCGCATTTGCACAGTATGTGCTCCGCTGTTTCATCCTCCCTATCACAGAATCAGCAAAGGCTGCTGGACGTAATGCCCAGTTTGTGCATACAAGAAATGATACACAAAAAGACTGAATTCGTTCCTACGACATTCGGTAGTAAGCCCATTTAGTTTTACGGATACAGCATAACGGCAACAAATGCATCAATTAAAGAAACTTTCATCAATCTATTATAAAGGGAGTCGGATATATTGAGGCAAGAAGGGAAATGGGCGGAAAAGGCAGAATACGCATTGTTCAAATTTTTCAAAATTCAGGAAAACTGGATGTATGTATGTATTTATTAGGGATATTGCGAATGTGGATTTAAGATCTTAATGCGAATATCTATTTGTATGCCAAGGATTTTTGGAAGTATATATATATTTATTTACACATAGCCAAAAAGAGTATTCAGCTAGCTTCAGTCACATTCAAAATCCATTCATCTTTTTTTGCAGGTACGACAACTCTCCCGTGTAACCCATCCCAACATTATAGAGCTTTATGCAATAACCGCTAATCAACATTCAATATATCTTCTAATGGAATTTATGGAAGGTGGATCTCTACATACTTTTTTGCATGGCAAAGTGAAACCATATTATTCAACAGCACATGCCATGAGCTGGGCGCGCCAATGTGCAGAGGTAAAAATAAATTAATTAAACTTAAACATCTTTTAAGCAAAATTTATCATCTTGACTAGGGCGTTGCCTATTTGCATGCAATGAAACCAAAACCTCTAATACATCGTGATTTAAAACCTTTAAATTTATTACTTACAAATAAAGGACGTCATTTGAAGATTTGTGATTTTGGCACAGTTGCCGATCAGGCGACAAAAATGACTAATAATAGAGGTACGGCTGTGTACATGGCGCCGGAGGTAAACTAAAAAAATATACTTAATTGTTAGTTTTAACTTGAATAGTTTGCTTCTAAAATTTCTTTTTAGGTATTCTCATCGTGCAAGTATGACGAAAAATGTGATGTTTTTAGTTGGGCGACAGTGCTTTGGGTAGTGCTGATGCGTCAACAACCTTTTGCGGAAATCACAAATGCCTATTCAATACAGTGGCAGATTCATAAAGGTTTGTTTTCATTGAGCTTAGAGACATAAAAAGCATTTCCACTTTCAATCATGGAAAACAATGAAGGTTTGAGAAAATGGGGAAGGTGCCTCTGCTCTACAAAAAAAAAAAAAAAATAGGAATCGACGGACAAAGCGAAAAAACCATGTAAATGAGCGAAACTGTTATGTTTTTGAAGAAATTGTCATTCCGTGCTGTGAAGGAGCATCTAGTCACAATCTGTATTAAATGGTGTTGTAAATGATAATAAAGTGCAACCAGGATGCTGATTCACAGATATGTTGTTGTTGTTGTTGTTGTTTGTAACGAGAACAACACTCTCCAGTCCCTGGCCGGATATGAACCCGGTATGCTCCGGTACTCCCTTGCGATACTGCCCGATTGTGGTGGTATCGATTTGGTATGACCAGGTGCAACCTTGCTTCCTTAAGAAAGGAGAATATGGACAATAAGAGGCATCATATCCGTAGATCAACCATCAAGTTGCACGTCAATACCTTTGTGCATTTTAGTCGCGTCTTACAACCGGTATGCCTACCTCGGGCATATTCTAAACCATTAACCCGCATATATGATGGCGTTCAGCTCTCACTATCGGCATGCAGCTTTTCCTTCCTTTAAGGTGTCATTGTTGATTTAAAAGATTTATTTGGAGAACAGACAAAGCAAAATGCGCAGTCCTTGAGCGTTTGACTGTGAAACGAACTTCTCAAAGTCTTGGAGAACTGTTATGGCCATTAAAGTAAAAAAAAATAGTTTCTGAAATCTTCCACATGAGGACTGCGTTGGGACAAACAATTTGTTCAGCACTGACGGAGGAGGGGCCTATAAATATGATTTTTTTACAAATTCCATTTGAAGTCTTTAAATTCAATTAAATTCTTCTAATATGCAGTTTACCCTTTCTTGATTACATTACAACAAAAAAATTTAGTAATTAAAAGATTATATAAAAATTGTTATATCTTCACTTGAAATATGTAACAGTGAGGGTTGGGGGGAGGCGGTCCAAAATGGCTAAAAATCCCGGGCGTCTTTTATGGAAGCCCCCTTAGATAAAAAGTTTCTATTCTAGAAAGAAAACTTATATCCTATTATGTTAAAATAGTGTTGCATTTACCATTTTCGCACTATTGCAGGCCATCGTCCACCGATGAATCCAAAAATTCCACAACAAATACAACACCTTATGCAAGCGTGTTGGCTTAAAGAACCCGCAGAACGTCCGCCTATGTCTCAAGTTTTGGCTTTCATGAATAGACTTACTGCTGATTTTCCTGGTGCAGATGAACCACTGGAATACGAATTCAGACATTTGCAGGTTTGCCAAAATTCAGAACATTTTTTTTTATAAATTTCTATAGATAGTTTAATATAACAATTTAATTACAGATTGTCTGTATAGATAGTGCACGTTCTACTGAAAGTTATCAATTGGATTTTAGCAATCTGAAGTCAAGTGAAAATACTGATACCTCTATAGATTTAACGCCAACAAACTCAGCAAATCATAGTCATAACTCGGATTTATCGCTTACGCCTACGAATTGTAGCGAGGGCCACACTCATTTTAGTGTTCCAACCACGACACAAATACCAACTGCACGTATAGCGGGTTTGAGATGTTGGGATGCCATACCTGAAGATTCGGAGCCAATGGACTCACGTAGTGATTCATTTAATTTAACACAGTCACATGCGGCAGCTAAGCGTTATGAAACGATACGAAATGGCATGAAGCAAAATCTGAACTTTGATATTAATCCACTAACAATTGATGTAGATCCACGTGCTTGGGATTTATGTTATGGTAAGTAATTTGATGAGACACTGTGTGTAGATGCTTTTTTCATTGTTTTCTTGATAACTATTTTTATTTAGTTTGGAAATGTTATTACCATGTAAAATAGATTTCAAACTATACGTCTGTTCGGATGTCCATATTTCTGTATAAAGTTAGGTTAGGTTAGGTTAGGTGGTAGCTGTCCCACTTGGAGGGCAGCTCACTTGGACACTTATAAGGTCCGTTGTGATACCACATTCTAAACGGTGACACTAACTTAAGATTGCTTAGCAAATCGCTGCGTAGCGACAATAAAACTCCGGATTTGCCACACATCGATCTTCGACCTAAGAACATCCGAACCGAGATACCTGCGCCTGGTCCTAGCAAACGCTGGACAACTGAGCATGAAATCATTTGATGATTCCACCTCGTCATCCTCCATGTAGCTCAAGCAGCTCGGGTTATCAAGTATATTTAACCGCACCACATGGACCCCCATCGGACAGTGCCCATTCAACACCCCAATCAACATGGAAAGATGTACCTTGGAGAACCCTAGTAATTCCCTTGAACGCCCAGAGTCAACCACTGGCCAGAAGGACCTCGACACCTGACATCAGGTGGTGTCACCCCAGCGTTTGCTTACCTGATCCGAAGCCCACCTGCCCAGAAGCAAACTACAGGTGGTAAGGGGAATACCCAGTGTTCTGGAGGCAGCCACATCTGTTTCACGAGTGCCCGATCTGGCCAAGAGATCCGCATGGCAATTGCCGCGAATGTCATAGTGGCCTGGCACCCAAATAATTTTTATTTTGAAGTATTTGGACGCAATGCCTGCACTCAGCGCCCTAATTGCCGCTTGACTGTCGGAGTAGATGTTGACGTCCTTGACAGCGAATGCGCTGGACAGCATCCCATCCACCGCATCCTTGATGGCGGCAACCTCCGCTACAATGATCACGTAGCCTAAATTTCGTGCTAATCCCAAGTTCCTGACAGTAAACACCCCCCCCCCAACACATCCATCCAGCCTTGACCCGTCTGTAAACAGGTTCGCCAGAGCCTCCCCCCAGATAGGTTCTCCGTCTGTCCACTCGTCCCTTGCGGGTATGTAAGTCGAAAAACCCTTCGCCGGAGTAGAGGTCGGCGCACAGTAATCTGTTCTGTTAGGGATAAAGTCAAAGCTTGATAGTAGATTGGAATGTCCTATAAGGTCAACTGGGTGCAGATTGAGCATAACATTCAATGCCAGGGTAGGAGTGGTGCGCATGGCCCCACTGATCCCAACCATGGCCATTCGCTGCACCGCGACCATCTTTTTCGTGGAGGATGCCGTGTCTAGTGCGCCCCACCAGACCAATACCCCGTAAAATAGGATTGGTTTCACCACCATCTCGTACAACCAATAAACCACCCTAGGAGAGAGACCCCATCGTTTGCCATATTTCTGTATAAAGTAAACTGATAAAATGCGCAGAGTTCCACAATCCTATTAAGCATTTTTCATTTGAATACGCGCACTATTAGATATCCGAAGAGTAAAACAAAACTGTGAAATAAGATTACAAACATTGTCCTTTGGAAAAAAAAAACAAAGTTGTTCTAAGATAAATAACATTTATGCAGATATCTTTTGAGATGTCATTTATTGTGGATACAGCTTACCAGCTGAGAAAGCTCATTCAGTTACTCAATAAGTTGTTTCGGCGTGTTTGATTTGGTTCATCATAATTTTGATCGCAGGATTGCCAAGTATCTTATATGTGCCAGGTCCATTTTATTCATACAGTACAGTACACTTCTCACAATTTCTATATAGTTCAGACACATTTTTCTATTAAAACAATCTTAGCATACCAATTCTGTCAAGCATCGGCTGTAGCAATAAATAAAAATTAATTGGTTGACAAATATTGCTAGAAATTAAGAGCATTTGACATTAGTTGTGATATATGATTTAGAATATGAAATATAAAACTAGAGCGGGTCCATTTTTTTTCAATATTGTACAAATTCTAAGAGAAGGTATATCTAATCTTGGAACCTCTCGAATTTAGTCAAATATATGCGAATGATATGCGCCCGGAAATTGTGTTTCGTCTAGAATAAAAAACACAAGCAACGTATGGCTTTGGGTGGAATCCGCGGGGCTATTTGCACAGCAGCTACTAAGGTTTGAGTATCATGCTCTTTTGTTACTGTAGAGAAAATGGCTAAACCCAGGCTTTTAATAGACTCTCCGTTTTCGGGTACAAACCTACTAGGATCGATTGATTCCATTTTTTCCCATCCATGAAGAGTCGGAAGGACTGGGACTGGGACTGGGGTATGGTGAGCTGGTTGCGAATTACAAGAGAGTGCAGCGCAAATGAAATAAACGAAAGAAATAATTACAGTTAATGTCGCTTAAACATTCTTGCCCCCCTAGACGGCTTAGTCGTCTAGTGATATTCATAAGTCGCCGGTTCGAATCCAGCTCGAAGGACCATGTCTAAGCTTTATTGAGGGCAAGTAGTTTTAGTATATTATTTTATTATTTGTTCAGAGAGAAGAACGGGGGTGTGGAGCACATGTTGCATAGGGGGCAACCTTTGAGTAATATTTATTTACTTGATTTATATTGGAACGAATTTTCGTCATCCCTTGTCAGTTTTGGCTTTGTAACAAACCGGTTTCGGCGATCCGCCATCTTCAGTGATTGATTTCGTTCTTACAAAACCAAAATTGACAAGGGATGACGAAAATTCGTTCCAATATAAATCCAGTATCCACCCTGTCGGAAAAACACAAAACCAAATCAACTCATTTATTTACTTATTTTATTTATTTAAATTATTTGTTCTTATTGAACGGCGGTGCGGGGCCCCTGTTACACCCTGTATTTATTAATTAAGGGCGAGCACTATTGGCTCTCAGGTATTGCGCAGGATTGTCCCCCTCATTTTCGTTGTGAAAAACCCCCATTTGGGATTACAAAACATAAACTATTTCTTCGAAATATTTCATAAGCTGCTTGCGAATTAAAGAGAGTGCAGCGCAAATGAAATAAACGAAAGAAATAATTATAGCCTATGTCGCTTAAACAGTAGCCTTTTGAAGATAATGTAATTAAGTACTGCTTGGTTCTCTTAAAATTTTATGTAGAATCCGTATATCCTAGGGATGATGTAAAGCAACAAATTTGGCCATACAAAATGAGCCGCTCTAATGCATTGCACATACATATATTCATTGTAAAAGAAAAACCACTAAATTAAATGAAAATTGCTCAAAGACACAAATAATTATACAATAACATTAACGCTTTTAAATGATTAAAGATATATGTATATACAGATATCATAAAATGCAAAATGAAAACAAAAAACATAACGAAAAATAGTGAAAATTTTACAAAAATATGCATCAAGAGAATCGTCTATTTTTATTAATGAAGAAATAATGAACGATTTACCCAATTAACAATCACACAGAGCCGGCACATGCAGGTAACTTTCTAAGGGCCTCTTAATGAGATGAATTAAACAAAAACCCCAAGTTGAAGTTTAAAAAATTAAAACAAACAAAAATGAAGGGTTGCTTGAAAGTCTAACTTTTTTGTTGAATATAGTCTTTCATTCAATTGGATATCGTTTTTCAAAACTCGAGAAAAAGCGGTCAGTTAACAGAACATTTAATTTTAGTCATATTTCAGCATCTCAGAGAGCTACAACTAAATTAATTCCTCCGCCAGTCGGGTCTAGATTGCATCAGAACTGCTGACCTAATATATGAAACTTTGCCTTAAAGTAACCTACAAGTATAGATCTTGTTCGGGACGCAAACATCTTAAAGTACAAAAATCCATAAATGTATCACTAGACGAAATCAAGGCATCGGAAACAAGAAAACAACTTTTTCGTGGGAATACGAGTATAATGGCTTTTGAACTCTATTTTTTGATGGAAATATTCAGGGACTACTAGAAAATTAGTTTAATTTTGGTTTTTGAAATTTTTTCCTTGTTTCGATGTCATGATATATCTTTACTCAATTAAGATACAAAACAAAAATTTGGCAGAAATAATCTTCTTCAACATTTGTTCAAATTGAGGCTCTCATTGAAGACGTACTCCAGAGAACCAGCACTTTAAATACTCCGAATCACAAATTGCTTTAAGAAAAAGTAAACCCCAAAAAGTTAACATGATAAATCCGACCCTGCATTCATATGCATTTTTTAATTTATATATTTTACTTTTTCGAAATTACAAACATACATACATATGTAACAATGTATTTTTGTACATCTGTATCTATCAATGATTCATCGAAGCAATGCCTTTGGTGGCGAGCTGTCTGTATGGCACTTGTAAGTCTAATACATTTTTTGTTGTTGATTTTATGTATTTTATTCACATACACGTATGCACGTCTGAATAATAAATACTTACTGCATTTGTGCTATTGATTTATTAAATTTTATGTTAATTACAATTGTGATAAATCATTAGTCATAATAATCCAATTACTATTAATTAGTCACTTTCTTGAATCAGTAAGATAATCAATTAGATTATTATTAGTAAATAAATCAATGAAACTGATTTGTCAATTTAGCTGATTAATCGGCTGAAGATATCAGTAACCCAATAAGATTAATAACTTAACAAGTTCTTATTAATAAATTTAGCATATCAATTAATTAGTCGGACTATTAAATTAATCACTTTAGTGAATTAGTAAGATTACCAATCATAATAATTCCTTGGCGCTTAAGATTACAAATTAATAATTCATCAGATTATTTAATTGAACAAATAGTTAAATCAGCAAAACAAATAGTTGTCATTCGAAAAATTAATTCATTTAAATGTTATTTTTTTTAATTAACTAATATTAATTGATCACAACTATGAATTAGAAAAGCAGTATAATCTATTTCGTAATCGACTCTTTAGCAACTATTATCTTTATATGTATAATTAATGAAATGACTAGTCCCTTAAAATAATTATAATCTTACACATTTCGTAAAAAAATCAAGCAAATTAACACTGATTTGGATATTGACGTCTGAATTTGATTTAAGAACGCCCTATCTCACAAAAAATTTCAAAATTACTAAACATTTTCAGCTGAGATAGGGCGTGCTTGAATCAATTGCTGAGGTGTAGGGTGTTTTTCAGAAATATTTCAGAAACATGGTGATAGTCAATTCCACCGTGAATATAAAGTCGTACCCCGGAAGCTCCATGAAGAACATTGCTGCATTGAAGCTCCCCTAGACAATAAAGATGAATGCCCACTCGAAGAATTCCTCTAAAGTTGTTGATGTGCCGTCTTAGTAAACGAATTCTAATCTGCAATCATTAAAGCGTCATAAGTGAAGTGAACTTCAATGTACCGTCTCGTCCTTCAAGGCATCTTAAACCTCTAGTCTTAAAACAGCGCCGAACCAATTTTCAGTTAAATGAGCCTTTTCGCTGTTTGTGTCAAGATTATAACTCTCTTTCTGGTAGATTTGATATTTCGGACTCGCTTTTCAGCATAAAAAAATCAATTCCTTCTATCCTAAATTCATAGCTACTAATTGTTTCTTATTCTTTGACTTCTATATTAACTTCTAACAATAATTTTATTCTGTTAACTAGTTATTTCTTAATGTATAATTTATCTTATATCTACTTTACTTAGCTGATGAGGTTTTCTCTGTAGCTGAGCAGTTTTAGATCTCGAAGATTAACAAACCAAAGCCTTTCAACGACTCGGCACGAACGAATAATCCGCGCGTTATGCGGATGCGCCCCTCGCGCCGGTCGGGCGGGTAATCCATTTGGGAATTATTATTATTATTATTATTATAAAAAAAATCGCCTTGTCCCTCATTCCAACCTTGGGTGTAAACAATACCAACTGTGATTTCAAGATTTTTTTAAAGTAGTGCCTTAAACAATTTTAATTGTTCATAAAAACTTATCTAGAGACCAGGCCCCATCGTGCTTTGCTTCCTCTCTACTTCATGTTTTCTTAAAAGCTCCTCCATGAGCGTTGATTTTCCCCTCCTAATTTAGAATTTTTAGCTACTCGAACCTTATTACTCTTTACTTAAACTGAGTTCTTTCATCCACAAAGATTAGGTTCGCTACCCTGTCTCTATTTTCTATGACTTATCTCATCCTCGTGGATCATACAAAACGACTTTTCTCAAGAGTTGTATGTCCTCCACCCCGCACATGCCGACTGACATAATTGGTATCCAGTAGCGCACCAACGCAACGAGGCCTATTTCAGATGAGCAATTGCATATGGAATCGGCATGTCATTCACAGTCGTCACGTCACCATTTTATTCTATTTTAATTCAAAATCTGTAAACAACAATTGTATCATTTGCGTCTCAACAATGCACCGTGAGATGTGATCGTCATCGCCACTGCTGAGGGAGATGTTACGACCGAATTGACACATTTGTATCAGATCATTAAAATTTTGCGATGCCGTTTCATATCGCTGCGACATATCTGTAACGCATGTGTGACAGAAAAAAATATTTTCAAGATGCGTAATCTGTTCAAGCAACGCTAGCTTGTCTCTCAGATCGTACCGATAGTACCGACTAATCGTTCAGAGATGTTTTCATTGGTCAATCATTCTGTGCAGCCGTAAAGTGAGACACATTGTTTGTTTATGAGAAATTTATAAACTTTTTTTTAGGGATTTGTTGTTGTTATTGTTTCAGTCGATGAGACTGTGTTAATGTTGCCGTTTATCTACTTTTCGTGAACCGAAATAAATAATTTTAAAGTACAAAATTCCTAAGAATAACTCAGCGCTTGCATATCACATCATATGGAATTGCTTGGATATAATCGTGTCAATGTTATGAGGTCTGGTCCCAACATCCATTAAAAACTGAAAAACGATTCGGATCCTATGACCTCAATTGGCCAAATAGGTTGACGTGTGATACATTACGCATATTTTGTGATACAATATCAATATTGTCATGAAACTAATCTTACTAGATTCTATCTGAATTGGTCCATTTAGATTTGAATTGATATGACTTTTATTGGTTTGATATCATATCAAGCCATATGACTTGACTTGATGTGAATTTGACTGGTGTGATATCATTTCTTATTATAAGGCCTCATTCGATGTGATATTTATTGTAGTAGTTGATATTTAATATATAATCTAGATTTTGAGTCATCATATAGTATAGTATTTATTTTGGCTTTAATATATTATTAATATATGACCTTTTTCGATGTGATATTTATTGAAATTAGATATTTTATATATAATTTAGAAGTTGTGATATGATTTCACACGAATGTTGATATGTGATCCTAACCGAATACTACCTGCATTGATGTGACATCATTTGAAGCAGACGATATTTTCGCATATGATATCATACATTCGTATGCAATTGAACTACATTTGAACTTATGAAATACACAACATACGAATCATTTAAAGGCGTTATTTGAAATTTGCTGTGATAATCTTGTTTTATCTGATAGGTTGCTGTGAAGAACTGATCCATGTGATTGTCGCTGATCTGATCTAATATCATGTGATAAAATATTATTCACTTTGATGTGGTAATGCTGTATGCCAATGGGTTTTTGGTTTATTAATCGTCCAAGTTTTTGTTGATTTGATAATAGATAAAAATGTATGTACCAAATTGGATACAATTGTACCCAATGGCAACTATAACAATGCCGCGTGTCGATTATTGCGGCGAACTGAAAACAATTTTCCCACTTTTCCCACAATGAAAACAAAAACAAAAACCATATTTCACTTTTCCTTACACATACATACATATGAATTTCTGTTGATTTATTTTTACATTAGCTTTCTGAAGGCACGCCGCACACATCACACAATTTGCTCTAAATGAGTCATCAAGAACGTTGGCAATGCAATAGAAACCGGCACAATGAACAGAAAGAAGACCGGTGTTCAAAATCAAAATGTGTATTTTATGTAGTAAAAAACCTTCATTTTGCGAAATTGGTAATTAATTAATAATGCTACAAAAGATTGTATTGGGCGCCGCTACGATGTCCGATATTGTCCTACAAGGAACGGCATGGAATTTGCCAAGTCCCAAAGTTTTTTGAATTTTGATGCGGGTCGACCGTTCTAAGTGTTATTTAATGTATGTGGGTCTGGGCCTGACAATTCCTTAATCGTATAGTTGACTGTTTCTCAAGGAAAAGAGTAAGTTGCACTCATTGTTTAGTTTCAATTGCTCGACTATTAGTCGCAGGTTGTAAGCTGGCTATGTGCCTTAAGGGCGTGGAATAACTAAATATATCAAACCTCAGTGCAATTAAGATAAGCTCTCCATATTTCATTTTAATCTTTACTGAATGCGTATGTTCTTTAAGCATTAATATCTCATTGATTCAGCACCACAATTCATAAACCATCGCACATTCCAATTTTGATTGTCTCCTTAATGTCCATTCCAACATTCTCCGAATAGCCAAATAATGGTTTGCACTAATTAATGATAGTGCAAAAAGTTGTTGTGTGATTGGATGTGTATGTTTAAATTTGATTTCTTTGAATTGCAAGAGCTTAGGCAATTTGAATACCGAAATATTTATGACTGTATAAATTTCGTAGTGCGTTTTCACACGGCGCGCGTGAAAAGTAGTTTTGTGTTTTTATTTTTTCATCAAATTCAACGATTTATGAAGAATTTATCTAAAAGCTAGCAAGATACGCCACTTGCAGAATCATCACCAGAGTTTGCAAACAAACCAACAAAGAAAATAGCATAACAAGAGGAGTCAATGCAAAACATCGAGTCCATGCATGAATTCACCACGTGGTAAGAAAAAACGAATTTATAAGATTTAAATTGTAGCCTCTTGCTGCAAATTAAAGATACCTCGCTGTAGTGCTTTGGTAAAACCCAAAATACCTTAGCCAGATGCTTTGGAGTTTTACTGACTCTCTATGTTGTACTTGGATTATCTTGAAATGTTTTTGTCCACAATCATCATCAGACGCAAGATTTTACTGATTAATTTCTAATAGTTTCGAACGTAATGAGAAAAATGCTGCCCCTGATAATTTCTTAAACTTCACTGAACACGAGTAAGTGTTCAAAGATCGATGTAGACGTTTCGTCAAATTTCTTAGGTTTCACTGCATGCCAAGCACAGTTCAAGCTCCCGTTAACAACGATCAATTGGTCTAGAAAACAATCCCAAAAAAATGCCGATATATAATTATCTCGAAGAGACTGAGCAATAATCCAAATAGAATTAAAAACTAATTCCTAAATCATGCCAAAATGATTCCGGAATAGTTCTGAAATTATCATAGTATATATATAGAATTATCAAGTATGACATGATTTTAGGTGCCTTGGTGTTTCCAATTGGCGTCACTTAGAAAAACGAAAAAGTGAAAGGAACGATTCATAGCCTAAAGCTTAAACTCTTGACCGCTTAAGGGGATTCTACCTTCAGCTCTTACCAGTATTGCCACTGAGGATATTTTTACTAAATTATTAAACCAGTAAAGAAATAAAAAATAAAATAGCTAAAAAAATTAGGAAAACGAGTTAAGAAAAATATAAAAAATAAAAAATTTAAAATATGAAATGAAATAATGGTAAAAGTTAAGTACATTTAAATAGGAAAATAAAATTAACTATGGAAAAAATAATTGGGCGTTTTTATTCGCCTTTTCGGTGGTAGATAAAATTTCTTTCAACTTTCATAAAAGAAATGTTTGTATTAAAAGCAATAAAAAACTAACCAAGCATATTTTTCAAAGGAAATTTTAAATTTCGAAAACCTTATTTTATTCATACGTTACTAAGTGTTACGAAAAGAAATCGTATAATAATAAAATTAAAAGAGTAACAAAATTTCGAACCCAAATTAAAACGGAGTAAATCAGCATTATTTCGAATAAATTTGAATCTAAAAAACTAAACTAAGCAACATAAATAAAATTAAAAAATTAAACAAAGAAAGACCAAACAAAACAAGAAATTAAAACAAAGTTAAAAACAACATCGAAAAGGATAATGGTCAAAAAAATAAATCCACTGAAACTTGAAAAAGTAAAGAAAATTAACTATCAAAAAATTTAGTAAGTCTAACATTTTTTTTAAAGAAAATTTATAGAAAATGAAATTAATAAACAATATGAAAATTGAACAAAAATGAAAAACATATTAAAAAATTTAAAAACCAAAAAAAAAATTTTGGGAAAAAATATAAGTTAAATAAACATAAAGGCAAAATAATTTTGAAATCAAAATTGCAAAGACTGTTTAACTAAACAAAAAAAATTTAGCTTAAAAACACAAAAAAAATGTAGTCTAAATGGAAAAATACAAAATTAAAAAAAATTTTTAACAATATAATATTAATTGAAAATTAAATAAGGAAAAGCTAAAAAACAAAGTTCAAAACAGCATAGTAAAGGATAATAGTAACAAAAATTTAACAAGAAACTTAAAAGATACAAAAATCATTTATCAAAAAATTAGAAAAAAAAACAGACAAAAGAAAATGAAAACTGTTTAAATATAAAAAAAAAAACATTAAAAAAGTGAATAAATCTTGAAAAATATTAAAGAATAAAAAAAAATATATAAGAACTATTATAAAAATTTAACTTCGGTCAATATAAACTTTTAAAACGTTAAAAAAACTGTGGCTTTTGCAGAAGTGGGATACGCTCTTTACCATGGAGTTGCCACTGGAGATTTTTTTGACAGAGTTGTCACTTATTTATAGCTAGTAATCCGACGATAAACATTTTAAAAACTTTTCGCAACAAATATTTTTTAGTAGTGTTGCCAACTAACCTTAAAATGCAAACCTAGAATCTTAAAGGAGATGGACCAAATTATGTGGTGTATAGTTTCTTTACAGACTCTGTTTATAACAATGCATACATACGTATATCTTTAGTAGGGTACAGAGTGTTTGAACTTATTTGAATATCAGGCCTGTCGCTTAACCGACGGCGGCCTCTGTGTTATGTTGGTAGTGTGCTGGCCTACCACACCGAAGGTACAATGTTCAAGTGTCGGGACAGGGGAAATCTTAATGATTAGAAAGAGTCTTTTTCCAAAAAGGTTGGCAACACTCTCAGTGTTTTGCTGCCATACAAGAGTTTTCAAAAATGCCGGTCATACTCCGCAAGAAACATGTAGATCCCGGCAATCTGCAGGAAAAATTAGAAGCAGCACACTATAAATTTCGAAGAGAAGTTCGGCCTTATCTCCTCGTAGGTATGTTGCGCCAAATTATTATTATTATTACATGCATGTATATTACATATTTGATTGTTTAAAAATTTACTGCATCTGCTTTAACGGCAAAAATGAATGGCTCACACAAAGAGATACTTTATTTCAATTACCTGTAATATAATTGATGATTTATGAATTTCGAAATGTTTTTTATTTTATACCGTGGTTAAAGGATTCCTTAGATTTGTAGTATTTTCTTTTAAATTTCATCAGAGATCAGGAGATTTTAAGAAAAAAACATAAAAGCACTGGGAGGGGCCTGGGGATGCTATGCCACTGATTTGTAGATACACAAATAAGTGGGCTGACCCAAGTCCCGGAGTTAGGATAGTGATAGGGATATGAAAAGGGATAGGGATAGTGATAGTAATAAGGTACAGATAGCTTTAGTTTTTTAAGTCAATTTTTGTATTCTTTTATTTGGTTTGGTTCAGGCCTAGACGACCGTGTTGCGCAAAAACTTTATAAATTTCTGGTTCTATGTATTAATTGAGGGCGAGCACTTGTGGCTCTGAGGTATTAGCGCCGGAATGGTATCTTCATTTTCGCTAGGAAAAAACCCCATTTGGGATTGCACAACATAAATTATATCTTTGGAACATTTCATAAACTGCTTACGAATTACAATAGCAAGTTATGCAAATGAAATAAATGAAAGAAATAATTACAGCTTATGTCGCTTAAACAGATAGGGATAGGGATAAAGATAGGGATAGGGAGAAAGATAGGGATACATATAGAGGTAGGGAAAGAGATAGGGATAGGGAAAGAGATAAGGATAGGGACATGGATTTGGGATAGGGATACTAATAGGGATAGGGATAGGGGTAGGGATAGGGATAGGGATAGTGGTAGTGAAAGTGATAGAGATCGTAATAGTGATAGAGATAGCTCCTGGCCGAAGCTATGATATTCCCATGCATTCATATGAAAAAATGCATGTAGCATTAGACGTCCTGAACAAATCAAAAGCTGAAAAATTAACAAATTGAGAAGTTTATGTTTGCTAGCATTTCGCACAAAAACATTTCGGAATACTTGAGTGATTTCACTACTAATATTCGAGATTTATTTGTGCATTTAAACCTAACGAAGAACCAACTCGGCACTAATTTAAACAAACCGAAATAGAATAGCCACAGTTTCTTTTTGTTTGGCAACGCACTATTACGCATCATACATGGCAACATTGTGAGTCATTATCATGATAATTAATTAGAAGGATGCGACTCTGCCTGATGTGTACTCATTGTAGATACATATGTGCTTGCTATCTGTGGAGGAAAATTACAAGTAGATTTTTATTTTAGTACAAAATATAGATCTAAGCAGATGCGTGTTTTAAAACGAATGTACGTAATGCCCTGGGAGAAAGATTTCCGTTTCAGATACAGATTTGATGATGTGTTATTGTTGTCGCCCAAATCACTAACGAGCACATAAGGTCTATGAAGACATCTTCCAGATGAGTTGTGATCTTGAAACTTGGGACATAGTTCAGGACCTGATGACAATTCAGCATATAGGGGAAAGATTACGCCAGGTGGCTCAATAAAATATAGGTACTCAGAAACATTAGATATTTAGAATCCTCGTATACATGGTCCGCTTTTGTTCACATTAGGAATCCACTCAAGCCATAAATAAGATTAAAAAATAAACAGATCAGTTCCAGCAGCAATTAATTTCTAAACTAAATTCCAACAAGAGCACCTCTTTCTAAACAAAAATGTCTTTACTTGTTGCATCATCTCAAACAATTTGTATTCTATATGTATTTATTTGTATGCATTTTTTATATGCAATTAATTTTTTGTCAAAACAATTTGTCTAAGTTTGCCATTCGCAATAATATTTTGCGCAAATTCTCAATATTTATTTGCATCTTCATGTGTGTGTGCTGTATGTCTTTGTACTGTTGTCCCGGATTTTGAAATCATTTTGACACGTCAGAATACTTTTAAGATAAATGCTATTAAAAAATGTACAAAAGTCAATGAAAAAAAAAAAAACCCGTCACAACTGAATACGATACGCGCGTCGGCGTCCGTCGTGACGTCTGCAACAGATGATGATTGGTCGGTTGGTCGTTCTAGCTAGTATTTCGTGATCAACAATGAAATGATGGGCATCATAAAACTTTACTTTCTCTACCATATGTACCCAACAGTGGGTCAACCGGGATCTTTAAACCAAGTGCGGATCTATACTTAACATGTGTAGTTCTACACTTTTTACTGCTAGAAAACTTTTTACCCTTCTTTATTTTAAGGCCCGGTTTTTCAGTCCTTGGTTAAGCTCAGTTTAAACTAAGTGTGCTTAAACTCGGCATAAATTTAAACTCCAGTTAAACTGCAGAGCGGTTTTTCAGTGTGAGTTTAAGGCCGCTTTTAATATTTGCTTTTTATACGGCAACATTGGTTTTTTCTTTATCTCGATACGGCAATAGATAATATTTGTATACATATTCAACGCCATTGCTTCTCCTCAGTATTGTAATAGTTAGCATTTCGCCAATTTCTGCATCACTATAATCACTTTCGTCAGATGATATATCCAGTATTTAATTAAATTTAAAAATATCGTCCTTTCTTAATTGCGTTCAGCTTATTGTTTCACAACAAAAAGCATCAAATATGCAAAACAGCTGACAGGTTAACTAGAGTTTAACCCTGCCGAATTGACCGCTTAAACTACGTTTAAACTTCGTTTAAAGTTGACTGAAAAACTGCGTAACAAGTTTAAGCTTAGTTTAACTGACAAATTGAGTTAAACTTGTACTGAAAAACCGGACCTAAGTATTTATGAAACGAGCTCAAGGCGAAGAATAATAATTTTTCAATTTTTGAATTTTTATGAAAATTAATATTGTTTTTATTTTTTAATAATAATTTTTAATTAATTATTAAAAGTTTTTTAATTAAATAGAGTAGGAAAAATGTTTCGAGACAACCGCCATAGCTTTTCTTATAGATCCATTTCGGAAGCTGCTAAGCTTCTTCATCAGAGAAATTTTGGCACGCATTGCTAACCATTAAGCTAACAATACGCTGGTTTTGCTGTCATCTAAACTCCTAGTTCTATTCTTCTTTACCATATGCATGAACCTCTTCCGCCATTTGACAGTTAGTAGTGTGATCATGATGGATTTTTTTTTGACAGATCTGTTTTATCAGCAGAACTGCCTTACCGCATGCTCTCGGTTTTGTTATTGCTTTTTTATGCCAACAATTTTTGTTGATTTATTTTAAATAAAAATTATTTATTCCTCATAGTAGAACGAGAGCTGGGAGCAATTAAAGATGCAATCAAAATATCAGTACCGCTTTCTTGCTGATTATGATTGTCGAAAGGTATCATGTTACCATCCATTCCGTCCACTTAACAAATCGAGTTAATGGACTATAAAATGGAATCGGTTTATGATTTTGCAGAATACTAAATCTCTCTCTCTCTATGGCGCGATATACAACAGGTATATCATCATAAACCTCCTAAGAGATTTTTGCGCCAAGCTTCTCTTCCAATTTGTGGTGTGCCGATTTGAATTTTCCCTACAAATTGGTGGGACCTACAGTTTTTTGCCGACTCCGAACGGCATCTACAAAGGAGACGAATTTTTGCTGAGAAGCCTGTCATGGCAGAAATACACTCGGAGAGTTTGCCAAACCACTGCCGAGGGGCGACCCCGTTTTGAAAAACTTTTTTTTCAAATCACTTTTGATGTTACCTGTACCAGGGCTCGAACCATGGACCTTCGGTGTGGTAGGCCGGCAACACTACCTTCACACCACGGCGGCCGCTGTTTAAAAGTATCGAAATGCGACTTTTTCACTACACACATTCGACTCTATAAATCAAGTTGATACAGCACATCTCTCTATATAATAGAACTAGCAAATTCGGCAGACGTTACCCTGCCCGAAAAATTGTACCATATCCCCTTCGCATTTCCCTCGCTTACTTCTATTTCTACCAGTACCACTACCTCTTCATCTTACTCTTCTCCTTACTCCTCCTCATACTTTTACTTTCCCTTTTCTTCTTCCTATCCCTCTCCTTACGCCTCCCTCTACTTCCTCCTATCCCTCTCACTCTCCAAACCAAGTATTAGAGAGCTCCTACAAATGCTTGCAAAGATATATAAAGTTTAGATTTTAATAAATTTAATACTTTAATTAAAGATAATTCTCATTAGCATTACCCCTGTGTTATTATGTGGCACGAATATACCTTTTTAAATCTGGAATTAGAAAAATAGAGTCAGTAGATTGGGCGTTTTGCTCCTACGAAGATTAAGGGCAACCATAAATATTCTTCTTTATCATCCATGGCGGGAAAATTATGGTCCGTACAATGCATTAGATATGGGCACGGTGTATGGAGAAAAAAAGTTAAAAATTTAAAAAACATTTTTTTGGAACCCTGTAAAATGAACGAAATTCGTTTTGTTCTATATAATTTCTATGTTTTATAATCGATTTTCAAACGACATATTTTAGCAATAATATTGAACATTTTTTTGCTAAAATAGTGATGCATAAATTTTAAGGCTATATTTATTTTATTCTTAATTTTGTTTTTAATACCCTGTATTTTGTTGGTTTTAAATAAGTTGGAATAAAAGCTAAAGTTGACATCATAGATTGATGGCGTATATAGACGAAATGTTACATGGGTTAACACCTTTACAACAACATAATGCTCATTCAAATCAAAGGTCAAACACAAAAGTTATGAGGGAAAACAAATTTGGGTTTTTTATAGGGTGCTGTTTTTTTTTTTTTTTTTAAATCTACAAGTAAACATATGAACCAAGGGTGAATATTTTAAACTCAAACCAACAGCCGGGTTATGGTGGTCTTCCACTTATCTGACGTGTGCAGACATTTTTTTTTACCCCTATATTCAAAATTTAAATTTTTCAAACTCAGTATCTCCCAAAACAGGTAAAATTTTGAAAAAATCCTTGAAGGACGTATTATAAGGGTATCAACTTCAAAATAAGCAAAAAAATAAATAATAAAGATTTATGTTGTTTCTAGACCAGAACTTCAGCTTATGGCCGTTTTCTCATCTAGTCTTTAATTTTAAAAGTCACTTTAAATTAATCGGCCTTTCTTGCTTCCTTTTAAAATAAACGTCAATGTACTTACATTTAACCAATCATCGTTTTAGGCCCACTGTACGAACGACTAATTTTCATAGTGATGAAGCGTGAGTGTTAAAATCGACATATCTCTTCGCAACATTTCTTTGGTGACGTCAGAGTAGTCGTAAGTTTAGAGAGCAGTCCATTAACATAAATATTTACACTTGCTATTTGCCTTCTGGTGCTTCATCATTCACCTTTTACATACATACATACACACACCTCCAGATGCTAAAGTAAGCAATTGTGTAATTTCTCAAATTTATACAGTAAAATGGGGATGCTGAGCGCATCCGCATCCGTTGTTGCCATACTCACTCCCAGTTCCTTGGGTTCTATGCAAATTTCGAGAACGTGGCGAGTCTCAGTCTGTGAGTGAACGCGTTCGTGTGCACTGTACATGTTCGAAAAGATTTTCCGTCGGTATTTCAAATAATAAAACTAAACATTTTGCCCTATTTTCCAAATTATATTTGGAAAAAAAGAAAACAAATCTGCCTGCCAATAACCAATACGAATGTTTATACTATATGGCGATTTACCGAATTATGAACTTCCTATAATTAAACATAATTGTTTATAAAGCGTTTTTGAATTATTTCTTGTTGGAAACAGCATAAGTGATTTTGAAGAAAAGTAAAAAACCATAACTTATTCGAAATTTGCGCTTATTGTTTAGCGGCATAGTATTCTTAATATTCGTGCCAAAATAAAGTACATAAAAAAAATGTTTTACATAATTAATTTCCCGTTTGAGTGTAACTAAAAATGTGCTGAATTGCTCATTATACAAAACAAACAAAATCAAAATCATATGTGGAGGATGTGCGCTCAATAACATATTTTTCATTATTATGTTCAATTGAAAATATTGTGCTGAAGTAAACAATAAACAAATATTAAAAATTATGCTAAGTATGTGAAGTTTCGGTAACAGAATAGTTTTCTAATTCGAATTTTGCAAATATTTGCCGAAATCGAAAACTGTAACAAGCCAATCTAAAACGAATATATTAACCCTTAGCACCAAAAAAGTATATTTGCTACACAAACACAATAAAATAAATAATAATTAAAAAAATAAAAATAAAAAAAAAAATAAAAAAGAGCTCTTCGTGTGTTACTTTAAGAACTCATGAAGTCTGAGACAAACTAAGCTACGAAACATTCTTAAAAACTCAAGCCAAACGATGTGCGAAACTACAACGATAATGACGACGGCAAAACAAACTGATCTACATAGCTGTTGGATAATATATAGTAAGCAATGAAAATCCAGAAAAAATTTATAATTTGAATACACCGTTAGCACTTTTAGTGCTGAACGTTAAGAAAATAAATGTACATTTTTTTTCCTTTTCATTAACATTCAAATTTCATTTTAATGAAACTAGCCTTTCTTCATCATTCAATATTGATTTCGAGTGGAGTTTCGCTTTCATGAGCACACTTTACTCCATTACCACTTTGATTTAAATTGAGTGGTTATTTATCTGCATTGGCATTAATGGATACCCACACAAATTGCAATAATCAGTGTCATTATTTTTGACTCTCAGTTTTTGTTTAGATGCACTAATATTAATGCAAATTCACACACATTTGCACTCAGACACATTTAATGGATTTTGAATTACAAAGCAATCTTTAAGCAAGTGCTCAACATTTTTTTGGTTCACTGATTTTAGCGCTTCGTAATCTGAAATACATTAAAATTAGTTTGAATGCTAATGTGGCTAAGTTGCCATTAATGCCAAGGCAGGCAAATCTCCACTTAATTTCAATCTGAGTGTTAATGGAAATGAAATTGCATTACAAATGCATTCTAAGGTTAATGAAAGTGCATCTTCACTCACAATCAATGCTGAATGAGAATCAAAAAAATTGTTTCACTAAAATAAAATTTTGAATGATAATGAAAATAATGTTCCACTCCAAAGTCTATTGTTAGTGGTAATCGTAATGGAATTTCATTATCAGTAAATCATGGGCGTTTAGTGTAGTGCATTTAAATTTTCATGCACTCTGGCCACATCTGATTTTTATCAATTCCTCTAAATATAGCGACAGAACGACAAACATTCCAAAAAATCTTTGAACAAGTATTTATTTGCTTTTTTTGCCTTAGTAAAGACACATATTATATTCTGTTCAGAAATTTTGTTACATCTTCTGCTGATGACTAGAAAATGTTCTCAGAATATTTTGGAAGAACGCGCTAACTCTGGAAATGTATTTAAGTTGAGATAAGATTTTTAAAAGTAATTCAGAGATAAATCGCTTTTCTAATAAATTTAGTATTGCAATCGTTTCCTGAGAAGGTTGATCCTAGGGTGTCCTTACACTCAAGTAAGGATATGTACCTTAGAGCCTTCCACTAAAAAAGTTTAAAATGTTCACCCCTAGGACAAATGTTTACTTATTGGAGGGTTTAACAAAAAAAAAAAATAGAAAAAAATTCAGCACCCTTTAAAAATGCCAAATTTGGGTTTTCCTTTAACTTTTCTATTTTACCTTTGATTTCAATAAGCGATATATTGTTGTAAAGGCACTAACCCATGTCACATTTTGTCTATATACGTCATTAACCTATGATGTCAACTATAGCTTTTATTCAAATTAATTTAAAAGCAACACCCTGTATTGAAAAATAAAAATAAGAATAAAGTAAATATAGCCTTAAATATCGTTTGTGTATCATTATCCGAGTACAAAAACTGTCACTTATTTATATTAATACTAAAATATCAATATGTATCCATCATAAAACACAGAGAAAAACGAATTTCGCTGTTTATAGGGTGCCATTAATTTTTTTTCTTTTTTTTAAAACATTTCTAAATTTTTTCGCCATACACCGTGAGTTTTGAAAATCGACTAATCGATCAATCGATTTTTAATAGTTTAAAAAAAATAATCGATTATCACTAATCGACTAGTTCTTTGCAGTCGACTAATATTTTATTTATTTTATTTTATAATTCTTTTTCTGCAGTTTATTTAATTAAAGGTGATAAGGGATGATATATTCCAGCACCTTCGTAAACTCGCTGAGCCATACAACTATGGAGAAGGTTGACATTTCTAATTTTAATTTTAAAAATTGTATTTTTCAAACCGTCAATAGTGACAGCTACTCGATTTGTGTCGAAATCGATTATTTGCTTTTCGATTTTCAAACAGCTCAGTAATTGATATTAAACTAATCAACTAGGCGGATAATTGATTGCAAACAAGAGCACCAGCACCTATAGATATTCTGGCGTAATGTACTTGTAGAATGAAATAAATTTTAAATGTCAATGTTCTCGTGATTTCGCAATCACATCAATTTCTTCATGTTGTACTAATGAACTATATAATTTCTAAGCTTATTCACATTTCTTCCTTGACCGGACATGATTCGCGCCAAATGTTGGGCGAATCTTTATACCTTTACCCCCATATTTATAAAAAATAAAATCGTTTTAAAAAGCTTAAAAATGACATTTCCTTCAAATATTGAGTTATTAAAGCTTTATAAACCTTTTCTATTTTTTTTTTAATATCGGGGTTTGTATATAAAAAATGTAGTACCGATTAATTTTTCGATTTTATTTTTGTATTCTTTTCATTGCAGCAAAAAATGATGGCAAAGAAGGACTCACCGTTACTGAAACCAAACCAATGATGCACAACAGCTCAATGGACCAAAAAGATTTCAGGGTGGGCCCACAGGATGAAGTGGATGATAATGATGACACAGATGATCCGTCACTAGCCGAAATGCTAGATCCCGAACTTCAACCTGAACAACCAATACCTGACAATGAAGAATCACAAGCAATTTATAGAGAGCATAGACGTTTGGCGAAAGAATATTTACGAGTGGATACCAAACTCTATTATGCACAGGATTTCAAAGAGAAAATTTTAATACAATTAGAACCGGAAGAGCGCCAAAAAAAACAGGAGATGTTAAGAAAAATTAATGAAAAGGTAAGCCAACATTGGATTTATAAGAAAGTTCTGTAACTGAGTGTTTTAAGTATAAGAGAAGACAAATTTCGAAAATGTTAACCTTTTAGCTCTTTCCAACGTTGTTTACTTGAAACTTTTTTTTTTTAGATAGTCGCAAGAAAATAGGGGTTCTCTGATACAAAAGGTCTGTAAGGAGAGCGCATAAGACTACAGAAGAGCAATAAGAATGTTAAACTTTCTTGTATAAAGATTTCTTTGCTACAAAGTCAAATTACTGATTATATATAAACATAACCAACACAGTAGTAACCTTGACAACCACTTATGGTTAAAATTCTAGATATACACGCTTGAACCAAAAAAGTGGGTAATTTTGTTCGGAGAGATTCACTTTTCAACCATAGTGAAGTCGATGATCCGTGTTCATGTGAGGTCTGCAAAGGTTGCATACTTCTAGGCACTGTTGTTTTCCATCCAAACTCTATAAATATGGATTGGTATTTTTAAGGTGTTGGAATCCAAGCAAAATTATAGAAAACGTTTAAGCTTTGTTGGTAGGAATGCTCATTTGCAAAGAAAATCAAACTAAGGAAAGCATGGACAGTTGTTGCATACTTTGAGGCGGAAAGTTTACTTTAAAAAATTTTTCAAGTTAGATATTGTATTCATTGGTGCTCAAAGCACTCCATTCATACATTTTCGGCGCTAATTGACGTCAGTTGGCAGCACCAAGGTAGGCCAAGCCATTCTCCAAATATTTTTTCCATCACAGTGGAGGAGACCTCTTCATCTGCTGCCGAAATCAGGTGTCATTGGGAAAACTTTCTGGGACTTCTTTCTTTGTACGTTCGCATAACATGACCTAGTCAAATTTGTATCTGTCAAAAGTGGGGTGGCTGCCAAGGCGCATGTGCGCCGATTCTTCATCCTATAATTTAAATGCGCAAATTCAAAAAGTTGGCCCCACTTTACGGCCAAACTATACATTTAAGGTATAAACAATTATTAAATTAAATTAATTAAAAAATTAAAAACATTAATTATAATATAGAAAAATCAGTTTAAAAATGACACCACTACAAATGCCAAACATGTATTCACACTATATAAACTCAAATGAAAAGAAAAGAAAAAAAAAAGAAAAGAGAAGAGAAGAAAAGAAAAGAAAAGAAGAAAGGAAAAGAAAAGGAATTGATAAGCAAGAAAAGGAAAATAGAAAACGATAAAATAAATTCAATAGAGACTGAGGAGAGAAGGGGATCTTAACCCGCAAATATATTACAGGAAAGGAACAGCAGAAAAAGGAAGGGAAAGAAGGTTAATGAAAGGAATATCAAATAATTAAAATAAAATGTTTTGTGGTTGAATTTCAACCACTGGGCGATCTCTCGTTTCCTTAAATTTCCAAACGAATACCCTTTTCCTTAAATGTTTCTTTATTTGTGCTTAATTTTCTTTTGCAGCAAGAGCTCTTGGAACTTTTCAACAATTTGAAACAGCAGCGCGAAAATTTACTTGCCGAGCAGGCACGAACCGCGAGACCGAATGGTGGTGCTGTCAATGTACAACATCAGCAACAACAAACCCAGCAACAGGAAGCGCTCGCCGATGATGGTTGGGTGGTTATACAACCGAATCAGCAAAATAATACGTAGTTGTTGAATGTCAAGCACTGGTTAATTGTAAAATATTTATTGTATAAATTTTTATTCGTATAGTTTTAAGTAGGTTTGTCCACATATTCGTTGTCTGTGGCGGTATTAAAGAAGTTAAATTGCAACGGAACTAACAAAAGTTCACTAGCTGGTGGATTTGAAATGTTAATAAAAACAAATAAGTGCCACGTCCTTAACATGGAATTGCTTTGCGGGACTTTCAGAAAAATCGGTAAAAATTCAATTGAGAAAATGCCAAATAGCTGAAAATGGATCAGCTGGAATTTTACCAACTTTAACAGAAACGTATTTAATTAAGCACCTGCGACATACCGGCTATGACACTTAGCTTTGAAAGCTACTCCAACTCACCACAGGGTATATGTTATTCGATTTCAACCGAACTTACGCCAGAACCGCATCAGTAGCTTCTTGTGCGTTTTAATCGTCACCTATTTTCCAGTTATTTCATTTAAACAGCTAAAGAGTTATAGCTTTAGTCAGTCTTACTTAAGAGTTTTTGTTGTTTCGATATACCAAACATTTTAGTTTTAGGGACAGTTAAACAGCGTTAGAATTTACTTAAAGTTCAAGTGAGGTAATTCACTTTTTACTAAAATTAATGTACGAATCGGAGTTGTAATCAAAACAAATCTTATATTAGCTTTTTAATTAAGCCAAGAATTTCCTGATTCTTGACCGAAACTTGTATTGGTTTTTACTATGGTTTTGTTAGCTTTGGCTTGAGATTCATAAAATATATTTTTGTTTTAAAACTTATTTCCATATGTATAAAAAATAAAAAAGAATTAAAAAGCTCTATAAAATGCTTTATAAACAAATTTTCTCTATGGGGGTATGAGTCATCATATATTTATATATCTTCCAAGATCGAAAATCTGTTGTTAAATCCGAATAGCCATGAATTGGTAAGAGGGAATGCTTATTTATATGCAGACTTCTGACTACACGTCCACATTAGCTAACATTGTTTTTATAATTGAGTTTGCCAGTTTCATATTTATTGTGACTCAAAAAAAATTATTATCGATCATAAATTATCGAAATAAAAATATGACTCGTCCCTAGGACAGGATTGTAATTGAATTTGAAAAAAAAAATTAAAAAAACGTTGACTACTTTATTTTTGCTGCAAAAAGCTGCATTGTTACTTTTATTTTATGTGTACATACATGTTTGTTGCATACGGGTCTATAACATAATACCGACAAATCAAAATCCAGAATATCAAAATGACGACATTCAAAATACAGACAGATCAAAATACAGAAAAATCAAAACACAGACAAATCAAAACACCGACAAGTCAAAATACAGACAAATCAAACAACAGACAGCTCAAAATGTCAACATTGTGAGTGTCTGTCGTGGCATACCTATGACCTGGAATGTTTAAATGGGCCTCAAGTTTAAAAACTTGACTTTTCACTTTTTCTTCGATTTTCATAGAAAAAGATTAGCTAGCTTTATTATTATAATTATTTAAAAGAACGGTTACACTACATCAAACAGCAAGTGCGTCAATAATACGGCTAGTTATTATAAACATTGATTTCGGAAGTAAGACTCCTCTGCTCAGGTCACATGGATTTTAATACTGAAATTTTAGTTTAAGAATTGTATGTGTTTCACAAGTGCATGAAAAATTATTTATTTACATGTATGTATTAATGTAACTATATACTACAATAAAATGTACCGAAATATCGGATCATACAGAACTGTAGAAATATAGCATACATTCTAATTAATAGAAGTACTAAATATCATTGAATCATGATCAAAAGCTGTTTTTGAGTGCAGTTGCTCTATACTTCATCTAACGTAAGTTCCTTTTAAAATTTGTTTGCTTTTCTATATATTCGCTACATTAACACATACTTTGAATAGGATTTTCGTATATCATATTCACTTACATGAATTTGAGTCGAAAATTTAGTTTTAACATTTTTTTTTAAGTTTTTTATTTTTTTAGCCCGTTATTGCATATTCTCGTTAAATTGTTAAATTATTTTTGCAAGCTAATAGTTAAATCAATGCATCCACTTGATTAGTATAAAAATAAACACATATAATTTTTTATTTTTTTTTAACTTTACCAATCAATCATGCATTGAGTTATATGTATATACACATTTCACACATCAAACTAACTAAATGAATACAATTTCAATTACTTTTAACTTATATTAAATACATTTGGCTATACAATAATACAAAAGCTTTCACAATTTATCACAACAATGATGACGTGAAAATTTGTTTTAGAATTTGTGGTAATTTGGACAAGTCCATGCACACGTAACTATGTCCAGCTGGCATTTGAGCATTGATTCTAAAAAAAGAAAACGATATTACAAAGTTAAAAGCATTAAAGTTCAACATGTTTATCTCATTAGTAATAGTAGTTTACTTACTCATCAGCTTCCTCAGCCAAACTGCCAATAAATAAGATGTGACCTTTAACTTTTGGCTCACCATCCAACAACGCTTTCGCCAGCACTTTTGGTCGTATACCATAACGTGATAGATTTGCATCGCTAAGCACAACCAAAATTGAATTGTCATAATCTTCCGTTGTCAGTGTATTGACAGCTTCTTTGATCGCTTTTACAGTGCTATCGCCAGACCAACAAAATTGAGAATGTGCATGCATCATACGTATTGTTTCGAAACGTTCTTTGTCCGTCTTTGGTGGTTTGCCAGCGCATACAAATGGTATTTCAAAACCCTCACCGCTATGACCAACAATATCATATATAATTTTCTTTTCGAAACCCTCAAACGCCTCCATAACCATAACAACAGCTTCGAGCTCACGATCCAAGCGTCCATCGTAACTATTGAATCTGTGGAGAAAAGAAAAATGAAGAACGTGAACTAATTTTAAAAAAAAAAAATTATTTTAAAAATAAAAAAGTTTATTTTGAATACGCGTCTTTTTCCTCTGACCAATATCCGTACAAGCCTAAAGGCGTCGAAATAACATTCAATGAACAAAATCAATTTAAAATACCGAAAAATAAAACAAAATTACTATACCTGTACATTGAGCCCGACACATCGACCACCAACTTCAGTCGGTTTGGTTTCTCTTGCACATGATCCGCCCATGGATTGGCCTCTGCACGTCGTCTATAGATGTTCTTCTCGCCAGTGATACCCTCAATCAAACGCGTATCATCCAACTCACCATGCGTTTGGTATTTCTGCCATTGACGTTCTTTGCTCTTAGTTTGCATTGCGTCCAGCACTGCTTTCAATTGTTGTACTTGCTTATGTATTGGTTCGCTAAATTGCGCATACAACTGATGATCATGCGCTGACATACGAATCTCTTTTAATTTATCCTCAAACGCTTTACGATTCATATCGCGCGCTGCCTGCTTCACCTCTTCGGGTATATCATTTTTTTCTGCATCTGAAAGCTGATGTACTTTATGACCAGCATCCAAGCGAAACGGTCCACCTTTGCCACCCAAGCCGGCAGTGTCGCGTCCGCCAGTGCCACCTGCCCACGTATTACCGCCTACATGTGGTTCATTCTTTGGATCGACTTTGCCATATTTGGGACTAGAAACACCAAGACCACTTTTGCGTTCCACTGTCAATTGGATTTCCTTCTTGCGCCGTAATGCAAATAGCTCATTACGTGCATATGCCTCAATGGGTAAACCATGCTTGGCCAATACAGTTGTCACTTGTTCCAATGCTTCGGGTTGATATTTATCGAAATCGAGTACATTGCCTACCAGTTCGGACATTGAATCAGTTGGATATTTTTCCAAATGTTTAACTATATTTACAACTTCTCTTGTGGAGTAAGGATAATTAAGTAGTCCTTCATCAGCCATTGTACGCAGCTCACCAAAGGCATTCACTAGCATGGTAAGCGTCTTCTTTGGCACAGATGGACCATATTTCTGTAGTAAATAAATTTCTGAGTCGGGTGATGGATTATCAATGGCATGACAACTGAAAACATCACCCAAAGAAGCAAAGAAATCATTACCAAGGAAGGGAAAACCTGGTCTATTGGCTAATACAATTACACGAAAAGTGGGATGCATTTCAATGACTTCGCCTACATGGCCTGCTTCTCTAGCTGCCGCTCCCTCACCTGTCGGCACAATTTTGCGTCCATCCGATAGAAACATTTCACCATTCTCCACAAGCGTGCGCAATATACAAGTAACATTTACTGGCGCCTTATCAGCTTCATCGATAACCAATATGTGGCCACTCTTGACGGCCTTCACAAGCGGACTATCCTCATAGATCACTTGACCATCACGCAGCGTCGATTGCACCGTCAAACTATGCACGGTAGTATCGCGGTGTAATTGTAAATATTCGCGTGGTTTATTCATTAACTGCAATAGTTTATCAATTAGTTTATTTTTACCCACCCCCTGATTACCGACGAGCAAGAGATGTTCACCAATAATGAAGTCCTGCAACAAACGTTCTAAAAGCTCAACATGTTGTGGCATTTCGTAGAAGAGTGTGCTTGGCACTTTCGATTCTGCATTTGTAGCCACCAACGGCATACTTGTGCTGCCTATGGTTAATACATTATTGTCAACACTTATCTCGCGCCGACTACTCGAACGTGTGTTGGTTTTCTCAATATCAGCACGCGCAATGGCATCCTCTAGAGCTGCACGCGGCAGCGCAGGCATAAATTTGGCAAGAAAAGTATTTTGTAGCACTTCGTAGGGGGAGCTTAATTTGTTACTTTGCGCCGTATTGGCACTTGGAAAGGCAGACATGCGCCGTGCAATTTTCAATAGCTGACGCGTTGACAAAGTGCCAGCTAAATTTGAGAGTGTTGGATCGTTCGATTCTCGTAGATTATGCGATAGGTTAATAATTTTATTTATATCCTCATCGATTTCTCCATAAAGTTTACGTATGATTTCATACTCTTCACTTTGCTGAAGTGGACGTACTTCAAGGAAGAGGAATAAACTTAACATTTCCGACGTAAGCCAATTTTGTGAAGGCTGGTTGAGATTTGGTGGTTCACCAAGTGCTATAATACGGAAGGAATCATGTATTTTTTGAATATTCTTTTCGGCCAGCTCTAGCTTAGTGTGACCCTGTCGAATCAATGCATCATAGCGTGCAGGATGTAGTAGTAGTGTGCCATCGCAAAGTTGTAATTCGCGATCCTGAATTAAGCTGCAAAGAAAGATGTGGTGTGAGTGTGCGATCATTTAGAGTATTACCATGCAGGATAAACAAAATCTTTAAATCCTTTTGTATTCTCAGGCCCATTTCATTTCAAAAATCATACCATATCATTTTTTTTTGTTTGAAGGTCGAAAAATGCCGCTCAAAAAATTGTATCTGCGCGCTTTTCTGCGCTCGTTTGTTGTTGTTGTTTTTAGCGACAAAAACACTCTTCGGATATGAACCCTGCAATTTCCAGTACTCCTTGCGGTACATGCCGATTATCGCGAGAGCGATTTCGTATGACCACCGTAAGGGAGAAGAAGGTTCGTAATGAGAGGTGAGAGGCATCATATGCGTATATCAACCATCAAGTTGCAATTCATTCCCATTAAAGGATTTTAGTCGCCTCTTACGACACCATACCTACTTCAGGCATATTCTAACCGGAGGAGGTGCTTTGTTGATATCGCCCAAAGTTTAGTATGAAGTTAGAAAAATGTCGCTATGAGGCTTCTTCTGCATTTCACTTTTACTCGAAAATGAATTACAGAACATGCCGGATATATTTTGCTATTAACTTATACAATATTTTTGTACTCACCGTTGTAGTGCAGTAATAGTGCTCTTATGCAAATGATGTATACCATTTAGTATTGCTATGGACCCATATTTTGCAGCACGCACTAATGGTGAATCACGCCATTCAGTATCTCCATCTGCTGAGGTAATACGTTGTTGTATCAGATCACGTGAAGTCATATCCTCATAGAGAATCATCGTTTCAAAATTTTGATTAAGCAAATGCACCAAGTGATTCGTTAGAGTCATTTTTCCAACACCTGTTTGACCTGTTTAATAGAAAAGTTTGTTTTACGTTACATTTTATTTATAGTTATGTAACACATACCAATCAAGCAAATGTCTCCAACAGCAATGGACTGTATCATCGCAGCTAATACGTTACGCTGATGATCGAGATCAACAAATTCTTGCAGTTTTTGTGGTGACGCTATCCGATGACTACCTGGCACTGTTACAGTAACATCATCTATTTGGAATTGTAAAAAATTTGAAGAACCTACTTCAGTCGTTTTTACTGTCGAAATGGATTTAACGGGTTTGCTTTTTAGCGCGTCTATTTTCAACGATTTCAGTAACGTTTGGATACGATCAATGTGCTCTTTTTTCATTGATGTTTTATATGGATATATACAAGTTATGGCATCATGTACACTGAAGTAGGGATTGGTTTGCTGTTAATAAAAAAAGTTTTCTTAACCAAATTTTCAAATTAAAAAATTGTTTATTTGAATACCATCATTCTTGCTACCAAATGCAGATTGTCAAGCGTAAAGTCTGGCAAATGATCTGTCTGTTCTGCAGCTTGTATTGCCATGCCAAAACTGATTAAGCTCTTGAGATTCTCCTCAGATACATTGGGCGCATATTGTTGTAGGTCAATTAATATCTCCTAAAGAGGCTCAATGATACAATAATATTAAATGGCTTGTATAATAATATTAACAAAAATAAACATATTGGTCCGGACGGAGCTTCCCCTCCAATTTATGTTGTTATACTCCTAATTTTTACTTTTACTACATATTGCTAAAGGCATGCGGTGAGGGCGAACATTCCGTTTATAGGAACTAGGTTTGGATAGATTATAGTATCACTATGAGGATTATGTTGTGAAAGCAGTGCTCCAACAGATCCATCTTCATCCGATTCTTGTTTTTATTTCCTTAGACCATGTTTTTGTTTTGCGGCTGGATTGCCATTTCCTGCATTGCCGCTTTTTAAAATCAATAGAGACTCCCACACCAACACTAGACCAAACCTATTCATTTAATCACCCTATCAACTTACATCAAATGCGTAGTGTGAAATATTGCGTGATTGGAAACGTGAACGCAAAGGTGGATCTAATGGTGTTCCCTTGTATTTGTGTGTGGGTAGACCAAGCGCAACTACACGAAAATCTTCCGAAACACGTAGAATGCCCAATTTGTTAAGCTCTTCTACGGTATGTGTCTGCAACGATAAAATATTTTTTGAAGATAAGCTATAGCCAAATATGACACTTACGCACCTCCAATAAATTGTCGTAACGTTCGGGCGCCATTAAAAATTTACCGTTTTCCAAATGCATTTCACGATTTTCCAACAAATTATTTAATATGGGTAAGACATTGCGTTCAGCATGCTCCACGCCATCAAGGACCAAAATTCGTCCATTTACAGCAGCGCGCACAGCACACTATTTGGTAAAGGAAGACAATTAGTGATGAAAATCAGAATCGGTTGGTGAAACTTACTTGATCATAATAAATAGCAGCTTTATTTTTTATTTCGCGGCGTTGCTTCAGGTCACTCTCTGTCGTATCTCTACTCAATGGAATATATTCTAATTCACGTTGTGTTAACTCTAAATACTGCATTGCTAGCTGTCGTCGCAGTGGACCGGGTTGACCTATGAGAAACATGTCTTGCTTCAAAATGTCCTTCTGCAGCATCCAACGCAAGTGATGCAACGCTGATTGTGTCAGTTGGAGGTCACCATCTTCGCCGTATTGGACTGTGTTGGTAAATGAAAATAAGAAAGGAAAATATATGCATTATAAAGTTGGTAATTATAAAGATTGGTCAATTCCACAACATTCGGGTGTAAGTAGCTGAACATTCCAGGTTCAGGAGCACCCTAATCCGATTCCTAACGATTGTTCGGACTTTGAACCGTATCAAGTGGTTAATTTTTAATTCTGTCCGCATTTACTATATACTTACCATATCTTTGTGGCACCAATTCCGGATTGTTTGGTGTCTTTAAAGCTTTAGTTACATCACCGATTTTTATAGTTTCATTTGTAATTGTGGCTTTATCATTATCTGCCTCGGGTTTTGTTGCAAATAATTTTGTATTTATGGATAAAGTCGGCACTAATTTCGTATTTATGTGCTGCCATAGCAAGGAATTCGGTCTTTTCGGTATTCTACTTAATGATACTAGCATTTTACTTAACTTATGAGAAAGGAACAATTGCGAATAAACTAATGAAATTGCACTGAAATTGAATGTAAATAATTTCACGCACGTTGCTGCTTATCAATGAAAAATTAAGGAACAACAAACGTAAACACAAACAGCTGACGATAGAACACTTGCGTAGCTTGCAACTGAAATATCGATTGCTAATGAATATCGATAAGTGTATTTGCTCAATTCAGCTAAAATCATGGTAAAGGTCTATTCACATAAGTCTGGACGGAAACGGCAGAGCGCTATGCCGTGTTAGTTTCACAGAAATTATATTATTCATCTCCTTCCGGAAAGGGACCGCTAGCTGCCAAGGATGCTTTTTCGATTTTCCCGGAAACACTGACTTTTTTAATCCGATATGTTTCAATCGTAATTTTGCGGTACAGCTTTTGAAGGAATGCGAGCTAGTCCGGAGTTGTAGCGGATTATACGATTTATTGAAAAAAATATATATTTCGCTTAGCGGTGATATTCTCAGCTTGCTTGTCATCTACAAACGACGTGTTGACAGCTGCAATGAAAAGTGGAATTGGGCTATAACAATTGTCAGTAGTCACGATGACAAGCTGCCCCAGAATAGGGCAGTAAGTCACTGTCATTCACAGCACATATATGTATGAAAACTAATATATCATTACTAACCGAAAAAACTAGTTATCGTCACTGACAGGGTCCTTTCCCGTTCCATATATATATGAACTGACCATAAAAGGAAATAGGTTATTGCACTTCGGTACTATTTGGAGTTCGGACTTGTCAGAAATGCATAAGTAGAGTAAACAAATGAGAGAGTAGTTTACCAGTTAGCGGCCACCGTGGTGGTAGTGTGCTGACCTTTCCGATACGAAAATTATGGGAACCGGCAAAAATTTAAAAACTAAATATTGAAAAACGTTTTTAAAAAACACTAAAAACAATTGGTTGGCTATTGTATGGTTATGGGTTCGGCTTTATGGTGTGTCCATAAGTCTATTACATTAGTGCAATATGGCAATTTGAAGATCATTCTTAGTTTCAATGCAAAACATGTACAACACGTGTGTTTCTCCTTGCAGAATCCGTCGCCATATTATATGTCTACTAGTAGCGGAACTTACTCCGAATCTGCACAAACACACAAACAACACAGGGTGCGTTGTATGCAATAATAAAACAATCAAATTTAAATACTGCAATATTGAATGGGAGTATTCGAGAGAAAGGTTCTTCGAAAGATTTGTGGACCTCTACGCGTTGGCGACGGCGAGTACCGAAGAAGATTTAATGATGAGCTGTATGAACTTTACGCAGACGCCGACATAGTTCAGTGAATTAAAACACAGCGGCTTCGCTGGCTAGGCCACGTAGTGCGAATGAGCGAAGATGCTCCAGCCCAGAATGTATTCTTATCGGCACCCGCCGGTGGAAGCAGAGGAAGAGGGAGACCACCACTCCGATGGAAGGACCAAGTGGAGACCGATTTGCGATCCCGCGGTGTTTTTAATTGGCACCAGTTGGCGCAACGAAGAAACGACTGGCGAGCTATGTTAGATGACCATTTAAAGAAGAAGAATATTGAATGTGAAGACTTAAAACACCCAAATTATTGAATATAAAGCATTTATAACACCTTATCAGTTCCTACAGAATGTAAGTTTCAGTTTAAACTGAAAATTTTAGTTGTAGTTTTTACTTTAAAACAACTCTGGACGCGATTTCCTTCATTCCACTCTCTCGGAGTACATTCATCCACTGCCTTCCACTCCGATTCGCAAAAAAAGATGCCAAACTAGTACGGGTAAACAATGTCCGTCGCCGAAAATGAGATGAAATCATGTAATCAATCCCAAAAAGATCGAAAACCACTTTCCCTTAGTGTCGCCTCTAAATCTTATCGATAATAATCAAAAAGCTGATAATGCATTACAATGCCCCTGCCAGAATGCTACTAGTCAAATAACTCATTAGTTTGTTATACTGATGCGAAAAATCATCACTTATCTAAAATTTAATAAAAAGTAGCACAGAAATGGTGAATAAAAATTAGATTATGTTTTGTAAAATTTTACGAGCAGAACGCAATATTCATGAACATTCGCAAATTGGGCGACTCTAGTTAACATTCTTATAGTGGAACGCGAAATGGGTAAGTTTTGACAATTAAAACTTTTTTTTAGGAATTCTCTCTCTCTATATGGCGATATACAACAGGTATATCATCATAAACCTCATAAGAGATTTTTGCGCCAAGCTTCTCTTCCAATTTGTGGTGTGCCGATTTGAATTTTCCCTACAAATTGGTGGGACCTACAGTTTTTTGCCGACTCCGAACGGCATCTACAAAGGAGACGAATTTTTGCTGAGAAGCCTGTCATGGCAGAAATACACTCGGAGAGTTTGCCAAACCACTGCCGAGGGGCGACCCCGTTTTGAAAAACTTTTTTCAAATCACTTTTGATGTTACCTGTACCAGGGCTCGAACCATGAACCTTCGGTGTGGTAGACCGGCAACACTACCTTCACACCACGGCGGCCGCCGTGGTTTTTTGGAATTAATAAGACAAAAAAGACGGGAAGCGATAACTGATGTGCTGGTTCGATACTTAGGGCAGTTACTCGATACCTGTACTTGTGCTGGTACGAGGTAATCGACTGCAAAAAAACTCGGTACACTAGGCTTGGGACTAGCCACCCAACCAGTTCTGGCACCTTCATTTCACGCTATATGTACCGGACATAGGCGAATTCAATACAAGGTGGAAGCAAGGCGAATTGCAAACATATATACATTTTCAATGCATTTTGTTTTTGTAATTCGTAGGTCTAATGCCAAAATCGTACCTCGGCGAAATTTGTATAGTCGCAGAAAAAAATAGCATCAGCTGATCCCACATTGTACGGAATTCGCCTTGTCTCGTATTGCGTTCCATCTACCATATATTAAATATATTCTCACAGCAAAACTTTCCAAAGTATAATCAAGAGGCTTTGAACCGTGTGAAATATTTGGATTTGTCTAACGCTCGAGTCATACATACAAATATGCCCACAAATGAAAATATATCTGTGCGAATATGCATTGTTATCAGGCACAAGGAATAAAACCGAAGTCGAACCATCAACGTATGTATTTGTATTTGAAAAAGAAAGAACCCGACGTTATTAAAATAAGCCAGAAAAGAGCTCAGTTTCTTTTTCGGTTTTTGGTTAATGTTGGAGAGGTTCGACGACGTATATCTTTGGAATGCAGGGAAGGCAACAATGTTAAATCGCCTTGCATTTAGAGGCTCAGTTAAACAGTAAGACCTTACGCAGCTAACCCGTAGCCCAACCAAGTAACAAAACCGGAACCAAAACTTTTGGCAAAATTGAATCTAGAATGTTATTTTGACGCGGTGTTATTCCTTGATCAGGCATACAGATTCCCACACAATAAAAATTATACTATATACTAGGGATGCCAATTTTTTTGGTATTTTAACAATCCTGACATTCCCGTACTTATCCCGGGATTTGAGTGTCCGCTATACCCCAACAGTTTATGTCGCAAAAATTTAAAACAAAATCTTTGAAAATATATTTAAAATTAAAATATATAACAAACAATTGGTTATTTCATTAAAAACACTTTACGCGTCGAACGCTTATAACTATGTATTCCAAATATATAAGTCAAGAATTACTAAGTAAAGAATATTAATGAATTCCCATACACAATAACTGTTATAAGAATGGCGCTATTGTAGTGAAAATTGATTTCGGAATTTCCAAGCCCGAAACTAAATTTTTATGGCCACGAAAGGTCTCTGTTTGAAATCGGATGATAAACACGCCCCTATTTGAACTAGCGATGGTAAAATTTTGTTGCTAATTTGACTTGGTCAACCTGGATATGAGTTTAAAAATTTTTAAATTTCGATTGTTAATAAATTGAGGACCGTTTATGATAAAATGACAGAACCAACAAAAAAAATAAAGAAAGGAGATAAATATTAGCAGTAAAATCGAAAACCACTCAGATGGTCAAAAGCTTGATAGATTGGCGCAAAAAGTTCGCTGACAAGCGAAGATTAGTAGTTTTTGGAATAGATATATTAGATTAGTTTTGGCATTTGTTTTAAATTTTTTTCATACTCTCTATTTACAATACAATAGTTAAAAAAAAATTGTGAAAATAACCATTTCACAGAAAAAACACAAGTTCGGTATCAAACTAAAAAATCCCGAAATTGTTGCACATCCATATATCGGCGGCTACACTACAAAACCGAATAAGTTACATTTGTTTCAAAAACTTTCATAGGCCCCTGTTAAGATCTATTAAGTTATTCTCAAAAAAAAAAAAAACTTTATGTTGGTTTGGAAAATAATTGAAAGAATCGATCTTGATGGAAATATTTGCCATAAATCCGTCTTCAAAATAGGCAATTTGTAGTTGAAAAACAGCCAAACTCAGATATAACTTAAGCGGTCTTGCAGTAGCACCGACGATATGTATGAATGCTGACTCGTGCGTATACTTATACATATTTACACTTGATAACAAATATGTGCCATACCTTTCTCTGATCAAGTAGCATAATTTTTTGCATTTGCTTAAAGCAAGAATATTTTTTATCGCAAAATTTTTTCCCACAGCGTCAAAGCACCGACTGTGTTGCTAAATAAAAATTCAGACGATTTGTGATGAGAGGCCAAATATTTAATTCCCACAGTGTAATTCCTTTTAATAAAACCTTTTTCTCTTTAAAATACATTTTTTTTTACTTATTTTTTGTTTTGATTTCCAATATTTATTTCTCTATTGATTACTCTGGAACTACCCACGTGACTTAACATTTCCATCCACAACATTTTTGTGGGGAATTTAATTTCCAACAAAAGTGTATGAATCTACTAGACTACATAACGGATCGAGATAGATATTGACTTATATTTATATATCAAAATGTTCAGGAGGAAAAAAGGAATTGATTGAGCCATGTCCGTGCGTCTGTTAACACGATAACTTGAGTAAATTTTGAGATATCTTACTGAATTTTTTATCCAGGTTCCTTGACACTCATCTCCGAGCGGTATTTAAAATGGGCGAAATCGGATAATAGCCACGCCTACTTTTTATATACAGAATATTTTTGAAAATACAAAAAAAGTGATTATTCATAATACACTTATAAGGATTAAATTTGGTGTGTACATTAAGATTAAGGCAGAAAATAAATATTTAAAGAAATTTTTGAAAATGGGCTTGGCACCGCCCACTTTTGATTAAGTCAAATTTATAAATAATATTAATCATAAATCAAAAACCGTTCAAGATATCGAAACGAAATTTAGCACACAGATTTATATTAATACGAAGCATGTTCCGTAAAAAAATGGGCGAAAGCGGTTAAGGTCCACGTCCACTTTTATACGAAAGATTTTGAAAAGGATGATAGATATATTTAATAGGCAAAAACTTTGCGTACAAAAGCTTTTTTATCATTTTTACTTCACTGCCAAAGTAGATGTGAACGAAGAAAGTTGAAAAATAAAAATTTTCGAAAATGGGCGTGGCCCCGCCCCTTTTATAGTGGATTATTTCACAAAACTTTAAATGGCATAACTCCGGCAAAAATTGGATCATCGAAAGGATATTTGGTGAAAATCTTGAATATATAAATATATAAACTGTTTGTTATACAAACGGGCGAAAACGGTCAACGACCACGCCCAGTTTTTTAACATAGTTCTGAAAAAAGCGATATTTCTATAACTATGCAAGCTTGCACACATAATAAGCTTTTTAAGCAAAACTCGACCGCAAAAAATTTTGTGGATTTTGGGGAAGTAGGTGTGGCGAATCCCACTTTTCAGCATAAAAATTCTGCTATTTTCAAAGGCGATTGTTCGTAAACAAATCGGATAACACACAAGTAAAATATCCGGGCAAGTTGTTAATACCCCACTGCAATAGGGAAGTTATATACCTTTTTGGATTTTCATACCTTTCATGAACATGAAATGTTTGTAAGTACGAGAAGAAGAAGAGATGGGCCCATCAATAAGTATACTGAAATAATAAGGACGATGAACTTAGTAGATTCAGCCATGTCCGTCTCCCCGTCTCTCCCGCAAATTTTTTAACCATAAAAGGGGAAAGGGAAGGAAAAGAAAAGGAAAGTAAAAGAAGGTAAAGGAAGGGAAAGTAAAGGAAAATAACGCAAGGTAAGGAAAGGAAAGGAAAAGAAAGGAAATGAAAGAATAGGAAGGGAAGGGAATGGAAAGGAAAGTAAAGGAAGGGAAAGGAAAGGAAAGGAAAGGGAAGGAAAAGAAAAGGAAAGTAAAAGAAGGTAAAGGAAGGGAAAGTAAAGGAAAATAACGCAAGGTAAGAAAAGGAAAGGAAAGGAAAGGAAAGGAAAGGAAAGGAAAGGAAAGGAAAAGAAAGGAAATGAAAGAATAGGAAGGGAAGGGAATGGAAAGGAAAGTAAAGGGAGGGAAAGGAAAGGAAAGGAAAGGAAAGGAAAGAGAATTAAAGGAAAAAAAAGGAAAGGAAAGGAAAAGGAAAACAAATTACAGGAAGGGAAATGAAAGGAAGTTTGAGGAAAGGAAAGAATAAAATAAATTCAAAATAGAGACTGCAGAGAGCAAAAGAAGAAATCAAGGAAAACGAAAATATGTTAGAGGAAAGGAACGATAGAAAAAGGAAGGGAAAAAGGCACATGAAAGGTTTAGCAAGTAATTAAAATAAAATAAAGTTTAGTGGGTGAATTTCAAACACTGGGCGATCCTAAGAGGTCACTACTAGGTACATATATAATGTTCGTTAACACCCGAACTTAGACTTCCTTACTTGTTTTTCTTACCTTTTAATTTTAAAAAATTTGATTGGTTGCTTGAACAAAATATCAGCAGTGCTTTTTGGGATCAGGGTAGAACTATAATCCAGTAAACAAATTCGGCTGTCTGCCCCTATTTTGGTTGTGTTGTTTTAAACAATAAAACTACGTTTTCTAAGAGCAAATAGCTATTCCGAGGGAATAAACTTGAAAATCCCGAAGAAACCCCAGGTTTTTAGTGATGATATTGAAAAAAAATGAGGTTAGCTGATGTAAAATAATTAAAATTAATATAAAGAGCTTTCGCAGAACATTTATCATCATTGGGAAAAATAATATCAATGAATTTTCAAAAATATACATAAAACAAGTTGTTTGGCTCAGTCTGGGTATCTTAGACTGCATTATCTGATCAATCAGAATATGTCCAATCAGTTTTCTGAATAATCAAATTATAATTAATCTAATGGTGTTCGGGATAGTAATCATTTTAATTAACTAATTCTGACTAGTTAACTAATAAATTTTGACTAACCCATTTTCTACCGCCGTTGCGTTTTCGCAACAACCACTTTTAACCTGTATAGCTACAGTAAAACTAAAGATATCTATAAATTTTTTTATAATAGCACATCCATACATCAGTCCTATAAGCTAAACTAGTAATATTGATATCTGAAAATTAGTCCGAAACTTTCACAGTATTTTTTTCTCGCCATTCTTACAAGTAATATCAAAAAAATAAAAAAAAGTTTGGCCCAGTCTAATGTAAAAATGCATATTTTAGAAACATAGTTTTAATTATTTTTATTAAATGAAAAAAATTTTGTGTCTGATTAATTTTTCATGAGGCAAGAATCATCACCATGTCATCTACATTTGGCAATGAATTATCTAATTTTTTATCTTTTTTTGAAATTCCGATAAAGTTTTCCTACGGTTTCTTGCATTTTTAATAGTAACCTTCAGGTAACCTGTATACAAAAATTTCATTAAAGTATTTAAATTTTGACCTCAGTTGCCGAGTGCACAGACGAGCTCCACAGATTTCTCTATTCATCCTCAGAACTTTGATATATTTAACTCTATATCTACCTCGATTCTTTTATGCCTCTTGCTATGTGGGCAAAGTTATAATATTAGCTTGAACACATAGGGAAGGCTCATATCCGTTTTTTCGAAATCAGTTTCAGTTGCTATACTATATATTTACTACTATACCTACATGTAAAAAAATGCCCTTCTCTAATATTAAGATGCAGAGAAGAAGGTATTATCCTTATACCTTAAAAAGGTCAAATGGAGCTAAAGTTCACTATGCCTAGTGTTCGTAACTGTCGTTTATAAATATTGAAACGAGCTACTGAATTTCTCATCGACAAGTACGCCTAGACGGTTTAACGCCAAACAAAAACAAAAATAAGCTTCACTTCAACTTTTCAAATTCATGGCACACTACTCAAACTTTATAGTGGCCATTTTAGAAGTAAGTTCATTATGAAGATAAAGGACTAGGTATTTTGTATGTTTGTTTGTGTTTGATTTCCAAGCAAATCAGCACGCTTTGATACATAGAATTTTGTTTACGTGTGTATTAACGCACTTGTATAAAGGGTGCTAACCCAGTTAACCAAAAGGAGGGATTAAGATTACATTTGGAGCTTTAAAAAGCATATTTCTCAGAGCATTTCTCATAGAAATTAGCCCGGAGCCCAAAACCAGTAAAAAAATCATTCTACGTCGGCAGATTAAAATGAGTCATATGAATAATCCAAAATTACTTCGATTCCGATGAATGTTTTATGACTATTTTTAAATTAACTTAAGAGTCTCTTTGGACTCATATTGAGGCATATTAATGACGCTTTTTTGACTATTTTTAGGCACATTTTTTCTTCCATATTGAGAGTTTTTGGATGTTTTTTGTAGGTATTTTAGAGGCTTTTAGACTCGTATTCGAACCTTTTAATGATGCTTGTGTTTTTGTTTGTTTTTTGATTTTTTTACTCTTTTCATGCATTTTTTCTTCCATTTCGATGGTTTTTGGGTCCTATCACCATCCTTCCTCTTTTTTCACTAGTGTATCAATTCAACGTAATAACTCACTAGATTTGACTTTCTTTAGATTGTTTTATTTAATTTTAAATGTACTACCCTTGCCTTCAGACTATCGACCGCTGATAAACATTCAGAAAAATGACTCTTTTCGTTCTGTTATTTATAATAACAAATATTAAAAAATGCTCTAAACTATTTCTATAACTAAATGTTGCCGTTCATCTGCTCTGAGGCTTACTGTTTATCCATTCTACACTATTCATTTTTTCTCCCAAGGCTCCGTGAATCTACATAAGAATTTGTTTTTTGGATGTATACTAAATAATACTCCAGAAAAGCTCAAATTACGGACTCCTTTTAGATCATTATTTCGGAGTGCTTCGGCTTTGGTTCGTTGGAATATACAAAGTACTATGTAAAACGTGTGCAAATGTGTACTAGATGGAAATGCCATTGTCCCATTTCAATAATAAAAACGTTAATTAACCACAAAAGTCTGCGTGAGTAATGAAAATTAATCCATCCTTGAAAAAAGATTGCACAACACCAACATACATAAATATGTATGTTTGTATTTATATTTGTAAAAGTTTAAGTGGACAAAGATATTTACGTATGAGCGTAGTAACTCAGTATCTATACACTTACGTATGTAAGTAAATTTTATTGGGGTAGTTTCTATATGGGTTTTAGAGTATTGTCGTGACGATAAAATCTCAGTTGAAACTACACCCAACCTTTGTTTAAAGATCGTCCAATTGCAAATTTTTTTTCAAAAACGACTTGGTGGCAGAAGTGATTTTTCATTGAATTTCTTGCTTGACATTATTTTCGGTGACTTATAACATCCAATCAGCTGGTCGATGAAGGTGCCAGTCTATCGCACAATACGCTATATTGAGAAGGCCGATCGAGCTGAGGAGAGTAATCCGTCCATAACTTAAGAAAGCTGCTTACGTGGCTTTTTAGGTCGCCATAATTGTCTCTGAATTGCTGTGAAAATTAAATATGTGAAAGAAATAAAGATGAAAATCTACAACGCTTAAACGCTCAAGAAGTTGCGCATGGAGTTGTGACTTTATTGTGAGCAGTTTCTTCTCTATACTTAGGTGTGCGTATCTTGGCTGCCGCAAGATGACGGCCCAAGTGGATAAATAATGATCGATCAGCTTTGTTTTGAAAATATTTAATAAAGTTTGTTGCTTAAGTCTTTCGATTTTACTGAACGGCTTTTCTTCTGTTACAACGTAATACCAACATAATTATTATTTGGTTAACTTTAAATTGTTTATAAAGTAGGTATGATTCTAAACTTTTCACACAATTTTTTTGTTTAGATCTTTTCTCTGAGGGAACGTATTATTTACATTCTTCAAGCAGTTGTCAAAAATAAAAATGCAAGCACATGAATGCAACAAAACACTTTAAGTACTGTTTAGTGTCCAATTTAAGTTTCACAATAAGTCTGTGTAATGAAGGAATAAAGGAAAAAAGAAAAAATATACGAAATAAATTGATATTTTATTTAAAGATACCTATGCATATATACCACAAACATCAGTCAACAATCTGTGCAAGTTGAACAAGAAAACAGCGGCTACATAAAAAGGTGTAAAATACAAACGTGAAGTACACACATACATATTCAATACATTCACATACCCATACGCACACAACAACAATCACTCCGACATAAGCAGCCAAATGTGTTGTTGCGCTCCAAATAAATTACCACTTTAATGCTCACTACCCGTTTGTCTGTTTTGTATAGACCCCACCTTTTTCATTTATTCATTTGCTCCAACACACCACGGATGACAACAAACCGCATTAAAAAACAAGCACACACCCCATACCTTATAATCATACACATCCAGCACAATGCATAAATAACAGCAGTGAAATAGTGGTACACACACACACACACACCTCTACACATGCTGAAGAGACAACAAACCGAATGCTGTTTTTATATACATAAAACCGACCAATAAGCGCAGACCCTCAAAAGCAATAAAAATATTGAGAATCAACTGCATACAGGGGTGAAGCACTTGAAGCGCAGAAAAAAAACACAACAACACAACGTTGGGATGTTAGGTGAGTACTCGTGAATTGCTATTGAATGCCAACAACACATTGTGTGGAGCACATTGCTGATTGGTGGTGTTCATATGCGGGAACACCATGTGGCGAGCGTAACTAAAAGAAACCAAAACGAAAGTATTTTAACTCGCTTTTTAGAGAGTGCTTCAATGAGTAGAGAATTAATGGGACCGGTTATAAAGTCAGTGGCTGAGCTGGGATTTTAAAAGGCAGTTACAATTATATATTGCTGAATGCTGCTCTCAATAATAAAATAATTAGTCAAAGAGAGAGAGAGAGTGTGCCAAATAAACAAAATAAATGGCAATTAAGAGAATGCATGTGCGCATTGAATTTTAGTAAAGTAAAGAAAACTGTCCGTACGTACCTATGTACATAAGTTGGTAGGTATTTAGGGATTCTTATCAAAAAATATAAAAATGGCAAGCTTTGTTGCTGTTCTCAACGCCTTTGCTGTTGTTGCTGCGTAAGTAACTGTTGCTACAATTGAGTAGGTATGGCATTTTCTTGTTGGCTTTTATCTCTTAACTTCCCACTTGCAGCAAAGTTACTATATGTGTGTGTGCGTGTGTGTGTTTGACTTTTTATAGTTGCTCCACTGTTGCTTTCTTGCCTAGCTTTGGCTGCTGGGTTATGGCGTTGCTGGTGGCCACAGCGAGTGCCAGTAACAAATTTGTTCGGTTGATGAGAGCATCGTATAATGGTCGTAGTGTAGTTGAGCAAACAACAAGTGGACGTGGAGTTCAGCTACAAGTTTTTTTTTATAAATTCTTACGCGCGCGTAAAATAAAAAAATTGCAATGAAAATAACGAGCTTGTAAAAAGACATTCACGTAAATTTATATGTGTATATATACAAACACCTGTTAATAAATATTCTATAAATGTTTTGAATGAAAAGAAATCCCCTAAATCAATAATATTCAAATATGTAATTAAACTACAAGGAAAAAAAGAAAAAATCATGCATATTATGTGCCACTTTGTGTTAGTGCAAAATAAATTGAAATCGTTAAGAAAAATTACACGACTAAACGTTTTGTGGAGTAATCACATTGTGAAATCGCATCTTCAAACGTTGCAGTTCTATTCCATTAAAATGTATCATACCTACCTACCTATTTAAATTATAAAAAAGACCAGTCGCAAGCAACTCTACTAGCTTAGCACGCTTATGTGTTAAATAATACAGCAGCTTTAACAATTAATGTCAGTCAACCCTTTGATCAACTTACGAGTATAAATAAAGTGAAATTGTAATTATTTGTGCGATATCTGTTAAAACCCTCCGAAGAATAAAAAGTTGTGAAATGCTTGCGAGTATGTTAATTGATTCGATGACAAATTAATCAACATATTTATAAAAAATAAAATAAACGAAAAATTATTATAAATAGATATATATCATCGGTGACACTGTAAAACCGCGTAAGCTACATTTGTGTCAAAAAATTTCCTAGGCCCTTGCTATTAAGATCTATTCATTTAATCTCAAAAAAACTACATGTTAGTTTGGAAAATAATTAAAAGTATCGATCTTGATGGATTGCATTGAGTCATTATTCATGTTTAAATTAAGTAATTTGTAGTTATGTGTGTCAAGTGACGCGCGTGTAAACATTCATACAGACAGATTGGCAGAAATGAAAATTAATCTTCCTTAAGCTACTGTTGCTCTAACTAAGATTACCCTCAATTTCACTTTGAGTGGAAAAAAATTTTGTATAGCGGTAATAAAAAATTTGCATGAGCTAAAATGATTCCTTAACTTTAAGTTGGACACCTAGCAATAGATCGGTGGAAATTCCAATAAATTCTATACAGACATTTTTTAGTGATGCGGCAACAAACATATAGACAGACAGAAAAAAGTCTAAAAACTGTGGTTTTGGCTTCTATCACTCGAATAAGGGTTCAACGTATGCAGTTTACTTTAATATTTTTGATATACAGACATCGGCCTATTATAATTTTACTATATCGTCGGCAATGCGATAACAGCTTTTACCATCTTTTTGATACTTGGTTTTTACGAACGTCAAACTTTTTAAATACGATTATTGTCCCAATGTACCCATCCATGTTATTAACTTTTAGATGAGTACTAATTAGGTATCACATCCAAGGGTCCATCCACAAGATCTAATTAAAATATCACATAATATGTGCTCATATGCAATGGAAATTAAGTCAATAAAATGAGTTTCAAATCAAATCAAAAATCAGATCCTAGAATTCAGATGTAGCTACAAAATCATGGAACAAAATCTCCCAAAAATTCAGCTCTACCGCGCGCTTAACGTGTTCAAAATAAAAGCAAACAATTTAAAATGTTTATAAATGTAGCACTTGGAGTTTAAATTAGTAGTAAAAGCATGCGCCGCGTTTTGTTGTGATTTTCTGAGAACTCGTTAAAGTGTTGAAAAGCTTCAGCGGCCGTCGCAGCTGTTTCTGCGTGTCTCTTTTTTGCGATATCAAAAACCCGTACGCAACTGGTGCGGGTGACTCACGCCACAGTACGAGTAAGTTTTGAAAGAATCATAAATTCCAACAACAAGAAAAGTGTGACAAGTGTAACTACGTCACGATTGCGAATTAAGCGGGCATTTATGCAGGGACCGTAAACCATTTGAGTTCTGTTTTATATTGAAATAGTATTTTTTTAATCCAATGCCAAGAGGCACAGAAGAGTAAATTTCTTTTGGAAAATCTACTTAAAATTTATTCTCTAAAAGAAAAAAGAAGTTATCAATCTTTTTAACTTGAAGTCAGCTTGTTTGTATTCCTCTCCAAACAGAAAATATTTAATCCAGCATTAAATTGAAGTACAAGCAAATAATGAGAGGGCTTTCTTCGGCTGTGTCGCAGGGTTTATACATTTTATGAAAGTTATAGATAGGCATCTTTTAGAAGTATTCGGGAAATTTTCTGATGTAAATTAGTATCTGTTTGCTACAAGTTGAATTTTATTCAAGGTTAGTTCGGTTCATAATACTTGGAGGGATACCAAGCCTTCATAGCGAACCGTCTGCTCCATGAAAGATGACTTTTCCAAAATGGTTTTTAGAGTCTACCAAGACGACACTGGATCGTGCCGCAAAGGGTAGCGAGGTGCGAATAGACACTTTCACTTGAAATCTCATTTTCTTTTCGTTATGTCATTGTTAGTTCTAAGCAAACTTTCGAAGAACAGATAAACGAGGTGAGTCGATCCGAAAGTTAGGGGCTTCGTCATTCGAGCTAGTATAAGGAAAAGCTAATACTACAGCGCGCCAGATTAATTCCGGTAAGGTGTTGCTCATATCTGTAACACTTCCCTAAAATTGCGGGTGCTTCTGCGGTTAAAGGAGCAATAAACTTGGGCAGTTAAATTATAACAGACGTTTTCCTCCTTTCATACATCCACCTAACTACAAAACATAAAACTATTCCTAAGTTTTTGATCCAGACTGGAGGTAACCTGAGAGGAGGACTAAGGACGTGCTCTGTCATGAAATAATCACTAAAAAAAAATTGTGTGATAGTTTTCGAATCTGAAGGCCCTCCGTATATTTGGGAACAGGCGCCAAGCCTTCTTGCAACTCAGCCTCAGACCCTGTTTTAAAATATGTTCTACTCCAGAACAGGAAGCGATATTAAAATGATTTAGTTTCATCCATAATTATTCGTTTTATACATTTATATCTTGAATTACAGAATAAAACTATTTCAAGAGTATTGCTCAACAATTTTTTAATCGTAGTAGATCACACAGAAAGGGAAAAGGCGTGCACAAGCAAACGCTTAAAAAAAATGCACGAAAGCTTATTTTTTTTAATAAGGAAAATATAAAAATACTTATTATCGGCGGTCCCTGCTTTTTTTTGGTTGAAATACTAAAGTGAGCTGATTGAATTTTCACAATTTATGTTGGATTAAGCGCAAATCATTAGACTAGGCCAAAAATAACTTTTTGTTTGAAAATTATAATATTATTTTTAGAATAGCGAAAAAAAAATATTGTAAAAGTTTGAAACTTAAATATCAATTTTTGAGGTCTCTCATTGCTGGTTTAAATTTTTTAGACTGATTTAATGTTTTCTTGAAAACTGTTAAACTATTGAAATAAAGAAGTTTAGAAAAAAAATTCTAAATAAAATTTTTGGTCAGACTTTGACTTTTATTATAAGAGTAAGAAATAATGGTTAAAATTATGTAACTCTTATGATAAAAGTCTAAAATAACGGCTAAAAATAACCGTTATTATAAAAGTAAAAAATAACGGTTAAAATTTTACCTTTATAATAATAGTTAAAAATTATGGTCAAAACAACTTTTTTTATTTTTTGTGTTAACCGATAACTTGGGAAGGAAATACCACACAGTAAAAAATGAGAGTTTACTTTTAATACCAGTTGCAATTAAACTAAAACATTTTTGGAATAAATTTGAGTTTTAATTTTAAAAATTTTTAATTTAAAACCATGAATCATTCTTAATTTAATTTGAGTCCAAAATGGTTTTAATATAAAACTTTAATCTGCTCTCAAAGTAGCGTTTTTTTAAAGTTTAATACTTTTCAATTTTGATTTCAGTGCTTTTGACGCAAAACAAAACATTTATATTTGACATATTTTTGTAAGTTTAACGAGCTTTTATAATAAAAGTCATTTTTAACAGTTATTTTTTCACTTTTTTTCATAAAAATCACAAAATAAAAGTAATTTCAGATAAATATTCTTTGCCTCGCATCCGTTACTCTGGTGCATTCAAATGTAAAATGGAGATATTCTTTCGATCTGACTTTTTGAATTGAAATTTCGAAAATAACGGTTAAAATCGGCCCCTGTTGAATATTGGTTTGGTTTTTTATTTCACGTTTTTAGTTTTGTAATTTAAAATCAATAGAGGACGAAATAAATATAGATTCTAAGATTCACAGCGTCAAAACACTTGTCACGAGTTACCAACTTTTTCCAATGTGGATGTGTTATATTAAGACTGTGAAACTAAATTTTCACAGAGTAAATATTTATTGAGCAAGAATAAACTTGAATGTGTTATGAAATTCTTATATTTTAGTAATAATATTGATAAACGAATTTCCCCAGATGATAAAGGATATAAACTTAATCCCATTGAATGAAAAAAATTTGATGCAAAAACACAAAAAAAAAACGAAATTAAATTTTTGAACTTGAACAGTAAGAATTTTTTAAAAGCAACCTTATAAAGAAATGTTTTCGCATCTGCTTTTCAATATCATACAAAATCATATAGCAAAAATGAGATCAGGCCTAAAAATTCTAAACCAACAATGATAGACCGTTAAAACTTAATTTTAAGAAATGAAACTTTTATGGTATATTTTCATTTGAAATTCCAAAAAATTATATCAACATAAAAAAAATTGGAAAAAAAAATTCACTTCAACATTTTTTTTGGCCTCGTCTATTAATCATTCATTGGTAAAATGTTTAATTTGTCATAAGTGAATTATAATTAAAATTCTGTGATCACTTGAAAAATTTCCGGAGCGCATGGGTAATTCCGATTTCTTCGGAAGGTTTAATGATATGCTTAAAAAATAATACAAAACCAACCACTTTAATATAACTGCAATATTTTGAGTATGTGATGTCACAATGTGCATACATATTTCAGAATTAAATTAATAACTTAACTCAGTGTTTTCCAAAAAAGAAATCTATTTAAAAAGAAAGTGAAAAATCGTTCTTTAACAGAAGAGCCCGGTCTTAAACTCAAAAAGCGCTAATACGCGAAAAAAAACTAAAAAATTTTTACGGTAATAGAAATTGAATGCCTCAGAGCATTACACACATACAAACATCTAAAAAAGTGCAAACTCAGTGATACCACCCAAGAGTCTGCCTGCCATACGGGCAAATAAGGCGCAAAGCTGAAGATAAAAACAACACCCAGTAATACCGCTACCGTTGCCACCGTTCCTCACCACCAACAAACGAACCGATTACACAACGGCACAAACGCCCAGCATCTTTCAACGTCTTCGTCGCAGCCACAGCCACAATTGCTGGTTGGCCAAAATAGTACCAACGTGGCTGCCGTTGGTTGTCTTCGTCCCGTTTCTTCCGCCACCGTTTATCCAAACGCCGCCAAAATTGCGCCGTACCAAAGACGAATGCATTTGCCGAGCACAGCGGCTGCGGTATACGGTGGCGGCTCACAAACTGGTGGACTCGGCTGTGGTGGCGGCATTGGCGGCGGTGGTGGTGGTATTGGTATTGGTGTTAGTGTGGGTATTGGTGATACTGTTGGCCACAATGTTGGCAGTTTGATTGGTACTGGCGCCGCAATGGTTACATCGTCTACCTCACCAATGGGCTGGTGTGAATCTGCTTCTGTGCCACAAACAATTCCACCGCCCAGTAATGCCAGCGTTGGTAGCAGTTCGCCTATTGGTGGTGCCAGTAATGGTACGATTCATAGTAGTAATAGTAATACAAATAGTAGCAGTAATAATAATCATGCCAATAGCAACAACAACAACCACAGCAGTAGTAACAACAATAATGTTAGCTACCAAGAGCTGTGGTGGACGGAACGTATGCTGGAGTTAGCGCACGAGAAATTTCCCAACGAACTAGGTAAGTTATTTATTATTTAAATTTTGTGCCATTAAAAATGGCGCTTGTAAGTTTAAACTTATTTTAAGCTCTACTTAATTTACGAATTAGCCGAAACAGGTTTGGCTTGCTCTGAAGCTCAGGTGTTGGTGCACCAAAGCCTTTACCAAAAACTGTTATTATTGTTATATCAACACTTTATTCTGCCTCATCGGCACTTTCCTTACCGAGTATTGTCATCAATCTCTTTTACCAGAAGTCCTATGGGAGCCGATATTGTTGCCCAATCTTTCCGACACTAACTGAAGAAAGTTGCATGTATGCCAAAAACCACTATCAGAACTGCCACGGGATGTCTTCCAATATCCTCTGAGTCTGACCTCCATCAAGATCCAAAATGCTTAGGGTTAGAAAGCATGCGGAATTGTTGGGCAGACAGTTTCTACTACACTGCCACAAACCTAGTCATCCCAACCGACATCTATTGGATGAAGACCCGCAAGCACATTGATGACATCCGGCATCACATTATAATGCCGTATGATCTGCGTAACCAAAGGCGGGCTCTAAACGACATCCACACCGAGTCGGTAAACAAATCCCCCAGATCTCCAGTTGTGAACAATAGGTTAAACTCTTACTTACCCACTCTACCATATACTTGTCCTGCATGTGGTATGCCCCTCAGGATACTAAACATCTTTTTAACTTTTTAATTGAACCTACTCTTCTCTCGTTAGAAGAGCTTGATGACGAGCTTGATGACGAGAGTGATCGTACCAATTAGGCAGGGCCTAGCACGTTTAACAACAACAACAACATGTATTCTTACTCTTCGCGGAGGCATTTCTTCTTGTGTTGTGTGCGTGAGTTTGGCCTTTGCGGTTCAAATATTGCAGTCATCCCTTATTAATGATACCTAACGTCAATTGGAATAACCAAGCAAGGTCCAGTCTTTCTTCAACTGGATTTCCATCCCAATCGGGGCGTTCCCTTTATTTCGCTGTTGAATTCGGGTGTCGACAAGAACACCTTCTGTGGTGGATCTTCTTTGTCCTTTCCCTACCTAGCGAAGCCTTAGCGCTACACAACCCCGCGTTAAAGTGCCTTCCATACTCACCGTGCATCGTTGGAAGGATCATAAATCTTCCCAACATTTTTCTCTGGAATATTTCAAGGGTCAGCACATCTCTTTCGATATTGTTCATATTTCCCAGCCACACATCACGATAGGTATATTCCCACAACATCCGGATCTGTCGTACTGAAATGAAAATTTTTTTTTTTATCCGACCAAGGGCTGTTATTTCGATGTAACCCGGTCTAACTCGTCATAGGTTTAGTGAGATACTTATATTATGTGATCTTTGTTAGTTGAGAGATGACTTTACTTCTCAATTGTCTCAGTCTTAACTATAGACTATGAAGTATTGCTTGTTGGCATTATTTTCGCTGTTAGTTGACGTTTTCCTTTACAGTTACAAATTTGTAAGTGTCAACAGTGATGTGCTGGCAAGCCGATCGCCAACCAAGTCTACTTTATGACTAGGAAATTCTATCAAGCACAAATATTCTAGCATCTTGAAGACCTAAGGCGTATGCTACATTCAAATCGGTAGGGCACATTTTGCCATAAAACCTTAATTTATTTATTTTGATTTCCCGATAGGATAGAAAGTTGATGTACATATATTGGAACGATTTTCCGTGATCAGTTGTCAAATTTGGTTTGTAACAAACCGGGTTTGGCGTTCCGCCATCCTCAGTGTTAAGTTTCATTCTCAGGAAACCAATATACAAGGTGGCGCAAAAGTAAGCTTCCGATGTTCAGCATATCGGTTGTGGCACGTGCAGTGTGTGCTGTTGCACCGTCTTGTTGGAACCACATGTTTTCCAATCCCAATTCATCAAGTTGCGGCAAAAAGAACTCGTTGATCATTGCTCTGTAGCGCTCACCATTCACAGTAACCGTTTGACCCCGACCGATTATTGGTCAAATAAATAATCAGCAATATTCCGCGTTCTGGAGCAGTGTAGCGTAACATTGTTTATTAACGTGTATTTCGCATATGTTTACTACACAAATGTCAAAACAGAACTGACTTTAGGGGCCAATCGCAAAATTTATAGCATTTTCTGATAGGAGGATTACTTTTGCGCCACCCTGTATATCAGAAAACCTTCACTTTGGTTCTCACCGTAAAATCTTGGATACGCTAATGATCCATGCTTATCTTAAACTAAGCACTTTTGAATATAATTAATTTTTGCAAAAATTCTACTCATACATCACGAAAACTTAAGTCCTCAAGATCACAACTATAAAAACTATTCAAAATTTTTTTTTGTATTCAAAATGAAACTGAGGTTCTGTGCACACGCCAAAAATCAATGTTCACATTGTAATTAATATTGTGCAGTAAAAAAAGTATAAGGCTTATCCTCTGCATGTGATATTTGACTCGTTTGTTATTGATACTTTCTTAGTATGCGGAAAAATCAGAGTTCTTTTGCATGTATCTCTGCTTGCATCATTCAAAAGTTGCATATTTTTTTGAGTTTGGCATGAGATTCTTTTTTTGTGATCAAATGTAATTTAGGGCTTTCTTCGCTTTCATTATTGAAGTCCAGACAATTTTTTAAGGGATGAAGGAATATCGAATTATAATGCTTATTTATGTAATTGATATATGATATTTAGAAGCGTGGCTTGCTGACGTCAAAATAGGTATCTTAAGATTTTTTTTTTATGCTGACTAAACCACTTTTTCGTTGACTATAGTTTCAGTTTTAAAACTGTACCCTTTTCTTAAGCAAATGAAGCCAAGCATAGACGATGATGGTGTGGTACTCGTTTTTATGCAAGGATGAAGATTTGACATGCGAAGATTTTTTTTTTGCTTAAAAAAATCAACTCTACATATTGATAGTAGGTATAATTATTGAGCCAATATAATCCAAAGCAACACTTTTTACAACTTTTGTCTGTCTGTCTGTACCTTTGCGCACGTATAACTCAAAAACTGCTGAATAAAATTTAATGCAACTTTCACCTTTGCATTACTTGGCATCTTACTTAAAATTCAAGATATCTCTTATTTCGATAACTAGGGGTGGTTTCGGAGTTATCGATCAACATGTGGACCAGGGTGACTCAAAATGTGTTAGTGCAATATGGGTATCAAACGAAAGGTGCTTATGAGTGCTACAATAGGCGGTGTGATTGAGTTCCATATCTCAACAGGTTTAGGAGATATCACGATTGAAATCGAACTCAGTCCACTATGAGCCTTGAGACGCAGCTACGCGTGACTGGGTTTTCTATAGTATCTAATAACGACGTGGCGCTTTATAACTCTGAGTAGTTTGCCAGGCTTACCAAATTTTCGTAAAATGTTTTACGGCTACAACCACAACAACAAGGCATGGCGCCCATATATACATAGACCTTCTAATATAGGAATCAATCTTATCAATGCTGGCAAGAGCAAATAAGACTACGCTTGGGCTTGGAGTTTTTCACACACAAATTTGCAAGGAAGTTTAAAGACCTTTCTTTTATGCCAAGGGCAAGTATTGAAAGATATTTAATGATGAACTATAGACGTCCAAGGCTTTCGCTAAACACCTAATGAAAAGAGAGGCAGGGTTCCCTACTTCGAGAGAAAAAGGGATTACTTGAGATGTTGTGAGATGAGCAAAATCGGCTAGCCCATTAAGCGCAAATTCTTGCATGAATGAGTACACACCATGTCCCCCAACCATGCTTTCTCTTAGGTTGCGTAAATGTTACAGTGGCTGCTAGTTTGCGAACCACCACACTTAGCGCACAGAGGTCGCGTTGTGATAGCACAGGGATCTAATGACCCCCTACTGAAACCATCTTGTAAATTCCGCAAAGCTGAGAAACATAAGTCACCAAGGTGATTGAAATCGGTATCTTGCCCCCGTGAGAAAACTAATAAGTAAAGAGGGGCCCTCCCTGTTAAGTGTGAGTAAGTCCTCGTGTGTACTCGTTTAGTATGCAGGTTCTGATGTTTTTCCAATATGCGCATTATGAGCTCACTGGTCGCCAGCGGCATACTAAAACCTTTACAAGACCGAAAGAATCGCAGCTGATGCTCCTTCTCTAACAAGCTCGTCTGTTATATCATTTCCTGGAATACCACAGTTTCCATGCACGCATACCAGGTGAATTGAGAGTTTCTCGGCCATCTCGTTGAGAGATTCGGTGCAGTCCTCCACAGTACTGGAGTTACATGTGATAGTTCCCAACGCCTTTAGAGCTCCTTGACTATCTGAGATGATATTTATTGACATTCACTATCTTCAGTATTTCTACAGCTTCCTGTATAACAGCCACTTCTGACTGACAGATACTACAGTGATTCGGCAGTCGAAAATCTATATTAAGTCCCAGATGAGTAGAGTAAATACCGCTGTCCACCTAATCACCAAGCTTCGATCTATCTGCGTCCAGACGGATTGAACCGTTGTTGCCAGGAGCTCCTCACTGTCAATATTCTCTGTCCCGAATTGTAATATCCTATTTCTTCTCGAAAAAGTACTTCGGCATACAATAATCCGAATACACAGGGAGGTTTTTGACTTTGGAAGAGCTAAGTTTGGTGATAGCAAATCCTGAGATAGGAATATTTAAAGATAGCAGCAATAATATTCTTTAGCAACAAGTTAAAGAAGTGGTCCGATAGATAGTCGGCTCATCTTGTTTGGCCTCCACTTGCTCGAATAAGTGTTTCCCTACGCATCCAAAAAGCTATTTTATTTGGAAGACCCACAATCCAATTAAATCTACTCCATTTTCTTTTTAATAGTTAAAAAACTGTGCAAAGCTCACATCGTCCCACTGCTTAATACTGTCACCTAGGACAACGGTTAGCAACAGCATGGCAAACAATCAAGCTGTAATGAAATCACATTAATGAAAATTAAACATGATTAATTAACTCCTTTATCGTCCAATTATAACTACAAACTAACAACAACAACAACATCTTCTTTCAACTTTCAGTACGCACCAGCAATCCATATTTCCTGTGCTCCAGACTGCCCGCACATTGGCGCTCCAACAAAACGCTACCCAACTCATTCAAAGTGGTGGCACTTGTGGAAGTCGGCGATGGTACATTGGTCACGATACGAGCCGGCAATGATGAAAACTGCTGCGCTGAACTAAGAAACTGCACAGCGGTAATGAAGGATCATGTGGCCAAATTTAATGATCTACGCTTTGTGGGACGTAGCGGCAGAGGTGAGTGATTGATTGACAGTGAAATAAGAAAAAAAAAAAAATTTAAAATTTAAAACACGAAAGTTCTGTGAAAATCAGAAGCTTCGGTAGTAACACCTTTAGCACTTAAGCATAAGCCAATATAGTAGCGTTTAACTTCCGTCCAATGACTGCTGGGCTATGAAGCTATGTAAGGCGTGTTGTTATTATTGTTTTTGTAGATGTAAGATGAGGAGCTAATGCACTTTGTGCACGCTTAAGTGAGACGAATAAATAACCATAAATAAAGTGCAATCAAACGAGTGAACGAGCGGGCGTTTCTTCAGTAGTTTCTGGCGAAAATAACAGCCCCGAAAATTGAGAAATGTCGAATTCGAATTTTAAAACTAGTGAGGTTCACTCACAGAAGTCGTCACATTATGTCCGCTAGCCTAAGGGTTGTAAGCACTTAGTTTACGAGTATAATTGTGCTGGTACGCTGAAGTTAGTTGACTTTTGGTACTAGTGATCCAAAGTAACTGGAGAACCGAGTATTTAAAAGAACCAACGGTTTCGGGTGTTAAAAAAGCTGATGATTTCACGATTTTTACGAGTTTTGCTTGAATTATATTCTTCAGACTAGAAGGTTTACACCAATTGGGACGGAAGTGGTAGTAATGCTTTAAGTTATTGTTATTGTATCAACGCAGAAATGTTCTTAGGTATTAGCGCAACTCTTGTCTTAACTTTTCTGGATCTTGTCCAAAGCAACACGGAGAAAGTCCAGTTTGCTCGCACATGCCCGACCATATTTTGCATAGAGCTGGATGCGTCTACTACAGAAACTCTTCATTCCGGAAGGGTTTGGTCGGAAATGGGTAATTTTCCATTTTTAGCGATAACTGAAGCCAATTGGAAATACCAATCGAGGTTATGTCATCCTCAACTTTTTTTCTATCTCAGTCGAGGCCTGATCCGTCCTCTGCTGCTGTATTAAGAAAACCTTCTGGGCTGGAGCTTCATGACCCAGCCAGCGGATCCTGTGGGCTTTAATTCGCTACAGTGTGGTCATATCTCCATAGGGCTTGTTAAATTTCTTACTTAACCTGTCGTTGGAGTCCCAGGAAGCCCCACAAGTCTTTCGAGCACTTGTTATTTGAATAATCCATGGACAATCTCATCTTCTTTCGAGCGCTGTCCATGATTGCCAGCCGCACACCAGAGCAGGTATGATGAGAGGCTTATAGAGCGTGATCTTTGTCGTCGAGAGAGAACTTTACTTTTCAATTTCCTTGTCAGGTAAGATTCAGTGGAAGATTCCTTTTTTGATGACAGCGTATTGCGGGATCGGGGTAGAGGCCAGTTGAGCTCCCATATGGGGGATTGAGGTATTCAGTAAGCTCGAAACATCGATATTAATGCTCAGGACCGTAGTCAGGAATTTTTGTCGGGGAAGAAGGGGATGTTATTTTTTTGAATTTAATTTAAGCATGTTTTAATTAAAAATCGAATATAAACGAAATATTACAGGCAAAAAAGAAAAGTAGTCCTGAAGTAGTAATTAAAGTCCTCAAATCTGAGTTATTGGGCGATATTCGGCATCCACTTGGCTCTATTACCTTTTCCATAAAGTAAATTCTGCAGCATTAATTACTTTGTTATTGAAGCCACCCTCCCTTCCAAAATAAGGCACTGCTTATGCCTATAAACTGTAGTCAGCTACGGAATTTACTGGTAACTCGCACTCACCCCATTCGGTCTAACTTCTCTACTTTCCAGTAAAAAACGTTTATCCGTAAACAGTAGCACACTATCTATTATATCCTCAGCGGTACGGAGCGAGTGAGAATTAGATATTCGATCTCTAGAAGATTGCTCTCAGAATGCAATCTTAAGAGACGAGTTGAGAATCCATTAGCTCTTAGTTTAGTGAGCATCTACTCTAGGATAAACTTTTCTCGCGACCCTGCGGCCGCATTCGTTGCTACAGAAAAGTATATGGGTATCTGGGAGACTGACACAAGATTGTAGACTGAGTTCTTGGACTTCGAGCACGACGTGATTGATTTCTTCTCGAGTTTTTGCACACGGACTTTAGTGAATATTTTTAGGTTGAAACCTTTTACAACAAATGACCAGATCAGCCACCTTCCTGAATTCTTTAAAAGAGTCGGTTCTCAAAAAACTCGTAACCGCAACACCACGACTTGCTACCCTTAAAAAAATTGCAATAAAAGTATTTTTTTTTGTTTCGAATTCAACGAAAATTGCGTTTCAGCATCGAGGTGTAATTCTGCAGCAGCAACGGAGCGTGTTACAGTCAAAAACTGCACCAACTGTCATCTCCCATCCATCACGTGTTCATACGTTTAACTGCAGCCGCTCACAGACTTTCAGGCAGCCAGACAATCAGTCGAATAACAAACAGTCGTTGGCTTCGGGGCTGCAACACCGTTTTGCGATTGTTCTATCCGCCGCACTTTGGCATTATTTTGCTCCAGAGTGAGCAACAGCAGCAATATGTTCGAAGTGCTCCTCACAAACTTGACACGCAACACACAATTTTTGCCATCAATAATCGATTTTAAAATGTGTATTTTAGCGTGATTGTTGTTGTATTGCACTTGCAACATGTCATCTTTATTTTATCGGCCCCGGCAGCGTGTTGCGAATGCATGCAAAGTGCATGGGTAGCATGCTCTGGGTTCAACTGCACTGCGACAGCTCACTAATTTATCTGCCCAAAAGTAGTAATTAAAGCACCAAAAAATTCACGCAACATTCTAACTAACGATCTCTACAACAGTTGGCTAAAATATGATAATGGAGTTGGCAAGGAGTGAGGCACATGCACGGTGGGCTTTTTATCGGGTTTTTAAAAATGTTCTATGTTGAAGTTGCAGCAGTTTTTTTCTGCCCCTTGAGTCCCTTATGGTACAATAGTCGCGACGAAACGAAGTCCAGATCCTCTCAATCATCACGTTATTCTGCTTTGCAATGCTAGCAAATGCAGCGCTTGATAACGAGGTGTGTTCAAAAAGTATCGCGAATTTTGAATTTTCGATGGTTACGTATATTCGAATTTCGAATTTTTTGTGGCGTTATGTTGGTACTCATGTCTCTCACTTATGCCGACAAGCTCGGCCATTTTGAATGTTCAGTTAATTGTTGACAGCTGCTTTGCTTGCACGTGTTTTGGATCGTCTTCGATTTTTACGCGAAATTCGTACCAAAATTGCTCAATTGTGACCAAAAACAGCATCGCATGAACATTGCTAATGAGATGTTAAACTCTGTCCGCGACGACCCAAATTTGCTCCAGAGGGTCATAACTGTTGACCAATCGTGGGTTTATGGTTATGACGTGGAAACCAAAGCTCAATCATCTCAATGGAAGCTGCCGCACGAACCAAGACCAAAAAAAGCGCGCCAAGTTCGGTCGAATGTGAAAGTTTTGCTGACAGTTTTCTTCGATTGCAGGGTCGTGGTGCATCATGAGTTCTTGCCACAGGGAAGAACGGTCAATAAGGAATATTACCTGAAAGTTATGCGCAATTTGCGCGAAGCAATCCGCCAGAAACGCCCGGATTTGTGGAAGAACAAAAATTGGCTTTTGCACCACGATAACGCCCCTGCTCACGCATCGTTGCTTGTGCGCCACTTTTTGGCCAAAAACAACACACTAATGATGCCGCAGCCACCGTATTCCCCAGATCTGGCCCCCTGTGACTTTTTCTTGTTCCCTAAACTGAAGAGGCCCATGAAAGGACGACGTTACGCTTCTCTTGACGAGATAAAGACGGTATCGAAGGAGGAGCTGAACAAGATACAAAAAAATGATATTTTGAAGTGCTTCGAAGATTGGAAAAACCGTTGGCACAAGTGTATAATATCTCATGGGGATTACTTTGAAGGGGACAAAATAGATATTCATGAATATATAAATAATTTTTGAAAAAACACAAAATTCGCGATACTTTTTGAACACACCTCGTAAATACAGATATAATGACATTCCTTTGCAACCCCTTCAGTCCAAGTTTTCCCCAACAACCAAACATATCAATCCCGACACTCCTCCGAAAAACTTTTCTCTAGGCGTGTCTTAAATTCTGTCGACAACATATCCGTTTTCTCTGTAGCAGTTGAACTGTTCGAAGGGAGGACATCTTATCACGAGATCAAAAGATGTTTCACACAAGACATACTCGTAATTCAATCTTTAAATTTCTTCTGCTTCGTGGAGGAGATAGTTGCAGTGGCATTCTTCCAAAGCATGTTTTTGTTTTGACATGCAGAATCGCGCAAAGTTTCGGAAATTAATTTTTTCGATCTCTGGTTCTAGAAACATCAAATTGGTAAATTCCAGTAGATGTGTAGACGTAGTTCATAAGAGTGCCACTAGGGTTCTACGCTACCAAAGGCTGTTTTTTCAGTATAACACTGTTTAATTCGTGGCGTCTGGGCACGTCTAAGTACTTTTTCAACAACAATAATAATGGAGTATACTCGTATTTGTATAAAATACTAGTAAACCGAGCCCGCTTCGCTGCGTCTCAGAACTAATAATATACTGAGTCCGATTTTAATCATTATATCCCATATCAGATAAAATATGGAACTTAATTACATAGCTTATTGCAGCACTCATTATCACCTTTCGTTTGATGACCATATTGTACAAAACACAGTTTGGGTCACCTTGGTCCCTATATCAGTCGATATCTCCGAAAGTGGAAGCGCTTTCGGAACAAGTAGTATTTTAAATTTTAAGTTAAACGTCTAGTAATGCAATTGTAAATGGTAAAGTTCCATTGAATTCCATGCAGTAATTTTTGAGTGATGCGCGTCCAAACATACAGACAGACAGACAAACAAAAATTCTAAAAACTGTTGGTTTGGCTTATATTGGCTTAATAATGTTCCCCCTTATCGATTTTTCTTAAATATATGCAATGTACAGATATCGACTTGTTATAATTTTATTATATCGTCAGTGACACTGAAAAACCGCGTAACGCATAAATGTAAAACCGCGTAAATGATAACTCAGCTTGGCTATTTTTCAACTACAAATTACTTAATTTAAAGACGCATAATGACTTTGTGGAATAAGAGCCCATTATGATCGATTCTTCTAATTATATTCCAAACCAACATGTAGTGTTCTTTAGAATAAATGAATAGATCTTGATGGCAGGGGCCTATGAAAGTTTTTGACACAAAAGTCACTTACGCTGTTTTGCATTTGTGCGTTAACCGGGCTTGCAGTGTCAACGAGGATATGTAGAGATAATATTTGTGGAGAATCAGATGATTGATTTGGTCCCAAGAATACTTAGAGAAACCATGTCAATATTTTCTTCAGACTCTAAACACTTCCGTGCTTCTCAAAGCTTAATATTAGCTGTTTTTACAGGTTCCGTCTTTTCCAGAGTTTTAGTTAGATTTCAGTTCTAGTTGTAATCCAGTATGTTCACGAACTAGTTGGGTATATCAATGGAGGGTATGTAGACGCACGTCACTAAATCCATTTGCATTTAAATACACATTCGCAGTCTTTCTTATCAAGTTTATTTGTTTCTCACACTTTTCTAAAATAAAATTTATTAATCGAGTCGGATTTCATTTAGGTTTCTTATCAAACACGGCTTGTCCACAATTAAAAACCGCAACTTGAAGTCGTTGAACAATTTAACTTTAGATAAATATGTCAACCATATATCTACTGTGGTCAATTCTGCGCCCCTTTGTTCTGTTGGAGTCCACAAAGTGTGTATGTGCTATTGAATGGAAGGGTAGGTAGTTTGGAAACCTAGAATAAAAATAACTCTTTGTTGTGTTAACTATTGTATATGAACTAAGACCATGTGAGCAATTTTAGAAGTTTTAGCTTCATTATCGATAACTCGAGCTATGTGATTGGGTGCACCCGAATTATATTGGTAAGTTATTGCAATAAGCAGTAGAGAAACTCCATTGAAGCTTGACACATTTGCTATAGGCTGACACCGCCTATAACTTCAACATTTGGAGAAGATAAAGTTTTATCATATTATAAGGATTTACATTTTTTTTAATATCCGTAGTTTGTACATGAAACTTCTTGGGTCATAATGATTTAAAAAAACCTCTTCCAATAAGTCAAATATAGTGCAGTAGACATAGGTTTTTTTGAGGAAGTTTCTCGAAAAATTCCTTTATTTTATTTTATCGAATTGATAATGTTTTTACTTGATTTTTAATTATGTTGCAAAGGATGTCCATAAGTCAAGTTGTAGTTTTAAAAAAAGGAGTACTCGAATAGAATAAAATTGCACGAAGCGATTGTCTAATAAAAGCAGTGAGTGTGACCATTATAGTGTGCAAAGTTTGAAAATTCAACAGGTTTTATGGCCCCAATTTTTGTCCCAGACCTACAAATTTCAAATTCGGCACTGGTTACAATAAAAAAACATACACTTATGTATCTTAACATTTTCTGAAGACTAAGGTATAACATAAACAAATATTTTATACTTTTCACTCATGATATAAGCTTCATAGAAAAGTACAACAGCTTTATGAGACAATTCAATAACCTTAATAAAACACTTTACTTTAACTATATATAATAACACCGCGTTACACACATTATGTCCTATGAACCAAATATACTTTTTCGGAAAGGGGAGAAAAAATAAAAATACATGTGTATCGGCGATTTTTATGTACACGTCAAAATTTTTTTTTTTTTTTATGTATAAAGTATAAAGGTCGTCCGTCTGTCCGCCTGTGTGAAAGATTTTGGATGGATTTTTAACAAAAATTTTTAATAAAAAATTCGGTTTTTTAATGAGCTGAAACCGTTACAAAAAAACCGATAACCATTTAATTCATAACAAAAAAAATTCTGACGTGTACATGAAAATCGCCGATACACGTGTATTTTTATTTTTTCTCCCCTTTCCGAAAAAGTATATTTGGTTCATAGGACAGAACTAAAGCTCGTTTTTGTAACGCAGTAATGCTCCTGTAGCAGCGAGCAATAACAACTTAAGGCGAACTAAAACTTTCTATGTCAACCCAATTAAATATGGATTTGAAAAAAAAGCAGCTTAACTTAGCGGACATTGGCTATTATTACCACAATAAATTTTACTCAACGTATGGTTAACTCCGACCCGAGTTCCAACCGTCGTTCTGTGTTCACGTTTTTTCTTTTGTTTCATGGATATACAAACTGATTAAAAAGAAAAATTAGTATTGAACGGCTGAACGACCGAACGAATTGAAAGACCTAGTTCAACTCTAATTGGTACCAATCTTGCAGCAGTCTCTAGTACTGTATAACGGCTTTTAAGAGTGGATCTGAAGTGGATACCATTTACACGGATTTCTTCAAAGTCTTTGATACATCGTCTTATGATATTTTACCATACTAACTTGAGCGCTTGGGTTTTCATTAAATTTTCCTTTTTTGGGCCCTTGTCTCATGAGTAAAAAACTTCACGCCACTTCCCGAATCCCCCAAGGCAGGCGCGGATCCAGAAAATAATTTCGGGGGGGGGTCCAACTTTTTTTTTTTTTTTTGTCATAAAAACGATTTTGAGAGTAAAGCTAGGTATTGTGCTGTTCACTTGAAAATTTAAATGTTTTGAAGTGTGCCTGGCATCGTTTCCCATTAGATTCAGTCATGGACGCTGGCAACATTTTGCAGTGAAAATCGTCGTTTAAAAACATGTTCAAGGCATGAAAAGATCTGAATCTAATGGGAAACGATGCCAGGAAGATATTCTATGTTCAAAACATTTACCCCGTTATTCATAAAAAATATTAAAGGTTTATAAAGCTTTTTTAAATGAGATTTCCATACAAATTTTCAATTATAAGAGCTTAATAAACCATTTTATTTTTGATTTATAAGAGGGTTAAAGTGTCGTCTCAAATAGTTTCTAGGCGACTTGAGACATTTTCACCTGAAAACCACAATACCAAGCATAAAATGGAAATGACAAAGTTACAGTTTAATATTATATACATAAGAGGCTTTTCCAACAAACAAATGTACTGTGTCAATTACAAGCATTGGCGCTGCATCACGTAACCACGGTTGCCACTTTAGTCTGATTGGACCAAAAATTTATTCGTGCCACTTATTTTTTTTTTAAATTTTATTATGTTGATTTTTTGTACTCTAACAGTCCAGAAAGTTTGGACCCTTCCTTATCCATCCCTGACGCAAAATCCATATAGTTTCATGACCTAAAATGCCTTTATTTTAACACTTATTAATGTTATTTTTTCTCTTATTTGACACTTCAGGGAGTTTGGACCCCCCCTTATCCATCCCTGACTCAAAATCCATATAATTTCATGACCTAAAATTCCTTTATTTTAACTTTTATTATGTACACATATAAAAAAATGTCACTAATTTGGATATTTCGGGGGAGGGGGAGGGTCCGGACCCCAAGACCGCCCTCCCCCCTGGATCCGCGCGTGCCCCAAGGTAATACTCCGAGTCCGCACCTTTAAATTTAAAATTTCTAAACCAAGTTTGCTCTTTGCCATACTGGCATACCCTGGTATTAACTTCATTTCGTCCATTAAAATAATCTAGCTAACGCTTAAAAGAACAACATTAATTACGGGGGTTGGGCCGCGGTCGCAAACAGCGTAAAAAAGCAATTTCAATTCTGTCTGATGGTGACTATTTAAATGTCGGTTATGATGATGGCCGTTACTGTCGTTGATTGAAATGACATTTAATCATGCGTAACAGCGACAACAATAATTATGAGCAATCATAATGTTGACAAGGACTACAAGTAAATAAGCATATTATTTTTTTTAATATACTCATCATGATTTTTCGTATTTAACTTTTGTGTTTATGTTGCGAAGTTAGCGAAAAAAATTCTATATCGCCATTGGTCCGTTTTTTTGTTTATTGCGCTCTGTTGATATAAGGTTTCTGACAGGCGTTTGATATACAGGAGTATGTAAATATGTACATAGAAAAGTAAAAATATACATTTAACTACACTGGTACCGTTCAAATATTTGAAAGAAGGCGTTGTTGTGAAGTTTAGTGTGTAAACATGTATATTCGAAAAAAAATTTTGTTTTAAATACGAAAGTGAAGCTAAAATTAGAAAAATGCTTGATTATCTTTATTTAATTGATTTATCTCTCGTATATACTAAACATTCGAAATTGGTCAATTATGTTCTAATTTTTTCGAATTTATATCTAGCTGCAATGTAATGCTATGTTGAGCTGTATCATGATATGTTATGTTAAGTAATTCTATGTCATGTTACGTTATGTAGTGTTATGTTCAGCTGTATTATGTTATGTTAAGTAATTCTATGTCATGTTATGTTTTTGTTATTGGTCGATTATGTTATGTTTCTTTTCGAGTTTATACATATCTAGCTGTTATGTAACGTTATGTTCAGCTTTATTATGTTATGTTATGTTATGTAATTCTATGTGATGTTATGTTTTTATTATGTTATACTAATTTTATTTCATCATACTGTACTTTATACCATGGTACATTATGTCATGTTACGTTATGCTGCCATGTTGATGTTAAGTTTGGTTTTGCTATGGTATATTATGTTACCTTAGGTTATGTCATGTTTTTATGTTTCGTTACCCTATGTTATGTTACGTTATTTGTGCTATGATAAGTTTGATAATTTACTTTATGCTACGTTATGATATGCTAGGTTATCCCATGTTATGTTGTGCGATGTTATGTCATAATACAACGAAAATCAAAGTTAAGAAATGTCAATTTATGTTATGCTTTGTTATGTGAGGTAGCGCCATGCTATGTGTTTTGATAATTTGATATGTTTAGATATATTATTATTTAGCTTTGCGTAATGCTAAGCTACAATTTTTATGTTATGCTATGTTATGTTAAGTAATGCCAAGGTATATTATATTAGGCTATGTTATGTTAGTTGTATCGTGCCATTTTTTTCTGTGATATTTACTCGAGTGTATTGCTACAGAGATTTTAATAGAGAATATTCTAAAATTCTCTAGTTTCAAAAAGCCTTGTTGTAATACGATTTAAAATCCGCTTTTGTTTAAAAAAAATATTAATATATACGTACATATACATATGTATATATGTATGTTCAATGGCCTCATTAGCGTCTACATAGTTTCATCAACTTTTCCTTCAATGACAGCTTCATTCATTTTGTGCGCATAACCCCTTTCGAGTAAAAGTCGAAAATACCAAAAACTTTGTAAGATTAATGAACCCAATTTGTTTGCACAAAATTCCAATTCATAGCATAAATTTTCAAAATTTCTCGCATCACGCATTCGAAAATTCAGCTAATTTAAGTCAATTGGAATCTTGTACCTTTTGAAAAGTATTTGTTGTTGTTTGTTTTTTTTTTTCGTGGGAGCATAATGACAGCATGACACGCGTCATCAATAAGCGCCTTTGGCCTGCGACAAGAAAATAAGCCGAAAGCCAGCTTCTGATAGAGATAATCAAAGAACTTGCCCCTCTGTCAGTGATAAGAAGCGACGGCAGAAAGTACATTCACACACATTTGAATGGATATGTGTGTGTCTAGAGAGGGACTACAATAAGAACAATGTGGTAATAATACTTACGCATCGTTTTGATTTATATGCTGAACTGATTCCTTAACTCTTTATTTGATCTACTGCGAGTTTATGCTTTGAACTTATTTTTTATGATGATCATCGGTCCAAAGCGCTGGTGTAGTTGGTGCTTGATGACTAATTTAGATTATTAACTTTTTGAATTGAACTTTTGTTGTCTTCATTTCGAAAATTTGGAAACGTTCATAAGCACTGTTATTCTCATTGTTTTGATATGATGGATTTTTGCCTTCTCATTCATATTTGACTGCGCATAAATGACATACGTGTTCGAGTATGTACAATAGAGCGTTTCAGCAAAACGTTTTTGTTTCAGCTTCAAAACAGGCCCTAAAGGTTGATAAAATATCATCAACCAAGAAAACAAAATACTAATAATATAATAAAGTCAAATAAAATAAAATAAAATAACTAAAAGAATATAAAATAAAATAAAATAAAATAAAATAAAATAAAATAAAATAAAATAAAATAAAATCAAATTAAATTAAATTAAATATAGTAAAACTAAATAAAATATAGTAAAATTACATTAAAACGAAAGGAAGTAAAATTCAAAAAAATTAATAAAATAAAATTTAAAAACAAAACACAATAAAATTAAATAAAATAAAAAAAGATACATAAAATATTATATAATAAAATTAAATAAAATAACCTAAAGTAAAATAAAATAAAAAATTATAAAATTAAATGTAATAAAATAAATTAAAATAAAATAAAATGAAATAAAATAAATTAAAATAAAATAAAATAAAATAAAATAAAAGAAAATAATATAAACTAAATTAAATTAAAATGAAATCAAATTAAATTAAAATAAATATAGTAAAATTAAATAAAACGAAATGAAGTAAAATTCAAAAAAATTAATAAAATAAAATTTAATAACAAAGCAAAATAAAATGAAATAAAATAAAAGAAAAGATAAATAAAATATTATATAATAAAATTAAATAAAATAACATAAAATAAAATAAAATAAAATAAAAAATTATAAAATGTAATAAAATAAATTAAAATAAAATAAAATGAAATAAAATAAAATAAATTAGAATAAAATATAATAAAATAAAATAAAATAAAATAAAATAAAATAAAATAAAATGAAATAAAATAAATTAAAATAAAATAAAATAAAATAAAATAAAATAAAATAAAATAAAATAAAATAAAATAAAATAAAACAAAATAAAATAAAATAAAACGAAATAAAATAAAATAAAATATAATAAAATAAAATAAATATATAAATAAAACAAATAAATAAATAATCTAAAAAAAAAACAAAAATTTAGAAAAAACCGGTAAAACCACTGCATACATTAAATTTTTTAATTTTTACTACAATATTTAATTAGTTTTAGAGCAAAAATGAGATCAATTCTAAAAAATCTAAGCTATCAATGATCGACCTTTAAAAAATAATATCAATATAATTTAAAAAAATATATTTTATTTAAAAAATGATGTTAGTAAACGGGTCAATGCACATATCATCTTTAAAATATACCGACAATTTGAACTACATACTCTGCGAAATATTTTTCATTCTTAGAACAATGCTTTGAACTTTGAAAGTATTCAGTTTTCTTTCATCCACCTTCTCATACACCGGGGCTTTAATGGCAATACTCAATCCTTTGAATGCTTACATATTAACTTGATTAATTTACTTAAATTTTTATTAATTACACTTTCAAACGCTATTTGAGTTACTTTTACAACTAAATTGCTCATATTGGATTCCACCGCTCTTTCAGTAGGTGAACTGCTTGTGTTCCATTTTAGCTACCAAAAATATACGCTCATTAGGATGCACCTTTTTGCTGTGTTGTTAATAACTTCATTGTCTTTGTTAAAAAGCCCCAATAAACTCAATGCTTCGGTTGATTGCTTCATTTAATTGTTATTTTTGTTTATATAAAAAAAAACATTTTGTTTTTATAAAAAAAAATAACATTTTGTTTTTTAAAATTACCGTAATTTAATTTTAGTAAAGGCAAGCTTTTGTTATTGTAATAACACAAACTATTTCTAGGTTACATCTTTTTGTTTTTAATAAAAGCCTACATATTTGGACGGATTTGACTATAATCGCAACTGGAACAACAGTGCCTCAACCCAGCAACCCAAACGTAGGGATGAAGAATCGATTCGGAACTAGAAAACGAATATTTCTCAGAGTATTTCTCCTCAGGAATGAGCTCTTTTCGGAGCACAAAACGAGCAAAAAATCGTTCTATGCGGGCAAACTAAAAGAAGTCATAAAACAGAATCCCAAATGACTCCGAATCATAAAACAAAAAAACCCTGAGATTCGACTAAATAAAAGAGTTTTGCTGATGAAGCTGTTTTTGATGGAAGTATTAACTGTTTCGCCTCATTTGTCCAAGGTAGTCAATCCAGTGTTTTCTAAACTGTTTACTTTCCAGTTACTAATGGCCCCCCTTATAGCTGCTTGGTTAGCTCACAAAAAGCATCTGGACAAAAAATGTACCTCGTGTCCGAAAAAACCCATCCCAAGAAAACCTTTTTTTGATTCTCAGAACATTATGGTCTATAATGCATTCCTAAATTTCTCTCCATGATATAAGCTCCTATTTTAAAATTTTGTTGTTGTTGATGTTTGTGACGATTTTTTACCATTTTACCATAATTCAATTTTGATACAGGCCCTTAACCAATATCAGTATTTGGCTTCAATGGTTCTCTGACGACTTGTGCTGCGATGAACACCTAAAAGTTCTGTGAGATCCTCATCTATTGTTTCATATAGTTGTAATATAGGATAATTCATAATTGGACATTACTCATACTCAATTTTGAAGGTGAATCTCCTAAAGAGCCCACAGTCCTTCTTCCGAAATCTGAATCGAAGATCTGAATTTACAACTAGACCTGTTAAATTTCCATTAAGATTAAGTACTTAATTGATTGGATAGCTCTTCCAATTTATAATGATTATTTAAATTGTTTTCAAAAATCCGCTATTACCAATTAATTACAAGAAAAAAAAAAATGTTAAATATATCTGCAACAATACCAAAAAGTAATCAAAAACAATCGAAAAGTAAGCAAACAATCAAAAATGAACAAGAGTAATAAAAAAAAAAAATTTGATTGTTTTTGATTCTTAATTTTTTTTTCGATTATTTATGATTTTTCTGAAATTATTTTTCAAATAATCACTAATCAGTTTTGAAACTAAGATCTGAATTTACAACTAGACCTGTTAAATTTCCATTAAGATTAAGTACTTAATTGATTGGATAGCTCTTCCAATTTATAATGATTATTTTAATTGTTTTCAAAAATCCGCTATTACCAATTAATTACAATAAAAAAAAAAATGTTAAATTTATCTGCAACAATACCAAAAAGTAATCAAAAACAATCGAAAAGTAAGCAAACAATCAAAAATTAACAAGAGTAATAAAAAAAAAATTTGATTGTTATTGATTCTTAATTTTTTTTTCGATTATTTATGATTTTTCTGAAATTATTTTTCAAATAATCACTAATCAGTTTTGAAACTAAGATCTGAATTTACAACTAGACCTGTTAAATTTCCATTAGGATTAAGTACTTAATTGATTGGAAGCTCTTCCAATTTATAATGATTATTTTAATTGTTTTCAAAAATCCGCTATTACCAATTAATTACAATAAAAAAAAAATGTTAAATTTATCTGCAACAATACCAAAAAGTAATCAAAAACAATCGAAAAGTAAGCAAACAATCAAAAATTAACAAGAGTAATAAAAAAAAAATTTGATTGTTATTGATTCTTAATTTTTTTTTCGATTATTTATGATTTTTCTGAAATTATTTTTCAAATAATCACTAATCAGTTTTGAAACTAAGATCTGAACTTACAACTAGACCTGTTAAATTTCCATTAAGATTAAGTACTTAATTGATTGGATAGCTCTTCCAATTTATAATGATTATTTTAATTGTTTTCAAAAATCCGCTATTACCAATTAATTACAATAAAATAAAAAAAATGTTAAATATATCTGCAACAATACCAAAAAGTAATCAAAAACAATCGAAAAGTAAGCAAACAATCAAAAATTAACAAGAGTAATAAAAAAAAAATTTGATTGTTTTTGATTCTTAATTTTTTTTTCGATTATTTATGATTTTTCTGAAATTATTTTTCAAATAATCACTAATCAGTTTTGAAACTAAGATCTGAACTTACAACTAGACCTGTTAAATTTCCATTAAGATTAAGTACTTAATTGATTGGATAGCTCTTCCAATTTATAATGATTATTTTAATTGTTTTCAAAAATCCGCTATTACCAATTAATTACAATAAAATAAAAAAAATGTTAAATATATCTGCAACAATACCAAAAAGTAATCAAAAACAATCGAAAAGTAAGCAAACAATCAAAAATTAACAGAGTAATAAAAAAAAAATTTGATTGTTTTTCATTCTTAATTTTTTTTTCGATTATTTATGATTTTTCTGAAATTCTTCTTCAAATAATCACTAATCAGTTTTGAAACTAAGATCTGAACTTACAACTAGACCTGTTAAATTCCCATTAGAATTGAGTAATCAATTGATTGGATGGCTCTTCCAATTAATAATGATTATTTTAATTGTTTTCAAAACTCCGCATTTACTAGTTGATTACAATTGAAAAAAAAAAATTAAAAATACAAATTTTTTTTAATTACTTCGGATTTTTTAAAAATAATATATTAAAAATAAAATAATCATTAAAAACCGAAAACAATGGGTAATCAATTAGTCGACTTTTCCAAAAAAAAAAATCAATCAAACCCGTAATAATCACGATTAGTAATCATTACTTAACAGGTATGTTTACAACCCATTGATCAGCGGTATCGTGCCATTTTGCTTGTTTCTCTTGTATTTTTGTACCATAAAAAAAGAGGGCTAGTCGTTTCTAGAAACTTCAAGTGATCCCTAATAGTTTTTCGCTTGGTCCTTCCATAGTAGGGAAGAGTGCGGGGTGGGGCTTTACCTTCCTGTGCTTCCGATAAGAATACCTTCTCAAATACTCAGTCTATTATAAGTTCTCAAAGGCAGGGAAGTGTGGCGGGATTTTCTAGTATTCTTATAAATTGGAGTGATCTGTTTCACATTCAAACCGCAATTGCTAAAAATACAGTTTTTTTTTCTTAATCCAAACGCCCACCCTTCATACAAAAATATGGCAACTCTCAACAAAGCTTACCGTTTGTCCTACTGCATAATTTCACACAATTCTTAGCACACACTCATAATTCATCATTTTCTCATTATGCTGCTGTCATAAACATCAACAATCAAATAAAAATCCTTAAAAAAATCTTTCACACTTAGGCACTACCAACCAGTTTTTGGCAATTAAACGCCCTACTTTGCATCTTCAAGCGCTGCCGCCAGCTGTTAGAACGGGTGTAATGATCACTTTAAATTAATTTACCCATCAAAAAAGCGCACCCCACAGCGTGTTACGGTAAGTTCATGGGTGGAGCACACACCAAAGACGCCGACAGCGCATCTTTCAGTCAATGCGCTTTGGCTTCAAAGCAGATTTTTTATGTTCCGTAATCCAATCGCTGGTCTTCGGATCTCTTAGGCGGCTTCAAAAACCATTTGCATGTCAACCAATTGACATATTGCCACATTGTCGAAGATTTACGTTCGCACTTCATACTTTTTAGGATTAAACTTGTCGGCAGGTTGTATGTAGCATCGTATCCTTTCAGTTTAAGCCACATTAATTGAATAAACCTTAACTTTATTACGCTACTAACTCATGTATTTTGTTTTTTTAAATGTTTTTTTATTTTTATTTATTTTCAGGCAAAAGTTTTACACTCACCATCACCGTTAATACCAGTCCAATACAGGTGGCCACCTATGCCAAAGCAATTAAAGTCACCGTTGATGGACCGCGTGAGCCGCGTTCCAAGACAAGTAAGTTGGTTATAGCTGGCCGTTGCGGGCGTATGAGTGCACGTAGAGATGAAAGTTTGAAGCGCACTAGAGATTCTTCTTCTTCTACCAATAGTACTAGTAAAAGCAGTATCATACAAGATTTTTATGAAACACAAATGATGGTCTCACATCCACGAGCCGAACAATCACCTCGCACTGCAATATCGTTGAAATATATGTCCTGTCAGTCATTCGAGCAGAGTGATTGTGATGATTCTGTAATAAGTAATGGTGAGAGTTCGTACAATTTAAAAAGACATTCATACGATATCAAATATCGCGATCATCAAAAACGTAGATAATAGGTTGAAACCAGTAGATGAATACATATTTGATGTATATATATATCAAGAAAATTGCGAATTTCAAAAAAGTGTAGTCAGTTAGAATACATATTAATTATCAGGAAATTCTTAGAAAAGCCCAGCACTGAATTTTAATTCCAATTTTCAAATATTTGCTTGTAGGATTGAAAACAGACTTGTTAAATAATGATTACTAATTAATGATTGCTGGTTTGATTAATTATTTTCTTGAGAATCCATTTATTGATTGATTACCAATTACTTTCAAATTTTAATGATTATTTTTTTAATAATAATTTGATTTTTTATGATTATTAAAAAAAAATCAAAAATAATCGAAAAAGTTGTTTTGATTGCTTTTGGTTATTTTTGATATTTTTTGATTTTTGTTTATTATTTAAAAATTTTTTCAACAATACTAAAAAAAATAAAATAAAAATAATAAAAAAAAAAAGAAATCAAAACAACTTTCGTTTGATTATTGTTGATTATCTTCAATTTTTTTGATTTTTCTAATCACAAACCAATTAATAATTCTCTTTTCTTGAAAAACAATTTAAATAATCATCACCAATTAAAAACTAGACGACGTTTTTAATTGATTACTAATCAAATTAAACAGGTCTGCTTGAAAATGTTAATAAGGAGATTCGAGAAAAAAGTAGTAGATTTCGGTTGCAGCTTAAATATTTTTGATCTTTCCTATAAATAAGTTAATTAGAAGAGACAGTCTTGCCTTATGACACACTTGGGTCAAATACTTAACGTCCCATTGTGATACCAAAAACATTTTAAATCTGCAATTACCCAGGTAAGAGATGCTTTTCACATCGAGGCATCTGTTATTGATTACTAATTATCATCAAAATACAGATTTATGCAGCTCTAAAATTAGAATTCTATGAGAAAAATATTGAAATGCAAATGATGGTACCTCAATTATAAAAAAACATGTAAATTCCGAATATGTTAATAGGTTCACTGGATGAGTCATTGAATGCTCTTTGTTTCACTAAAATCCGGAGTCTCTAAACTAGTACACAAATTAAAGTCGTCGTGCCATATTTCGTACTCACATATCAGACACTGGCTAAAGATTTTTCAAAAATAAGATTTTAAGGACTGTGTTATAAAGCCAAATTTCCTGGGACGGATCACTTAAATTAGTAAAAATAAATAATTGAGTATATAGCCCAGCAAACCATCGGAGTCATAAATGAATCAGAAAGGAGTCCTAAATGGGAATATACAGCAATCTTGGCTCTTTTATGGCACCTATTTGGCCCGTTAAAGACGATTTTTTTACGTAAAGGATATGCAAAAAATATTTAGAAAGAAATCCTCGAAATGCAAGCCTTGTTTATCTACACAAACATACGCATTGTGTATAAGGTATAGGGAAATATAAACTCGAAAAGTTCTTCATAAAGAGGACATACCAAAGAGTTAGTAATGGCAATCCAACAGCAAAATTCTGCTACGCTCGCGCTTACATACTTTTGCAGGCCGCAAATCAGTAATATGCTATAAGCTTTAAGTTTTTCAAAAGAGAATGTGTAAAAAAATTTGCTTCTATTTAAAATGAAAAAAATTCCAAGAAAAAATATGAAAATGTGTTCCGAAGTTGCTTTGTTAAGCATACACTTTTGGCATACGGCTCATAATTTCCATCATATAAGAGTCATAAAAGAGTCTTTAATGATTAAATTTTCTGAGACTCATATTTCTCACGTATTTAGGACTCATATCGGAGTCATAGTTATGAGCGCTCCGAAAATGTTTGAGGGGAGGTTTTTATTTAAATTTGAGACAAATAAAAAATGTAAATTGCCTAAAAAAGGAAAAATACATATGTATATTTTTTTGAAAATGTCAAAGATAGGCATTTCCCAGTAGAACCAGGGATCATCGTTTTATTAATCCCGGAGGACTCCCTTGCGAGTATTGGATTACTCTCTATTACTCCCTATACTTCTGTGTATTGTCATATAATGTTGTATACTCCCATTTAACATTGCATGCCCTAGGAGGCCGGGTAATAGAAAAACTCCCTTTCATCTCCCAAAAAAATGGAATTTTCGTTATTACTTTTTTACGAATCGCAATCGAGCAATGGGGTATTTTTGGAAAATTTTGGAGATTTCACATTCCTCTGAGAATTTCTAAAATTTTCCAAAAATTTCCCATTTTCCAAAAATGACCAATAAAAGATCTTTGAAGAATCATGCTTCAAGCCATCTATGGAAGCAATAAAATAAAACTCCTACATAAATACCTCACATATTAGCAAATAAGGGATTAACTCTGGAAAATAATAGTTATTATAATTAAAATCTTTATTTAAATTTTGGTTATATCTCATATTTCTACAAGCAGCTTTTTCTTTTTTTTTTTTGAAAATTTGTTTCCATTTGTTAGGACATGCAGATTTTTCTTTTTTTTTTTTGAAAATTTGTTTCCATTTGTTGACATTTTTTTTTCTTTTGTAGCTAGGAGTAGAAGATGAAGAAATCTCTATTTCCGCTCCAAAAATATATATAATTGAGTAATCTTTTATTTATGACTTAAGGAGGTCTCCCCTATTGCTCCAAGATTAGTAAAGTCGGAGTGCAGAGTGCAGAAATCTCTGTTATTGATCCGAAAGGATGTTAAGGGGAGTACTCTCTTATTCAGGGTATATCTCTCCTGTTCCTTCACAAAGAGTAGCATAAGAACAGAAAACGAAAAAAATGCCTTTTATCATTCCAAAAAGATGTCAAAGAGAGTGCTCTCTCATTAATTGCTTGGTGATATCTCACTTCAAGTTCTGCTGGGTTGCTTGTATTATCAATTGCCACCAAATAATACCATCATTGATTGAAAACTAACCATTTTAAATAAAGAAGCGACGGTAGGGAAAACTTAAAAATGATTAACTGAAAAACAGGCACAAACACCATCTAGTCAATTGGAGTCTAATAATAAATAAATTTGCTTTAAAACCGCAAGTTTGTTTTTTGAAACTCCAGCTCCTGCTGCCAACTACACATTTTGCAGAAATAAAGAAAAAAGGCCCTCAAGTGAAATTTTTCTGACACACTGACCCAACGTTATGCTACAACCACTCAGGTTTCTATATACTACAAAAGCATATACACATAATTATACTATATGCGAATATACATCCATTACACTTGCTTTAGTTATACTAAAAGTAAGCTAATATACCAGCAGTCCTTCAAACATAACAGTATATAACTCAGCAACTCAGCACACTTACTTACAGAACATACAATAAAAGTGACTACATATGGTCACGGTGCATGCGTTCTTAAGTCCATTATCCAGTCAATCTAATATTGCAATATTTTGATGTATTTCGCTCACTTCACTCTTAATACCCTTAATACCCACTTAAGGTATGGAAAGGTATACAAAGTCAGCCCATTTAAGGGATTAAAAAAACTCAGCAAGTGTTGCATTCAAAATGGCAAAACGAAATTGATCCTTTTTTGTTTAGTTGTTTTTGTGTTTTTTTTGTTTGTTAAATATTTTTTTATTGTTTGTAATTTCTTGCTTGCGTAAATGGTAATTATGCCCTTGTTTTGTGCGGTTTTCCGCATTTTTCCTTTTCCTGCATTCACATTTTCTTAAAGTGCCGCAATGGTCCTAATTTGCCAAAGGTATAATATACGTGTGTGTAGATATTCAGTGCAATTTTGTAGGTGCGAAGGAAAAAAACTATTTGTTTGACCACATGGTTTGCATGCCAAATGTTTTCAAACAATCAATAATAAGGTGCCATAGTTTGACGCAGCGGGATACTCATAATCGTCGCTCTCCGCTTAACTCATATTTGTATTGTAGGTATATGGTATCAAATTAAATGTAATTGCTTTACATAAAAACATATTGTCGGTGATACTGCAAAAACACGTAAGCTACATTTGTGTCAAAAACTTTCATAGGCCCCTGCCATCAAGATCTATTCATTTATTCTCAAGAAAACTACATGTTGGTTTGGAAAGTAATTAAAAGAATCAACCTTATTGGGAATTTTTTCCACAAAGTCATTATTCGTCTTTCAATTAGGCAAAACATTAAAGAAAACATCCAAACTGAGAAATCACTTACGACGTTTTGCATTTGTGCGTTATGCAGTTTTGCGACGATATAAAGCTTCATAATGAGTCAATATAAGCCTCAAATATGACTCCAAGAAGGATTCAAGAGCGATCAAATTTGAGAAAAAAATGTGCCTAAAAAGAGTCAAAACACTACATAAAAGCTTCACAAAAACATCAATAAAAGGCGCCAATACGAGTCTAAAAATACTCTGAAGTTAATTTAAAAAGAGTCATAAAACACTCTAAATTAATCAAATTTGGAGTCGTTTTGGATTCCTTTTATGACTCCGTTTAGCGTGCCTGCTTACAACGATTTGTATCTCATTTTAGGCTCCCAAAAAAATCATATCTGAGGGAAATGCTCTGAAAAATGTGCGTTTTATAGCTACAAATGGAGTCCTTTCCCTCCGTTTGGTTAGGTGGTAAATGGCGGCCACCATACCATAGTGGTAGTGTGCCTGTTTACCATACCGAAGGTCTTAGGCTCAAGTCACAAACCAGATAACATAATAGATTAGGATAAATATTTTCAAAACGGCAGGTTTTGACGAATCATCTGATCTCATTTCAGCCATGAAACGCTTTCCAAAAATTTTATCTACCTAAGCAATACTATTCGAAATCGGCATAAAACAAGTAGGCCAAGTCAATTCGTAGGAAAAAATTTGTACTAGCGTAGCAAAAATTTAAAGGAAAGCCCATCTTCAATATTATCTCTCAAAGAATCATTTTAGGCATCCAAAAACCATATACTCAAAATTTGAAGAAACGAGTAATGTCCATTAATCCCTCACTTAATTTGCGACTTTTGGGCATAATCAGATCTGTTAAATTTCATTAGTAATAAGTAATCAATTAATTAGACGGCTTTTTTAATTGGTAATGACTATTTTAATTGTTTTTCAGGAAAATGCAATTATTATTGGATTACGATTAGAAAAAATCAAAACATATTCATGATTTTTTACGATTATTAAAAACATCAAAACTAATCAAAAACAATTTGTTTTGATTACTTTTGATTATTTTTGGTTTTTTTTTGATTATTTTTACTTTCTTTTTATTTGTTTTAGTTTTGTTGATGCGTATATTTATGCCCTGCTACAACAATACTGAAAAAAATCAAAAATAATCTAAGATAATCAAAAATACTGAAAAGTAATCAAAACAACTTTTTTTTGATTATTTTGGATTTTTTTGTTTTTTTTTTATTCTTCTCAATAATCGTAAAAAGCATGATTTTTATTTTGATTATTTTTTTTAGTCAATTGGAAAATAATTATTAAAAATTGAAAGTAATGGTAATCAATCATTAAATGGATTCTCATGAAAATAATAAATCAAACCGGTAATCATTACGATTAGTAATCATTATTTAACAGGCCTGGGCATAAGTAACTTTGTTTGAATAATTAAAACATATCATAATGTATATAAATAAATTGTTATTACCATTTGCTTTAAAAATTTTATAACTTTAGGATTATGAATGACTACAACGTTGACGGACTCACGTTACTAATAGTCCACTTCAAAACCGTCATAAAATTCCTTGTATAAATGAAGAAAGATAAATGTAAAGTACCTGGGCGACCGAGATTAGCTGGAATTTTTCTACATACTCTCCATACTCTCCAGTAAAGAAAGCGAAACTTAAGTAAGGGAGATTGAAATGTAGCCCCGTATACCTGTTTACAAAAGTTCATTCAAATGGGAACCCTAATAAAATACCTTCCTTTTGATACCCATATTGACCCGTCTAACTTAATTTTTCAAAATTTCGATTAAGTGGCAACCTTGCAAAAACATTATAAGTGTCCGAAAATGAGTAGAAAGTCTTAGAATGTAGTGCACTATTTAAGTACCAAATTTTTCCAAATCGGTTTAGCCGTTAAATAAATATAGAAATTTAATTTTTAAAATATATAAAGCTATAAATTTAAGAGAGAGATAGGTATAGATGCATAGTTCCATGATAGTGGCAACTCCTCCTCCATCGTCCGTAAAACGTAGCTGGATAGCATAAAGAAACGTCATTGTAAGGTTGTAGTTATTCTGCATTTTAACTGCTGGCACGTAACGAAGACGTACCTTTTAGGTGCCTATGAGTATTGAAGCATCACTTTTAAGTCACAAAATCAGTCGAAGCTTCGTTCCAGCTACCAAATCTTCTGGCTTTGAGAACCTTTTTGTAGTATGAATACGAGGATGAGGACACTGCGTAGACAGTCATAAGTGAGCACGTGCTCCGATTGGCTGGCTAGTAGGTACAAAAACTATAATTTTGGATGATTCATTTTTACTAATTTTCAATGTGTAGTACTATTTTGCGCCTACAAAAGAAGTTTTTCATACATTGGCTGTTTTTTATTTATCACTTCGATGATGTATAAAATTTTTTCTACTCGTCTAAAAAAATTTTAAATTGAAAAAAACAAAAAAATAAGCAAGCAGACAAAACTTAAAAGCTATCAAGACAAAACTATGGTTGCTATCTTGCAAGCGACAAGTTCACATTTGATTTTCAAAGATTGTTATTTTATTCACATGTTGCTTAGTACTTCCAAATAAAAATCTGCTATTATAACAATATAGGACAAACTGAGAGGGGCCAGCTGTGAAATTTAAGCACCTGAAAATCTTCCAATATTAAACCTGAACTTACGAAACAACTACGAACAGCTAACAGTGTAACCCGAATATCTCATTCATTCATAACGTACAACAACACTACCCTTACATAAAGGCTAATACTGCTAATACTGCACGAAGTATTTTGTGCTTTCCAACTGCAACCTTTTCTATTTCGACTTTTTATCTTGGTTATACATTTTCAATCCTAATTATTAATCCTATTAACTTGTATTTACTTTCAGGTCCCCCTGGCGCTCATCCCATACGCGCACTAGGTCTTGGACAAACGCCATTTTTCGAATCATCATATCCGCCGCATTTGCGTGACTTTGAAGTTCGTCGCAGTGTTCGTCAAACGCCGGCTGTGTCTTCCAGTGCTACCGCCCTACCGCAAATAACCAATCATTCATCGCCCAATAGCAGTCGTACAATAAATACAGATTTATACAAGCCAAATGCTCCAGATATATCAGGTAATTTAATTTGTAGTTAATGTATGTATGTATGTGTAAGAAACAGGTCGACAAACCGCTTTAAAAGAAATACATTTTTTTATATTTTACCTGTAAGCCAAATTTAAAGTTATTTTTATTTGAAAGTTTGTATATGACCTTCTTTTCGGATTTTCTTTATAAAATGTCTTTCAATGTGTATCTCACATGATCAGATTCGAATCAGGAAGGTGAAGAGGTCAAGAAATGCTTAAAAAAACCTTCCTAACTCGAATGTGATCATGCGGGATGCATATTGAAATACATTTTATAAAGAAATTCCTTAGAGAAGGCTATATACGAAATTTCAATAAAAATAACTTCAAATTTGGCTTCCAGGTCAAAAATAAAAATATTTCTAGAGCGATTTCTTGCGAACTGCATTCAGCCCTTTAGACGTCTAATAATGCAATGCTGAAACTTGCATTCAATTCTGTTCAGCAGTTTTTGAGCGATGCGCAACCAAACATACAGACAGACAGACAAAAATTCGAAAAACTGTTGCTTTGGATTATATTGGCGTCACAAGCCGAATCATTCCAGTTGTTCTTCAGAGCTCACTTGAAACTAACGAGAAATATCAATGACGATGTGATCGATTAGGTATTTTTTTTAAAGTTGTAAGACCAAAAGAAATCTTCTTTCCCCATCCCAAGGACAATCGTTCATATTTACGTATTTTCTAAGATATCATACAACTCCATGGTCGCAACGCTCCACTCATCTATCCGGACGTAGGTGGATGCTGCTTGAATTCATTACTCAAAAGCGAAGGGATAAGTCAAATTATCTGATGTTATGAAAAGTCCGCCGTGGTGTGAAGGTAGTCTTGCCGGCCTACCACACCGAAGGTCCATGGTTCGAGCCCTGGTACAGGTAACATCAAAAGTGATTTGAAAAAGTTTTTCAAAACGGGGTCGCCCCTCGGCAGTGGTTTGGCAAACTCTCCGAGTGTATTTCTGCCATGACAGGCTTCTCAGCAAAAATTCGTCTCCTTTGTAGATGCCGTTCGGAGTCGGCAAAAAACTGTAGGTCCCACCAATTTGTAGGGAAAATTCAAATCGGCACACCACAAATTGGAAGAGAAGCTTGGCGCAAAAATCTCTTAGGAGGTTTATGATGATATACCTGTTGTATATCGCGCCATAGAGAGAGAATGAAAAGTAACACAAGCTTTGCGCTGTTGAGTTTAGTGCAGTAGAGGGGTAAACCAGAAATCACTTGAAAATCGGTTTACGAAATCCAGGTAGAGATTTCGACCGTTGCTTAACAAAGCGCCATAGTCATCTGCTTTTAGCGATAACTGAAGCTAATTAAAAACACCAATAAAGCTCAAATCATCTTCCAACTGTTTTTTCCATCTTAGGCGATGCCTTTCCCTCACTCTGCTGTCGATGGGAAACCTTCTGGGCCGGAGATTTTTTGTTCTTTCCCATAACATGGCCCATCCAGTGGAGCGTTTGCGTTTTAACGTGCTACTCTATGTTTCTTCGATACTTGGCGTGGCCATCGAGTTGCAAGAGTGCCCCTGAGTTCGAGCCATGGTATGATGGGAGACTTATAGAGCCTAATCTCTGCTCGTCGAGAGAGGACTTTACTCCACGCTTTTTCTGCATCGAGATCTTTTATTCGTTGTCCAATTCAAAGCTGCGCTGAACAGTCATGAGGGCTAAACCATTCAGTCTTTCTTCGCCGGTCGAGTCCAGCAGGGGGTTTAGGGACTTATCAAGGCCGAGAAAGAGCATTCTACAGTACACGTTGCGAAAGGCAATTCTACATACATTTGTTGTAAGTGGAAAAGCTATGGGAAGAGTTTTAGAGCTTCCAGGGCAGTTGTTGGGTGGCATTCGGCATACCTACATTTGACTCCAATATATTCTTCCCCTTTGTCACTGTGTACCTAACTTTCGGCCAGATCTTTCGATACTCGCCGCTGACTTTGGCTTCATGTGACCATTAGTAGCCCGATTTCTCATGAATATGTATGCGTGTAAATGCTTTGCTTGTGCCACAAAGACAACTGAAAAATAGTGTTTTCCGTTGTTCCACTAAGTTGTTCCCTATGCAAATGAGCATATTACAAATCCAAGCGGATATTGATAATTTTCATAGCGCACCGCAAAAAATGTAATTGGAATGTCTCAAAACGACCAATATCTTAATATATATAAACCCCACACCCGCGACCTAAGCTTGTCCCGCAATGTTCTCACCAAGAACACAGAAGCTGTAAAATAATGAATGAGTAACGGATGGAATGCAAGAGTGAGTGAATGGTTGAAGCCAAATTAAGATGATCAAACGCAAAAACCAACTAAAGTTCTCACACTTCTCAAACGTTCGATCGATACTTCCGTCCGTCTTCACGGCTACCAAAAACGCTGCAAAGCACAGAACATCAAGAGATTGAGAGAAAAAACGAGTGCGAGCGTAACTTTTGGGCGCATAAGGGACATGAATGAACTGGCCTTTGGCACTTTTCTGTCAGCAATGCAAGCGCTATGCGCACCAGCAACAAAACATCTCAGTTGCACTTACTACAAGTATTGCTGTTGTGGTTGCGCAGGTAAATGCTGACGACCAGTGTGACCAGGTTAGCCTTTTTGAAGCTAGATTTAGCCTTTTTTTTTGTCCTTCACCTCATAATTTTGGTTTTAGCTTCGTGGCTTTTTTTTAGCCTTTAAGTGATTAATTAAAGTTATTGATGACGAAATACAGAAAATTATTCGTAAAAATTGTCAACTATTTTTAATGGAGTTGATAACCCAATTGCGACATCGCCTACCTGATAATATGAATTCTTTAGAAAAGATACATTTTTTTCTAGTGGATAATTCTTTGAAAGTTACCAAGCCGAATGTATTTTCTCACTTTCAAGAAGAAAAGTCTAGGTATTCTCCAAGTCAATTAGCATTGATTGATTTGCTGTGGCGAAAGCTAATAACCGTATAGTGGACAAGTGTGACCTCTTCCATTGAATTTTGGGCGGAAGTCTGAGAACATCAAAAATTCATTAAACGAACCCCTTTTTATAGAACTGATCGAATTCGTATTTAACTTTTTGGTATTACCTTTCAGTAATGCGGAGGTTTTAAAAACTAAGTTAAGGAACATATTAAAAATTAAAATGCTTAACTCGCTGCTTAATATTAGATGTTCGTTAAAACGCTTATCCAAATATTGCACTGATTTTGAAATTGCCGATGATCTTATCTCTATGATAAATACATAAACTTTGTACGACTCAAGCTCTTCTGATTCATCAGATGAAGAAAAATTATAAAATTAATTAGTTTGTAGTGATTTTTTTATAGTATGTATTTCTTTGAAAAAATTCCTAGCCAAAGGAAATGTGCTTGATATGTGTTGAAACAAGAATAGTTCCTTTAAGTTATGTCTACAGCTTTATATACAAATAGTTTAAACTAAAATATAAAATTCGAAATGGATTTAGTAAAAAAGATTCTACATTTTTTTAGCTTCTTTTTTTCTTAATTTTAGCATTTTCTAACCTTTTTTTTTGCCGATTTAGCCTCTTTTTTTTCTATCGCCTGGTCACACTGCTGACGACTACTTGCCATTTTCTTCAGTTGCTTGCCCTACCCGATTGCCTGCCATTCTGCTCATTTTTACAGCCCATCATTAACTGCGAATTTTCAATTTGTCATTTTATGTTTTGGTATGTCTGTGCATGTCTCAGCGTGTGTGTGTGCAATGCTTTGTTTTTGCAATTACATGAACAAAGTTGCACACTTTATGCTACCAACAAAAACAATGAGAACGTTTTTAACGTTTGCCAATATTAAGTAAATCCCAACAAACTAGGAGCGATCTCATAAAAGTTTGCGTATGGGCACTTTGACTTTGAAATTCTGTGCCAAGAGTGGTAGAACTTGCCAGTGGCGTTTGGAAAATGGCTGCGATTGGAACGGAAGTTGGTACAACGTTTATGACCTGGTGATGGTGGTGGTGTTGGTGAAGGCAGTGGTAACGGCCACATCTGCGGTTACCAACATTGGTTTACCGCAAAAATTCGTCGATTCATCGTTTCATACGATCTGCCTATGTCTGTATGAATTTCTACTGGCTTTTTTTGTTAGCCAAACCTTTATACAGGGTGTTTTTTTTACAGGTTTGTTTTTCGAATAGAGATAAAACTGGCATTTTGTGGTCAAATCTGGCAACTCTAATGTCATTTATGTTCAGTTTGGTTTGCCATTTCATCGTGAACAGGTTGACAAAAGAACAACGCTGGCAAATCGTGCAAATTTATTTCGAAAATAATGGTTCAGTTCGCGAAGTTTACCGTGAGCTCCGTCCATTTTATGGTCGACATAATCGTCCATCAGAGCAATTAATTCGGTTAACCATGGATCGTTTTCGCACTACGTTTACTCTATGTGATAATACGCATCCGCAGAGACGTCGAACAGTGCGCACCGAAGAAACAATTGCCGCTGTAGAGCAAAGTGTTGAAGAGGACCCGAATGAATCGATTCGCCACCGTGCACAGCAATTGGAGCTTTGTCCATCAACTTTATGGAAGATTTTGCGCAAAGATCTTGGCTTGCGACCTTACAAGATCCAGCTTGTGCAAGAATTAAAGCCGCGAGACCATGCAATGCGTCGTGATTTTGGTGTATGGGCCGAAAATGAGATTGATTTCGATGCTGATTTTCATCGCAAAATTTTGTTCAGTGATGAGGCTCATTTTTGGTTGAATGGCTACGTCAACAAGCAAAATTGCCGCATTTGGAGTGAAGAGAATCCACATGAGACCCTTGAAACGCCATTACATCCACAAAAACTGACTGTTTGGTGTGCTCTATGGGCTGGTGGAGTCATTGGGCCATACTTCTTCCGCAATAATGCTGGAGAGGCAGCTACCGTTAATGGAGACCGGTATAGAGCCATGATAACCGACTATTTTGTTCCCGAATTGGATGGCATGAATGTGGATGAGTTGTGGTTCCAACAAGACGGCGCTACATGCCACACAGCGCACGTCACAATCGATTTATTGAAGGAAACATTCGATGAGCGCATAATTTCGCGGAATGGACCTGTCAATTGGCCACCAAGGTCGTGTGATTTGACACCATTGGATTATTTTCTTTGGGGATATGTGAAGTCGCTCGTCTACACCAACAAACCAGAAACGTTAGGGGAATTGGAAGCCAACATTCGTGGCGTTATTGCCGACATACGGCCCCATATGCTCGAAAAAGTGGTTGAAAATTGGACCTGTAGAATTGGCTTTATTCGAGCCAGCCGCGGCGGCCACATGCCCGATATCATATTTAAACATTAATGGCATAAAATTATCCTTCCAATAAAGCCAAATTGATGGACCTTAAAACGATTTTCTTGTGTTTTATTTCAATTCGAAGTTCTAAACCCCTAAAAAAAACACCCTTTACAATGCAATGTGTTTGGTTCATTACGTATCGTGGGCCAAAAGATTTCATTTCGTTGCATTCCTTTTGATCACTGCTTCCTGTACTAAAATTGCATGCAGCGATACATAGATTTGTACATATCGATATACATATGTACAAACTACCAGGCTATGTGAAGCTATATGAAAGGAGTGTACAAATTGCTTTTAAAATGGTCGGATATTTGTTGTCGAAATTGAAAGGCTGCCAAAAATAAATCAAATGTAAAACGCTTCCGTTTGATTGATAAGTAGATATGTATGTGTGGATATGCGTGTAAGGCTGTGTCGTTGTCCATAAGAACGCCAATTGGTTCTGTAATTTCATCGGTATTAAATAACTGTATTGCATTTTAAGGCCAATTTTTTTAAATTTTTTCTGAATGCTAGAAAACCCTGCCACGTTTCACTGGTTCTCACAACTTATAATAGACTAAGTCCGATTTTAATCATTATATCTCCCAAACCAGTTGTGATATGAAACTTAAGCACATCGCTTATTCCAGAACTCATTACCACCTTTCGTTTGATACCCATATTGTACTAACATATTTTAGGTCCACATATTACTCGATTATTCCGAAAAACATTGAGTTATCAAAATAAGGGATATCTTTAATTGTAATTTAAACGGCAAGTAACGCAACGATGAAAGTTGTATGCAGTTCTATTTAGTAGTTTTTGACTGATACGCGTACAAACATACAGACAAAAATTCTAAAAGCTGTGGCTTTGGATTCTATTGGCTCTATAATAATCCCCCTTATAAATTTTTCTTGAATATCTGCAATATACAGTCATCGATCAGCTACAGTTGTATTATATGTAGGGATTAAGGTGGGTTGACCAAATTTGAAAATGTCACTATACATTAGAGTGGGTCGTAAAGGTGGAAAACTTTCGATTGTTTTGACTATCGCTACATGACCATAGTGTTGATGGACGCTGTTGTTATATCGATACTAACAACATTTGCACATTTTCAGAGAAAAGCTCATACAATTGAGAGAAAAATACAAAATTTAGGTTATTTCGCAATTTTTTCTCGAAAATATAGTCTCTATCATAATCATTTTATCAAAAATGTATGATAGATCGACACGTATAGGAACATTTCCACAGTTTTATAACTTTTTTAGACCATTTAGGAACATAACCGGTTCAACCGATAGTAATGAAACATCGATAGTAGTGTCTATAGGAAGAAATTATCGATGGCATCATCGCTAGAAAGAAATCATCGATATATGTATCGATATTATCACCAATATTTTCTCACCTCTTGGCGACGGCGAGTACCGAAGAAGATTTAATGATGAGCTGTATGAACTTTACGCAGACGCCGACATAGTTCAGCGAATTAAAACACAGCGGCTTCGCTGGCTAGGCCACGTAGTGCGAATGAGCGAGGATGCTCCAGCCCAGAAGGTATTCTTATCGGCACCCGCCGGTGGAAGCAGAGGAAGAGGGAGACCACCACTCCTATGGAAGGACCAAGTGGAGACCGATTTGCGATCCCGCGGTGTTTCCAATTGGCGCCAGTTGGCGCAACGAAGAAACGACTGGCGAGCTATGTTGGACGGTCAAAATCGCCCAGGCGGTTAGATGACCACTTAAAAAAAACAAAAAAAAAAAAAAAAAAAAATTTTCTCACCTCTAGTGGGTGGACAACTGTTTTTTTTGTTTTCCTTTTTTGCTTAGAGTGATTGTGCTTGTCTTAGTTAATTTAAGTAAATAACCATGAAGCGAGCTCAAGGCCAAGAATAATAATTTTTCACTTTTTGAATTTTTATTAAAATTATTATTGTTTTTATTTTTTTAATAATCATTTTTAATTAGTCGTCATGCCAGTGTTCGCATCAGCAGCTCGATTCAACCCGTCGTTCGTTAATTCTTATCTCTCTCTATTGCTTCGCCTGTCATTCCACGATAGGGTTGCCAACTGTAGTTGACATACTTTATAAAAAATTTAAATATAATAAAATTGAAAAAAAATATTATTCCTCAACATTTTAAAGGGGAAATTTTCTTTGGTCGAAAATCGCAATTGTTTGGTATGGGTTTCACGACGTTTGTTCAGAGGTATATCATTATATCATGAGTTTGGGTTTCAAACCCCAGTTTCTGCTGACCATCTCCACTATGTAGGCCTTTCCTACCCTTCTTACGATGTTACTTTTCCAGCTAAGGTTACTGCATATTACTACACCCCGGTAGGTGCTAGAATCTCGTGGAGAGGGTGAGTTTTTTTGTTTGGGAACAGTTTTAGTGTTAGATTTAAATATTTAAAGAAAATAACCACAAATATTTAAAGAAAATAACCACACTTTAAATCTCTCTGTATACCAACTAAAAGCAACATAAAACATATTGTAATACAAGAAAAAGATTAGCCCATTTTTTTCGTAAGCACTAAGCGACTCGTGAATAAAATAACGAAAAGAATTTTTTTTTTGTCAATGTCATTGAATGTCAAAAATGAACATGTCGCTTACAAGATAGCAACTAAAAATTCTGAGAGCTTATAATTTTTTCCGCTTGCTTATTTTGTTGTTATTTTCAATTCAAACTTTTTTCTAAGCGCGCAAAAAAATTTGTATCTAGCATCGAAAATACGAATAAAAGATAATCATTATTTCAGCTGAATTGTTTAAATTTCACAAAACTTATTTAAACATATTCCTCGCTGCAGAAACTTTCACAAGCCTAAAACTATCCCAGAGCTAAACCATTTGAAGACAATACTAGTCCTAGCTCAATGCCCAAGCAATACTTTCAAATGCCAACTTTTATAAGGCAATTTCATTGGAGGTGGTTATTTTCGTACAAAGCATTACTTGACAACTCCTTCTTAACCAGTTCGCATTCCGACAGTTATGAGATAACTTCGCTTTGGCTGGTTCTCAACCAGGTTTATTGCGGTTAGTTAGTTTTGATTGTGGTTGAGTCGTTATCGATATCCGATATTGCAAACTATCACTTTTGTTTCCAGTACAGAACGTTCCAAGAAGTGTGAAGCTCAAGGGTATGTTTTTTTGGCGACTGGCTCGCAATTTTACTGCAAGGCGTGATTAAAATGGTTTCAAGTAACGTTTCGGGTTCCGGTTTTAGCCGATTGCATTGTTTGATTAATATTTTCAATAAACTTTTCAATAAGATAATCGGTCTAATCTAATTAGAAACACCTACGCAAGATAATAAAGATGTTACGAAATGTTTAAAATATGCTAAATTTAAATACATATTTGCTTTCAACAATGTCCAATTGATAAACAAGAATCAAAAACTGCTCAGTATAACCAAATGCTCTTTTGCCTTTACTGCATGACACATCATTGGAAATATATAAATTTATGATTTTTGATTAATCCGGAAATACCAATTTAGCAGTGCGTAAGCAGTCTCCGGCCGAGTGCGCTGAGAAGTGGCGCTTAGCTGTTAATTTATTGAAGACGTTGAAGCAAGCTCGAATGAAAGAAAACAATTCATGAAACAGGCTGAGTTGTATTTCGGGTCAAACAAAAACTGGTCTATAATTCCAAGAAATTTTTTTTTATTAAAGTGTGATACATATGGCACTCGTGAATATATAAAAAAGTGTTTGCAAATATTATTAAACAATTTAAAGCAAATAAGCTAAACAAAAAGAAACGAAATTAAAAATCGTAAGTGCAGTGTAGCACATATTTCAGTATGTAAGCGACTTCCAGCTCACTTAATTCTTTGCACAGAAAAAATCTACTTTTTAGAAAGAGAAGATACGAATTAAGTTTAAGCTGCAGTTTACATGTAATTTGGCATATAATTCTTGCATGTAAATAAAATGAAAGTTTTATAGTGCGTAAAGCCACAAATCAATCCAAATGCGGTTTCACAGATGTTGGATACAGAAAAATACGAAAATAAGAGCATCTTACGATTTAATGCAATTTTTTTAATTCGTGTGCATGATTCTTTTTACAATATTGATTGTGTCGAAGAAAAAGTGAATAGTAGCTACCGTTAAGTTTTTGTTTATAATGAGTACTGTTTTTGGGGTATTACACTTTTACTTTTACCATAGAATACATAAGGCTTCAAGAAGGAAGTACTCATACATACATATACCAAAACCAGATCTGTTCCCAACAAGCAAAAGTAATAGTAAAGACAATTTCTTAAAAGCTTACTGAAATCAACATTAAATTCTTAAAAAATAAAATAGGTTTATATCTCCTATGAGTGAAAATTTGTATGTTAATATCATTTTAAACGGCTTTATGTAGCTTTTTCATTTTTTAGGGATTTCGGGGGTTAGCTTACAAAGAGCTTATTTTTCGTTTACGAAACATTTGAAAGCAAGCGTTATACAACCGAAACGGCTCGTTGATTAAACACCTAATAAATGCTTCTCTAGACATTTTAAACCTTTTTTCTTAAAACAGTGTAGGACTAATTTTGAGCTAAATAAGCATTTTTGATGCTTGTGTGAAAATTTTAACACTCACTCCAGCACATTTGATATTTCTGACTCGCTTTTTAGTATTAAAAAATCGTAAATTTACGAATATACTTTTTACAATCGAACTGATTTTTTCTTCTCTTATTGCATTATTTATATGTTTTAATTCCTTGTGTTTATTTAAACAATATTTATGTTCTTTTATTCATTGTAATACTAAAAATTGGGACGAAAAACCACCGTTCTGATAGCCTAATGGTTAACAGAACGTGCCATAATTTCTCTGATGAAGAAGTCTAGCAGCTGCCGAAATGAATCTATAAGAAAAGTTATAGCGGCCCTGTTCTGTTAAGATAAAAAACTTTGAATAATTATTTGAAATTATTAAAAAAAAGAACAATAATAATTTTCATAAAAAAGAGATATTATTATTTTCCTTGAGCTCATTTATAAACATGAATATTATAAATTTTTCCTATTTAATCATACATTGTGCTCTTTGAAAGTGAAATTTAGCATATCAAGGGAGCGCAAACAAAATTTTTGTATTCTAGAAAGTTGTTTATGGTGTAAATAAATCTAACAATATTTTAGCCGTTTTTTATTCGTCAGTTCTATGCTAGATTCATTTTTTTTCTGCTTGCCAAAAAAAATATTTGAATTGAAAGCAACAAAAAAAAAAAAGCGAGCAGAAAAAATTAAAAGTGTTCACAATTTTGGTGCCATCTTGCAAGCTCACATTAGATTTTCAAAAGAAATTTGAAATTTTAACAAAAAAATATCCGTTTGTTATTTTATTCATAAGTCGCTAAGAGCTTACGAAAAAAAATTGAACTTTAAAACATCTTTATCAGATTGTATAAATGTTGCTAATTAGCGAACTTATTACTTGCATCTAATTTAAATGTTTATAAGAAATATTTGCCTAGGAATGAAAACAAAATTATAGCCGGAGCCCTTCACCTAAAGCGTATCTATCACAGTAACCAGTTTCGATGAGTTTTGTGAAAACTAAAAAAGAATCAGCTGGTATGAATACAGAGGGACCGGGTTTCTTCCCTCACATTTTAGCATTTTATAGCTGTCTTACAATAATTCACAAACTGTGGTATTAAAGTGGAAGGAAGACCCTTCCTGCTGCAGTTGCATGGAGGATGACGAAGTGGAATCATCGAGTAATTTCTTTCGATCTTGCCTTACTTGGTTCTCCATGGTAGTTCTTCAAGGTCGCGGTTCTTGGAACAAATCTCGTAGTAATAACAGACGTCACCGAAATTTCAAGTGGGATCACTAAATACCTTTATATTACCCAAATGAGCGTCTCACACACTTTCCGGCTGCCACCCAACCTAACCTAAAAAAATTAAAAGTTCTTTGCTATTATCAAACGTCAATTGAGGGTTAAAGTAATGACAAAAACTGAGCTCACGCATACTCGCCGTATATTATTGTCATGCATAAACGCATTTTCTTTAACAACATTAGGCTAGGCCAACAAATTTTTTTTTTGGAAAATTATTTTAATATTTTTTTACATAAAAAAATAGTGTAAAAGTTTCAGGTCTTGATATTTTTTTTTAATTTTACGGGAAACTAAGTTCTAAACAGTTGTGATGAAAATATTCGCCAGGTGGGCCGTTACAGAGTGGTCAAGCTTTAAACATGGGCGTAGTTTTCTGATTTCTAGTTTTTACTTTGGAAATTTATCAAAAACGCAAAATTCAATATAGAAAAAAATTAAACACAGATTTTTAAAGGGAATTGGATGCTGAATTCAAATGCGCATTCAGAATTTAATAACTGTTGGAGGTTCGGCCCTAACCCCTTGAAATGTTGCACTTTTTTTTTTTTTTTTTTTTTTTGAGGTTAGGACCGAACCAAGAACCATTCAGCAAGAATAAGCTTGAATATATTGTGAAACTCGTTTATGTTTAGTAATTGCATATTAAATTAGTTATGTTAAAGTTTTCATGAAAATTATAATTGTTGCTGTTAATTATTTTTGTATTGTCATTGCTAATAATGGATTCTTTGTGTTTATGTGTCCATTTGAAACACTCCGATTGCGCTCTTCGGTTCGAAGTGTTGTTTTTACGGCGGCCGCCGTGGTGTGGCGGTAGTGTTGCTGGCCCACCACACCGAAGGTCCAAGGTTTGAGTCCTGGGACAGGTAACATCAAAAGTGGTTTGAAAAAGCGCCAATTATTTTTTTATTTTTAAAGTATAAATGACCTCAAAATCCAGAATGAAATATATATTTTTATATGAAAATTATCATAACTTAATATATATATTTCTTTAATTATTAGAAGTCTGCAATTGAGTAAAAAAGCAAAAAATTACAGACAACCGCCATAGTTTTTTTATAGATGAATTTCGGAATCTGTTGGAAATCCTCATCAGAGAAATTTTGGTACGCATCTTCCCTTTTCCAAAGTAAAAAAGTGTAATCAGAAAACCATACCAATGTTTAAAGCTTCATTACTCTGGAACGGCACTCCTGACAAAAACTTTTTTCTCAAATTTTTTGTTGGGAATCAAATGCAGCTTTATTTTATCCTTCAATCATTCGGCAGTTTTAAGAAAAAATTAAATCAGTCCTAAAAAATCGAAACTACTAATGATAGACCTATAAAAATTAATATTAAGGTCTGCAACTTAAACATTCTTTTTTTGCCAGTCTGAATCGACATTCTTTTTAATCAAATTTTCCTAAAAAAAAATTTTTTTGCTGCAGTCTAGTGTTTATGTATATCCCACATCAGGCAGCACGCACCGTTTATCCATTACACGTCTATTTGGTTTTGTATAAGTTCACTACCCACGACGAAAGGACAAGAGCATTGAGACCACTAAGTCATCCTTCACAATATTCACGCTGTCGCTTACCTCTTGCCGGACAATTCAGCTGGACGGGAGTTTTTTAGTTGATTAACTCTACAGACAAGTACGATTCGCTATTGTTCTTGCGTGCGTCCGCTAAAGACGTTGTGAAAAAAAATTTAAAAAAATGTTCAATAAAGAGCGAACAACAAATATGAACCTTTTGAGCTACGCAAGACGCCGGTGCTGGCTCGTAAATTATATGTTCGGTGTTTGTTTGAAGGCGGCAGTAGCGGAACAATTTTGTTGGTTGATTATGTTGAGGATGGCGGTGGTGGTGGTGGTGATAGTGGCGGCAGTGATAACTGCAGTGTTGTAATGCAACATTATAATTTATTTAGTAGCTTTGCTGGTGGCAGCGGTTGGCTACTGACTACGCACAGCAGGGTTTCCAGTACAGCTGGGATGGCAGATCCGGTGAGAGGGTCAAGTGCAATATTGTAATACTTTGCTAAATTACTCTAAATGATATAGTAGTTATTTGGTTGATTGTTTGTGATGTTGTTGTTGTCGTTGTCGTTGTTTTTGGTTTCTGCGTATTGTTATTGCCCGCCATAATTGAAACATAAAAATGTGATAATGGCATAGGAGTGGATGGTAACACAATTTTCCACAGTGATTATAGGGCAGCAGGGCATTCAAATTTTTGCAGCGAGAAATATGTTATACTTTCCGGTATTGGAAATTTGTTATTTTTATTGATTTTTTATTTTCAAATACACATATTCACGAAATGAAAATTTTCAGGCTTGAATATTGTATTTTTTGGTCTACTTTGCAGCTCTTTGAGCCCACAAATCAATTCCAACCTGCAAATCCACTAAATGAAAACAAGAAAAAGAAAAATATCACAGCATTTAAGACACGTAAAAAGTTGAATGTGTAGTCAAGTTTGGTTTTGTGACAAACCGGTTTCGGCGTTCTGCCATTTTACTAGGCATTGAAAATGGCAGAACGCCGAAACCGGTTTGAATGTGTAGCTTATTAAATTCACCACTGGGTATGAGTGAGTCAGACAACGTACTTGCCGGAGCGAAGTTTTCGCGTTTATTTCATTTGCCTTGCATATTCCTGCAATTCCCAATCGTCTTATAAAATATTCTAAAACATAGTTTTTTTGTATTCAGAATTCGGTTGTCTCAACTTAGACGCAACAACTATTTTCGATGAATACTTAAATTACTACTCCGGGGTTCTATAGCTTGATGCATTGATTATATGCTTAGGAGTAGGATCGTCAACGACACTTTGCGTACGGACTCGGTAAGTAAAATTACTATCAGAGGCACCTCTCAGGGAGGGGTCCTGTCACAACTTCTATGAATATTGGTGGTTTACGAAATCTTAGGCTTGGTAATACTGAACACGGGTAAATTTCCCCCCACGACTAGTGAACTAATTGAGACAACACTGTGGGCAGAAAAAAAGCGGGACTCGTCCTGTTCACAAAAAGGATGAAAGTCCACTTCTTAAAAATGCCAAGAATGACCGGTACGACAATAAATCTCTCATCTGAAGCTAAATATCTTGGATTATTTCTCGGCGCAAAACTAAGTTGGAGAAGGAATATCGAGGAGGGATCAAAGAAGATTGGGGACTATCACCGTACATAATCCACGGTATGTAGAACACAGTCAGCTGGCCAATACTAACGCATGGAGATCCGGTCTGATGGAAGGTGCTAGATAAAAAGAACAATCAACTGTAAGCCGGGAAAATAAAATGACTAGCCTGCTTGGTATGTCAGGCGCTATAAGCAGGGCACCTCAGGAAGAGTTAAACGTAATGTAATGCACTTGTTCGTTCAGGGTTTGGCCGCAAAAAGGAACTGTCGGACTGATCTAACAGACGAAACGGACTATATCACGTCAGTTATTGACTTTGGGGTGCAATAGGTAGAGTATCCCTCGAGGGAGGAATGTAAACAGGGTTTGGTCACTGACAGAGATATTACAATCTTCACGGACCGCTCAAAAATGGAAGACTGAGCCTAGAGTGCTGCCTGAAAATATAAAACCAGCGACCAATGTAACGACTTCCGTTGACAGCGAAGCTGTTGAGCCTCGCTAAAGGTTTTGAATCCTCTCAACATATCTATCTGGGACCCAGGTCACAGCGGTACAGATGGGGCCAGGAAGGGCTCGAAAATGGGCATATGCTAGACAGACAACTCTGTGCGACAGCGATTGGGAAATCTGCTAAGGAGAATCGAGGAGCATTCTTTTAAGACAGCGAATTTACTATCGGCCAATACTTCGACGATGGCGTATACCAATACTTCCCTATCCATAACCTGCCAGGATAAGGAGGAAAAGAAGTATATTATTCACTTTCTTTGTCTATGCCCAGGACTACATTCAAGGCGTCTCAGATTTCTGGGAGCACGCTGTTTCGACAGTCTAGCAGAGGTGAGGTTAGTGGATCTTTCGCTCCTTCTTATTTTCATATGGGAAGGTGTATGGTTAAAAAAGAAATGAAAGAATGGTTGGATGAATGTGTCCTCACCCGGCATGTAATGCGAGCATTCACAATATACATAATTGTATCCGAGTGGAAGTTTGGGATATCCCATGCGCGCTCTATTAACCTAACCTAACTAGGTTACTACTTCCGTTCGCTGTCGTTTTGAATAGCTTCAAAACGTCCACCTCAGGCAAGTCCACTTGGATAATTGGATTTTTGGCAGTTTTGCCAGTGTTGTTCCGATACATCCTTGTACTCGATACCAGAACTTATTTAAATTTTGGGGAGGAGGAATCGATACTAAAAAAGTATCGAGGGAAAGTGCGCTGTAGCTACTGATATCGTACTTATTCAAAAACATATACTTATAAGTTAATAGGATTTTTATAATCGTTTATCGGAACAATCGATTGTATGGAGACTATGTGTTGTATTGGCCCGATCTTGTTGGTTAAGGCGGCCCGATACCACATTTCAGCGAGATATCTGCAAAATTGAGGGTATAGTTTGCGTTCAAACAGACTCAACTCATCTCCTTGATCTTTTCGGTATACTTATTAGTGGGTCTATCTCGACTTCGACTTACAAACATCGGACCAAAGTTATAATAACATTTCATGTTAATGAAAGGTATACAAGTTAGGTTTGAACTATCAGAACAAAAAAGGGAAGCGATGACTGACCTGCTAGTTCGACTACAAAACTCTGTACTTGAGCAGAATACTCGAGTATATAGTACAAGATTGTCGTTTGATTGAGAGTATCGAAGCTCCCACAAACGAGTTGTTGGTTTTTTGGTGCTGGTAGCGCCCTTATAAAAAATTATCGAAATTTGCTCATGCAATTAAATAATTTCTTAATATTCTTCTGATAAAAATTTCAAGATTCCTATCCCTCCAACTTCAATGTCATCATGCCTCTCACTTAATTCAGCTGGATTTAATTTATTAACTTCAGTATAAAATGATCCCCAACATGCCCAAAGAACGTCTCTACTAAGTGGCTTCTTCCGTCGTCGCTGCGTACGACCAACACACCTGCTCAACCTTCTGAATTTTCCTAAATAATTAATCAAAGTATTTACTAACATATTTACCTTTCGCTGCGTGTCATTGCCTGATTTTCATAATCTTAGCGCTACAAAAGGCATTTAGCTACTTTTAGTTGTGTTGCCTTCATTCTTCCGCTGATATCTTAATTACTGTTATAAATTGAAAATAAATTTGAAGGCATGTTGCTGTTCTAACCGCCCACCTTTTGACTGTTGTTTGTTCGTTTTTTTGTTATTGTTGCGCTGTTAACCCTTTTCGCCAATTTGGTATTTCACAATTTGTTCTATGCTGTGTTATGTTCATGCGTGTCTATGTTCTTTTTATGCATGTGAGTCTCGTTCGTATTGATAGGTCGCAGTGGGGTGCCATATATTGCAATATTCCCTGATTTGAGTACTAACCCTGCAAAAAATCGTGTGACTAATCTCTAAAGAGAGCGACCCGCGATGAATCCCTTTAGTCTATAGTTAGCTATAATTCAATATACATAACTTAATTTTTATTCGTTTAGCATGCTTATAGGGGTGTAAGTCAGTTTCAGGTTTTGTAGCATACTTATAGGAGTTAAAAGTACCCGTTTAGGTAAAAAGTGGATTAGTCCTTTCGTACCCGTTTGGTTATAAATGTGTACAATTGGTCTCTCCATAGAACATGCTCAAACAAATGTGAACAGTTCAACCCATACAAAGTGATCAGAACTGGTATTAGTCGCATCCTCCTTTGCGACTCGTCCCGGCTTGATCCTAGATTAATCGCATTTTTTGCAGGGAAATAAAACATTCATATGGATATGCATGTGTGTGTAGATATGTAATAATGGTGTAAAGGGCCATGGCTCCTGATTGTGCGTTTCAGAGTTTATCATGATGGAATTATTTTTCAATTAGCAGCATTTTATGATATTTTGTGTTTATGACATGTTGTGACATCACTTTTTGCTTTAAATTTGTTTGGCACAAAAGAGATTAATTTTGGGAATTCGAAAAATTTAAAAAAACGTACTCCCGTACTCAGTTCTCTGACTACTGAGAGCATAAAATCAGAGTAAATATGGTTCTATCTACATTAGAAGCTGGAAGTTTTAGTCAGACGAATTTTTCTGACAACTTGTGATATATCTGTCAAACGATCAGCTGTTGTGCATTTGACAAAAAATGGAAACAAAATTTTTAAAAATTTGAGCTTTAAAAGAAGCACCTACTTTCTTTCCTGAGATCAAAATTGCGTTGGAGACAATTTACATGAAACCGACAATATATTTTTAATTTTTTTTGATACTTTCAAATGGTAGAAGAATTTAATAATTTCCTGTCATTTGCAAATAACCCAAAGAATTTGACAGAATTTCACTCAGTCAAACTTACTTTTTGCCAGACCTATTAAATTTCATTAGTAATTATTAATCAATTATTTAGACGGTTTTTTAATTAGTAATGGTTATTTAAATTATTTTTCAAAGCAGGCAATTATTAATTGATTACAATTAGAAAAAATCCAAAAAAATTTTAAATAATCAAAAAAGTTGTTTTGATTATTATTGATTATTTTTTAATTATTATTTTATTTATTTTCAGTATATATATATGCTTCTACAACGATAGGTACTGAAAAAATAAAAAAAAAATCTAAAATAAACAAAAGTAATCGAAACAACTTTATTTTGATTATTTTTTATTTTTTTTTATTTTTTTAATAATCGTAAAAAGTCATAATTATTTTTTTTTTATTATTTTTTTAATTAATTGGAAAATAATCATTAAAAATTGAAAATAATGGTAATCAATCATAAAATGGATTCTCAAGAAAATGATTAATGAAACCGGTAATCATTACGATTAGTAATCATTATTTAACAGGTCTGCCATTTTACTAGTTTTAGTCAGTAAAGTACGGGATTGGACCCAATAGTAAACAGCTGTGGTCAACTGTCAATCACTGTTCACCTGCTTCAATTCTTTGGCTTAAAATTATTATAAAAATATGTTTTTAACGACTTGTCTACTGCGTGTTAAAGTCCAGCAAGAATTAAAGAGCAATGAGACTTACAAAGATTTGTAATTATTCTCTCTCAATGAGAAAATCACAAACTTCCCGGCTAACTAAACGGAGGGGAAAAATACTCAATTCGAAGCTATAAAACGCATATTTCTCAGAGCATTTTACTTAGAGGTAGCTTTTTTCGGAGCCCAAAATGGGCAACAAATCGCTAAAGGGAGGCATAAAAAAGTATCCAAAATGATTCCGAATCCGATGTAATTGGAGTGTTTTATGACTATCTTTAAATGAACTTCGGAGTATTTTTGGATTCATATTGGATCATTTTACTGATGCTTTTAAGAAGGTTTTTCTGAGGCGGTGTTGGTAACAGACAAGGCGATCGGCAGGCTGATTGTGAGTTATGTAGACCCATTAAGGACTAAATTGCAGGTCTGTAAGAACAAAGCTCTTGGTATTGAGACCTAATGTTTCCTGATGTCAGTGCACTATCTGCATAGTGAGGCTAAGATGTTCCGAAGCAAGTGCCGATTGAATATTCTCTTCATGCCAACACTCAATGAGGCAACAAGTCTGTGGAGTATTTTCAAAGGAGAGAGAGGTGTATGCTTTCGTTAAGTAGTTTTGATATCGTTTTGTATCCGAAACGAAAAGTTTAATTTGTCTTGTCTCTACCTAAAGCTTTTATTTAAATCCTCATCGGTAATTTAAGTAGAGTTCTCTGTATTAATGTAACTCTTTTTAAAAATCATTAAAAATTCTTGTCTTTATTTATTTTTCTTGCAGAAACCAACCAACTGATGGGAGCAACAGACTGGACCACAGGCTATGCATCGTGCAGTCCGGGTGCTTATAGCAGCTATCGTTCTCATCCGAACCCCTACCAATACCCACATCCCACACCAACTGCGCCGACAGCCACCAGCCTACCACATTATGGCTACGACTCCAGCGTAGCACCAACCTTGACTGCCGATCATCCCAACCTCCATATGCCGAGCATAATTACAGACATGCAATCTTTATGCGCAACTGGTGATTATACGCACAGTGGCATGACGGCTCCAACTGGCTCTTTTGTACCCCACGCACAAGCACCCATTTGCAGTCCCACGCATTATGGTGGTGGTAAATCCGATATGGACGCACTTAACACAACCTACCCTTCGTATAATAATTTCGCAAATGGCTATAACAACTACAACTATAACAGTTGTGCGGCTCAAGGAAGTGGATATCCAACACAAGCGGCGCATACCATGGTACTCTATCCGCAACTCTATTCAACGGTTAATCAAAATCAAATTCATGTACACGTTCATGACAACTCATTGACGATCAGCTCATTAACAGGATATCGACCAAGTATTGAGATTGGTATTGGTACGTCAGATCATGAGACGTTGGGTGCACAAGGATCGGCGCAGGCAATACAAGATGGTCAAATGGGAAGTGGAAATAGTGGTGGTGGTGATGGTGGTGGGAATGGAAATGGAGGTGCTGGTGTGGCTGGTACTGCTGCGAATACAAGTGGTGAACATGCATTGCAGCAGTCGCATCATGAGCAACAACAACAACAAACGCATTTAGATGTGCCGCAAGGTGATGGGTCTGTAAGCGTTGAACAGCATAATGGCGCACGCGACGAAGATGTAGGTGATATGGGCAATGTTTGGCGTCCATATTGACCAGTTGTAAGTAATGAGATTAGCAAAGCCGTGCAGCATGAGGTGAGCGGTAGTGCGGCTGCAATATTTGCACATTGAACTGATTTGAAAATATTAAATGATGGAATGGTGGTCGTGTAGTATTTGGATATATATACAGAGTGTTATGTTAATGACTTTGAATGTTTTAGAAATGCATTCCGGCCTTAATTTCATAACAATAGAGACTCACTCACGAGTTTCAGACTGACTAAAAAAACACCTAGGAATTTCACACAATATTTTAGGTTTATTTTCCCAACTGTAAGTATGGAGTTATGTATCTCTAAAGGTACCCAACTTTGATATCAGAGGACAGTGTAGGTTCCTAATGAGTTGAGGTTGAAGATGATTTGATTCATTATTTGTAGTCGATTACCTCGTACCAGTACAACTTCGGGTATCGCGTACGTGGGCTCAGTATTGAACTCACAGGTCAGTTATCGCTTCTCGAATTTTTTGCTTTGTTAAATCTGGAAAAACTTCTGTAAGATTTGCCAAAATTTACCCATTTTGCGTTCCCCTATAAAAATGTTAACTAGGAATTGCCCGTTTGGTGAATGTGCATGAATATTGCGTCCCGCTCATAAAGTGACCTCAGTTTCGCTTTCCCTTTTTTTTTTTTTGCTTTGTTGATTCCAGACAATTTTTTTTCAACGACTTCTACGAAGGTCCAAGGTTCAAGTCCCGAGTGCATTTCTGCCATGGAAGGCTTCTGAGCAAAATTTATTTACTTTGCAGATGCCGTTCAAAGACCGCAAAAACCTTAGGTCCCACGAATTTGTAGAGAAAAAAGATTCAAAGCAGCTCATCACAAATTGGAAGAGAAGCTCGGCGCAAAACTCTTCTCAGAGGTTTATCATGATATACTCGTACCTGTTGCATATAGTGCCATAAATTTTTTTAAATTTCTTTTAGTTGGTCTTGAGCACGATTCTTCTCAAGGCCTATTCTACAAACAAAAAAAACAAAAAAATTTGATTTGAAACTATTTGAAGCCGTGAAAACCATATAACCCCTCTCAGATAACCCACTAAAAATCCAAGGCTACTTTATGAGTATCTATGGAAAATAGACTCTTAACGAAAATGACTCGAAGACAATTGAAAAGATTTTTTCGGGACTATTTCGACGCTGAGCGGAAGATTACTTTATTGCAAAATATTTTTCAATAACGCCCTATATCAAAACGAATTTCAACAAGTAAGGAAAGGGCTCTCTTCGACTGTGCGGAAGACTTTATAATTTTCATGAATACGCATCACGGTTTTTAGTGTCCGATCCTTACTCACAATTAGTACAAAATCTGCAAAACTGTTAATTTAAAGATACATAGCCCAAACCCCATTTATCGGAACAATCGATTGTATGTGAGCTATATGTTATGTTGGTCCGATCTGGGTAATTTTCACTACACACATTACATACGAGGTGTGTTCAAAAAGTATCGCGAACTTTGTGTTTTTTCAAAAATTATTTATTTATTCATGAATATCTATTTTGTCCCCTTCAAAGTAATACCCATGAGATATTATACACTTGTGCCAACGGTTTTTCCAATCTTCGAAGCACTTCAAAAAATCATTTTTTTGTATCTTGTTCAGCTCCTCCTTCGATGCCGTCTTTATCTCGTCAAGAGAAGCGTAACGTCGTCCTTTCATGGGCCTCTTCAGTTTAGGGAACAAGAAAAAATCACAGGGGGCCAGATCTGGGGAATACGGTGGCTGCGGCATCATTAGTGTGTTGTTTTTGGCCAAAAAGTCGCGCACAAGCAACGACGCGTGAGCAGGGGCGTTATCGTGGTGCAAAAGCCAATTTTTGTTCTTCCACAAATCCGGGCGTTTCTGGCGGATTGCTTCGCGCAAATTGCGCATAACTTGCAGGTAATATTTCTTATTGACCGTTCTTCCATGTGGCAAGAACTCATGATGCACCACGCCCCTGCAATCGAAGAAAACTGTCAGCAAAACTTTCACATTCGACCGAACTTGGCGCGCTTTTTTCGGTCTTGGTTCGTGCGGCAGCTTCCATTGAGATGATTGAGCTTTGGTTTCCACGTCATAACCATAAACCCCCGATTCGTCACCAGTTATGACCCTCTGGAGCAAATTTGGGTCGTCGCGGACAGAGTTTAACATCTCATTAGCAATGTTCATGCGATGCTGTTTTTGGTCACAATTGAGCAATTTTGGTACGAATTTCGCGTAAAAATGGAAGACGATCCAAAACACGTGCAAGCAAAGCAGCTGTCAACAATTAACTGAACATTCAAAATGGCCGAGCTTGTCGGCATAAGTGAGAGACATGAGTACCAACATAACGCCACAAAAAATTCGAAATTCGAATATACGTAACCAGCGAAAATTCAAAATTCGCCATACTTTTTGAACACACCTCGTATATAACATGTACCAAGCCTGAAAAATTTTACGTTCCTAGCTTTTTAATTGCAAGAGTTACAGGCCTGTTTATCGGAACAATCGATTGTATGGGAGCTATGCTTTGCGTTGGTCCGATCTTGATGGTTCCGACAAATGATTAACGTTTTACAAAATGGCGGCCCCTTAGCAAATTTCATCGAGATATCAGACGGACGGACGGCCATGGCTAAATCGACTCAGCTCATCGTCCTGATTATTAGTATACTTATTGGTGGGTCTATCTCTTCTTCTTCTCATACTTACAAACATCGAACCAAAGTTATAAAACCATTTCATGGTCATGAAAGGTATAAAAACTCCCTATCTAAACGAAAATTCAATACATTATCGGCTAGGATAGGGCGTTTTTGAATCAAATTTTAAAATAGGGCATTATTAAAAAAAATTGGGAAATAGAACGTTTTTGAAAAATATTCTGTAATGGGGTGATATTCAACTCAACCGTCGATTTATTTGTTCTAAAAAAAGCTTATAAATACTAAATCTAGATTTTAGTATTCTTATTTGATGTAAATCAAACGTGTTGTTTCACTGTTTACGAGATATTCCAAAAACTTTTACAGTAGGTCTAGTGTGAGACCTAGAGGTAGGATTTTAAAAAAATGTTATTCAAATACCGGCGATACTTTGTCTATTTTTTAAATTTTGATAATAATTAATCTTTCTTGCTCTATTATTTACCGAGTTATTGATCCGTTTGAGTTTTCTGAAATGCTATATATCAAAAAAGTGGTTATAATTTCTATTTCAATGCCTGACGTCACTGTGGAAAATGAGCACGAACATGGTTCAATCGACTTCGCTTTTCATCCTAAGAGGTTTAATACATGGAACTCTATATCTATCTAGCACACTAAAAAGTCCCCAGCCTTAAGATATTTTCCTTTATGAATGCAATCTTAAAATCATTGAAGTTGGTAACAAAGCACCCTGTATATGCATTTACATATCTAAAAAAAAAGGTTTTTATGACCACAAGCAATTAAATAAAAAAAATTGTTTATTATTAAAATTTACAAATTCTTTTAAAAATAATTATTTTTTTACACATTTCAAGTGAAATCATTTTATTTTGAAATTAAATATGACTTTTATAGGTTTAAACAACACTAGTAATAAACTAAATACATAATTAATAATGTAATAAATAGGAAATGACTGGGCCCAATCGAACTAAATGGATAGATTTTTAAAACTTTTGTGGAAATATTACTAAGCAGTATTGAGATTTTCGTAAGATAGACCTATTGGAAAATCTGCCCAAAAACTTTATTTAAAAGTTCGACGCTTTTACATCGAAATAACAGTCCTTGGTCGTTTCAAACCGGAGTCATTCCGGTACGATAGAAAGTTGAAAGTTTAAAAGTTTAGTTCGTTTGCCTTGAAATGTACATAATATGTATGTAATGATTTGCTGATTGTTTTTATTATATACTAATGCAATCGTCCATATAAAGAGCTGTTGTACAACTTCCGTACTTAAGTAAATCCATGTGAATATACATTTTTTATAAAAAAATCGAATTTTCCATAATTTTGTTATTTAGTTAAACAACAATATATAATAAGTGTTTACTCATAAATATTAGTACAACTTAAAATATGATTATTTAATTAAAATTATATAGTATATATGAATAAAATTAAATGTGTTTAATTAAAAATTATGTAAATAATAATAGTAATAAATTTTATTTAATAAAACTAAAATGATTTTTTGTTTACAACGAATGTTTGAAGTTGGAGGGTGGAAATATTTCATAAGTCTTTGGTTTTACAAAATTACTTTTTGCGGGTATAATTTTCTGAAAATGAAAAATTTCGGTAGCTTTTGTGGCTTGGATTTCCTGAGTGTTCGAGTTGAAATATTTGTACACTCTTAAGCCTTTCAATTTTAAAAACAAATACAAATAAGGCTCATTGTTGCGGAAAAAACGGTTATAGACTGCAATAAAATCAATAGTTATATCCTGATAGCAGTGTGGAAGAAACTTTTCGTGCTAAGCAAATAAGAAAATATAATTTGTAAAAACAAAAAAAAAATAAGAAAGCTCATCAAATTAATAAAAAAAAGTAGAGACTTTTTTCGGTTGAGGGAAATTCGTTTAAACTTGCTACTACGTGACATTTGATTGCATTTTTAGTAAGTATCGGCGGTCCCTGTTCAGAACAATCTGTTCTTCTAACCATGTACTATAATAATCATGACGCTAGTAAAAAATCTATACTTAACCGTTATTTTTAGTTTTTTTACAAACTTTATTTTTTAATACTTTTTAAATCAAGAAAGAAATAAATAAAATAAATTTTTTGGTTTTATATTTAATTCTTTGCAAAAAAATTATTTCATTTTGTTTCCTGAACTACAAAAAAAATCAATGTACACACAATTTTTGTACATGTATTGTGAATTACCTTTCAATATAAAAAATTTGGATTTACGAGGTGTGTTCAAAAATTATCGCGAATTTTGTGTTTTTTCAAAAATTATTTATTTATTCATGAATATCTATTTTGTCCCCTTCAAAGTAATCCCCATGAGATATTATACACTTGTGCCAACGGGTTTTCCAATCTTCGAAGCACTTCAAAATATCATTTTTTTGTATCTTGTTCAGCTCCTCCTTCGATGCCGCCTTTATCTCGTCAAGAGAAGCGTAACGTCGTCCTTTCATGGGCCTCTTCAGTTTAGGGAACAAGAAAAAGTCACAGGGGGCCAGATCTGGGGAATCCGGTGGCTGCGGCATCATTAGTGTGTTGTTTTTGGCCAAAAAGTCGCGCACAAGCAACGATGCGTGAGCAGGGGCGTTATCGTGGTGCAAAAGCCAATTTTTGTTCTTCTTTGCACATCTTCTCGGCCTTCTGAGAACATTTTGTACCACCGATAAACGTTGCTTCGGTCCAAGGTAGCTTCTCCGTATGCCACAGTCAACATTCGGAATGCATCCGCGCACTTAATTTCGTTTTTCACACAAAATTTGATACAGGTTCTTTGATCCATTTTTTTGAATAGGTAAAAATCGAAGACGATCCAAAACACGTGCAAGCAAAGCAGCTGTCAACATTCAAAATGGCCGAGCTTGTCGGCATAAGTGAGAGACATGAGTACCAACATAACGCCACAAAAAATTTGAAATTCGAATATACGTAACCAGCGAAAATTCAAAATTCGCGATACTTTTTGAACACATCTCGTATATCTACAAAAAAAGGACCAAAAAAATAATGATTATTTTTGATAAAAAATATATATACTCAGATTTATTTTTTCATATCCACAAAGTGTAATAAAATTCAAAAAATAATCAGCTTTGAACCCTGTCGGAAAATCAACAAAACAAAATTAATCAAAAAACAAGTAAGGAAGTCTAAGTTCGGGTGGAACCGAACATTATATACCTAGTAGTGATCTATTATGGCACACCAATTTACGCAGCTCTATTTTAATACTTTTCAGTTCGTATTATGAAGCCAGCTGGCTGTTTTCAATAAAAACATTTCTGTTATGAGTTTTAAGGGGTGAATTAATTTGTAATTAATGTATCGCAAGATATACAACAGGTCCATCATCATAAACCTCCTATGAGACGTTTGCGCCGAGCTTCCCTTCCAATTTGTGGTGTGCCGGACCTACAGATTTTTGCCGACTTCGAACGGCATCTACAAAGGAGATGCATTTTTGCTAAGAAGCCTTCCATTGCAGAAAGACCCTCGGAGAGTTTGCCAAACCACTGCCGAGGGGCGACCCCGTTTTAAAAACCTTTTTCAAACCACTTTTGATGTTACCCGTCCCAGAGCTCGAACCTTGGACCTTCGGTGTGGTAGGTCGGCAACACTACCGCCACACCACGGCGCCCGCCATTAATTTATTTGTATATAAATAGCTTTCCACCAACAACTGCTAACCACATTTTTTCAAAATACCAATACATGCACATTTTATGTTTGAAAAATTTGCGTTCAAATAGACAGACAGACAGACGGACGGAAAGACGGGCATTTGCTAAATCGACTCAGCTCATCGTCCTTATTATTTCAGTTTACTTATTGATGGGCCCATCTCTTCTTCTTCTCGTACTTACAAACATTTCATGTTCATGAAAGGTATGAAAATCAAAAAAGGTATATAACTTCCCCATTGCAGTGGGGTATTAACAACTTGCCCGGATATTTTACTTGTGTGTTATCCGATTTGCTTAATTTTTGGCAGAAGTATACTACATACTATTGAGAAGCAGCTGACTAATTTTGATTAAAATATCTAGTTCAAACTACAAGCAATCGCCTTTGAAAATAGCAGAATTTGTATGCTGAAAAGTGGGAGGCGCTACGCCTACTTCCCCAAAATTCACAAAATTTGTTTGCGGTTGAGTTTTGCTTGAAAAGCTTATTATGTGTACAAGATCTTATTGATATAGCTTGCATGATTATAAAAATATCGCGTTTTACATTTTACAAAAAACATTTTCACAACTATGTTAAAAAACTGGGCGTGGCCGTCGACCGATTTCGCACATTTTTACAACAAACATTTACCTTTATATGTACAATATTTTCGCCAAATATCGTTTCGATTAATAAATTTTGGCCGGAGTTATGGCATAAAAAGTTTTATGGAATAATCCACTATAAAATGGCCGGGCCACGCCCATTTTCGAAAATTTATATTTTTCGACTTTCTTCGTTCACGGACACAGTGAAATTGAAATATAAATGATACAAAGCTTTTGTTCGCAAAGTTATTGCCTACTAAATCTAACTATGATCCTTTTGAAAATCTTTCGTATAGAAGTGGGCGTTTTTTTTAACCGATTTCGCCCTACCTGGAACCTACCTTGTATTAATATGTGTGCTAAATTTCGTTTCGATATCTTGAACGGTTTTTGATTTATAATTAATATTTTTTCTAAATTTGACTTAATCAGAAGTGGGCGGTGCCACTCCCATTTTCAAACATTTATTTTCTGCCTTAACATAAATGTACACACCAAATGTAATACTTATAAGTGTATTATGTACTAAATAATCACTTTTTTGTATTTTCGAAAATATTCTGTATATAAAAAGTGGGCGTGGCTATTATCCGATTTCGCCCATTTTAAATAGCTCTCGGAGATGAGTGCCAAGGAACCTGCATAGCAAATTTTATTCATATATCTCAAAATTTACTCAAGTTATCGTGTTAACAGACGGACGAACGGACGGACATGGGTCAATAAATTTTTTTTTTCCTCCTGAACATTTTTATTTATATAAGTCAATATCTATCTCGATCCGTTTATGTCGTTACATACCACTGTTACGCAACTAAAGTTAATACACCTTGTGTGCGTAGCATTACTAGGTGTAATAATAATTATCTCCTCAGAGTATAATAAGAACTAAGATATTCCCTTAGAGCATGAAGAAACATGCACAGAACGAAGATTGTTTAATATTGAAAATAAAGAAATAATAACTGACGGTCTCGGTTTGAAATATTTATTTGTTGTTCCGTAAATATATAGCCTTATATTAAAACCATTTAAAAGTGAAAACCTTTATATCTACCCATCTGGTAAATGGGATCTATAATATAGTAAAAGACCCGGCGGACCACGTCCTGGGGATGAGACTCACCTATCGCTCTGCCGCTATTCATCTTTCTCCGCTTCTTCTTCCTTTCCTTTTTCTCCTTTTTTCTACCTCTTGATCCTTCCCTTTTTTACCTCTTCCCGTAATTTAGTTTGTGGAGCGTAGAGCTGCTTGGTAGAGAACTTATATTTTTACCGCTGCCCTAGGAGAACATAAAACATTGCTGCTCTCTAAGCACAAACACTTCAATGACAACATTTTTTTATTAACATGCGAGCTAGATTGGCTGTTTTGCTTATAAAAAAACTTTGGGTTTCACTTTTATTTATACTCGTATAGGTTAGGTACAACCACTATCTGGCTGTATTTTTCTTAAAATCCCATATGATTTCTAGTTAAATATTTAAAAAAAAATTGGATAGTTTTGTCTTTCTAAATTAGCGAGCTATGGTGAAAACCTTTTCATTAGAAGTATATCACCCATCTTGATTTTTTTTTTTTTTAATTTTTAATGGTAAAAATTCTGCACTTTTCTAGTTGTCATGAATAGCGAGTAATGGCGCAAACAATCTCATCTGAACAGTTAGTTTATTATATATAACTAAGCTCTTCTATGATTTCATAAAGTTAAGGGACAAATAATTTGTAAAACAAAGAAATAGATCTGATGTGCGTTCACTGCCGACGGCGAGGGGGAGGCCCGCTTATGGTGCTCAGCGCTAATAAAAGAATAGGTATCTTAAAAATTTAGAGACTAGTTGCCTTCAAACGGGCAGGATTTGTGTAGACTGAAACGAATTTGGAGGAGAAAGACAAAGGAAAGAGTGTGCGATTGGAGGATACCCCCAATTGCATTACGGATGAGATTCGTACGAGTCAGTCAGGTGATGTTGGACTGTTATGGTGAAGTCCAAGACCTTCAGTAAGCATTGGTTGGATCCCCCTGTCTTCTTTGAGTGAATACTTCGTAAAGCTTCCATATTCTGTTTATTACTTCGAGATGAAATGGTAACACTTATCGTCTGCATCTCGGTAAAAGCTGCTAACGCCCTTAAGAAAAATGTTCCAGTAGAACCAAAAAACCAGTGCCAATCTACGCTTAATTCTCAAAATATAAATTTATATAGCAAATGTATAGAGTTAGCAGCTTTTCACTAATTTTTGGGACTACGTTGTCTTAGAGATTTGATATAAACTCACGAGTAGACTACTTAGGGCCGTTTTCTCCATGTCCGGTTAACGTTAATCGGCAGTTTAATTGACAGAATTTGCTTTGTTATCTGTCAAACTAAGTGCCGGTTAGCGTAAACTGGCTATTGAGAAAACGGCCCTTAATCTTACATATTCTAAAACAACTATAAAGCTCCTATAATTCAATATTTGTAGGCAAATGTCATTTTAAAAAGCTTCATAACCCAGTTTTATTTTTACGAATATGGGGTTTATTTAAATAAGATTTTCAAAAACTTATTTTATGTTTACTTTGCTTGTTGGATCTCTTAATAAAACATGATCGAACAAATGAGCAAATATTGATTATTTTTATTTTTTTCTCATAATGAGTACTATTTTATTTTTCATAATAAAACTCAAAGCATCATATATCCTGAACTATCCGGAATTTCGGCTTAAAAATTCGAACGAACAAACTTCTTACGCTAAAGATCTTAATCCTAAAAAGACTCTACCCCAAATGGAGAAAATGAGTATTTAGTAATGGAAATGGGTATTTCTTATGAGAATGAAATAAGGCACGAATATTTTCATACCCATTTTCGACCATTTATAGCATAATTTTCAATAAGTTATCTTTGTTGTCACCCACTTCAGAGCAAGAGGAATTTTCGTTCAAATTTTTAAGGTGAAATTTTCCATAGTTCAGGATATATGATGCTTTGAGTTTTATTATGAAAAATTTTTAGATGAATTTATACTCAAGAATGAATAAAAAATAAAAATATTCATTATTTGCGGTCCCTGGTATATTCATAGTAACATCAAAATATTGTCGGTAAGAATGAAGCCAAACAAGTTTGTGAGCCATCGATACCAAGCGCAATAAAATACTTTCCAAAGGGCTCGTCTTCAATTGCATATTATAAATATTTTTTTTTTTTTCAATTCTTGAGCAAGGCTGTTAATGGCATCTTCATGTTGGTAGGTACTGGCATATCGATTGACTCGTGTATTGATTGACGAATGAATTTTTACTCGTTCGCACTATGTCACGCAAGTTTATCATTATTTTTATGAATTGCCGCATCTACTCGCAATTATTGTCCCCACTCGTCCCTTGTGCATGGCGTGTGCATCAGCGCTCAAGTGTAAAATTGAAAAGACATGAAAAGTCTCAACTTAACAGAAGCCCGTGAACATAAGTAACAAAACAACAACAACATTTTGCAAAAGTATGCAAAGGTAAAAGAAAAAGAAAAACGATGCAAAATATTTATATAGGACAATATCAAATTCTTGGTCACAGTTTGCTGCCACGTACTCACTCATTTGCCAGCGCAAGAATGAAGCCCCAAGATGCTAGCGCGCTTGTGCAACATCAATCGGCCGTTTCACGACGAGTGCGGCGCACACGCGTACAATAAAAAAACATCCTGAAGGTTTCCAACAGAAAATTATCGATTCCCTGCATAAGCAAATGGCTATCACCAGCAGCTTAATGAGCTGGCCAGAAGTGTGTGAGTACATTTGATCACCTTGCGGTGGTCGCACAAGAAACTTTGTATAGGAAATACAAAGCAGTCTACGAAGTTCTGGAAAATTAACTTTCTAACAATTATGTCGATGTATCGAACGGCTACGCTGTAGCAAGGTATGGCACAAAGAAGTTGTAATAAACGAAAATTGAAGCTAAGCTGAAGCTGGAGTAGCTATGGAGCAGGCAGAAATTCACGAAGGTTGAGTTTCAATGTTGGAATGTGTGGAGACTTGGATCTGGCGAGTTTTTCCAAATAAATATTATGATACACATTAGACTTGGCCACAAGTTTTTCTACATATTTTTTTTGATTGGCTAAAAAATGGTGACGTGTCATAGTGTTAATACAATTAATATCAAATTACTTTCCGAACTAACATCTGTTTGAAAGCGAATTAATATCAGAAACGCTAAATATCATAAATGCTTTTCTAGGTGAAGTGACAAAGATAATGGACTAACCAGGTTTTATTTAAGACTAGCTGACCCGCCGAACTTTGGAACCTGGTAAAATATCGAGGTGAAAGATATTTTAAATTTTAGGAGAGACGTCTAGAAAATGATTATTGAAAGTTTCATTCATTTCTATGCAGTCATTTTTGTGTGACGCGGGCGTTATGGTAAAAAAAAACCACATTTTTGGTCATATTTTTCCCACATTTTGGTCAATAAATCGGGAACTGGATGAGATATCCAAGTGAAAGTTGTCCTAAATTTTAAGTTAGACGTTAAGTGATAGAATGGTAAAAGTTTCATGCAATTCTATTCAGTAGTTTTTGCGTGATACGCGCACAATCATACAGACGGACAGACAGACAGACACAAATTCTAAAAATTGTAGATTTGGGTTCCGCTGGTCCAATAACGACCTCTGCTATCAGTTTTTCTTGAATATCTTCAATGTACAGACAACGACCTGTTACAATTTTATTATATGTAAAGATGTGTGGTTGGATGGATAAATTTAAAAAATTAAATTCGTAAATGTTTTGGTACACCGGTGTATCTATGCTCGAAATTGATTTTCAATATAGGTGACATTGACAAAAAAGTAAACGAAAATTTTACAGGGCACGCTTCGATATTTTTTGAGAAACTAAGTGCCTTTTTCCTTCATATAACTCTATTTGAATGGAAATTTTTTCTCTAGATACCTCAATACGCACAGTCCTAACTTACAGACTGCACAGCAGTGAAAGTCTGATAAAAAATCATTTCTTAGTTATCGAGATCCTTGAGTTCAAACAGACAAACAGATAAACAGAGAGACAAAAATTCTAAAAGTGGTTCAGATGAACTCAACAATATTCCAACATTCAGGCATTTTTTCAAAGAAATATTCAATGTACAGACACGAATTTTCTAGAGTTTTATTTTAGTATATATTTGGGATTTATTCAAAAAACAATTTTTATGAAATTAAAGAAATTGTATTTATTGAATTTTGATATTTTTCATATATTGTTTTAATAAATTCTAAATTAATGAAATGCAATTTTTTGATTTTATAGAATAATATAAAATTAAAATTTGGAATTAAGATCGGCGTGTTTTTTATAATAAATAACAAATTAATTTTTTTTTTTTTATTATTGCTTTTTAGACCAACAATATTTGTTGATTTACGGCCTGTATATTTTCAAGTATTCATGAAATGAGCTCAATGTCTCTAAACATTTTTCGTACTCTATTCAATGAAAAAAAAAACAATAATAATTTTCATAAAAACTCAAAAAGTGAAAAATTATTATTCTTGGCCTTGAGCTCGTTTCATGAATACTTGATAACAAATTCATGAAAAAAATCTTGTGGGCAACCTTTGGCGTAAGAAAGAAACCTGGCCTATCCGACACAGGCTTGCCGTTGCCACACAGAGCTCGTTTCTGATTGGGTTCATTAATCACTGTCAAAGCGACTTAATATCAATTGACATTAGTTCTCTTTGAACATGCGAATTAATGTCAATGACATCAGGACACATCACCAAAAAAATCCTGTAAAAGTTTCAGAGTAAGCAAGCTTTAAACATTGTCATGGTTTTTTGATTTCACGTTCTAATTTTTTTTAGATATTGCAACAACAACTACAACACAACTAAATTTTTGGGAAAGCTATGTATAGCAATAGGAGGTTGAAAAGGTTGAGGGAGATAGTTATAATTAGAAAAAAATAGTACAAGGAAGGCTCAATCTAGGGAGTGTAAAGAAACTAAGTGTTTGAGAAGTAAAATGTCGGGTTTAGTAACATCAATATAATTAATAAAAAACACATTTTTTTTGGCCCAGTCTAATATCCATACATGCCTAATATAATATATGTACATATATATGTATGTGCGATTATGTCGGGGATTGCTCATGTGCATGTGCTGATGTCAAAAGCGTTATGGCTAAAGTGTTTGAGTTGACATGCGTTGCAGCTGGGCGGTCCAAAGCATCTGGATATTGAAAAGCTACTGTTATATGTAGTGATTAGAGATAATAATCCCGGAATCAAGTACTTTTTCAGGTATTTATAGTCCCAGGATTTCCATCCCACAATCCTTTAATATATTCGCCATATCGCAACAAACTCAAAAACGATAAAGATACAATAACAGACTAACATTTTTATTAAGCTAAACATAAATCGGCAAATAGCTAAAATCTAGAATCCGAGAAAGTACAAATTCATGAATCGCTAATTAAAAGTTACTCACTTAAGAATTTGGATTTGTCGATTTATTGCCGCGAAGTATCGTCGCGATAATATTCTCAGCAAATTAATCTCGAATTCGCGGCGAACCCGTTGTGCTTATCGGGGTATTTTTAGATATAAATAAATATGTATGATTTATTTTCGAAAATTTTAATTTAATTTGTTGATTGTGTTACTTAAATGAGCTTTCTTAGCAACTGACAAGAAACTTTGGGTGTGTCGGATCCACTATCGAAAGTTTTTTATTTATTTATTTAATAATCGATTTTTTTTTATTTCAACGTAACATTTTCTGTAACAAGAACTGAGTATAATTTTAGCATTACTCGGTCTTCAGGAAAATTGTACATGGCAAGATGGTCTATTTCAAAGACTGCATAAAACCTTCCCTCAGAAAAATTTGTTTCAAAAATTTAAAAGCTTTCAATTTGTTTTGCTTTGAATAAAATAAATTCATTTTACATAAAAAGGCTTTATAAAGATCAAATTATTTGCAATAACATATATTTCAAAGTAAGACAGTTTCTTCTTTTATTTAAGTTAAACTATTGGAGAATAAAAAATACTCAAATGCACTCGTCCCGGGTTTGTAAAATCAGATCCCAAAATTAAGGCTAGCATACTGTCATCCCTGATAATGATATTGTGGTTTACTATATATTGAAAAGTGGAAACATTTTAAGAATGTTTGCGGATTAATAAAAGAGAGCACAAACCAAAATCTTAAAAATTGTAGCATCATTAAATAGCGCCTTACCGTCTAAGATGTTTTGGCAGTCGCTTACCAAAGTAAGAGAGTCATGCCTTCTTAGCGATGAGGGAGCTTCTGGACGGGAACGCCTTTGTCAATTTACCTAACATTACCTGGCCAAAGAAGCCGATCTGTTTTAATTCCTTGTTCTATGTTCTAATCTGGGTAAAGCTGGGAAAGCTAAGCGTTAAGCTTCCTTCGTAAACCCGCCATTGGTACAAGGGAAAGGATCCTAACTCTGCTCCGAAGGCCCGTTGATAAGGTTATCTATGTTAGATAGAGCCTTATATGAGATATGCCCTCTACCAACCATATTTTTGCATTTCTTTATATCAGGATTTTAAAAGCTTTATCGGTAGTCTGTCATTTTCATATCCTAAAAATATAATCAAACAACGAATTTTAAAATTAATAGGTATTATTCATATTAGCCCTAAACGAATTGGCCTCACTGTTTCTACAGCAGGGATTTGGGTTCAATACCACAGCGGTGTTCTTGGGAATCGCCCAGCCAAAGACCTGTCAAAGGAACATTGCTCCTTCTCTTCCTTATTTCACCGCGATAGCTAATGCCAGATACGAGATCTCCGAGGAGATTAAGGATGAGCTTCTCTTCCAATTTGTGGTGTGCTATTTTTAATTTTGCCATTCGAATCACATTTTATAAAAACTGAACTGCATCTGCTTCTTACTTAATACTTGATTGCGCCATACCCGTTTAAAAGGCTACTTCTCTTTCCTAGCTACCGTCACTTGGGAACACCATGGGATCTCAAGTCCTTTTCCTCTTTCTCTGCCCTAATCATTTTACGTGCATTCTGATAAAAATACCCTAACGTACACAAGTAAAAGTCAAATGAGGCAATGAATTAAATACGCAAATGTGACCGCAACAACAGCAAAACCCACCTACTTAAATATTTTCAACATCAGAATAATATCTGTGCTTAATTAATATAATACTTAATAATTAAATATTCTAATAAACTAACTTACAAGTGGGCTTGAGGACATGTATAAGTACCCTGCAGGAAACTCAGCAAATAGTGAGACAAATTTCTGATTCAGAGCTGGAACTAAAGTGCAAATAAAAGAACTAGTTTCATAGTAAATAGATTTTAAATAGTTCAAAACTGGTAGTTGAGTACTCTATAATAGCAGACTTGTTAAATAACGATAACTAATCGTAATGATTACCGGTTTGATTAATTGCTTTCTTGAGAATCCATTGATTAAAATTTTTAATGATTATTTTCCAATTAGTTAAAAAAAATAATAAAAAAAAAGCATGACTTTTTACGATTAAAAAAAAAATTTTTTTAATTAAAAAATAATAAAAAAAAAGTTGTTTTGTTTAATTTTGATTATTTTTATTTTCTGTTTTATTTTTTTTTAGAAGCACATAAATATACACAGCAACAATACTAAAGAAAATCCAAAATAGTAAAAAAAAAAATTTGTTTAAATCAAAAGGAATCAAAACAACATTTTTTGTTTTTTTTTTTTTTGTTTTTCTAATAGCAATCATTAATAATTGCCGCGTAATTAATTGATTACTATTTACTAATCGAATTTAACAGGTCTGATTAATTTCATGAAAAAAAAAATTTTTTTATTTTTTTCGCTGTCAGATTCATATTAAATATGAAATAAAAAATTGTTTTTCATTTAAATGTCGTCCTTGAAACCGGCTGTTATTCTTTTAATTTGATTTCTTATTTTATTTAATATTTTACAATAAATATTTTAAAGGAGCAACGATTGAAATGCCATAAAATAACGCCAGGGTACAAGAAAAAAGCAAATAAAAAAACGAAGTTGAAAGAAAATTAATAGAGTTCAAGAAAAATCCTCACCTATTCATACTATAGCAACAGATCGTGCTTTTAATTGGTTAAGTTAAGAACAAAAACAACAACAATAAACAAATAAAGTTTTATATCTGTCCCAACCCTGTTAAAGAGTGAACATTAATCGCAAAGACTGCCTGTTGAATTGATTGTTGTCTTGAGAAGCCCTTAATTACTTTTGATTATTGTTTAATTAGTAACAAAAATAAATCAAAGGAAAAAACTGTGAGTATACACAAATGTTATAAAAACTCAAAATAATCAAAAACAGTTTTAGCCGTAATCTTTTTTAATACAATAGGGCAATTCTTTCACTCTAAAAAGCTTAGAAAATGTGAACAATTTTCTACCCTTTCCAAGTCAAATTTTTTAACACCCTTACCTCTTTATAAAATAAAAAAAGAAACAACAAATTCTGATGCTGTTTTCAACATTTTTGTCAAACTTATAAAACTTTTTTCATGCCATTGAGTGTTGAAAAAGTAGAAATTGTAGAAAATATTTTACGTGTGTATTTTGTTGTTGCGTGTTGGAAATTTTTGGTATTTAAATTTTTTAATTCAAATTATTTACAAAAGCTTCAAGTTAGTTAGTGATTGCCCCTACTACCGGATAATAGAATAAAATTTGTGAAATGAACCCGCACCAAGATAGTGATGTCCTGTCGATATTTTACACAATTATCTCTCAATTTCTTACAGGGTACTTTGTAGGTACATATGTATGGAAATAAGGGTGTACAATTTTTGGTGTTGCGATTTTTCTGCATATAAATATATTAATATTCAATAGTGAACATTTATTTTTCATCAAGAACGATATTAGTAATTTTGACAATTCAAATACCCATTGGTAGTAGGTATTATCAATGGCCACGAAATAATCTTATAACTTTCAACGAGCTTTTCGTTTTTATTCATATATTGGAAAATCCACACTATTTTGAAAATGGCTCAAACTGATTTTAATGATATTTTAAGAATTTTCAACTACGTGTTGCCACTTAGGATGATTTTATGGGGTTGCCACCTCTTTGAAAAATTGACAAATTTAGTGAAACATGTCAATACGGATATCAAACGAAAGGTTGTCATCTAGTTGAAACTTTCAAAAATTGAGTAAAATATATTAATTCGGGTATCAAACGAAAGATATTAGAGTGGTATTTCAACAAAAATATTTACAGGTATGTATTTATTCCCAGAACTGTCCCCTAGTCCCATTATATCTTTTTTTGCATATCTGCTATTATCTCTAAAACGTCCTGACACATTTTAAGAAATTTTTTATATAGATAATCTGCTACAATCTAAGCTCTCCTTGTTGCCACTTATCTGAAACTAAAAGAATCAAATAAAATATAATATATATGAATTAGTATTATAATAATTAATGAATTATTAGGTACATTTTTCCACATTCCGAAAACATGGAAGGAAAAACTTAATTGAACAAGGCAAATATTGCCCGAATCAGAAAAATACTTTCTTACTCTTTTCAACGGAATAAGCAAAATAATTTTTGGCGTGACACACCCTAATGTTTTTTTATATGTATGCTTTTACATGCATATATCTATGCATATCTTTTTATTATATGCAAAATTTTGTGCTTACCCAGGCGTGATTGGCTCCTACTAGCTACAGCATATTAAATAAAATGTTTTGCAAAATGTTAAATTTTGAATGAAACCTTAAAAACGCACCTTTAACAATTGCAACCCCACTCAAATTATAGATTCATATGCATGTACATATATTTGTATGTATGTATGTATGTCGGTATGTAAATTGTAGTAGTACGTTTACAATTAACCGCTAGCACCAAACATATCCCCCACCAACTTCGCCACTATATATTAGTGTTACCACCAACCAGAGACCACAAAATATACAACGTGGCAACAACAACGATAACTACAACAAATAATACTTGCAACATTGCAACAACAGCAGACGATCGAGATGATCGTGCAAGCTTTGTGGTTATTTGTCGGTATAGATTGAATTGGACACCGCAAGCTCACACACTATAGGTGGTTGCAACAATAATTATGAACATGTTTGTGAAGTACACTGAGGAAAATGTGACTAGCTCAAAACTAATTTCGGAGTGAACCATTTGATGGCAATACTAGTTCTAGTTCAGTCCCCAATCAATGGTTTAACTTGTCCCCTTTTATATGAAGAAGTCATTGGCGTGGGAGATTTTAGCGCAAAACATTACTTGGCAACTCGTTCGTAACCAGTTACGAGCGGTCTAAGTTCTATGGTAACTTCGATTGATCTAGGGAAAAGCAGTTAAATTAAAATGAGTATAAGTAACATATACGCTTCTTTTAATTAATAATCAATTATTTTTTTAACACCAGCAATTAATAATTTTTTACAATTAAAAAAGAGCAAAATAATCATGATTCAATAATAATAATAAAATTAACAAAAGGGGGAAACATTTTTTTCAGTACTAATCATAATGATTACCGGTTTGATTGATTATTTTTTGGAAAAGTCTACTAATATAGTCAACCATTGCTTTCGGGTTTTAATGATTATTTTAAAAATTAACAAAAAAAAAACACAAATAATGCAGAAAAATAAAAAATTATCTAAAACAACCAAAAAAAATTGTTAAATTACTATTGATTATTTTTGATTTTTTGATTACTTTTGATTACTTGTTAGTATTATTGCAGCCAAACATAAGCACATGCGGCAAAATAATCAAAAGAAATTAAAAGAACCCGAACAAATTTTTTTTGATTATTTCTGATTACTTAATTTTTTTTTGATGGATAATTTAAAATCAAACAATTTTTTTTTATTTGGGTTTTTTTTTGATAATTTTGGTTTTTTCCGTTCTTTTTATTTTTTGAATTTTTACCAATGTTTATTAATTGGTAACTGAAAACAACTAAAATAATTATTATTGATTGAAATTGCAGTCCAATAAATTTATTATTTAATTTTAATGTGATTTTAATAGATCTGGTTGCATTACTGTACAAAAAAGCATCATTCTGATAGCCTAATGGTTAAATTTCTCTGATCAAAACATCGAGCAGCTTCCGAAATGGATCTATAAGAAATGCTATGGCGGTTGGCTCCAAGTTTTCTTTTACTATTAAAATAAAAACTTTTCATAAATAATTAATAAAAATATGATTAAAAATTGAAAACGATAATAATTTTCATAAAAACCATTATTCTTGGGCTTGAGCTCATTTATAGTTAAGCATTTTTTTTTTTTTCAATAATCCCTAAAAATCATTATTTTTTATTTTTTAATCAATTTAAAAATAATAATTAAATCTTCAAAAAAATGGTAATTAATCATTAAATGAACTCTAAAAAATAACCAATTAAACTGGTAATCTTATAATTAGCAATCATTATTTAACAGGTATGGTTATTTAGTACTTCTTCTCGTGAATAATTGCTGGGTAACTATTTACAATGACACCAATTTAATGCAAGCCATCGTATACTTATATATATTATTATATACATAGATACTTACATACATATACAATTTCATGTACACATACATATGTATATAGACGTGCATATATGTTTACACACTGAAGTAATGATATGTCGATGCGCCAAACCCTTTTAAATACTTTTTTCTTTTTTGCAAGGATGCAGGATGTTTATGAGACAGGTGTTTATTCATCTAAAAAATATTGATCGTTCGTCTCAAAGAAATCTCATTTAACAAAATTGAATAGCGAAAATACAAAATCGGGTTTTAGTACCAAAATCTGTACTTAGTTGGATTTGTAATTCAGTTCAAGCAAAAAAGGAGTTTAGGATGGCCAAGTTTCTTTGAATCAACTAACAATACAATTTTTCGAGTACGGCAAAATGTGGCATGCTAACTGAAACCTGGGGCAGCAGTAAACTAATGGGGAGTTGTACCGACCGATATTTGCGCTGTCGTAACTAGCTACCAGTGCCGCAGCCTAGTTTTTTCGAAGGGTTTTATTATATATTTTTTTTGTTTTTCAATGTTTTTTGATCAAATAAATTAATCTGATTAAAACGAAATATTTTACATAAAAGTCATCTTAAAGCTTTAATTCAAATACGTAGATCTCATATTTCTCTCTCTATCTCTATGGCGCGATATACAACAGGTATATCATCATAAACCTCCTAAGAGATTTTTGCGCCAAGCTTCTCTTCCAATTTGTGGTGTGCCGATTTGAATTTTCCCTACAAATTGGTGGGACCTACAGTTTTTTGCCGACTCCGAACGGCATCTACAAAGGAGACGAATTTTTGCTGAGAAGCCTGTCATGGCAGAAATACACTCGGAGAGTTTGCCAAACCACTGCCGAGGGGCGACCCCGTTTTGAAAAACTTTTTTCAAATCACTTTTGATGTTACCTGTACCAGGGCTCGAACCATGGACCTTCGGTGTGGTAGGCCGGCAACACTACCTTCACACCACGGCGGCCGCCAATAGCATCTCATATTTAGCAATTTATTAAAAGCTATCCTAAAATAAAGGTAAGTCATCTACACCTTTTTCAGTATATATTCAGAAAGTTACAAAAGAAAATGAATTGAACTTTTCTGAATATGAAATGTAGTTTTCTGAATATTAATTGTAACTTTCTGAATATAAACTGAAAAAGGTGTAGATGTTTGCATCAAAATCATTTATCACTTCTTCGGTTTAAAATCTTCGTTGAACACTCGTGAGGGCTAAGCAGTACACGTAACGGCAGGAGGTCAGAACACATGGGCCCTATATGTGCTTTGCAAGGTGTGCCTTGAGCTAGTAGAGTAAACGGTGGGTTGACATCATTTCTTGTAGGGTAGGCAGTTCATTTAAGTTTTGTCTCAAAGCATTCCATCAAACTTGCATACTGCATATTAGACCCAATAGATCACCTATCCAAGGGGCAGATACTTTATTTTTCACAAAATTTAACTGAATTCGTTCCTCTACTTAAAACAGTTTCGAAATCGTTCAATCAGTATCGTTTTGGGTTTCATTCTTTAGAAAAAAGCAATTCACTTAAGCAATAATAGCTTAAGTAGAGGTAAGAAAAGGAGATACATATGTATTTTGGCTTATTCCTCAGACGGCACTTATGATCCAACAAAATAATCTAAATCAGCTTAAGATACTCATTCAATAAGAGAGTTGTGAAATAGAGACTTTGAATTAAACCCGACCAGTTTTTAAGAAACAGTCCAAAATATAGGATTATCATATGTCGACTTAAGCTTTAATTGCTTATGACCAGAGATTTATACCATTATGTTACTCATACGCCCGGACTAACGATTTTGTTATAGGTAGAGATGGCAAAAAAATTATTACTCGATGAATGTATCAAATGATTAATTGCAAAGGCAATCGATTGGTTGCAATATATAAATCGATTAAGTGAAAGACTCTATTTTTTTTTACAGCAAAATAGTTCAACAACTTGTTTTAAACTTTTTATTGATTAACTATAACTGTTCATAAAAATATTTACTTGCAAAATTTTGTTTTAAATAAGTTTGCAAAATAAATATTTTCATTAGCCTTTTTGTTTTTATTGGCTTGGGAAATATATTGCTTCGAATGTTATGGGAAGGTGGGTAACATTTTGAATATAATACTTGTACAGTTTCGCTTCAAGTCCAAAATTTAGCACTTCAAACAAAAACTTAAGTATCTTAAGGAAATGTAACATCGTCCTCCGAATTTTGCTGTGTTAGATGTTATCTGAAGTGTTCGCACATCCGAATCAATTTCAAATTATGCATCGTTTTATTTTTTTAAAAAAGAATTACTAAATCATGTAGGATGTAGATTATAGTTCGATACATTTTGCAATTAATCGACTATTGATTCTACAAGGTGGCGCAAAAGTAATCCTCCTATCAGAAAATGCTATAAATTTTGCGATTGGCCCCTAAAGTCAGTTCCGTTTTGACATTTGTGTAGTAAACACATGCGAAATACACGTTAATAAACAATGTTACGCTACACTGCTCCAGAACGCGGAATATTGCTGACTATTTATTTGACCAATAATCGGTCGGGGCCAAACGGTTACTGTGAATGGTGAGCGCTACAGAGCAATGATCAACGAGTTCTTTTTGCCGCAACTTGATGAATTGGGATTGGAAAACATGTGGTTCCAACAAGACGGTGCAACAGCACACACTGCACGTGCCACAACCGAAATGCTGAACATCGGAAGCTTACTTTTGCGCCACCTTGTATTAATCAACACAAATTACTCGATTTGATTAAATCGTTCTATAGAAAATTAATTGATTAAAGCTATTTATCCATATTGAGATTTTTCTACTAAACCGATATATATATTTATTGATATTCGTATTTTAGAAATTGTCAACAGGATATTTTAATACGTCAAATTTATTCAGAATAGTCACGTGAGTTTTAGAAATCACGAATTAAAATGGTCATTTGGGGTCTAGATAACGCCAGTCAGGTTTTGTAACTGTAATTTTTAATCTAGAAATCGAGAATTAGATTTTTGAAAACATTAAAAAGTTTAACATTTTGATTTGGGATAATTCAGTGCAGTAGCGGATACAGGGAGGGGGAAGATGGGGGTGATCGCCCGCCCCCCTCAGACCTGAAGTTTTTCAACCACTCGGCGATTAAACACATGGTTTCGAACAACTATGACTGAAGAGAGGCTCATTGGTTTAGCACTAGCATAGGTAATAGCACATTATGATATTAAAATCGACGTTGAAAACATTATAAAAAGATTCGAAAAAAAAGGGAAGCGAAACATTGATTTTATAATAGAGAATTGTATCATAACAGGTTGATGCTAATTTATGAAAAATAATAATGTATACTGTTTCAAAAACATTTTTGTTCATCTCTTTTTTTTTTTTCATTGCTCCAATAAATATAGATTCAAGATAACTCCACTTAGTTAAAAGGCACAAGTGAAACTCGCTTATCAGAAAAAACTAGTTTCTACCTTTGACCTGTACAAAATCATTTCCTGATTTCTTTTTGTTCGAAAGCTAATTTGAGTGCTTGAAGATAATTCCGTTACGTTTATTCGTAATTATGTCAAAATAGTGTTCTGAAATTAATCATTCATTTATATTACTGACTCTCATGGTAATTTGGATTTTGAGCTTACGGCCATGATCGGCCCCCCTCAACTAGAGATCTGTATCCGCGCCAGTGACATCTTCAATCCAATCATTAATACGAGTTGTATGTCAAGAATGCCTCATCTTTGGAGCTTTCTTTGATTCGTGAAACTTTGGTCTATTAATTCCATATACAACTTTGGTGACCATAGTTAAACAGGGAAATCTCGCAAAGCTATTTGACGTTATTATCTATCGTAAATCCTTCCCAATGTGGTCGGGTAAGGCCATTGTTGATTGCCAGCATGGTTTTATTTCGGGGAGATCAACTTCCACTTTGGGGACTAACCAAATTGTCGATGCCTTAGAGACATACGCACAACTCGACATTATTTACACTGACTTCTCGAAAGCATTTGACAACGGGAATCAAAGGCATCTTGTTCAAGTTCTTCTCTAGTTTCTTGTCGAATAGAAATTTTTTTATACCGATGAGAGATGTTAAGTCGCAGTTGTTTATCGACGCTTCGTCAGGGATGTTGGCGAAAGTGACATTCCTTTGCCGGATATGAACCCGGTACGCTCCGGTACTCCCTTGGGGTACTGCCCGACTGTCGCGGTAACGATTTGGTATGACCAGTGCAACCTTCTAGGTCATATCACCCCTCCTTCCTTCAAACCATTCTTAGCAGTAAGTGTTACTTCCGACTGTCTTCGAGTAATTTGAAAGCTGACCACGATTATTTTTCCGGATGGAAACCGGTGTAGAAACCAACCTGTTTTTGAGATCGAAACAATTTTCCATTGTTTTATAAGTAAGTCGTTAATTCGAGATATAAGATATGTGTGTCATTTTCGACTCTAGACTTTCATTCTCTACACATTTTCTAAGTGCACTTCAAAAAGAATAAAGTGTTCTTCAGAAATCGTAAAATCAAATTCAGAATAGTCAATTGTAATTCAGAAATTGTAAAATGTATTTCAGAATAGTCAATTGTACTTCATAAACTATAAAATAATTTTCAGAATAACTAACTGTACTTTCAGAAACTTTAAAATATATCGTAAATTGTACTTCAGAAGCTGTTAAATGTACTTCAGAAACCATAAACTCTGCACTGCTATTGATTATTCTGAAGTAAAATTTATCGTTTCCAAAGTACAATTTACGATTTCTGAAATGCAATTGACTATTTCGAAATACAGTTTACAGCTTCCAAAGTACAACTGACTATTCTGGAATATATTTTACGATTTCTGAAATACAATTGACTATTCTGAAATTAATTTTGCGCATTGTGAAGTACATTTGATGAGTTCTGAAGTGCATCTGGAAAAGGTGTAGTCACATTGATTTTATAGTTTTGAAGCCTTTTGCTATGATTGGCTTTATGAGACGTAATTCTGGAGACTTAACGGATCCAATAACGCTTTAGACCCTTTAGTTCTCTGGTTAGCATTAGTAATATGGAATACATTCTACGAAGGGAGCTCACTCATTGAACTAATTATTCAACGAAAAATCCAGCAGCCAGAGCAATACAACTAACAAATCGGTATCGTAGCGTTCTTGATTTTAATAATAGTTTATACAGATTTAAACTTGAACTATTTCTTAGTTTTAATTGATTAGTCTGCAAAAATTATTGTTCCTTTTAGACTGAATTTAACAAATAAATAATTCGATACGGACACCAACCGGCTGCTAGGAACTGTACTCAGCTGGGCTACGGTGTAACAGTGTCTAAAAACACAGTAGTGAAATGCAAAAGAAAGTCTAAAAAAATAAAAACCATAAAAAGTGCTTCAAGTATGCTGTAAGTGTACGTATAGAAGCCAATGTAAAATCAATCCCAAACATTTTTCTTTATTTTCAACGAATGAAAAAATATACAATAAGCAAAAAAATAGTCACTCAAATGAGTGCGCCACATAAATCAATGCTCAAAAGCTTTCATACTTAATTAAACAAGTTGCCGCTTTCATTAAATAGCAACAAAAAAAAATCTTCAAACAAAAGTCAAAAAGCAACCATAAAAGGTTGATACCAAAAGTATAATCTTGCCTACACACAATGTATGAGGCTAAATAAAAAAAAATAAAACAAGCAAGCGCATGCATGTACGTTTGTTTAGCTTCCGTAAGGAGGCGCGTTACAAAAACCTTCAAAAAACAAAACAAAAAATTCTATATACAAACACCAATACAATGTTAATTAAACAACAAAATTCGTAACCACCCACAATTCATAGAGCGCAAGCGTTGCGCTCCCACTCAGCCAGACCTCTGTGCTCCGCTCTGCTAGCTAAACAATAAGAACTTAGCACAACTGCTCTCCAATGCTGAAGTGCGCTGTGAATTGGGGACTCTCGCTGAGTTTAGCTGAATTCCAAGTGTTGACTCAGCGCAAAGGTTTTGTTGTCACTTCAACTGGTCCACTTTCTGTTGTTAGGCATACGCAAGACGTATGATTCATCTGCTCACAAACGTATTTTTTCGTTGACCAGTTTCTCGATAGCACGTTTTATTGTTTGCTTAATTGTTGTCGTTGCTTTCCAGTGCAATATGGTCGTAGGTTAGTTTTGTGAACAGCTGATTTGTATGCAAATTACGCTGGGTGTAGTAAAGTTGTTCGAAGAAAGTGTTCATATAATAACTTTGTTGTTGCTTGTTTGCATGTATTATCAAGTGTTAATTTTCCACCGTAATTATTTCTTTTGAAGAACACAATAAATTCATTATTTCACAGCTATTCTCGCGAAGAAGTGATCACTATTTCTCGAGAGTTAGTGATGATATGGTGCACTGTGGGAAATTTTCGTACAAAAAATAGTGGAAAGAGAAACGCTTCCCAGAAATAGATGGATGGCACTGATGAAATTAATACTGAGTAAACGAGTAATTCCAGTAGCCAATGAAGGAGATGTGATTGAGAAGGCCACCACTCAGAGTGGATGCTGGCGTTAAACTCGAACTAATCTTAGAGCAAATGCCGACAGCCGCACTCAGACAAAAGATCGCGTCCGTGAACATAAAAGCCCGCATGGCTTTTCTCGAATAGGTACTGAGCTGTACTTAGAGGCTCACTAAGCTCATACAATGAGTAAAACGGCGAATCGGACAGAAAAAATTAGAAGGCTCGGACGAGTTCCGACTTTCAGACTGAAAAAGAGAAAAGAGGCAAGGGATCCCAAAATCCCCCCTCCCAAAGAATCTAAGTCGTAGTGAGTCGGAAACAGCAGCGGCGAGCCAAGCAGCCGAAGGCAAACAAGAGAACCGATAGGAGTAGCAAAGCCGCAACATTTCTGGTTTAACCGAAGAGGTCGTTAGAATAGAGATCGGAGATAACTCAGACGAGATCCGTGTCTCTCTGTTCACTGCAAAACATTCGAGCAAAAAATGGTTGTGGACGAGGATTCCGGTAGCCAACTGTTGAAAAAAATGAAAAAAATTCCCAACTGCTGGATTCAGTGTAGGCTCAGGTGTGTGCCCTTCACAAAAGCTCTACCACCTTCTGGTGTCTGGAACATATAGTATACGAGGTGTGTTCAAAAAGTATCGCGAATTTTGTGTTTTTTCAAAAATTATGTATTTATTCATGAATATCTATTTTGTCCCCTTCAAAGTAGTCCCCATGAGATATTATACACTTGTGCCAACGGTTTTTCCAATCTTCGAAGCACTTCAAAAAATCATTTTTTTGTATCTTGTTCAGCTCCTCCTTCGATGCCGTCTTTATCTCGTCAAGAGAAGCGTAACGTCGTCCTTTCATGGGCCTCTTCAGTTTAGGGAACAAGAAAAAGGCACGGTAAATAATAATTCTTATAAATGCAGGTGTGATTATAGGTGGCGTAGATCGAGTTCCGAGAGTGGGGTATTTTTCTAATTACTAATTAAATATCAAAGGCAATGAAGCATTAATTATAAACTTAATTAGAAATGCGAATTTGACGTCACAATTGTTCCATTTTTGCATAATACTAGGAGACATATCGCGCCCAAATATCATTATTAAGAAAGCAGTTATTTTACATAAGAGTTCTTTATACATACTGTCGATGACACTGCAAAACCGCGTAAGTGACATTTGTATCAAAACTGAGATTTGCTTACCAAGGCCTCAGGGGAACAGGCTCGATTCTATAATAACAAAATAAGATGCAAAACCGCGAATACACAGTTCTAAAAAATTTGGCTGCAAAACCGCGGATATGTTAGCTCGTCACTTAAAATAAATGTACTTTCTCAGTGCCCAGGTTCTATTCCCAATAAGTCGATGTAAAAAATTTAAATTATTCGGCAAAAAGATCGAAAAATTAAAGCTTTTATTATGTTTTCGATAAAAGTGTTTTGTTCGCATATAAGCCTGAAACTCGGGAAGCTAGGATGGATATATCACAAACCATTTTTAAGGATTTGCCTTATATGAGCCTTGAGAAAAGCACCTGTGAATGTTAGACATTAAAATGGTAATACGAAAATTTATACAAGGTGGCGCAAAAGTAAGCTTCCGATGTTCAGCATATCGGTTGTGGCACGTGCAGTGTGTGCTGTTGCACCGTCTTGTTGGAACCACATGTTTTCCAATCCCAATTCATCAAGTTGCGGCAAAAAGAACTCGTTGATCATTGCTCTGTAGCGCTCACCATTCACAGTAACCGTTTGGCCCCGACCGATTATTGGTCAAATAAATAGTCAGCAAAATTCCGCGTTCTGGAGCAGTGTAGCGTAACATTGTTTATTAACGTGTATTTCGCATGTGTTTACTACACAAATGTCAAAACTGAACTGACTTTAGGGGCCAATCGCAAAATTTATAGCATTTTCTGAGGTTTACTTTTGCGCCACCTTTGTTTTACAGAAGTTGAAATCGGCCGTTATTACTTATGAGACAGTTTGTCAGACTTACTTTCTTTCAATGTAAATAAAAGTGTTGGCTTTTATTTAACGTTGGTATAAGGAATTCAATAACCCATATACTACCAAAACGCTGTATACCTCTTTAGTAAGACGGATTTTGGAAACAATTGAGAGCCTTACGGAATCTTCCTCCCTATTTCAACAGTCTAAAACTTTAAGAGCGACCTACATGACAGTCGCCGAGAAATGCTTGGTGCTTAGTCTATGGCAGAACTTTTGAGGGGCATGCTGAGTAGTCCATTTAATCTTCTTAGTTAAAACGTTTCCATACCATAGTTAAATTAATAAATTGATCTCATGAGGTTGGCTTTGAAACCTGTCCTTTCAAACCTTGCAGTTATATCTACTTATTCGAAACGCTAAATCTACAACGCCTCAGTGATCTTACACTCTCTTGCTCGGAATCGCATACCCAGCGGCGAAGTGAGTTAGCAGTCCTTCCACATAATGCATTACGAAACCCTTACAAATACTTTATTATCTTATAACTTTAAACGAGTTATTCTTGTATATTTGTATAGTTGTATATTTGTATATCCACTACTATCTCAGGAACGACTTAACCGATTTGGATGAAATTTGGTATCCTTTGTTTTAAGATTTTCTACTTTGGTGTTGCCACTTGGGGTGGTCCACAGGGTTGCCACCTATATCATTTTTTTTTAAATATTAAGCAATATATGGGAATATGAGTATCAAATGAATGGTATTTTAGGCCGTATACCAAACAAAGTATTTTCGAGTAGGGTTGCCACCTAGGGTTGCCACTTGACCGCATTTTATTTATTCCTTCAGATATCGACCACTATCTCGGGAACGGCTAAACCGATTTCGATGAAGTTTGGTAGATGGATAGTATGCTTCCTTCTTAGATTTTCTACTTGGACGTTGCCACTAAAAGAAGCTTAGATGGTTGCCACCTTTCCGAATTTTTTTTAAATATTAAGCAATATATGGCAATATGGGTATCAAACGGAAGGTATTTGAGGCCGTATACCAACCAGAATATTTTTAAGTAGGATTGCCACCTAGGGTTGCCACCGAGCAAGGCTCGGTCACCCAGGTACTCATCTATTATATTGTATGCTGACATGTAATGAAAGAATTTCTATGATTTCTGCCTCGTAAAGTGTTTAAACTTCGTGAAAGTTCGTCTTTGCTCTATCACACAATTATTCCATTACTAGTAAAGAGGTATGTAATCGGCTTTGTCTACAAAACGGCCATGGGAAAGTAATATTGGTTGTAACTGTTTCTTGAAGGGAAACTGTCTGCAAAGTGTTGGAGAAGTATTGAATTTTGTAATGTGAATTTTCGCCGCTGGGTATATTTGGACATCAAAAATTAATTACATATGTTAAATTACGTTTTAGCTCATACCGTAATATTATATTATGATACTTAGTCTGTAAGATTTGTTGAATCTGTAGACTTAATAAATAAACAAATTAATGACATTTTTCGCTGATCGCCAGGGAAAGCTGCCAATTTTCGTCTTGGGGTCGAGACCGACTCTGCTCGGCATTCGCTGGAATTACACTCTGAGGGCCTGTAAAACCGTGGCGAAAAGCAAGTCTATATTGAAAAATTTTTCTAAATAATTCCGATTTTAACTACCCTGGGACCTTCTGTAAGGTATACCAGCCCTCTACCCACTATAATACACTGACCGTCTGTCTGCAATTAAACATATTTCTTTTTATAATGCAACATTAAAGAAAAAGTTATGTGTGCAAAACCGCCCATATGCACAAATTGTACAGAATGAGCCAAACTAAAATTTGCAAAACCGCGTATGCTGCAATGAATCGGAATATAACTATGATTATGCTATTCTCACCAAAACTTATAGTTGGATTGAAAATATATTTAAAAAATCTAGCTTTGTTGGAATTTATACCATTAGATACCTGTTCGTGCTGAAGTATAACAGTTTTCTGCTTCTCCTGTAAAATTTGCGTGGCGACACTTACGCGATTTTGTAGTGTCAGCGACGATTTATACAATCCTATATGTATAGCTGTCTGTAAATTGTTAACGCATTTAATATTAATTTTTTTCTTCGTTAATCATTATATCGTGAATATTTAATTAATTAGATTTTCAATTGTCAATATATATGTTTATCTATATCATCGGTGACACTGCAAAACCGCGTAAGTGACATGTCAGTTTGGCTGTTTTAAAGACGAATAATGACTTTATGTTGAAAGTTCCCATCAAGATTGACTCTTTTAACAATTTTTCAAATCAACATATAGTTTTTTGAGAATAAATAAATAGATCTTAGTGACAGGGGCCTATGAAATTTTTTGACGCAAATGTAGCTTACGCGGTTTTGCAGTGTCACCAACGATGTGTATATTTGTAAAGGAAAATTCATCCTACTGTTTATTGGTCAAACAAATTTTCAATTAAGTCCAACATTTTCAATATTTAATAAGCGGTTTACATCAATAACAACAACAATACAAGCACAATTTACAATGTAATGGATCATATCCGCTCAATTTGGACATTTTCACTACAAAAATCATTACAACCAAATAAAACGCACAGGCAATAACAAAAACAACTATGCACTAGACCGTTTAAAAAAAAATTTATTTTCTTTCTTTACACGGTTAAAACTTTGAAGTTTTTTGTAGTAAATTCCAAACCTTACTCATGGTATAAAAAAGAACCATAAAAAGGTTGTCAATCTTTTTTCTTTTTTTTTGGGACTTGCTCAACGTATGTAAGTTGAGAAAAATTGGCTAACGACAGCGTCGATAATGCCAGATCGCACAAAAAACGTAGCTTATGTGCGCTATTTTAGCAGAAATATAGTAAGCCACATGGGCTCTCATTTCTCGTTCCGTTATTCAAAAAGTTTCATTATCTTTATAGTTCCGTTATTCTCACAAATTTGCAATGTCCTGTTATTTTCACAAAATCAAGTGTTTTTTTTTTTTCAAATTAATAAATCGCTCTTATCGCTTCATCCCTTGTGGGGAGCACAAAAACTGTTCTTAAGACTAGCTCAAAGGAACATTGCGCATCCCAAGTTCACGTGAAGGAGCGTAAGAGACCAAGTCCACTTTTGAAGCCCAACCAAAACCAAGCCTATTTATGCAATTGGCTGGGCTATTAGTCAACTTTGCGCGTGCTTTCTAGTCAACGACACAAACGGAAGCGGCCGGTTGTCAATCTTACTTAGTTTTTGGTTTAAAAATAGATTATTGACGTTCGTTTGGTGTCAAAACTTTACATTGCGTCGCCCAATCAGATATACGGTAAAGGAAAATTGTTAACCATATATTGGGGATTTTGTGAAGTTGCTGTTTGTGGAAGCTTATATCATGAAAACTTTCATTTAACGATAAACATGGAAAATCTAAAAAAGGGATGTGAAAGATTAAGCATAATAGAAGTGTATTTCTGGGTTTTAAGAGAAAATGATATTTATTGAAAGATACTTCTTTGGGTGCAATCTGAGTGCAATCTTATAATATTTACTGGACATGTTGTGACCCCTTATTGGCCCTCCTACTTAGTCTCATGGCGGTTAAAAAAGGTATCCAGTACGCATGTATTGGATTGGAAATTTCTTTGAAACCCGTTTTTGCAAGCGCCTTCAGACCCCAAGTTATGAAGAATGTGTGGGATTATCCGATTCAGCTGAGTGATATTTTATTTATTTATTATTTCTTACAGCTTATTAAGCCTAGCTTATACCTATTCACAGATATTAATATATAATCTAACCTAGATTATAAATCTACTTACTTCTAAGAACTGCCAAAGCGTGGCGATAGTTTTATGCAGGCCTCCGACTTATACCAAAGCAGGGGTGTAGCTGTATCTGTTATAGCGTTAAGGTATTTTACTAGCGAATGCAACATCTGAACGGCGATGCACTGACTTGAAAGAGTGATGCGTTTCAGTATGAGCTTCAGCGATTTTTGTTATACGTGGGAGGGCCTCCGCTTTGACGCTGGACCACAGAGTACGATACACGCTTTCACTGTTGGTTTTGTGGAAGCCTGCGTAAACATCACTACAATGGAAGTGTTTTACAATAGGGGTATTCGCCAAGTCTAGGAAACGGTGCACGGATTGCACGAAATGCACGGATTGCACGGATTGTAAAGTTACAACAACAAAATACATGTGAAAAATTATATGCAATCCGTGCAATCTGTGTCTCAGACCAATGTTTATTTTCGTGCTACTAAATGTAGGAAATAAAACACAACCCTGTCGAACGGTATGTCTCTCAATCCTCTCATTTCGCTCACAGAAATAGGTAGCAAATATTTCACCATCATTATTTGCCATATTTTGTTACTCTCTACGAGAAATGTTAATCAATCGTTGCCGAAGCATGCTATAACTCAGCAAGGGGTGCTCGCGTAGTCTTGAATTTTTTGATGTAGGATTTTTACAATCCGTGCTATCCATGCACCTTGCTAGACTTAGCGAATACCCCTAATGGTTATACAATTTTCTTTTAAACTCCTTCACATTACTGGATTTAGCATCATTTGGTAGTTCATTAAAGCATTTTAAAGCTTTATAATACAAACTAGCTGGACCCGTGCGCTCCTTGCGCAAAAAAAAAAACCAAAATGGTTTGAAACCTTTTGTTAGTCCAGGTCCAGGATTTTTCAAACCTTTTTCTCAAATTATAAAAAAGTATTTTCAGCTACACTTGTTGTGAGACCACAAAAAATGGTAATTCTATACGACAGCACGTAACTGCTAATATACGTCCAAAGGGAAAGGTATCAAACGACGCGTTTTGATCTCTGTATCAATAATCCGAAAGCGGAAATTAAATAATTTGTTTCAGTGAAAAGTTATTAGTAAAAAACCCAAAAATTGCCCAGGTCCGATCCCAAATAGGGGACTTGATCCAAGGTCTTTATGTGCACAACACCTTTCTGCGTAGGCTTCAAAAAAATAACCTTAGCCGGTCCAACACCGGCTACGCGGTCCACAATATTTCTGCACAGAACACATTTCTGCACTTTTCGGTACACCCTAATCTGTGATTACAACAACCACATGAAAATGACAGAAAAATTTCAACTTTAATTGCAAATATCTCTGAACAGACATAAAATATCGAATTTCCGCTTTCGGATTATTGATACGAAGGTTAAAACCCGTCGTTTGATACCTTTCCCGATATTTTTGGACCTATATTAACAGTTACGTGCTGTCGTATAGAATTACCCAAAAAATTATACAAATATGCGCAAACAGCTATTTGAAATTCCACCACTTATATTACATTCACATTGAGCCATAAACTTGAGTTGATTGCCAACATCAATATGAATTAACTCAAAAAATGTCCCTTTAACTCGAGTTTATGACCCAGTGTGAACGCAGTCTTATTCACTTATTTTAGCAATGTTCAAGTGTAGATGGCGCGCTCGCAATTATTCTAGCACTGTTCAGTCTTACTATTCAACTGTAGATGTCGCGAGGCATATGAATGTCACAGTCACAATAGCGTTGCAGTACAAATTGATTTTTTTGTGCATTCACAATCGTTTATTTTAAAGAATTTATTTTTATAAAATACGCTTAAACAAAAGCACTCCGCTAATTAAAACATGGTTTCGCATGCAGAGCTAACCCCCACCTTTAAAACGATACCTTATTTATTAATATTGGTTCCAAATGAGAGCAGAAACTTAGGAAATAACACAAAAAGACCTTACAGAAATAATATATATGATTAAATTTATCTTTAATAAATTTCATCGTATAATAAAACAGTTGCTGTTCGATGCTTAGCCAATTTAGATCAGCAAGCATAGCGTTTCTTAAGAATGAATTTCATAGCTCGGTTTAGTTGTTTTTGTAGTTTGTAAATTTGACTATCGCTCATAATATAAAAAAAAATAGTTGGACAGTATATAAAATGAGGTTCGATTATCGATCTGTAAACCATTGACTTGTACCCCTTACTTAAGTACTTGCAGGTTCTTTGCGCAAAATATAACTTTTTAATGTGTAATCAATGTTCTCAATGTTCAAAGTTGAGTTTGTTATCGATTTTAATTCCCAAGTACTGTTAACTTTGTCAATTGCTACATTGTTAATACTTAGATTTTGCAACTCGTTGCTCTTAAACTTTCGTCTTGATATTACCAGGAATTTTGTTTTGCTGATATTCAGTTTAAGTCTATTCAAGCATAACCAATCATAGACTCTGTTTAGATCCTCTTGCAAGTGATATTTTCTCCACTAAGCATCAGCAATGCATCGTCAGCAAAAAGTTTAATATCACAGAAGTTAAGGCAATTTACAATATCGTTAATGTAAACATTAAAAAATATAGGTGCCAATGCAGAACCTTGTGGAAGCCCAACAGGTACCACTCTTTTTTCTGAAAGAGATGACCCAATTACTGTACTTTCGTTTATATTCGTAACAAAATCTTGGAAGCATTTAAGTTCCGTACCAATAACACTTACATAGTACTGCTTTTTAGTTAACAGATTTTGATCTATCGTCTCAAAGGCACGTTTAAGGTCCAATAATACAGCTATTACATGTTTATTCCTGCTTAAGTCTCCTTTCCAGTTAGATATAACAAGATTCAAAGCACTTTCACAGAAATGTTTTTCCGGAACCCAGATTGTTGCGGTATAATGATTTTATTTTCCTCCAAGTATTTCAGGAGCTGTTTTTTACCGCTGTTTCTAGAATCTTTTCATCGCACGGTAAAGTATTAATTGGTCTAATCTCATCAGATCTTAGGGTATTCTTGACTTTCTCAATTGGACGCTTTCCATAAATTTCGTACTTAACCCTTTGTTTAGACTTTCGTTAATAATTTGTTTATAAAAATATCCCGTATAAGTTACGGAGTCTTTGATGACTCCTTCTGACAGAAGTTTTTTCCCTCCAGTTTTGTTTTTAAATTTACTAACTATTTCGATTATGTCTTCTGTAGATACTCTCTGAAACTTGAACGTGAGGGTCTCATTTTCTTGAGCCAAAAGTTCTTCATTGCTAATAGGAATATTCAAGCTGATTTCCACTATACTTTCTATAAAATAGTTATTAAGTGACTGTGCTGTGATGCAAGCAGACGTGGAACAGCTATAGCACTTCACAACAAATGGAACATGTCACTTAGTTTAATTACTAGCATTTAAAATCAAAAGAAGTCCAAACCCAGCTCCCTTATGGCAAAAAGTTAGCTTCATCTTTCATTTTTCTTTTCCTTACAGAAACTTCACAGAAAAATCGTCGCTAAAACTAGCTCTTCTACAATACTCGAGTAGTCGAATAATCGAATTGATGAGCTATACAATTTCAACAACAAAAACGTTCCCATAACGAAAGGATAACAAAAATATGTGTAACGGTCTAACACTAAGAATACAATAAAAATAATTTGATTGTTAATTTATTGAAAAACAGTTAAATTACGCCACACAAAGGTAAAAGCGGATAATGATGAGCTGCGAGGCTGTCGGGTTAAACGAATCCAAGCGATATTGGGTTTTTATAATGTACCAACTTAATTTGCAAATTAGCTAAAGTGAGAAATGGCACACAGAGCACTAAATTGCTAGCAAAACAAAACAGCAACAACAACAGCATAACTATTATAGCAAACAGCAGGAATGCCAGTGGCGTTAAACCGGAAGCGTCGGCTTGTAGAGCTCAAGTTTTAGCAGTAACGCATCGGGAAATATGTCAAAAACGTTAGCCAAAAAACCGCTAATCAAGTTCATAGGTCACATACCCGTTATGCCGCAGGCCACAAGCAACACGCACACAATATCTCGTGTTTATAGCGTATGTGCGAATGGATGTAAGTGCGGATCCTAGGCAAATGTTTGTTTTTCGCCGTTTACTGGCGTGCGTGCGTGTGCGTTTGTGTGCGCTTGTGTGGTAATTGAAATTTATATTACCTAGATTGGTTCATGTGGATGTACAAACAAATGTTTGTAGAGATGAACTTGCAAGTTTCCAGCTAAAACAGCGGAAGTGACGACACCATTTTCTATTGACTTTTTGTTGTTTTTGGTGACTATTATGTGGGTATTTATACAGATTTATATGCATATTAGCTGGGCCAAAAAAAATGTTTTTTTTTTTAAATTATATTAATATAGAATGGCTATAGCTTGAGAACATCAATTTTTAGAAGTCTATCATGACTGTTTTAGATTTTTCGGGATTGAACTATTTCTAATTTTAAAGATTTTTTTGTTTTCGCCTTCCAAAGCACAGAAAAAATTCTTCTGTGATGAAATTGATTAATTTTGTGTTTAACTAAACTCGACTAGAAAGTTAAAAACAAAAATTTGTTTAAAAATGTTTTGGCCAAAATTCAAAAATTCATATTTTTTAAAAACAAAAATCAGCCTTTAGAAAATTTCAGAATATCTTTAGATATGTATGTATATCATAGGTATAATACAAAAAAATTTTTGCCCAAAATTTAATACATAGCGAAATTTAATTTTTTCAATTTTGTTTTTGTTTTGTGTTCCAACAATTCAATTGAATAACTGTAAATTTCAAAGTATCCATTACTATAAATGAGTCAAAGGCCAAAAATAATAACTTTAATGATTTTGAAAAATTTTTAATTTTCAAAATTATAAATTTAAAAACAATTTTTTTAAATATTTTTTTTCTAATACCTCTAAATACTCCATTTGAAAAGGCCGAAGTTTGTTTTTTAATACTGTAATTTTCGTACTATTAAAAAAATAACACCGCGTTACACACATTCTGTCCTATGAACCAAATATACTTTTTTGGAAAGGGGAGAAAAAAAATACACGTGTATCGGCGATTTTCATGTACACGTCAGAATTTTTTATTTTTTTTTTTAGTCGTGTGCGACTATTGCTATAGAAATTTCCACAATAAAGTACGCTGTACCAACAATTTGTCTCCCACGTACCGAGCACTGAAAAAAAAAAAATTCGGACATGAAAGTCGCCGATACACGTGTATTTTTATTTTTTCTCCCCTTTCCGAAAAAGTATATTTGGTTCATAGGACAGAACTATAGCTCGTTTTTGTAACGCAGTGTAATAATAATAAAATCATTTTTGCTTTGAAACTGCTAAGCTATTTAACTAAAAAATTTAGCTGCATTTAGTTTTGTTGAAAGGAAAACAGATTTTCATACTTTTGATAAAAAATAAAAAAATTTAATTTTTTTTCTTTGGCAGAAGTTTGTTCTATGATAAAACTAAACTTCCCACCAAATTTCATTCAAATCGGAGGAAGTCGATCCCACTATCTGGCGATTTGACATGGAAACCCCCATTTACATATGGTTTTGTTCACAGTGAGAAATTGTTTAGAACTTGGCTGATTTTGTTGTGAAACTTTTACAATATATTTTCGGTATTCTGAAAAATAGTATCAATATCGAGACGCTACAGGGTACGGCTTTGGTGTATGCTCTTGGGTTCGTATCCCAATGTCGGAGAAGGCGTCTGATGAGAAGTTGGTGACTTCGAAACATGTCATCCCATACCATCGCTGTGCATGTCGTTGTAATTTTTCTCTAATATCAATTAAAAAATTTTTTTTTGGCACAGTCTAATGTATATGTGCTATTAAACAGCGGATAATGACACGCGCCTCAATACAAACCGCTTCCCGTAAATATTTGCAACTAATTAATTATTGCAAAAAAATGCGTTTAGGAAAATAAATTAACTTAATCAGTCAATAAAATATGTCAAAATAACAAGTGAACATCCATGTCACACTTCACTAAGTAACATTTTTTAATGTACAAAATTGACAGTTAAAATATCGTTCCATTTCTGCTTTGAGTCACAACTCTGTAACCGTCTCTTAAGCGTTTGCGGCGAATTTAATATATATATATTTAATATATAATATAGCTCTTAAAAAAAATTGTATTCAAACTGCTCCGATTATAGGAATTCTCTACAAAAAAATCGAAGCCAAAAAACGTGCCTCATTTGATAATAATTCTCGCACCAACGAAAGATTGCCTTAATTCTTTTTATTAAATAAAAAAAACTGTCCAAAATACACGCAAAGCTCTCAAACCACGACAAAATTTGCATACGAAATTTGGCTCAAATTGCCCAGATGTGCCAAGGTACCAGGATACACTTTTTTCTTCGATTTTGGCACAGGCAGGTGTAGTTCGGATCTTGATCTTTGAAACAGAAGTGTTTGAAATTTTGTTTGCTGCCATCATTACTCACTTTTAGCGCTCATCTGGGTATTCTGCTGCAGACATCGTCGATTCAACCAAAAAAAAGTTACGCAACACATCAACACGATTGACAGTTTGACGTGTGTCGGTTAATACGGTGATGGTCAAATGTTCTATTAAATTCACAAACATGCCGACAGACAAATGTACGGATCCATATAATGCGTGCTTTCAACAAATTAGATACAATCAGTAAATGTGCAACAATAACAAAAAATTAAGTGTCAAAATTGGGCAGTACCGTGCGCAGGAATTTCGTATGAAGGCGGTTTTGCCTTACATTTTTTACAATTTTTTATTTTGCAAAATTAAATTTTTCTATAGAGTAACCGTGATGGTGTGAAGGTAGTGTTGCCGGCCTACCACACCGAAGGTCCATGGTTCGAGCCCTGGTACAGGTAACATCAAAAGTGATTTGAAAAAAGTTTTTCAAAACGGGGTCGCCCCTCGGCAGTGGTTTGGCAAACTTTCCGAGTGTATTTCTGCCATGACAGGCTTCTCAGCAAAAATTCGTCTGCCGTTCGGAGTCGGCAAAAAACTGTAGGTCCCACCAATTTGTAGGGAAAATTCAAATCGGCACACCACAAATTGGAAGAGAAGCTTGGCGCAAAAATCTCTTAGGAGGTTTATGATGATATACCTGTTGTATATCGCGCCATAGAGAGATAGAACCGTGATATTTTTCTGAAAGGGATATCGCACTAAAGATTTTTTCTCCAAGGTTATAGACCTTTTTTATTTGCACTTGAAAGGTCAAGGGTTTCGCTTGTTGATACGTACATACATAAGAAGATAAGCTGTATTTCCCAACAGGGAAGATGAACAGCTTCACGAAGCAATTTAAGTGAAAAATAATTTTTTCCGCTGTCAGATTTCGTATAAAATTCGACTAAAAAATCATTCTTCATTTAAATTAATTTCGTGAAACGGGCTGTTAGTCATATCGAGCCCTATCAGCGATTTTGGTGTAACCAACAAAAATAAAATTTTACAGAAGTGTTTTTAGTTTTAAAATTTACAAAATTTTAAAGCAAAATATTACTTACATCATAATTTCCTTTGCTTTATTTTTGTAATGGTACATACCGCAGCTGTGATATTTTGCGAGGTCTAAAATAAACAGAACAATCGATATCGGTCCAAATACTGATTTTCTAAGTTTTGGTGGTTACGCCAAAATTGCGGTTAGGGCTCGATATAATACCAATACCGATATCTGAGTTGAGTAAAATGTATCTGCGGGAAAGCCTAAAAAACCGAAGGCACTTTTCTTTACACAAACAAAACTTCAGAAGTTTAAGCTCAACCATCTCCCCGTAGGCCGGTAAAGTAAACTCCAGCCGAAACTGATTTCAATTGTGCTCTAGAGTGCATCAGATTTGGACATGCTAGTATTCTAGACACTATACCTAAAATGTTTAGTCATTTCGTCAAGTACACTATTCGCAGCCTTTCACCTGAATGAACCTTACAGCAGTGGTCTCTCATACCGGTTTACCCGGGAACAGTTCTCCGAGAAAGGCAAAGAAACAGCGAGCGGTAAGAAGCCGAGGAACGTCATGCATCGTGTTGATATGCCTCGGCTTCAAAGTACTAACTTTTATACATATGTCTGAGTACAACGATATAGAAGATACATTAATATGTTCGGTCGAATTTGGACGCTCATCAATGAGAGACAAGCCAATTTCCTAATTGATCTTTATCGTCTCTCTCTGAGAGCTCACTGGTTGGGGAGTACCTGGTGGGCAAAACACGTATGGTGTATCTGAATCTGCAGTTTAGGGGCTTAGAAAATTTCCGAGATAGGAATGCTTGTTATAAGAGACAATTATAATCCATGTCGGTTAGTACTTTGTTTGTACCGAAGGATACCGGATTCATATTAGGCAAAGGATTGTCCGTCACGTCCCATTGCATGACTGCCGACTTAACAGGACGAAATACTGCTACAACAACAAAAACAAACTTCATCGACTGTTTCCTAGAGCTAAGCTCTGTTGATATCGAGGAAATTCTCCTTGAAGGCCTTAGTAATTGGTTTCTCTTTTCTTGTTGTTGATTCCTGTTTTGAAACAAGTGACGCTTTGGAACCAATACATTTTCTGTGAGCCCAATGAATCTTTTTTAACCAGTGCCTTTTTGAAACCAGCCCCTTTTTAAGACAGTTGACTTTTTCTTTAATCGGGTTAATATTGTTGGGATTATGGACTCCTTTGGAACAATTTACGTTTGTTAAACCGTTTAACTTTTTCTGGCACTGCCAACTATTTCACTACCGGTTAGTTGTTCTGACAAAAATATTCCTGAAATAATCGCGGAACAGTCATAAAATAATCCCTGTCCTGACTGTCATTACTCAAAAATGATTGATCAGCCTACTTTTCTTCAGTATTCATATCTTTCCTTACTTAGTTTTTCAGATAAAGCCCTTTTTGTTAAGCTATTTAGTCCGAAATTGAGAAAGAATGTGTAAAACCCGTTCCCACATCAACTTTCTACCCCTCAGAATAGAGAAATCTTCCATTCCCACGGCAGCCAGGTGTACGTACCAGAATGGCTCGGGTTTTATCCGACCAAGGGCTGTTTATTCAGTATGACCCTTTTTAATCCGCATCAATGAGCGGACTACAACAACAACAATCAAATCTTTCCACATTTAACACCAACTAGAGAATTTGAAACCCCCAATACCTCCCCTTGCGCACAGCCCTGAAATTAGGTGTTAAAAATCAAACTCCAAAATGTCAAATGTGCGAAATTACGAATTATCCCTCAGTTCATTGACCTTGGGCATGCAATATTTTAGGTAGCTTTTTTTTGATAAGCTTATATGCACTATAAAAGTTCATTCAGAGGTCATAAATCAAAGTAGCTCAGTCACTTCAACTTGTGAAAAAGTCAGCGAAATATTTAAAAGCTTCAATCGTTTCATTCAATTAAAAGGCGTTAATGATTCATGCTCTCGCTGTGTCAGGTGTTTAGGAAGTCCTAAATAAACTGAATCATAACGAATACTAATGAAAACGAAAGTGATTCGAAAAATAAAATAAAAAACCATAAATCTGTAATTATGAACCGTAAACGGCGCATCGGCAGCTTGCATATATTTTTTATTTATTACAAACTAACTATGGTTATTGGGATTTCCAACTCTAACCAGTCTGACAAAACATTAAGACGCCTAATTTCTACCAATTAATTCTGACTGCTGACTTAGTGGTACAGTGTTCTCTACTAATTCAATATATGCTGAATTATTTTACTGTAATTAATTTTTCACGACTTAATAAAAACAACAACAAAGCCTTTTATTTGAATCATTGCTTTCTTGATTTTGTTGTTGAAACGTCTAAAACATATTGAGTAGCTCTGTTGTAGTAATAAATTTCGGCCGATACTTCGATTCAATCATGGCATAGTAAAACAGGTAACAGCACGGCGGCCATGTTGAAAATCGTTCCTCTAAAACGTCTAAACAGCACAGTGCAAGTTAAAGTGTAAACAAACCGATTGAAAGCAAGTTTGACAATTTAGAGAAAATTAAAATGAAAAAAACCGAATCAGCTGTTGAGTTTATATTACCTGTATTGGTATGCCATGGATTCAATAAAAATATGTCTCTTTTATTATTAGCATTTATGGAAGTTCATGCCTTTAAACCAATTGGTAACACCAAGGGAGGCTAAGTCATCTTCCACCTGCTTTTTACATCTCAGTAGAGGCCTTCGCTTCCTCGGATGGCGAATTCGAATGTCGATAAAAAGATTTTCTCTGCCGGTGTGTCTTTGTCCATTCGTATAAAATGGCACAGTTATCGGATGCTTTTAGCTTCAATTCCCGGCACTATGCTAATATCTGCGTAAAGCTAAAGTTAAATTTCTTTCTATAATCGCCGCTCAGCATTGCGTGAAGGGTATCTGAAGGCCTTCTCTCTCGAATACTCCAGGGACCATGTCATATTCCTTCGACGTGGTCCATGATCCCGGGCTTTACTTCTCAGTTGCCTACTTGCTCCAAAGTAGCACGTGTTGGCAAGAGTGACTCTCAGTTAAATTTTGTTGACGTTATCTCTACATATAATAAAATTGTAAAAGGTCGATATCTGCAATAGAAGCCAAAGCAACAGTTTTTAGAATTTTTGTCTGTCTGTCTGCATGTTTGGGTGCGCATCACTCAAAAACGGCTAAATGGAATTGAATGAAAATTGTATCATTGCATTACTAGACGTTTAACTTAAAATGTAAGATGTCACTTGTACCGATAGCTCAACCGGTTTCGGAGATATGTGGATCAAGGTGACCCCAAATGTGTTAGTACAATATGGGTATCAAACGAAAGGTGAAAAGGTATGGGATATAATGATGAAAATCGGACTCAGTCTATTATTAGTTCTGAGACGCAGCGAAGCGGACCGGGTTTACTAGTATTACGATTATAATAATATAATTTAATATTACTCAAACGTTGCCCCTCTGCAACATGTGCTCCGCACTCCCGTTCTACTCTCTAAGCAAAAAATAAAATAATATAAAAAAATTTACTTTAAAAAGCTACTCTCTCTTCATGACGTCAAAGCTTAGATAACGAGAGTTTCCTTTACAGTCTCGAGATACTAAGTAGCCTTGTATGAAGCCTCCTACTTCCCAATCCTGACGAAGTGGTGGGTATAAACTTTACAGGAAACTCAAATTCAGACACACGTGCCTTTCACTGAAATCGAGTTGAGGTGGTGTATGCCTATTCATCCTCTTATAATGGGCATTTTCCAGTATTTGGCATATCGTAAAATCTTATAATATCAACTCAGTTTTTTGACGATGGGCTCTAGTCTTCCCACAAAGGAATATGGCAGCAAATAAAACGGTCCATTGCTCCAGAGTACTAACATTCAGGGATCATAAAGAGAGACGGAATTTGTACTTTTATCGAAGATGTACTGTATGTCGATGTTAGGGCATGGTAATTACCTTGCCAAAAATTTTAGAGGTGAGTTATAAATATAATTTTTGTGGTCATGTTTCCAAAACCGAGATATATGTATGTTCGATTGTATTTATAAACAAGCTCACTGAAGCCCAAGCTACAACAAGAACCTAGTACAAAGTATAGAATAGGGATAATCTTGATTTTGGTTGCAACTACCAGCTTCATTCCAATCCTTTCCTCATCGGAAATATAGTATTTGGGGGCAATCATCAATGACCTCATAACGACGATTGAGTGGAAGGCCACGCTATTTCAAAAAATTTTTTAAAAAAAAACTACTTAAGAATTTTTGAAAATGCTCTATTTCAAAATTTGGTTGAAGAACGCACTATCTCAGATTTTTTTCTATAACGCCCTGCTGCGTTAAATTTTTTTCAATAACGCCCTATCTGCACGAAAATTCAATATATTTTCAGCTGAGATAGAGCGTTTTTCAACCAACTTTTGAAACAGAGTTTTTCAAAAATTCTTAGGTAAAAATTTTTGAAATAGCGTGATCTTCTACTCAGCCGCCGATGTACGAGAGGCAAGGTAGTAAAAGGAATCTTTTAGCAAGAGTTCTTCTATACCCCCAACTTCGCGCTACCTCAAATCGCTACCTCACCTCACAACCTCACCTCACAACATTCGTAAACCTTTGACCAAGAGCTGTTATGAGCCTTGATTAATCAAAACTCAATAAGGCAATAAACCTCAATATAAAATAAATTGACGAATCCGCTTTTGTCACACTGTGCCAAGCTTTCATAGGTAAATATTATGAAATGATTCATAGAAATAAAAGATTGCAACGCATTCCCTTCGGATTTATTATGTTATACTCAGTTCACACCGTTGTAGCTATAATGAATGTGCATTAGACTGAACCAAAACACCCCACTTTTTTGTGGGGAATTTATATGCCTACAAAACTAAATGCAGGCAAACTTTTTTTAGGTTTATTTACTATTTTCTGGTCGGTCTAAAGTACATACATTTGCATGAATGTATTTATATGAACCCTACAGTCAAACCAACTAGTCAGTCAACTGTCATATTTCCATATAAGCAACTGGTACTTCTAACATGGCGATATCCTAAGAGATGTCAATTGCCAGAGTTCGACCAGAACATACCAGTCATCTACTACTCATAAAGTACTAGTTTATATATAATGGAAATATACTAGTATCACACTGGTCGTAAAATACCAGTTTCAAAGTAGTACAAAATGGAAGGAAATGTACTAGTAAAATTGCAGTCTTATCATACCAGTATAATACTGATTCGAAAAAGATAAAAGTAAAAGAATAAAGAAATGTGGACCAAATCCTCTAGCAGTGATTAAAATAAGAAAATGGACTCATTAATACATCATTTTCATTTTTCATCATTTTCGCTGTGAAAACCCCCGATTTGGGATTGCAAAACATAAACTATATCTTTGGAATATTTCATAAGCTGGTTGCAAATTACAATAGCATGCAATGCAAATGAAATAAATAAAAGAAATAAATACAGTTTATGTCGCTTAAACACATACTATGAAAATTGTAGTCATATACTAGTATGGATTGAACTTTTTCTGACTAGTATGATTTCAACCAGAACAGTATAGTTGGATACTAGTATGTTTACTGACTAGTTTGATATTTCACTGCAGGGAAACTCTGAAGCACAATTGTAATTGCACGTACGCCATCACTTTGAAGAACTGCTCACCAGCTCAGCTTAAATCTTCATAGCCACACGCACAATTACTGCGACTGGAAACTAAATTGAAATATTGGACATTTTCTTGAAAATTGGTATGCAAAACGAGTGCATTCGAATCGATATTAATAGTCACTTATCTGACAAAATCGGCATACAAATAGGTACCCAAAAATGTTTAAGAAAATAAAAACGTGATTGCATACTCGTATATCAGCACTTAAATGTTATATATAGTACACATTAGCAGCAAAAGAGGACAAGCCCACGTCTACTTGAATATAGATAGCAATCATAGTGTAAATGTGTTCGAAAGCCTTCATCCCCATATTTTTAAGAAATATTTTTGCATAAAGCGACGATCTCTGGGTTTAAATCAAAAATGTATATCGACAGCTCAGTGGTAGATCACCTCATTTCAGATATTTTATTTTGAAGAACGCTTCATACAGATTTTTTTCTTCGTCTTAGAATATGGTTGCAGAACACAGTATCTCAGAATGAGTTCCAAAAGCGTCCCAACTCAACATAAATTCCATACATTTCCAGCTGAAGTAGGCTGTTTTTGAATCATATTATGAGATAGGACAGCGTTGAAAAACATTCTGATCTAGGGCGTTTTAAAAGAACATTCTAAAACAGTTTGATCTTCCACTCGATGTAGACTATGCTATACCCAGTGCCCATAAGTACTTACTATGAATATTACGCTAAAGCGAACGTACGCCATTTTTAGTTGAGTAGATACACCCGTTCATACCTGCGCAGCTATTAATTATCCTTCAGTTGTACCTTTTGCCATACTTCATTATGTTATATTTTGGCATTCTCATTCTCATTTGAAAGGTATCAGCCCACGCAATGGTAAGGAAGCCGCAAGTTGCCAATTCGTCTGGTCGGTTTGTGGTCACCTTCTGCGTGATGCTCGCGGCGTTGGCGGTTTTATGCGGCAAAAATCTTTTTTTGTTGTTGTATTCGCTTTCAGTTGCGCTGATTAATATTGACGCGCACGCGCCCAAAAGTGAATTGAAATTTTTTTTATGATTTTAGGCTTTGTAAATCTTAAGTGACGACATAATTCTGCAACATAAGCATAAACATTGCCATATATGCATAGATATGTATGCATTGATGAATGGCACAAGTATCCCTTCAAGGTAATATCTCTAGTTCGAAACTGCGAATTCTGCATTTAGATAAGAGTACTCAAGGAATATTACGATAGGTCTGAACCACTTCATATACTACTACTACTATATTTTTCGATGGTTGCGAAATCACACATATCCTTTTTTTTTAGGAATTTAGAACATTATTGTGGTGTGAATTGTTGGTTTTACGGCCTATATATTTAAAAGAATTTTACGAAAATTATTGTTTTTATGCTTTTAATTATTTTTGTTTGAAAGAAAAAAAAAATTTTGTACAACTGCCAAAACTTTTATTATGGGTAAATTTCAGAAGCTGCTAAACTTCATCAAAGAAGTTTTAGCACGTTTTGTTAACTATGACGCTATCAGAACTTTGGTTCTGTCGGATAAACTCCTATTTCTATTCACTTGTACCCTCTTCCCTCATTTCTAGTTCCTGCCTTCACTGCAGAGATACAACTTCGTCATATACTCGTATGTATATAGTACCTGGGTGACCGAGCCTTGCTCGGTATTTTTCGAATTGTCGCATAATCTTACTTACCAAGAGCATAAATTCCCAAAATAGATTTCCCAGATATCGAACACTAACCACAAAAAGTCACTTAAGGCAACCCTAGGTGGTAATCCTACTTAAAAATATTCTGGTTGGTATACGGCCTCAAATACCTTCCGTTTGATACCCATATTCCCATATATTGCTTAATATTAAAAAAAAATGTATGTAGGTGGCAACCCTGTGAACCACCCCAAGTGGCAACACCAAAGTAGAAAATCTTAGAACAAAGGCTACTACCCATATACCAAATTTCATCCAAATCGGTTAAGTCGTTCCTGAGATAGTAGTGGATATACAAATATACAAGAATAACTCGTTTAGAGTTATAAGATGTACATGAGGGTGTCTTATATTCAGGGGATCTTTTTATATTTTTTCTTCCCCAAGATTAATAAAAAAATTAAAAAAATATTTTATTAAAAAAATAACTGAGTGCTATTTATAGACATTTTTGAAGCATAATTCAAATTTATCATATACAGAAATTGCATGGAGCAAGTTTATTAATTTTTATTTGAAATAAATAAGTGCAAAGCTGTTGTAGGGCAAGGCGTTCGCCTCTGAAGACTCAAACTATAATAAAAAGGGCAATTGGATAGTAATTTGTGTGAATAAAATGTCTTTTTCCAGCTCTATGACCCAAAAACTATTGGTCAGACGGTCAAGTAACAGGTTCATTATGTAAAACGCGACACAATAAGTCACTTCTTCTCTGAATACTTGTTATACATACTTCTTGCGTAGTACAATGCCTAATTTGTAAAATCAGCTCAAGAACATAAAAAAATACTAATAATTGTCAAAGTTATGACATTTTACGCAAAACGCGTTTTTTTTCAAAGAAGCTTGCCGTACTACGATTCCAGTCCATCAGCTTAACTGAAAGCGTAAAACTAAACAAATTTCGTTAGTATGAGGACTTGTGATGTCCTTGAACGATTCATTGAAATGAGAAAAAAAAAATTCCGGCAAACGGGGACGATTTTCTCAAAATGGCTAGTTTTTTTATCTGATGAAATGTATTGAAAAATTCATAACATTAATATGAAAATTTAAACGAAAAAATTAAATCGTTCAAGAGCACGGCAAATAAATTACGGACAATTTGAAAAAAAAAAATTGAAATCGGTTGAAAACTCTTTAGGCAATCCAAGTCACCGCAACGAAGTTTTCGGAAAAACATGATTTCGAGATAATCCCGTTTAAAGTTTCAAGTACACGCCACGACTTCGTAAAGGACCAAGATGCAAAGCGATGTTCTAGGCTTTTACTTCTTAAATCTCTATAAAAATTTGAGATAACATTCTTAAGAACCTATACTTTAGGATAAAATAATAAAAAAAAATTCCGATTTTTTTACCGACTTCAACATATAGACCCCTTAATGCAGGTGAATGTGAATGACTGACACGCTGACTTACGTAATCAGCCCGTAAGGTGTATGTCATCTAATAACTGAGCAACTATTTCATTTTAACAAAAATTTTCGTATGTAATTTGCCTAAGACCTTTAGAATTTGCTTTTGCTTTTTTTTTTATTATCCGCAGAAAGACAAGCCGCGATTAGAGTGTGGTCGATTTTAATCATTATATATCCGAAACCAGTGGAGATATGGCACTTAATCACATCCGTCATTGCAGCACTACTAAGCAGCTTTAGTTTCATACCCGTCTTGTACTAACACATTTTGGGTCACTCTGGACCACATATTGGTCGATAACTCCGAAACCGTTCCAGTTATCAAAATAAGAGATTTCTTAAGTTGTAAGTTCGACGTCTAATAATTCAGCGGTGAAAGTTGCATTCAATTCTATTCAGCAGTTACTTTGGATTCTATTGGCTCAATAATTACCCCTTCTAACAATTTCCCTTGAATATCTGCAATGTACAGGCATCGTACTGTCACATTTCTATTGAGATTAGGTAATAAAACAAAAATTTACTTTAATATGAAAAACTCTTATGTACATACATACATACATACATATTTCTGCCTTTCTGCCGCTTCGTCGCCACCATCAAAATATTACCTGAAAAAATAACAAAATTAATAAGTCCAAAAGCCACAACAACACTAACCAGAACAATAATGAAAACCCAAACAAAAACAACACCGTTAAGTGGTCATATCAAAAGCGGCTACTGACGTTGTGCTTGACAACAAAAATGTATAACAACAACAAAGTATATTGGGCTGATAAAACAATCAATACTCACTGTGGAATATTAAACAAATACAACTCGAATGGGAATCACCCACATTGTGTTTTTGGTTTATAAATGTAAAATCCCGTTGCAGTGTTTTGCTGTGCGCCTGGTCGCCAATGTTGACTCAGTCAACAAAAACGGTATTGCAAATTCTTCAATAAACAAACAAAAAATAACTAATCAAAATCTAATGACAACAAAGCAAATATCAACAACACACGTTACACCAAGTCTTGCACGATGAGGTTTGCTTATATACCCAGTGGAACTTCAAGTTAGAACTTAGCATGCGAGAAATAAAGCAGCACTACATTTATTTTGATTTTGGGCGCCAGTAGAAAATGGTATCAAGCTTGTGTTCCCAAAGTATTCATTGTGCACCAGAATTAGACATCTTCACTAGCTATGATTGCTTTTATATGATTTAGGTGCAATAGAAAAGCTTTCCTACTCTACGCCTGCGAGTTAGGGGTTTAAAATATGCCCTAGGTAGGCATACCGGTCGTAAGAGACGACTAAAATGCACAAAGGTAATAACGTGCAACTCGATGGTTGATCTACGGATACGATGGCTCTCACCTTTCATTGCCCATCTTCTTCTTCCTCAAACAAGGAGAGGTGCCATGACCTAGAAGGTTGCATTGGTCATACCAACTGGCTACCGCGACAGTCGGGCAGTACCGTAACGGAGTACCGCAGCGTACCGGCTTTATATCCGACCAAGGACTGTCAATTTGACAACACTCCCCAAAACCTTCGGGAAGTGTTTTTGTCGTTACAAACACCAACAACAACAAGATTTCCTACTCTGTACTTACAGTGGCGGGCATAAATGTACTTACAGTCGTTTTCTGCGTTTTTCACAAATTTTGGCCATAATAAAATTATTTTAACAAAGCCTATAAAAAAACATATGTCAAGGTCTAATACAGAAACTTTAAATTTTGTTTTAAAAATGTACACAAAATTTTGCGAAAATTCAAATTTTTTTAAAAAATTTTTTAGAATTTTTTGGAGTATGCAGTTTTGTAGCTCATTAAATTTTGATCTTAAGTTCGTGATCCATTTTGCTGGCATTTTTTTTCTTCTGGACTTCTGTATTGTCCTCCATACGAGAAAACACTTTAGCTTTCTTGGCTTTAGTATTGGCGGAACTATTTACGGAAAATAAAAAATTCCGCTAGGTAGGTTCTGAAAATTTTTTACTTAACATTTTTAAGGTGGCACACTCGATTTCGAAATAAAAGACGTATGCAATGAGGTAGTTCCAGGGTTGGGTCACTTTTAAAATAAAAAATTAAATTTTATTTGTTATCCAAAAAAATTTGAGTGATGCGTGAAATATTATTGGTTATTCAAAAACTTTTGAATAAAAAATAAAATTTCAATTTTTATCCAAACTTTTGAAAATGAAAAATATCACATCAAGATACAGCAAAATTATACCCGTATGTGCATATAGACATAATGCGTATTTGTAAAGATTTTCTTTTTGTTATTTCTGTATAAATTGAGATGCACTGAGCTTATATGATTCAATTTCGGGATTATTGCTGCACAAAATAAGGCTACTCAGGGACCACCAAGTAGATTTTCAGGGTGATTTAGGAAAAGTTTTAGGGGTAATTTTGGGATTTTTTCAGCACCATTTCGTAATTGATTGTTGGATTATATTGAGACTTTTTCAAAAAAGTCTCGTAATGATTCCGAAATAGTCCCGAAAACAACACCCAAATGACACGGTAAAGCCCACAACACAATTCAGCATGTGTCCCGAAATTACCCTGAACAAGTTACAAAATGCTTCCTAAAACAATCCCGAAAACAGCGAAGGAATCCCGCCAAAAGCCTTATTTTTTATAAAAACACATTATGCCTATATGCACATACTGGTATATTTTTGCTGTATCTCGATGTGTTATTTTTCATTTTCAAAAGCTTGAATATAAATTGAAATTTTATTTTTTATTCAAAAGTTTTTGAATAACCAATAGTATTTCACTCATCACTCAAATTTTTTTGAATAAAAAACTAAATGTTTATTTGTTATTCTTTCGTCACTCGTCACTCAAATTTTTGGAAAAGGCCATTCCTGATACATACATACATATGTGGCCTTGAGCTGAAAAATAAAAATACACAGATATCAAATTGAAGGAGGAAAAACAACAAAAACTAAATCTTAAAAATTATTTTACAGAGGACGTAGTCGAATACTCGCAAGCAAGTATCCCAGTATACTCAACCGCTGATAACTGCTTCTACGGGGTACACATCTTTATTATCTTTATTTATCTTTTTATGGTCATATTTTGTGATTTTTTTGTTGGACAATTATTCTGAGCACAATCCTATAATGCGTGAATCAAATCAAATGAATTATATCAAATAAGAATACCTAATTAATTTAGTTTAAAATAATATGAATCAGACACTCAAGAAGAGCTACATACAGAGGAAAAGTATACAAATTAGCATATGAGCCGACATGTTAATTAATATAAATATTCATATCGAATTATTTAAACGTATTCATCGCGTTTCTAATTGTGTCGCCATAATGTGGGGAAATAAAAATCCCACAAAATACTTGAATCTGTTCATTCTTTTTTTGATTCAAGAAAATTACTTGTACTTTGATTTGTCACATGATTACCCACGCACATCTATTGCATACCTACTAGGGATGCTGATTCCGGTGTTTCGGGATTCCTTTCCTGCAATGCCGCGATTTTCGTGTCTTAATTTTTTTAGTGGTTTTACGGTTTGTCCATTTTACATATTTTATACGTTTGACGAGCTCCAGATTAGTGGACAATAACTCTTAAGCCAATTTTACGAAATACATTTTTTATTGATGTATAATATTTTAATTTTCTTAGTTGAACGTGTTGCGTAAACATGAGCTTCCCTAAATAAAGGTAGCGAGGAATTGTGGGTCGATCGGATTGACTTTCGACAATTTTTTTTCTCCTTTATTTAATATTGCTTTTTTCTATTTATTTAAATTGTGTTTATCAAGACAATCCATTTTAAAGCTTGCAGCCACTTCAAAAACCCTAAAAGTTAGCTTAAACAATTTTAAACTTAAATATAATTTTTTCATGTCATTGGGTGTGGAAAAAGTAGTTGCTGCGTGTAGACAAATATTGATAGTAAAGTTCACAACTTAGATAGTTTCTCATACAAATCTTCACTCTTTTCAATCTAAAGTGTTGGAGAACAACGTATACCCAAATCCCGATACTAAACACAGCATTATAAACGCGAGTCCCGAAAATTCGGAGATTGTAAAAATAGAAAGTATTGCATCCCTAATACCTACGTCCAAAACTACTGCTATTTAAGTTTGATTATTCATTAGGTAACACTTATGAATGTGGCTCACACAAATACCTTACCGCTCTGTTAAGACCTCGCATAGACTGAAAATCAATTAGAAGTGTCCTGCGGACATCATGGATTTTCTCTAATATAATAAAAATGCCATGTATAGGAAAAATTAAGCCTAAACAAATTCTAAAAATTAACATATTTTTTTTAAACAAAAGTATTTGATTTTTCAACATCTGTATTCAGGTGATTGTATAGGTATGTTTCTATCCGTCATGAAAAAAAAATAATTGGAATTCGAAAAAGTGAACAAGTAAAAAATTAATATAAGAAAATAATATTAACACTTGCTTTAGAAAATTTGACTTAGTTTGACCTAATCTATTCTGGTGAAAATAGTTTGCCCGAAAATCGGGCAAGTTATTTGTAAATATACTTATGATACTTTTAAAAAATTATTTGTGTATATCGACTGCTGAGTGGAAGATCACCCTATTTCAAAATATTTTTCAAAAACGCGCCATATCAAAATTTGTTCCAAAAACGCCCTATTTCAAAATTTTATTCAAAAACGCTCTATCTCAGAATTTTTTCCAACAACGCCCTTTCAGAGAAATTGATTCAAAAACGCCTCATCTCAGCTAAAAATGTATTGAATTTTCGTTCAGATAGTGCGTTCTTAAGCCAAATATTTAAATAGGGCGTTATTGAAAAAACTTTTGAGGTATGGCGTTCTTCACAGAAACTCTAAGATAGGGCGTTTTTGAAAAATAGTTTGAAATAGGGTGATCTTCCACTCAGCAGTCGATATGTAGTCCATACAATTGGTTTGTTCTTGCTTATTTTTAAAATTTGATGTTTCCACCATGGCTAATGCTCGGAGTAATTTAAACTATTTTTAGAGGTTTTCCGGTCAATTTTTATACAAGAAACAACCCTTGTTGTTTTAATTGTTGTTACACGTAAATTTGTCAATAAGTGTCTCAAATAAGTTTTATTATTGTTTTTTCACTGTTGTTTTTTGTCTGTCTTTAAATAAATAAATAGATCACCCCTGAGGATGCTAGGAAGTCTAGCGAAACGTTGGGTTGGAAAAGTGGAATAAATTCTTTTATTTGCACTTCACAATTAATGGTCAAAAGAGCCTAACTCAAAAATTTAAATTAAACTATTTTTACTTAATAGTTACCACTGAAATGGTGACAATATTTTTGGTCTACATATTTTAAACTAGTTTGAGACGAGTATACTTCTGTCTGAAATCAGTCGATTAACATCTCGTTAGACGGTTTAGCTCAAATTGCTTCAAAACAACAAGTTTTGAAACTTTTATTTGACAGCATGAATATGCTCTCTATACACTTATTTTCAAAAAAATATCTCGACCAAAATTATGATTAATCAGCTTCGGAAGTAAGAGAATTTCTCTACTAGGCTGTGCCACATCTTCTAATGACATTTATACAAAAACATTTGAGTTTAAAAAATACTTATAGCAATAGAAATCAAAATGTAACAGCAATATTATTCACAACGAATTTCACAGTTACGCTACTTCAGTAAATACCAACAAAAAGGATACTTTAAACTGGCATACGTTATTTTATTAGCCCCTTTTTACTTCGCTCTACCACTGCAAGGCAAACGAAACATTTTTCAAATTGAAAAGTGTCCGGAAACCACAAGTTCTCCTCGCTTAACTATCAGCTATTTATTGGCATCATGACTTTAGTGAAAGAAGTGCGACAGTTCTGTGCTCTAAGAGGTTAATTACCATGCCACTTCTTCGTGTGTATAGATACCCGGACTAGCCAGCAGTAGCAATTATCCTTAGAAAGATTACACGAACGAACCACTCTTACACTTTGTAAGGCATTTGGTGACTTGTGTGACAAAATGTTAAGAAAGAAAGAGGTATTTAGTAAAATTTTGCTGTAGTGTAGACTCACATATAAACACATGTACATACATTAGGGTGCGGCACCAAAACATGTCTGGTCTTTTCATCAGAATCTTGAAATTTGGTAAATTTTAAGATCAATGCTGAAATATCACATTAAGATTTACGTAAGCTAAACGGTTTTATAAATTTTTCGAAAATAAAATTTTACATTTGAGGTTATGTTCGAAAAAACTTGCTCAGATGACATATGTCAGATAAACGCTTTAGAAGTATTGAAATTCGCCTATAAAATGTAAGACACCACTGAGTTAGTTTGGTGGGAAGTGACAAGTTACCTTCCTTTCGAAAACTAAATATTTAAAATCGGCCCAGATTTGCCTGAGTTTTTCTAGCTTCACTTAAAACAATCTTTCTCTGAAAAAATGCCAAAAACAGGACCAAAAAACTCACTATTTAGGCTCAACATATTCTAAAGGTATAACTCTATAACTATCCTCTTTGACCTTTCAGTCGTGAGCGACTTCACCTCGTTTATTGTGGAGATGAGGTATCGTCGGTGACGCCGCGTTTCCCACAACAGCCGGTTCTATCGCACCAGAATGACCCGGGTTTTTTCACCCGGCCAAGGGCTGTTATTTCAGTGTAACCCTGTCCAATCTGGGGCAGGGCGAAGCACTGTTAACAACAAATACAACAACATCAACCGCGTTAATGATATCTCAGTTTGGCTGTTTTGCCACTACAAATTCCTTATTTTTTAGACGAATATTTTACTTCATGGAAAAAGTTCCTCTCAAGATCGACTCTTTCAACTATTTTTCAAACCAACATGTACTTTTCTTGAGTATAAACGAAGAGATCTTGATGGCAGGGGCCTATAAAAGATTTTGACACAAACGTACCCTACGTGGTTTTGCATTTGTGTAAAAAACGAGGTGGGGATACGCATGAAATGCTCAAGAGGCTTAAGATATTTTCGGTTAGACTTACCTCTTTTCTCATTCCAAGTGATTTTTGTAAAATAAAACAGTAAATATTTCAGTCAGCAGTGCTTTGCAGTGGTCCGTTTTTTTGTACACAGAGTCTGGCATTCTAATGTAAGTACGAAAGGACTATTACATGCCCAGCAAAAAATGTTGTAAGCCATTATAATCAGTAAGGAATACGCCGGCAGCGCTACTTGAGCCGATCAGAAATTAGTCCTATAATAATTTAAATAGAGCAAAATACATAAAGTTATCTCATATGAAGTGAAACAGAAAATCGACCACCCTTTCTCATAGCAAATTTTTTAAAGAATTTTTACAATAATTTTGGAAAACAAACGACTTCTTATAAAAAATAAAACCACTTCTTAGCCATAAATTTTTCCAAAATACAGAATAATGGTGGGTGCGAAGCTCTGGGTATTATCTAAGATAGCTTTCCCTTTCTTAATCGTTATGGGGCCACAGTAACAAAAAACTTTCCTATATTCCGAACGCTTTCGGTTACCAAAAATACTTTTACTCTCATCAAAATGTTTGGAAAAAGTTTTTTTCTAATACATAGAACAAATTCGAAACAACATACCACAAATTGGTAGAGAAGCTCCTCCTTTGTAAAGCTTTTTAAAATGACATTTCCATACAATTCGATATCCTTTTTTGGCACTAATTAAACATTTCAAAATTTAAATTAAAGAAATATGAACAGCAGGTTTCCTGTTTTTCCACAAAACTTTTAGTTTCCATTTTATATACGATATTATATCCACCACGGTTTTATGTAGTTGTTGCTGTTGCAGCAGTACTTCGCAATGCTAAATCCTCCCATCAATTCATATATTGGAACGTGATGGACCAAACAGGGTTATATTGATATTGGCTGACCTTTTTTGGATGTGTATCCAGTACGCTTCGGTAATAACCTCTTCTAGTACTAGGCACACTGCCTTGGGAACGATTTCGTTAGCCCCGAAACCGGGGTCGATGTGGATTTTAGTCGCGTCTTATGATTTGGCAATTCTACCGCTTATCAACATTTTTAGGCCAGATCAATGATTATTTTATACTCTTTCTGCATTATTATCCAGCAGCCGTTGCCCTGACTAAAAACTGGCTTGAGTACATTTAACTCTCTGTCCTCTCCATCTCTCGCATTGTCCTCATTTGCCCCTTCATCTCCCTCTTCTTTTTCAGTCTCCTTTTTTTACTTTAACTCCCAATATCACCGTCCTCTTATTGAACCACCACTTCTTCTTGCCTGGAAAAGTGGTACCGCTCACTTTTTTTAAAACTAAAATAAAAATAACCATCCTATCTCTTAATTTGTTGATCAGTGCACTTAGCTGAAACATCAGGATAATGGGTTTTTATATATAAAGAAAAATGCCTTAATATAAGGAAATTACACTCCATTTAGTATATTATATATGGCGTCCAAGCGATTTTATTTCAAATAAACCTTATGTCTGAAGTCTTTAATAGGAAAAATAAAAGTCACGTTGAATGCAACTGTGTTCCTCAGAGATTTCTCACCCCATGCTATAAGCGCTTAGTATTAATTAAATAGGCCTTATATAAGGTGTACACTTTTTTTTAGTGGGCTTTTGGAAAGCTTTATGAAAGTGGCGGTGTAAATGGTGAACTTAGAAATGTAGCAGGTTGTTAACGGCAAGTAAAGCCTGCAATTTGATTATCGGAATGTAAATTGTGGCATTTGTTGCATGCGTCCTAAGACTCATGGAGTGTATCTGTTACTCGTTGTCTTGCTACTCAGCTATTGAGCTCATGGTACTGATCCAAAAGATTTTACTATAGACACACACAAACAAACATACTCACACTTGAGCCTTTGTGCTGCTCATGCATTTGTCAACAACATGCATTTTAATGGGCAATTTCTCACGTTAAATGGTGTCCATTCTTCTGTTTTACAATACACAACAAGTGCGGCTAAGGACCTCAACGAATGTGGCAAGTGTTTGACATTTTTTGAATATTTTACCGATGCAATGGCACAATCAAATAGCTGTGTATGGATATTTGTGAGCTTGTGAGTGCTGTGGAAAAGTGCGTGTAATTTCACTTCTTGACCGTAACATTTGAAAAACGACTAGAAATTGTCTCTTTTTGGCCGACCTACAATTACGAAGCTTAAACGGGTAAGCTGACATAGTAGGGATATACAGTGGTTATGCTCTGACGAATTGCTCAATGGAATATATCTAGTTATTTGAGTTATTCCAAAGTTTTTGCATCTCCGTGTGTCTAAATATTTGAGATTTCAGTGGAGTTCAATGATGGAATCAGCTGAGCCATATCCGCCCGTGCAGCCTAAGACGCGTGGAGACACATATATTTTTCACGGTCACCATTCGTGTATCGATAATTTCGAAAAACGTAATACAGGGTGGCTAATGAAAGCCGCTACCAAAAAAAAATTAAATAACTTTTTTTCTATTTAATGAATCTGGTAAATTTTTTTTTTATTTTGCAGATTGACTTTTACATTTAACAAAAATGGATAACTAGACACTGAAACAAGAATTTGGATTGTCCGCCGCTATCACGCACTGGAGTCCGTAGTTTCGGTTCAAAGAGAGTATAGGCGCACGTTTGGCGGCAATCCTCCGAGCAGATGGACCATAATAAGACTTGTAAACAATTTTGCCGAGCATGGGACAGTCACAGAAGACCTTACTATCGAAACCCTTCAGTTCGAACGGAGGAAACAATCGCTGCTGTAGCTGCTGCCATACAAAACAATCCACGTGTTTCGACAAGAAGCTTATCTGCTCAAATGAGTGTAAGCAGACAGTCATTACAGTCAATTATGCACAAAGATTTGGACTTATTCCCATATAAAATTCAAATGGCCAACAAACTGAACTCTGCAGACTTGCCGATTTGCTTGGAATTTTGCCAGAAGATGCTTCAAATGGTGGAAGATTTCATGTCTGACGAGGCCCATTTCGATTTAAACGGCAACATAAACAAACAAAATTGTCGAATATGGAGTGCTTCCAACCCACAGATACTCCATGAGACGAAGTTGCATCCACTTCGTGTCACAGTGTGGTGTGCAGTTTCATCACGCTGCATTGTCGGGCCCTACTTCTTCGAAGAAAACGGTCACACCGTTACGGTTACTGGAGACCGTTACTTGAGCATGTTGAGAGAGTTGTTCTATCCAGAATTACGCCGAATGAGAATTTCTTTCAACTCTGTGTGGTTTCAGCAAGATGGTGCAGCTCCTCATATAGCCCAACCTGTTATGACAGAATTGCGACGAAAATTTCCCAATAAGCTGATATCCAGAAACTCCACATTCCGTTGGCCACCCAGGTCGCCTGACCTTACTGCACCTGACTTTTTCTTGTGGGGTTATTGCAAACAGGAAGTCTTCAAAGCAAAACCAACGAATTTGAATGAACTAAGGCAATCCATTCGAGAAACAATTGCGGCTATTCCTGTCTCAACTCTACAAGCAGTAATGAACATCTTTTTGGTAAGATGCCGCACATGCATCGACGAGCAGGGGGGCATTTAAATTCCATTATTTTTAAAACTAATTAAGCTATATTTAATAAAATTTAATGAGCTTTAAGAAAAATGAATTCCATACACTGAAAAAAAAAATTATTTGAGTTTCTTAATGTAGCAAAATCCATCAGCCACCCTGTACGTTCGACCTTCCTTCTGATCAAATAACTGAAGATCATATTGATCACTTCCTCGACGATTCATTGACAGTGTACTAGGTTTCAGTAAATGACACAATAACACAAGAAGGGTTTTCCGTGGATAAGCTGAGTACGAAACAGAAACTGACAATTTACCCAATCAGTTTTTGCCACCCTCTCTGAGAACAATATTCCCACTATCGATGTGACCGAGGAGCGAAAACATATTGCCTACTCCCTAAATAGAGCCGCTGCTGACACTATGGAGTTCTAGCGAGCCCTGAAGAAAAACTGTCAGAATGTAGCCTAGCCTCGGGAAAGAAGGGCACTGCCTTTAGGGTCACGTTGTGTGTGGCTTACAGAATGGAAAAGGGAAGAAGTAAGAGTGGAGAACATGAGATGCTGGCTGATAAAAAAAATCTAAAAAAAAGAATTTGTACGACGCGAATGCATAAAACGGTGGAAGAGAGCCTTATGGTAATGGAAAGAGGAGAAGGAGTTAGAAAAAAAAAACGTAAAGTGTTGAAGAGAATCCTGCAGGAACTGTCATTGAGACCAGCTAACCGACATTCAGGGATTACATAGGATTGGAAGGGAACTCGTCTCCTTGCTACATTTCGAGGAGGTCGATAAACCTAATACTACAATCCCTGAAGCTAAAACGTAAGTTTCAACACCCGACTATAACTAAGTGAGAAGATATAATCGAATATCCGCCAAGACGAAGATAAAGAAATACGGTCGCCTACAGTTTGCAGCTCAGGTGTGCTCTGGTCAATCCATGGAAAAAGCGATTCAGCACACCCTGGAATCAGGCTAAATATCGAACATAGATGATTGACCAATATCAGTTTCGCTTCACGATACGCCAAATCCCATCAAAAGAGAATCGGCACACTGTCAAACATTTTATGAATGTTCCATTATTGCTATATATACGATGTGGTTGTACTAAAAATAAACTGCTTTTTTGAGTTCTACACAAGAACTGAAGCTTCTCAATGCACACACACACACATAAGTACACAAATGAACTCGTAATATACAAGTATTTATTAAAAGAGTCAGAAATCATATGCAGCTGATGTTTACATATGTAACCATTGTGTGTATGTATGCATGGGTGGATGTGGATTACACTTGTTGTGCGCCTTGAAGTATGCAATAAAAATGCACAAAAGTCACAATATGAAGCTCGTTTGGTTTGTTATTCAAAGAAATTTTGACGATTGTTTTGGCTGTGAGTTTTGCCTTGCTTTGGATGCAACGCTGTTGTCTATTCTAATCCACATTATATACGCACTTTGTTGTTTTTGTTGTTGTTGCAGTTGACATTGAAGGTGTTGCATGCCACTGCAATTTTGTACGGAAATGTACATCCATTTAGTGCAGGAAATCGATGCAAATGAGCTTTTAGTTTTTTACCAACAAATTATTGGATTACTAGTAAAGTTGACAGTAGTACATGTATTTACATATGAATGTATGCGTGTGTGTATTAGGGTGTGGCGAAAAAAGTTAAAAAATTTTGCTTGCTCTTTGCCCAAAATAAAGCAGAATATGTAAAAAAAAGTATCGCCCCAGAAACAGAGTTAATCATTTCAATTTTATGAGGTCTATCATCAAATTAAATGTTTTACCATATACTAAGTAATAAATTTATTAAAAAATTATTTTATTTTATTATTTATATCTGCAAGCTATTTCGTTTTTGTTTCATAAAATCAAAGACTTTACCTTATAAAGTATACAACGTCATTTATCATTACTAGATTTTTCATAGAGCCTTAAATTTAGCATTTTAGAAGGCAAAAAAAAGGAAAATTTGCAATGTTTATCTCGATAATGCTTTGTAGCACACTCTAGTATCCAAGTACATATATTAGACTGGATCAAAAAAAAGTCTTACTTCTGGAAATGATTTTGGTATAACTTTTCAAAGCAGCCAAATAAAAAAATTCTGTGAAAGTTTCAACCCTCTATCATTGCTAGTTTAGGTTTCTTAGGACTGATTTTATATTTGCTTTATAACTGCCACACTATATTGAAGTTTGCGTTTTTGACAATTTATCCAAAAAAAACGTGAAATTATAAAAAAAGCAAATGTTTGATTACTCTGTAATAACCTACCCGACGAAAATATTTATTCACCGCTATTTATGGAAAAACCAATTTCTACAAAACTTTATGCAGCTTAATTGTTTTACTTGCATGATCTAAAGATATAAGCTAGCAATGATATGTTAATGTATGGGTTTTCACCACTCTGAAAAGTAATATCAATATGATTTTAAAAAAAAAAAATTTTTTTGGTGCAGTCTAATGTATATAGTGCTATTCATAACTCAAGTTTTAATTTTTTTAAAACGCCCCGAATTTTTAAAATTTTTTCACACCACTTTTCTCTATATAATGCATGAACCACATTTATTTTTATGTGGAAAAACCCAAAAATTACTACAGAAAAAAAATTGTATTTGGTACCTCATTTTACTACCTTTGATAGGTCACAAAATTTTAATTTCGGCTTTCTGACTTAAGATTCATGCTTAAAAATGTTTGCCAAAATTTTCAATTACTTTTTTTAACTTTTTTAAAATGCGTGCAACGTTTAGAATACTAATTTATACGATCCTTAAACATTAGTTCCATGAGAAAAATATTCAAATTCTAATTAAATATTGGCCGTTTTTATACCATTCATGAACATGAAATGGTATTATAACTTTGGTCCGATGTTTGCAAGTATGAGAAGAAGAAGATATAGACCCACCAATAAGTATACCGAAATTATCAGGGCGATGAGCTGAGTCGATTTAGCCATGTCCGTCTATCCGTCCGTCCGTCCGATCGTCCGTCTGTCTGTTTGAACGCAAACTAGTCTCTTAGTTTTAGAGTTATCCGGATGAAATTTTGTATAGCATTAATCATTTGTCGGAAGCAGCAAGATCGGACCAATACAACGCATAGCTCTCATACAATCGATTGTTCCGATAAAAAAGTTTTGGCATATAACTGTTGAAATTAAAAATTTTGCAGGTTTGGTACATGTTATATATGTAATGTGTGTAGTGAAAATCTCCTAGATCGGATCAAAATAACATATAGATCCCATATAATCGATAGTTTCGGTAAATGTGTTTTGGGCTATAAATTTTGCAATTAAAAAGCTAGGAGTTTTCAGGTTTGGTACATGTTATATATGTAATGTGTGTAGAGAAAATCACCCAGATCGGACCAACATAATATATAGCTCCCATACAATCGATTTTTCCGATAAATGGGCTTTTGGATATATATCTTTAAACTAACAGTTTTGCAGAGTTTGTACTAATTGTGTAAGGATCTGACAGTTATATCCGTGATGCGTATTCATGATAGGTATAAAGTCTTCGGCACAGTCGAAAACAAACCTTTCCTTACTTCTTTATTCGTCATTTTGATACTAGATAAAAATCTTTCTGCTTGCCTAAAAAGTTTTTTGTAGTAGAAAAAAAAAACAGGAGAAAAAATTATATTTACTTATTTATTTATTATTACGGCTTTTCAGGCCTAAAACTTAGTATACTACATTTATCAACTGTTGCAAAAAATATTGGAAATATTTATGCTATCGAAATGCACGGGATTCCGATCAGCGTTGTAACTGGCAGTTCAAAGAACCAGTTATGAAGCAACTCTTGTCAGGAGCGCTCTAAATTTTAAAATTTGATTTTTAACCGTTAATCGAGCTTTGTATCAAATATGATACATTTCAATTTTTGTGAGGTCGTAACTTTCATTAAATAAAGATTATCTACACCATTTTTCGTTACTTTTTTTTATGTAGGTAGGCCATGCGAAAATAAAAAAGTTAATAATTCAAGCTATGTATCATTTTTGATACATATATGAGATATTTCTTACGTGTTTTTGCTACGTTGCTTACGTTACCTTCGAAATTTCAATCCAAAAACATTATCAACAGCGATGAAAGCTAAGCTGGCCCATCCAAGAAACGAGAAATTGAGTCGGGAAAAACAAACTGTACAAGATGTTTAAGTTGTTATCATTCCGAAGATAATAAAAAAAATGGACATCATCATTCTGCTACCTATGTAAAAAACCATGTTGTAATGATAAGCATAACAAAAATATTTTCGTAGAATGCATTAATAGTATTTAAACTTGTGAAAATTAAAAAAAAACGTTCAATAAAAGAGTTAACAAAAATAATAGTACACTTTTTCTCTATAAACTTCAGTATGTATCAAAAATGATACAAAGGCAGAGTTATGAATTTTTTTTAAAGCTCGATCTACGGATAAAGGAAATTTCAAGTTTTTTAAAAAGGTTTCAATTTGTTATTTTACTCACATGTTGGTCGCCAAGTGCTTACGGAAAAAACGACTACTGAAATTTACATGACAATTCTGAGTATGCTATAGTTTTGAAACACGCTAGATCATCTGCGCGGAGAGCAAGAAAAAAAAGTTTAAAGTTTTTTTTGGCAAACTCTAGCTGTCATTTATAAAGATTTCTACATTTGAATGTTAGGCTAAGCCGGGGCATCATCACTCGTGTGGTTGTAATGCGTGCAGTAAGTGTCTGCGTATCGACTGCATTTCCGGTCAATCAGTCACACAGACACACTCTCAATTCTACAAATATTCGTAACTTTCTACCAATACAATTGCAATTATGTTATCCATATGTTTGATGGTTTATCTAATTTCTATGTATTTGATAGAACAACCTGACCTAAGTAAACATTTTTATTGTATATAAGTGTATGTATGTATGTATATATTTGCTGAGTAGTGTTGTACATATTTGTTAATGCGAGTTAATTGAATTGCACGGAAATTCATGTCTGCTTGGTAAAATTAGTTTGTAATGAAATTAGTGACAAACTTGTTAAGTGCATTTGCATTACCGTTTCTAATTTTAATTGAAAGCAAAAAAAAATTCAAAACAAAAAAAAAACATGGGTAAAATATGAGCATTAAAGTTCAAAGTTAAAAATACTAAGTTCGGGCCTAACCAAATATTAAATACCCAGCTGCAACACTCTTATTTAAATATAGGCGGTGTTATCGCACGATTTCGTTTGGTCACGCCCAATTCTCAAAATTAATACAATTGCGTGCTCTTGTTAACAATGTCAGCTTGGAAATGAAATACCATTGATATCCACAGATATTCACCTCCTTTTCAAAACCCCCACATATAAAGGTGGGCGTGGTCGAGAGGCGATTTCATAGCATCTTATTTTAGCTGGGTGCATTTTCCACAACTATGATATACCTTGCACAGAGCTCCCTCTTAAACAATTTTCCAGTTTTTAAGAGGTGAAGTTTTAAAATTACTTTACTCATATGTGAGCGGTGCCACTCCCATTTTTTTAAGTTTTGCAACACTAGTTAAGCAAATAACCAAGTCAATATAGCCAACAAATTTCAGCTTTGTTGTTGCAACAGTAATGGATTTTCCCATGTTATATCTATTTCGAGTTTTCAAATCGAAATAGGGGCGTGGTTATCACACGATTTCTTAGAAAAAGGAATCCTCCTTGGCCGTAAAGTAGCCTGTTCACTAAATTTCACAATTTTTAGTTTTACAAGCGAATAGGCTGATAGATGGACGCACGAACATGGTTCAACCGATTTTTCTATTCATATTAAGAACTTTGATAGACATATAACCCTTATGCCAATAAAAACTCCCTATATAGCCTACTGGAAATTGGACAAGACTGCAGTTACTTCCACCTAGCCTCGCTACGCCAGTGCTGATTTGACCCCTGAAAAGTTCCTGCTGTAGGCATGTCTGACGTAAGAGACGACTAAAAGAAAGGTTCCCGTTACGGTCGGGTCGGTACCAGAAAGTGCTAGTATAGGATTCATTTCATATTCATTCAAGGACTGCTTTCATCCGGGCCCTCTCCCGAAGCCTGGGATGCCTTTTCCTTTGTAAAGAGAGTGATAGGCGGCCTTTCCCACACGCTTCCGCCGAAGGCTTAGATCGTTCGACTAACTAATTGTACATCCATGCTGTGAGCTCTGTGTTCAAAACCAGCATTCTTTTGTAGGCTTATAGAGCCTCATATTGAGTTTAAATCTATGCTCTTTATTAAGTCTCCTGTTCAACTTAGCTACCAATAAAAGCTTTTAGCTATCTCGCACTCACAGAATTATGCAACTCTTGACCAATGAGAGGGTTAGGTGAGGAATCTACCTTGCACCTGCCACTTAGTCGACTCGAGAAATTGTGCAATTATCTCCTCCAAACCTGAAATATGCTCTGAACGTCTTTTAGCACACCGGTATTATTCTTTCTACAGAATTGTCAAAATTTTCAGTTATATTACTATGTGACAGGCTGACTCAAGCTACTCGCCCTCAAGCATTTCTGTCACACTTTCTTTCTAAAACCAAGTGTCTCGTCGATAGTCTTTTAGGCAGTGTCCTTCCTTTCCAAATCAGCAACATATTCCACAACGTCCGTTATTAAAAACTCGCTGTTGTCTTATAATACGAGAATCCTCAACGGCGTAACTAGGAGAGTGCAAGCTTTCCTCATTCAGGAGATATTAATATAAATTAAGCACTATCAAATAGAACTTCTTACAAACATTGTTCGTAAATTTAATATTTTTCTTGCTTTCTAATATCCTTAAGTGGATTAAAATGTGCTGACATAAAGAGCGCCATTTAAAGTGTTGGTCATATCATGCGCCTATCACAAGGGTGCGTCCTATTTGTGTGGATAATTTTTTTGCTGATCAACATGGGAAGACTACCGCTATCAATTTTCTTTTACAACATAGGCGAAATATTTTTTAAAATTGGATAAACCCTGAGCCCAAAAAGGCCAGAACTTTTATATTTAGAAAGGAGAATAAATTACTGAAGGCTGTAGCTGAATAAATTATATTTTTAGAATTTTCTTTCAGCCTAATGGCGCTCCCAAGGATTACAGAGAATAGGTCAATATCTAGGCTTTAATAGAAGGATCTATCACGTTTACCTAAGGTGAGCTCGCAAACATTGACAAAAATCACATTTATTGACACTTTAAGGTTGACACTTGGATTGGGGATGACAACCAGATTCCCAGCGACGGCCAGAAAACTCTATCTAAAGCAGACCTGTTAAATAATGATTACTAATTGTAATGATTAACGGCTTGATTAATTATTTTCTTGAGAATCTATTTAATGATTGATAACCCATTACATTTTTAATCATTATCATAAAATAAAAAATTATGTAAACAAATCATGATTCCTTACGATTGTTAAAAAAATCAAAAATAATCTCAAAAAGTTGTTTTGATTACTTTAGATTATCACTATTTCTGATTTTTTTCGGTATTGTTGTAGAAGCACAATACATTAACAGTACTAAAAAAATCAAAAATAATTTTTAATAAATCAAGTAAAATCAAAAATAATCAAAGGTAATCAAAAAATGTTGTTTTGATTAGTTTTGATATTTTTGATTATTTCTGATTTTTTAGATTTTTTTTGGTTTTTCCAGTATTGTATAATCAAAAAATAATAATCAATAGTAATCAAATACACTTTTTTTGATTATTTTAATTTTTTTTTTTTTGATTGTTTTTTATTTTGCTTTTTATTTTTTCTAAACGTAATCAATTAATAATTGCCTTTTCTCGAAAATCATTTAAAATAATCATTACCAATTAAAAAAGCCTTCTAATTATTTGATTACTCATTACTAATCAAATTTAACAGGTATGATCTAAAACCCCTTGGTATGTAGTATAGCATAGTTTTGATAATCGCTTCCTTTAGGAGATAACTGCTAAAACACGTTCAAAACTATCGGGAGAGGTATCAAAACGCGTCTTTTCATACTTTTCCCGCTAATTTCGGACATGCTTTAGCAGTTGTCTCCTAAAGGAAACAATTAGGTACCATAATTTTTTTTAACCATTTTGTAACCTATTAGATTTGAGAAATTTCTCAGAAACCTAGTTTTTATAAGGCTTCTAGAACAATGTTTCTCAATAAATCGCACCCTAATGTGCATGCATCTATTTTCAATAAATTTTTAAAAAATCTTTATTTTATTTTTTAATTTACCACCCATTTTCACAATTGTGGTTTGCTTGTTCGCATAAATATTTAAAAACACTTTATTTGTGTAAATTCAAGCGCCAATCTCACCTACTTTTATAGCTAGTGAGTGTGAACATACCCCGCAGTAAAAAAAAATAGTTGTCTCCACACTAGTAGACCAAGACCGCTTCGTAACTGGTAATTTTACCATCATGATGTCCTGCGACATGAGGTTGAATTATTAATTGAAAACAATTTCAGTTCCTGTGGGTATAGGGGAAAAGTATTCCTTCTACATGGAAGAGGTCACAGGTTCGAGCTCTGGTGCGGAAAACTACAAATTTAAAAAATAAGTTTCACTCGGATTTTTTCAAATCTGGGAACACCAGTATTCTCTAAAAATTTTATTTTTTATTAGTACGGATTTGATCTTTTTAGAACTAGTTTGAGCTGAGTTAGAAATTGTAGTTGTAACTAGTATTTTGTCGGTCTAGTATGGTGTTTCATTTCACGGTATAAATATGTTTGATTGTATTTTCGTAAACAGGACGTGGTGCGTTAAAATATGCCATGCGGCCATACCGGAAGCCAAAAATATCCAACAATTTTTATTTTGTGTCAACCCGTTTTCCAGTTGTTTGGACTGCGAGACAATTTACAAATGACCAGAACGAGTAAATATGTCAAGTGCAGCCGTTTTGGCGCGCTATTGGCGTTCATTGTGCTCGTTGGTTGGTGGGCGGTAGGCACTGGCTATTTGTTGCTCATCGTTAGTTCTTTTTGTTGTTGCATTGCACGCATCGTTAAAATGTTGCTAGACACAATAATTTTATTTTTTGTTGTTTTTTTTCTGTTTAAGTTTAACGTGAGTAAAAGCATCGCTTGTCATGGCGCCTGCTGCTGATGGATACCAACAACATCAACATTAGTAACAGCAACAACACCAAACACCAACAACACTTTTACGTTGTGTACTTGATTGTAACATTTTCTAGGACGCATAGTGGGTTAAAGTGCAAAAGTGTTTGGGGTAATTGAGAAATGGTGGTAAACAATTTCGATACTGGAAGCCAATCGTTTTTTTTTTTTTGGAATTTCAGACCCCTCCACAACTTTGTGAAGTATGTGATCAACTGCCAATTATCCTATTCTTTCCAACGCAGTGACAGTCTCACTCTTTCTTTTCAACCAAAGTTGGGTGTTGAAAGAAATACCTTCTAATTTGCCACACTGTTCTTATATTTACGACATCACCGGAATGGTAATCTTCCGGTTATTGAAAACTACAAAGCCCATTGCATCTTCTTTCCACAACTTCCATGATTCGAACCAAAGGTCCTTTCCTCATTTTAGCGTAGTCAAACATCGCTTTGACTAGGCAAGATTATATCCGACATAAAGTAGACTGATTGCGCTTTAACTGACAATTTTTAGGGATCCATTTCTTACCGATTCGACAGAGCTCAGATAAGCTCAAATGTTGAGGGGACGCAATTCTTGCCCTATTTAATAGTTAATCCAATTCTTCAGCTCCCTTTTTTCCAATTTTTTTTCTTCCAATTTTTTGATGGATCCATACCACAGTACCTTCGTTCAGCGTGATGGCTGGCCAAATTGGTCCAATACATTTCCGGTTGATGTCTGCAATGCTGTTGATTTTGTTTTTGTGTTGCACTTTTAGCACCCAAATGATGTGAGTTGAATGAGGGAGGGTTGCGAAAGTGCAAGCGAGTAACGCAAATTGGCCCACTAAATAATGCAGCACAGCCGTCGTCATTGCAACTGCTGCCTCTGTATGCACACACATACACACATGCATATAACTGCATTTAGCTACAAATAACAATGTAGTGTATAACAATGCATAACAGTTTATTTTGCTCCAGGCAATAACGGTGACATAGAGTGTGAAGGTCATTGCTGCACTTTCATAGTTGATTACAACAAAAAAAAGACATATTTACCGTTGCATTTTCACAAACCGAGGATACCTACCCAGCGGTCGAAGCAACTAGTTGTTAGATACCCATAAGACTTGACGAAACCAATCAGACCATTGAAAAGTGCTAGAAAAGGTTGAAGATATCCATCCTATTTTGAGTATGACTGAGAAGCTCTACATTCTTAATATCCTGTATACATTCGGAAACGGTTAAATGTATTTTGAGAATAGTCAATTGGACTTCGGCAATTGTAAATTGTATTTCAGAGGTAGTAAAGTATATTTCAGAATACTCGATTTTATTTCAGAAATCGTAAAATATCCTCCAGAATAATCAACTATTTTTCAGCAATCGTAAAACATATTTCAGGATAGCCAGTTGTACTTCAGAATATGTAAAATGTGTTTCAGAGATTGTAAAATGTATTTCAGAATAGTCGGGTGTATTTCAGAAATTGTAAATTATATTTCAGAATACTTTATTGTTTTTCAGAAATCGGAAAATATTCTCCAGAATATTTAATTGTCTTTCAGGAATCGTGAAATATATTCAAGGATAGTCAGTTGTACTTCAGAAGATGTAAAATGTTTTTCAGAGATCGTAAAATGTATTTCAGAATAATCGGTAGTATTTCAGAAATCGTAAAATATCATCCAGAATATTCAATTGTTCTTCAGAAATCTTAAAACATATTTCAGAATAGTCGGTTGTATTTCAGAGGTAATAAATTTAACTTCAGAATACTTGATTGTATTTCAGAAATCGTAAAATACCTTCCAGAATATTTAATTGTTTTTCAGAAATCGTGAAACATATTCCAGGATAGTCAGCTGTACTTCAGAAGATGTAAAATGTTTTTCAGAGATCGTAAAATGTATTTCAGCATAGTCGGTTGTATTTCAGAAATTGTAATTGTATTTCAGAAATTGTAAAATACGAGTATCATCCAGAATATTCAATTGTTTTTCAGAAATCGTGAAATATATTCCAGAATAGTCAGTTGCACTTCAGAAATTTTAAATTGTATTTCAGAGGTAATTACAGAAATCGTAAATTATCCTCCGGAATAATCAATTGTTTTTCAGAAATCGGAAAATATATTCCATAAAAGTAAGTTGTACTTCAGAAGATGTAAAATGTATTTCAGAGATCGTAAAATGTATTTCAGAATAGTCGGTTGTACTTACGTTAAATTTACATAACTAGGTGCATATCTCTTTTACCTTGCTTCAACTTCGGCTCTTGTTTAACATGTAGATGCCAAATGTCCCAGTTTAGACAGAAATACAGATGCCAGTTTACTGCTAAGTATTTTTAAATCCATCCCAAAAATTCTAGTTCAATCATTTTAAGTGAAAGAAATGTAGATGCCACCCGCATTATGGATACTCGGCTCAAGTTAGAGAGGTCATGAGTACATACTTTGGTGCCAGAAACAGCAAAGTAAAAAGGCCGTCTAGATTTTTTTCCTGTGTTTCTCAAAACTTTGAATTTGTACTTGGCATCAATTTGAACTTTTTGGAACTAGTTCAATCACAGTCAGTAAATTCTAATGTAAACTATTAAGCGTTTAAGTCCATACATACGTTTATATATTCCAATGCATTTATTTTCTCTGTTGGTTATTGTTGTTTGCTCAGTGCATTTTGCAACTTTTGCCTCCAGTTGGCTAGCCGGCGTCCTGTCGGGCTCTCGTGACATGTTCATAATTTTTGGCACAAGCCAGAAACATGTGTTCGCGGTCGTTATTCCGTGGTTAGGCATCGTTCGTTTCCGTATGCAGTGATTTGTCACTTTTGGCCACAACTGTGAAATTGTTTTTGTTTTCCATTTAAGTTACTACGTAAATACCCACCAAAGGAAAGTGAATTAAATAAAGTTTGATGGAGGTTTTTTTGGTTTGTACAACGAAAAAATATGCAGAAATTTTGAAATTTTATTGTACAACTTCTTCGCTTGTATCTGTTGACTAAAATGAGGATCCACCATAGTATATGTCTACTAGTAGCGCAACTTACTCTGAATCTGCACACACACACAAACCACACAAGGTGTGTTGTATTCAATAATAAAACAAACAAACCTAAACACTGCAATATTGAACGTGAAGATATAAAACCTCCAAATTATTGAATATAAATAACACCTTATCAGTTCCTGCAGAATGTAAATTTCAGTTTAAATTGAAGTTTGTAATTGTAGTTTTTACTTTAAAGCAACTCTGAACGCTATTTCTATTATTATACTCTCTCGGAGTACTTTAATCCACTACCTCCCACTCCGATTCGCAAAAGAAGATGCCAAACTAGTAGGGGTAAACAATGGGATCCACTAAATGTAGTACTGCTTCTTGTTTTGCTAGGTTGAAGGTGAAACAGGGGTGTTGACGAGGTCAAGAATACTTCGAGCCTCTATTTTAAATTTACCTTTCCTGAGTTTTCGAAAAGTATTTTAAACGAATTCTGGTTAGAGGCGGGCATTTACTCACAACGTTCCCTTTTAGAACATTCATCTTATCCGCATAATTACCTATGTACATAGTGGACGGTACTAACTTCAGTAATCTGAATCTATTGAGATTGTAGAGCTTTCCTCCATACTATAAAGCCATATATATATATACAGTTCACACCACAACCTAATCACCAATCTTTGGCCTGAGACCCTATTTCTTAACGAACATCGATTTACAATAGCAGAGAACAATGCAGCCCTAAAACTTTCCAGTTTATCTTTCCATAATTCACTCATAACGGAAGCAAAAGGAGAAGCACTCATAACGTCCAATCAGCTCATTCACGGTGGGCTTCAGTATTTGCAATGCACTACAAATGGAACCTTCCCAAGCTGCTTTCTTGTTCGAAATACATTTGAGTATTATTTGAGATGAAATCCGCTTTCCAATTTCCAATATTGATATTTAGCTTGAGATCAATTGGAGAAACAATTAATTCTCTAGCATAATTGAACACTTTTGATATGAAAATATTCTTATTTCGCCACTTGAAAAAATATTGAATTCCGACTGAATTCCATTAATATTTTCCAGCATTTTACTTTTTTGCTAGGCATTTCACTTTTGACAATTATTAAAACGCAATGCGCAATATAATATAATGTTATAAATACTACCTTTCGTCACACAAATATATATCTTTTTATTTCTTTCCTTTTTTTAATGTTTTGGCAAAAACTTTGGCAATTTTTCGTTCGATCAAGTGTTTTGATTAATTTTTGGTGTTAGATATGACAAAAAAAACGAGTACTGTCATGTGTTAAAATTACAGGTGCACTTTCAAAATGAACTCCAATGGTTTTCAAAGTGAAATCAAACTTTGGAAAAATTTGCAACCTCAAGAAACATGATGGAAATCACTTGAAAATTTAAACAATTCTCAATCGAAAAAAAAGTTGGATTTATGCATATTGGGTTATATGTGTATTAGAGCGTATCACCAAAAAAAAGTCGGCCGTACCTCCCCTCATATGAAGTGTTTTTGAAAAACATTAAAAAAAATTTTTTTTTTTTCTGGCAACCCTAGATGTAGCCCAATTACATTTTTCTTCATATCTTTGGCATTTGTTGTCGGATTTTAAAGTGTGACACATCAGTTTTTTTGTCTCAAAGAGGAGGTTTTTTTCAAGAAAGTTCATTGAGCTCATGCGTTTCGTTGTGGTACTTACCCACCATATCTCAGTTTCTACCACCCTAATGTAACAACCTAATATCAGTTAATTGAAGACCGTAAAAAATCATAAATTTTTTTGCGAAAAAAGTATTTCGATTCAATCAGTAGAACCAGAAATATAACACAATTTATTTTTAGTCTAAAGCTATACAAGAAAAAGTAAATTTTATTTATTTTCCTCGCTCGCGAGACAGTTAGTGAATTGTTTGTTTTGTAATGGAAATTTTAGTCCATAAAATTTTGTCAGGATTCAAGCTTGCTGTATTTCTGCCGGCTCTCGAGCTTAGATAAAATGTGGCCCATGCGTTGTTCATCGGGGAGTAGATAAACAATAGTCCAGTTAATTTATAAAAAACGGTCTTCCTAAAGAAAAATGTATAAAGATAATAAGGCATCTAATGTATGGCTTTCAACTAAAAACAAAATTTGTTTTATTTCGAGTTCTACTGAATTAATTGAAGTACTTTTTTCGCAAAAGATTAACGATTTTTTACGGTCTTTAATTTGCTGTTATTAGATCGGCACATTAGGGTGGTAGCAACTGAGATATGGTGGGTAGGTACCACAACGGAGCGCCTGAGATCAATGAGCTTTTTTTTTAGGAAAACCCCACTCCTTGAGACAAAAAAATTGGTGTATCACACTTTAAAATCCCACAATAAATGCCGAAGATATGAAGAAAAATGCAATTGGGCGACATCTAGGGTTGCCAGAAAAAAAAAATTATTATTTTTTAAATGTTTTTCAAAAACACTTCATATGAGCGGGGTACGTCCGACTTTTTTTTTTTCCTGTAAGGCCAGACGCTCTAATGTGTATATATACATACATATGTATTTACGTGCATACATATGTACATACATTAACGCAATTTGAAATTCAAGCCAACATCAAAGCGCCCAGGAGGTAACTTTATACAATCATCGGCAGAAAGTGTTACTTGGCTGTAGATAATACCAAGTACTAAGTGTAGTCAGTAAATAAAAGGTGAGTTAATTAAGTCTTTTTAAAAATGTGTAAGGTGCAACTGAGACAAAAGAAACTAAATATTGGGTTGCGATTTCAAAAGTGCGTTTGAGTAGCGGAATACAGCTGTTCAAAGCAACCCCGGTCATCTAATAGTTAATAGCCATTTTTTTTGGCAAGCGCTTAGCGATTTATGAAAAAATTAACAAAACTTTTTTTTTCTAATTTTCAAGTTGTCCTGGAAATCAAATGTGAACTTGTCGCTTACAAGATAGCTCGCTTATTTCTTTGTTGCCTTCAATTCAAAGTCTTTATCTTTTAATGAATAATCGCTTATGAAAATATTCATAAAACTGCAAGCCTATTAAAGAGGCTAATCCTTTCAGTTTCATCATTCCCTTAATTGGCATACATAAATAAACATAACTACACACATATGTATATACATACGTACATGTGCCATTGCACAAATGTGCTATCGCTTGACTTCTGTATACTCATCAAATTATCACATTCTTAAACGAATTTGAGGTTTGAGGTTAGTGTTGGAAATAAAAGGGTTGTCATACTACAAGTATGATTATCATAAAGAAAATAACGTATAAGAACTCACTTTGGTGGTAGATATGCATACATATGCACATATGGACGTGCTTATAAAATTATCAGTTACTGAGTAAACAAAAATTAACTTACAATAATAAGTACGAGATGATCTTATATGACATATGACAGCGCATTTCGGAAATATGGCAGCACTTGATAAAGGGAAATAAATATATTCCTTATGCAAATCTAAAAAAAATTATTTGATAAAAAACTTAATATTTTGTACTACAATTCATTGCGATTGCGATTATTCAATTATCTTTTTCCGTAAAGATACTCACGCCATATTTTTTGTTTTCGCCTGCACTATTTTTCTCAGTTCTTTTGCAGGGATATTTTCGAGACGAAAATATCAGGTGGTAGCCCTAGAAAGCTGTTTGATACTTTTTTTGAATTTTGACAGTACAAAATTATTTTGAGATTAATAAAAAACAAAATACAAGGAAAATGAATGTACACAAGTGAAAATTCTACCACTTGATATTTCCGGCAGGAATATTTTTAATATTTGTTTTATCGATAAAATATGGCGCAATTCTGACAACAGTATTTCACTTCAATTCTCACGACTATCCTTTAATCTTTACTGTGCTATTCATTCATGTTTTGGCGGTAGCATTGACAACAAAGAAAAATCTACTGCCGAAAAGCTTTTAATACTACATTTACACTGCACCAAATGAGTCATTTTTGGCGAAAAAATCCAAATGCGTCGCATTTTCCCATACAAATCGCATTTCCCAAATGACCGATTTCATCGCATTTGGGCCGCTATACCATGACATTTTTTTCGAACGCATTGCGTTTGAAGTTTCGCATAAAGAAAATGTCAAACAAAATGCAAATGAGCTTTTGTAAATGGGTTTAAGTTGACTCATTTGAATTTTCCAAAAGCGGTGCAGTGTAAATATAGTATAATAATCGAAAGGCGTACTGTCACATAACAGATAAATCATTTTACTTTCCCTACCAGAACACTGCTGATGATATAAGGCATTATAATACGTACAGAATCTGTACTACTGACTAACACTTTAGTTTCTATCGATCGATGTGAAAAATCTAAAGCAGTTTCTTTTTTATTGATCGCTCCTCCAAAATTAAAAAATAATTAAATAAAATATAACAGAAACACTGAAGTATAACATTTTATACAATAATTCACATTTTCGCTCTCCTTTAATTGAGTTAAATAGTCCCGCAGCATTATTAGATAGTTGTCAAGCGAAAATAAGAATCGCAGTTATGAACGCACTTGTTTTATGTGAAGTGCTTTGTACGACACCACCCGTTTTATGCTGTAGTGTGTACATAGTCTAAAATTGTTGTGCCAGAATAGCCAAAGTTTTTCAAACTATTTTTCAAAGTGTGGTTATTATTACGAACCCATTGGCGTATTTCGTAAAAAGATTGGCTAAGTTCAAGCGTGCATGTAAATAATGCACAAAAATATAGAAATGAAGTCAAATAAACCATTAAAAGATATTCATTGTACAGGAGAATGAAGCAGATTCATTTATAAATGAGGTAGCGAATACATTGGAAGAGTGGAAGCAATTTGATGAATTCAAATTAGTCGCTCGATCTCGTTTTCAATTTACAACCAACGCATAATTAGCTTAAGAATAAACATAAACTATCCGAGCACAACGTGCTTCATTCACAATTTCAACCGTGTACAGTGTGTTGAAATGAAACTATATCTAGTTAAAAACTCATTATTACCATTTTTAAAACACAATCTAGTGGACAATATACTGGGACATGCTCTCATATTCGATGGATAATGTGGCACACATAAGGGTGGGTTGAAACACATTTTTTATTCTACAGTTTGAGGTACCTACTCGATTTTGAAATAAATAACCGATCATATGAACGGTGTAGTGGAAGATCACCCTATTTTAAAATATTTTAACAACACCGCACTTGGAATTTGTTTTTCATTTCATTGTTATTTTAGAATTTGTTTGAAGAACGCCCTACCTCAGCTGAAAATAAATTCGCTCATATGCTATATGCCTCGTAAATTGTCTAAAGCTCGTATGTATGCCATTTTTCATACAAGCTTCACGAGGCATATAAGAAATTAAACGAATACCCTGTGGTGAAATTCACTAACTTCTAACGATACGATTTTTCGAGATTATCGACTGTGCTATTCACTAACTTAGCTATAACAATTCGTGGTTAAGATTCCTCATCCCGCTATAAAACGTACACAAAATACTCAATACTTTTTTTGATAATAATATTGATATAATAGTATTATTTTAATTTCCCTTAAAAACTTGAAATTATGTGTTGTTTATTTAACGACACAGATAACAACCCCAAATTGTATGTTGTTTACTTAACGACACAGCTGATCGTGAATAAACGAATATCGATAAAAAATGGTTAGTGAATACCGATATCGTTATAAATATCGTTACGACAAAATGTCGATTGCGAATGTCGTTATAGAAGTTAGTGAATTCCACTACTGATTGAGTTTTCATTCAGACGAGGCCGTTTTTGAAATAGGGCGTTATTCAAAAAATGTCTGAGATAGGGCATTCTTCAAACAAATTATTCTCATAAAGTGCAAAACTTTACCATTATGACACCGAAAAAATGCAATGTTTCAATAAGGTCCTCACCAAATAATTTGAGTGCCATTAGTTGAACTCCGTAATTTTTCACGATACTTTTTTTTTTTACAAAATTTTCGAAATTCCTGCTAACGACACGAAAGTCGTTGTAAATCTGAAATGAATCGTTCTTTGTTCGTCAAGCTCAACCTTAAAAACGACTGAACCAAACTGAATACTTCCTTTTGGGGTTATGTTTGTAATTAACACACGCAGGTTAGGAAAAAGAAAGGCGAAAATATTAAGGGGTTCATTGTAGAGATCTGAAAATTTGTATGGAGATACTCCATATCAATACCAGACTTACGAAAAACAACTTGGAGTTATTGGAAAAGGGGTCATGGCTTTCCCTGAACTAAACTGAACTATTCTTCCATGTTTCTAAATGTATTTGTTGAAGAATATCAAAGCTTGGTGGCAAAACATTTTTGGTGGAATAACAAAACATGGTGGGACAATATACAATCAGTACCAATATTATGACGAAGATGGGAGTTATTTAATTTTTATTTTTCATACTACTATTATTTTTTTCTTGACTATTTATCAATATTGACAATTTATCAAGGACACAGAATGAGGGGTTAAAACTATACACAATTGAAGTTGTGAACAATCGCTAATTTTCGATTAAAAAAAATACGGACGTAATCAATAATTTTTATAATGAACTCAATAAAAAAATCTATTTTTTGCAGAACGAAGTTTGCCGGGTCAGCTAGTATTCTTATCAAATTACGAACTTCCACTACGGAACAAAGGTCCAGTGATCCCAAAGAAATCGTTAAGTAACGGGTGTTTAGATATTTTTAAAGAAAATAATACTAAAACAAATATTTTCATGGTTAGGTTAGGTTGACCTGGCCTTTCCGTATATAAACTGAAAGAAGTTTCTTAGTCCAGAAACGAAACCCCTATGAAGAACCAGGATCCACGTTACAGAATAACTCCGACCTCTTGGCAAAAACGAAAAGCTTTCTAGCGAGAGTAGTACATGAGCTCAAAACATGCTCAACCGTAATCTGCCTACAACCCGCACTTCCTTTATCTGTTGTCAGAGACGAGACCTCATTTATAGGCATGCCCTTTTCAGGGATAACATCAGTTTGGTTGGCCTCATGTCATTAAATTTGCACATGATCTTGTAGACTCTACAACTCAGCGCTGGATTCCACGCCTTTTTTGATTCCACGCATCTTTTGCAACTCTTGCCTGCGTTTTAACTCGTCCAGTTTGATCGGGACTTCCACCGTAAGCTCGTCCAGGGCCGCCCCCTTCTTGGCCAATGCGTCAGCCTTTTCATAATTGTGCGAATTCTGTCTGGCTATTGTCAAATAAGAACGCTGTTGGTGCTTCTGGGTATTATCAGTTGAAGAATGATAAACTTGGTCGAACTTTTTTATTAATTTAGATTGGGCATTTTGCCTTTATTGACTCTGATAAAACAACCTACATTAATTTAGGGCAAGTTCTTTATACTTCCGTGTTTTTATCGAATCCTAGTCCTCTCTATTGACAAAAAGACGTCAACCAGTTTTCATTTCGAGAAAGAAGATCGTTTAGGGGATCTTCTTTAAAGTCGGGAGCTACTAAGTACTCTGAATATGATGGACGCCAAAATATTGTGTTATCTTCAGTTCACGTACTAGGACGAAAGGACCAGTTAAATAATAATAATCTGGAGGATACTAAGTCCTAGCTTCACTTCCGGCTTGCATGCCACATAAATTGTTTGACTGCATATATGCCCACCCTTAAACACTGTATCAATAACTACAGTTAATAACGATGATTGTGAGCTAATATAAGTATCAAAGGCACAGTAACTGTTGGCCTTTCCGCTGTGTATGCAATCGAGCTACCTATTAAGCAAATGGAATTTCAGGAGAGAAATGAAGATCATAATAATTCTTAACTACTACAACTCGAAGATCACAATGCAAGTGAGTTTCCATGGCTGAGCACGTTTTGGCACCGACAGAGTGTTGAATGCTCGCAATTTTTGTTATGCTGAACTTGACTTTTGGCTGACAGGTGATTTAGTTTTAGCTCTGGTCTAAAGAGTATGCTGAGTTTCCTTATGCGTAAAATTTTGCAGGGAATATGATTTGAGCGCGTGAAATTGAAAGGAATTACCTCACCGGAATTGAATTGAAATTGCAAGAAACGCGATCACGAAATATTTAACCTGCCAATGACTTCTGTGCATTTCATATTATACGCTGGACATATCGATATTGACTGATTGATTGGGAGGGCAAAGAAGCAAAACAAGATAGTTCACAATTCAGGAACGCATTGAGAGTAAAATCAGCCGGGTTTTATGATACAGGGGCGCCACCAAATTGGATCTTATCACTTCGGCTCGAACCTGATTATTATACTACCGAGCAGGTCTTCACGTATTGGCAATGCCTGGATGGTCGAGAGCAAAAGCTTTGGTGTATTCGAGCGAAAAGTTTTCTGACGTGTATCGAAAGAAGTTCTATGATGGGCTGGGCCATCTTTGAGCAGATATTAAAGCACAACGGCTGCGCCTGCTAGCTCATCCTAGGCGAATAGCCAAAGACCTCCGGGCCCAGAATTTTTTTTTATCGACATGGGCTTCGGCAGGCCCACTGACTTGGAATAAACAGGTAAAGGAGGTGAATGAAGGGCAGTTGTACCTTCTGGAAAAAACCCAGCGCGTTATTGGACTTTGAATATATACACGATAATTGCTATCACACCACCCGAAAGTTCGGCGCGCCCGCTTCAAAGCTTGGCCTTAAAGCACTAAAAGTCTTATTTTGGCCCTGTCACTATTTGTTTGAATTGTGCTCATTGAATTTGTTGTACAAAAATTTATCGATTCGTTGATTGAGTTCGACCGACCCCTCCGAGGTGCTGCCCCATCCAATCCGTAAAAAGTTGATTATTGTTATCAATTTGATTTTTGTTTATTACTACATTTTGAGCGTGAGCGCCGGGGCACCGTTGATCTGCTGCGTCCATCCTTGTTTGCGCTCGTAATAATTTGGCATTAAGAATCGTGATGATTATTTTCGAATTCGCTACCGATGTTCTTCTGCGGTTTCACACTTTGGTCAGGAGCAAATGTTTATTTGTATTTGCCAATAACTACTTCTTTCATTCATATGATTATTCAATATTTTGTGTAGTTATAAAGTCGTAATACAGGTGCTGGCTTGGTTAAGTTGCGGTGAGGTGAAGGTGCCAATTTTGATTAGGTTCCAAGGTAATTGGGAATGTGAGTTTATTGCGGAGCCTAGATATCGCCTAAGCATACACACACGTACTTATAATCGGATAATAATAGTTTCATAAAAGTGTTAAGAAGTACATACGTTCCAGCTCTGTGCTTCTGAAGGTAGACTGACGTTTTCTAAGATACTAAGGAATGTAGGTAGGAGTGCAGATTTGTGACATCCTTCGAACCTATACTTCCTATAATTTACCGTCAACTACTTCGCTGCCTTCCTGACCTGTAACTTTTCTGTTGGTGTGAACTAGCTTAGGTTCACCATGAAAGCTCTGTTCAGCCGCACAAAATGCAACGAAAAGGTAACTTGATTTTAACGACAGAGTAGCACCCACTCCACTGAACTCCATGACCACCAAAAAAGTTTTGTTAAACATTTCATTGGCTCTTTCACTCGGAACATTTGCTCCTCGTTATCCGGGGAATGTTTTAATGGTGTTCTTTTCATTCGGGGTTATGGCATCACCCAGTGACGCACTCACTTCTTGGCTTAACTATTTCATTTCTAGGTTCGTCGACTAGTCCTGAGAAAAACTAACAAAAGCTGACTGGCTCGGAAGCTTACGACATGCCAAGACCGACAAAAATTAGGTTTTTTGTAGTGGAGGTATCCTGTATGAGCTCCACGAGAAGCTCCGTGGCTTGGAATTTAACCGTACAAAGTAAACTATGCCTGTCGTCAGAAGCATCTAAAATCCACGACCAGATCGTTCAAGAGGTCAAACAAATCGGTCACAGTCCGACATTCATTTACAACAGCAACAACAAAATTATACATGGATACAAAAAATATCAGTTTGAGACGCTGTGGCATCAGGGGCATTCAATAAGATTGCTCCTCCTTTTCATTCTTGCAGCTTCTGCAAAGCCTCTGGAGAGACGAATCTTGCCTTACTAAGATTTCAAAGTAAAAAGAAAAGTAGGAAAGTGGTTTGAGGTTATCTGACACTAAAGGTTAATAACGCGCTTTCTATTAGTCGGAACTTCCCCTTGGAAGGTTTAATGAAGTTTTCTTGAGAAAATACTCCCTCCTATAAGCATGAAACTGTCTAAGGAGAATCACTCTTACCAAAAAGTGCTACATTGGACTGTATTGCCAACTGAGAAGTAATGCCCTCTCTCGCCGAACAAAGATCACACTGATCTGTCATCATCATCAGTCCTGATGTATGACTCGGGATTATGGGCAGTGTCGAATGAAGATGAGATAGTCCTTGGGGTATTTGAGATAAAAGTTTTGCGGAAGGTTTGTGGTCGTTCCCGTGATGCCAATGAGCTGTACGACCTTTACTCAGCTATAACCAGAGTGCAGCGAATTTTATCACAAAGGCTCCGTTGCCTGGGTCATATTATGCGAATGGACAAAGAAGCTCCACAGCAGAGAAAAGGGTAGGCCTCGACTGAGACTCCTTTGCGGGTTAGGGGGTTAGAATATGCCCGAGGTAGGCATACCGGTCGTAAGAGGCGACTAATATGCACAAAGGTAATGACGTGCAACTCGATGATTGATCTACGAATATGATGCCTCTCACCTCTCTACCACGACAGTCGGGCAGTACCGCAAGGAAGTACTGGAGCATAACGGGTTACTATCCTGCAAAGGACTGTCACTTCCGACAACACTCTCCAAAACCTTCGGCTTGTAGGTGTAGACATAATAGTTGCGTTCCAATCATCTATCCTGATCCGTATCACGATCAAGATCTCACGGGAACGATACGGTTCAGTTGCATGACAGTGGTTTGTCTACATACGTGTCTGTGCTACCCGGAAAATAAGGGTTGGCTGCCAAAAAAACTAAGCGAACAGAGCTTCCATCAGGATCCGATATTGATCCAGATAAATATCAGGATCACAAAGTTGTTGTTGCATTTACATGAAAAATTTCTATCTGGATCACTCCTGATTGGAACGCGCCTAATATCGGTAAAGATGCAGGACTTCCCACGAAACTGTCTGCTGAAGGAAGCGTGTTCGTATTGGTTCGTTTGTTTGAGTAGCGGGAAAAACCCTCATCGAAAGTTGAGGGGTGTGTTACTATTGTGGACAGTCCCTTGCCGAATATGGATCCTTATGGTGCTAACCCGACTAGGGCGGAAGCGATTGTTTTACTAGAGGCATACCTAAAGGGGGTTTTTTAAGCCTTTAACCCCCATGTGGTAGAACTTCGAGTTTAAAAACAGTTTCCATACCGAAGCTGATTTTCCAGTCCTATTCACATGGGGCAGTCCCCTGATATAGTTAAACCTTATCCATCCTTCTTTAAATTTTGGAAGTTCAAAATTAATATTATCTCTATTAAAAGGTGAGAGTGCGGTGCCATTAAGCCAATCCATTTCCATTTTACTCTAGTCCATATAGCATCCAATTTCTGGCGCCCAGGGATCCATGACACCCATCTTTAAATCTTCTCTGGACTTCTTCTAAGCGACCAAGTACGCTTCAATATTTCTTTCCCTGGTCCGGAGATAAACTGAAATATTTCAACAAAGCTTCTTTGTTTATATGGCTTTATAGGGATCGAAACCAGGAGAAATCAATGAATTCGTCGGAATGTTGTCTGGCGCAATCGTAATCTGACCCTATCTCCGACTAAATCGACGGCGACCCTGTTTACTACATGGAATGCGCAGATGGGGCAAGAGTTAAATGTCCACGTAGACGGAGTACCTCTACCTACTGTCAACCACCCAAAAATCTTGGGTGTGACATTTGACAACGGCCTCACCTTCGCTGGTCATGCCACCGCAATAGCCTCAAAGGTACAGAGCCGCAATAAGATCCTCAAGTCACTGGAAGGCAGTACTTGGGGAAAAGACAAAGAAACATTGCTTGCTACATATAAGGCTATTGGCCGGCCGGTTATTGACTGCTCCTATATGGTCGCCCAATCTTTCTGACACCAACTGGAGGAAATTGCAAGTCTGCCAAAACACCGCCATCGGAACTGCTACGGGATGCCTGCTTATGTCATCTGAGTCTCGCCTCCATCAAGAGGCAAAATTGCTCAATGTTCAAGAGCACGCGGAACACTTGAGTAGACAGTTCCTTCTGAACTGTCATAAATCTAGTCATCCAAACCGACATCTTTTGGATGTAGCACCGCCCCCCAGAGACATAAGGAGACATCTCCGTAAGCATTACGATGAGATCCGGCATCATATCTCTTTGCCGTTTGATCTGCGGAACCATAGACGGGCTCTAAATGACCTCCACACAGAGTCGGTAGACAGATCCCTCAGATCTCGGCCTGTGAATCCTGTTTTTAATACTCAACCACCTGAATTGACTGAAGAGGAGCGCGTACTTCCGAGGGAGACTAGAGTCATGCTAGCACAACTTCGCTCTGGATATTGTAATAGGTTAAACTCTTACTTATCCAGACTGAACCCCAACATACCAAACACATGCCCTGCATGTGGTATGTCCCCTCATGATACCAAACATCTCTTCTGCTGTTCAGTTGAACCCACTCTTCTAACACCTACATCACTCTGGTCCAACCCTGTGGAAACTGCGCGTTTCCTCGGACTTCCGTTAGAAGAGCCTGATGACAATTTAGAGTGATCGATCCCATTGGGCAGGGCGAAGCACTGTTAACAACAACAATTCGTCGCAATATTTCCAAAGCGGTCCAATATAGAAATCACTTCGCCAACTCCTATATATTTATCGATATTTGCATCTCCAAACAAATAAATTTTCTGAACTCTTCCTAAACAGCTGCAAGGGATATTGTGAATGGATAGCTGAAAACGAAGAAGAACAATAACTATACGTTTGCTAACTAAAAGAATAAATTTACAATAATAAAAGGCTTTTAAAAGTGTTTTTTTACATTGAAATATATTATAACTGCTATATAGAAATAGATTAAATATTTCATCACAACCTCATAAATAGTTCAACACCATGACTACAGCAGCACGTCCGACATTTGATCCAGCACGCGGTGGTACAGGACGTGGTGAAAAGGATTTAAGTGCGCTTTCAAAACAATACTCCAGCAGAGATTTGCCAGGTCACACGAAACTAAAATACAGGTAAGTGCTTTAATTTCAATGGGAAATGTAAAAGATTTCAAACTAAACCCATGCCTCTACGCCCACAGAGAAACTGGTCAAGGCACTGCCGATGAACTGCGTACTCGCGATTTCCGCAAGGAATTGGAGGAACGTGAACGGGAAGCACGGCCAAACAAAACATTACCATCGATTGTGCGTAAGGCGATTGAAGCCAACAATTCAGCTAGCAGTGGAGCTGGTGCACCAAAACGTGCACGTATTGAACAACCTACTGCACCAGTAAATTTAGATGCTGATGATCCAATAGACAAAGATAGTTCGGACGAAGATTCAGATTCGGATGATGAAGATGACACAGCGGCACTAATGGCAGAGTTGAATAAAATCAAACAAGAACGTTTACAAGAGGAAACACGTAAAGAGCAAGAAAAGAAACAGGAAGAGGAACGGATACGAATGGAAAATATTTTGTCTGGCAATCCATTGATCAATTACGCACCGGGTACAGGTCCGAATGCCAACAAAAATGCGGCTAGTGATGTTTTGAAAGTTAAACGACGTTGGGATGATGATGTTGTCTTTAAAAATTGTGCACGCACTGAACGCGAGAAGAAGTCAAATTTTATCAACGATTCATTGCGTAGTGAATTTCATAAGAAATTCATGGATAAATATATTAAATAATGCGACTTTTTTACAATTAAAGATTTCTCGATCATAACAATCTATCTTAACCCATAGAGTTACATTAAGTTTATTGCATTATCGCAAAATAAATATATGTTAAACGAATGCTGTAGTTAATGCTATAATATATTTATTTATTTATTACGGTCTAAAAAGTACAAGCTTTTATACAGACTAATTAAAAATAGAAAACAATTCCAGTTTAAATTTATATAAACTGTTTTTAAAATTAAGAACGTTGCTGTATCGATTTGCTAGCTGTACAGCTCTGGCTACTGGTCCATTCATTGCATAATTGGTTCTATGAGTAACCTCGATAAACAACCTATTATGTCGTAACTCGCGCGAAGGGATATAGTAGATGAATAGATTTGACAGTTCAGCACAGTTGACATTACCATTAATTACATTATAAGCTAACATGAGTGAGATACAAGTTCTCCTTTCACACAAAGCCTGGAGGCCGAGTAGTTTACACCTGCTGTCATAGGATGGAAGGTCATTGGGCCAATTAAGCATATGTAGAGCGATTCTACTAAATAATTTCTGAATTCTTTCAATTTTATATGAACTCCCTTCATAAAATGGATTCCATATTATCGAGCAATATTCCAGACGACTTCGTACCAAAGCGGTAAAAAGTGCTTTCAGCGTCATTGGATCCTTAAAGTCTCCAGAATTACGTCTTATAAATCCAACCATTGCAAATCTCTTCGAAGCTATAAAGTCAATGTGACGAGAGAATGAGAGTTTGGTGTCGAAAATGACACCCAGGTCTTTAATCTCATATGAACGACTTAAAGGTTCGGCATTTAAATTGTAATTGAAATAAGTTGTAGTTGACTTTTTCGAATATGAAACAACGCAGCACTTATTTACATTCAAAAACAAATTATTGTCAATACACCATTCAGAAAAAGAATCAAGGTCTGATTGTAAATTGGCACAGTCGGAAATATTACGGACTGTTAAGAACAATTTGACATCATCTGCAAACATTAGGCATTTGGCGAAGTTGAAACAATTAGGCAAATCATTAATAAAAATCAGGAATAATAAAGGGCCGCTATGGGTTCCCTGCGGAATTCCCGACCAAGCGTCGATATATAAGGATGACTTTACGTCTCCAATTGAAACAAATAGCCTCCTATTCGATAAGAAACTAGAGAAAAACCTCAATAAGTTACCTTCGATTCCATACATCTCCAGCTTACGCAGTAGTATCCTGTGATCAACTTTATCAAATGCTTTCGAGAAGTCAGTGTAAATGACATCAAGTTGCGCATATGTCTCAGATGCATCGATAATTCTGTTGGTCAATAAAGCTAAGTTGGTAGAAGTGCATCTCCCAGGGAAAAAACCATGCTGGCAGTCAACAATGGCCTTACCTATGTGATCGAATAATTTGCGTTGGATTATGTCATCGAATATCTTTGCCAGAGTTCCCTGTTTAACTATGGGTCTATAGTTGCAGACATCGTTGCGGTCACCAGACTTATATATGGGATTAATTGAACAAAGCTTCCACGAATCTAAGAAAATTCCACAGGTCAGACATTCTTGAAAAAGAAGTGACAGGGGCTCCGCCACAGCATTTGAACAAATTTTAAAAAACATGGGACAGAATCCCTCCGTATCAGATTTTGTACTGTTTGTCAGTTTTGAAATACTAACATAATTAAAAAGTAAACTGATAATTTCGAATATTGAGGTTGTTGTTGTTGTTGTTGTGGTAGCGACAAAAACACTCCCCGAAGGTTTTGGGGAGTGTTGTCGAATTAACAGTCCTTGGCCGGATTTGAACCCGGTACGCTCCGGTACTCCCTTGCGGTACTGCCCGACTGTCGTGGTAGCGATTTATGACCAGTGAAACCTTCTAGGTCATGTCACGCTTCTTTCCGTAAGGAAGGATAAGGTAGGTAATGAGAGGTGAGAGGCATCATATCCGTAGATCAACCATCGAGTTCCACGTCATTACCTTTGTGCATATTGGTAGCCTCTTACGACCGGTATGCCTACCTCGGGCATATTCTAAGCCCCTAACCCGCAGGGGCAGAATATTGAGGTAGGCTAGAGTAGTGACCCTGCAGGTTAGGGGTTTAAAAAATGCCCTAGGTTGTTAAGCGCCGACTAATATGCACAAATGTAATAACGTGCAACTCGATGGGTGATCTACGGATATGATGTCTCTCATTACCCATCTTATCCTTCTTTACGGAAGGAGGGCTGCTTTGACATAGAAGGTTACACTGGTCATACCGCAATGGAGCACCGGAGCGTACCGGGTTCATATCCGGCCAAGGACTGTCAATTTCGACAACGCTACCCAAAACCTTCGGGGGTTTACAGAACGTTTCTGCGTAGGCGGCCTTCGGCCGCGCCTTAAAAAAAATAACCCTTAGCCGGTCCAACACCGGCTACGTGGTCCACAATATTTCTGCGCAGAACACACTTTTGGACTTTTCGGTACACCCTAATCTGTGATTACAACAACCACATAAAAATTACAGAAAATTTTCAACTTTGGTTGCAAATATCTCCTCACTGAAACAAAAACTGGAAAATCTGCTTCCGGATTATTGTTACCGAGGTCAAAACGCGTCTTTTGATACCTTTGCCGATATTTTTGGACGTGTTTTACCAGTTGTCTCTTAAAGGAAACAATTACCCAAAATGGTAATATTACCGATTTTTCTGTTATAATGACTCACTGCACTAATTTTCGTGGGTAATTGTTTCCTTTAGGAGACAACTGCTAAAACACGTCGGAAATTATCGGGAAAGGTATCAAAAGACGCGTTTTGACCTCGGTAACAATAATCCGGAAGTGTTTCAGTGAAGAGATATTTGCCATCAAAGTTGAAAATTTTCTGTCATTTTCATGTGGTTGTTGTAATCACAGATTAGGGTGGATCTAAAAGTGCAAAAAGTGTGTTCTGGGCAGAAATACTGTGGACCGCGTAGCCGGTGTTGGACCGGCTAAGGGTTATTTTTTTGAAGCGCGGCCGAAGGCCGCCTACTCAGAAAGGTGTTCTGCACATAGATACCTTGGATCAAGCCCCCTATTTGGGATCGGACCCGGGTCATTTTTGGGTTTTTTGCCAATAACTTTTCACTGAAACAAAAAATTGAAAATCCGCTTTCGGATTGTTGATACCGAAGTCAAAACGCGTTGTTTGATACCTCTCCCGACATTTTTGGACGTGTTTTAGCAGTTGTCTCCTAAAGGAAACAATTACCTTTTCGTGTTCTAATTGATATTTTCCCCGACGTTTCGCATACTTCTAAATAACTTATGAACTACGCACTTATTTTCCGTTTTGCAGGTACATCTGAACGCTACATTATACTATTTATTCAATTCACAGTTAATTTTGTGAATGCATAGTTAACCTGTTCCCAATATGTGAACTACTAAATTCATCAAGAAGAAGAAAATTTCTTGGAAAAAAGTTTATTTTATTTGTAAATAAACAAAGCATGGATTTTCGCGTGTTGGAACTCTTCAGCGGTATTGGTGGCATGCATTTGGCATTGCGTTGTAAGTTTAAGAAACCTCATTCCTTTCGATTTTAATATATTTATAATCCATTCTAATATTGCATATCAAATATAACCAGCATCTGGCGTAGCAGCTACAGTGGTCTCAGCCATGGACATCAACACAAATGCGAATGCAGTGTATGCACTTAATTTTCCACAAACGTTAGTATGTAACAACAACATACAATGTTTAACACCAAGTAAAATTGAAGAAATTAATGTAAATATGATATTGATGTCCCCTCCTTGCCAACCGCATACGAGGGTGGGAAATCGCCTGGACGTAGCTGATAATCGTTCAGATGCACTAAAACACATTTGCAACTTGTTACCACAATGCAAAAGTATAGAATATATACTTATGGAAAATGTAAAAGGCTTTGAAAAATCATTAGCGCATGAAGAATTTGTGCAAGCTCTTCAATCGACTGGTTATCATTGGCGTGAATTCATACTCAGTCCAACACAATTTGGCGTACCAAATGTTAGACATCGCTACTATTGTTTGGCACGTAAAATCAAGTTTTCTTTTAGTGGTGGTCGCATTTTAGAAGAAATACCAGAAGAGCTTAAACATTTGTGTTGCTTCGAAGAACAGCTTATAAGTGATTTAGTAGAGCCGGAAAGGCTTATAGCTAACGAACATTATTTGCCTGATAAGGTCTTGAGCAAGCGCGCAATGTTGTTGGATATCGTCAATACGGAATCAAAGAAAACAATGTGCTTTACAAAAGCATATACCCACTATAGCGAAGGCACTGGTTCAATTTATACATATTTACCACAAAGCGCAGTTAATAGTACGTTTGCTGCGGTCAAAGATTTGCCAAATTGCGGAGAAAGAAAAGAGCTGAGTTTGGAATTGCTTAGAAGCTTAAGACTGCGTTACTTTACACCACGTGAAATTGCAAGATTAATGAGTTTTCCAGACAGCTTTGAATTTCCAAAAAAAATTACTAATCGTCAGAGGTATAGACTTTTGGGAAATAGTATAAATGTGTATGTTGTTAGTTTTTTAATAAAGGTATTATGTTCGTGAAGTAGCTGCAATACACCACCGTGATGTATCATAGCATGTAGTCAATCCAGCAAAGTCCCATAAGACCTACGGTGCACAGTGCTTTAAAGGTTATAAATCTGGAAGCTTCAAAAGTGTCGAATTAATCGTTTCGCGGCATCCAGGATTGTGCCCAACCTTATCTGTTTTAATTTCGAAATGACTTTGCAATCACCCTTTCTTTGGTATTAGCCAAAAATGGCCCATCGTAGATAGCAAACTTTCCTCTAAGGTCCCCTTTAGATGATCTAGACATTTCCAACCTATTTCTTTAAACATATGCAGATTGAATTTTGAGTTGCATGAACCTCAGTTGCTTGTGTTATGATTTCAATAAGCACTGTAAGAATATGGATGCCTGCGACTCGCTGCTCGGTATTTAAAAATATCTACTTACTGCCTTAAACCTGTAATGAGATTCAAACTCTCGGTCTCAACCTCATTGTTTGCAGAAATCTGATGAATCCCTCCTGGCTCAGATCTTAACGGAGCTTGTTCTATAGAGTCCTTCCTGGTTTTTTGGCCCTTCTGGGCACTACGCATCAGCTCCTTAATGAGCTAACATATGATAAACATACGTATAATACCTGCTGTAAACTACTTTGTTAAGGATGTTAAATTTGCATGCGTTTTACTTTATGTACTTGTAATATGTATCTCTTAATTTTAAGTAAGCTGCAACTAATCCACTGTAAACTACAGGCTTTTACTTTATATTCTTCTGTACATTACGCTCATGCTGTCTTAATGTACCTACATTTTCAAATTTAGTCTGTAAGAATTATTCAATTTGTAAACTATTTCAATAAATAAATAAATCTCAGCAAACATTTGCAATACGGCCTACATGAGAATTTCTGGGAAGAACGCCCTATATCCGATTTTTAACGCCCATGATTTACTTTTAAGCTGTTGGGAATATTCTGAGGTCATTTCATGAATCGAACCATGGTCGGTTTTTCACAAATATTCTTAAGTTGGGCGTTTTTAAATGAGTACCTGAGATAGGTACGGTGATTTTTAGTATACATCGTTTTCTTCTATTAATAGTGTCCTTTGTTACATCCGCCCACTAATATATGGGTTTTTTTTTGTGCCGTGTGGTTTCCTTTCGCCTTGATCCTTATAGAGAAATCAAAACATTACCGATATTGGATTTAACTGTTTATTCTGCGTTAATTAAATTAGTCTAAGCCGTCCCATATCGTACGAACGCATGCCACGTTTGTGATGTTTTATGAGATTCCAGTTTCCATTTTGTGTGCACATGCGTTCATTGCAGACACCAACAATAGAATAATGTACAATTCAATCTTGATATAAGCTACTTACATAAAATTAAAATACTTTGATTAAATTCGTACATGCATTCAACAAATTCAAATCGATTATATATGTAGGTACATAAGCATTTACTACCCTGCTAATTATCTCACATTCATCAAATTTGGACCAACACAACAACTACATATGTGGTAAATGAGAAAGTTCCAGCATCCAATTTATCCGTCCCTGAGCTCATTGCCCCATTCCTTTGCAATCATATAAATTGCATGTCGACTTAGTTTTGGCCCCAACAATGGATTCATCTGTGCCATGTAGCAGCATAACCAGAAGAGCCAGCAAGTTGCTGCCGTTAACATCAAAATGCAGCGCAATAGACTTTGATGTGGTCCTTTAGGAGTCATCATTGGTACACCGATGCCAACACAGGCCCAAAAAGCTGTGAAAAATAGTACGGGAAAGAAAGCAGCACCCATTGTCTTAAATTTTATCAAATTTCTAATCAAAAACTTTTTGAGTCACAATGAAAAATCGTATATGCACAAATGCAGAAAAATCAATACACAATGACAGCCGTTGTCAAAATCTGACAAAAAAAAAAGGTTTTAATTCAAACCTGACATGCAGATGTCAGGGGTTACAGGTTTTTCAAATGAAACAAAATATATACCTTTCACACAACATTTTGAGTTCACCAAACCTTTCATCACGTTATTATTATTTTGACAACATTTTTATATTTTGGGCGGCTAAAACAATACCAGAATTGGGAATTGGTATTAATTATGATTCTACAGGGGCCGATTACGACATCCGTTCCGTGATCGTAAACAGTTTTTTAAGTCAAAATAACTTTGAAACTTTGCAATTTTTAACAAAAGTAATAATGCATAGTTGAACCTATTGGTACTTCAAGCCAATTGCTCAAGTATGACGTCATTTCGAGTTATAGGTTTAAGGCATTTGCGATTTAAAAAGTCGCTTTCGATCACGGATCGTATTATGTAATTCGGCCCCAGGATTCACCTTTGGTATTGTGACGAATTCGATGTTTATTAATCCTAAGTTCGATCACTATAAAGTCAAATAAACGCACGCACAGATATTGTAACTAATAGCTAGTTTTATTTACTAGTAATATACGCAATACAAATTTAAGAGTTTGGTAACTCCACAGTAGTTCACTGTTCAACACTTGAAATTAAACTGGTCATCTTGCCTTGCTTATTTACTGCCTTATAAAGACCGACAGCGTGCTACCCTACGCACCCAGAAGTTTCTTGGTTGTTCCGTCTTCGTGTTCTCGAAGGGTCCTTGTTATTTATTGACACCCCCCATCTCTCTTCCTCTTCCTTGGTACACGCTTGCATGCATAAGCGTAGCCATCCTTATCTCTGCTGTGTTTAGCTAGTTTGGGAGTCATGGTTCAATAATAAGGTTATGTCATTTCATCAGCTGATTGAATATTTTTCTAACACACTGGCGTATACATTGTCAGAAGGAGATGCAAAGAACAGAATATTAAGAACAACCCATAATCATTTACATTTGCTTTTGTATTTTTTCTAATGCTCCAGCTAAAAAAATGCAAATATGACGATATTATTCGATAATAATCGCTTTTCAACTATGATTGCAACATTTAATTTCTCACAAATGAAAATTTTTATGGGGTTTTTTCCCTTCATTCGCTAAAGCATTGGTTTCCTCCAAAGAGGATAGATATGTAAGAGACGTCAGTTCGACCAGCCGAGTAGCGTATTGTGGCGACTATTCCCAAATTCTCAAGCATGCACCATCGCTAACTCAATAACACTCCCATCACTAGTTAAACACAACAGAGATAACGATGGCTACGCTTATGCATTCAAGCGTGTACCAGAGAAGAGAGATGGCGCGAGTGTGCGAATACAAGGCAAAGAGGAGATTTTAATAAATAACACCGAACCTTCAAGAACACGAAGAGCGACAACCAAGAAAGTTCTAGGTGCGTAGGATAGCACCCTGTTGGACAATATAAGGCAGTGACCAAGCAAGGCAGGTTGATCAGTTTATTTTCAAGCGTTGTATAGGAAACTACTGAGAAGTTACCAAACTCTTAAATTTGTATTGCGTTTATTAGTAGCAAATAAAACTAGCTATTAGTTACAATATCTGTGTGTGTGTTTATTTGACTTTATAGTGATCGAACCCAGGACTAATAATCGAAGGCTCATCGAATTCGTCACAGTATCGATATGATATTGCATCGTTTCGAAATTCGTGACTCTATGAGCGGGAAAAACACATTTTAGCAAGATCTAGATTTCGTGAATCCATTTTTGTTAGTTGTGGCTGTTTATAATAAAATAGAAAGCAATCAAAGATACATATAGCGAACCTGAAATGGTGTCGTTGCAGGATGTATCCACTTTCATTGTTCCAGGCCAGCTCTGCACATTGCCGCAAAATGAAGTTGACAGCTGCTCAGTGGTAAGCCAAAATCTACGTTAAATCTTGCCCATTTTTCCTTAACACGATTGCCAATTTTTCAGTCTGAATACTACCCAGAAATTAATTTAAATTGTGAGATGTTCAGCACTTCAATCAGCGGACACTCGACAGATGCCTATCGAAGCGTAATGGTGCCAGTGAATGAGGGCGTGATGAAGCGTATAATACGTACATTTTTCGAAAGTGGTTTTACGGAGGCACTCAATGAAGCGCGCGACAAACAAACTGCCACTGTTAGTCCAGTGGTATGTGCAATGGCGCAATACACATTTGACATGTTGGAATTTGTGAAAAGACTGAAAACAAAAATATTTCCCCACATGCGTGAAGTAAGCATCAATAATTTGGCAGAATTGTCGGAGACGCGTGATTGGCTACGCTCCTATATACGTTGCATTGTATGGCATCCGAATTGTTTCAAAATTGCTGTTGCAGGATCAGATGATATTGTACGGATATACAAAGATGAACCGGCAATGGTGCCTGTGTTAAGAGTAAGCTTCTATTCTTATTTCGTTCTGTGGGGCACCTAGATTTAAAGAAGTCATTTAAGACTTATCCGCATATTGGAGCTACATTTAATCCAATCACTAGGGGGTTGCTGAGTGTATTACATAGCTTCATAAGTACATAGGTCACACAATCATCATCCTACGTTATGTCGGATGAAATAAAAGTTTGATGTGGTTATCTTAAAGTCTTCAGGCAACTCTTCTCAAAAGCTCCGGGTGTGCTTTTTCCGATAATATAAGATTGAAGTAACAAATCTCTTCTTGAAGGTTGTTGTGTAACTGATGTGGGCATTATTTAGCAGGGTATGGATCAGTTACGCTAAAACCTTCCAATAGTGGATTTTAGTAATGCCAATATAGAGTAGTCTAGCCTCGTTTAAAAAAATCTTTGAGAAACACTTCATGGTAGAGGCGAAAAATAGTAGATACGAAGTGGAAATACCGTCTACCTATTTTTATTTTCAGAGTGTTTCACAAAAGTGGATTACTTCAATGGCATGGCGCCCACTATGCGCTGCTGAGCTTGCAGTCGGTTGTCAAAAAGGTGTTTGTCTTTGGACTATGGATACCAATATGCATACAACACGTAGCGCCACAGCGATATTCTTGAGACAGTGAGTAGGGGAGCACGCTGATTCTTATTGCGTATTGTTCAATTAATGTACTTCTTTTAGTCCAAGCCATTGCCCAATTACTTCAGTGCAATGGAACGCCGATGGTACATTGCTGGCTACCGCATCAATTAGTGACACTGATATTTTATTATGGGATGTCGATAAGCAACAAAATACTCCATTGCGTCGTGTTGGCCCACCTTGCTCACTATTAAAATGGTCACCCGATGCTGCCAATCTATTTTCTGCCACTGTTGGTAATGTGTTTCGTGTGTGGTCTGCGAATAAAAAATGGACACCCGAACGTTGGACAATAAATTGTGGTGTAGTACAGTCAGCATGCTGGTCACCATGTGGCAATTTTTTGCTTTTTGTTACAACGGGCGATAGTATACTATATCGTTTACACTTCCAGGATGAACAAATTTTTGCATGTAAGCCAGCACTTATTATTTTTACTATACATAAGAAATGATTCACGGCAATACATTATTCTATGCATATAATTCAATTATTTTAAATGCATGAATTTTTGTTCATTTATGCCATAAGCTGGCAGTTGCCAAAAGTAAATTATAACGTGGAAAGGCAAGCTACAGGTGAGTCACGACACGAGCACAGTCGTGGCTTGTATTATGCTGCCAACAGTACTTATTATCATGTCAAGCGTGCAATACCACCCACCACAATTTCATTGCCACACTTTAATGATACTATTTATTCTTTGTATTTCAGCCGGCGCTTCACCTAAAGAAGCTTTGAAAATAGCCGATCTTACCAAATTCAATGCTGGCCGTCGTGAGGTTGGTGGCAAACCACAAGCATTAGCCTGGGATGCTGATGGTCGTTATCTGGCTGTGATATTTAAAGACACACCATGTATTGCATTATTCAATACTTGTTTAAAAAAGTTTGATTTGACAATATCACCATTATGTTTCCTTACTGGCATCAACACCGAATATCCTTCATACATATGCTTTCAAAGCAAAACTAGACGTAATACAGATACGGTTTTAACGATTGGTTGGTCAAGTGGACGTATAGAATATTTTCCATTTGGCAATATGTGAATTGATAAATGAGACTTAGCAGTTTTTGTTGCGTAGGTACATAAATACATATTAAAATGTTATTTTTATTTTTTTGTGTATATGAGGTAAATTGCTACATACATGATTTTTCCACAAAACATTTACAATTCATCTTCTTTTTTAATAAACAAATAACAATGCTACGAATACTTTAAAGGTCTTTCTATTATTCGCTTTTTAATACAATACAATTTCATCAATTCAACTACAGGCCATAATAATGTAACATTTCATATGTTTGAGAAGTTGTCAAGCAAACAGTTTTTATAGTTTTGAAAGAAGTGAGACTATGCATATTCGTATCGAATACAATGCTACAATAAAAAAAGTCATACAAATCTGTGGACATAAGCGATAGTCGCCAAAGTCGTATGTAAATTTATAGAACTCTGCTGTTAATGCTTATGCACGCAGATAGATATTTATAGTAGTATACTCCAGGAAATTATTTTAAAGCTATAAATACGTATATATGTATATAATAAATTTTGTTCAGCGATAGCCAATAAGGGTATAAAATAATATGTTTTAATATACATTTTCATAATCACAATGATGTAGGTTCACACTGCTCTGCTACACGAGTAACACTTATTTTTAAGGTACATTACATAAATTCTATTTTTTGATTTAATCTTTTGGCTTTATATATTTTGCTTAACTAATTTGCCAACGATTTGTTCCTTTCAAATATCACCAAAGAAATAACCCAACGATGTTGCAGCCTTAACGCGTACAAAGTGATTTTCATCTTTAAGTAGAGCAGCAAGCTTGTTGCCCACGGACTCAGTTTGCGAGTTGCGTTCCGGCAGAAAGTTGTGAAGGATGCCTGTCAAATAATGTTTTTTTTTTGATTATATGTAAATTAAAAATAAAATTTGTACTAATACCTATAACAATTGCAGCACTGCCACGCACTTCGGCCCATTGACTACGCAATTTCGGTATTGCAGAGTCAATGAAATCTTGTATATGATCAGGCAGATCCATAGCCTGAAAAACGAAAGCTGTTAATCATATACAAACTTGAACAAATAATCTAAGTTGCTTACAATTAATTTAACAAAATCCACTATAAAAACGCCGTAGTTTAATTGACCGTGATCAATAAGATGTCGCTGAGCCATTTCATTCACTTTAGGTGCATTTAATAGACCACAAACTTTACGTAAAGTGCCTTTACATGCCTGAAAAAGTATTAAAATAATTTACATACGCCAACTTGATGAAAAAGTGAGTGAAGCCTCTACGTGAGATAGTAGTGAATTATAGAAAAAGTTCCAAAAGAGTTATTACGAATTAAGTTATCATACCCTACTAGGTCATAACTAAATTCTAACTAATTTCATTTCATTTCATTTATTTATTTATAATGCCGCAAAAAATTGTGAGCTAAAGAAAGTTTTTTTTTTAAACTAACTGACATTCACTTTTTAAGGTCCTAATAATGGGATGAATGCTTAACCCAGAATAGTAGAAATCATACCACTGAAAAATTGGCAGCGACGAAAGATTTCCGCAAAATAACTGTCTCTTGGATCAGATCAACAAACGCCGCTTTACTAAGATTTTTTAAACAAAGCAATTAAGTATTTGGAGGTCATGTTAACGAATACTGGCGTCGAATTGAATTCCCAAATTATGGAAGCCGCACAGCACAAAATACTGTGGATTGAAAACTACCCATCATTTGAAAAAGAAGGAGGAATCAAATTACTAAATGTAGTATGTTGTGGTCGATTACCAGTAAAAAAGAAGATCCTGCGGGTTAGGGGTTTAGAATATGACCGAGGTAGGCATACCGGTCGTAAGAGGCGACTAATATACTCTCACCTCTCATTGCCCAACTTATCCTTCCTTACGGAAGTTTACGGCCATAAATCGCTACCACGACAATCAGGCAGTACCGGAGCGTACCGGGTTCAAATTCGGCCAAGGACTGTTAATTCGACAACACTCCCCAAAACCTTCAGGGAGTGTTTATGTCGTTACCACAACAATAACAACATCCTGAGCTACATGAAATCGTCAAAATGTCAATTAAAAAAAAAAAATTATATGTATCGCTACTCCGGATTGTCACGACAAATCTTTTAACAAGTAATTTTAATTAAACTTACTCGTATTATAGTCGCCTCGCCCTCACTTAAATGTAATAAAATCGGAAAGAGATTTGCAACCAATTGCTCGCTCAATGCTTCTGTAGAGGCGGAATTCGGTGAAATGCTGCCATCCGCATCATGTGCCTGCTTTGACTCACACAAATCACCAAACAGTATAATGGATGCTTCACGTATTTCTATTGAATAGCTACCAAAAAATGGTCGTATACGTATTGCCAAAGAGACATGAAATGATTCCAAACGATCGCTGGGTAAAGTTTGTAAAATACGAGCTAAACCACGCATACTTTCCAATGGTATATTTATTAGACAATCACTGTTAAAGAAATAAATCAATGATCATACGAAATCTTTAGTATATACACAAAATAACACTCACCCAGCAGTATCATCAATGCCTTTTAATAATGCCGTAACCGCAGTCTCTGTATACTTTTCAATATCATGCTCAGTCAGACTACCCACATAACCCAATCCTTGTATACTTATACCACGAACCACGGCATTAGGATCACTCAACGCTGAGCTCAAATGCAACATAATAACTGAAGATATTTCACCACATGGCTGCAATGGCACTAGACGTGAGTACAAACCTACCGCTGCAATACGTTGGGCGTCATATGGCGATGATACATATCTACTGAGTGCAGTGACAACATGTTTCATCGTGCTCGATGAAATTTGAAATTGATTCACTAAACCAATAGCCATTGGCGTCAGCAATTCTATATAGTTTTTCAAATCGGTGCTGCTAGCTAATTGCGTATGTACTGTTAGAACGGTAGCTATTTGTTCCATTTCTAAGTTGCCAAGGAATGATTGAAATGTTTCTAAGACGATTTGACAGGGATTCAATTTGATTAGATCTTTATTTGGTATAAAACCAAATTTCGATTTGGTTGTCGTTGCTACCACATTGGAAAGTGAGTTGTTAGTAGAAGCGTTGGTGCCTTGTTGATTGGATGAATTGTTATGTTGATTGCCGGTATGCATAGGTGGCGCTAAATTTGTATAGGTAGCCAAAGAAGTTAAAAGCATTGTGAAGACTTCAGGAAATTTTTTGCTTAGCTCCTAATAAGAAAAATAAAGAAGAGTTAAAATAAGAAATCAACTCCATTGCATAGCTATACGCTTACCTCTTTGATATCCTTGCATGGCATAATCTCTTTTAACGCACAGAAAATAGCAAATGGTTGTACGCTAGCAATTTTTTGCCGTTCACTTGCTTGCGCCTCATTTGCCTCGTATAAGCATGAGGAACTTAATATTTGTAAGAAGTTCTCCAAAAGTGCGGATGTCAATTCGGCATCATTGGCAATGAGGTGCCAGTATTCAACGATATTGCTGAAAAAGTTGAGAGAGAAAAAGTATTTTAAAACGTTTGCCAAGAGGATGGCGATATACTTATATTGTAAGATGTTATCTCATTACCTTTCATATGGCAATTGTTGTGTTAACATTTCAAAGCATACCAGTTTTGGATGGTGTTTTGTTAGCGCCACGAGCGCCTTTAATACACCGGAGCGCGCACGATTTATTTCACAATCTCGAATAGCCTAAAATTGTTGAATTTTGCAGGTTTCAAAAAAGCATACAGTTAGTTTCAAGACTTACGCTTAAGCTGTCTTTGACGAGATCCGGTATAGCGTGAAACAATTCGGATCCTTTGTGTTGAATGAAGAATTTCAGCACCACCGAAGCACCAATCGAAGAACTTTGCTCCGGATCACGTAGTCCTTGTAGAAGTGTTTTGCTAAGAGAGTGTTAAATACATAAATATAGTATTGAGGTACAAATGTGGTATATATTGAAGGTAACAAAAACAAGTTCGAAATTGTGTTAAGTGGCTTCAACGTCATGGTGAAATATATAAGGAAAAAGGTACTGAAGAGTAAGATACATAAAATAAAATTTTTTAATTATTTCTACTCACCAAAACTGCAAATATTGAAAGTTGGACATGCGTAATGCTATAAGTTTGGCTATTTCACCAGCCAAGTTATAAATCATTTTTGGATCATCTGTAATAATTTGTTCCTTAACCAACTCAATCTCTTTCACCCAATCCGTTTCACTATCGGCAATGGTGAGTGTTTCATAGATACACGATATTTCTAAAGTCTTTTGTAAAATATCCACAGACACTTGACGCACAGTGCCATTCGAATCAATACAACGTGGCACAATTTTACCCAGCATTTGACCAGTTTGATTGAATTTTGATGGTGCCTCACAACCGATTTTCATCGATTTAATATAAACTTCCAAAGCATTATTGAAGACATGTGAGGCGCATATGCGTACCTCGGAATTCTTATCTCTTGTCCACGATTCCAAAATTGAAATGATTAAATCGAGTGTAGAAGGTGAGGGATCTGTTTCGATGATAGCCTTGGCGAGGGCATTCAGTTCGGGCAATGATTCGTTCAAATGCTTCGCAAGAAAACTATTACGTTCATCTTCTTCCGCTGAATCAAATTTAATTTTTAAATGTTGAGCGCATGTAAAGAAATTTTTGCAAGCAATTTCGAATATAACACTGCCATCGACTGATTCTGTTGTATCTACACCACCTGGAAATTAGATAAGGTAGAAATTAAATGGTCAAGTTAATAATTACAATAAAGAGGAGGCTCGAAATGGTAATAGACACGACATGTTGATGCCCTGCCTAATGGGCACGATCACTCTGAGAATCGTCATCAAGCTCTTCTAACGGGAGTCAAAGGAAACGCGCAGTTTCAACAGGGTTGGACCAGAGTGATACTGGTGTTAGAAGGGTAGGTTCAATTGAACAGGAAAGGAGATGTTTGGCATCATAAGGGGGCATACCACATGCAGGGCAAGTATTTGGTGTGATAAGGTTCAGTCTGGATAAGTAAGAGTTTAGCCCCTTACAATATCCAAAACGAAGTTGTTCTAGCATGACTCTGATCTCCCTCGATATAACGCGCTCCTCTTCAGCTATTTCAGGTGGTTGGATATCAATAACGGTGTCTCGGTATGGAAGTCGTTTAGAGTCCGCCTATGGTTATGCAGATCAAACGGCAAGGTCATGTGATGCCGGATCTCATCATAGTGCTCACGGAGATGTTTCCATATGTCTCTAGGTGGTAGAGCTTCATCCAATAGATGACGGTTTGTATGACTAGGTTTGTGGCAGTTCAGTAAAAACTGTCTGCTCAACAATTACCCGTGCTCACGAACACTGAGCATTTTAGCCTCTTGATAGTGGTGAGACTCAGATGACATAACCAGACATTCCATGGCAGTTCTGCTGGCGGTGCAACTACCTTCAGTGGGTGTCAGCAAGGTTGGCCGACCATATGGGCTCAGCGTAATCAATAACTGGTCGGCTAATAGCCTTATAAGCAGCAAGCACCGTTTCTTTATCTTTTCCCCAAGTGCTGCCGGCCAGTGAATTGAGGATCTTGTTACGTCTCTGTACCTATGTACCCTTCTTCTCTTCGTATTGCTCTTCTTGCCTTATTTCCTCTTCGATTTCCGCTTTCATATTATTGCTATTCTTAACATCATCTACATATTCTCTTCTTCTGTATCTTCCCTTTCCACCTCTACTTCTCGGTATATATTATGAAACTTCGTTACAGTTGGGTGTAAAAATAATTTACTTACCAATTCGTATAAAATCAGTGCCCAATTTCAAAATGGTTGGCAGCAATGGCAAATCGTTGAATGGTGCCTCAACTGGTATACTAAAAACAGCCTCCATAATTTGCTTACGATACTTTAATGGCGCAGTTAGTTGCTCTTTTGTAGCAATTATTTGATTACAAATACTCAGCAGAGTCTTAAGTATAGCCGACATAATAGTTTGATCTTTCGTGCCTGTCAATTGTTGAATTAGAAAGTTCAATATTGTATCATCCAAGTTTTTCAGCGATTGCAAAGGATCCGCCTCATCCAATATGTGACCAAATGACTTGATAACTAATAAATTGGTTTTATACATTTCTTGCTCTTTATGGGTATCCTTAATGAAATGTAAATTGCTGAAAAAGCCCGTCGAATGCTTACGACCACCAATATGTGCAAGCTCAGCTAATTTCTTAATCAAATGCACCAAATGCTTGCGTGAGATATATCCAAGCGCTACGGCACATGCAGAAATCTTCTGCTCATACTCGGCATGTTTAATATGCTTATCGAGCTTCTCTTGCCGTGCCGAATTTATAATCAAATCAATTTGGTTATTTATAGTTTGAACTTCGGTTACAAAACAAAGCGTTAAGCCGAGAGATTTTAGCAACATACCGCGCTCAACTGACGTCGAGGTTATAACAAATTCAGTGTGTGGTATACTAATGGGGTAGAGATTCAATTGTTCAGACATTTTGTTGGCTAGACGTTCAGCGAAGTTCTCGTCGCGTGTATTAAGGTAGTCTACACTTTCGGTAATGAATTCGATTAACTTGCGTGAGAAAGCCGATTCCTTATTTATGTGTAGCAAAAGATCTGGTATACGTTTATCCCAAAGTTCATTCAATACAGGATTCAAATGTGGATAGTAGTATTTCAAGAAGGACAGTATATTTGACGAACGTTTAATGCAATGATAATTGCCCAACAAAGCAAGACAACGCGTAAAGATGGTCTCTGGGCATGGCACAATTATTTTGCCGCCTTTAACATTTGTATGACCATTTTCCTTGTTATTGGCATGCTCTTCACCTGTAACTTCTTTTTTCGCCTCATCAGCAACGTCATCGTCTGTCGCTATTTCATACTCGATATTCGGCGATTTAGCGAATAGACTAGCCAAACATTTAGCCAAATTCGAGCATACATCTGTATAGTCGAGTAATACAAAATAATTCAGCAACTCACGCTTCAGCAACTCGTCCATTGTGCCTGCAGTGGAGGAGAGCATGTAAAGTGAATTCTCACAAGAAAGCACAAAGTTGGCATGTTCCTCCAACGATCCATGCTCTTGATTAACCTTTGTATATTTGCAACTATAACGCACCACAAACCAAACGAATTCTTTCTCTTTAATAAAACCTTTTTGCGACAGCGCCACTATTGTCTTTAACAAAGTCATTTTCATTTTAACACCCTTCTCGGACATTACCATGGGCTTAAGACACTCCAAGAAACCTTGCATTTTATCCTCAATATGTGTTGTAGATGTATTCATTAGATGTGTTAGTATCAGCAACGATTTTATACGCTCCCGCTCGCTATTATTACGCAAATGTATTAACAAAGTGTCAACAATTTTAGTCGCATAAATACGCGCAAGTAGGTGGAAGCAACGTAATACCTCATAATGCCCTTTCACAGTCTGTGGCTTCTCATAGTCCGGATAGACGCACACCAAATCAAAGAGATTCGATATCAATTGCTCCGCCACTGGATCCAGCACAGATGGCTGTAGTGCAATATTTTTTTTCAACACAGACGATAGAAACTGAGTTACCGAATTACGTTCGATAGAACGTCGGTACAGCGCCAATACTTGTGGTATTAGACGTGGTGATTGATCTTGTATCTTGTCAACAGGGAGTAGCGGATACATTGAAGAGAGTGCTTGTAGTATTTCTACGCATACTTTGGGTTCACGTGAGTTCAGCCATTGATTGAAGAGTACATCGTATGCAACCGATATTTCAGTAGCGCAATCGTTAGTGATTTCGGCATTGTTAATGGATGCTGTCGTGTTGTCGGGAGTAGTTGATTTATCTTTGGCAGCGCTGGATGGACTTTGTGTAGTTGGTGATAATTCCAGTAAAGCTTCGCTAAAGTGACCAATAGCTAGAATAGAGAAAAGTTTTAGTTATACTGCATGCATAAAAAATGGATTTGTTGTCAAAACGCAATTTAACCCTCTTCAGCCGACACATTCAGCCATGAGTGGACATCGAAATCATCCGAACAAAGCAATAAGCAATTTGAACAGAGATGCACCAATATAAAATGGTGTTAGACCTGGTGGTAGCGTGCTTAGGACCAAGCGTAGATCAGAATCAGGTTAGATATTGTGGCACTCTTCCAAATGAGGGGGCAGAAAAATAGATCATTTGTGACAGCTTTTCATACACACGATAACCCTATGAAATGATCAATGTGCAGTCAATCTGAAAATATTCTTCATAAAGGCACTGATATAAGAACTTGACTAGCTGTTCAATTTTGTGGATAGAGACTGGGTCTTCATCGTTCATCTACTTTAGGTAAAATAGGGCTCAGCAATATTAAGGCACACTGCAGGAAATCTCAATAGGTACGGTTGCATCCGTCGGATATCGCAATACGCATGAATATGTACAAGCACTGGTGGAAATGTCCTACCATTTTTAGTTGTAAGAGTTGCACCGAACGCAGCAGATGTATCTGCTCCTGAAGTTACTAATATTCGTATTCGACAAAATTCCTAGGAATGAATATCAGAAAAAAAAAACAATTTAAAGATAATCACCCCTATTCTGCATTTCGACTTGGATCGAAATATTATCCTTTTGGCAACTTTGGTATTCTGCGTTCCGTTTCCGTTCAGTTAAACTTTAAAATTTACAATTCTGCATATTCTACACTTCGATCGTATTCCCTTTTTTGTGTATATTTGCTTTGTTATGTTCCAGTTTCCAGATTTCAAGGCAAACAGCTGATTTCGAAAAAGTTATATCTCTTCCTCTTCGTCTTTCAATTCAATCGTAACGCAGAATACCTACTTTCGATCGCGGCGGAGCGTAGATCGGGAACGTAATCGAAATGCAGAATAGGGGTGAATAGTACACACTAGTGGCGGGAAAAATCGATATTAAGAACGCACATCCATGTATCGCTTTTTTTATTTTTTCCGACTTCATCAACGCAGAAAAACAGCGTCTGTGCTTTTACCTCCATATTTGATAAATAAGTTCAATCTACACTTTGATTAAAAAAACCAATTTTAAACTTGAACGCAGCCATTTGTACTGGTTTTCGAAATTAAAGCAAAAACATCGAAGTTCGATATTACATCGATGTTCCTTCCAGTTTTTGCACACGGTTTAAAATTTTGGCTTAAATCGTTTTAAGCAATATTTTAAACTTTGTTCTAGTAAATTCCAAGTAACTACTTCGAATGAAGTTTACTAAATAAAATGCTTAAATTGCTTATTTTAATTTTTTTTATTTCTGAGAGCGAAATTTTTTTAAATTGATATTAGAGAAAAATTACAATGATTTGCACAGCGATGGTATGGGATGACATGTTTCGAAGTAAACAGCTTCTCATCCTTTTTGGACATTGGTATATGATCCCAAGTGTCTGATAATGCTACTTTATTTACGAAAATACTTGAAAGGCGAAAATGACACTTTATGGCCCAGTTATACTAGTAAAGCAGTGCATCGCGTTTGATACAAAGAACCATGCCCATGCAAAGAACTGATTATGCTTCACATAGCGTACATATTATCTCCATAAATATTAATAAGCAAAAGGTTACTATGAGAGTGTTGCTACTTTTTCTACTCTTTACACTAACAATGTCAACGCAACAAACAGAAAGAGAGATACGCATACATAAAAATCAGAATTCAACAGGTTCTATGTAAATCTATGCAATCCCATACTTTGGCTAATAGATTATACAAAAAATATATACTTTCAGAGAGTGCACACATACCAAGCAATGCGATGCTATGCAAGTATAATTGGGCCATTAGGCGGATAAGTTCGTATTAAATCGGCAATTCTCGAAACAAAACATAATCGTAACCCACTTTTTTCGAACGAAAACACAAACAATCATAATTGGCGCCAAACTTGAACAAAAACTTTATATTCGCGTTGGGGAATGTCGGTAGCAAATATTTGCATATTCGCATTTGCTACATCACTAGCATCTACCAAATTTGCCTGGAGTTAGATTCGATAATCGGAAGGTGCAAAATATGAATAAAATGCATGAAGTTGCTCCAAGGATATTAACTGGGTGTGTCGGACTAAACAAGGTTACGTTGCTGTGAGAGCCCTTGGTAGAATAAAACTGGAGCCAATATAGTAGATACCGTTGCCATTGCAATTTATTCGATTTGTAGATATCTTACCATATGCATGTGCTTGCTTGATGTGATCGTGCTTGATGCCACCCAAATTGGGCAGTATGGTCGCTAATATGGGTTTGATAAATGGCACAACACCAGCAACATTTGCAGTAGCCAAAGCGCCCAAACATTGCATAACCATAAAATGTGCAACAGCTCCCTCTTTGGTATGTGCCATTAAAGCTTCCATTACCATTTTACAATCGCTCTTGCGACCGATAGCGACTAAAATAGTTAATGCATGATCTTGTATGTGTGGTTGGTGATCTGGTGATCGAGTCAGTTCTTCAACTGCAAAAGTAATAAGTTTTTGATTCGACTCTGATGGTATGACTGTGTCCGAGTTGACAACACGTTCGATAGCTCTGGGAAATAAAACAAAGAAAGAATTATTTATTCTTGTAAATTAAGATTCGGACTCATTTAAAATATAAAATATAGGCATTTCAATAGTTGAAATCAAACGATGGATGTGAACTATGTCGCTTTAATCTATGAAGGCAGTTGTTGTTGGACTTTTCCAAGAGCCTGCAGTGGACGAGTAGATCTGCCACTGCTTCGCCACCCCACACATCTTTACTGAGTATACTTGAGTCTTTGCGTTGGATGTCTTTGTCTTCTCTGAGGAAGCCGGAATCTCTCCTGACTTGTCTTCTCACCGCGGGACCGATACACTGCCACTACTTTCCTCCCCCTATCTGCCTTGCAGCTCTCGACGTTGTTCGTAATTCCAACTCCATTCCCTGTCTTGGCGACATGTTCTCACCGCATCACTGGCTACGACCGGTATGATATGCCTACCCCGGGCATATTCTAAACCCCTAACCCGCAGGTGTGTTGAATACCATCTCGGGCGAGCCGGCTCCATTCATTTGAATAACATGACCTATCCACCAACGCCGTACTATCTTACTGGCTATTATTACTTTATATAACTCTTTAAATTGATTACAATTCCACTTACTTTAGCAACGTGATGACTGTTTGCTCTGGCAGCTTTGGATTCTTTTCACGGTAGTCTACAAGTATATCGGTGGCGCGTGCCGGATGTGTTTCCAATATTTTTATTAGTGAACTTTTGATGGCCGTGCGCACAGTTTCATCCTTATCGATAAGACCTTCCATTAGACTGTGCAAAATACCTGTAAGAGAAAAAGTAGAATGTGAACATTTGATAAATTTAAAGATCGAACACCGAAGAAAGACTAAAAATCAAGTTGAAATAATCAATTTATCCAGCAAATGTCCCTCAAACAGGATGTACAACTAAATGAATTACATGTTAGTTGGTTGATTTTTCCCTTCATTTCTCCGCTGCTCACAACAAAAAGTAAAATTTGAATTGCAGCGATAACTGTGCTAAAAATGACTGGTGAATGCCGCTGGCACAGCCAAGAACTGCTCGACCAGTTTGCATGAACATATTTTGCATAGGCGAGGAAGCCATACAAGTAATTGAATTGACCTACATTCACTCATGTTTCCACCATTGCTGGTTAACGGTTTGACACATGCAACAGGTTGGAGCCATAAACAAGACTAGGCAAGTGCTTTATATGTACGAGTATGAATATTAGAGTGGCCCCCGTGTAGTAAAGCATCAGTGTTTTCTCTAAAAACACACAAAGCATGTGGTACAAAATACTCGTACATTACATAACATCTTCTAGTAATAGTGCATGCTAGTTCATTGCTGACTAGTTCTAAACCATATGTCAAAAGACCAGTGTAAGCAAAAAATCTGTGATATAAAATTGTACAAACACAGTTCTTCCTCGGCCTGCCTTGAAATAAGCGCAACAACAAGTTAAACTATTGTTAGAGCTTTTGAGGTCAGTGTCGCAGGTACACCGGTTGGTGGTATACCGAAAATTGGTCCCGATTTCCCAGCCGAAACAGCAACTTTAAGAGAGAACGTGTGATATTTCAATCCCAAATATGGGCCTTCCTATGAAAGTCAGACGTTTTATCGATCAACAAAAACTCACCAAATGGTTGAAGCACCTAAGCACTTGTAAACTCTGAGAAAACACAACAAAAAATGCAATTGCCTTTCACGATAACGCCTTTGATGCCCTCCATACTTCGTCGAATATGCTACAAGGGAAAGATAATTCTGTCATACAAGGTGGCGCAAAAGTAATCCTCCTATCAGAAAATGCTATAAATTTTGCGATTGGCCCCTAAAGTCAGTTCTGTTTTGACATTTGTGTAGTAAACACATGCGAAATACACGTTAATAAACAATGTTACGCTACACTGCTCTTGAACGCGGAATATTGCTGACTATTTATTTGACCAATAATCGGTCGGGGCCAAACGGTTACTGTGAATGGTGAGCGCTATAGAGCAATGATCAACGAGTTCTTTTTGCCGCAACTTGATGAATTGGGATTGGAAAACATGTAGTTCCAACAAGACGGTGCAACAGCACACACTGCACGTGCCACAACCGATATGCTGAACATCGGAAGCTTACTTTTGCGCCACCTGTTATTATCGCTTCCACCCGCATTATATCGCCTGGTAGAATACCGAAAATTCGTGCGTACCAGATGAAGTCCGAAAGCCGTTTTTTCTCGCGGTACTTCCAATCTCTAAATCTCTTAGCTTAGTTTTAGATTTTATTTAAAACTAAGTATTTTCTCACTGTGTTCAGACATCGGGGTCTATCAGCAATTTCTACGCAACACTTCACAGCTAGTCGTTGGTAGAACGCTATTACCAATTCCGTCGGCAAAACGTCTTTCCATCGACTTAAAGGAGTACCATTTTAGATCCGTCAAGCTGTACCGCCACCCCCAAGACGGATTTCAAATTTTGTGCTCCAGCTGGACGTCGAGCTACATTCACTCATGTGTCAAATTGAACTCCGTCTTGGGGGGGTCCAGCTTGACGGACCTTACCATTTTGCCGATAGCGCACCGCCAAGTGCCGTCAAGATCGGACAGACGTTGCCTCCAATCTATCAACTGAAAAACAGGTCATATTAAAAATTCTGTAAAAAAAAGTGGGTATCACTCTCTCTCTCAGCCCTTCACCCTTTCATTCTCTCTCTCCTTTCCAATATCCCTCTCAACCCCTTACCCTATTTTTCTAGCTATCCCTCTCAGTCTCAGGCTTGTTCTCAATCTATCTTCCTCTCCTCTCCACATCTTGGTCGGTATCACGGAACCGGGTCCCCATTTGAGACTAAGAACCACTCATTAAAACCATTATAAACACCTGTACGGTACGATCCTAGCGCATAGACTGACTAGTATGCCAACTGGTATGATTCTGACGCAGAAGCGGACAATTGCTAATATGGAAAATTGCAGAGCTCGAACTAGTTGAGTCGGTTGGCAAACTAGTATTTGACTAGTATAGAACTAGTAGATTTCAATGAATAAGTGCACGGTGACATAACCAAATCCACATAAAACAGCTGATCCAACCAACTTTATGGAAAATGCGTAGGCGATTAACATTGCTATGCCATAATGTCATAGCCATAACCATTTCGACTATTATACCTTTAACGAGTGTATTTTGCTGGTGGAAAAAGCGGCCTAATTTCGTCAAGATCAGTTGAGTAGTTGTTGAGCAATCTTGAAAACCGACTTTGAAAACTGTCGTTTCGAGAAAAACGAGTTTGATGTCTTGATAAAACTGGCGTAGTTACCATTGAGCGCTTAACTGCCTAAGGATGTATCACCAAAACTATTTTTCGGATGTACTTACAAATTTGGGGAAATATTCTCGAGATAATTTAGAAATTATTAAGACAATAAAAAATGTTTCACCTTTGGAAGTCGTGAAACACTTTAACCCCTCAACTAAACACCTAAGAATTACAATCTGGTACACTTTGCTAACGTTGAACATCGCCAAGTCTGCGAGACTAAAACATATTTTTTTGTTTGAAAATTTCAGCCACCCTAATGGCACTTTTACTTTTGCTAAGTTGTTTACTGCTGCAACATTACGTTATCTTAAATAAAAAAAATTTCTACTTTAACAAATTTTATGTTCCGAGCAGTTTTGTAATATTTTTTGCATTAAGTCAATATTTATTTTGCATTGGTAGTGACTTTATTTAAAATTTGTGCTAAAGTAAACAAACTTTCAAAAGCAGTGACTTAAAATTTATATTTCGCGCTTCATGAGATGTTTCGGTATTTGTTTACAAAAGGTTTCTGTTTATAATTAGATGATACATTTGGCGAACAACCGAGTCAAGCGTAAAATTCGTGTCTGGCCATTAAAAATGTTGAATATTTAAAATTGCTCAAAAGTCATATTTCACATGCTGAATTTTACCATTTAGATTGCATTGTGCAAATATTTTAAACGTTTTCGGTTTATATCGTTCACTGACTGGTGTCGGTCTGCCACTTTTTTTCAGTGGAATTAATATTAAAAATTTTGTTATAAAATCCAGCATTTTGGGTAAATAGAAGTAATTATATTATAATTAGATTATTGTATTATTCGTGTTTGAATATTTTGTTTTGATTTAAACACAAGTTTTGGTGCGTTAAGCGACTTATTCGATGGTCTTCACTTGTAGCTATGTCTGACGCATGGCTAGACGGCAATAGCAGATCAGGTAGTCCTCATTTAACTTTTGAGAAGTCACGTGTGTTGTTTTTGGCCTATCTAGATTAGACCGTTCCTTATACAAAGCTGTTCGCAAAAAGTACTCTTTCCGGAGAGATAACATTCCAAGTCTAAAAATTTGCCTGCTCAAGGATAGGAAACTTAAAAGAGGCCGAAGGAGAATAATGCTATATGGGGGCGAGAAAGAGGAAATGGAGAAAGAAAAATGAAAGGAAAGTTGAAAATTAAACGAAAAGAAAGCGAGAAACAATTTGTCAAATGTGAGCAAGTCAATTTTTAAGTAAGAGAACCTCTGCCAGGTCTGCTAGTTCTGAGATAATATATTCTAGTAGATACAGATTTTGAAAAAAAAAAAATGTTCTGCTTTCCTTCACATTAGGGAACACTGCTAACTTCAATCATCTTTTTAAGAACAAATTAGCAAGGTGAGTCGACCTGAAGGCTAACAAAAAAAAACGGTCCCGCACCAGTCGGGCTAGTACCAGTAGTTACAAGAGCATATCAGATTCATTCCGCCAAATTATAGCATATATTCGCAAAACTCATTGCATTGTCCCCGTTGTTGTGGTAGTTAGTGGATTTTTTAGTAGCATTGAAGTCAGGCAATCCAAACTTTTTGAAAGCCAGAAACCCTCTTCAAAATATTATAAATTGCATATTTATATGAATGAGTCTCTACCCAGCAAACACAGTCTCAAATGTTAGAGAAAGTGTAGTTTTACATTAGAGTTCTAATGTAGCTCTTTAATCGAAAATCTGGTTAGAGAACTAGGCTAGAAGTCGATTAGAGAGCGATAAGAAGAACATTACAAAAAAGTTCACATTAGAAACCAATTAGAATTTCACGTTACATTTCGATTAGATAACTAAAATTTTTCTCGACATCGAGAACTAAGTCCCCTTTTTGTAGAGACTGCTATAATTCTCGACAGTTTCTCCAACCGTTCTCTAACCTTCTACCTTAGAGAAATACATTAGATATCAAGTCGTTTTCTAATCGTCCTGTAACCTAAATGTTTGCTGGGTATGAGCGTATATTTGATAAATCTGATGAGAGATGAACCACACAATATTGCGCAATGACCATAATTATTACCGACATTCACCTTCCTTTATAATGACGTGAACACAATCAAATCGCTTTGTTGTGAAATCGATGAGGACCATGAAAACGTCCACACTTAACGTCAAAACAAAAAATATAACGGAGCCAGGCATGTATAACCAAACAGAGCTAACTCAAAAATATTCTTTTTTGAAGTTCCGCATTCAACAAGGCTTCTCAATTCAATACCGGGTAATAAATTCGATTCAATTAGCATCCCGAATACTCACCGAAAAAACGCTTAGTGAAAATTTTGGCCAATGTTTTAACTGCTAGGAGAGAATTCGAAATTACCTTTATCAATATCCCTTTCGTTGATACGTGCTTTATCACTTTCAGCTCTGATTGAAAATTCTATAGCAACCAGAATGAACACAATAAAAGTATTGAATGGCTTGCACTCATTAATACAGATGTCAATGTAATTGCATATTCATCGCCTTGTACAGATAACGATTGGGCAGTTGATGTGCAAACTTAAACGCAGATTATGACAATTCATTGCAAAGGAAAATGTGGCGTCAAATAGACTCAAACAAGACCGATGAAATTTCAATCAAATTTTCATAGCTTTAGCCCTTGTGGATTTGGGCCTGACTAAGTTATGATGAAACTAGCGTGTGGAGTCAAATTATGAATAGAATTGAGAAGAGAGAACGAGAGTTTCACAGAGAGAGATAGAGAAGTAGAGAGAGAGAAAGAGCGAGAGAGAAAATCGGTTTTGAAGGTAAATGTTTTAAAATTTTGAGTAAATTGATTACTATACCGAAACTGACCGCTTAAAGCTATAGACAATGGTGACATAGTCATAACCATATACTTAACAATAACTTTTATCATCGATTATGGGTGCCTTAACGTAAAAAAGATGGTGATTTCATAAAAAGTAGAAAAATTCAATTTGCCTAGAAATTGGGCAACTCATAACTCACTAAATTAAAGTGCATCGAAACGAAAATCAAACATCCATAAAGTACCGAAATTTCCCCAACTTAAAATTTAATAAGTTATGGATATGGCGGAAAACCTTCAAATAATTGGCTATGGTATGGTTAACTGTAGCGTTATGAGCTCAGTTAAAAGTGACACAGAGATATCCATATAAAACAACTGATCGAACCTCAGTGTAATGGCACCATACTGTGGCGACTATTCTCAAGCATGTACCTTCCCTAACTCAATAACACTCCCACCACTAGTTAAACACAACAGAGATAAGACATTTTTCATTAATTTAATTTATTTAATTTTTTTTCTTAAAACTTTTCATAACTAACATTTCAAAATTATATTTTTTCCGTATTTTTATAATTTATCTTTCCATGTTTCTTCAAAACCAACACTGAAAAAATTGAGAAGCATACGAGTATTATAGATCAAACAGAAAAAAAAAGACTTAGTTTTGTGGAAAATATGTCCAAAAAGCATGAAAAAATATTTCCAACATTTTGCTTCATAAGCACTACAAAAATTTTATAAATCAATTTTTTTTTTTAATTTTAATTGTTGCACAAGTCTCTAGCAACAGTTTGGCTTTAACAGATTGAAAAAATATCAATTAGTCGACGAATTATGGCCAAAAAACCATACAAACAATATGCTGAAAATCGGCATGTGACTGCAAAGTTCGAAGGTCGATTAAAAAAAAATTCGAATTAACATAAACAAACGCCGCGATATGGGTCTTCTAATTTAGCCTCTATTTTCACCCCTCACTCTCAGAATCGACCTAACTCCTACTAACATGAATTTGTTTCACAGTGTAATTTGAGCCTAAATTTTAAACCAGTCATTAGTACGCAATTTTTTCAACTTTTTTGTAGTGAATTCCAAACCTTTCAATTACCTACACCTTTTTCTAATTTCTCTCGGCTTGGATTTAAAACTTAACTGGAACACCCGTATTTAAAATTCCAATTTTTGTCAATTTCTTATCAAATTCCAGAACCATTTCTATTTCTTTCTCCTCCATACCAACACCAACGCATATTTATGGAATGAATTTTCCAAAAAAAAAATTGTTCTCTTTTTTTGCTATTGCTATCCCTATGAGTGTGAATGAAATGTAATAACTGCAAGCAAAATCTTATGATCTTATAGTTTGTTATCAAAGGGAAATTAAACAGCTGGTTCTAAAAATGAAATTTTCTGTAAACAATTTTTTTTAGTTTTTTCGACAAAAGTTTATATTTCATTAAAAACAAGGTAAGTATAATAATTTTAAGCTTTAATAACATAAATATTTTATTGGTATGCATTGCAGTTGAGTTGATAATTGCAAGATTTTGGGGCTGTTTGAAGTCGGCCCACAATGACGGAAATTTAGCCGTAGAATTTTAAGGTGCGACAGCGGGGTGGACGTCAGCCGCAGTCTATGCTCTCACGGCCACCGATTGTAGTCAACCGACAATATCAATTTACTTTCAAAATAAAAAGCAGGAGAATCCGCGAAAGCAAAAACCAAGGCGAATTCAATATAAGGTGGAAGCAAGGCGAATTACAAACATACAGAAACACATTTTCCATGTATTTTGTTTTTGTAATTAATGGATCTAATGTCAAAATCGTACTGCGGTGAAATTTGTAGTGTCAAAATTCGAGAAAAAAGTAGCTATCAGCTGATTGGATAATGCCACCTTGTACTGAATTCGCCTTGGCAAAAACAAAACACATGAAGTATGTGTGTGTATACAGCAACAAATTCGCCGGTATATATCACCTGGTATAAATTCGCCTTGGACTGTCGATCGCTCGAACTCTCTTTTCAATTACATGTGTTAAACGTAGGCTAAGCGTCAAGGACAGAACAGCCCGACTAGATGATGGCAGGCTAGGAAGCTCGCTGCTCCGCAGGCTGGAGTTTTATGGTGTATCCAGGTTATTTTGTGTGGAAGGCTGCCAGTGTTATTTTCTTTTACTTTATTTCATCACGTTTAATATCATTCCATTAATTTTATTTTATTTTTTTTAATTGCATTTTTATTCATTCAACTCGTTTTATTCGACTTTAAATCAATTCATTTCATTTTGGTGTATTTATTGAATTTCGGTTAAGTTTGGTTTGTTTATAGTTTATAAATATCTACTACATGAAATAAATTATTTTAAAAAATATAAGAAAAATCAAAAAACCCGTTTTTGGAAATTTTTTTGGGTTTTTGAAAAGATTTATGTTTATAGAACTCAACAGGATGGCAACCCAGGCAGTGCCTAAAAGAATGCAGCCTCTGATGTGGGGTCAGGTTTGTTTTGGAAAACTTTTTAGTTAGAGAAGTGCAGCTATGTTATTTCTTTATGGCGTTTCTGAATGAGTGCCCTACGTCGCCCATACAAAACTCGCTCTGATGACGTTTCGGTTCGCGTCCTGTCAACTGATACAATTTTTTTATTTTTTTTTATTTAAACAATTTCTGGTTTAAAATTGAAACCCTTTTCATTTCGCGCATTTTTTCGAAAACCGGCATAGTGTCAATTTTAAACCAAATTTGATTTGGACATATACGTAGCTCGAAAAAGTTTAAAATTTAGGCTGAAAGTTTTAGCCGTGCGGCTATGGCTCTCTCTCTCTATGGCGCGATATACAACAGGTATATCATCATAAACCTCCTAAGAGATTTTTGCGCCAAGCTTCTCTTCCAATTTGTGGTGTGCCGATTTGAATTTTCCCTACAAATTGGTGGGACCTACAGTTTTTTGCCGACTCCGAACGGCATCTACAAAGGAGACGAATTTTTTGCTGAGAAGCCTGTCATGGCGGAAATACACTCGGAGAGTTTGCCAAACCACTGCCGAGGGGCGACCCCGTTTTTGAAAAACTTTTTTCAAATCACTTTTGATGTTACCTGTACCAGGGCTCGAACCATGGACCTTCGGTGTGGTAGGCCGGCAACACTACCTTCACACCACGGCGGATATGGCTACGTCACCATTAAATGAGCTTTAAGAACGATCACAAAAATTTATAAAAATCAACACGAAGTGCCACTAGGCGTATGAGTGATTTTTTTTTCTTTTTTTGCCACTTTGCCCGTTGAGCAGCCAAATTTTGTGTTGAAGGTGACTTCAAACTGAGTTCAACATTGGTCGGAACTCGGTTGGTTTTCAGCTACAATTCATTCACTTAAGCTGTATTGTAGTTTTCCCTGTCTCTTCCCATAGTAATCCGGACATGTTTGATTTCTGATCTTTAAGTTGTTGCCTTAGATTATGTGGAAACAAGCATATCTAGCTGACACAGAAAGGTAGACCTAAAGTACGATCTTCAGTAACTTGAAGAAACCCAGCTCCGAAACCTGAATCTATTTAGAACAAGTCCGGTTAGAGTGTTATAACTTTATTTTTTTTTCATATTTTTGAGTGGAACCTTACCTAAATTTCGCACTGAAAAATATGCCTTTAAAATGGAGAACATACAAGTAGTAAGCTTTACATTTTTAGGACTGGCACAGTTGAATGTTCAGCAAAAGTTTTATGGGCAAAAAGGTTTTAACTCAAGACTAACGACCTTTTCAACGTCTTGTAAGTATTTTTTATCGCTTCTAATCGTGGCGGCCGCCGTGGTGTGAAGGTAGTGTTGCCGGCCTACCACACCGAAGTTCCATGGTTCGAGCCCTGGTACAGGTAACATCAAAAGTGATTTGAAAAAAGTTTTTCAAAACGGGGTCGCCCCTCGGCAGTGGTTTGGCAAACTCTCCGAGTGTATTTCTGCCATGACAGGCTTCTCAGCAAAAATTCGTCTCCTTTGTAGATGCCGTTCGGAGTCGGCAAAAAACTGTAGGTCCCACCAATTTGTAGGGAAAATTCAAATCGGCACACGACAAATTGGAAGAGAAGCTTGGCGCAAAAATCTCTTAGGAGGTTTATGATGATATACCTGTTGTATATCGCGCCATAGAGATAGAGAGAATCGTTAAGAATCGAATTTGAAAAATGCTCCACATGTACTGAAGAATATTTTACAGGATAACAAATTTTCCTAAAGCGTGGCAGCTTATTAATATTCTTAAGAGAGATTATCAGCTATTTGATTTTTACAGCTCACAAACAAGTAGTAAGTCTGCTACGCCTAAAACATCCCAGAGGCTAAAGCTTTATGAATGAAATGTCAAAATCCAAAAGCCACTGTTCGAAAAAGAATAAAAATAGATACAACAAAATTTTAATCAGATAAGCTGCACTTCAAACATACAAATTACCTATAAATTTTAAGCCGAAAATGAGCTGAAAAACTCATCGGCAAAATATGTACCATACATTCGATCGCTTGTTTATTTGATAAAAAGTTGTCACATCGAAAACAAAAACAATGAGGAGGCAAAAGCAATCATATGCTATGTAGATATGTACATAAGGCCGGTTAGACCGTTTTTTTTTTTGGATCAAGGGGGTTTTTTGAAATATTACTTTTTTTATTTTATATAGGAGTTTTGCGTGAGAAATCACTATTGTTTCATCTTAACCTTCAAAGGAATAAAAATGGGAATTCCGAAAGGCCTAGCTACTAGTGCTCCTGAAGACAAATCTTCACTGAGTATAAACTTGAATTATAATACAGATGAAGTGCTATTAAAATAACATATGAGTGATAATAAAAGCGAAATTATTTGAGAAACATTGTTTAAGCGACATAAGCTGTAGTCATTTCTTTCGTTTATTTCATTTGCATTGCATGCAATTCGCAATCAGCTTATGAAATATTGCAAAGATATAGGGCCGGTTTCACCAACACGACTAAGACTAAAACTAAGTCGTGACTTAAGTTAGCACAGATTCGAGACTAACTTATTTTTGGGTTTCACCAACTGAGCGACTTAAATAATTATGAACACAACAACCCGATCAGCTGTTTTATTCATAGTAGTAATTTTTCATACCAGACAACTCTGCGCATCCCAATACCCCAGTGCGAAATGAGCATGTATGGCCATACACAAAGGCATGTATTGACCTTACACCCATTTCTCTTTAGTTGGAAGGTACTTAAATTAGCGCTTAATTGAAAACGATAGTTTCGTAATGATTGCATGCTAGAAAACAAGCATTCACATGCATCTACGCATACGCCGTTAAAGTCATGCTTGACGAATTTTCCGGCTGGGACATTGTACAAAACAAATTAGGAGCATTACTGACATTTATGTAGGTTATGAACGACAGCAACACTGACTTAGTCGAGAATAAGTCAGCTGGCAGGCTGACTAAGTTGTGACTTAGTTAAGTTAGATGGTGAAACTGAAAAAGTGAGTCGAGCTGGTGAAACCGGCCCATAGTTGCAATCCCAAGGGGGGTTTTTCAAAACGAGAATGAGGAAGCCAATCCCGCGCAATGCCTCAGAGCCAACAGTGCTCGACCCGAATTAATACATACAAGGTGTAAAGGTGCCTCGCACTCCCCGTTATATATAAAACAAATAATTATAATAAAAACAAATAATATTACTCAAAGGTTGTCCCCTATGCAACATGTGCCCGCGCCCCCCGTTCTACTCTCTGAACACATAATAAAATAATATACAATAAATTAACTTAAAAAAACTACTCGCCCTCCATAAAGCTTAGACAAACCTTAACGACGTTGATTTTATTTTAGTTTAAAGAAAAAATAAGATCAGTTTTCAATATCTAATGCAGCAATGATAGAATTCTGAAACATAAAAACAAAATATTTATAAAAAATAAAAAATACTTGGCAAGAAATCCCACGAATTATTCTCCAAAACGGGCTAATGTATAAAAATAGTAGATATGTATGCACGTATGTTCACATATGGATGCTTATTATAGCTTTATTAAATTGCGACATGTCAGTGGATCAATAAAAACCTATCTGTTGCAGGGTTAAAAATACAATGTGCGCTTAACATGAATATGGCGGAAAAGCGGGCAGGAAAAGTGAATAAAAAAGTGCGAAATTACCATCGGCAACCTATCAGCAAATGAATGAAAGGCGGCGGGCAACAAGTAAATTCCGTGCCAATGGGAAGTTAAAGTAACGCCTATGTTTTTGAAAAACCACCAAAGGATCGTAAGTGTAATTCACCAAATTTAAAAAAAGGGCGATCGACATAGAAAAAGTCCCCTAAACCTTTTAGAAATGTTTTTATCATTAATATACAACAAATTTGATATATCGCTGCCAAGAATGGATTCTTCAGGTTTCAGTCAAATATTTTACAGTCGGATTCAAAAACGCTCGTTTTCAGCTTAAAATGTATTGAAGTTGCTTTAAGATAGGTCGAGTTGGAAAGTCTTTAAGCAACTTATGAGACAGGGTAATTTTCAATAGATTAGTTTAAAATTTTCAGAACTTGAATCTTTACTTTCTAAACGTGAATTAGAGATCTTTGTTTTGTTGATTTTCAGGCAGGCATTCTTTGCTTGAATTGTAATTTACCGAAAATGAATAAATAATACTGAATTTGAATTGTAACTGTCTAGACTTGAAATTAAAAAAATTACTTGTCTGAATTTGAAATAAAAATTCAATAGAGTTTTACATTTCTTTATATGATTTGTGATTATGAATTTAAAGTGGAAGTTCTGCACTGGAAGTGGATCTTCCTGTCTTCTTTCTGAACTTAAGTTCAAAAATGTGTATTCATTGGGGTTTCGCCAAGTTTCTTCCAAACTTTAAACGCAACTTCTCTAAATTCGTAAAATATAACTTACGATATTAACTTACTTACATATACATATACATATCTATACATATTTCCATGCATTTTAGCGAAGTTTGCGTGTGCAATATGAGTTAAAGTTGTAAAGTGGGTTATCGAGTGTGGTGTGGCGACAAAAATAAATTAAACAAATATAACTATGGCTTACAGAAATATTGTGAGCTTTATGACTCACATACTGGGTTTCCCCACGTTAATCTTATTTTTTTGTTCATCGCAGTAATGTATGAAAAGCAAATATTTTTCAGTTTTAAAAACAATAAAAATATAGTATCATGCGGATTATAAATTTGTAGGCCTGAAGGCTAAAATTTGCTTATATTTTTAACATTTAGCGCGATAAAGCAGTGATAATTTTAAATACATGACATTTCCATTCCCAGGAAAATTCTAGTTCGAAAGCTACTGAAAACTTAAGTTTTACTAAAAAAACCAATTAATTGTATTAGCTGTGAAATTTTTCAACATTTATTGTGGAAAAAAATACAACACCAGCTAATTTTTGCGAATAAAGCCATTAAACATTAAAAGAAAAGTATTTATTACTTATTTAAAAAGTACGACTTTGGAATTTGGGTGTCCTTATTATCAAGGTTACACAGTACATACATATATTTAAATAAATAAATCATAATGACGCTGCCTTTGTGTAAGCGAATAGATGTAATTGCATGTCCTACCGACAAATGTCACAAAGATAAGTAGGCGGATAATATGTTGTATATTTTAACAAGTGTCATTGTTTACTTTAGGTCAAGTACAAGTTACAAGTAGCTAGGTAGGTAAAATGGCTGCGACCCAGGTCGCCCAAGTAGCTTAAAGAAGCCGTTTTGTTGCCATGAAGACTCGTCGAACCTACTAAAGTAGTGTGCATATATGTTACAACCAACCAGAGTTGTTTATAAGCCGAGCGATACTTGGAATCCCTACACCCGATATGCTACCCAGGTTCTCCAAGAAGGGGCTCCCAAAGAATTTTAGACGCAATCTTGCCAGAGCCGGGCATTTGCACAGGAAATGCTCAACCGTCTCTTTGGCAGTTACGTCTTTACAGCTCCTGCAGTGGTATGGTGCGGAATGCCCATCTTTTCCGCGTGCGTGCCTATCGCCCAATGACCTGTGCAGACCGCTGTCGGTTAAGTCAGCCAAGATTTGCTTGCATTCCTACACCACAATCGAACTTGTATGTGGCGCTGCTATTGCCTTTATTGCTGCTTGGCTGTCAGAAAAGATCATTACTTTAGCTGTTATGTTTCTGTCCCTGAGTGATTTGCAGGCTTGCAAGATCGCAAGAACTTCTGCTTGAAACACAGTGCAATGCGAGGGTAGTTTGAATGATACAGACACGTCTAAGGAATCCGAGAAGATCCCGGCCCTCACCCCTGAGTCCATCTTGGATCCGTCGGTGTATATTTTAATGCCGTCCTCACCTGTAAACGTGTCCCTCTTCCAATCATTCCTACTTGGAATGTTAGTAGTAGCACTGCTCTCAAACTTAAGTTTGTGAGGATAATAGTCTGTTTTGGTACTAATTGTGTCCGCTGGGAGCTTTTTAAGAATACTACTATGCCCTTGCTAAGTATCCTTCCAGCACCCAGACTCCCTGAGTCTAAGTGCAGTTTGTGTAGATTGGAAGCAAGTTCAAAATTGGATCCAAAGCCGCAGTGGGTCAACTACGCAGGGCCCCGGTGGCGCTGGACCTTCTGCATGCTGATGAGATTGTAGTTCTTCTGAAGAGCTTCCCACCACACTACAGATAGCACCATCTTCGGCTTTAGACCCCATTTCTTACCAAACATCGATTTGCAGGCGTAGAAAGCGATACAGGCCTTTCGCACACGCTCTTCGATGCACGCTTTCCAATTCAATTTGCAATCTATTATTAGCCCCAAGTATCTGGTGCTAGTAGATAGGGAGAGCTGTTTGCCATTTAGTGTGTAGTTCGAAGGTAGGTAGCTTGTACTTCCTCGTGAACAGCAACAGATCTGTTTTATCAGGGTTTAGCCTAAGGCCACATTCTTGTGCCCACCTACTTAGTTTTGCCAACGTTCTTTCCATGATTTCACTCATCACGGAAGGGAAGGGACCCGAGATCAGGATCGCCACGTCGTCGGCGTACGCCACAATCTTTACCCCACTGGTATTGAGTTACAGACATTTATTGAAAGTTACATACATTTATTGAAATCTTCAACAAAATTTCTGAAGTGGCAGTTCCCTGTTGTTGTAGTAGTACTTCATCCTGCTTAGTCGTGCATCCATTCATGAAATGGGACGTGACAGACCAAAGAGGGTTATACTAAATATACAAAAATTGCAATAAATAAAGATTGGTACGCAGTCAACAAAATACAAACAGAAATAGTTTTGTTAAAAATTCCCACGGTTCATATCTAACACACACTTCCCTCTGACCTGAAAGGCTAGTACCAGAAGGTGCTTGTACCTTGAAGTACCGTATTCATTCAGTTAAAGAACTGCGCAGATCGGCAATAATAAGAAACAAGGGCTGTCCTCTGCACCTTTCCCAAAGTTACGAGATACTTGCATCCAGCTATTAATGCCTAGTTATCGGCCTACCGTTTGGCAAATTCACAGTGGATTGCTATCACTTACCAAAAACGAGATTACACCATTCTGTAGCGCATACTACTCGTCGCTTATTAAGGGTTTGGTCTTGGAAGAACCTGCTTATTGCTGAAACGCATAGACTTTTGCATGCAGATAAAGAATTTACCTACTATGATACGACCCCCTCTTATCGCACCATCAACATATGATCCCAAGTATTTCATTATAGGTTATTAGTTAAATACAGTTTCGGGATGATGTTGAACAGCGTTTGCTGCCTACAAATCTTATTTTTCTTAATACCTACGTCGGTTGTTTTCAATTTGGGAAATGCATCGCTAGTGGGTATAAATTTGTTTATGAAGTGTAAACAAATTTTTCAGACAAAAGACATACCTTCTAAAATGGATGGTTTCTCAGCTGTGCCACCGCCACTCCCTCCACTCGCATTGCCCTTGCTGTGACGATCCATTCTCTTCGTAGAGCTCCTTGTTCTTTTCCACTTCTCCAGCTTTATTGTTTTCCTCAGTGAATAATTTGTAATAAGTTTAGGTATCGTTGAGGTTTAACAATATTATTTAGCGAGAGGTGGTGTTAATTAGTATAAAAGCAAAAGCTCTAATAACTCGAAAAGAACGAGTACATAGTATGTATGCAGCCTCTATCAAATTTATTTATTCTGACGAATGATAACAAGTCGTTGGCAAGAGAGCAGAATAAACAATTAGTGGAAATATTCTATTTCAAACTGAACTGTCCAGACAAATCTTTTGTGGAATTTCAATTCAATGTTTATTCTACCGATAACTCACTAATTGCTCTTCTCACCCATATTTTTGGGTATATTAACGTATCCGCCTCAGTATCCACTAAACATATATATGTATATACACTTATATTTTCATCTTTTTTAATTTGAATTTATTAATCTTTTGTTTCCATCAACTACATTATGCAGTGGTTGCGAAAATATTTAAACAGATGTCACACAATTGTATATACATAATTTGTTTATCAATTATTTATTTGTATTGATGAGTTTCACAATTTTTATTGTTAATTTGTATTTTGCAAATATTCCGTCAATAACTTCGCTTGCACTGCACAGTTCAAAATTTTCTTCTCTTCTGACTTTTGACAAATCAAGAGTTCTCCGCTTTACTAAAATTTTCCATTTGCCTCCGCTGAATTTTGTCGTGGTAGGGATCCTAACCACTCACAGCTGATAAGCAACTTATTCTTTGCTTAAATACTTGCAATAGTTACTAATTTAATGTTTTGACAGATCCTATCGTTTACATATTTAACAATTTCTTAACTTTTCACATGAAATGAATGACTTTGGGTCTAATTGGAAAACTGCGCAGATAATCTACAACCCATGATTCAATTACAAGAAGGTTAGTCCTCTAGCTATGCGCTAGCTGACGTTTACTTTTGACACTTCCATTTTCTGGGCTTCTTCTGCGAACGAAAAAGAAGTAGTAGGATTTTTTTCATTTGTCGAGGAAATGGTAGAAAAAAAATTAAAAAAGTAGGAAATTAGTAGTAATACATTTTGTAAGGTCAACTAAATACAACATCAAAACATGTCATCCCATACTATCACTGTATAAATCGTTGTAAATTTTCTCTATAATCAATTAAAAAACAATAAAAAAGGTCACTGCTCAAACAAAAATTAAAATAAATATATATGTGCATACATATCTGCAATCAAAACTCTTACGCTTTTCGCCCTCTTGCCACAATCATGAGTGTACTAAAATGAAAATGTTGGTAAAGCAAGATTAAAAGTTTGATTTCGGCTTATTCGGTTTACATGGACCGCAAAATATTGTGGTTTCGGTGTAAGCATGATACAAGGGATTTTCGTCAAACCTAGAACCCTTCAGTCAACTTATCAACTCAAACTCTGAATAGTTGCACTTTCGTGCTTCTGACTATAGGACTATGTTTTTTAATAATAATGAAATATTGACAATATGCATATTTTTTGGAAACTTTTCAGGGCATTAAGACAAACACACATAGTCTACCAAGTGTAAGATAAAGTGATAACTTTCAATAAGATAGAATTGGCTCCTATTTTTCATGCAAACTTAAAACAGAAGTTGACTTAAAATTGTTGCTTTATACATAAGTTAAGCCATAACTCATTATCAAACCCAGAAAATAGTAGTAAATTTTTGTTAAAAACAAGACTTCGAATCACATAAGGAGCAGCTTTGAAGTCACGATAGACCTAAGTAAGTATATAAGTACGCAGGGACAAAATATTAAGACAGCCTACATACCGGAATGTCCCGAGTTTTAAACGTTCACGACTACACTACACCCCCAAAGGTCGATCTAAATAATAGTGCAAATGAATATATTTTCTGAAACCAACTTATTTAAAATTTTGTAGAATATTACATTTTTAACTACTATTTTTACATAACTTCGATAAAAGGCAACCCAAAATGTAAATGACAGTTTTCAGGCCGCAAGATGGCAGAAATTGTCAAAATATGTTACTAGAGAGCTAACCTTCTAGCTATTGAATCATGCTACAACCTAGAAATGCAAAGCTTTCGATGACGTTTTTGATAATTTTTTTTTTTAATGCCACTACCGTTACATGGCCCAACTAACAGATCGTGTCAGTAGACCAGCTGATTTCTACTTTTGTTCTCGAATCTTTACAGTACACTCATTTCCTAGTGTGATTTTGACATTAAACCTACGAGTTACAAACACAAAATTTGGTAATTGTTTCCTTTAGGAGGCAACTGCTAAAACACGTAGGTTTGACTTCGGTATCAACAATCCGAAAGCGGATTTTAAATTTTTTGTTTCAGTGAAAAGGTATTCGCAAAAAATAACCCAAAAATTACCCAGGTCCGATCCCAAATAGGGGGCTTGATCCAAGGTATTTATGTGCAGAACACCTTTCTGCGTAGGCAGCCTTCGGCCGCGCTTCAAAAAAATAACCCTTAGCCGTTCCAACACCGGCTACGCGGTCCACAGTATTTCTACCCAGAACACACTTTTCGGTACACTCTAATCTCTGATTACAAAAGTCGAAAATTCGCTTCCGGATTATTGTTACCGAGGTCAAAACGCGTCTTTCGATACCTTTCCCGATAATTTCGGCCGTGTTTTAGCAGTTGCCTCCTAAAGGAAACAATTAGTCAAAATTTTTATTTACTATCGATGGTAATATCCGAAGAGCATTTTCCACTAAATTTACAAAAGGCTTATAAATTGATTGAACATTTCTAACCATTGATCAAAGCTGCTGATACTGACACTGCTTCACATATAAACTTTTGTCATTTTTGTTGTTTCAATAATTATTTTACTAATGTTTAGAGGAAAGAGAGAGAAAAGTGAGCAACGAAGGTAAACTAAAATGATCCAAATGACAAAATATATATACGGACGAGAAAAGGACGTAATATACACCATACGACATATGTTATATGTGCACATTGAGGTTCGCTTAATTTTTTTAGCTATATCCTCGTTTATGTCGTTTGCTAACGATAACTAACAAAGCCACCGAGTGATGGAACTATCGATACTTTTACAGCTACCCTGGAATCAGCTGTTTGTATATTTTTTGTTTACTATGACACAAGGCGAATTCATATACCTGGTGATGGCATAGAAACAGGTGATTGCTTGTTCTTCCTGCATATTTGTACCTCAGAATGTCAGTAAAAGAAAATGGGAAACGATTTGTTAACATTCACCAAGGTTGTCCCTTTATATTCTCTTTTCCTTTGACATTTTGAGTTACAAAAATCTGAGGCGAATCAGGGCGAATATGGCTGAATTCCCTTTGCTATCACCATCTATAAATTCGCCTTTCTCTGACAGCTGCATTGTGACGAATTCGATGAGTCTTCGATTGTTAATCCTGGGTTCGATCACTATAAAGTCAAATAAACACACGCACAGATATTGTAACTAATAGCTAGTTTTATTTACTAGTAATATACGCAATACAAATTTAAAAGTTTGGTAACTTCACAGTAGTTCACTGTTCAACACTGATCAACCTGCCATGCTTGGTCACTGCCTTATATAGTCCAACAGGGTGCTACCCTACGCACCTAGAACTTTCTTGGTTTTCGCTCTTCGTGTTTTCGAAGGGTTGGTGTTATTTATTGACGTGTCCTCTTCGCACACACTCGCGCCATCTCTCTTCCTCTTCCTAGTTACACGCTTGGATGCATAAGCGTAGCCATCGTTATCTCGGTTGTGTTAACTAGTGGTGGGAGTGTTATTGACTTAGGGATGGTACATGCTTGAGAATAATCGCCACAGTATTTAGTAATGGAAGCTATCGAGTAAAAACGATTATTCAACTCTACTTATGTTCCTGGGGGTCAATTCTGGTGAAAAGTAAAATGCCTCAATTCACCGCGATTTTTGATTCTTGTTTTACTTTAAATTTTCGATTTGAAGTGAAGTAAAAAAAGTTAACGCCAACATAAATTTGGTGTTAATGTAAAAAATTCTAAAAATTCAAAAATCGGATTTTTTACGAATTGAAGCGTTTTAAGTCTGTGTCAACGCAATTCAAAATGTTCTTCTGCAAATAGTTTTCATCGCCAATATCAGAATCGCATTTTAGAGCTTAGTGAAGTGAAGAAAAGAAAACGTCAAGTGATAGCTTAACTGAAAAAATCGGTTTCACTTCACGATAACGCCCACCAGTAGGTCGATTCTGTAACTATTTTAACGCCAGGTGTTAGCGTTAACTTCGCTTAGCGCCATTTTAAACGCTTTTCTCTATTCACTAACTTTTAACCACACGAAAAGTGTTATTTTCGAGGTGTTAACAATAGCGTTAATATATTTGCAAGTGTTTTAGCGTTTGAAAAAAGTAAAAAAATTAGTTTTGAGTTTTTTGCATGTAATTTAGTGCAAAATACGGCGAAAAGAGAAGTATTGCCATATTTTATCACCATCAAGAGTCAGCTGTTTAGCGGCGTTAAATGAGTGTTACAGAATCTCACTTTCGTTAAAAACAAACGCCGAAATTTGGCGATAAGCTTAACGCTCGGCGAGTGGTTAAAAGTTACAGAATCGGGCTACAGAATTGACAGTCCACCTATTTCTCAGCGCGATTTTGACATTAAACCTATGATTTACAAAAACAAAATACATGGCAAATGTATGTGTATCTCTATATTTGTCGAGCGGCTAAGACCTGTAGCCCGATTCTGTGAGCTAATACTTTTCGTGTGGTTAAAAGTTAGTGAATGCGGAAAAGCGTTAAAAATGGTGTTAAGCAAAGTTTTAACACCTGGCGTTAAAATAGTTACAGAATCGACCTACTGTTAGTTGACCCATATATATATATATAGGGTGTTTTTTTTACAGGTTTGTTTTTCGAATAGAGATAAAACTGGCATTTTGTGGTCAAATCTGGCAACTCTAATGTCATTTATGTTTAGTTTGGTTTGCCATTTCATCATGAACAGGTTGACAAAAGAACAACGCTTGCAAATCGTGCAAATTTATTTCGAAAATAATGGTTCAGTTCGCGAAGTTTACCGTGAGCTCCGTCCATTTTATGGTCGACATAATCGTCCATCAGAGCAATTAATTCGGTTAACCATGGATCGTTTTCGCACTACGTTTACTCTATGTGATAATACGCATCCGCAGAGATGTCGAACAGTGCGCACCGAAGAAACAATTGCCGCTGTAGAGCAAAGTGTTGAAGAGGACCCGAATGAATCGATTCGCCACCGTGCACAGCAATTGGAGCTTTGTCCATCAACTTTATGGAAGATTTTGCGCAAAGATCTTGGCTTGCGACCTTACAAGATCCAGCTTGTGCAAGAATTAAAGCCGCGAGACCATGCAATGCGTCGTGATTTTGGTGTATGGGCCGAAAATGAGATTGATTTCGATGCTGATTTTCATCGCAAAATTTTGTTCAGTGATGAGGCTCATTTTTGGTTGAATGGCTACGTCAACAAGCAAAATTGCCGCATTTGGAGTGAAGAGAATCCACATGAGACCCTTGAAACGCCATTACATCCACAAAAACTGACTGTTTGGTGTGCTCTATGGGCTGGTGGAGTCATTGGGCCATACTTCTTCCGCAATAATGCTGGAAAGGCAGCTACCGTTAATGAAGACCGGTATAGAGCCATGATAACCGACTATTTTGTTCCCGAATTGGATGGCATGAATGTGGATGAGTTGTGGTTCCAACAAGACGGCGCTACATGCCACACAGCGCACGTCACAATCGATTTATTGAAGGAAACATTCGATGAGCGCATAATTTCTCGGAATGGACCTGTCAATTGGCCACCAAGGTCGTGTGATTTGACACCATTGGATTATTTTCTTTGGGGATATGTGAAGTCGCTCGTCTACACCAACAAACCAGAAACGTTAGGGGAATTGGAAGCCAACATTCGTGGCGTTATTGCCGACATACGGCCCCATATGCTCGAAAAAGTGGTTGAAAATTGGACCTGTAGAGTTGGCTTTATTCGAGCCAGCCGCGGCGGCCACATGCCCGAAATCATATTTAAACAGTAATGGCATAAAATTATCCTTCCAATAAAGCCAAACTGATGGACCTTAAAACGATTTTCTTGTGTTTTATTTCAATTCGAAGTTCTATACCCCTAAAAAAAACACCCTTTATATAAGTACGCAGGGACAAAATTTTAAGACAGCCTACATACCGGAATGTCCCGAGTTTTAAACGTTCACGACTACACTACACCCCCAAAGGTCGATCTAAATAATAGTGCAAATGAATATATTTTCTGAAACCAACTTATTTAAAATTTTGTAGAATATTACATTTTTAACTACTATTTTTACATAACTTCGATAAAAGGCAACCCAAAATGTAAATGACAGTTTTCAGGCCGCAAGATGGCAGAAATTGTCAAAATATGTTACTAGAGAGCTAACCTTCTAGCTATTGAATCATGCTACAACCTAGAAATGCAAAGCTTTCGATGACGTTTTTGATAATTTTTTTTTTTAATGCCACTACCGTTACATGGCCCAACTAACAGATCGTGTCAGTAGACCAGCTGATTTCTACTTTTGTTCTCGGATCTTTACAGTACACTCATTTCCTAGTGTGATTTTGACATTAAACCTACGAGTTACAAACACAAAATTTGGTAATTGTTTCCTTTAGGAGGCAACTGCTAAAACACGTAGGTTTGACTTCGGTATCAACAATCCGAAAGCGGATTTTAAATTTTTTGTTTCAGTGAAAAGGTATTCGCAAAAAATAACCCAAAAATTACCCAGGTCCGATCCCAAATAGGGGGCTTGATCCAAGGTATTTATGTGCAGAACACCTTTCTGCGTAGGCAGCCTTCGGCCGCGCTTCAAAAAAATAACCCTTAGCCGTTCCAACACCGGCTACGCGGTCCACAGTATTTCTACCCAGAACACACTTTTCGGTACACTCTAATCTCTGATTACAAAAGTCGAAAATTCGCTTCCGGATTATTGTTACCGAGGTCAAAACGCGTCTTTCGATACCTTTCCCGATAATTTCGGCCGTGTTTTAGCAGTTGCCTCCTAAAGGAAACAATTAGTCAAAATTTTTATTTACTATCGATGGTAATATCCGAAGAGCATTTTCCACTAAATTTACAAAAGGCTTATAAATTGATTGAACATTTCTAACCATTGATCAAAGCTGGTGATACTGACACTGCTTCACATATAAACTTTTGTCATTTTTGTTGTTTCAATAATTATTTTACTAATGTTTAGAGGAAAGAGAGAGAAAAATGAGCAACGAAGGTAAACTAAAATGATCCAAATGACAAAATATATATACGGACGAGAAAAGGACGTAATATACACCATCGACATATGTTATATGTGCACATTGAGGTTCGCTTAATTTTTTTAGCTATATCCTCGTTTATGTCGTTTGCTAACGATAACTAACAAAGCCACCGAGTTATGGAACTATCGATACTTTTACAGCTACCCTGGAATCAGCTGTTTGTAAATTTTATGTTTACTATGACACAAGGCGAATTCATATACCTGGTGATGGCATAGAAACAGCTGATTGCTTGTTCTTCCTGCATATTTGTACCTCAGAATGTCAGTAAAAGAAAATGGGAAACGATTTGTTAACATTCACCAAGGTTGTCCCTTTATATTCTCTTTTCCTTTGACATTTTGAGTTAAAAAAATCTGAGGCGAATCAGGGCGAATATGGCTGAATTCTCTTTGCTATCACCATCTATAAATTCGCCTTTCTCTGACAGCTGCATTGTGACGAATTCGATGAGTCTTCGATTGTTAATCCTGGGTTCGATCACTATAAAGTCAAATAAACACACGCACAGATATTGTAACTAATAGCTAGTTTTATTTACTAGTAATATACGCAATACAAATTTAAAAGTTTGGTAACTTCACAGTAGTTCACTGTTCAACACTGATCAACCTGCCATGCTTGGTCACTGCCTTATATAGTCCAACAGGGTGCTACCCTACGCACCTAGAACTTTCTTGGTTTTCGCTCTTCGTGTTTTCGAAGGGTTGGTGTTATTTATTGACGTGTCCTCTTCGCACACACTCGCGCCATCTCTCTTCCTCTTCCTTGGTACACGCTTGCATGCATAAGCGTAGTCATCGTTATCTCTGTTGTTTTTAACCAGTGAAGGGAGTGTTATTCAGTTAGCGATGGTACATGCTTGAGAAGAATCGCCACAGTATTGTGGCGATTATTCTCAAGCATGTACCATCCCTAAGTCAATAACACTCCCACCACTAGTTAACACAACCGAGATAACGATGGCTACGCTTATGCATCCAAGCGTGTAACTAGGAAGAGGAAGAGAGATGGCGCGAGTGTTTGCGAATACGATGCAAAGAGGAGATGCCAATAAATAACACCGACCCTTCCAGAACACGAAAAGCGAACAACCAAGAAAGTTCTCGGTGCGTAGGCAAGCACCCTGTTGGACTATATAAGGCGGTGACCAAGCAAGGCATGTTGATCAGTTTATTTTCAAGCGTTGTTCAGTGAACTACTGTAAAGTTACCAAACTCTTAAAATTGTTTTGCGTTTATTACTAGTAAATAAAACTAGCTATTAGTTACAATATCTGTGCGTGTGTTTATTTGACTTTATAGTGATCGAACCCAGGATTGATAATTAAGGAATCATCGAATTCGTCACAATTGGTGTCAGAAGTGATATTGTTAAATAAATACCGACAGTTTTCAAGGATAACAAAGGCATGGCAAAGTTGAATGAGCTGAAGATCCAGCAACTCAAAAATGAGCTGCAACAGCGTGGATTGATTACAACAGGCAATAAATCCGAGCTACAGTCACGATTGCGAGAGGATATGGAAGCTGAAGGAATTAACGTTGACGATCATGTGTTTCATCTTGTGGAAGAAGCATCGACAAAAATGGAAGAGAAGGAGTCTACAATTCCAGCCGCAAGTGTGGACACTAACGCGTTGTTGACTGTATTGACTCAGATGTCATCTAGCATTTCAACACAGCTGGAAGAACAAAAGACACACATGGCATCTCAGTTGGAAGAACAAAAGGCACACATGGCATCTCAGCTGGAAGAACAGAAGACTAGCATGGCATCTCAGATTTCAGTTCAACTAGACGAACAGAAGGCATACATGAGATCTCAGATGGAACACCAGGAGACACGTATAACATCAAAATTGGAAGAACAAGAGGAGCGTATATCTATGCAGGTGGCACGAATGTCTTCGCAGCTAGAAGTGCAGGATGCGAAAATTGCACAGCTACAGAATAAAATCGATGCTGAAGTAGATGCACTGAGAGGTCGTATCCAGGAGTTACAACTGAATCGTCCAACTACTTCAATGAGTGTCCCGAAGGTAAAACCCCCATCTTTTGATGGTTCTGTTCCTTTTCAGGTATTTAAGCTACAGTTTGAGAAGACGGCAGCTGTGAATAATTGGGGCATGGAAGACAACGTTGCTGCATTATTCGTGGCATTGAAGGGACCTGCAGCCGAAATTTTGCAGACTATTCCTGACGGAGAACGGAACAATTATGAAGCATTAATGGGTGCAGTTGAGAGACGCTATGGTAGCGAGCATCGGAAGCAGATATACCAAATAGAGCTACAGAATCGCTTCCAGAAACCTAATGAGACTTTACAGGAATTTGCGTCGGATATCGAGAGGTTGGCCCATCTAGCAAATGCAGACGCACCTGTAGAGTATACGGAGAGGGTAAAAATCCAGTGTTTCATAAATGGAATACGCGATGTGGAGACGAAGCGGGCCACATATGCAAACCCGAAAAGGACATTTGCTGAAACGGTATCGCATGCTCTGACGCAGGAAACAGCCTCGCTTCTGAGTAAACCAGCATACAAGGCTCATCGAGTAGAAGTGGACACTCCGGCTTGGGTAGACAAAATTTTGGAAGCGTTGAACGGAGTACAGAAAAAAAGTGATGGTGCCATTAAATGCTTTAGGTGTGGAAAATCTGGTCATATAGCACGTTATTGCGGCACTGGGTCCAGTAATCCTGGCAATTTAAGTGGACGTAAAGGCAAAACTGGAGAAGATGAGCAAGATGAATGTCCCATAATCTCTGTGTCACAACTCGAACGGAAAGCGAGTAATGTTACTGTTGAAGGCTACGTGGACGGGAAAGAGCGCTTTCTGACTGTGGATACTGGTGCATCACATTCCATCATTCGGACTGACTTGGTCAGGGGAAAGGTGAGACCATTGCGGAAAGCTAAGTTGTGGACAGTAACTGGTGACAGCAAGCAAGTCCTGGGAGAAGTGAAATGCAAGGTTGTGATTGGGAATGTGGCCACGTATCACAACTTTTTGGTAGCGAATATTGTCGACGAAGTCATCATTGGCGTCGATTTCTTGGCTGAGAGAGACATTCACATCAACGTAAGGAACAGGGTTATGACTTACAACGGCCAAGAAGTTCCTCTGGTTTTTGGACACAATAAAGGCTATACTACCATGGGAGTGATCTTGAAGATGAAGCAACAGGAGCCTCGTAAAGCGGAGGTAGATCCTCGACCAAAGGCTTTCGCGGACAAGTACCTCCTGAAGAAGATTCGGCAAGACCAGGAGGAAGATCCAGATTTGGCACGTGTGTTGAAAGGAATAAAGAAAAACAAACAGCCAGGAAGAGAAGAGATGGTAGCAGAGAGTCGTATTGCAAAAGCATACTGGGCACAATGGAGTAGTTTGAAGCTAATATCTGGTTGTTTGCATCGAATATGGGAGAGTGAGGATGGTCAATGTGTTCGAAAGCTGATAGTCGTCCCAAGGAAGAAAATCCCTGATGTACTCAATGAATTACATAACGGTCCAAGCGGAGGTCATCTTGGAGTCACCAAGACCTTGGAGAAAGTCAAGCAAAGATTCTATTGGGTTGGTTGCCGTCAATCGGTCGCGGAGTGGATTGCCAACTGTGAAGTATGCATCAAAGCTAAAGGACCGAAATCAAGGAGCCATGGCCAAATGAAACAGTATAACTCAGGTGCGCCATTTGAGAGGATAGCCATGGATGTAGCTGGTCCATTTCCTACTAGCAAACTCGGAAACAAATATGTACTGGTGGTTATGGACTATTTCAGCAAATGGCCAGAAGTGTACCCTATTCCAAATCAAGAGGCAGAAACAATAGCAGAGGTGTTTACTAACAATTGGGTAGCTCGGTTTGGTGCACCGATGGAGATACATTCTGACCAAGGCAGAAATTTCGAATCAGCTGTGTTCCAGGAAATGTGCAAGACATTGGGCATTCGGAAAACTCGAACAACTGCACTACATCCTCAGTCAGATGGCATGGTGGAACGATTCAATAGAACCTTGGAAGAGCACCTGAGGAAAGTAGTGGATAAGTTCCAGAAGGATTGGGATACTCACATCTCCTTATTCCTAATGGCATATCGCTCTGCAATACATGAAACAACTGGTCAGACTCCTGCAAAGGTAATTTTCGGGAATGATCTTCGATTGCCAGCTGACTTGAAGTTTGGGATAAACGCTGATGCAGGAGTAAATGCTCGGAAATCTACTAGCGTATTGGAAGAAGAAATGAGAGAAATACACAACCTTGTGAGACAACGGACTAAGATCATGAGCGATAAGATGAAGGTCAGGTACGACAAAGCAATAAATTCGGAAGGTTTTATAGAAGGAGATTTAGTGCTGCTATACAACCCACAGCGTAAGAAAGGTTTGTCCCCAAAACTACAATGTAACTGGGAAGGCCCATACAAAGTCATAAGACGGATCAACGATGTGGTATATCGCATACAAACTATGGGAAGGCCAAGGAATAAGATGAAGGTGGTCCATTTGGAAAGGCTAGCTGCATTTGGTTCCGGCAATGTGTCTGATCGGGACGATCAGACTTAGGTGGAGGGCAGTGTGGCGATTATTCTCAAGCATGTACCATCCCTAAGTCAATAACACTCCCACCACTAGTTAACACAACCGATATAACGATGGCTACGCTTATGCATGCAAGCGTGTAACTAGGAAGAGGAGGAGAGATGGCGCGAGTGTTTGCGAATACGATGCAAAGAGGAGATGCCAATAAATAACACCGACCCTTCCAGAACACGAAAAGCGAACAACCAAGAAAGTTCTCGGTGCGTAGGCAAGCACCCTGTTGGACTATATAAGGCGGTGACCAAGCAAGGCATGTTGATCAGTTTATTTTCAAGCGTTGTTCAGTGAACTACTGCAAAGTTACCAAACTCTTAAAATTGTTTTGCGTTTATTACTAGTAAATAAAACTAGCTATTAGTTACAATATCTGTGCGTGTGTTTATTTGACTTTATAGTGATCGAACCCACAGTATTGTGGACGAATTCGATGATTCCTTAATTATCAATCCTGGGTTCGATCACTATAAAGTCAAATAAACACACGCACAGATATTGTAACTCATAGCTAGTTTTATTTACTAGTAATAAACGCAATACAAATTCCCGAGTTTGGTTACTCCACAGTAGTTCACTGTACAATACTTGAATACAAACTGATCAACCTGCCTTGCTTGGTCACCGCCTTATATAGTGCAACAGGGTACTTGCCTACGCACCGAGAACTTTCTTGGTTGTTCGCTTTTCGTGTTCTGGAAGGGTCGGTGTTATTTATTGGAATCTCCTCTTTGCATCGTATTCGCAAACACTCGCGCCATCTCTCTTCCTCTTCCTAGTTACACGCTTGCATGCATAAGCGTAGCCATCGTTATCTCTGTTGTGGTTTAACTAGTGGTGGGAGTGTTATTGAGTTAGGGATGGTACATGCTTGAGAATAATGGCCACACTGCCCTCCACCTAAGTCTGATCGTCCCGATCAGACACATTGCCGGAACCAAATGCAGCTAGCCTTTCCAAATGGACCACCTTCATCTTATTCCTTGGCCTTCCCATAGTTTGTATGCCATATACCACATCGTTGATCCGTCTTATGACTTTGTATGGGCCTTCCCAGTTACATTGTAGTTTTGGGGACAAACCTTTCTTACGCTGTGGGTTGTATAGCAGCACTAAATCTCCTTCTATAAAACCTTCCGAATTTATTGCTTTGTCGTACCTGACCTTCATCTTATCGCTCATGATCTTAGTCCGTTGTCTCACAAGGTTGTGTATTTCTCTCATTTCTTCTTCCAATACGCTAGTAGATTTCCGAGCATTTACTCCTGCATCAGCGTTTATCCCAAACTTCAAGTCAGCTGGCAATCGAAGATCATTCCCGAAAATTACCTTTGCAGGAGTCTGACCAGTTGTTTCATGTATTGCAGAGCGATATGCCATTAGGAATAAGGAGATGTGAGTATCCCAATCCTTCTGGAACTTATCCACTACTTTCCTCAGGTGCTCTTCCAAGGTTCTATTGAATCGTTCCACCATGCCATCTGACTGAGGATGTAGTGCAGTTGTTCGAGTTTTCCGAATGCCCAATGTCTTGCACATTTCCTGGAACACAGCTGATTCGAAATTTCTGCCTTGGTCAGAATGTATCTCCATCGGTGCACCAAACCGAGCTACCCAATTGTTAGTAAACACCTCTGCTATTGTTTCTGCCTCTTGATTTGGAATAGGGTACACTTCTGGCCATTTGCTGAAATAGTCCATAACCACCAGTACATATTTGTTTCCGAGTTTGCTAGTAGGAAATGGACCAGCTACATCCATGGCTATCCTCTCAAATGGCGCACCTGAGTTATACTGTTTCATTTGGCCATGGCTCCTTGATTTCGGTCCTTTAGCTTTGATGCATACTTCACAGTTGGCAATCCACTCCGCGACCGATTGACGGCAACCAACCCAATAGAATCTTTGCTTGACTTTCTCCAAGGTCTTGGTGACTCCAAGATGACCTCCGCTTGGACCGTTATGTAATTCATTGAGTACATCAGGGATTTTCTTCCTTGGGACGACTATCAGCTTTCGAACACATTGACCATCCTCACTCTCCCATATTCGATGCAAACAACCAGATATTAGCTTCAAACTACTCCATTGTGCCCAGTATGCTTTTGCAATACGACTCTCTGCTACCATCTCTTCTCTTCCTGGCTGTTTGTTTTTCTTTATTCCTTTCAACACACGTGCCAAATCTGGATCTTCCTCCTGGTCTTGCCGAATCTTCTTCAGGAGGTACTTGTCCGCGAAAGACTTTGGTCGAGGATCTACCTCTGCTTTACGAGGCTCCTGTTGCTTCATCTTCAAGATCACTCCCTTGGTAGTATAGCCTTTATTGTGTCCAAAAACCAGAGGAACTTCTTGGCCGTTGTAAGTCATAACCCTTTTCCTTACGTTGATGTGAATGTCTCTCTCAGCCAAGAAATCGACGCCAATGATGACTTCGTCGACAATATTCGCTACCAAGAAGTTGTGATACGTGGCCACATTCCCAATCACAACCTTGCATTTCACTTCTCCCAGGACTTGCTTGCTGTCACCAGTTACTGTCCACAACTTAGCTTTCCGCAATGGTCTCACCTTTCCCCTGACCAAGTCAGTCCGAATGATGGAATGTGATGCACCAGTATCCACAGTCAGAAAGCGCTCTTTCCCGTCCACGTAGCCTTCAACAGTAACATTACTCGCTTTCCGTTCGAGTTGTGACACAGAGATTATGGGACATTCATCTTGCTCATCTTCTCCAGTTTTGCCTTTACGTCCACTTAAATTGCCAGGATTACTGGACCCAGTGCCGCAATAACGTGCTATATGACCAGATTTTCCACACCTAAAGCATTTAATGGCACCATCACTTTTTTTCTGTACTCCGTTCAACGCTTCCAAAATTTTGTCAACCCAAGCCGGAGTGTCCACTTCTACGCGATGAGCCTTGTATGCAGGTTTACTCAAAAGCGAGGCTGTTTCCTGCGTCAGAGCATGCGATACCGTTTCAGCAAATGTCCTTTTCGGGTTTGCATATGTGGCCCGCTTCGTCTCCACATCGCGTATTCCATTTATGAAACACTGGATTTTTACCCTCTCCGTATACTCTACAGGTGCATCTGCATTTGCTAGATGGGCCAACCTCTCGATATCCGATGCAAATTCCTGTAAAGTCTCATTAGGTTTCTGGAAGCGATTTTGTAGCTCTATTTGGTATATCTGTTTTCGATGTTCGCTACCATAGCGTCTCTCAACTGCACCCATTAATGCTTCATAATTGTTCCGTTCTCCGTCAGGAATAGTCTGCAAAATTTCGGCTGCAGGTCCCTTCAATGCCACGAATAATGCAGCAACTTTGTCTTCCATGCCCCAATTATTCACAGCTGCCGTCTTCTCAAACTGTAGCTTAAACACCTGAAAAGGAACAGAACCATCAAAAGATGGGGTTTTTACCTTCGGAACACTCATTGAAGTAGTTGGACGATTCAGTTGTAACTCCTGGATACGACCTCTCAGTGCGTCTACTTCAGCATCGATTTTATTCTGTAGCTGTGCAATTTTCGCATCCTGCACTTCTAGCTGCGAAGACATTCGTGCCACCTGCATAGATATACGCTCCTCTTGTTCTTCCAATTTTGATGTTATACGTGTCTCCTGGTGTTCCATCTGAGATCTCATGTATGCCTTCTGTTCGTCTAGTTGAACTGAAATCTGAGATGCCATGCTAGTCTTCTGTTCTTCCAGCTGAGATGCCATGTGTGCCTTTTGTTCTTCCAACTGAGATGCCATGTGTGTCTTTTGTTCTTCCAGCTGTGTTGAAATGCTAGATGACATCTGAGTCAATAGTCAACAACGCGTTAGTGTCCACACTTGCGGCTGGAATTGTAGACTCCTTCTCTTCCATTTTTGTCGATGCTTCTTCCACAAGATGAAACACATGATCGTCAACGTTAATTCCTTCAGCTTCCATAGCCTCTCGCAATCGTGACTGTAGCTCGGATTTATTGCCTGTTGTATTCAATCCACGCTGTTGCAGCTCATTTTTGAGTTGCTGGATCTTCAGCTCATTCAACTTTGCCATGCCTTTGTTATCCTTGAAAACTCTCGGTATTTATTTAACAATATCACTTCTGACACCAATTGTGACGAATTCGATGATTCCTTGATTATCAATCCTGGGTTCGATCACTATAAAGTCAAATAAACACACGCACAGATATTGTAACTCATAGCTAGTTTTATTTACTAGTAATAAACGCAATACAAATTCCCGAGTTTGGTTACTCCACAGTAGTTCACTGTACAATACTTGAATACAAACTGATCAACCTGCCTTGCTTGGTCACCGCCTTATATAGTCCAACAGGGTACTTGCCTACGCACCGAGAACTTTCTTGGTTATTCGCTTTTCGTGTTCTGGAAGGGTCGGTGTTATTTATTGGAATCTCCTCTTTGCATCGTATTCGCAAACACTCGCGCCATCTCTCTTCCTCTTCCTAGTTACACGCTTGCATGCATAAGCGTAGCCATCGTTATCTCTGTTGTGGTTTAACTAGTGGTGGGAGTGTTATTGAGTTAGGGATGGTACATGCTTGAGAATAATCGCCACAGTATTTAGTAATGGAAGCTATCGAGTAAAAACGATTATTCAACTCTACTTATTGTGACGAATTCGATGATTCCTTAATTATCAATCCTGGGTTCGATCACTATAAAGTCGAATAAACACACGCACAGATAATGTAAGTAATAGCTAGTTTTATTTACTAGTAATAAACGCAAAACAATTTTAAGAGTTTGATAACTTTACAGTAGTTCACGATTGAACGCTTGAAAATAAACTGATCAACCTGCCTTGCTTGGTCACCGCCTTATATAGTCCAACAGGGTGCTTGCCTACGCACCGAGAACTTTCTTGGTTGTTCGCTTTTCGTGTTCTGGAAGGGTCGGTCTTATTTATTAGCATCTCCTCTTTGCATCGTATTCGCAAACACTCGCGCCATCTCTCTTCCTCTTCCTAGTTACACGCTTGCATGCATAAGCGTAGCCATCGTTATCTCAGTTGTGTGTTAACTAGTGGTGGGAGTGTTATTGAGTTAGGTATGGTACATGCTTGAGAATAGTCGCCACACTGCCCTCCACCTAAGTCTGATCGTCCCGATCAGACACATTTCCCAAACCAAACGCTGCTAGACGCTCAATGGTTGGCACTGCTTTACCAAACCTCATTACCTCCAGTGATTGAAACTCCGACATCAATCCTCTCCTGCAGAGATTCCCACAATGTATTGCAGTGTCACATATTCCAACCATTTTGTCCGTTGTTAATCCCGAATGGATTTGTGCCTTCACTTTCGTTCCCAGTTGTACCCGGCAAACATTCCTGCAGCTCGTTTCTTCAGAATTCCGTTCCGTTCTCTCATGCCCATTGCACTGGTTCACATTATCCACTAAGTTGCGTTGCTTCCTCGGAACATGACCACCAGATGTTCGTCTTTTATCCTCAGCACACTCTGCACACTTAGTAATCCATTTCCTCACAGTTTGTTTGCAACCGATCCAATAGAACCGCCGCTTTACCTCTTGCAGCGTTTTCTTTATTCCCATGTGCCTTCCATCTGGGCAACTATGCGACGCTTTGATAACATCTGGAATTCTTGCCTTGGGAACAACAATAAGTGCTCGATGATTCCGGCCATCTTCACTTTCCCATATCCGATGCAAACACCCAGATATTAGCTTCAAATTACTCCATTGTGTCCAGTATGCTTTTGCGATGCGACTCTCTCTAATCATCTCTCCTCTTCTTGGCTGTTTGTTTTCCTTTATTCCTTTCAACACACGTGCCAAATCTGGATCTTCCTCCTGGCCTTGCCGAATCTTCTTCAGGAGGCACCTGTCCATGAAAGCCTTTGGTCGAGGAGCTACCGGTGCTTTACGAGGCTTCTGTTGCTTCATCTTCAAGATCACTCCCTTGGTGGTATAGCCACTATTGTGTCCAAAGACCAGAGGAACTTTTTGGCCGTTGTAAGTCATAACCCTGTTCCTTACGTTGATGTGAATGTCTCTCTCAGCCAAGAAGTCAACGCCAATGATGACTTCGTCGACAATATTCGCTACCAAGAAGTTGTGATAAGTAGCTACATTCCCAATCACAATCTTACATGTCACCTCTCCCAGGACTTGCTTGCTTTCACCAGTTACTGTCCACAATTTAGCTTTCCGCAATAGTCTCACCTTCCCGCTGACCAAGTCACTCCGAATGATGGAATGTGATGCACCCGTATCCACAGTCAGCAAGCGCTCTTTCCCGTCCACGTTGCCTTCAACAGTAACATTACTAGCTTTCCTTCCGATCTGTGAGACAGAGATTATGGGGCATTCATTTGCGGGAGCCAGTCCACGCCCCTTTCGGCTGGCTCGATTTAGTTTAACGACTGATTTGGTTGGGAAATTTGCTCATCTCCTTCAGCTTTGCGTTTTCGTCCACCTGAATTGCTGAGGTTACTGGAGCCAGTGCCGCAATAACGTGCTATGTGACCAGGTTTTCCGCACTTAAAGCATTTAATGGCACCATCGCTTTTTTTCTGTACTCCGTTCAACGCTTCCAAAATTTTGTCTACCCAAGCCGGAGTTTCCACTTCTACACGATGAGCCTTGTACGCAGGTTTACTTAATAGCGAGGCTGTTTCCTGCGTTAGAGCATGTGATACCGTTTCAGAGAATGTCCGTTTGGGGTTTGCATATGTGGCCCGCTTCGTCTCTACATCGCGTATTCCATTTATAAAACTTTGGATTTTTACCCTCTCAGTGTACTCCACAGGTGCGTCCGCATTTGCCAAATGGGCCAATCTCTCGATGTCCGATGCAAATTCCTGCAAAGTCTCATTAGGTTTCTGGGATCGATTCTGTAGCTCTATTTGGTATATCTGCTTTCGATGTTCGCTACCATAGCGTCTTTCAACCGCACCCATCAATGCATCATAACTGTTCCTTTCGGACTCGGGAATAGTCTGTAAGATTTCTGCTGCAGGTCCCTTCAATGCCACGAATAGTGCTGCAACTTTATCTTCAGTGCACCAATTATTCACCGCAGCCGTCTTCTCAAATTGTAGCTTAAATACCTGGAATGGAACAGAACCATCAAATGACGGGGATTTTACCTTGGGAGTATTCGCTGAAGCAGATGGACGGTTCAGTTGCAACTCCTGGATACGGCCCCTTAACGCATCTACCTCGGTCTCTATTTTATCTTGAAATTGTGCAATTTTTGCATCTTGTGCTTCCAACTGCGATGACATATACGCCTTTTGTTCTTCCAGTTGAGCGGAGAGCTGTGATGAAATATTGGCCGAAATTTGAGACGACATTTCTATAATACGAGTCTCTTGGGCCTCCATTCGACATGCAATGTGTGTTTTCTGTTCTTCCAGCTGAGATGCCATGCAAGTTTTCTGTTCTTCGAGCTGAGATGCCATGTAAGTTTTCTGTTCTTCCATTTTAGTCGACATCTGAGTTAATACAGCCAATATCATGTTTGTGTCGACGGTTGCTACTGGATTCGAAGACTCCTTTCTTTCTTCCATTTTTGTCGGTGCCTCCTCGACAAGATGAAAAACATGATCATCAACGTTGATTCCTTCTGCTTCCATAGCCTCTCGCAATCGTGACTGTAACTCTGATTTATTGCCTGTAGTGTTCAGTCCCCGTTGTTCCAACTCATTTTTGAGTTGCTGAATCTTTAATTCATTCAGCTTCGCCATGTCCTTGTTATCCTTAAATTCACTGGTATTTATTCAACAATACCGCTTCTGACACCAATTGTGACGAATTCGATGATTCCTTAATTATCAATCCTGGGTTCGATCACTATAAAGTCGAATAAACACACGCACAGATAATGTAAGTAATAGCTAGTTTTATTTACTAGTAATAAACGCAAAACAATTTTAAGAGTTTGATAACTTTACAGTAGTTCACGATTGAAAATAAACTGATCAACCTGCCTTGCTTGGTCACCGCCTTATATAGTCCAACAGGGTGCTTGCCTACGCACCGAGAACTTTCTTGGTTGTTCGCTTTTCGTGTTCTGGAAGGGTCGGTCTTATTTATTAGCATCTCCTCTTTGCATCGTATTCGCAAACACTCGCGCCATCTCTCTTCCTCTTCCTAGTTACACGCTTGCATGCATAAGCGTAGCCATCGTTATCTCAGTTGTGTGTTAACTAGTGGTGGGAGTGTTATTGAGTTAGGGATGGTACATGCTTGAGAATAGTCGCCACATTATGTTCCTGGGGGTCAATTCTGGTGAAAAGTAAAATGCCTCAATTCACCGCGATTTTTGATTCTTGTTTTACTTTAAATTTTCGATTTGAAGTGAAGTAAAAAAAGTTAACGCCAACATAAATTTGGTGTTAATGTAAAAAATTCTAAAAATTCAAAAATCGGATTTTTTACGAATTGAAGCGTTTTAAGTCTGTGTCAACGCAATTCAAAATGTTCTTCTGCAAATAGTTTTCATCGCCAATATCAGAATCGCATTTTAGAGCTTAGTGAAGTGAAGAAAAGAAAACGTCAAGTGATAGCTTAAGTGAAAAAATCGGTTTCACTTCACGATAACGCCCACCAGTAGGTCGATTCTGTAACTATTTTAACGCCAGGTGTTAGCGTTAACTTCGCTTAGCGCCATTTTAAACGCTTTTCTCTATTCACTAACTTTTAACCACACGAAAAGTGTTATTTTCGAGGTGTTAACAATAGCGTTAATATATTTGCAAGTGTTTTAGCGTTTGGAAAAAGTAAAAAAATTAGTTTTGAGTTTTTTGCATGTAATTTAGTGCAAAATACGGCGAAAAGAGAAGTATTGCCATATTTTATCACCATCAAGAGTCAGCTGTTTAGCGGCGTTAAATGAGTGTTACAGAATCTCACTTTCGTTAAAAACAACCGCCGAAATTTGGCGATAAGCTTAACGCTCGGCGAGTGGTTAAAAGTTACAGAATCGGGCTACAGAATTGACAGTCCACCTATTTCTCAGCGCGATTTTGACATTAAACCTATGATTTACAAAAACAAAATACATGGCAAATGTATGTGTATCTCTATATTTGTCGAGCGGCTAAGACCTGTAGCCCGATTCTGTGAGCTAATACTTTTCGTGTGGTTAAAAGTTAGTGAATGCGGAAAAGCGTTAAAAATGGTGTTAAGCAAAGTTTTAACACCTGGCGTTAAAATAGTTACAGAATCGACCTACTGTTAGTTGACCCATATATATATATATATTGAATTGCTAATGTAGTCATATGGCGCAGTTTTTAAATGAAATTGTTTAGAAAAATATGCTCATTTGAGTGCAATTGTGTAGTTTTAAGAATTAAATTATTCTATAACTTTTTAACAATGAACAATGCAATTTTGTTTAAAATGTAAAAAGTTAAAATGTTTCACAAAATTATTTTTCGTGATATGTTGTATGTATCCTAACTAACTTCAGTCTGATAAGGATTTTCATAATTTTTTCCACTTATTCTTTAAATAATTTGCCAAAAAGTTTAATATGGCTTTAGCAAAAGATGCCTATAAAGAGAAAAATATGTTAAGGGTTCTTGGGTTAACGACCATATTCTGAGTGTTACCGGTACTATTTAATTATGTAACTGAAACTCTTAACATGTCGAAAACTGCACAATCTTTACATATAATAAAATTGTAACAGGTCGATGTCTGTACATTGAAGATATTGAAGAAAAATTGAGAGGAGAGGTCATTATTGGACCAGCGGAACCCAAATATACTACTTTTAGAATTTTTGTCTGTCTGTCTGTCTGTCTGCCTGTCTGTCCGTCTGTATGATTGTGCGCGTATCACGCAAAAACTACTGAATATAATTGCATGAAACATTCACCATTCTATCACTTAACGTCTAACTTAAAATTTAGGACAACTTTCATTTGGATATCTCATCCAGTTCCCGAGTTATTGACCAAAATGTGGGAAAAATGTGACCAAAAATGTGGTTTTTTACCATAACGCCAGCGTCACACAAAACCGACTGCATAGAAATGAATGAAACTTTCAATAATCATTTTCTAGACGTCTCTCCTAAAATTTAAGATATCTTTCACCTCGATATTTTACCCGGTTCCCAATTTATTGACCTAAATGTGGACCCAGGGTGACTGTATGATTTGTGCTTTTAAGGCGGAACAAAGTTCGGCGGGTCAGCTAGTAGAGAATAAAATGAAATCGAAATATGTGCAAAAAAATACTAATATTGTTTATGAATTAATATGTGTAAAGAATATGTGCTATTTTCTTTCCGCAACATATATTTACAAAACACGTGAATTTTTTACTATCTATTTTGTTTGTGGCGAAATAATACTGCAACTTTATAAGACAGCATACAAAGAGCATCGAATAAATAGGAAGCTATCGAATTATTGCACGCAGTCAATTTATGGGCAAGGAATTTACTACACGGTAAGAAAATTTGATCTTATGTAATTCTTATGGACGAGAATTTCGGCACGTCATGGTGATTTGGGTGCATGGCCCAACAATTACGTCATATGAAGCCGAATTCGTTGCTGTACACATACACACGCTTCATGTGTTTCTTTTTCTGTTGCGCCGGCTTTCTGAAGGAAAGAATAAACAAGTAAGGAAAGGGCTGTCTTCGACTGTGCTGAAGACTTTATACCTTTCATAAATACGCATCACGGGTTTTAGTGTCCGATCCTTACTCAAAATTAGTACAAACTCTTCAAAACTGTTAATTTAAAAATACATAGCCCAACCCCCATATATCGGAAAAATCGATTGTATGGGAGCTATATGTTATCTTGGTCCGATCTGGGTGATTTTCACTGCACACATTACATATTTAATATGTACTAAAATTGCAAAATTTTACATTCCTAGCTTTTTAATTGCAAACAGTTATAATCCAAGCTTGTTTATCGGAGCAATCGAATGTATGGAAGCTATGTGTTGCATTGGTCCGATCATGCTGGTTCCGACAAATGATTAATGCTACACAAAACGGCTGGGTCTTTCTAAATTTCATGGATATGTCTCTAAAACTGAGGGACTAGTTTGCGTTCAAACAGACAGACTGACGATCGGACGGACGGCCGGACAGACGGACATGGCTAAATGAACTCAGCTCATCCCCGTGTTCATTTCGGTATACTTATTGGTGGGTCTATCTCTTCTCATCATACTTACAAACATAGGACCAAAGTTAAAAAACCATTTCATGTTCGTGAAAGGCATCAAAATATAATTAGGGCAACAACAACGTAATAGTATAATCTCCAACAATTTTAGTCAAACATGATCCATCTGGACAGGCAAATTTGTATGTATTGAAAATTATGGCCCTTTGATAAATTAGTGCAAAAGACCAAATTCTGAAAATTCTGACACTTATCGTGGTGAATATGAACTTCAGACTTTTACTAGGAAAAATATTCACAACTACGAATGTATACATATACATGTATGTGATATTGTTGATTATATTATTTCAAACGAATTTAAATGTCAAAGTGTTATTGAAGGCTAAAAAATTATTAAATTACTCGTGGAAAACTGCGTGTAACCAGAGAAGCTTTAACTACGAGAATATCACACAACGAATTCAAGTGGACGCTGTCAAAGGGATAGTAGGTAATTCACCACTGTACCTGCCTGTAAAATTCTTGAATTAACTGTGTTGTGGTTGAACATTTACACAAAAACCTATAGTTTGATTTACAAAAGCGTTTAATTCCTATTCGTGTCGCGCTGATCCTTCTTTCCGTGTTGTTATGTTCAACTGTCAAAATTTTCATTTTAATTTGGTAGATCGAAAAAAGAGATATTTTACACCATAGGGAATTTGATCACACAGTATTTTCTGTGAGTAAAATAGTTGTGTTCCAATCAGCTATCAGTATCACGATCAAGATCTCACGGGAACGATACGTTTCAAGTGTATGAGAGTTGTTTGTGTACATATGTATGTCTGTAGCCCGATTCTGTAACTTTTAACCACGCGCCGAGCGTTAAGCTTATCACCAAACTTTGGCGTTTGTTCTTAACGAAAATGCGATTCTGTAACTATCGTTTAACGCCGCTAAACAGCTGACTCTTGATGGTGATAAAATATGGCAATACTTCTCTTTTCGCCGTATTTTGCACTAAATTACATACAAAAAACTCAAAACTAATATTTTTACTTTTTCCAAACGCTAAAACACTTGCGAATATATTAACGATATTGTTAACACCTCGAAAATAATTCGCGACAGCTAACCACACAAGAAGTGTTAGCTAACACTTTTCGTGTGGTTAAAAGTTAGTGAATAGGGAAAAGCGTTAAAAACGGTGTTAAGCGAAGTTAACGCTAACACCTGGCGTTAAAATAGTTACAGAATCGGTCTACTGGGCTAGGAAGCAAATAAGGGGTGGCTGTCGCAAAATCTACTACAAAAAACTAAACGAACAGAGTTTCTATACGGATCCGAAATTGATCCAGATAAATATAAAGATCACAACGTTGTTGTTGCATTTACATGCAAAATTTCTATCTGGATCTGGATTACTCCTGAATGAAACACGTTTATGAAACGCGATAATGTTTTTGATTGGTACACAACCTATTGTGGAAATTATTCTCAAGCATGTACCATCGCTAACTCAATAACACGCCCACCACTATTTGAACACAACAGAGATAACGATGGCTTCGCTTATGCATGCAAGCGTGTGCTAAGGAAGAGGAACAGAGATGACGCGAGTGTTCGCGAATACAAGGCAAAGAGGAGATGTCAATAAATAACACCGACACTTCGAGAACACGGAGAACGAACAACCCAGAAAGTTCTCAGTGCGTTGGCAAGCACCCTGACGGACTATATAAGGCAGTGACCAAACAATATCTGTGCGTGTGTTTATTTGACTTTATAGTGATCTAACCCAGGATTGGTGATCAGGGAATCATCGAATTCGTCACACTATGTTAGAAAAAATTTTGAGAGAACTAATTTTGTCATGAAATTTTAACAAAAAAAAATCTTATTGCTCACAGACATCTAGTAATCTTTAGAGTTCCGTGGTACAAATTTTTTGTGAAGTTGCGGTATTTTATGAAATAGGTAACCGCCCAATGTGTGTTAAGGAACACACCTGAGAACAGATAAAATATTTATTGTGAATAACCAAACATACAAAGAAGTGGACTTTTCGAATCTTTTGAAGTTCTTAATTTTTTGTTCTACTTACATTTTCTTGATTATTTGATTAATACAAATATGGAAGCACCAGTTTTAACTGATACCGAAGCGGAGACCACTGTTGAGCTGGAAGAGTCGATGATCAATCTAAAAGTTACAAACGCTACCAAAAGTATTTTCAATTTGACATTGGACGACGGTGTGTACAAGTGTGCCAATATATAAAATACGCAAATTTATTTATTTCAATACTTATTTTCTTCCCAGATTTGAGTGAAAAAGAAAGTCATGAAGTCAAAAGGTATGCAAATTAAATTAATCTCAGCCATTCATTTTACAATTAAGTGTTTGCCTGTAGTTACGAGGAACGTCTTCGTGAAGAGATTAAACAGTGGGGTGCACTTTGGCGCGAATCTGCACAAAAATTAAAAGAGTTCAAAACAAAGCCGCATTCGATAGTTGACACTTCAATATTATCGAAGGAAAAGCGAACATATTTGGAAAATGCCCCGGACTTGCAGCAATTTTTGCGTGGATCCATCGAGTTTCGCCAGAAGGCTTATTGCTTCTTGGAAAAATACTTTCCTGACTTTCAAGATGTTCAACAAAATCTTATTGATGCATGCGACTATCATATACATGTCATTCAGGAAGCTAAAATTCTAGAAAACTTGGCGAATCGCTAAGGCAACTTAAAAAAAAAGCAAGTACTACAAACACATTTTTTTTGTTTAATTAAAGGGGCTAGTGCACCCGTCTTAAACTATGTAACCATTTGTCTTATAATAAAAATTAATATGTTTGTAACCTGAAAAGAACTAGGTACTGATTTATGTTGTTCTAGATGTTTCGTTATTCTTTGCATCCCGATCCTAAATACTTCATGAGGTCTGTAAGTGTTTCAAAATCTGTACGGCTAGTTGGTGGCGTATCTTTCGTAATTCGCGGCAAGCCTTTACCCATTTTTGCACGAAACTCTTCCATCTGTTTGGTGAAAAAATGTATTATATTCTTAATTATATGTTGGCATATTGTTAAACTCACATTTTGCGCTCCTGATAGTTTCCAAACACCATAACAGAATGCACTAGTACCTAGAATTGCGTATAAAGTGCCCCATCCCAGCGCACGTAGAGCTAACGAGGAACCTTCTTCAAGTAGTAGAGCGGCTTCACGTCCACTTTTCTCCACAATTTTACTTTGTGATTCTTTAGCCTTTCCAAGCGTTTTACAAAATCCGAAAAGTGCTGATACTCCACCAACTAAACCAAGAAATGCAGCGGCTATTTTGCAATGATGGGTTAAAGGAAAAGGTAAGTTAACAGATTAATTATTTATTTCTCACCTTGCTTTCTATATTTAGAATCTTTATCGGCCATTGCGGAGTCCACGGGAATTGCAGGTTCGGACATTTTTTGAAAGATATTTTACAAATACGCCTATTATTTATTTACATTTTTCGGACAACTGCGGCTTATGAAACAAAAGGGCTGCCACATCTCAATAAAATATTTCATATTTCATGTTAGCACTTGCTATAATGACGGACCCAACGTTACCTCATATCTCTACTATCTATGGCGCCCGCACACAGTCAGTAAATATCACGATATTTGGATCACGATAAATACTGATGGATCGCAAACTGACGCTACACGTTCAATACTTATCGTCTATACTTTTCGTCAGTACTTTCGTAATTTTCATGCTAAGCGGTTCGTAAGGAATGGAGCAAGAAAATACAAAACGGGCGTGTTTAGCTATATTAATAGCTTTTTCTATTAAAAAAAAAGATAATAAGAGACGATACTAGAGCAAAAATTGATATAAAGAGCGAAACAAATGCAGAAGCATGAATTTGTTTATTATTTATTGACAGTATTTTCATCTGGATCGCGGATTTCTGGATTTGTGACCGTTCTACCAAAATACAGGCAGTATTGACGGATCGCAAAAAATGACTCTACCCCGTCAATATTTATTGACAATATTTTTATCTGGATCGCGCATTTCTGGATTTCTAAACATCTTGCGATATTTTTCGCCATCCATCAATATTTGACGCTACACGTTCAATAAATATCGTGATCCAAAAATATTGTCAATAAGTATCGCACGTGTAGCATTGGCCTATATGTTGTGGCTTTATTTGGCACGTAACCATCAAATCAACCGTCATACGTCAAAAGCTCGAAAGTATCAAGATTTAAAATACGCAGATAGCCAATTGACAGATTTTTCTTTGTCCCCTGAACTTCCGATACATCATCTGCTTGTCGCATTAGTCAAACCGAATCTTCATAGGAAAACCCTTGGAAGGCAGCTAAAAAATTTTTTTTTTCTCATATATCGGCTTAGCCGAAAAATACAGTTATTAAGCACTTGAACGTTCCCTTCAACATTTTATTTTCTGGCACAGTTCTCAGCAAATCACCATGAAAACGGGAGGAGCATATAGTAAGTTGGTGAAAAAATCAGGGAAAAAAGTAGAGCGAGAAATAGCTTTGATCAGAGAATATTGAGGATAAAAACATTCAACAACGAATGTCAGTGATCGCCAGTCTATCTGCCTAAAAAGGTTCATTCACTGAAGATTAACTGTGAGCTTTGTATGTAATGGGGGCCGCTACGGAGTTTAGAAATGTGAGAGGACAAGTTTATTATTAGCTTAACTTATCAGTACTAGTCGACAAAATCCACTTATTTAAACCATGAATTAATTTTCCCCGCCAAAAGCACCTCATCTCAAATTTATATTTTTTTCAAAATCGTTCACCATCTCCGGTTAACACTTATTGGTGGTTAATTTGTCAGCCTACCGAACGATTTGCGCTAATCGGCAATTTACGTCATTTGAAGGCCAGTTAGAGTTAGCCGGAAATTTTGAAATGGCCCTTAGTGTTTGATTCACATACGCCGTATCACAACTGAAAATATATTGAGTTTAGGTAGAGATTCAAAGTTCTCGAAACTCATTACGAGGTATATATTTGGCAATTTAAAAAAAAAACTTAAATAGGGCTTCAAGAATGCTTCAGAATTTTTCAATCGTTTATTAACTGCCGTCCCTCAAGCGTTAAATAGCTGTCAAAATCCTCATTGCCACAGACACTTGTTGTTCAAAATTATACATTTTCACTATCTAGTTTTGTAATTCGATATTATTGGTAAAAACTCATATACCTTTGATTTTGAATTCATTGGAAAAAATTGTCTATCATTTTTTGAAGCGCTTGAAAAAATCCAAATAAAATTGGCTATCAAACATAGTCTTAAGTTTTTTCCGCAGCACTCATACCCATACAACTTCTATGAATTATCCCCAAATTGCGCTGCGCTAACGCTAAGCAGTCGCACAAGACAAACGTGGGAAGTAAAGAATACACATTTAGCAAAAATTTCGCGTTTTCTGGGTATGCGGTGCCAGACGTCGGCGTAAAAAACGCTTTGCTGGGGGCCCATAATTTAGGGACAACAATAAGATAGGCAGCCCTATCAAGAATTTCCAGCAAAAAAAAAATTGCCTAAGAATTTTAAGGCAAAACAATAACAAATCTTCATTCTATGGTTTTGTTTTGATTCATTATTATTTATTTAGACTTAAAATAAAGGTAATTGCTTCCTTTAGGAAACAACTGCTAAAACACGTCCAAAAATATCGGGAGAGGTATCAAGCAACGCGTTTTGACTTCGGTATCAACAATCCGAAAGCGGATTTCCAATTTTTTGTTTCAGTGAAAAGTTATTCGCAAAAACCCCAAAAATTACCCAGGTCCGCTCCCAAATAGGGGGCTTGATCTAAGGTATTTATTTCCGCCTAGGCGCCCTTTGGCCGCGCTTCAAAAAAATAACCCTTAGCCGTTCCAACACCGGCTACGCGGTCCACAGTATTTCTACCCAGAACACACTTTTCGGTACACCCTAATCTGTGATTACAACAACCACATGAAAATGACAGAAAATTTTCAACTTTGATTGCAAATATCTCTTCACTGAAACAAAAACTCGAAAATCCGCTTCCGGCTTGTTACCGAGGTCAAAATGCGTCTCTTGATACCTTTTCCGGTAACTGTGGACGTATTTTAGCATTTGTCTTCTAAAGGAAACAATTACCAAAATAAATTTTAAGACTAACATTTAAAGAAAAGAGCACTAGCTTTGTTTTGATTCACAAACTGTGCGAATATTTTGTTCAATTGAATTCATTCAACAGTTGATTTAATATGTTATAAAACGTAAGAACAAAGATTGTTTTTACTTCAACTGAGTACAAAAAGAAATTTTTTTGCCCTCCTAATGCAACTCTGCTCTGACAGCTTTAAATGTCATTTTAGCTATAAAATGTACCTCAATCAACTGCCGAAACACTCGATTTTTTCGCCATTAAAAAGTAGTTCGCTGTCCATGCTGAATTTTCTTTTCACTGGAAAATATAGAAAATAGTGCATAAATATAAACAAAAGTTGTAATAAAGTGCAGCTGAAGTGTTTCGGCACTTGAGGGCATAGATTTTGAAACGCCAAACGTAAAATATTTAACTAAAATTTGTGCTTGAAAATTTTCATTAATTTCACAGAAACTGCGACGTCAGACAACGGCGAGCGAGGTATCGGTAGAAAAGACGGGTCGTGTGTGGTGCGGTAGACACGACAGCTGTTCCAGTATTTACTGGAGCGCTAGGTGTTTATTTTCTGACGATTTGAGAGCTTATTTCATTTTATAAGCGAACTTTGAAAAAAAAAGGGAATTAATAAAGTTTATAAAATATGACGACCAATGACTCCAAGGCGCCTTTGCGTCAAGTAAGGCGAGTGCAGTTTGGTATTTTATCGCCTGATGAAATTGTAAGTACACTAACTAAAAAATGGAATTTTCTTATTTTATCGCAATGATACTGTTCCTAATCTTTCACTGTTAAGCAATACTTTACTTTCTGGCAAACATATCACCAAAGTCCCTAGCCTTCCTATCGACACTAGCATGCTCTAGGAAAAGGTACAACGCTTATGTTGATATCAAAAAAATGGAGGAATTCGAGTTTTTGGTAATTGTTTCCTTTAGGAGACAACTGATAAAACACGTCCGAAATTATCGGGAAAGGTATCAAAAGACGCGTTTTGACCTCGGTAACAATAATCCGGAAGCGGATTTTCGAGTTTTTGTTTCAGTGAAGAAATATTTGCAATCAAAGTTGAAAATTTTCTGTCTTTTTCATGTGGTTGTTGTAATCACAGATTAGGGTGTACCGAAAAGTGTGTTCTGCGTAGAAATACTGTGGACCGCGTACCCGGTGTTGGACCGGCTAAGGGTTATTTTTTTGAAGCGCGGCCGAAGGCCGCCTACGGAGAAAAGTGTTCTGCACATAAATACCTTGGATCAAGCCCCCTATTTGGGATCGGACCTGGGTAATTTTTGGGTTTTTTGCGAATAACTTTTCACTGAAACAAAAAATTGAAAATCCGCTTCCGGATTGTTGATACCGAAGTCAAAACGCGTTGTTTGATACCTGTCCCGATATTTTTGGACGTGTTTTAGCAGTTGTCTCCTAAAGGAAACAATTACCCAGAAATTTTCTTATTTTATCGCAATGATACTGTTCCTAATCTTTCACTGTTAAGCAATACTTGACTACTTTCTGGCAAACATATCACCAAAGTCCCTAGCCTTCCTATCGACACTTACATGCTCTAGGAAAAGGTACAATGCTTATGTTGATATCGAAAAAATTAAGGAATTCGAGTTTTTTTCTGTAGAATGCCATTTATTTTAAGAGTACTTCCTTTCAACCCGGCATGGCGAATGGAATGATAACGAACCTTCTTCCAAACTTCAGATTAAACTGATGCTTATCAATTGTGTTGTAACGACTAAAAATTTACCGAAGGTCAGGACCAGTGACCAGTGACTTAGAATATGCCCGAGGTAGGCATACCGGTCGAAAGAGACGACTAATATGCACAAAGGTAATGACGTGCAACTCGATGGTTGATCTACGGATATGATGCCTCTCACCTCTTATTACCCACCTTATCCTTCCTTACGGAAGGAGGGGTGACATGACCTAGAAGGTTTCACTGGTCATAAATCGCTACCACGACAGTCGGGCAGTACAGCAAGGGAGTACCGGAGCGTACCGGGTTCAAATCCGGCCAAGGACTATTAATTCGACAACACTCCCCAAAACCTTCGGGGAGTGTTTTTGTCGTTACCACAACAACAACAACAACACTCAAATAAGTGTCGGTCTCAACCAACATCGTCCAAATGACAGGACCGTGCTAGTTGCGCTTGACCTGTCAAAAGCCTTCGACACGGCCAATCATGCGCAACTCATTAACGACCTAGAGGTTTCAACTCTTCTCCCCTGTCTAAAGCGTTGGACGGCCCACCATCTGAGTGGCCGGCAGTCATCGGTTGAATTTAGAGGCGAAAGATCAAAACCACGTATAATTAAGGGTGGTGTCCTATCCCCGCTTTTGTTTAAGAACTACATATCGAGGCTCCCTTTCCCACCAGAGGGTGTCTCCTTACGGAAGGAGGGGTTACATGACCTAGAAGGTTTCACTGGTCATATATGGCTACCACGAAAGTCGGTACCGCAAGGGAGTACCGGAGCGTACCGGGTTCGAATCCGACCAAGGACTGTTAATTCGACAACACTCCCCAAAAACTCCGGGGAGTGTTTTTGTCGTTACCACAACAACAACTCCGATGCGGATAGTCCATTGCCGGATATGGAACCTAGACCGCTTCGGTACCAGGAATTTCAGCTAATATCCTGACTATCTCGCCATCGATTCGCTTGAACCCCTCGTCTAACACCAGTCTCACGCTGGTCTAACCCTACTGAACCCACGAGGTTCCTAGAGCTTCCGTAAGACGATTTTGATGACAGTGCTAGGTAAGTAATGTGACGAGTAGGACGAAGAATAGCTACAACAACAACCCCTCGAAACTTAGGGTCATATAATTCAGGCGCCTATTTCCACAGCCGCGGCCGCTGTGGTGTGGCGGTAGTGTTGCCGGCCTACCACATCAAAAGTCCAAGGTTCGAGTCCTGGCGACAGGCATAGCAAAGCAAAATCAAAGTCATTGGTTACCAAGCTCTAAATAAAAATACTTAAATCGCGTTAGGGCTTCTACCCGAAAATAGAAATACATACTGCGATAAAATAATTCAAAACAAAAAAATTCTGACTACATTTATCATTTTCATTTCAACAGCGTCGTATGTCCGTCACAGAAGGTGGCGTACAGTTCGCAGAGACAATGGAAGGTGGACGACCGAAGTTGGGAGGTTTGATGGACCCACGTCAAGGTGTTATCGACCGCACGTCGCGTTGCCAAACATGCGCTGGAAATATGACCGAATGCCCTGGGCACTTTGGACATATAGACTTGGCGAAACCAGTTTTTCACATTGGCTTTATTACAAAAACGATAAAGATTTTACGATGTGTATGCTTCTATTGCTCTAAGATGTTAGTATCGCCACAAAATCCCAAAATTAAAGAGATTGTAATGAAATCAAAAGGACAGCCACGTAAACGTTTGGCATATGTATATGATTTATGCAAAGGTAAAACGGTGTGTGAGGGTGGCGAAGATATGGACATGGCAAAGGACGGACAGCAACAGGATCCGAATAAGAAGCAAGGACATGGCGGTTGCGGTCATTATCAACCGTCCCTTAGACGTAGTGGTTTAGAGTTAACTGCTGAATGGAAGCACGTCAATGAAGATTCACAGGTAAAAATTGAAAATAAAATAGTGTCTATTGGTTAAGAAAAATTTGTTTTTCTCACTTTTAGGAAAAGAAAATTATGGTTACAGCAGAACGTGTGTGGGAAATTTTAAAACACATTACAGATGAAGAATGTTTTATACTTGGTATGGATCCCAAATACGCACGCCCGGATTGGATGATTGTCACAGTCCTGCCTGTACCGCCACTAGCAGTACGTCCAGCTGTAGTCATGTTTGGTGCAGCTAAGAATCAGGATGATTTAACACATAAACTCGCCGATATTATTAAAGCAAATAATGAGTTGAAAAAGAATGAAGGCACTGGAGCCGCAGCCCATGTTATACAAGAGAATATAAAAATGTTGCAATTTCATGTTGCCACTCTGGTAGACAACGATATGCCTGGTATGCCACGCGCTATGCAAAAATCGGGGAAACCGCTTAAAGCACTTAAAGCGCGTTTGAAGGGCAAAGAAGGACGTATTCGTGGTAATTTGATGGGTAAACGTGTCGATTTCTCGGCACGTACTGTCATCACACCAGATCCAAATTTGCGTATCGATCAAGTCGGTGTGCCACGTTCAATTGCACAAAATTTAACATTTCCAGAGTTGGTTACCCCATTCAATATTGATCGCATGCAAGAGTTAGTGCGTCGTGGTAATTCACAATATCCTGGTGCTAAATATATTGTACGTGACAATGGCGAACGTATCGATTTGCGTTTCCATCCCAAACCATCTGATTTGCATTTACAATGTGGCTATAAAGTAGAAAGACATTTACGTGATGATGATTTAGTTATTTTCAATCGTCAACCCACTCTACACAAAATGAGTATGATGGGGCATCGTGTTAAAGTATTGCCTTGGTCAACATTCCGTATGAATTTGTCGTGTACTTCACCATATAATGCTGATTTTGACGGTGATGAAATGAACTTGCATGTGCCACAATCTATGGAGACGCGAGCTGAGGTGGAGAATATACATATAACACCACGTCAAATTATCACACCACAGGTTTTTATTTCAATTTAATATTTATACATTTTGAAGTTAATGTAATTCATATTTATTTTAGGCTAACAAACCCGTCATGGGTATTGTGCAGGATACTCTAACTGCTGTACGTAAAATGACAAAGCGTGATGTATTTATCACACGTGAGCAAATGATGAATTTACTTATGTTCTTACCCACATGGGATGGTAAAGTACCACAGCCATGCATTTTAAAACCACGTCCACTGTGGACAGGCAAACAATTGTTTTCATTGATTATACCTGGCAATGTAAACATGATACGTACACATTCTACACATCCAGACGATGAAGATGAAGGACCATATAAATGGATTTCACCTGGTGATACCAAAGTAATGGTAGAACATGGTGAATTGATTATGGGCATTTTATGTAAAAAGACGCTAGGAACTTCTGCTGGTTCCTTGCTGCATATCGTTTTCTTGGAATTGGGTCATGAAATTGCTGGTCGTTTCTATGGTAATATTCAGACTGTAATTAACAATTGGTTGTTGTTGGAGGGTCACAGCATCGGTATTGGTGATACAATTGCCGATCCTCAAACATATAATGAAATTCAGATGGCCATTAAAAAAGCCAAAGATGATGTCATAAACGTTATTCAAAAAGCGCACAACATGGAATTAGAGCCAACACCTGGTGCGTCAGATCACTTTTAAAATTTTGCTTTTATCTCTCAGCCTAAAATATGTGTTTTTTCAACTACAGGTAATACACTTCGTCAAACTTTCGAAAATCAAGTAAATCGTATTCTAAACGATGCTCGTGACAAAACTGGTGGCTCTGCTAAGAAATCACTTACTGAATACAATAACTTGAAGGCTATGGTGGTGTCAGGTTCCAAAGGTTCCAACATTAATATCTCACAGGTTATTGCTTGTGTGGGTCAACAGAACGTGGAGGGTAAACGTATACCTTACGGCTTTCGTAAACGCACTTTGCCACATTTCATTAAAGACGATTACGGTCCTGAGTCACGTGGCTTCGTGGAAAATTCATATCTTGCCGGCTTGACACCTTCAGAGTTCTACTTTCACGCTATGGGTGGTCGTGAAGGTCTTATCGATACTGCTGTAAAAACCGCTGAAACTGGGTACATTCAACGTCGTCTCATAAAGGCTATGGAGTCTGTTATGGTTAACTACGATGGTACAGTACGTAATTCTGTGGGACAACTGATTCAGTTGCGTTATGGCGAAGACGGTTTGGCTGGTGAAACAGTAGAGTTTCAAAATCTACCAACTGTGAAATTATCCAATAAAGCGTTCGAAAAGAGATTCAAATTTGATTGGTCTAATGAACGTTATATGCGTAAAGTTTTCACAGACGAAGTAATCAAAGAGTTGAGTGAGAGCGGTAATGCATTGCCCGAACTGGAAATTGAATGGGATCAATTGTGCCGCGATCGTGAAGCGTTGCGTGAAATTTTCCCCAATGGTGATTCGAAGGTAATTACTACATGTATGCACTAATTAATATGCACTCCAAATTGAATTATCGCGTTTTATTTCAACTGTACAGGTCGTATTGCCTTGCAACTTGCAGCGCATGATTTGGAATGTCCAGAAAATCTTTCACATTAACAAACGCATGCCAACCGATCTCTCGCCTTTGCGCGTTATAAACGGCGTGCGTGATTTACTGCAGCGTTGTGTTATTGTGGTTGGTAATGATCGGCTGTCAAAACAAGCTAACGAAAACGCCACGCTTTTGTTTCAATGTTTGGTGCGCTCTACACTGTGCACGAAATATGTCGCGGAAGAGTTCCGTTTGTCAGCGGAGGCGTTCGAATGGTTGATAGGTGAAATTGAAACTCGTTTCCAACAAGCACAAGCAAATCCCGGTGAGATGGTGGGTGCTTTGGCTGCTCAGAGTTTGGGTGAACCTGCTACACAGGTGAGTAAAAATGCGGCGCTTCCATGATGCCACCGGTGTCGGGTATAACCCCGGCCTATTCGGTTTTTGTGCATTCCCCTCAGCATTATACATCCCTATAATGTGTGTTTATTTGTCTTACAGATGACACTTAACACTTTCCATTTTGCTGGTGTATCATCGAAGAACGTAACATTGGGTGTACCGCGTCTAAAGGAAATCATCAACATTTCCAAGAAACCAAAAGCTCCCTCACTAACTGTGTTCCTCACAGGCGGTGCTGCACGTGATGCTGAGAAAGCGAAGAATGTGCTATGCCGTTTGGAACACACCACACTGCGTAAAGTAACAGCCAACACAGCGATTTACTATGATCCCGATCCGCAGCGAACAGTCATTTCGGAGGATCAAGAATTCGTTAACGTTTACTATGAAATGCCTGACTTCGATCCGACTCGCATATCCCCATGGCTTTTGCGTATCGAATTGGATCGTAAACGTATGACAGATAAGAAATTGACAATGGAACAGATCGCTGAAAAGATAAATGCTGGTTTTGGTGACGATTTGAATTGTATTTTCAATGATGATAATGCTGATAAATTAGTTTTGCGTATACGTATCATGAACAATGAAGAAACCAAGTTCCAAGACGAAGATGAGGCTGTCGATAAAATGGAGGATGATATGTTCCTACGTTGCATTGAAGCAAATATGCTGTCAGACATGACACTACAGGGAATCGAGGCAATTGGTAAAGTGTATATGCATTTACCGCAAACAGACAGTAAAAAACGTATTGTTATTACGGAGACGGGTGAATTTAAAGCTATTGGTGAATGGTTATTGGAAACTGATGGTACTTCGATGATGAAAGTCCTTTCCGAACGTGATGTTGATCCGGTGCGTACGTCATCAAACGATATTTGTGAAATTTTCCAAGTATTGGGTATCGAAGCTGTGCGTAAATCTGTTGAAAAGGAGATGAATGCTGTTTTGCAGTTCTATGGCTTGTACGTGAACTATCGTCATTTGGCCTTGTTGTGTGACGTAATGACTGCTAAAGGTCATTTGATGGCCATCACACGTCACGGTATCAATAGACAAGATACTGGTGCACTTATGCGTTGCTCATTCGAAGAAACGGTAGATGTGTTGATGGATGCTGCAGCACATGCTGAAACTGATCCTATGAGAGGTGTATCGGAGAATATTATTATGGGCCAATTGCCCCGTATGGGCACAGGTAAGTGTATTCACTGGGTGCTTCAAACCAATATTCAACTTTGATTAAGAATGTGTCATACTATTTCTCAGGTTGTTTCGATTTGCTTCTTGATGCTGAAAAATGTCGTTACGGCATCGAAATTCCAAGTACTTTGGGTTCCAGCATGATTGGTGGAGCGGCTATGTTCTTTGGCGCAGGCTCAACGCCAAGCATGACACCACCTATGACGCCTTGGGTGCAATGTGGCACACCACGTTATTTCTCACCATCTGGACAAAGTAAGTTATACATCAATATTGTAAAAATTTAGGAATTAAAAAGTTATTTGTATATTTCACAATATAAGTACACAATATAAGTAACTTGCTCTCAAAAATACTGCTCCAAATAAAATTTATTTAATTTTTATATTTCCAGTGGCTGGCATGACACCTGGCGGTCCCAGTTTTTCACCATCAGCTGCTTCGGATGCATCCGGCATGTCGCCTAGTTGGTCTCCTGCTCATCCCGGTTCATCACCTAGTTCACCTGGACCATCGATGTCACCTTATCTACCACCATCGCCAAGTGTGTCACCATCATATTCGCCAACGAGTCCGAATTATACCGCCTCCTCACCGGGCGCTGCTTCGCCCAATTATTCACCAACTAGTCCAAATTATTCACCAACAAGTCCGCTGTATCCAGCTACAAGTCCACGTTACTCTACAACACCAAATTTCGCACCGCAATCGACTGGTTATTCACCATCAACTAGCGGTTATTCTCCCACCTCGCCTGTTTATTCACCTACTTCAAATTATCAATCCTCAAGTCCATCATTTTCTGGAAGTGGCACAAATATGTATTCACCTGGCAGTGCTTATTCGCCCACATCATCAAATTACTCTCCAAATTCACCGAGTTATTCGCCAACATCGCCATCATATTCACCTTCTAGTCCTTCGTATTCACCAACTTCACCTTGCTATTCGCCAACGTCTCCTTCGTATTCACCATCATCACCAAACTATACTCCTGTCACGCCATCGTATTCGCCAACTTCTCCAAATTATTCAGCTTCACCGCACTATTCACCAGCTTCGCCTGCTTACTCACAAACAGGTGTTAAATATTCACCCACTTCACCAACTTACTCACCACCATCACCATCATATGATGGCTCTCCTGGCTCACCACAATATACACCCGGTTCACCACAGTACTCACCGGCTTCACCGAAGTACTCACCAACATCGCCACTCTATTCGCCAAGTTCACCGCAACACTCACCGGCCAATCAATACAGTCCAACTGGTTCCAGTTATTCAGCAACAAGTCCACGCTATTCACCGAATATGTCAATTTATTCGCCCACTAGCACTAAATACTCTCCAACGTCGCCAACATACACTCCAACGACACGCAATTATTCACCGACATCGCCGATGTATTCACCAACGGCACCATCACAGGGTTACAGCCCAACAAGTCCGGCCTATTCGCCAAGTAGTCCCACTTTCGAAGAAAGTGATGATTAAATGAATAAATTTGATATGCATCGCTGGTGGTACATTCAAACTATTGGCTATTTGATATCCGTATGAAAATATTTGTTTAGTATATAAGATTGAATGTTCGACTTCATTTTATAATCAAATTATATAAAACCTTAATATCTATTGGTTTTTTTTTTAATAAAGCGTACTTTTGAGAATGAAAACTCATGTACCGCAAATGGAATATTTTGATTTTGGAGGGTGTCTAAAGCGGTCGTTTAAAAAGAGGGGTTGTGCAGTGCAGAAGCAATCATTTGTGGAATATTTCAAACTTTGCATAGCTAAATACTACATTCAATTGTCGAGCAACAATCAATCTTCGGCATAAGAATAATTGAAGGATATTTTAGGCTTTATTGAATTCTGAGTTCGTTTTACTATTATTTCGAAGGGAAAAACAAAGGCGAAGAAATGGTCTTATGGTTGTCTAGTTATTATGTATTATAGAATAAATTTTAGTATTACAATTAAATAATTTAAAATATCTTTGGTAGAGTATTTGCGACTTTGTAGTACCCGGAGTTAGTGACTAGAAATGATTGTTTGGTACATAGACCTTCTAACATCCAAACCTATTAAAAATACTATTTACTAGAGTACTAATCCTATTGCGGTTGCTGGACGTACACATGTTCCACCATTCGCGGTCCCAGTTGCTGTGCCGACGTCTCACATTCCAACGATGACGCCATCGAGCTTAAACGTCCTGCAACTGCGGTTACGCTAATTAACGGCAAGGCTCCACTGCCACTAACCGGTGTAGGCGCGCCTTGTCAAGCAACAATATCATTGGCGCCATTATAACCAAAGTAATTCAAATTGAACTCATCGCTGAAGAGCACCTCTTCCGCTCCCACTTGATGTGACATTTGTATACCCAATTCCATTGGATCGATTTCAGTGACATAATACTGCGAGCTCGTTGCACTCTGCGAATGTAAATACGAGGCGCTTGGAAGGTGTGTTGCATTTGTGCTCCGCAGTCCACTCTCTTGCACAGCGACATCTTTGTGTATGGGATTGAGGTAATCTTCTAAAGGTAAGTGAGAATTGTTTTTAGTTGTTTTTGTAACTTAATAGTTGACTCATTTACTCACCATTATCTAGCAGCACATCGTGATAGTTGCTAATTATTGAGTTCACCGATTGCACCTCAACTTCACGATGTATGCCATTCAAAATTTGTCCAGCCGTCTTCCGTAGCTCTTCATCGCTCATCAGATCGTTGAAGGGCAATTCGTGCACTAAATGTGTGGTGCTCTCTAAACGTTGATTGTTGTTATTGCAATTTTGTCCACAGCCATCTTCGGTGCCACTGCCGCTGCCGTTGAGCATTTCTCGTGTTATTGCGGCCGCAGCAATGGCGGCTTCATCGTAAACGCATTGTTGTTGTTGTTGCTGCTGTTCTTGCCGTTGCTGTTGTTTTTGGCGGTGCTGTTGGCAATCTGGATGTGGTGAAGAGCACGTCAGACGTTGCAGTCGTTCGCGATTTATGGATTCCATTTTGAAGAACAGGTCAAGACGCTGCTTTTTCTGAGGATGAGAAAAGATCAAAAAAGAAATCTAAAGAGTTATTGCAGTAAACCTACATGCTCCCACGCCAAAATATTCTCAGCCGAATCGCCACTTGATATCGTCCATAAATGTCCGGCTCCTTGTGGCGCCTTGTGTCCTTTGCGAAAATGCGGGTTGATAGAGAGATTGTGTCGCACTGAGTTCTTCCAGCGGTCATCATTTGATTTGTAGTATGGGAAACGATCTCTGTAATGATACAGTACATCATAAAGGTTTAGTTGAAATTTGAAAGTAGGTAAAGCTTAGGCTATACCTGCTTATTTGAGTCTACTATGATTAGACGGCAAAAAAGTATTAGAGTTTTCGAACTCATTGAGGATTTGTTTGTTTGATTGGCTAGCGCGAGGAGAGCTGACAGTTTAAAAATCCTTTGGTGGATCAAAACTTGGTACATATGGGCACTGAAGCTGAAAGGGTTTCAGTACTTGAGGTACTAGCCCGAATGTAATGAGAATGATTTGACCATATTGAACGTTTTATCGTTTATTCTGTCCAGAGCTTTTAAATTTGATTAGTAATTACTAATCAATTAATTAGACGGGTTTTTTGATTGGCAATGATTATTTTTATTGTTTTTCAAAAAACGGCAATTGTTAATTGATTACGATCAAAACAAATAAAAAAAATCAAAGAAATAATCGAAAAAAGTATTTTGATTACTTTTGATTATTTTTGATTTTTTCAGTATTGTTGATGTGTATTATTAAATAAATAAATAATAATAATAGTAATAATAATAATATTTATGTGCTTCTACAACAATATTAAAAAAGTACAAAAATAATAAAAATTAATTAAAAATAGTCAAAAGTTATCAAAACCATTTTTTTATTAAAAAAGTAATTGGTAATCAATCGTTAAATGTATAGTAATTATTCAAGCCGGTAATCATTCGGATTAATAATCATTATTTAACAGGTCTGATTCTGTCCAATAGAGGGTCCACTCTATTCCTCTGCTTTCACAGAAAGGTATCGATAAGACTACCTTGCAAGTCTATTCTGGTGTTTTGCTTAGTATCAATAGACACTCAGCCTCTTCGAGTAGCCAACACAACAAAGTGGGTTAAGTAGAGCAAAACCCGTAGAATCACAATGCTTACTTATGTATTTGAAGTACTTTCCAGCGAGCTTGAAGCATCGAAGAAGTTCCAGTCCAGAAGATTTTCCTATCGACATCCGATTCGGCAGCTGAGGAAGGATGATTACATCACACCAAAGGACCTCTAAAATATGGAGTATACTGACCATATTCAATAATATTATAAGATTGTATTTCCTACTCAGAAGGAGGAAAAGAAAGATGTGGATGTAAAATGGACTGGTGGCAAGAATAGGTCATCTTGGGAATCCTTTCAATTTCAAACTACTTTACGTCATCCAGGAGGCATCCCTTAACGTGGCAAAGCACTGTGAAGCGGATGTACATCTTCTCAGAAGTCCATGCTCCTGTGTCAACGAGCAAGATTAAGTTCCTCATAGGCAGGAAAGTGCTGAAAAGGTTGGCCATAGTGGAGCTAGAAAACACAAGAAGCTTTCTGGCTTTGAGTAACTCACCTAAAGAGGTTTTGGAAAAACCTTCCTAAGAAAATTTAATATTTGAAAGAGTAAAGTTTGAAATATTTTACCAGGAGGAGGTCATGTAATCGAAACTTTGAGTCCTCTCCTTCTTTTACCGTTATTAAGTGACGTCACCCACGAAAAAGAGACTTCTAACCTTACTAATCCCTGTAAATAAAAGTGTAAACATGTGGTTGTTGTTGTAGTAGCAGTACTTCGCCCCGCCTAGTTAGTTAAGTCCTCTTATAGAATTGTCATCAGGATCTTATAACAGAAGTCGGAGGAAACCTGCGGTTCGTCGAGTTTCCCTAACTAGGTCACGTTCTGGCTCTGATAACGACCTCCTCGGGTTATGAATTAACAAGGGATAAATGTGAAGCTTATCAAATTTGAAACTTTAAGTAAGTCTATTTGACTAGCAGAGTTAACTGCCAAAATAACGTCAGCCGATATATTCAATGGACCAGCGCCACTTTAGACAGAGTAGGAAATGAAGAAGTGAACTTCTCTTCCGCCAATCAAATCAAATTAAGAAAGAAGCTCCGGGCCAAGAGGCTTTCCTATCAGCACCCGGTTGGGCAGAGAAACGACGTCCCCCCATTTCTCCCGAAGGCTGGTTGGCATCACGCTGTTGTCTTTGTCTGTTGGGGTGTCTGGTATGATTGCCCGAACGTCCTTTTTATTTCGATGTTCCGAGCCTGAATACCACAGATGCTGATCGAATATTAAGGTATGTTGCTGTTAACCTCTTTAAGCTGATGTGGACTAGTGTTACCTCAAGGTACTGAAGGCGAATTGTTTGGTTGATCATGCCGAAAGTTTTTACAGATCGCGGGTCACGAGAATTGTGTTCTGGTGGATAATTTTCGATTAAGCCTGAAACCTAAACCTGTTTGATGACAGTCGGTCCAGTTTTGTTTCTCGTCTTAGAGTTGATTCACAATTCCTTGAACCAGCGTTTCGGGTTGAAATGAACAGAGGTGAGCCTAGTTCTTCAGTATTTGCAAAAATGTCCTCACAGAAGGCTGGGCGGATAGCTTTAGAAATCTTTACTTCTCTGAAAACTTTTCTATCGTATTTCAAGCTAAAATAAACTCTTTCCTCCTTGGCAATTCTAAAAACTCCATTTTACGTGGTTAGGAGCGTACCGACTAGCAGGGAGAAGTATCGTTACAATAACAAAACCAGCCTGGTCTCGCATTATAGCGCCATCAACTCTTTCATACAAAACTTTCAAACTAAACCACCACCCAACATCGTCAATCAAAAACTTAATGGGCTACCATTGGTCAGCGCCACAAAGCAAAAAACTCATCAAAACTTTGACCAGTGGCAATTAAAGTTTAGCCAACTTTACACTGCTTCCGCACATGAAATGCCCACCCACTTTGCCTTGTACTACAATGTTCAACCACAAGTTTGTATGCAAGAATAATCACGAATATACGAGTATGGGGACTCGTTCATATGTCTGTACGTCCGTTGGTGGGGTTGGAGAATAGGGTGGAAAAGTTAATCGAATGCAATGCGCACTCTCCTAACACGCCAACAACAACAACACCATTTATGAAGTAACCTTAAATTGCTTCGCATTGCGGGCAAAAACAACAAGGCTTGTAGCCACCCTCCTTGTGGCACACGACCAACTCTTACCTCCAACCAACCAAGAAGCTAAAGTTGACTGCCTGACTGGCGTGAACGAATTCAAAAGCTATGTCACCGATTTTAATGTACATATACTCCCGAACAATTTACTATTTACTAAACTTTGCTACTTACTTATGTATCTGAATGGAAAGCCATGTACGTCTATTAGGGTGTGACAGAAAAAAGCCAATTTCGTAGGGTTCTACATTTTTAGTGCAGATTTTTCTTAGGAGGAAAGTATTTTACACCTTTATTTTGTTGATATTTACCTCGAGGCAACCCTAGGATAAAAACCCAACACCCACTATATGAGTAAATCCCTTAACCGAGATACTTCCACAGTTATTTTATCAAACCGTTAGATACGAAGTTTCGTGCCATCGTGTGCTATTGGCTGATGGCTGACGTTTTCTCTCTTCAGAAGCTGCCAATATGAGGCGTCGATACATAACGTCGTTTGTTGATGTCACTCTGTCATTCTCTGGGTAATAAGTAGGAGGTACATCCCCAGCGGGTTAGCGCTTTAGAATATGCCCGAGGTAGTTATGCCTGTCGTAAGAGCCGACAAAACCAAATCGATCCTGGTTAGGAGGTCATCTAAATTGTTCCCACGGCAGTCGGGCTAGTACCACAAGATTCTATTAACTGGAGCGTACCGGATCCCTGTCCGGAAAAGGACTGTCAACATTAGTATAACCTTGTTTGGTCTGTCACGTCCTATTCCTTGAACCGATGCACCGACCAAGCAGGCCAAAGTACTGTTACAACAACAAAAACAACAGGTAGAGCGAAGGTTCGGCACTAGGCACTCACTAAGCTCAAACAGAATGAACAATAAATTTTCTTAAATTTTAAATCTACTCGGCATAAGTCACGGTTTTTGTAGGACACTCTAAAGAAATTCAAGTGATCAAACCATCGTGGATCAGGTTTTCACCACGTAGTAAGGGCTTCTAAGGGCGAAGTCAATTACTCTCTCAATTGGGTGATTTACATGGCAGTGACTGAGAGCTTCCACCCCATGCGTTCCTTTTCCTATAACTTAAATGTGGCAGGTGATGTCAGCATTTACAAGAACATGAATTAGCCGGTCAGGGGAACCTTCCCATTAGTCCTCAAATCATTTGCCATAGTCGTAATTAGAAAATAGAGTTCTTATCTGACGTTTTGCACCTTTGATTTTTAGTGGAAGTTGGTATACGCACAACGCAGATCTCAGTGAGCGCTTAAAACAAGTAAGCCGAAGTGTTCTTTACGCTTGTTATTGTTGTAACCGTGCGCGTCTATCTTGAATATTCGAGTTAATCTTAAGCTCGAGGTAGCGCTTGTGTTTGTATGACGGAGTTCATGGAACCGGAGCAGACAAAGGAGTTTATCGACTCTGTTGCAACTCAAGTTAGTTACATAAATTGGGGCATAGAATGTCTGAGGTCTCACACACTACAGAAATTAAAAGAAAAAATGTATTTTAAAAAGTCGCACCACATTTTGAATCACCCTAATAAACCGTCATTCAAAAAAATATATATCCGAAAGTCAATCCTTATAATGGAGCACGCGATAAAGCGCCACTGCACAACGGGTATAAAGTAATAGGAATTGCAAAATCCGCCCCACTGGCTTTTCGCTTCTTTTTTGTGATAGCTCAAAGGGAAATTGTGCCTTGCGGACTCTACAACAAAAACAAAATACAGTCAATGATGTACGTATGGAACTACAAAGGGTAGACAGGTGGAAGATACAGGAAATGACTAGCAATAAAATCGGCCCATAAGTTTTTTTGTATTTGTATTTGTTTTATATGTCAACCACGTTAAAGCTCATATATTTTTAATGACCCTTCCGCTAGAAAGTTTTTGACGACCGATATAAAGGGCTGCAGCTTTTCACTAAAATAAATTTTCGTCTTTAGGACAAGACGGGAACGGACCTTCATTCGAAGGGAAGTAATACACATCAACTGTGGAAAGTTTATTCTATTTTGTCATGCCTTTCGAATTTATTGTCGCGCGCCAAATAGGGGGCAGTTCAGCATGAAATATGGAAATTTGAATTTACATAAAAAGGCAGAAACAAAGCAATGTAGGAAAGAAGGATAAAAGATGGCGGTTTTCTGTACGAAATTCCGTTTTATTGATGAGCTAAACGCAGAATATGGCTTGCGTGTAGCTAATTATGAATGTGTAGCTGGAGGAGGAATGTGTGAGGGTTTGGGTGCTGGGTGCGTCTATTTTGATTGCAGTAAACTAAAGTGTGTAGCATGCTGTAGCTCCACCGACTCCAGGCGAATGATGTGTGTGTGGTTGTCTCGCTTTTGGGTAGTCTGACATATTTATTATTTTTGTTATGTTTACTTAAACAGGGTGACTTGTGAGGTATTGAATTGGCTCCGAAAATATTGCTGGGAAAATTCAAAATGACTATGTACCACGTCAAGAGAGATCATAACTAGATATATAATATGCGATTTCATACGCACTTAGACTTTCTAACTTTTTAAGGGCTAGTTATGTAAAATCAACTTGAAAATTTGCGTAGCGCTTACTCACATTCACTACACCGAACAAATTCACATAGAAATTCGTATTTTTGTCAGTCACTTAGCTGAGTAAACACGAAAGTGAGTTGTTGAGTCGAGTTGCGTTTTACATAAATATACAAGAAAATATACCATTTAAACTAGTATTATAAAATTAAAAATAAAAATCTGAAGTAAAGGGAGGAATAAAGGTGATTTGAAATGTAACCCTGATGGCTTAGTAGAATCTCGCACCGGTGAAGGACCGATCAATGAATATAGGTAATATGCCATATTTAAAGATCTCTCACCTAAGTTGCATTTATAGGGTTACCACCTACTTGATTATGCTTTTGTTTTTAAATGAAATGGGCTATGTTTACGTCTACGTCATATTTGCTCAAAATTTCTTTAAATAAGGTTGCCACCTAATCCTATTTTATTAATTTTAATTTGTATGCAATTTTTTTGTTTGTTACTTAGAATAGTTTAACGGGGTTGCCACCTATATGAACTTACACAAAATTTTTATCAGATATGCTACTATGGGTATCTAATGAAAATTATTTTACTTCGTATTTCAACAAAAATATTTTTATATATAAACAGGGTTGCCACCTAATCCTATTACATTTAATCTTTTGTATGCCATTTATTTCGAAAGCGACTTGACACATTTCTATGACGTGTGTTTAAGTTATCAGCTAAAAACTTAGCTTTCACACTTACGTGCCGTCACAAAGAATGTTCTTACGGGGTTGCCACCTATTTGAAAAAAAAAGTCAAATCAGATATGCCCATTTTAATTGTTTTGCTGCAAGTCCGTTGTTATCTCCAAAACGACTTGACTCACAACTAAAATTTTGTGGATAGATAATATGCTACATTTCAAGGTCTCTTACTTCAGTGTTGCCACTTTTCAAGCTCTCCTAATTAAGTGCTGCCAATAAGTATGTCTTTTACTGATAAGTACCCAGAACAGATGAATTATATGGTAACCTCGAAAAATGTAGAACAAAGCTCGATAGCCCAGGTACTTGATAGATTATTAAAACCTCAACTTTTTTGCGCCAATAGGATCGCACACAGTGTTGCCACTCTGGTGGAAGTCTACCAATCCGAAAAATTTGTTTTTGGTGTTCAAGCAAATTTTAAAAAAACTCAACAGCAATTTCGAAGATCGCGAAATTTGTTCCAAGTTCCATAAAACAGACTATTGTGCATATAGCAAAGCGTTCGAAATTACAAAAAAAAAAAACATTGTTTCAACATAAAATTAAAACTGCAAGTATTAATATCTAAGGCTAATACTTTTTGGGAATTTTTTTTCTACATGTAGGCATGAGTACCTAAATAAAAAAAAATGTTTCACCCTAATAGATACTGGTACATTTTGTCAAATTTGGTAGATTTTTTTAAATGGATGGTAGATAATTTTTACTGGCAACCCTGGTCCCACACAATGAAAGAGGAGCAATGAAATCAAAAGAGACAGTGCAGATACGACTGCAGAGAGCATGATTCTTGAATGCGATGAGATTTGGCTAACCGAACCTAGATTACTGGCAAACGCACAGTGGTCGTAAAAGGGCATATTTGGTTCAAAACCACCTAGAGACCACAAAACTTAACCGATTTTTAAAATTTAAACGGGGTATTGTTCAGGAGCTAAAAAGCAAGAAATTGTCGACGCGTTTTTTTAAAATTTTTTGTCTAAAAAAGCATACAATAACTGCATACTAAAAATTTTTATAGGTGGTTTTGAACTTTAAAGGGGTCTTTTGCTCCTAATTCCAGATTTTGGGCGGGGGGGAGGGCTAGTGGAAATTTTGAGTATGCAGTTATTGTATGCTTTATATGATCTAGAATCTGTAGAATAGTCCGAACAATTTTTCAAAAATTTTGTAATTTTGTTGCACAGTGTAAGTTTTTTAGACAGAAAATTAAAAAAAAACCGCGTCGACAATCTCTTGCCTTTTAGCTGTTGAAAAATACCCCGTTTAAATTTTACAAATCGGTTAAGTTTTGTGCCCTCTAGGTGGTTTTGAACCTCACGAGACCACTGTGAAACGTACAAATAAAAGCCAAAAAAACCTTAAGGATCCAAGGATAATCGGCTTGGATGAAATGCTGTGAGGAGATGAGGGCATAATAGCTCTCATTTATAAACCACAGTTAATTTCAAGGCTGGGTGTAGTCTCAAATTTCGATAATTAAATATCAAGTTTAGGTTCTCCACGAACGGGGTTTGAGTGCTCAGTTAACTTAACGTCAAAGTTGCGAGCCCCTGTATAAGTCGTGCCACATACCCATTAATATCAAATAATAGATTAGGCAAATAACGGACGGAAGGATGTCAGTCAATATACTAGAGTCTCATATCAGTGGATACACGTACATACACAAATGAAAACATATATTTATCTGAGTTTTACCATTGCCTATTAAGTAGCGTTGGGTAGCGAGACCAAGTCCAAACTAAGAGTATCTTGTTGTAAAGAGGAAAGCGCCCATGATTGACAAAATGTACTCGCACATTTGTTACGAAATTGATATCTACTTGTCAATAACATTGATGTACGCTTACTCGAGTACAAATTGCATTTCTCATTTGGAAATCATATGCAGGAGAAATTTAAGTTTTTTGGGGTAAACTTGTTGTAGTGTTTATATTTAGGATCCCAAGTGAGGCGTTGCAATGGTGCAATTACAATTTCGGCATGGTAAGTATGGATGTGTGTTTGTACGTACTAGGGTTGCTAAGTAATTCTGAGATGGCTCATGTAAAAGGAATTAACAATCAGAAATGGACTTGGGGAACAGTTTTAACCAATTCAACAGTCGTGAAGGCGGTTTTTGTTTGACCCACATTGTCGTAGTAGAATTCTTTCCAGCACACCCTCAAGAAACAGGTGATCTGGTTCATTTTAAACAAAAAATCGGCTATGATTGGACATGTCTAAATCTGACCTGGTAATATCGACTCCTGCTACAACAATTGGCTGTCCTGGAACCTTATTGGTTTTTCTGAAGGCGTTAGAAATGATGCTCATGTATCTTCTTAGCAAATTGCAGTTATCTACCATGAATACTTCCAGAGTTAACCAAAATGAAAAATGCCATCTGAATGGGTAAGGTCTTGCCACCATTTCCATCATCTATCTTCTTTCTGGAATTGTTGAAGACTCCCTTTATACAAGTCTTTACATAATTTCTGTGGCCTAGCGTGAATACTAACGGAGATATGCAGTATGAAAATATTCTAATACAGACTTTTTTTGAAGAATGCCATGTCTAAAAATTTTTACCAAAAACGCCTTAAAATGTATTTAATTGGTGTTAAAGCAAATAGGAGTCTTTCAAGCAAATTCTGAAATACCCATCACAAAGAAAAAGTTATAGTTTTCTGAGATAGTGTGATAGTCCACTCAGCCCTTGATCTGTTGTCGATTACTGTTTAGTTTCGGAGTCAAACGAAAATACCGAGTTTTCTTTGCCTTAACCCTAGAAAGCTAACCTTCGCCCACTCCCTTTAAAACATAGACATTTGTCGATTCGACGAACGTTCTTTAAAATACTTATTTTTGATATAGTTATTTAATTTTTAGTTTGACTTATTGTACGCATATGTGTACCAGTTTTTAATCCTCGAACAAATCAGATATATTTTTTTAAGTCTTTTAGAAAGGCAGTCTTAAAAAGAGACAGAAAATTTTAAATAGCGTATTCGTCGAATCGACGCAGGTTACTTGTCTAGGGTTAAACAAAATTTCTTAGCGTTAGCCACCCTCAACTATGCCAAATCAAATGGCTCTGGGATGGATTGCCGGATCGTATTCTTCGGCGTATAAAGATGATTTCCTTATGTACCTGGCGGCTGACCCTGCATTAGACAGTTCGCTAACTTGAAACATTGCGTGGCATTTCTAAGAAAAGTCGTACAGTTCTAAGTTAAGAGTAGTAAGAGCGCTAGAAAAACGGTTGGAGGAATAGCGGCTTATTTCAGAACGAGTTTTATCAATGTCCCAATGTTTTAATTATTTGTTATACGACAGAGGGGTTTAAGTTCGATCAGTTTGTTGAGTAATTTTTAGGGATTTGCTAAATAAATTTTAAATAATTAATCTTCTTTATAATCAAAGTTGCTCATTTATCAGATTCTGACTAAGCAAATCCCAATTCACCACTGTTTACTCAAAAAAAAAAAAAAAAAAAATATAGAAATCTCAGTACTTTAGGTTATCTCTTTGGGCAAGTTGCAGCTTTCGAGCAATTGATTAATTCAACATATCTTGTATTTGGCGCTAGAACACAACTATATGGACGCGATATATAATATTTTAAGTATGTTTGAAGCAATATACCTAGATTATCGTCTACTATCTACTAATAAATTACATAAAAAATTCTCAACACTAAAAATATGGTCAACAAAGCCACATGAAAAGAGACTGTTGGGGAATATACGAACTTTGATTTGTTACAACTAAGTTAGGTCACAAAAGTTCGGCTCGACCAACAAAGAAACAGAGGTATAAACACACTTTTTTCTTTATATACAAGGTGGCGCAAAAGTAATCCTCCTATCAGAAAATGCTATAAATTTTGCGATTGGCCCCTAAAGTCAGTTCTGTTTTGACATTTGTGTAGTAAACACATGCGAAATACACGTTAATAAACAATGTTACGCTACACTGCTCCAGAACGCGGAATATTGCTGACTATTTATTTGACCAATAATCGGTCGGGGCCAAACGGTTACTGTGAATGGTGAGCGCTACAGAGCAATGATGAACGAGTTCTTTTTGCCGCAACTTGATGAATTGGGATTGGAAAACATGTGGTTCCAACAAGACGGTGCAACAGCACACACTGCACGTGCCACAACCGATATGCTGAACATCGGAAGCTTACTTTTGCGCCACCTTGTAGATTTCATAGGTTAGTTCTGCCTTCCATTTACACTGCGTTCTTTTTGCTTTTCGATATCGCCGCATATAGTAAGTTTTCTGTTCTTTTATTCTGCTCATTAAAAGCTACAGCTTTGTGTAAGAAGAAGAAGAACTAAACTGTAATTAAAAACTAAATAAATTTCGTTTTTACTTTCATGCAAAAAAATCTCTTGGCTCACCAACAGAAGACACCTACTGTTAGACCCTTTAGGAGGTACTCAGCTCAAATAATTAGTTGTTGTTTTTAGCGACAAAAACACTCTCCGAAGACCCTTTGGAGTCTTGTCGAAGTGACAGTCCTTCGCGGTACATGCTCGAATGTCGCTGGATCGTTTAGGTGTGACTAGTGGAACCCTCTAGATCATCTCATCTCCTCCTTCCGTAAGAGAGAAAAAGGTTGGTAGTTAGAAGTGAGAGCCATCATATTTAGATGTATATTGGAACTATTTGTCGTCATTCGTTGTCAATTTTTGTTTTGTTGCGATCCAGCCATCATATCCTTTAGTGGATTTCAGTCACCTCTTACAACCGGTATGCCTTTCCGCGGGTATATTCTAAAACCCTGATCCGCTGCGGGCGTTTGAATTAGCTTAAAGTTTTGTTCGATTCGGCTTTAAACATCGTTTATAGGTCGTTTTGGAGAGATTCTACAGAAAGCTTATCAAATGCGAACATACTGGAAGCAGGAGGAATACGTTTATAAGCCCGACATAGCGCGTAAGTTTGTCAGCCCATCATAATATTGACAATAGGCGGAGCAGGTGGGCTGTAATATCTAACAATTTATATTTTATTGGCATGAAAATTATCTAGCAATCGGGAGAAGGAGTAATCAGCCAGCTTTTAACAGCTGCCCTGACAACCAAGTAAGACCCACAGCTGGTTGCAGACTGTGTATTCGGAGTTAATGTGAAACAGTTATGTCAAGCTGATCAGGCTACTGATTGCGAATAATTTATCGGAGGTACACTCATTCGAAAGAAAAATCTGGTTTAAGCCCCAAAACCTAACGAAAAATGTTTTATCTGTGAGGTCAACCTCATTATTATTTCGGAACTCATAATTTATAAAATTTTCATAGGAATACTGAGGTATCTATGAGATTCGCACCTTCAATATAAAACTTCAGCCTCTCAATAATATGGTTACAAAAATTATTGATCAAAAAATGTCGTTATCATATTCTATTTTATCGAAATTCGTGTCCTCATATCATTTTGCGGCACACCTTTTCAGCTTTTCTTGGAATTCCTGTTTTCTTCCCAAATTCTACCACGTCCTTAGCCTGGGAAAATGTTAGAGGTTTGTACGTTTGATAGGTCAAGTGCTACGAGGTTCGCTTTGGCAGAGGGGACGCCTATGGTGCTGCTATGCAGTTTAAGAAATCAAAGCTGATTTGTGGTCAAAATGGCAGAAGTCCATTCTTGCTCCCACTTCGGCGCGTACCACTGCGGGACGTGACAGCCCTCGTATATATTCCCTAAATAGCAAAAGTCTACTTCATACGTCAATAGCAAAGACAATAATGCCAATACATTTTTCAATCCAATAAATGAGATGTGCAATATGCTAAAATATATAATTTATTGTTTACGAGCATTGTTGCTTGCCTCCGCAAGGACATACGAGTATTTAGAGTCGAATACTACATTTATATATACATACATATGCCTATAACAAAATAAATTATTCACATTTATCTAACCAAAATTCACCAAAAAACACACACACACACTGACACAAACTCAACTCCAGTGGCTAAAATCCACTACCCACCCACAACGAAAGGTTTACCAAGTGGTGGACGAGTAGGCTGACGTCTGCACTTTCATTGCATTCAACTTGCTTCGTGTGCCTTTCATGACGCTTTTCACATAACCACTTACAACAACAAGACATACCCCACTATGCAAACTTTTCCACTGTCCATCCCCTTTTCAAAACTTTTACCAAGACTTTCAAATGACCTGGCTATTTGCGCCGAGTTTGTAGCCGGTGGGCCTAGACATTGATGAGCCAAGCAGCTCGTGTTTATTGGTTGGTTTGTTGGCTGCCGGCTTGCAGTTAGGGCACGTAGGCTGTGAACGGCTGGTTGGTTAAATTGCTTGGTAGGCCGTGTGTCGGCTGTCGACTACTGGTTGACTGAATTGCTGGCTGACGGCGGCTGATTTTCGTGCCAGGCACGCTTCAGCACGGCAAACTACGCCGAAACCAATGCTGAATATTGCTGCTGGTTCCGAGTATTTTCCTTTTTGTATTTTTATGATACATTTCGAGTTGATGCGGAAAGTCAGTTCATAAATTTTATATAAAATTCTTTCGTTTTTTTTCCCACTACCACGATTTCTATGTGGCTTTACTGTGAAGTACTTAGTCATAAATATATCTACAACGTTTACACGTTTATGTTTATTGGTTGGCGAGCCTAAACCTCACAAGTTCGTTATAGATTCGTAGGAGAGTCAGCAGATAGCACAGCAGAGCCAATGGTTCGCAACGGAAGTGGAGGTGTGTGAAGATTATGGAAATCCTTGTAGTACTCATATTTTGATTTTTTGTTTCTATTTTCACTCAAGAAAAATATTTTGTCATTTAGTATTTGGTGAAAAGTTTTAATGCGATATTCCATACGCCAATTAAGAACTTACTCAATTTCTTTGGTTAGCAAAAAATCGCTAAATCTTTAAAGTTTGAAAGCTAATTTGAAAAGTGTTTTTTGCGTCAGAAATGAGTTGTTCTTTGGCGGTCCGGTGAAATGCCCTTCTAAAACCTACACCATTATACTACTTTACGTCTAAGAAAGCAACTGCAGCCAAGTTTCTTACGGAAAGAGAAGCAGGGTTGGGTTAGAAGGTACGCTACAAATCATTCAATCATGACAGTCAGCCTCGTATCTGAAAGTGATAGTACCTGAACGAGCCTGAGATTGATAACCCAAGCACTTTAAATGCTTCAAAAGTCTTCGTGGAGTACTTTTGGAGCTTTGGACCTTCACAATAGTCTCCCATTGCATCTTTCTCAAAAGCCTTGCGACATACTTTAGCATTGTCTTCTGCGCATGGAAACCAGACCTGTTATATAATGATTACTATTCGTAATGATTATCGGATTAATTATTTTCTTGAGAATCCATTTAATGGTTGATTACCATTACTTTCCATTTTTAATGATTATTTTCCAATTAATTAAAAAAATAATCAAAAAAATCATGATTTTTACGATTAATAAAAAAAAATCGAAAAAAGTTGTTTTGATTACTTTTGATTATTTTTGATTTTTTTAAGTTTTGGTTTTTTCACTATTGTTGTAGAAGGACATAAATAAACACATCAAAATCACAAATCAAAAAATAGTTCAAAAAATTCAAAAATTATTAAAAATAATCAAAAGTAATCAAAGCAACTTTTTTGGATTGTTTTTGATTTTTGTTGATTTTTTCTAATCTTAATCAATTAATAATTGCATTTTCTTGAAAACAATTAAAATAATCATTACCAATTATAAAAGCTGTCTTAATTTGATTACTACTGTTAATTGATTACTAATTACTAATCAAATTTGACAGGTCTAGTAGGAACCATGCGAACTACAACTCAGCTATTTGGGTCAATCCCACTTTACCTTAGTTGTAGTTTGGAGATGACATACCCATTTTTGCCAAAATGATTGAATAAAAACTCTTTATAATCTCAGGAAAATTCTTTCTGCCAAATTTTAGTTTGGGTAGCCAAATTAGCTACAAAGACATTATGGGTTAGGCACAATTACTAGGTATTTTTCCAAAATTTTTCTGGAAGTGGGCGCGGTAAGACTTCTAAATACGTGTTCTATTGTTTAAATCCATTGTTTGACCGGTTCCACACCCGATATCAGTTTTTTTTGAGCCACATTGTAATTCTGGGACTGAATGGTACCTTGAAATAGCCTATTATGAGGGTCCGGCTTCTTGCATCACTACAGCAATCTCACAAGTCTCCAGTGTTCTCGTTTATTGAATGAAAGCAGCATGAATTCAGCCCTCCTATAGGCTTTAAATGCTTTAAATTCATTACTGAGTTAAGAGGCCAAGCTGGCTAAGTGGTCGACAATCTCTATTAACCATGTTTTACAGTTCTGAGCTATCTGATTGCGTTTCCCTGTCAAGTGGCTTCAGGATTTTGTAGTCGAGAGCAGGGTGCGGGAGAGATTTTCGCGATAGGCGTTCTGTTATCTGGAAAAGCCCATCGAAGTAAGCATCTGTCGCAAATAGGGAGCAAAATTAAGCATATAACAATGCGAAAGGAGTTTCGATGGGATAGGACACCAACCTGTGTTAACCTTTGTTTCTTTCTTCTTGGCTTAACTTTTTCCATACTCAATTTCGCTGATACCTTCCGACTACTCCTTTCTCACTTCCTCATTCATCCATTCTCATTGTGTAGCTATTGAGCTCCTTAATTAGATAAAATGCGAGTTCTCTAACTAATTCCGCCCATCGGCACGGACGTTTGTTGCGGGAGGTTGAGCAGCACGTTGACGGGTATATCGATCTGTGTGAGTCTTTAGAACTATCAGTGGATGATGTTAATTGCAATTCATATCTGGCTGTCGGCTGAACAGTGTTAAAGGCTACAACCGCAACAACAACAAAAGAGACTCGTGATCCATCAAGTAGTCTGGTCTTTAAAAACCAATATGGAAATGTAGATAAACATATCTCGTCCCGCATACCGCTCCTGCCCTACTATGCAACAAGATTTCCTTACACCTAAATTGCCAAGCCATATCCTAGAAAATGAGTACAAGTCCTTATTAAAGTTGTTTAATTCTTTGCATCGTTAATTGTTATACGCTTTAAGCTGTCCGAGATTTCTGACAAAACTTTTCGTCCTGCACATAATTCAAGGTTTCTTCAAAAGTTTTCGTAATTTTTTTTTTCATAAACTTTGCAATTATAGAGCTGTGTTTTCCCCCTCATTAAAGGAAAGGAAATTAAAGTTGCGTGCTCCTTGTCTATAGGCGCAAGCAGATATATACATACATACATATGTAAAAACCAGCAACAAATCGTTTAGCTTATAACTAGTCTATAAAATTGTGTATGACGTGTACATGCAGGGAAGGGGTGTGAGTGAAATAAAAGAGGGGTGAGGAGGGGAAAAGTAAACTTTTCATAAGCACATTTTCGAAATTTCGCTGTAGTAATTTCATTAACCATTGGCAAATATGTATTGTGGTCCCTATGCAAATACATATGTAAGTAGGAAGAAGTGTTCGTGTCTATGTACAGTAAAGCAGCGATATTACGAATTCTAAAAATTTGTAGAATTGAAGTTACACAGGAAATCCTTTTAGATAAGTACACGGCTAAAAATTTTAATCTAAATCTTAAATTTTTCTGGGCTACATACATATATGTCCAAAACAAATTTGGTTTAGAATTTAAATTGTGCCAGTTTTCGAAAAAATGACGGTGAAGAAAAGAATTAAAATTTTAACCAGAAATCTCTTAACAATTAAAAAACCTTTGTATTAGTTGTCAGAGTCGTCTACTCTACATACGGAGCATACTGTAATAACAAAAATGCAATGACTTGAAAAAGCTTTCAGAAATAAATGAAAAGAAATTGACAAAATTTTAGACGTTTTCTTCAATTCAGTTTTCATTCTAAACCACAATAAATTGAAAATTGGTATAGGTAATTGAAAAGTTTGACATTTATAAAAAATTGCTTAAACCGGCGAATGGCTTAAAATTAGTCTGAAATTTTTAGCCGTGTACCTTCATGAGATTAGACCTAGGGTGAAATACAGGGTGGCGCAAAAGTAATCCTCCTATCAGAAAATGCTATAAATTTTGCGATTGGCCCCTAAAGTCAGTTCTGTTTTGACATTTGTGTAGTAAACACATGCGAAATACACGTTAATAAACAATGTTACGCTACACTGCTCCAGAACGCGGAATATTGCTGACTATTTATTTGACCAATAATCGGTCGGGGCCAAACGGTTACTGTGAATGGTGAGCGCTACAGAGCAATGATCAACGAGTTCTTTTTGCCGCAACTTGATGAATTGGGATTGGAAAACATGTGGTTCCAACAAGACGGTGCAACAGTGTGTGCTGTGCACGTGCCACAACCGATATGCTGAACATCGGAAGCTTTCTTTTGCGCCACCTTGCACTATAGATAAGTGAACATGGTAAAGTTTTACTGAGTTTCGATATTTTTGATGTGCAAATATCTTTTGGCTCAGTATAGGGCAGTGCAAAAAGTTACGCGTAAGAAAATGTAACATGTGTCTAAGTATGTTGTTGATGTTGGTTTTATCCATATCTGAGTTGTAAGTGAGAGTGGGCTTACCCTGTAAAAAACGATGGAGTATCAGAGTACTTCAACATTTATCCTCAAGCATATACGAAAATTTTAATTAATGGATTCACCGCATCCATCTCGGAGTACCCTTTACCTTAGCTTCTGAGTAGTCTATGGAGCATCTATGTGGGAGTACTTTCAATCTGCTGCCAAAAGATTACTCTATGGAGTACTCTACACCAAAGCGAGTGAGGGAGTATGTGTTCTTATGAGGACCACCCTCTCTCGCTTTGGTGTTTAATGCTCGATGGAGTAATCCTTTGGGATCATTTTGAGAGTATTCTCGTGTAGGTGCTCCATGGAGTATTCAAAAGCAAGAAAATGGAGTACTCGACAATAGATGAGGTGATCCAATTAGCGGATATCGTCAGCAAAATGAACCATCGTTTTTATACGAAAGAGGAGAAGTGTTCGAGTACTCTGAAACTCCTTAAGGAGTATTCTATGGATGACGGAACGGAGTATCTCTGTTTTTTGTCACTATGACTTGTGACGCCCCGCTTATGTGTGTGTATAACAAGTGCTTTGCTGGCGCTGATAGTCCTTACCATGGCATACCTATAGAGGTAACATCGTCTCAACAGCTGATTAGATTTTTTTCATTTTAATTTTCGATAAACTGTCTAACTTGCCTGCAATCGGTTTGTTTACATTTTAACATGTTCTGTGTTGTTTTGACGTTTTAGAGAAGCAATTTCCAATATGGCCGCCGTGCTATTACCTGTTTTACTATGCCATGGTCCTTACACTGCTTGTCTTACTGTTGCTTGCATTTTATTATTCACAATCGTGCGTAAACACGATGAATGCTCTCAAGCGGCAAACAGACGAGCAAAAACCCAAACTGGGTTTATGATAATACTGAATATACACAGTCTTTAGAAAAACTTTCGATTATGCATGTTAACTCTGTGTTAAAAAAAAATAATAAAAAAATAAAAATTATATAAAATAAAAGAAAATAAAATAAAATAAAATAAAATAAAATAAAATTAAATAAAATAAAACAAAATAAAACAAAATAAAATAAAATGAAATAAAATCAAAAAAGAATCAAAATGTCTCCTTTTACATTAACAAAGAAGAACTGTATTATGAACAGTGACTCACAGTCTGTCTAAGCTTTATGGAGGGTGAGTAGTTTTTTTGAGTTATTTTTTAATTTTATTCTTTATATTATATTATTGGTTTAAAGAGGAAAAGGGGGTGTGCGGAGCACATGTTTAATAGGGAGCCCTTTTCTAATATTTATTTATTTATTATTTTATTTATTCAAATTATTTGTTCTATATAGAACGGGGTCCGGTGCACCTGTTACACCTTGTATTTATTGATTGGAGGCGAGCACTGTTGGCTCTGAGGCATTGCGCGGAATTGGCTTCCTCATTCTCGTTGTGAAAAACCCCCGCTTTGGGATTACAAAACATAAACTATATCTTTCGAATATTTCATAAGCTGATTGCGAATTGCATACAATGCAAATGAAATAAACGAAAGAAATGACTACACCTTAAGTCGCTTAAACACTGTCAAAATCAGGCACCAGAGAAACTTTTTAATAATACTGTTGTTCTTGTTGTTGTGGTAACAAAAAAAACACTCCCCGAAGGCTTTGGGGAGTGTTGTCGAATTAACAGTCCTTGGCCGGATTTGAACCCAGTACGCTCCGGTACTCCCTTGCGGTACTGCCCGACTGACGTGGTATGATACTGGTAACTTCTGATGAAAATAGGCATAAAAGTACAATACAAATACTGAAAATTAAAGCTAAGGATTTTGTTGACAATTCAGAAAACTTCAAAAATTTGTTTCAAAAGTTTAAACCTTTTAGGCAGCACCGAGTACTTGGAACTCACGCCTTTTTTCCATTTATACAAATTCTTAGTAATTTTGTTTTGCTGACACAATGATAAAAAAGGTTATTTAAACATTTAAATTTTTGTCTCCTTTGAATAAAAAAATTTCAAAAACTAAAAAAATCCATTGATATATTCGAATTGATTGAAATCTCATAAATCTTAAAATCTGTGGCAATAAGCGAGAAAAGCCAAACTCAATTGATATTACAAATTACTTTGGTAGTTTTCCCTTATTGCCACATAAATATTTTTGAATAGCCATATTTTTCTGTATGGAAAGTCAGCCAGACTAATAAAAATAATCGTTGGACCTAAATAAAAAAGTTAAGAAAGCTAAGTGGGGTTAAGTAATGGTTTTTTGAAACGAGAGAATTATAATTGAATAAAGATTAAATAAATGCATCAAAAGTCACTTTCACTAACTCCACAGTTTAAATCCTGTATCATAACAGTTTTAATTTTTAGATATGGTTATTTCATATAACTGTTCATCTCCTGAGAGTCCACTGTACTGCCGCGTGTTTGCCCCTGGACGACTTCAGGCAGGTATTCTTTTAGATTTACAAAATATTCATACATAACATAACATACATCAAACATAAATATTCCTCATAGCCTAATAGCTTCGTTTTAAATGTAAGTACAGTGGGAAAACTACAGCGTGTTGGGCGCTAATTTATATAATAACGAAAACTTTAGAAAAATGCTAATAAAAAAATCAGATATTAGAAGAACAAAACACATGAAAAATAAAAACACTAACAAGCCCAAAAATAACTGAACTATCAATTTTAACATACAACTAAAAACAACAGCAGAACTAAAAGAAGAACATTAGAGAGAGAAGTAACGATAACAAAAACAAAAGTAAAAATACCATTAAAAGTAAAAGAGAGAAAAATATCAAAATCACAATGTCAAATTTAAGAATACCAATAACTACAGTAGCTGTAACAACAACCACAAACCACCTTTTGGATCACTCATGTAAGAGGTCCTTGTGGTACAATTTTCTAATACTTTGATATTAAAAACTCCCTTTTTCTTCACTGGATGCTCTACAAATCTTTCATAGAAAAGTGCTCGTAATGAATAGGAAGCTGCTCACCTTCGGAACACATTTCGGTTTCTGCTGATGTTCAAAACTTTCAGCTTTTTCATGATCTACTAAATTGTAGTACAAGTACATTCAAATATCTGTCATGACCTTTCACTGTGCAGCCAATTATTTGAATTACATTATGCTCGCTGTTGAAAGCGCTGATCCGCCCTCAAATATTTAATGCTAAATATATGAAGAAAAACGTTTTCTAAACCCTGCGTCAGTTTAGTAATTCTTTACTAAATATTTGAAGCAAGTTTGATATGTTTTGCTATCAACATATATATACAGTGGGGGCCATGAAATTAGGATCACAAATTTTCCAATCAATTAAATGTCAGATCTTATATCTTGAAGTTCGTTTTTTACAATTTCACGTTATTCACCAAAAAACCAAGTTCTTTCATTAGATAATTTGAAATGAACTGTATGCCCAGTTGTTCCAGCAAAGAACTTGATGTTGATGTATATTTGAAAAACCAAATTTGGCAAGGGATGACGGAAAATCGTTTCAATATATATATATCAATTATTCACCCTGTCGGAAAAACAACAAAACAAAATAAAACTTGATGTTCCTTTTACTTTGTAGGCCAGTAAGACTTATGATGAGAGCATTACCATTTTCCTCAATTGTTGTTGTTGTTGTAACGATGCTTCGCCCTGTCTAGTCGGCACTCTCGGTAACCATAATTATCATCAATATATTCTAAGGGAAGTCTCAGGAATTAAGTGAGAACAAGGAACATTACTCATGACTTCCTGCTACATTTTCATACGAACTACTTAATCATAGTTCTCTTCAAAAATTTGAATTCTCTTTCCTTTTTCCTTTTTCTCTCCCACATTCTCTTAATTTTCTTCTACCTCTTTCCACCAAATTTTCTTTTCACTTGTTCTATACTTTTAATTTTTACCTTCCTCATCCCCTGCCTATTCGCATTCCTTTGTTTATTCCAATTCCTATACCGATTCCTAACTGTAACTGTTCCTGTTCCTATTGCTATTTCTATATCTCTTTCTATTTCTATCTCCTTTTTTTATATTTCTATTTCAATTTATATTTCTGTTTATATTTCTATTTATATTTTTATTTCTATTTCTATTTCTGTTTCCATTTCCATTTCTCTTTCTATTTCTTATTCTTGTCCTATTTCTATTTCTATTTCTGTTTTTATTTCTATTTCTATTTCTATTTTATTTCTATTTCTGTTTCCATTTATTTTTCTATTTCCTTTTTTATATTTCTATTTCTATTTCTATATCTATTTCTGATTCTATTTCTATTTCTATTCCTATTATTATTCCTATTTATTTTAGTGAAACTACACCTCCACTTACATTCAACGTTGATTATGAGTGGAGATTCCCTTTCATTAGCACCAAACTTGCTTGATAAAAAATATAATACACCAGAAGACCCGGCCATACTTCGTTGTGTCTCAGAACTTTTAATAAACTGAGTCGTTGTTTCTGAGTCATTGTTTCTCCAAAAGCAGTTGAGATATGTAACTTAATCACATTGCTTATCACAACACTCACTAGCAGCTTTCGTTTTATACGCATACTGTACTAACACATTTTGGGTCACCTTGGTCCACATATCGTTCGATATCTCCGAAACTGGTGGGGGTTTCGCAATAACGGATTACTTAAATTTTAAGCTAGATGTCTAGTATAACAACGGTGAACGTTGCATTCAATTCTATTTAGTAGTTTTTGAGTGATGCGCGACCAAACATACAGACAGACAGACAAAAATTCTAAAAACTGTTGCTTTGGGCTATATTGGCTTAGTAATGATCTTTCCTTTAAATTTTTCTTGAATATCTGCAATGTACAGACATCGACCTGTTACAATTTTACTATATGCATAGATGTTGTCTCTATTATCACTCGCTCAGTGTGCTTAAATATGTGCCCACCGCTGTATATTTGTACATGTACTCATATCAATTGCTATTAAGGGAAACTCCCAACTAATCAATGGCATACACATAATCGATTATGAAAATTTATCACCCTTTTCGTGACTATAAAGCATTTGCATTAAATATGTAAATATGTATGTATATATGTAAATAATATGAATTTAAATTAACCGGAAGGGTCTGCAATGCTAGAGAAACCACGGAAAAAAAAACGAAAATACGCAGCTAAGACCTGTACGCCATGCAACGTAAAAAAATACCAATATCCGTTCAAATGTTGGAAAAACATGTGCAATACGCCAAATCGAAATCAAACGAATTATAATTTTTTTTTGTATTGGACAGCACCTGATCGTAAGCATTTAAGCGTATAAAAGGTGCACGTCCCCACATACAAACGCAGTCACATGAACTTCAACGTCACGTGCCGTTTGCATAAAGCGAAGTAATGCTTTCGAAGGAATCTCACGAAGACCCACCCCCTTAATTTGTAGAAAAAAAAGAAGAAAACAATAAAAAAGTTCATGACAAATGCTTAAATGCTAAACATAAGTTAAACGTTACATTTTACGCCCCTTTTCCATACTCTGAGCACAGTGGGGCAAGTGGAAGAAATCGTTGGGGAAAACTCTATTTTTCGGCCAAACGGGCTCTTGCTTAACATTATTCAAAATTGATTTGAACATATTTACAATTAAAATTTCGCTTTAAAAGTACCCCTATGTCCTATTGTGGCACGAATATGTAATGTTAAAACTTGAATTAGGCAAATCGGACCAGTGAATCGGCTGCGTTTCTCTAACAAAAATTTTAAATTTAATTTAATAAATATGTTTCCAAACTTTCAATATCACTACTTATAAAATAAAATTGTAACAGCTCGATGTCTGTAAAAAAACTTTATTCAAGTAAATTTCGGAGGAGGGACCATTACTGAGCCAACAGAATCCAAACCAATATTTTTTTGAATTTTCCTCTGTCTGTCTGTCTGGATGTTTGGACTCGCATCACTTAAAAACTGCTGAATAGAATTGAATGTGACTTTCGCCCTTGCATTAATAGACGTCTAACTTAAAATTTAAGATATCGCTTATTTCAATAAATCAACCGGTTTTGGAATTATTGACCGATATGTGGACAAATGGTGACCCCGAATGTGTCAATACAACATGGTATTAAACGATAGGTGCTGATCAGTGCTGCAATAAGCGATGTTATAAAGTTCCATATATCAACTGATTTCGGACATATAATAAAAGAGAGTCTATTATAAGTTCTAAGTTTAGTTCATTGCAAGAATCTGACTGATTCCTTAGGTGCGGTGTAGGAATTTTTTATCGGTCGTTATCAATACTGAGCATTGTAAATGTCGAAAAATGGTTCAGAAAAGTTTTTTTAACCACGGGTCGGCCCAAGGCATCCAATTTAATCTTAAGAACGGGGAAATGAGAAGAATTTAGAGTATAAGACTTCTGCGGATTCTAAGATGGTAAATTCACGAAACGTACTCGAGTTTGTTAAAAAATTACTTCGATCTCAAAAATGACCTTTATAAGCAGAAGGTTTCGTTATTTTATGATCCCAAAAACACCGCTTATGGAGTTCAATCTAGCTTATTATGCCATAGAACCCCATAGTCAATAATTGAAAATTGAATTTAATCAGACCTACTGAACCTACTATTTTTGTATGCACCCTACGTGATTCCGAAGGTATTATATTAGGTCCATGGTTCAAGTCACGGGCAAGTACCAACAACAATACTTAAGAACAAGCTGTTTAAAGCCTCTAGAATCCAGCATAAAACATGTAGGTCCCAAATGTTTGTGGATAGGAGAAATTAAAAGTAGCCACCACAGAGCCAAGTTCAGAGCTCCATAGCATTCACAGCTACATCAATTTACGTTGAGCAGCACCATCAGCTTCGTCAAGGTTGTAAAGAACATCTTACTTCAGTTAAGGCTACTCACTATTGGATGATTTCTTTAACTTGATGACATAGGAGGTCAAACCGCTCAAGATTTGACTATTAATAAAGGTATCATATAGGAGAAGTACCGAAAATAATATTAGCCTAGAAAGCCACGGAGAATCACTCTTGCAAACCTTTATTGGATTGGATTTTGGATTAAATGAGTAATTGAAGAGGAAACTCCTCTCTCGACAAACGAAAAATCACTTCATACAGAGATACCAGCAAAGGAAATTGAAGAGACACCCACATAGTTCAACGAATTAAACCCCAACGACTTCTTTGGGTAGACCATGAATACCAGAAGATATTATTATCGGCAACCGCCGGTGGAAGCAGAGAAAGAGAGAGACCACCGCTCCAATGGAAGGACCAAGTGGAGACCGATTTGTGATCCGATGGTATTTCCAATTGACAGAGAAAAGAAAATCATGCTGTCTTGGACCGCCAAGCCCTTTAAGACGGTTATGCGTAATTTAATTAAGAAAGAATTAAGTCTCCAAAAGTTGCTCCCGTTGATCCATAGCTGTAGGTCGCTATACTAGAGACTGGCAGCTTATGACTAGTCGACCAATTGCCTTGTTCGTTGACACAAACTATTAATTGTCCTTTTCTGAAGGTTTTGGACAGTCTTTGTCACATGTGAGACGTAGAGAACAGATTTACCTTCTACTGCAGATGCAGATAATAAAATTATATCTCAGTTTTTTCCCAGCCGTCCTAAATTTTTCGTCCCAAGTGTTTGCTCTTCCTCGGCGACTTAACTTTATTGGCACCTGCTCTGCTGGATCAAGAGGTATAAGCTAATGTAAGCGAGCTCTTAAACTTAGTAGAGGAGTCACCGATCGAAATGTAGAAGGTTCAGCTAATGGTACTCTGAACTTAAGGACCCACAAGTCCCAAACCCCTTTTGCTTGAGGTCTATGTACCAGCAAACATTCATTCTCAAATTTTCACATTCCCATTTATTTAAACTAAAGCACTTTTTAAATATCGCTTTCCTTAGACCATTGCTCCAACTTGAAAATTTTTCAAAAATGCCTTTAACCTTTTCGCAGTTTAAAGTCAACAAATAGTTTTGCAGCAGTAAATGTCAGTAAATACTTTTGATTTGTTTAATTACATCCGTTGAATTTGTTGTTTTCGAAATGCTTTGGTAAACCTTTTCTCCTCGCTAGAAAATTTCAAAAACCAATTCATACAAATTACACAAAATGGCGTCACAACTCATTGATTGGCCATTTCTGCACAAATACAAATGCCCAGCAGTCAAACTGACTAGTTGTGCGTCCAACGTGTATGAAGCCCAATGCAACCTCAATGGAATTACAAATATAAGTAAATATAATTTTATAGAAGAATTGAAATAGTAAGCAATAAAATTAGTTTCTAATTACTTTATAACGTAAACTAACTTAGAAATCAGGCGGTCAATAGTGAGAGTTGCAAGGCGTCTTATACGTGAATCAGCCATCGTTTCCCCCTGTACCGCGGCAGGGACTTCTAGGCCAAGCGAGTGTATTTCCAAACAAAAAACTTCACAAAAGTCCAAATGCCTTGGCAAATATGGTTCGGAGTCAACATTTAATCGCAGATCACACTATCTGTGAATGAAACTCAAATGCCCTTAGCAAATTGGAGAAGTTCGGATTAAAACCATAAGACTTGTATTGTGATATAATTTGTTATTATAATTTGTTTAACAGTGGCACATGCGACCAAAACGAGGCAGATTTCTTGGGTTAAGTATGTGTTTAAACCTATAAAATCTTCAACTCTAAGTGGGCGGTATTTCGCGAGTATAAAACTTTCCAAGAACAAACAGAAATTTAATCTTAGCTGGATCATGCTAAGTTTGTGAGTTATAAGGTAAGGTAAAATAATTTTCAAATCATGAATTTCACTGCAGTCTCCAAAAAAGGAATCGTCCAATTGGAGCGCTAGACATTCTATCGTACTAATAAATTTTAGTCTTCTTATTGGAGGAGTGGTCTTTTTAAAGGACCGAGACTTAGAACTCTCTTTCAGACTACTTGATCATTAATTTATTTTTTACAGCTTATCTTGTATCTTATCAGAAAAACACACTATCGGTAAGGAAATATTTTCTTTTAGCTACAGCCAAGTCGCCATTAAATCGCTTGACTCTTATTCTATAAATTCTGAACTAGCACTAAACTGTCGCCTATTTCTTCAAGAGATGACTAAACAGAATCGTGTGAGCCACACATGAGTTTAGGGTCACAGAGACGCTTAGGAAAACTGCATGGCAGATGAACTTGCTAGACAATGAGCACATCTACTGATAAACTAACGAAAAATGGCTTCAAACCACATGCTCTCGTATATCTAAGCAAACCTGGCCAAAAAGGCATCTCAAGGGATTTCGTAATGTCTGGACCTACTGCCTAACAATTGTTGAAATTTCTACCTTAATAAGAGTACTAGTCGGGAAGCACGCAGAAAGGCTAGGTGTGCCCTATTGGCGATGTTATAGGAGTTGTAAAGATGACGAAGGGAAAGAAAGCTCTAAAGAGACTTTTTCAGCTCTACTCTCTCCAATATTCTCCAAAATATTAAATTTTTTGCTAATACAAGTTTTATCCTTTTTGGACTAGTTTCATTACAGTCATGAAATATTAGTAAATTTCCGTCTGCCTAGGTTGTTGTTCCACTGCAATCTAATTGTGCGTGCATGTGAGTTCATTATAAAAAGATTTACTTGCTTGGTTCGTACATATATAAAAAGCTGTGTAAAATTAATGTTACTTACGATATCCATTGATATATTCCAGAAACTGTTAGTTCACCCTTATCTTCGAGGGCGTATTCGATGAGTTCTGTATATGTGAATGGCGGCTTCTTTGACCTGATTTTGTGCCAGCAAATCCGTTTCCGTAAAAGGTGTTGTAGTTGGATGTATGCGATGTGATGTCCCAGCGGTGGTGGTTGGTATTGATAGGCGGAAAAATATAATAAACAAATAAAAATATTTGTATTTGGGGTTAGTTTTGTGTGCTCCATTTTGAATTATTAATATTGATATGAGCTTATAGAGATATATAAGTATGAAGTACGTCAGGGATAGGAGCGTATTTAAGCTTGGTAGGGGAAAATTTCATTACTAAATAGCAAAGGAGATGATGAACCCAATCCCTGAGAATGAAAAATATGGTCGACATGCTGACTGTTGTGAAGTGAGCTGTTCAAATATGAATTGATAAAGAGTTGGAAAGGATAAGCCAATTCATTTAAAAAATATTGAAGGAGCACATCCCGCCGATTCGAATTTAAGCCTGCTTTGTCCAATCCATAAGAAAGGCAAACAACGGCAATTACCACGGAATCAGTATGACTAATGCCAAATCCTGGAGAAGACCAAGACCAAAGAAGCTTTGTACAAAATGGGTATTACTGGAAAGGACTTCTCCGAGATACTTCTAGATGAATGTGGCTTCATCTACTAGAGGTGCGTGGAGTTGATGATGAGATCATTGGCTTTAACAAACACGATGCAGTGAAGGAAGGCAAGACGAAGGAGTTGCTATCATTAAAGAAAGAATCGGCACACTTGCACCGTAGCAGGAATGCCACTTTTTATATAGACAAATTTGAAGCTGTGGGGATTTCATCCAAGGAAGGTCTGGAAAGACTGCAGGGTGGCCTGTGGAGAATGCTAGAGAAAAGTTGTCCTGAAGATTTTCGGTCCTTCTCGCAATACCAGTGGCGAGTGTTGAAAATTTAACCACGAGCCAGGATGTGCTGTTTATGTCATATTGTCTGGCTCAAAATCGACGATCAACTTTGGCAACAGGGGAAGGGGTAGACTCCACTATGTTCATAAAAACTGGGTTCAGGATGGGTTTTCCTCCCCTAATGTTGCTGTTGTAGCAGTATTTCGCTCGGCCTAGTCGGCGAATCTAAGAAAGGAATGGGAGTTAACGGACAAAACGAGCTGATACTGAAAGTCCTGTTCCAGGATACGAATTCAGTTTGACCCGGTATTAGCCCGACTGCCTGGTAACCATTTCGTTGATTCCGTAACTGATATCGATGTGGATTTAGTCAACTTTAACGACCCTTTTGGTTAAATAAAACCGACACCACCTGGATTTGGTAAAGTGGACCCCCATATTCATACTAAGGATGCTGGAGTCTGCGTTCTACCATCTGAATATGACGTAGCGCCAATAGAAACCAACGGACCGGGATATGACAGGTAAGACTCTGTAATTTTCAAGGAGAATCCTCGTATATAACTCCCTGTTTATCGAGTTCTGATAGAGATTGAAGTTCAACATCAAGAAGCTCACTAGGTTTTATCAGGCCTGGTAAGACTACCTGGATTCGGCGTCTTTATTTCAATCCAATGATCTTGCTATTCCGGTTAACCAGATAGCTCTTAGAGCTCTCGGATCAACAACTACCATAGATACTGTGATAGACTAAATTCCTACCTATCCAGACTGACCCCTGACATGCCGAAGGTTAACCCGGCGACTCCCACCACACCAACCATCTGTTTACCTGCTCGCCTGAGCAGTGTCTTCTAACACTGACTTTACTCTGGCCTTGAAACCGCCAGTTTTCTGGGGCTTCCGTTAGAACGTATTGATGAACCCTAGACGACTAGACAGGATGAAGAACCTTTACAACAACAACAACATCGTAGAGCACTAGACATTAACCTAGCGGGACCTCGTAACATACAAGGGAACGAGATCAGCGACAAGCTAGCTGGGTTGGGGTCGGCTCGTGGTTATGCAGTAGTTGAGGAGGCCATTCGGCTAATGGGTCTTATTAAGGATTTTGTATTTCAGGACTGTCGTAAGGAGCCCAAGAATAGGTGGATACTATTGCAGTACTTGAGAGTCTCTAGAAGTGTGTAGACGTTATATAACACAACGCTAGATCCAGCAATTCCCAAGAATCTGAACATAGCAACATAAAATCGACCAGATCTACCCGGTACGTTGAGATAAATCTTGAAAGCCTTCCAGACACTGGTTATAAACTCGCGCGGTATGGCCACTCTGGCATTCTATCTAGCTTCGAAATCGGTCCCATTAGACTACTGTGCACCGATCTCTACTCTCCGACCTATTTTCTAGCAAGGGACGAGTGGGGGGCGGAGATCTTATCTGGGGAAGGGGTCGGGTGAACCTGTTTACGGTTGGATCGAAGTTGGATAGGAGGGCTGAGGGGGGTGTTTTCTGTCAGGAGGTCGCTGCGATTAAGGATGCTACTTCGAGATAAAAAATATCTGGGAGTCAGGCCACTATGACATTCCTGACAAATTGCCATGCAGATCTCTTGGCCAGAGCGGTCACTCTTGAAGCGGGCGTGGATGACGCCAAAACACTGAGAATTCTTCTCGCTACCTGCAGTCTACTTCTGGACAGGTGGGCTTCCGAACAGCTAAACAAGCGCTGGGCTGACAGCACCTCTTGCAGGGTGTATAGGCCCTCTGGTCAGTTTTTGACGCCAGGCAATCATCGGAATTACTAGGGTTATCTAGGACAGAGCGCTCCATGCTGATTGGGGTGTTGACGGAGCACTGCCCAATGGGGGCTCATGCGGTTCGGCTGAATATCCTGGACTATTCCAGATGTGTAGGCTGTATGGAGCATGACGAGGTGGAATCATCAAATCACTTTATGCTCAGCTGCCCAGCTTTGGTTAGGTCTCCGGAATGTACATCGAAGATGGATGTCTGCCTTATCTGAAGTTTTATTGTATCACAACGGACAGCATATGTGTCCATGCCAACTCAGATGGGTAACTCCTACCTAGCCTAACCTAACGGATATAGACGTTCCGGTAAGATCCGGTCTTAGCACCTTATGATTCTAGATCTTCGGATCGTGGATTTAAGTCCCTGGGGCTTAGTGAAATACTAGAATGGTAAAAACTTACGCCCTTTGTGGTGAGTTCCCCACTGTAACACTTTCCGCTACTGTCATCTCATTACCATCCACTTCGGCAGCGGTGACTTCCATAACGAGCTCCTCAAACTTTTTGCTAGCTTTGGATGAACTTTTCGAAAAACGTGAGAAATCCGGCAAAGATTGCTGAGTTGCAGAGTGCAAAGTTGATAACGACTGCGGAGAACAGCAATTCGATTTTTGAGAAGATGAGGGCGAAGCGACCTTGGACTGTTGTTGCGTGCCGAGTTGCAACGTTTGGCCACCAACCAAAATACTATTGTTGTTGTTGCCACCAAGCTCCGGTGAGAGATGAGGAAACTCATCAAACTTAAAATTCAATAACCAAGACAAATTTCTATCCTCAAAGTCAGCATCCGCATCGGATATTGCTGCCGAAGATGTTTGTGACAAAGCTTGTTGTTGGATTTGTGGTGTTTGCAGCGCAAAAGCGGCTGATTGACGACATCTACTCTGCTGCGTATTTATCGTTGAACGCGAAATTTGTTGTTCAGCAACTAGAAATTGTGTTTGAGAAATTGATTGTGTTGGCTCTTGGACTTGTCCTTGGGCTGGTGTACAATTGTTCGTGGTGAGCGTGAGTTCCTCGGTAGCCTTCAGCGGCACCGTTGGTTGTAGATGAGCGATTTCAGTTTGTAAACCCGAATTGTAGCGATGATCGAGCTCAAGCAGATCGGTCGCTTGCCAATTGTTAGCGTCATCGTAGTTAGCGCTGCTTACACAAACATTTGTTGGTGTCGCAAAGGTAGGCAATATGGTTGCCGAGTTGTTGGTGTTATGACTCACCAAACTGGCTGAAACTGGCACAATTAGATTGGCATCGTAGGCGAAGATATCGTTAATAAAGGAACTATTGTTGTTGTTGTTGTTAATAAGATTAAATGTCATGTTGTTATTGTTGTTATTATAATTATCACTAATATTAGTTTTGTTACTATCATTGCTGCTGCTATTGTTGTTGTTATTTATATTATTGTTATTATTATTACTATTATTTGTTGTTGTTGTTGTTGTATTAGTGGCACTTGTGCTAACGCATAATTCATTCTGTACATTTCCCGCTTGTAAGGGGTCCATGAGCATGGTTTCGTCATGTGTGCCCGGGTAACTGTTATACTCGTTGGTGCTAATAAAACACCCTGTATCTGTTGAATTTCCACTTTTGAAACACCCTGCATCTAGTGCGTTAGCACTTTGGAAACACTCAGTATCTGTTGCATTAACGCTTTTGAAACACCCTGTATCTGTTGCATTACTGCTATTGAAACACCCTGTATCTGTTCCATTACCGCTATTCTCTTGTATGTGTCGTTTCTTCCAGACTTGTGTTGTGCTCACCGAATTCTCATATTCAATGACGTTCCCCTCGCTAATATTCACGATCGCACTGCCTTCGGGCGTGCTTTGCTCTCCGTCGAGTTTTCGTTTGAGAAAATTATATTCACATTGTGTGGACGTGGTATTGGCTATGCAGGATGTTGATGGGGTGGATGTTGGTAAGGTGTTTGGCGAGTGACCGCTGGTGGTGTTCGCTGGCATATTCACAATCATATTGCGGGTAAGGTGGCACTAATGTACTGGAACAAGTTTTTATTTACAATTTTTGAATTTTGGATTTTTAATTATCCTTAAAATTTTGTTTGAAAAGTTTTCGATAATTGTCTCTTTTTATATTTGCATTATGACTTTCTGAAAATAGTTTTTTAATTTGTAAAAATTTATTTTTATTGTACAAAATTACTTAATAATTTGTTGTGTAAAGTTTTTTTTTTTCAATTTCAATACTTTTGATTGATGTCACGTGGAATTACCCATATATTTTTGATGTCAACTTATTTTTATGCATTTTAATAGTTAAACATCTTTTTTTTTCATTAATAAATAGTGAACTATTAAGTTAATTTTTTTAATAATGGAAACATATGGATTTAAATAAACCGATCAAAAAATTTTGTTTTTTAAATAATTTTAAGAAAATGGGTTCTTACGTGTCTAATAGGAAATTCAGTATTTTGAATTTTTTTTAAATCTTTTTAGTTGTGTAATCTAGATTTTAATGATATTCTATTTCTTTGAAGTGAGAATCTTACAGGTGGTTTCTTGAAAGAAATTTAAATAAAAATTAATTTTTCTTCTTGGATTCTCGTGTATGGAATCTGAAAGTGAGCAAAATTATTTTTAGCTCAATGGTATTCGTGATATTGGCTCTTAGAGTTTACCGTAGAACTCAGATGAAATATTTCAACGTTTTTAGTCTTTTTTTTTTTTCTTTTTTACCCACCCTAATGAAAAAACAGGGTGACCAAAAATTGACATATATAAATTTCCGGGTTTGCTGCAGTTTTTTTAGTTCCAATAAAGCGAACTTTTTTCATTATAACAACTGTTTGAAGTTCCCAAACCCAAGTACTCAACAAAGTCAGTCAATCAGTTTATATCGTCCCAACGGGTAAAATGTTCAAATCGCTAGTAGCCTTGAGATGGGAGATGTTTTTTGTTGTTGTATGAAACGGCAGAGCAGTCCCTGTAGGTTTAGGCTAGTGAGAAGGATATTTGCTAGCAGTCTTTTGGCGGAATAAATATGGTACGCTGCAGTTCCAGCAAACTTGGTTTCAGGCCGGCCGCATCGGGAGCTTTTTGTTTCACCCCATCGAATTTTCTCGTCGTGGATTTTAGTCGCCTCTTACTTCAGACATACCTTACTCCTGGTATATTTTCAACTTCCTAAGCCACGCTGGTTATAGATCACACGTACATATGTAGTAGTAAATGCCCTCAAATGGTTTGGGAGCTAGGAAGGTAAGCGCTTAGAAGTGTTATCCACCCCATGAGAGCTTATTGCTTCCACACGACGTAACTTCTTGCAGACAATATATGGTCCCAGTGAGCTTATATTAATTATTTCCTGAAAAAAAGTTGCCAAAAAATTTGGCAGAAATAGAATCAGTCTTGAAGACGGACTTGAGGTAGGTACCCTGCAGTGAAATTGCGAACCATCCTCTACACAAAACCATTTTTAGCTTCAAACTTAGTGATTCGTTCTTTACAAGATATCGATAATCACCCATCCACAACTAAAACTACTACTTAACTATTCGAAATGGAAGCGGTTGAGAACTAACTAAAGCGAAGCTATTTTAGAACTGTCTGTAGGTGAACCAACTTAGAACGAGTTTAGACGAAGACTTGTTGAAAAACATATATCAAATCTTATGCTGAATATTGTCGGACGAGAGCATGGCTCTAGATTGGAACCTTTACCGCCAATCGCTGTAACAGTTGCGTAAACAGTATCCATAACTCGCATTTGCAAAAGCTTATTGGGCCTTTACAGTGCGGCTTCAAAACTGGTTAGATGGCCATAGACCAGACTTTCACTTTTGCGAAAAATCCTGTTGATGACCAACTTGAGGAGATCGAGGGCAATACGAAGTATTTTGCTGTGATAAGATAAAGATGTGGCACATTAGTTGGAAACTGAGAGGGTCTTCGTTTACTAGAAAACCAAAGTGAACACCGATAAAAATTTCAGCCGAAAATTTCGACGAAAATTTTGGCAGCAATTCCTATTTTGGACTGCTCAGACAACTGATAGGTTAAGTCTACACTCCACGAATGAAGACAGACTCTCTATAAGTGTCTTATCATATTTGTCCTCCGCCCCGAGAGGGAAAAGTAGATGGAGAATGACTTGGTCTCCCTTGTTGTTTTCAACGGCGTGAGTTGTCCCGGATAAAGCGGATAAGCGCCAATGAATGTTAATTTTGTGTAAAATTTGTTTGTCACCCTGTAAATGCCTTTTCTCCAGTGACTCAAAATCATAACATTAGAATATTGTTTACATACATACTAGGGATGGCAATTCCGGGATATCGTGCTTCTTTTTGGCTTATCAAATTTTAGGGAAAAAATGGGATTTTCGGGATTTGAACTATGTTATGAATAAATAAATAAGTGTGATTTTTTTAAATTTGCTTTTTTGATTGCGTTGTTTAAAGTAACCTAAACCTTTCTAGCAACTGTCAAGAAACTGTCGGACTTTAAAATTTTTTCCATTTATTTAGTCATTATAAGACTTTTTTATTTGAATGTAACATTCTCTGTAACAAAAACTGGTTTAAAACGGAATTAACAAAACAATTTCTCGCAAAAATTGAGTTTAGCAAGATCATGCAATTTAAATATTGCATACAAAATCTAACCAAAATGGAAAAACATGGTTCTAAAATTCAAAACTTAAAAAAAAATTACTTTACCTATTTGATTCTGCTTTACGATTAACTTTCTTTAAAAAGCAAAAAGATATTAAAAATTTAAATTTAAGTTAAATTAAATTTATTAAAAATCCAATTATATATTTAACGACCGATAGGTTTACACACAATTTCTTCATTTGCTTTCAACCTGATTTGTTGGAGAAAGCGAATACCCAAGTCCCGCGACTAATCCCGGAATCAAGGGATTGTAAATCCAAATTTCGAAAATCCCGCGATTATCACAATCCACAAAATTGACATCCCTGATACATATGTACATACATATGCATGTACAGGTGTTTGTTAGGTTGGGACGAAAAGCCAAAATGCGTCTTAATTGCTTGGGGTGGAATTTATAGCTTACAACCAAACTTTGGGTTTGTGTTTTAGCACGTGCTTTCCTTTATGATAATTTAAGGTTATGGATTAAAAAAGAAATTGTGACTAGAGTGAAATATGTGGAGAAAAGAATCTCATTTTTTTTAAAGATCAAGGCAAAAATAAAAATTTCCTGCTACATAGTAGTATTTTTAATGCTTTTTATCACAATTTGTTGGTTTTTTTTCATATTCATGAGTAGTATTTTGAGTTACAAAAATATCAATTTTTCGAAAACCGGGATTGAACTCTAAAAATTAATTGAATATATTTGAGTTATAGCAAAAGCTCACAAAAATTGTAAAAAAATATAAATTGTTTTGAAAATTTAGAATTTCTGGCTGTTTCTTATTCGTTATTTCGATGCTACTAGATACAGTTTTTTCTGCAGGCCAAGTTCACATTTGATTTTCAAAGGAAATTTAAAATTTTTGGAAGAAAGTTAATTTTGTTGTTTTATGTATAAGTCGCCAAGTGCTTACGAAAAAAAAATCGGCCATAAATTTGCAAGTTTTTTTATTCGAATTTTTGTTGCTATTGTTCAATAACACTTTCCAAGTAAAATATTTTGCAAAGTTTTCTTGTTAAACAACGAAGTGCAAAAAAAAAATTATTCAGTGTCTTATGGTTTTTTACTTCGATAATCAATTTAAAAATATATTTTTTTGGAAGCATGCATTAAAGTTTCTTAACCACAAGTTTCTTTATCAAAATTTAAAGTTAAATTTGAAAATATTTTTTATTTTTATTTTGTATGCCAACAATACGATGTTTTTCCTTTTTATGAAAAGTTATATTTTTATTTTTAATAACTATTTCTTATAAGCTGTTAATAATTTTCATAAATTAATTTATACTTTGCTTTATTTATATTTGTTTACATTTATATTTTTAACTATCGTTTTTCAATATTTTTTTTTTTGTACATAAGCCTTCGATTTCTCCTTTTTCTCGATTTTTTTTTTACTTTTTTTAAGTTTTTTTTTGTTCAAATTGCTGGAGTTTTTTTTACATTTGCGAAATTTCGTTGCGTATGCAGGATTTAGATCAGCATGCCGATTTTAGTAAATAAAATTCCCCGATTTTCTATTAGTTCCATTGCGCGAGTTCATACTGTATTCAATTATTTTATTTTTTCATTATTTACTGCTTATTCTATTTTAAATATTACAATCATTATTAAATTCAGCAAATAATGTTTTAATTTTTTTTAACAGATCGCGTATTTTATTCTCATAAAATTTTCACAATTTAAAAAATTTCTCTTTCATTTCAACACCCGCATTTTCCACAACCATCTATTTACTGTACATTTCATTACGCTAGTTCAACTCCGACTGAGCACCCAACTGTCAGCTGTGCAATTTTCTACTCTTGCTTTGCATTTCCGGTAGGGCCATGGTACACTCATTACCCTTGCGCAGTTACACGCAATAAGGGAGAGAATAATACGGGAAATTCTGAAATAGTTATTTTGAATTTAAGGCTAAAACTATTCACCGTACATTTGGCATACATACATATGTACAGGTAATACAAGTACATAAATATGCGCACTAGCCTTTGAACAAATATTGGTATGTAGCACAGGTGGTAGCAGGAGTAATTGCCAGGCGCTAGCTTTTCGGTTGATAGCTCTTTGTTCATAGCCACTTGTTCTAATACTCATACAGGGTGTAAAGTAGACTTTGTGTTAGCCAATTTACCTCTTTTTAGTACCAATACTATTATATTTTTGCATGCTAGGGTGGCACGAATATTTAATTTAATGAATTTGTTTTATACATTTTTTAATTTTACGTGGAGTTAATAAAAGGTAGTAGTGGATATTTTTTTTTTTGTTAATTTGGGCCTGATTTTGCGTCCAACGAAGTGTACTTTTATTGTTTTTTCAGTCACCATTTTTCCCGGGAGCTTATTTGCTAGTCATAAGAATATTTTTCACGTATTTTTCAGTGTAATTTTCGTGAATAAGGTCCTTAATCGCTCAGATGGCCTATTGATTGGCATGTGTCACCAAAATTTTCTTGATAAGTGAAGGTTAGAAATAGATGTATCCCCAAAACCTGCGGGAAGTGTTTTTGTTGTCAAAAAAAAAAACAACAATAACAAAAACCGCTGTGGTGTTTGTTTCTAATTTTTTCCACATTTTCAGTTTAGAATATAACATGAGCGAAGAAAAATTTTCAAAAAATCGAAATGGATCCATAAGAAAAGCTATGGCGGTGGTCTCTAAAATTTTTCCTACTCTATTCAATTACACAACTTTTAAGAATTAATTAAAAAAATGATTATTAAAAAATAAAAACAAAAGAAGCTCCTACCAAACAAACAATAAGAAGAAGGACTTGGCCCAATCATAATAACAAAACAATAATAGTATTCAAAATTAAAAAGTGAAAAATTATTATTCTTGGCCTTGAGCTCTTTTCATGAATACTTGAATTTCAAAAATTTAAAAAAAAAAAACGGTCTTGCACTCGAAAAATTTTCCAAAGCTTCTTTTAATCACAACGATTTTTTCCAAATAAATTTAAAGTGTTATTCGTAGAAATAAAAAAGGCATGTGTACGCTACACATAAATTTAATTAAATTAGTTAAATGTTATTATATTTCATTTCATTTCATTAGTTTCATTTAATTTTATTTAATTTAAATTAATTGAATTTAATCTAATTTAATTTCATTTCATTTCAGTTACTTTAATTTCTTTTTATTTTTTTATTATATTTTATTTTCATTTACTCTATTTTATTTTATTTTTATTTTATTTTATTTTATTTTGCTTTGTTTCATTTTATTTGATTTTATTTGATATAATTTTATTTTATTTAACTTAATTACATTTTTTTTGTTTACTTTATTTTATTTTTATTTTAGTTTGTTTTATTTAATTTCATTTCATTTCATTAACGTAATTTATTTTCATTTCATATTATTTTACTAAATCTTTTTATATTTAATTTATTTAACTTTTATAAATTTTATTTAATTTTTTTTTTATTTTTACTTTATTCTATTTAATTTCAATTTACTTTATTTTACTTTATTTTATTTTATTTTATTTTATTTTATTTTATTTTATTTTATTTTATTTCATTTTGTTTTACTTTATTTTATTTTATTTTTTTTTATTTTATTTTATTTTATTTTTTTTTATTTTATTTTATTTTATTTTATTTTACTTTATTTTATTATTTTTTATTTATTTTTTACTTTATCTTAACCAACCACATAGCTAACATGCATTATCGATAGTTTTTGGTTTTGTAAGCACTGTGTATATTTATCATAAACGCAGTTCTGGTGGTCTTTTTCCCGATTGGTAGCATTCATCGAAGATTAAGGCCGAAATACTCTTCTCATTGCTTTTGTTGACCATAAGGCTTTCAGAACCATGGGTCTTCATCAGCTAAACTTCCATTGTAATTCAAATGATTAATTTTTATGTTTCCATTTTTGATACTCCGGATGTGCTCTTCGGTTTTGTTTATTTTGTATACCAACAATTCAATTGTTATTAGTTTATAAATCAACTTCGTTCTCAACGTAACCTCAAAGTGATAATTTTTTTTTTCTACTAGATTTTAAAATATTTCTACTCAACATTCGACCCTCCCTAACGTACAAAACATGCATCAATTTGATACGAGCAATGTACTGTTTGATAGACGTGGAAAATATGAGAGCGCATGTGTGCTTGAGTCTGTGAAAGCGTTGAAAACTTCACAAGTTCAAAAGGAATGCATGTCCTTTGAATTAATCGGGAAAAGGGGATGATGTCACTGGAAGTAGTGCCATAAGGTGTGTACCTTGCAATGGCAAATGCTGTACACTTGCGCAGGTTGTTTGAGAAATGACGAAAAACGAGCTAATATCCACTATGAGTAGGAGTTTTTGTGTGACATACATACATACATGTATTTATGCATGCATATTTTTATGGACAGTAGGTTACAGGTTTTATTCCGCTTACAAATATTACATATTATGGCAATGTTTTTTTACTTAAAATCACCCCGTCAATTCTATAATTAAACTAAGCTTTCTCTCTAGAGACTCTCAGTACTTTGGAAGAGGGTTCGAAACGGCTTTTCGAGAGCATAAAAACTAATCCATACACTTTTAAAAATTTGAATCTATATTTGAAACATTTTTGCACTACATGATTGACCAAAATAAAATTTAAAAAAAATTTCCTATTAGAAGTCATGCTTTGTACCAGATCCACCACACGATAATGTGTATTGGTCACTGGTCGACATATTTTTGATATGTACATATTGCCTTACAATGAAAGATTTTCTTTTATCTTACGTATTTCATAAGCCGACATTTGCATTATAACTTCCTTATTAACCTTTAACAGCCCACAAGTGTCCCTCGGGTATCCTTTTTATTTATTTTGGTTACATAAATATTATACATTTCTGTTGAAATAATATTTTCGTATGCCTTTCCCAATTTTCTATGCACCGCAGAAGTAAAACATTTAATCATTTATATGTTTTATGGTTACATTTTTTATAACCAATAAACTAAAATACTAACTGAAAGACTCACAATTAGCTTTGTGAGTAACTAATCGATTTTTATATAAATCTATTGGCATTTTTTTAATTTTTGATGGTTTTGGATTGATTTTAGTAACATTAAACCTCAACTTTTAATAAACCGATTGTAAGGATTCCACATTTTAAACCGGTTTTTGTAAATAGTGCGATCTCTGCGACGAATGAAAATACTGGCTAAAACTATGTGCACATCACAGTTGAAAACACATAGTTTCGTATAACTCATTTTAGTTAATCGTGATATTATTGTACTGGGGAAACTGAACATTTGTGGCAATTATTTATTATTAAAACTCAAAGGCCCATTATCATAGTCAAATTAAAATAGAGTCTTACCAACTTAAACATGATTCTATAATAAACATCAACTTAAAATACATTTTATGTCTCAGACGGAGTTTTAATTTTAAATTGACGAAAATGTCATTTTAACATTTTAAAATCACGGTTTGTGTCTACGGTTGTGCTTGCGACATCGCTTACTCCAAACTTGAGTTTGGCTGACCTTGCAAAACATAAAAAATTTCTTCATAACACCAACCAACTTATTTTTTTTTCATAAGGGGACGCTGTTCCTTTTCAATCCAGGGGCCTTACTCTGTAGTTCTATTCGAAAGGCTGTTCTACTCGAAAGAAAAAATCGATTCTAATACACATAGGCACTCTGTAGTTCGTTAGAATTTCCTTTAGGAAATATTCCATTATAGTAAGCATCACTGTTTCCCAAATTTCAAGCGCAAAGCAAAATACAAAAAGACATTGCGTTAGTCTTAAGTGCAGTATTAGGCTGCGCAGCTTTACATGTCACAGTAGCACAGGTGATAGAATCTCGACTACCACGCATGTGGTCGCAGGTTCGAACGTAAATGCTTCTTCATTTTATTTATTTATTAAATAAAATTAAATTTTTTAAATTATATAAATGCTAAAAAAATTTTGTTTGTACAATTTTTCCATTTTTTTACCTAGAATTCTTCAATTGTTTTATTATAATCATATAAAAATACATTTTTATGAATTTCCGTTTGCTAAATTCTTGCCGAATGGAATTTTCTAACTTTGAACTATTTCGGCATATGCTTTAGAAATAGTGAGTACCAAATTTTCTACAATCGAAAGGGAAATAAATCAAATCCGAAGGGAACAGAATGGAACTCGAACAACGAATGCATTCTACTCGAAAATTTCTTACAGAGTACGAATCACTCGAAAGCGAACAAATTTTCTTTCGAATAGAACTACAGAGTAAGGGCCCAGCTAAACTCTTTGTTTAATATGACTATGATTGACCAACATTTTAAATGCCTTTTTAAGTTGAGTAAAGATTTCAATTAAAACGAGTGTTAAGCAACGACTATAATTATGGGCCAAAGCTTTTTGAAAAACTTATTGAATTTTATTATTTCTAAGACCAAACGATTTCCGTTTTATTTATTTTAATATTCATCACTTAATTGCATTTTTAGTTTTGTCAAATGTTAAACAGTTTAACATAAACATTTGTGATGATAACAATTTATATCCGTTATTTCATTATCTAAACTTAAATTTTAGGTAGTGGTGATTTGTATTTTTAAACCAAAAAACGTAATATTTTTTAATTGTATTGTTTTGTATTATTTTTACTGTAATATAATATTAAAAATTATTGAAAATTCGAATGTGAAAATTTATAGAATATGAGTTGTAACGTACACGTTTAGTGGATCCGCCCCTTTGCGCTATCAACATGGAATGCCCCTCAGCTAGCTCAGTGGTATGGGTGTGGTCCTTAACCCTTATCCATGTTGAAAGCAGGGCGGATGTTACAACCATCCTCGTATACTTACATATGTACATCTCAGTGGAAGCCCACCCAACCTTGGACCGCTCGTTTTGCTTCGTGTTTAGCAGGTCCCCTTAATTTCCCTTGCTCCAAACTTCCTCTAACTACCTACCCTTTTGATCATCTTCCCCCTCCCCAAACCTTCGATTTAGCACGCCATATTTAAATTTGTTTTCAAATTTCAAAACATGTTTTAATTAATATTAAAATTGAATACATAAGTTTTTATGCTTTGAAATTTCTATATACTAAAATAGGCTTTTTTGATTCTTATATATGAAAAAAAAACTGAAAAACGTAGGTATGTATATAAAACATTGTTTAAAATCAAACGCAACAAACAAAAATGATGTGATTATTGATTTCAAAAACGGAAATTAAAAACTGTATATGTGTATAGGTATGTACACTCGTATTACGGCATATGTATATATGCATGTACCAAATATGGTTTTCCAAAAAAAAAAGCGGGATTTTGAAATCACATATATATTACTGTGTAATTAGCCACACAAAAAAAATTCAAAAAAAATTACATTAAACACACATCCTTTTTCTTTCTTGCTTCCATATAAAATTTCACAAATTTTACAAGTACGAGGTGTGTTCAAAAAGTATAGCGAATTTTGTGTTTTTTCAAAAATTATTTATTTATTCATGAATATCTATTTTGTCCCCTTCAAAGTAATCCCCATGAGATATTATACACTTGTGCCAACGGTTTTTCCAATCTTCGAAGCACTTCAAAAAATCATTTTTTTGTATCTTGTTCAGCTCCTCCTTCGATGCCGTCTTTATCTCGTCAAGAGAAGCGTAACGTCGTCCTTTCATGGGCCTATTCAGTTTAGGGAACAAGAAAAAGTCACAGGGCGCCAGATCTGGGGAATACGGTGGCTGCGGCATCATTAGTGTGTTGTTTTTGGCCAAAAAGTCGCGCACAAGCAACGATGCGTGAGCAGGGGCGTTATCGTGGTGCAAAAGCCAATTTTTGTTCTTCTTTGCACATCTTCTCGGCCTTCTGAGAACATTTTGTACCACCGATAAACGTTGCTTCGGTCCAAGGTAGCTTCTCCGTATGCCACAGTCAACATTCGGAATGCATCCGCGCACTTAATTTCGTTTTTCACACAAAATTTGATACAGGTTCTTTGATCCATTTTTTTGAATAGGTAAAAATCGAAGACGATCCAAAACACGTGCAAGCAAAGCAGCTGTCAACAATTAACTGAACATTCAAAATGGCCGAGCTTCTCGGCATAAGTGAGAGACATGAGTACCAACATAACGCCACAAAAAATTCGAAATTCGAATATACGTAACCAGCGAAAATTCAAAATTCGCGATACGTTTTGAACACACCTCGTATATTAAATGGATTAAATGTTGCTTAAATTGCTATGATAATATTTCTACAAAAAAACTGCAAATTTTGTTTGAAAAGTATGTACATGTACGTTGTACGTATGTCCACACAGGGGCACTTCTTTCCAGCACAGAAAAACCAAACCGTAATTTTCTTAAATATTTCTGATTTTACCCGCAATCCTATACCCTACCTAAAATGAGCTCTCTTTAGTGGTTGGAATGTCTGGGAGTTAGACCTTTCAGTCAAAAAAAAAGGTTATTATTATTTTCCCTAGTTTGGTGAATTCCTGCCGTCACTCAAAATTGATTTTACTAAAAATTTGCATGAACAATTATCGCTTCACAAAAAATTACATAAAACATTCCTGAATAAAAAATACATATAATTATAAATACGCTGGAACCAATATCATTTTGCTTGTTGGGTTGCTTACATGCAGCAATTTGCGGTTTGTGTCTCGGATGATCCTTTTGTACAAATGAAATTCTGCCATTAGGGTGCCCAACCTTAGCATAAATTTGATGCTTGTTCGAAGTTTTTAGGAAATTGAAATATGTTGACGAATAATAGGGTGCGTGTGATTTGGTAATAAAATATATGGCCGAAACGTAAAATTAAAATATTCCCGGGTGCTTTACGCCAGAAGGATTGCAACAATGGCCTTCCCGCTATAGAAACAAAATAAATATTTTAAAAAAAAAAATGGAAAACTTCGTGTCTCCACGCCGATTCGGTGTTCACACACCCCATGTACGATTCAAGGGCACGCTAGTCCCATGAACGTTTAGAAAAATAGTTGCTTAAAAAGCAATATATATATATATATATATGTACCCCTTTTATGACACCAGAAACTTTATTCGGACTTTCACTTTAGCCTGCTTATCAGGTTATCTGTTTATGTACGTATATTTTTAACACAGTTCACAGAAGCAAAATACACTGGAGCGAAATAATTTTTGAACGGATAACTTGATAAGCACACTAATGTGAATTCCATACATGCAAAAAAAAATTATTTAAACCAAAATTTAGGAAAAATTACACAAAAATGAAATTGAGGAATTATTTGTGAGAAAATCTGCACCCGCATACGCGTTATGCCGGGCCAGATTTGCCATGGAAATTTAATGACCGTAGTCGAAGCTTAAGGTTGCGTGAACCCCAAAAGGCGCGAAGCACAAAAAAAAATTATATTCACTCAAAAAAAAGGAACTTGAACACTTACCAATGCACTATTGGCGGTACTACTAGCAGCGAACGATGGTACATATGTCCCCTTCCGGACATCAATTCATTGGTGTCTTCACCTCAGGGTTCTCCAAATCCTTTTGATTTTTCAGCTTTGGGCCTGCTGCCCCACAATTAAATATCCTCGGTATATATTTAAAAAAAAAAGGAGACATATATCGTTATGCCCTTACTGGACTCGCGCACCCGGGCACTTACTTTCGTGCATATACATATATATTTAGGAACGTTTAAACGGCACTCACTTTACACTATAGACCTTTACATGGTCAACTAAGACACAGTTCTGATTGCCTATAGTCTACCGCTACACCCTTTTTATAGAACGAACAATATACCAACACCGTTTTCCTTATTGCCGTTTCCTATTGTCATCGACCCCAACCAACCGTAACATTATTCTTCGAAACGAGAAACATACCAACACCGTAACCTTATTGACTATATCTATCCTCTTCGTCGGAACCTACTCCTGTTCACCCCATCATAGCTGACATCTGGCAACCCTTTCCTATAAAAGCTCTTGCCATCTTTTGTTTTTGTTGGGGGCATTGGTAATTGTCATACTTTGACATTTCTCTTATTTATTTGCATCAGACCGCCATAGTGATACGCGAAATAAAAAAATATGCATATTTTGCCAAAAAAAAAGGTGAAATAAAATGGATTATTTGCCACTATTGACCAATCCTATATTAATGTGCAGTTGCACCCATAAATTTCGCGTTCGACGACTAATGTCCGTGCAAGTTTCCAACTAGTTGCGGTTGTGTGTTGTTGTGCCCAGGCGATACCAAAGAATTGCTGGAAAAAGGCCATGTACTGTGCGCTCACGCTTTTCCCATAATTGTCTTATGACCCACTTAAGCGTGTTTGATATGTATCAAGTCATATGTTCCACTAGTGTCCTATATCGAGCGGGCCAAGAGTGCTACGATTAGCAACGCCCAAACGTGGGGAACACCCACCCCGACAGAGTTAATAAAATCTGAAAACCATCTATTTGGTCTTTTTTTTAACATGTATATCCTAAATGATTTCCACTTCCATTAATAATTCATAATATATTTTTACTAATACATCGACTATGTATTTTTCGTATAAAAAATCGATTTATGAACAAAAATCGTTTATTTTCACAAATCGATTTATCTCTTAACAAAAACATCGATTATTGAGTAATTGATTTTTTCTACTCCAGGTCACATTCCTAAGCACAAGTGTACAGTGAATACCATAGAATTTTCATAGGATTGCATATTAATATTTCTTTATTTCTAGTGCTGAGAAAAGTCCATCAAAAGTTAAAAGAGAATGACGTTAGTTAATACGCTTATAACCATGGCTAATTAATAAAGGTGGCGGAAAATTATCAGCTAAATAAAACGTAAAATTAAGGTTTCGCTTCCAAAGGTGAAATTCTAGGAAAATTGTAGTGTTTGGAGATTGGTAGACGATGCTCCAAGGTGGCTTACATGCGTTGCTCTGTGGTTGCGGAATCGGTAGGCTTATTTGAATTAGTATCAGTTACAAAAGCTAGCAGGAGTTATAAGCTCTATCCTAGGCAGTATGCCCAGTTCTATATATTTGCAAAACATTTTTTGATGTGTGATAAATTTATGACAACAATAAGAACAATGAAATAGTTTATTATTTCTAAACAAAACAGAAGACTATGGGCGAAGGCAGGTTTCGAGTTTCGATTTGAGTTGGCCGAGTTCCGGACTGGGTTCTGAATGATTTAAAAGTATACATTTCTGCAGCAAGAAGTTATAAAAACCAAAGTCTATTTTACTGTTAAGTTAAGCTGTTAAGTTAAGCTGCTGATAACAGTAAGTGAATTAGTTGTATTTTGGGTTATTATTGTTTTTCTAAGATAACTTCCTTTAAGCATATGTAGAAAAACACAGACTGGTTTTTCCAAATTTTTTATTTTAAATTTTTAAACCTTATTTAAACTTTAGCTGTTAAGCCAGTATTTTTCTCATTTGTTAAAAACGATTGTTCATTCGGTATTCTAAACTAGAATGTACTTTGTAGGACATTACAAAAAGAAATTTAAATTGTTTGAAAAACTGCACCTGATCTGATATTCAGCAAAGTTCAAAATCAGACTTTAGTTGTTTTATTTCTGGTACATAAAACCCTTAGTTTTTGAGAAAAACCTATGACACATCTCATGCTTATGCATTTAAGTACGGAAAATATAATGCTGGTGACAACTCAATCTTGTCTTAAGTTGACTGCTTCTGTTATTTCTTGTTGCCACAGATATACTTAAGATAATCACTTAAGAAAAAAAAAGATAACTTCTTAACAAATTTTCTGTACGCCGTCGCCTATTAAAAGTTCAAAAAAAAGTCTTTAATAGTTCAGCTGATTTTGCCGCCTGGGCCGCTTAAAATTCTTTTTATACTATTCGATTTTTGTTCAAATTAAAAAATCTATTATACAATGAGCTCCTGTAAAGGTAAAATTAGTTGTGGTTATGGTGGGGGAGTAGGTTCGTCTTACGCCCGTTTCTTTCTACGCTTATGATCAAGAAAATCGAATTCGCCCGGGATTTTACAATCTTTTTACCAAAAACAAATGCAAACACAGGGGGGTTTTCAGTTTTTCACCTTTATAATTTCGCCAAGCTTATAACTAAAGAACGCCTGGGTCGATTTCAATGATTTGCACTGATTCGGATAAGTCTTCGGCCAAGCAAGAATAATACCCAAGAAAATTATCGAAAAAAAAAATATTCAGAAAATTTATTTTGCCATACATTTTGCATGGAGCGATTTTAAGATATTATTTTGATGATTTAAATTGTCAAAAAAGAAAAAAAAAATGGAGCAAGAAGTTTTGAGCCTGACGGCAAGCATGCGAGTTGCATTGCTAAACGATCTATTTGCAGAAGCTTTCTCCAACCAATTGCTACCTATCGGTAATTTTCGTGCCAAATTTTTCAAAATACGTGTTCACAAAGTTTAATAGCATTTTTATCGGCAAGTAACAAGAATGTGGATGCCTTAAAGAGCAACATTCAAAATCAAATCGTTGGTACACTGCATTCCTTCAAATCTATAGAGTGCGTAACAAGCGAAAATGAATCAATCAACTATCCAACTAAGTTTTTGAATTCATTGAATGTGCCTGGCGTGCTACCGCACCATTTATAATTGAAGGGGAAGTCATCATGATGCTCCGCAATCGCAATCAACCAAAATTATGCAACAGAAGGCGTTTAGCGGCCACAAAACTCATGAGTAATGCGATTCAGACGAGAGTACAAAAAGTATAGTTCAAAGGTGCGGAATTCCTCATATCCAGATTTCCAATGATCCCAACCGATATCCCATCGGAGTTTAAGCAAATTCAATTTCCAATTCGTCGCGCTTACGGCATGACAATCATGACCTGACTCTGGAAATTTAATGTTTTTCACATGGTCAACTGTACGCCGCATATTCGAAGGTCGTGATTTCATCCGTTGTGATCGTTTTCGTACTTGACAGCAAAATGAAAAATATAGTTCATCTCAAAGTGTATCGATGAGGGGGTACCCAATACACGGCATACATTTAAAGACAAAGCATCAGTTTCAATGGAGATTGGCCACAGTTTTTGTGCAGTCTGTAAAGAAAAGACAGTATAACAATTTGCAGTCAGTTCAAGATTGAATCCAACAATGTTCAATATTATGATTTCCATGTTAAATTTTGTTTATTTTAATTTATTTCATGAATAAAATTCATACATGATGAATTTTATATCATACACAATGAATTTTACATCAAACCCGATATGGATTGCGCTAGACCCTCTTAGATTTTGGTGAAATTTGATATTGAGGTACATTTTAGCTACACAAACGCAACCTCATTTTTAGAAATTGCATTTTTGAAAAATTGTGAGCGTGGCAAGGTGTCGAGATATTTGAAAAATGACGGTAATAGGTATTTTTAAGCTTTGATTACTACGGAATGGCTTAACCGACTTCAAAGATCTTTATACCATTAGAAAGGTATTAAAATAAGCTTTCGAAAACATATACTGGCAAAATTTTATATTACACTGAAAAAATTTGTTTTGGCAAATAAAAAATTTTAACCGGGAAAACACTTTAAAGGACAAGTGTTTTTTTTAAAAAAAAAAATCCAAAAGTCAACATTAAAATTAATATTAAATCTAAAAAAATAAAATAAGGGAACAGCTTTATCAAGGATAGGTCCATATTTTGGGGGCGTCTGAAAATTTGATAATACTTTTCTTGTTCTAATCCATTAGAATTACAAAAAAATTTGTATAACTTCCAAAGTATAGCTACTTTATATTTTTTTGTCACACAATGATATCAAAATAAAAAAGGAAATGAATTAACTTAAAAAATGTAGAAACAAAAAAAAAAAAAGCTATATTAGTTTTAAGATATGTTATATATAATAGTTATTTTGGCGACCTTTATGTCATAAATCAGAGTTGGTTCTGCCGGCGTCAAATAGAACGGACGGAAGATGGTTACCGACGTGTAACCGAAATATATCGGAAAACAGAATAAAAACTTTTGTTGGTTTTATTTTAAAATATGAAAATTTTGACCTGAAGCCGGCAGAACCAACTCTGATATGTTATATAAATTAAATAGATCTTTCTAAAAAAAAAAAAAAACTTGGCCTTTAAAGTTCCACGCCCACAATTCTTCAAAAATGCAGTTTCAAAAAATGAGGTTGTGGTTGTATAGGTAAAATGTACCTATATACAAAATTCATCACATATAAATGTGAATGGGCCTTGTTATTGTTCGATCTTCTTCTTCGGATCAAACGAAACGGACCAGCCTAACACATTAATAGAAAAGTGCCTGGGTGACTGAGCCGGTGGCAACCCTAGGTGGTAATCCTACTTAAAAATATTCTGGTTGGTATACGGCCTCAAATACCTTCCGTTTGATACCCATATTGCCATATATTGCTTAATATTTAAAAAAAAATCGGAAAGGTGGCAACCCTCTAAGCTTCCTTTAGTGGCAACATCCAAGTAGAAAATCTTAGAAGGAAGCATACTATCCATCTACCAAATTTCATCGAAATCGGTTTAGCCGTTCCCAAAATAGTGGTCGATATCTAAAGGAATAAATAAAATGCGGTCAGGTGGCAACCCTACTCGAAAATACTTTGGTTGGTATACGGCCTAAAATACCATTCATTTGATACCCATATTCCCATATATTGCTTAATATTAAAAAAAAATTTATATAGGTGGCAACCCTGTGACCCACCCCAAGTGGCAACACCATAGTAGAAAATCTTAAAACAAAGGATACTACCCATATACCAAATTTCATCCAAATCGGTTAAGTCGTTGCTGAGATAGTAGTGGATATACAAATAAACAACTATACAAATATACAAGAATAACTCGTTTAAAGTTATAAGATATTAACTGAATATAGCTATTTTGAAATAAATTACTTAAGTAACATTACTGCCCAAAAAAAAATACAAAATTAAACTGAGCATCTAAGGGTTAAAAATACTTAAAGGGACATTGTTCTAAACTTTTAAGTTGAAGAGACAAAGAATCTCCTTGTATTTCTTTTATAAATTTGGCATTTTAATTTTCGCTGGATACGATTTATCAATCGTCACTCATTATTCTTAAAACAATTTTGTAATTGGAAAGCTTTGCAAATAATGGAGAAGGGGAAGCACCAGCATGTTTTCTCTGGTTTTTATTCCTCTTCAACAGTCATCAACTCGTTTAGTTATTACAATGCAAATTAAGAAAAAATATGTAATTATTAGCTGCTTAAGGCTGAGATTAATTTGTTTGTACACTGCAAAAAATGCGATTAGGCTAGGATGCATCCGGGATGAGTCTCAAAGGAGGATGCGACTAATGGGTTAAACTGTTCACATTTGTTGGAGCATGTCCTATGGAGAGACCAAATGTATCCAATTATACCCGAACGGGTGAGAAAGGACTATTCCACTTTCTACCCAAACGGGTACTTTTAACCCCTAAAAGTATGCTACAAAAACTAAAATTCACTTACACCCCTATAAGTATGCTACACAAATAAACATTTATTTATGTATATTGAATTATAGCCAACTGAAGACTAAAGAGATTAATCGCGGACCGTTCCCTTTAGATATTAGTCACACTATTTTTTGCAGGGTATGAACCGAGTTGTGCAAGTATTTGTGAGGAAGTATTAGAATTGAAATGCGCTTACGCATTGGAACGGGTTTAAAATAGTTACCTTGTGCAGGGACCACCACATACTGGGCTGAGAACACACAAAACGCAACCTTTTCCAAAAGGATCTAAAAAAGGTCTGATTTTCTATCTTTCCTGGAGTGCGAAACTAAAACCTTTAACGGTTTAAGATGGACACACCTACACCTTTCGTCTTAACTCTCCTTTAGAAATACTATTTCGCTTCCGTTATCGATTCCTCGGTCTAACACAGTCCGATGTATTTAATTTGGCATATGTTTAGTACTTTTTTGAAACTTAAATTCTTCTGAATTGAATCCAGCCACCTCCCGCAAAGCAAGCGAACAATGAGCAGAAATCACCTTCAGAACTTTTCTGAGTCAAACAGCGCACTAACTGGTATCGACACGCAAAATCAATTTGCTGATAATAAAACCGAGCTTCAAGCGGTGCTAACCCAATCAGTTGCTTATAAGCTTTGCAAGGTGTTGCACTGCTCAGTGAATCAGTTGGAAGCGCGCTTAGTACAAACGTTTCACCTTTTAAACAAATTCTTAAAATGCAAACAACTTTTTGGATTTTGTTGTTTAGCCTTACAATTTGCATTTCTCACGTTTCGACCGGTAAAAAAGATTGTCCGCGCATTAAGTTAAAACGGCAGTGGGGCGGTCGATCGGCAAAATCTATAACTTATCAAGTGCCACCCATACGCTATGTCATCATACATCACACAGTCTCGAACGAGTGTGACGAGTTCTTAAAATGTGCCGAGATTTTGCAGAATACACAAAATTATCATATGAAAGATTTGGAGTATGACGATATCGGCTATAAGTGAGTAACTTTGTGTGTGTGAATGTTTGCATTTGTGATGTGCAGAAGCGATTAACCAGATATGAGTACCCGGTGCGCAGAGAATGGGGTACTTTGAAAGACTTAAAGTTCTGCATCTTACAAGATGCCGTAGTGAGTTGGAGCAAAATCAAGACGAAATCTATCAATTTATTATTATCCGATTGGATATGAAAATTATTATTTTATTTTATTTATTTTTATTTTTTATTTTGTTTAATTTTTGCTGTTATATTTTATTTTACTTTATTTAATTTTATATTTTTTATTTCTATTTTAATTTAGTTAATTTAATTTAATTTAATTTTATTTTATTTTATCTTAATTTATTTAATTTTTATTTTTTTATTTTTTTTATTTTAGTTTTTAATTTTTATTTAATTTTAATGTATTTTATGTTATGTTATTTTATTTTGTTTAATTTAATTTAATTTTAATGTATTTTTTTTATTGTATTTATTTTGTTTAATTTAATTTAATTTTAATGTATTTATTTTGTTTTATTTTATTTTGTTTTATTTTATTTACTATTTTTTTTACTTATTTTATTTTCTTTTATATTATTTTATTTTAGTTTATTTCATTTTATTTGATTTCATTTTATTTTATTTATTTTTATTTTTTATTTTATTTAATTTTCGCTATTATATTTTATTTTACTTTATTTAATTTTATATTTTTTATTTCTATTTTAGTTTAGTTAATTTAATTTAATTTTATTTTATCTTAATTTATTTTTTTTTATTTTTTTTAATTTTTTTATTTATTTTATTTATTTTTATTTTAGTTTGTTTAATTTAATTTAATTTTAATGCATTTCATTTTATTTTATTTATTTTGTTTAATTTAATTGAATTTTATTGTATTTTATTTTATTTATTTTGTTTTATTTTGATTTATTTTATTTTATTTTATTTTATTTTATTTTATTTTATTTATTTTTATTTAATTTAATTTTTGCTTTATTTATTTATTTAACTTTATTTAATTTCATATTTTTGATTTCTATTTTATTTTAGTTAATTTAATTTAATTTTATTTTATCTTAATTTATTTTATTTTATTTAATTTTTTTAAAATTTTTTTTTGGATTTATTTTAATTTTAGTTTGTTTAATTTAATTTTAATATATTTTATTTTATTTATTTATTTTGTTTCATTTTATTTTATTTTATATTATGTTATTTTATTTATTTAATTTAATTTTAATGTATTTTACTTTATTTTATTTATTTTGTTTTATTTATTTTTATTTTATTTAATTTTTGCTTTATATTTTATTTTATTTTATTTAATTTTATATTTTTTATTTCTATTTTAGTTTAGTTAATTTAATTTAATTTTATTTTATCTTAATTTATTTTATTTTATTTTATTTTATTTTTTTTTTTTTATTTTTTTTATTTTTATTTTAGTTTGTTTAATTTAATTTAATTTTAATGTATTTTATTTTATTTTATTTATTTTGTTTCATTTTATTTTATTTTATGTTATTTTATTTTGCTTCATTTAATTGAATTTTATTGTATTTTATTTTATTTTATTTATTTTGTTTTATTTTGTTTTATTTTATTTTATTTTATTTATTTAATTTAATTTTAATGTATTTTACTTTATTTTATTTATTTTGTTTTATTTATTTTTATTTTATTTAATTTTTGCTATTATATTTTATTTTTTTTTATTTTTTTTTATTTTTTTTATTTATTTTATTTATTTTTATTTTAGTTTGTTTAATTTAATTTAATTTTAATGTATTTCATTTTATTTTATTTATTTTGTTTCATTTTATTTTATTTTATGTTATTTTATTTTGTTTAATTTAATTAAATTTTATTGGATTTTATTTTATTTTATTTTATTTTATTTTATTTATTTTGTTTTATTTTGTTTTATTTTATATTATGTTATTTTATTTATTTAATTTAATTTTAATGTATTTTACTTTATTTTATTTATTTTGTTTTATTTATTTTTATTTTATTTAATTTTTGCTGTTATATTTTATTTTATTTAATTTTATATTTTTTATTTCTATTTTAGTTTAGTTAATTTAATTTAATTTTATTTTATTTTATCTTAATTTATTTTATTTTATTTTTTTTAATTTTTTTTTATTTATTTTATTTATTTTATTTATTTTTATTTTAGTTTGTTTAATTTAATTTAATTTTATTGTATTTTATTTTATTTATTTTGCTTTATTTTGTTTTATTTTATTTTATTTTATTTTATTTTATTTTATTTATTTTTATTTAATTTAATTTTTGCTTTATTTATTTATTTAACTTTATTTAATTTCATATTTTTGATTTCTATTTTATTTTAGTTAATTTAATTTAATTTTATTTTATCTTAATTTATTTTATTTTATTTAATTTTTTTAAAATTTTTTTTTTGTTTTATTTTAATTTTAGTTTGTTTAGTTTAATTTTAATATATTTTATTTTATTTATTTATTTTGTTTCATTTTATTTTATTTTATATTATGTTATTTTATTTATTTAATTTAATTTTAATGTATTTTACTTTATTTTATTTATTTTGTTTTATTTATTTTTATTTTATTTAATTTTTGCTATTATATTTTATTTTATTTTATTTAATTTTATATTTTTTATTTCTATTTTAGTTTAGTTAATTTAATTTAATTTTATTTTATCTTAATTTATTTTATTTTATTTTATTTTTTTTTTTTTTTTTTATTTTATTTATTTTTATTTTAGTTTGTTTAATTTAATTTAATTTTAATGTATTTTATTTTATTTTATTTATTTTGTTTATGTTACTTTATTTTATTTATTTTGTTTTATTTATTTTTATTTTATTTAATTTTTGCTATTATATTTTATTTTTTTTTATTTTTTTTTAATTTTTTTTATTTATTTTATTTATTTTTATTTTAGTTTGTTTAATTTAATTTAATTTTAATGTATTTCATTTTATTTTATTTATTTTGTTTCATTTTATTTTATTTTATGTTATTTTATTTTGTTTAATTTAATGGAATTTTATTGTATTTTATTTTATTTTATTTTATTTTATTTAATTTTATTTATTTTGTTTTATTTTGTTTTATTTTATATTATGTTATTTTATTTATTTAATTTAATTTTAATGTATTTTACTTTATTTTATTTATTTTGTTTTATTTATTTTTATTTTATTTAATTTTTGCTATTATATTTTATTTTATTTTATTTAATTTTATATTTTTTATTTCTATTTTAGTTTAGTTAATTTAATTTAATTTTATTTTATCTTAATTTATTTTATTTTATTTTATTTTTTTTTATTTTGTTTTTTTTTTTATTTATTTTATTTATTTTTATTTTAGTTTGTTTAATTTAATTTAATTTTAATGTATTTCCTTTTATTTTATTTATTTTGTTTCATTTTATTTTATTTTATGTTATTTTATTTTGTTTAATTTAATTGAATTTTATTGTATTTTATTTTATTTTATTTTATTTTATTTATTTTGTTTTATTTTGTTTTATTTTATTTTATTTTATTTTATTTATTTTTATTTTATTTAATTTTTGCTATTATATTTTATTTTACTTTATTTAATTTCATATTTTTTATTTCTATTTTATTTTAGTTAATTTAATTTTATTTGATTTTATCTTAATTTATTTTATTTTATTTAATTTAAAAAAAATTTTTTTTTTGATTTATTTTAATTTTAGTTTGTTTAATTTAATTTTAATGTATTTTATTTTATTTTATTTTATTTTATTTTATTTATTTTGTTTTATTTTGTTTTATTTAATTTTATTTTATTTAATTTTATTTTATTTTGAATGACAAGCAAATAATTTGATGGAACTTTCACGAGCAATCAATTGGCCTATGGTAAGAGGTTATTGAAAGGTTCGAAATGGACGAGCTGATACTTGGCTAAAATACTGACGTTAACTCCAGATTGGTGAACACAAAAATAAGTTGTCAATAATGACCTAAAGCTTACAAAGAGACTAAGCCGAGACATAACTTATGTTATGCATCTGGAATGTCTACAAACTATAATTAAAATTTTGAGTTGAAGCTCTTTTCAAAGAAACATCACTGTAGTCCAACACTCAGAGACATTGTGGGAAATTTCCTCAGTGGGCATGCGGACTACGCAGGCTAGCCACTTTTACATTAACAAAAACAGATTTGAAACACAAAAAAATCAATACTTTGGTCCGCTGAAAATCGTATTCGATAGAACCGGCTCATTGAGTAATTCAAATTGCACATCTCTAATTTCCTTATACGCCTCTTAATTTTTGCAACTCAGCTTATCAGTGAATGTATTTGGATATATATTGGAAAACCCACACTATATTTATCTGCAAATAAATGTAATAAAAAATTTTATTTTATTTACTCCTCGCAGCTTTCTAATTGGAAATGATGGCGTCATTTACGAAGGCACCGGCTGGGGTGTGCGTGGCGCTCACACCTATGGCTACAATATGAATGGCACTGGCATTGCTTTTATTGGCAATTTTGCAGGTATGTTTGGTTGATAGAACTAAGACCACTCAACCTTAGGTCGAAACAAAAATTCGTCGTTGAAAGAAATTCTGAAAATATTGGCTCAGAGTTTGCCTTTGCTTTTGGCAGAAGACGTACCGAAATGGGTCTGAGTTTTGTAGACAAAATCGCAGAAAATGTCGTTGTTCGATAGTTCTCTATGTACAATATTGGAACAGCTGAGTGGAAGATCACCCTTCATCTTAGAATTTGCTTGATGAAAGCCCGACATAAATGAAAATTCTATACATTTTCAGCTGAAATAGGATCTTGCACTTAGCCGTCGATTTGTCGCTTTTAAATTCTAATTTACCTATATCATCCCTTAGAGAAACTCCCATCACGTTCAGCTTTAAATGCTGCTAAGAAGCTCTTGGCGTGTGGCGTGAAAGAAAGTGAATTGGATCGGAATTATATACTTTTGGCTGCATCGCAAGTGATTAGTACTCAGAGTCCAGGGTTGATATTATACAATGAAATACAAGACTGGGATCATTGGAGCATAAATCCTTGAACGTATTAAGTATAAATATTTAGAAAACTTTAGTAGAAAATGTCTCAACTAATTACCAATCATGTTTGTAACTCAGTACTAAGAAAATTATAAATAGTTAAAAATATCATAGCCACTTTTTTTGTTAGCACTTAGCGAGTTGTGTATGAATAAAATAACAAACTGAATTTTTTTTTTGATATTGAAACTCGCCTTGAAAATCAAATTAGAGCTTGATGGATAGCAACCAAAATTGTGAGCGCTTATAATATTTTCAGCTTGCTTTTCTTTTTGTTTTCAATTCAAAAAATTAAATTTTATCTAGCATCGAAATGGCGTATAAAAAACGCCCAATAAAAAATAAAAAAATTAATATTTTCTAATAGCCTTTTTCGCCTCTCAGTCCAAATAAAGCGAATCTCAAAATATTTTTGAACAGCAGGTAAAATAGTGTGTTTTTGAAACCAATATCGAGATAGAGCGTTTTTGAATCAACAGCGAGATAGGTTGATATTCCACTTAGCCAACGATGAAGTGAAATCACCAGGCCAAGAATATTAATTTTCCACTTTTTAATTTTTATGAAAATTATTATTGTTTTATTTTGTTTCTTTAAAACAAGCAAAGTCAAGATTAGTTTCAAGAAAGAAACCAGCTAAGATATGGAACTTAATCACATGGCTTATTACCGCACTCATTAGCACCTTTGTTTTGATACATATTTTGTACAGCACATTTTGGGTCACACATATTGCCGACAACTCAGAAATCGGTCGAGTTATCGAAATAAGCGATATCTTAAACTTTAAGCTAGACGCCTGGCAATGCAGGAGCGAAAGCTCTGTTCAATTCCATTCACCAGTGTTTGAGTGTTACGCGAACAAACATACAGACAGACACACATAAATTTTTAAAACTGTTGCTTTAGATTCTATTGTGGCTCAATAATGATTCCTCCTATTAATTTTTGTTGAATATCTGCAATGAACAGACACTTTTACAATTTTATCATATGTAGAAATTTTTAATACATACAAATTTTGGAATAAGAGCCAAACTGCTTACTTTATTTCATACCTTTTAATGCTACAAATTATAATTTAACAGCTAAATCATGAACTAAAATACTAGTCGTCTTGATTTTGAAAACTTGAAGTTCTAATAATCTTAACTGCAGAAAACTGACGACTTTGGCTGTTATTACTTGTAGCCACAGAAATACAGTTTATACAAACCAAAGTCTCACATTTTGTCAGCAACGGTTGTTGTCTTTGTTTCCTGATTTTTAGTGGGAACAGAATGTGTAAGCACAAATAGTGGCACACAAATATGGGGAATGCTTTTAGCCACCGCTATAAATTTATATGTGTTCCCGGTACAATATATGAACAGTTATCGAACCTATTATTGGTGCTATTCTCAGCTTGCTTGTCATCTACAAACGAGGTGGTGACATCTGCAATGACTATGGTAAATCATAGGAACAAATGGAATTGGACTATAACAATTGTCAGTAGTCACGATGACAAGCTGCCCCAGAATAGGGCAGCAAGTATATAAAGAAAGACTTCGATTTTAGCTGTTATTCCATAATTTTTTGTTTGTATGGAATTGGGATACGGTTTTTTGTCCATAAAATCCAGAATTTTTGAGAATAAGGCGTGAAAAGTTGTCTAATAAGAGATTTGTATACGGAGAACACATTGCTGATAACATCTCATTTTCGTACAATCTTGAGTTTGGCTTTCTCCGTTTATTGCCACAGGTATTTGAAACAATTTATGTAAATAACTCTTTTAAATAAATGGCCGTTTGGGTTTGTGTATATAAAAACCTGATTCTATAAGCAAATACAGTGAACATTTGTATGATAAAGCAGATCTTAATAAGAAGAACAGAGCTCTGGTGATTACTAAATTTTATCCTATGACGACTTTGGCTGTTATTGCTTGTTAAAGATGCTTAGAACGTGAAAACAGTAGCAGTAGCATGGGTTATATGTTCTTTACAGAAATTTTTTATTTTTTAATTTAGTAGTTTTCACAATTCGCAAACTAATCCCTGCTAAAATCGAATGACTGAAACTCCAATTGGTATTCTTTTCTTCTTCTTTTTATGGCGCGATATACAACAGGTATATCATCATAAACCTCCTAAGAGACTTTTGCGCCAAGCTTCTCTTCCAATTTGTGGTGTGCCGATTTGAATTTTCCCTACAAATTGGTGGGACCTACAGTTTTTTGCCGACTCCGAACGGCATCTACAAAGGAGACGAATTTTTTCTGAGAAGCCTGTCATGGCAGAAATACACTCGGAGAGTTTGCCAAACCACTGCCGAGGGGCGACCCCGTTTTGAAAAACTTTTTTCAAATCACTTTTGATGTTACCTGTACCAGGGCTCGAACCATGGACCTTCGGTGTGGTAGGCCGGCAACACTACCTCCACACCACGGCGGCCGCCAATTGGTATTCATATCGGTAAAATATCCGGTAATTTTACGTGTTATATACTAGTCAAATGACTAGTAGCTGAGACACCGGTGTGAGAAGTACAGCTATATGTTTATCTTAGGTCAAAAAATAAATGAGAAAGAGCGAGATGTAAAACAGAGGAACGCGAGAAAAGAAACAGTCAAAAAGTCTACCGATGCTCTTAAAAACGTGATGGGAGAAATACGGAAACTTTCGGTATGGCTCCGGGTAAATTGATTTTACCCGTATCGTTTTTACAGGGATTTTACAAACACAATTGCACATGTACATATTGATACGCTGTACATTAGACGGGGCCAACATTTTTTTTTTTGTTTTTAATTTTATATTGATATTATTTTTCAGATATACCGTAACAGTTTGAGGCGTTAATACTTATTTGTATAGGTTTATTATTTCTAGTTTAGACTGATCTCATTTTTGCTTTAAAACTGTCAAAATATTTAAGTTAAAAAATTACCCCGATATTCATGAAAAACTAGAGGGACCGGCAGACTTTGTCCTGCCCAGATATTTACCTGAATGGATCTAGAAATATTGGCTTTTCCTATCCCTATCATTACCTCTATCACTATCCCTATCCCCATTCCTATCCCTATAGATGGAACTATTTCAGACACACACAATTCCACTTCACCATCGATCGATCCATTATTGAGCTTTTCTAACAAAAAAAAAAAATTATAATAATACAAATTTGCACCATGCGACAGTTTTCTTCGATTGCAGGGGCGTGGTGCATCATGAGTTCTTGCCACAGGGAAGAACGGTCAATAAGGAATATTACCTGCAAGTTATGCGCAATTTGCGCCAAGCAATCCGCCAGAAACGCCCGGATTTGTGGAAGAACAAAAATTGGCTTTTGCACCACGATAACGCCCCTGCTCACGCATCGTTGCTTGTGCGCGACTTTTTGGCCAAAAACAACACACTAATGATGCCGCAGCCACCGTATTCCCCAGATCTGGCCCTCTGTGACTTTTTCTTGTTCCCTAAACTGAAGAGGCCCATGAAAGGACGACGTTACGCTTCTCTTGACGAGAGAAAGACGGCATCGAAGGAGGAGCTGAACAAGATACAAAAAAATGATTTTTTGAAGTGCTTCGAAGATTGGAAAAACCGTTGGCACAAGTGTATAATATCTCATGGGGATTACTTTGAAGGGGACAAAATAGATATTCATGAATAAATAAATAATTTTTTAAAAAACACAAAATTCGCGATACTTTTTGAACACACCTCGTACAAAATGTATGGGGAAATACAATTTTTTTTCAAGAATTTTTCTGAAATTTTATTGGGTATTCTCCTATTCTGGTCAGAGAACAATCTAAATTAGTGTCAATCATCCAAATCGGTGCAGGAGTTCTTGAGTTATGAGCGTTGGAACTAACATCACTTTCTTTTATATATATAGATAAACGTTTCTGTTAAATCGTGCCAGAGCTGCCACATTCCGAAATGGAAGAGACGGTGGAGCACCTGCACGTCGATTTTCGATCACACTGCCGTAGCAGGCTGAAGTTTGTTATAAAGTTCTTCTCCATCAGTCTCTAGGAATATAAAAAATGGAACAAACTTACAAACGTTTAAAAATATATTTCTGATTCATTCTTTTTATAAATAATTAACATTTTGAACAATTTTTTCTTGGAAAGCTTTATAACTTTTATATGGTGAACAAGAAAACATTTCCGATTGTCACTGTTGGCTAGGCATAACAACATGGGAATAGCTCTTTTACAATTAAGGTTTTAAAAATCTCCCGTGAAATGATTACTTGTGAATTTTTTAAGTACCGAGGCGTCCTGTAGGCTACCCTGCAGTCAACTGCCAAACTGGTTAGTAGACATTCCAGTTCATTAACTAGAATTTCGTGGTCTTATTCATACCAGTTTGACGTTTTCGCTATGATAAGTAGCAACAACCCAGTAATCGGGTGGCAATCGTTCAGTGAACAACCCCGCCCTACATTTTAATTTTCTCTTCAACTAATATTCTGACAGCCAGTTTTACGAAGCAATTAAAGGAAAATTTATTTTTTCCACTGTCAGATTTCATATAAAATTTTTCATTTAGATATCTATCGTGAAACCGGCTCTGAGTATTTAAATATTCATTTAATTAAATTGAATATAAAACTTTCTTGTAAATAATAGTTCTGATAGTAAAATCATAAGCGAGTTTCGTGCTTCAAATAGTACATTTGGTTTGCAGAGCATGTAAGTACGTGCATGTCAACAAAATCGCCCTTATTTTTTGCATCGTCGCTTCTGCATAACGGCGTACCAGCGACGCAAAAACGAGTAAGCAGTGCTCAAATGAAAACGAAACGATCACTTGTCAAAGCAATCGAGTAAGTAAATAAATTTTTTTTTTGGAATAATCAAAGTAACCTTTTTCTGATGAAATTTTTTTTAACAAATTCAAAGAAAAATATTGCATTGTCTTTTTTTTTAGGATTGACTTATTGTGATTGTGAAATGCAGTTTTCATAAATAAAATAACAAGGAATAACGAAATCATTTAAAAACTGCAAAAACGAAAAGGCCGAGCAGAGACACGTACAATACAAGGTGGTTAAAAATAGCTCTTTTAAAGAAATTTAGTTACTAAGAACTTCCACATTATGTACTAATAATTCCATACTCGAGTTACCTGCATGGTTGTTTACAAAGAACTCCCAAACTTATAATTTTATCTATAAAAAGCTAATCTTTCCTTAAATTTCCTTAATTTTGTATAAAGATGTTTTTACAAGTATGGATTAGATCCTATCTGAGATTATTACTTAAATTTTCAAGTAGGCATGAAACGAGCACTTGGCCTTGAAAATGTACAGGCTGTAAAACCAACAAAAATTGTTGGTACAAAAAAGCAATATTTAAATTTTCCATAAAATGTTTCAAGAAAATTTAAAGATTTATGCCTGTGAAATCAATTATAAAATTCATTGAAAAGGGGCTATTTAAAAAAGAAGAAAATTATTTTTATAAATGTTTTCCAAGGGCAAAATTTCTATGAATAGCGACTATACTTTTATTGAAATTTGTTTCGATTGTTCAATATAGTGAAGGAATATTTATTTTGATAGACACATATTTTATATATGATGACTAAATTTTCATTAAAGTGGTTTGTAACGTAATTTTGTAATTTTCGCGTATTTTTCAACCCAGAAGGAACTAACCTATTATGAAGTGGTACAGTAATTGGTATGCTACGGATGCATAATCTAACTAGTATGACGGCTGGTACGATAACGATGTATGTACTGTCTAGTATGTAAACTGGTATGATCCTCATGTATATGACTAGGATGTCAACTGGTATATTGCTGAAGCAGAGACGGACTAGTATGCCAATTGGTATGGTGCTGATGCAGAAGCGGACAATTACCAGCTCGTAGGACATGTTAAAAATCTGTTGCAGTATGGTCATGGTGGTATCCTCCGAGAGCTGCGCGGTATAGTTGCATCAACGACAGACTATCACGCACCTTTATTGAATTTCGGCAGGAAATTCAAGGTGATGCTTCCTTCAAGGAAGGACTGGCAGAGGAACAGAGTATGCGATGACGAGACATTTTCACTTTACACCGACGGGCAAAAAACGGTCTGCGGGGTTGGAGCGGGTGTGTTTTCGGAGCAACTGAATGTTTCGCTTTCAGTTCGTCTTCCGGATTCAGCCAGTATCTTCCAAGCGGAAGTACTGGGTATCGAGAAGGCTTGTACCTTCCTGTCGGAAGACACAGTAGGAGGACATAATATACGTATCTACACTGACAGCTAAGCAACGATTAGGGCGCTTGAGCCCCACATCACATCCTCTGAGACGGTCAGCAGCTGTGGGAAGATGCTAGAGGCGGTTGCAGACTTCTCATGCATTACGATCGTTTGGGTTCCCAGCCATAGGAACATCACGGGTAATGAGAAGGCAGACGAACTGGCTAAATTGGGGGCTGAGGCAGAGGTCTCTGATGCGGTGATGTTACATCCACCAATCACATCCACTAAAATGCTCATTCATTGCAGGTACAGAGAATTGGCAGTCCATAATTGGCTCTCCACCGATGCCTGCAAAATCTCTAAACAAATGTGGCCCACCTACAACAAACAGAGAACAAAGGACCTGCTCAAGAGGTCAAGAAAGGAAATATTCAGAATCACATCCACACTAACATGGCACTGGCCTCTGGGCCAACACGCCGAAAGAATGGGCATCCCGTTCAACAACAGATGCAGGAGCTGCAACGAAGAGGGGTGCAGAGAAACTGTTGAGCACTTCCTATGTGAGTGTCCAGCTCTAATGCACATCCGGTTTGCAACTCTGGGCGGTTATATAATACCAGACCTTAACGGCAACGCGAATTACTCTATAAGGACTATTAGCGACTATATAGGAAGAACTGGATGGTTTGTTCGTGACCACAATTAACGCTAAACCCAACACAACTTACAGCAGTATCCAAATATGTGCATGGTTCCAGGAGAAAGTGCATCAAAATGGCGCCCAGAGCGCTACTTGAGCTCGGGAGTATCTCCTCCCCCGAGCAGCACAGCAACCAACCAACCAACCAGTGGCTAATATGGAAAAATTACAGAACTCGAACTAGTTGAGCCGGTTTGGCAAACTAAAATTTGACTAGTATAAAACTAGTAGAATTGACTACAGGGTGTTATCTCATTGTTAACTTATCAAAATTTGTGTGGAAATGTCTTTTAAAAAGCTTTATAAACAAATTTCATTTTTTTTTTGAATAAGGGTCTATTCCGAAATAGTACCTAAACTGGTCCAAAAAGGCTGGTAAAATTCCCAAATGGGTCCCGAAAACTTTACCAAAATGATCCGAACCCTGCGTAATTCTGCGACAATTAGCTATTACCTAAATTCTATATTAACTAAAATTCTACTACAATACTCTGCTACAATTTTTTATTTCCGTTGCTTCGATAAAAAGTGTCGGTATACTCTAAAACATTTCACTTAAACAAAACTTTGCATCGCCGCGTAAGATACATAATACTTATACATATATATACGCGTTACATATAACTATCACTATCTTTCCCTTATAAAAAACTAACAAATTAAACTTTCGTCATAACTATTTGATATTTGATACGTCAGAAGTGGATGATTCAATTGAGTAAATCTGTGGAATTCGTTTCGTACAAACACATCCATTTACAACAGAATGATGCGAATATAAGAGATCGAACACTCCCGCGTTTGTTGTTTTTTTTTATTCGTTACGGGGAGTATATTTTATTCTTTTTTGATTAAGTAATTATGAATAACGTCGTTGAACTAAGTAACTGCGTTGTTCTCTTAAGAAGATGACTGATTTACTTGGATATGTGTACGTATGTACATATGTACATTAGAGCTGTGTAACTATCGATATTCGCGGTGATCGGTATTTTCGATATTTAAGTGAAACCATATCGTTACTTTAATTTATCGTAATTTTTTTTCATAGGAAAATTCCGAAAAAAACTTTCCCAAAAATACACAGAACATTTTGAGGAATATATTTTACGGAATTAAAGAGCAGCATGAAAATAGGAAACAGAAAATAAATATGTAAATTTAATAATTACACAAATATCCTCCCGAATAAAAATTTCATATCTTACGCAAAACTAAGGAAAATTAAAAAAAAACCGAAACAATTTCGCGTGAGAATTTCAAACTTTTCAGTTAAACTTTTATAGTTTTCCTTTGAAACAAGCTATGAAACCGATTAAAATAACCTTCCGGTTTCGTTTCGCTTTTGTGACATGTTTCGGTTCCGACATCGTTATTCAACACTTATTTCGGCTTCGCTCCAGTTTTGTTTTCAAACTAAAAAAACGAACACTTAGCTACAAAATTCAAGTGGCCTGATTTTTTTAATTTTTCTCCAATATTATAATAAAATTGTTCATGTCATGTATGAATAGAATCTAGCTAAAATAAATTTTAAAAATTAACATATTTTTTTAATAGAAAAGTTTTCGATTTTTTCCCATACCTGTATTCAGTCGACTTTATAGATATGTACAGTTGTTTCATTATAATAGTAGTGAAATTAATGGGATATCGTTCGGCGAAATAAAAAACAAACTGTGTTTTTAATAATTTTTATTCACATAAAAAGATATTTCAAAAATTACACAAAGTTCAGAAAAGTTAATTAAACTTTTAAAAATTTACATCTAAATTTCAATATTTTGGGACTAAAAACTCTGTAAACACTTTAATAGCTCATTAAATTTTAGCACAATAATGAACAAGTTAGAAGTTCCTCAAAATTTTCCGTGAATTTTTAGAATTTTTTTCTATACAAAATTATTTTTTTTTAACCGCTGTATGAAAGAAATCACGCAACATCCTTGACGAAAGAAATTCTGAAAATTCAGGGAAATATTTGAATTTGTTAAATTTAACTGAGCCTTTTTCATGGTAAGAAAATTAATATGCCATACTCGTTATCAAAACTCGATGTATCGATATTGCTATCGATTTTCTTACAGCTCTAATGTTCAGATGTTTGTTCGTCTACCTCACCATCTCTTCTCTTTAATCGCCTAAATACGCTTACATACATAGGCATCTAGCTATTGGGCGATCTCATTGAGAACCGCAACAACCGTATAGAATGACATTGATTTTCATTTTGTATTATTTTTATTTATTTTTTTTCCTTCAGTTGTATCACAGCTATTAAATTACCCAATCATTAACTTTGCTTTATGTTCTACCCTCAATCTAAATATCGCCCATGCACGTACAAAATGTCCTATCAACCAATTCGAAAATCAAATATGATACCATTGAATGTTTACATCCAACATGTTTTAAACCTGATAATAAAATGTATGAAACCTGAAAAGCTTTAAGTTCCTAGTTCTATAATTTCAATATTTATAGGTCAAACTACGTTTATCGGAACAATCGATTGTATGGGAGCCATGCTTTGTATTGGTCCGATCTTGTTGGTTCGGACAAAATAAGTTCGGGCTTAACCGAATATGATGTACTCAGTTGTGAGCTATAGCAAACCAGGTCTTAGTTGTTTTTTCTTGATATAAGCCATGCCTTTATAGAAGTTGTCCATCAAAACTAAAACCTCCGACTCTTTGATTGATTTCTTTTTGTGTTTCAGAGTCTTATGCCTGTAAATTTATATGAAATGTGGGCGTGATTATAAAGAAATATACCTGATTTTACTGAGGGCTAATGACTATAAGTAGTGGAAGTAACTCGCAAAAATATCATGAAAGTGGATATATAACTTATGGAATAATCAACTTTGATACCTCAGAGATATCGCTTTCTACATTCACAGAGGCACTTTTTTGCTACAATTATGAAAAGTGGGCGTGGTTATCAAATTTAACAAATGTGGGTAAATGATTTCTTGTAAGAGCTATGGCGTTAAAAGCGTTGCGAAATCATTCACTATAAAAGAGGAGGGGGCACGCCCATTATAAAAATATGTTACTTAGCTCTATCATAATCCCATATATAGGTTAAATAACAGTTAAAAGTCTTTATATCGCAAAGATATTGCTTACTTTATAATGATACGAACTTCTAAACAAACCTTTGTTAAAAGGTAGGCGTGGTCCCGAACAGATTTAGCTCATTAACATCTAATGTCACACATAAAAATGAATGTGTCTCTGTATGAGCCTCCAAGTACCGATTTTCATGAAGTTTTCACAGTATATTTATCGGATTAACGAGTACAAAAGAGACCATATATGCTTGAGAAAAAGTGGGCGGTGCCACGTCCCTATGAAATATGAAGTATAAATTGAGCGTAACTTTAAACCCATTTGGTTCAAGTTAGTGATATTTTTTATTTATATACATGTTATATATCTGTCTATATAAAATTCTGGAAAATTAGATGTTGCCACGCCCCCTACAAAAACACGGCTCAAGTCGCTATACAGAAACATTTAGCGCTATAATTTTTGGTTTAAATATACCATATATGAAAGACTGAGGGTGAGGAGAAATAGGAGAAGAAATCAAAAGAGAGAAGTGATAGAAGGAAAAAAAGAGGCAGAACATTTAAATAGGAGAATTAGAGAAGAAGGAGTTGTAAGGAAAGGTAAGGGGCTTTGAGAGAGGAAAGGCGGAGTTCGAAAAATAAGAAGAGAGATAGAAATCGAGCATCATAGTAAGCGAAAGCAAGCTTTAAAGAGGTTGGATAGTAGATTTGGTTGAGGAAAATTTTTAGGTAGCACAACATCAGCCGGGTCCGCTGGTGTATTTGTCATGCTCAACAACTTAAAGCTTTCAGCCTTTTCAATGTTTCAAAAAAATATAATGTCCGCGTTCACTTAAGCTGACCATCATTCGAGCGAGACAAGTGCGGTCATAACTTAGGCTGGCATCCTATAACGATTGAAAGGACAAAGGAGATATTTAGGGAACTTTGGCTTCCGTTTTTTAGATATACATAGTTGTTGTATTTATGTCAGCCTGGTTAGCAAGCTTAACATTATCTTTTTCTAGTATATTTTGTTTTTGTAAATTGGGTGTAATAACCATGTTGACGTGAATACTTCAATTATGAAAATCTAGAAAACTATAAAGCCAGAAAACCTACAAGAGTACTCCAAGCCAGACCTGTTAAATAATGATTACTAAAGCTAATGATTACCGGTTAGATTAATTACTTTCTTGAAAATCAATTTAATGACTGATTACCAATTACTTTTAATATTAAATGATTATTTTTCAATTAATTAAAAAAAGTACAACTTTTTTTTGATTATTTTAGATTTTTTAATAAGACGGCTTTTTTAATTGGTAATAATTGTTGTAATTGGGTTCCAAGAAAAGGCAGGAAAGGAAAAAAATTGATTACGATTAATAAAAAAATTAAATTTTTTTTAGCCAAAATAATCTAAAGTAATAAAAACAACTTTTTTTAAAATTTTTTTTTTAATCGTAATCAATTAATAATTGCCTTTTCATGAAAAACAATTAAAATAATCATTACCAATTACAAAAACCCATCTAATTATTTGATTACTAATCAAATTTAACAGATATACTGCAAGTATAATTTGGAAAAATAATATTAAGATTTCGCACTTTCCGAGAAATTTGAAATTTTAACATCATATTAAATAATTTTTTTTTATAAATTCATTCGATTACGCTTTTATTTCACTGATATTAAATAATCACAAAAATTTATTGAAATTCTATAGTCAAACTTAACCAGACGAAGAAGCGCTCCAAGATGAAGAACTGGAGTGAGCCACACCACCTGCAGGTACGTGACCATAAGGATAAACCAGATTGCCACCATGTTGTTGATTCCACGACGATGAACCAGATGAAGCTACCGAGGATGATGAAGCCACAGCTGAATTACCAAACTGCTGAGCATTGTGACCCGGATATGAATTATAAATGGGCTCCTGGACATAAGCACTTTGTAAGCCAGCTTGATGGTGAATAGAGGCGGATTGCTGCTGATTTTGAATATTATTATTGTTATTCACGATTTGTATCAAGCGACTATTATTTATATCGGCTTGCGCTGAGTGTGGATTGTGGTAATTGTTCACTGAGTGGACATTGTCGCAATTGTAGGACTTTTCAATATGACCGAATTTGAAACGACGGCATGGAGAGCGCAGATGGTTGAAGCCAGCTGTTGAGGCGATCAAGTAGCAAAGGAAGATAAACTGGAAAGAGAACAATTTTTGAATTTGTTTTTAGTAAAGATTTTAATAAATAAGTTAATATAAAATATGAGATATTTTTCCCCACAAACAATAAAATAAAACAACTTTATAAAGCACTTCAAAATGACTTTAACCACACAAATTTTGAATTATAAAATTTTTTATGAATTTATCGTTTAAGGTTTTAACCCAAAAATAATTTTTCGATTTACACCTACCCAACTCATTTTGTTGTTATATATGAAGAATTTGAATTTTGTGAAAATTTCAATTATTTAGCGCTTCTACTATATATGTCTGCTGTACGCTCAGGTCAAAGGTTAGATATTGTTTGAGTATGCTTACACCAGTGACACGGCTTTTATACCCAGCAGCTAAGGTCAGGTAAGAATTTCTTTTGACTCCATAAAATGAATGCATAATACAGATATGTGTGTTGAAGCGTGAAACAAAAGAAAGTCTGGAAAAATATTCTTGTTTAGATGATCCTTTCTACTGTGTGGAAACTCGTTACATTTTTATTTTGAATGCTCGTTGTGCACACACAACAACAATGCATGGTGATAGTTTTGCTAAGGTGTGAACAGTGTTCGAACTTTACTACGATCGCAGGAGTGAAATGAAATTTACTAAGCCATCATATTTTACAACGATTTTTTACCGTAAAATATTCTTAACTAGATGTTCGCGGTTGACGAAGGTCAAATACAAAACTAATTGTATGCTTTATTTTAACACAGACCACCAGTAGTACATTTATGAAAAAATATTTAATTCTGCGCTGTAGTTTTTGCGTGATGAGCATACAAACACACATACATACAGCCAACAATTGTATGAATTAATATTTTACAGTTGAGAAAATGATTCCAAACCTCAAGTTAGACATCTAAAAGCACAACGGTGAATATAACACTCAGTTTCATGCAGCAGTTTCGGCGTGATGCGCGTACAAACATATAGACAGACAAATAAAGTCGTGTATTTGGCATTTGTTGTTATGTTTTAAGTCTTTCGTCTACATTTTTACATATGCACGGGCATCTGGCTACTGGGCACGGGCATCTGGCTAAAGGGAAGCAGTACCATTTTTTTGTAACATTTTAAAGTTATTTTGTTATTCCAGCGCGAAAAACAAATTTTTTTTAAACTAAATTTGTCTTTTGTATTGTTATGCTATTAATAGATGATAGGAACGGAAGAGCTACACAAATTTAATGTAATGCCGTCGTGACGGTAAAAGTCTATTTTTCACTTTGTCTTTTGTAAAGTTTTATTAAATGATTATTTTTTTATATCATGATTTTTCTACTACTTTTTTCTTAAGTTTTTGGAACCATCAGGAAATAGTCCAAAAATGATCCCGAAAAATCCAGAAATGTTCCTAAAATGATCTCGAAAGAGTTCTAAAAGTGAAAGTCAATAAAAAAATCCCAAATTTATCCCGAAAATACCAAAAATGGTCCCCAAAAAGTTACGGAAACAATCCCGAAATGAATCTGTAATGATTCCGAATTGACACCGAAAAAGTCCTAAAATATTCGCAAAAAAAGTCCTGAAACAATCCCGAAATTATCCCCAGAAAGGCCCGAAAACCATACCGGAATGATTCTGCTAAAATAAGCTTCTTCCTAAATTCTACTACTACATTCTGCTAGAATTTTTTTGCATTAACAAAAATGTCGATCTACTCCAAAAAAAACTTCAAACTTTCACCTCAATCAAAACTGTGCATCGCAGCCTAAGAAGTTAATTTTAAAAATTTGCTACGGAATTTACTACAATTTTGCTTTGCGTAAGTCCTAACACTGAGTGTGTATGCACCATTGTTAAAATTTCTACGACGTGATCACTTAATTTTTGGGTACCTGTCCTTTAACCTGTTTAAACACCGCTCGTTAAGTAGGTAGCACATTTTTTGTTCAGAAAAACAGAATTCTGTAGCAAAACAAAATAATGGAAATGACAAAAACAGGTAAAGATGATGAAAGTAAAAGACAATGTTAAGGATTCCTTTGCAAGAAAATTTAGATGCAAAGGGTGTGTAATGACAATTTTTTCGAAGAAGAGTTTAAAGCAAACACCATAAATACCCAGTAGTCAAAGCAACTAGTTGCAAACTACTTCCAGTTCAACCAAATGCTTTTTTTTCACAACAAAAAAGGTATTTTTTTGACATGGTATGATATGTCAATTGTGAGAATTCGGACAGAAATATACCGAAAGGGAGAAACCAATAGTTAGACTCTTTGAGAGCTTATTAAATTCAATTAGAGCAGGAAATATTTTACTAAAATAGTAATAACTCGCTCTGGAAACAGTCAACAGCGGGATGAATTTTCTTTTTGAACCATTTCAATTCTGGCAGAATGGCAGCTTTAACTTGGGTTTGAAATGATGGAGCCATGTTCTACTTTCGACCGAATTAAAGATATGTTAGGAACGCCTTCGTCGTATAGGGACCCTTGAAGTTTTAAGTATATTTATGAGATTTTAGATTAGATCAGAGTATCGACAGAGCATTTATTCTCTAATATATTTTGAGATCGTTAGCGTAGAGAAGAAAAATATAATATTTACAGTAGAACCCCATACCATTAATAAATAGAATCAAGAACAACAAATTGGGCTAAGAATACCACCATGAGGCACTCCCGAAGTTGCTGGGACATACAGCCTTCTATTTCCCCAAGCAAGGTTCTATTTAACAAGTCAGATAACAGTCAGCCTAAAATAACTAAGAGGAAGCCAATATGCTCAAGTTTATAGAATAAGATTTTGTGAGAGACTTTATCGAACTTTGAGAATTCGGTGTATATGTTATCAATCTGAGAGCCCTCATCGAAAGCAGAGATGCAGAACTCAGAGAAATGTCCCAAATTAGTAAAGGTAGAGCGGCCAGCAGCAAACCAATGCTGGTGCGGCTCAACAATGGTCTTGACAACGAAAGACATTTTTTCTGGGTCTCTCAATGTTAAACCGTCACATAGTTGGATTCGGCCCCTTCTGAATTGAATAAAATTTGGTGAAGAGTTTCCATTTAATATGAAACAAAGTTCTTCCGAAGAAAAAAATTAAAAAATTTTTTTTTTAACAATTATGCAAATTCAAAATTTCACTGTTTTGTAAAGTTTTTTTTATATTTCGGAAACTACTGTAGTTAAAAAAAAAGTATAATAGAAAACAAAATTAAAAAAAAAAAAGATTTATTCTAAGTTTAGAAAATTTTCGATTTTCAAACTCGAAAAAATTTAAGTTCACCATTAAATTTTGCAAAAGATTTTGTTTTATTATACCTCGGATATATCTAAAGATATCCCGTAATTTTCAGAAGGATAGTTTTTCCTCAAATATGAATTATTGAATTTTTTTCCAAAAAGATTTTTTTTTTTAATTTTTTTAACTTTCTAGTTAAACGCAAGCTGGAGCATTGAAATTTTTTTTTGTGGTAGTGGAACAAAGTTCTGCCAAAGAAAAAAATAAAAATTAAAAATTAAATTTTTAATTTTGGAAAATTTTCCATTTTTAAATTCGAAAAAATTAAAGTTCACCATTAAATTTTGTCCCAAAATTTTTTTGTTTTATACCTCTGATATATCTAAAGATATCCCGAAATTTTCAGAAGGATAGTTTTTCCTCAAATATGAATTATTGAATTTTTTTCCAAAAAGATTTTTTTTTTTAATTTTTTTAACTTTCTAGTTAAACGCAAGCTGGATCATTGAAATTTTTTTTGTGGTAGTGGAACAAAGTTCTGCCAAAGAAAAAAATAAAAATTAAAAATTAAATTTTTAATTTTGGAAAATTTTCGATTTTTAAATTCGAAAAAATTAAAGTTCACCATTAAATTTTGTCCCAAAATTTTTTTGTTTTATACCTCTGATATATCTAAAGATATCCCGTAATTTTCAGAAGGATAGTTTTTCCTCAAATATGAATTATTGAATTTTTTTCCAAAAAGATTTTTTTTTTTAATTTTTTTAACTTTCTAGTTAAACGCAAGCTGGAGCATTGAAATTTTTTTTGTGGTAGTGGAACAAAGTTCTGCCAAAGAAAAAAATAAAAATTAAAAATTAAATTTTTAATTTTGGAAAATTTTCGATTTTTAAATTCGAAAAAATTAAAGTTAACCATTAAATTTTGTCCCAAAATTTTTTTGTTTTATACCTCTGATATATCTAAAGATATCCCGAAATTTTCAAAAGGGTATTTTTCCCCAAAATATGAATTATTGAATTTTTTCCGAAAAGTTTTTTTTTAACTTTCTAGTTGAGTTAGTTATACGCCCCCAAAGGACTTTAGACCAATCAGTCTGTCGTCGTTTCTTTTGAAGACATTGGAACGGCTGATTGATCTATATATAAGGGGCAGGATACCCCGAGAGCGACTCTCGGCATCGCAACACGCCTATTGTAAAGGCAGATCAACGGAAACGGCACTGCACTCGGTCGTCAAACGGATAGAGGATCCCTCGAGCGCAAAGAATTCTTGCTGGGCGCTTTCCTGGACATCGACATGTTTTTCCGGCGGCCATCGAAGGGGCCGATCCTTTTTTATGGGGCTGTGGTCTGGTGGAAAGCGCTAGACACGGGTTCTATAGTGAAACTGCTGGAAAAGGTGCCCTTCGAACAACACCTGAACGTAATGCTGAACTTTCAACCGGTTGACATTGTGGACAAAACTATCGCAGCAAGGGCAGCGGTTAGGCTCCGTGAGGCGGGATATAGTCTTGTGTACCGGGGGCATTCTAGCATTTTGGCTAATTTTGATTTCCTCTGTGACAAAACGGACTACTGTGCGCCGGTCTTTTATATTGTGACCACCCTTGACATCGTCATACCCTTGAGACAGATGTGGGACGGAGAGGACATTTGGTGCAGAAGTCTAGTGAACATGTTCATGTACGGGTCCAAGCTTGATGAGAAGGTCGGGGGCGGCGTCTTCTGCGAAGAGCTTGGCCTAAGCCATACATTTAGCCTGCCCGATCATTGCTGCTATTAAGGTTGCAGTGGATGAAATGCCACTACTGTCAGGGAATTTAATGTCTACTCGGATAGTCAACCGGCTATAAGTGCGCTGAGATCGGCTACAGTGCGTTGAGGGTTGTCAAGGAGTGCTTGATAAAGCTACAGATTTCCGGAGTAATTTCCTTTTGAGTGGTCCCCCATAATATCTTCGTACATTTCGGCCGTAGTTCAATTAGTACAATCGGACCTACCCCAAATGGGGTGAAGCATCCCCATGCCATCACGGATGAGCCACCATGGTTAACGGTTTTTTTGTGTACATATGGTCCAGTTCCTGTAACGGCGGACGTCTGACATAAGGTCTGTCTACCTTCATTTCCAAACACATGAAACTTACTCGATACGATTAAATTTGATAATTTTCTATCTTTTTGATGGTACTTTCTAGCAAAGTCTAGCCTACGGTTGATGTTTTTTTTAGAAAAATTTGAGTAACGTCGTTTGATACGTATATTCAAGTATTTTCCCCGCCATCGCCGGAGTACTGTTTTGGGTGACATTTTTATATTATAACACTGTTCTATATATGCCCGTATTTCCGTGTATGTCTTAAAAGGATCCATTATACCCGAGTGAACTATTAGCGATCGTCGTTCGGGGTCGTGTTTCTTGGTTATTTTCGGGTTAGTTGTTAGAGTACTCCAACAGCGGCTTTGGTGCAGACACTTAGGTTCGTATCCCAGTGTCCGAGAAGGGGTCTGATGAGAAGTTGGGCATCTCGAAACATGTCATCCCATACCATCGCAGTGCATATCGTTGTATTTTTCCTCTAATATCAATTAACAAAAAAAAATTTTTTTTAAAATATTTTTTAAAATTTTTTTTAAAATATTTTTTTTTGTATCCCTCTAAATACACCCTTTAAAAGTAGCAAAGTTAATTTTTTTTTCTGAAATCTTGAAATAATTTACTTTACAAAACAAGAAAAAAAGTTGCATAACTTTAAAATAAATTCGTTTTTTTTTTCTTTGTAAGAACTTCGTTTTATGATAAAAGGAAACTCCTTGACAAATTTCTCTCAAATCGATTCCAATTATGTGACAATTTGACATGGAATGACCCATCCTTTATGATCTTATCGAAAGGCTTAGAACAGACAATTATTATAGGGGTGATTTATTTTGTTGTGTTGATCTTCCGACAGGGTAGTAAGCTGATTTTTGTTGGAACGATTTTCCGTCATCCCTTGTCAAGTTTGGTTTTGTGACAAACCGGTTTCGGCGTTCTGCCATTTTCAATGCCTAGTTTCGTTCTGGTCTGTGTCTATCCGCTGCGTTGTTTTTATAGTCCGTGGGTGCTGTGGCAGGTAATGTCAATCTGTGTGTTCGTGGTAGGTAACGTTAATATGCGTGTGTGTGTGCGCGGTATTGATACGTCCGAATTGTTATCTGTCCCAAGGGTTGTTTTTGTAGGTATGTAGACATACCGCTTGTTAGCTAAGCGGTAGGTTGAGGTAGATAGAAATCGGTGATTTTTGCAGTTTGGTTCATATTTCGTTTTTGCTTGTTCATTGTTACGTGTTTCGTTGCTGTACCTGCTGGCTTGTGCTGTTTTTTGTAAACTATTATTATTTATAGGGGTCTAAAAAGCATAGAGACATTTTTAGCAAGAGCGGCTGTGGCGACATCAAGTTCCGCACGGAAAGCGGAAGTTGTGATGATCTAGAAGGTTCGAAATGCTCATAGCAAATAACTCACACGACAGTCATTTGTGGAACAATCTCAAAACTCTAATCAAGTCAATATTTCCAATACCACAACAGGTTTCCCCATAAAAGCAGCTACTGGTTTCCCTAAATACAACAGTGGCAAAGTGAGCAAAAATGTTGTAGCAAAATCTTGTTTAGCCATGCAATCACTTTATCTGTTCAAAGAGATTTGTATCGCAATCAATTTGATTTTAAAACTTTAATGATTTCAAACTATAAGTTGTTTTACTCTTTTTTAATTTGTAAGTACAAAACGCGAGGGGCTTGTGCCTATCATTTAAAACGCTACACTTTAATATCGAAACATGACTCATAAAAAATATAAAATTTAGCTGCTGGTTTTGGTGTTAAATGCAATTATAGACGTAAGGTGCAGTCGATTTGAATGCAATAAAAAGAAAAACAAACAAATTATTTTAGAGAAATATTATAACAACAGTGATTCCGTTGAACTGCAAATAATGAGAACGTATCTTTACTAATAGAGCATATGCAACGAACAAGAATGGACAATGTTGAACAAAATTGAGTAAGCACCAGCATTGCGTTCTCTGCTAGGAGATCTATCACCTCAAAAGCTTCCAGAGATTTTGGTCAAAATCGGTCTGTTCAAAGCACCAAAAAACATACAACCAAGTCTGTTTTCGGCTTGCTTGAATCGCTATTAACAATCGCAATCAATATTGGTGGAGGAAAGCAGCTTAAGTTATAAAATAAAAAAATAAAAAAACGAAAACAATTTTACATAGAGTGGGTTCAAAACTTTTTTTTAGCTTAGCAAGGAAATATAATTTTTGCTTTATAAAACATTTTGAATTTTCATAAAATTTGTGTTTTTAATAATTTTTTTTTTGGTTAAAAATTATAAAAACATCAAAAAACTCTTGAATGTGATTTTTTTGAACATTATTTAATTTTAACACAAAAAGGAATGCATTTAATTTTTGGATTTCATACTTAAATTACAACAAAAAAAAAGCGAAGAAAATTTTTTCATCTTTGCTACTCTCCATTGGCTTTCGAGGGGACACCCTACAGATTCTAGAATACATTAAAATTGTGGGTCACCTCAAAATGTTGCATGAAAGTTTGGTTTTAAAAAATTTTTTTTTTAAACTTTTTATCTATATTGGACCAAGTTTCAAAATTGTAATCGGTCTTACCATGTCAAATCGTCAGATAGTTAAGTTACATTTTGAAACATTCTTGTCATGAAAGTGGAACGTAAAAAAAAAAAAAATTTTCACTAGCACATAAAAATTTTCAGTGATTAAAAGTGTGTAACTAATAAAAAAAAAATTCAGAATATATATATCAGAAAAATTAAAAAAAATATGAAAAAATTTAGGGCAAAATTTAGGAATTCACATTTTGAAAAAAAAAAAACCAAAAATTTCAGAATATAAATACAAGGTGGCGCAAAAGTAATCCTCCTATCAGAAAATGCTATAAATTTTGCGATTGGCCCCTAAAGTCAGTTCTGTTTTGACATTTGTGTAGTAAACACATGCGAAATACACGTTAATAAACAATGTTACGCTACACTGCTCCAGAACGCGGAATATTGCTGACTATTTATTTGACCAATAATCGGTCGGGGCCAAACGGTTACTGTGAATGGTGAGCGCTACAGAGCAATGATCAACGAGTTCTTTTTGCCGCAACTTGATGAATTGGGATTGGAAAACATGTGGTTCCAACAAGACGGTGCAACAGCACACACTGCACGTGCCACAACCGATATGCTGAACATCGGAAGCTTACTTTTGCGCCACCTTGTATATATCAGAAAAAAGTAAAAGAAAGAAAAGATAAATCTTTAGGGCAAAATTCGAAAATTAAAATTTTTCACAAAAAACAAAAAAAAAAAAACCATATACACATACTATATCTGAAAAAAGTAATGAAAAATTTTTGGGCAAAATTCAAAAATTCACATTTTAAAAAAAACAAAAAAAAAGAAATTCAGAATATATACATCAAAAAGAAACGAAAAATTTTTGGAAAAAATTTCACATTTTCGAAAAAACTAAAAAAAAAAAATTGTTTCAGAATAAACATGCAAGAGGTATAAAATTTTTGAAAAAAACAAAAAAAAAAAACAATTTCAGAATATATACATCAGAAAATAGTAAAGAAACGAAAAATTTTTGGGAAAAATTTCACATTTGCGAAAAAACTAAAAAAAAAAATTGTTTCAGAATAAATATACAATACAAACAAATTTTAGTCCAAAATGTAATGGCGAAGTTTAATTTTTACGATTTTAAAAAGTTAAAATGTTTTTAAAATTACAACTTTAATACTTTTTTTTCAAAATATTTTTTTTATGGCTTAAACACTTAATGGGTTAAACACTGTAGCTTCCGAATTATTAAGAAAAAACAAAATCAACAAAATTGTTGGGAGAAAAAAGCAATAAAAAGAAAACTTTACAAAACAAGAAAAAGGGCCATATTTGGTACTTTTTGGGCACGTCTTTATTATTTTTTTGAGTTATTAAGGTCTTTTCGGGATCATTACTGGGTTATTCTTGGCGCTATTTCGGGACTTTTGGAAATCATTTTTGTGACAATTTTGGAACTTTTTGGGGAATCTTTCGAGATAATTTCGGAATTGTTTCCGGTTTTTTTTGGGATAATTTTAAGACTTTTTCGGTATTATTTCGGGATCGTTTTCGGAACTGTTGTCGCATCATTTCAGGATCACATCACGAATACTTTCGTAACCATTTTTAGGATAATTTCAGGAACATTTGCAAAGTATCAATTCTACTCCCATACTAAGCGAAAAAAATATATGTATTCATATAAATAATATTTTTTTTTCCAACGCATCCTAATGCGTACGTTTGTAAGTAAAAATATATACATATCACACCCCTTTTAACGCTATTTTTTAAATCATATTCATGCATTTACTATCCGAAGGTGTGACAAGTTTATTAGTTTGGCCTGCCACACTTTTGATATTTCTGGTGTTGCCTACAAGTCTCTGTTGAACGATCTAAGTGGCCAATGTATTTACCGTGTTTGTTTACATGAAACTATTTACTCGTATGTATGTATATGAAATGTTGTCATTCGTTTATGTTTGTACTTTGAGTTGCTTGTAGTTTTCTTATCTACAAAAGCCAACGTTTGACTTTTCTTGTTTGTTTATAATTGAGTTTTTCTCTTTTTTACGAATTCAAAAATTTGCATTTAATTTGTTTGTTTGGGTTATTGCGAGTAAATTAGAATTAAATTGGTTATTCACGCCTTCGAAAAGTTGGCATAAAGGAAAGTAATAACAGTTATTAAAACTTATGATTTGCATGAAGAGTTTAGAATATGAAAATAACGAGTGACTGGCTGTTGGAAGACTAAAGTGAGCTGTTGGGTGATATAGCGGAGAAAGATTTTGAATGCTGATTTTATAACGGTTGCTTGTTCATTCTATTTTTATCCAAAGAAACTTCGTCTTGCATACTTCAGGAATCATCCTATCTAATGTTGTCATCGATAATGTTCGCCCCGGTAGAATGAAAAACTCATATAGTGTGAGTTTTGTATTTCCACGCGAGGCCTAACTCACCAGAATCACACTAAAGGAGTCGAGTCTGAAGTCTCATTTGGTTTCGAACCGCTTGCTAATTTCAGGAATAGGCTTTCAGAGGTTAGTCATTTCAGATTGAGCAGTTCTCAAATCAGATATACCCATGGAGGGTTTGAGGAGCTCTACCGGGGATAAACCCCTTTTGAAAATTATTTTTCAAACATTTTCATTTTTGATCTTCTACACGCTTAGGGCAATGAACCTGTAATATTTGGTTTGATAGCCAAGAACACTACCAACTATGCTATGGGGAGGAACGTAAATTCTACTACGATAAAAAAAAAAAAAACAAGTTTGCTTCCTAAGTCTTTTTATTTTTGAGTCACCGCCGGAATTACGGCCAAAGTCGCCAAATATATTCAATATCGATTATGAATCGTAATTGTATAAGTCTAAACGTTTTTTTACCTTCAATTAGGCGTAATAAATATGCAACCACCACTGTAAATTAGCTACTTACAAAACCACAGTCGGCCATGCTGTTGCTCAGCAAATGCTCCAGCAATAAAACACTCTCATGCGAGAAAATGTATTAAGTGCGATTTGCTTGCGATTGTATGAGTGAGTTGTTACCGGCATTAGTATGGCGAACTGCACGATTAACGAAGTCACACATTTGGGGAGAGAAAATTACGTGGCGTAGTCACGTTAAGCATAAACATAAGAAGCAACGTAAGGTATTTACATCGATGTTGAATGCTTAGTGATCGCATTAAAGTCTACTGTTATGTGAATATTGTGCAATATTTGAAGAAAAAAGTTGAACTTCTTAGACATTTTGAGTATGGAAACAAAAATATCTGAATAAATTTAATTTTAACGAGTTTTAATTTGGGCTTCTACTCAAAGCAGTGAACCAGAAATGGGTTATTCTTCGACGCAAATACTCTTGCTTGTGAACATCTCTATATTCTAACAAATGCGGTAAAAGCCTCTAAGTCCACTCTTCATTCTAATCGAATTTTTTATACTGTTCCAAAGGTTGGAGATTTCTGCTTTGGTGATGAAGGAAAAACTTCAAAAAAGTTGTGACAAACTGTTAACTCCATAAAATTTTATAAATTTCCAAGTATTGAAGACTGAGTGTAGTTTCCATTGATTTTTTTAGTTCTGCTTTAAAATTTTGCAAAATGGTGTTTTTGAATTAGTATGGTGTAGTTTCCAAAGCCAATGCGATGTTTAAGTGGCTAAGCAGTTTTAGAATATTTTTTTTAAATCTAGTAAAAAAGCAAAAAATTAAATGTACTTTCTTCTGTTTTAGAAAGAAAAAGGATTAAGAAAGATCGCATTCATTTTTTATATTATTTTACGATTACTATCCAAATTTGTTTGTTTTAGAAACGAAAACAGATTAAGAAAGAACACAACAGAATTTTTTTTCTCAATTATTTATTGTCCAAAAAATTTTTCCCTTTATTTTAGAATGCGAAACAATCTCAAGATTGGAACTTTTCTATTAAAATTTTCATTTTTATCCTCTTTATGAACAAAAAAAAAAATTCCTTTTATTTCTTTCATAAAGTACATATTCTACTTTTATTTATTTACTTAAAAAGGAGCAAAAAAATTTTCTTGGATTTATTATTATTATTGAGTTATTTAAAGTTAAGTGGTAACCTCAAAATGGTGAACAATTTTTTTTAATTATAATTTTTTTTTTTATGTTTTTTTAAGTTTACCGAGCTCAAGACCAGTTGATAATAATTCTTGGTCAATTATTATTAGTTTTGATTATTTGATAAGATTTTTTTTAATTGTTTTTTTTTTTTTTTTTTAAGTGCAAATTCTAAAAATAGAGGCACGACCTCAAACTGCTGAGTAAAATTGAGAAACTAATTTTATGTTTTCTATATTTTTTTGAATTTTGTTACTATCTCCATACTATGCCAAAAAAAATTCCAATCACTCTGAATGCATGTGCATGTAGAAGTAACACAACAAAAAATAAAATACATTTTAAGTTAGGTTTAAAATAATCATATATTTTTTGGAAGATTTTTTAATTTTGGAAAAAATAAAAAAAAACCTCAAAAAATTTTTTTTGTGGAACTATTATTTATTTATTTAAAAATCGAGCGACCACTAAACAGTTGCATAAAATATTTTTTGAAATTTTTTGTGCACATATTTTTTAACTAAAATTTTTTATTATATTTTTTCTTTGAAGTACAAATTCTGTCTCCATTCAAAGCGTGAAAAAAAATCCACTCACCCTAATGCATAGTCTATATATTTTGCTTCTTATTTTTGTAATTTCCATGAATAAAATTCACTTTCGTTTGTATTAGAATAAAGAATGTTACGTTAGATGTTAAAAACGCTTTTAACTCTGCCAGGTGGGAAGACATGCTTGATGCATTAGAACGCTCCTTTAAGGTCCCGATATACTTGTTAGATATATTGAGGGACTACTTAAGAGACCGTTGGCTAATCTATGAAACGACGCAAGGCCAAAGAAAGGTGAAGCTAACAGGCGGGGCAGCACAAGGGTCGGTGCTCGGCCCTGATCTTTGGAATGCTACCTATGACAGTCTCCTTCGAATGCAGATGCCAGAAAGCACTTTTCTAGTTGCTTTTGCAGACGACGTGGCTGCGGTGATAACAGCACGAAACTGCGACCTGGCACAGCTTAAACTGAACCAAGTGATGCGCAGTGTAGACGAGTGGATGAATAATCACGGCCTCCAACTGGCTACAGCCAAGACAGAGATCGTGATACTAACGAAAAGAAGGATTCCCACAATCACCAACATGAATGTTGGGGATCAACAGATAGAGACGCGCCGCTCTACGAAATATCTAGGGGTGAAATTGGACAACAAGCTGACCTTCTCGGAGCATCTAAGAAGCTCCTGCGAGAAGGCTGTGAAGACCATCGCAAGTCTGAGTCGGCTAATGGCAAATACAGGTGGACCAAAGCCATGCATAAGAAAGCTGCTGGCGTCCGCCTCAGATTCTATACTGTTGTACGGTGCAGAAGTCTGGGCGGACGCAATGAAATTTGGGAAGTATCGGGCCGCTATTACCGCAGTCCAACGTAGAGGAGCCCTGAGAATCGCCTCAGCATACCGCACGGTCTCCGCAGATGCTGTTCTGGTCATCGCGGGGACTATACCGATATATCTCCTCGCTGAGGAAAGAAAAATGACTTACGACACTCGTGCAGAGGTACGTAGAGACGTTGCTGCAACGCAGGCGCGTGGTGATTCGATCCGGCGGTGGCAACTACAATGGAGCAGCAGTGCTGCTGGAAGGTGGACCAGGGTATTAATCCCCGAACTAGAACCATGGCTGAGCCGACCTCATGGAGAAGTCGACTTCTACCTGACCCAGTTCTTAACCGGACACGGTTATTTCCGTGAATATCTCCATAGAATGGGCAAAGTTCAAACCCCGAACTGCACCTACTGCGGAGCCATAGACGACGTACGCCACACCTTCTTCGAATGCGAGCAATTTGCAGAAGAAAGAAGGCGGGTGGAAGAGACAATTGGCGAACTTTCCCCGGGCAGTGTCATTCGCAAGATGACCTGCGAAAACGTTAGATGGGACATAGTCAGACGATACGCGAGGAATGTCCTCCTTGCGAAACGGGAAGACGGTTGTCTAGCCAGTTAGCGTGAGAGTAGCCATAGAGCTCACGTAACGCGCTTCCTTACCTGAAGTAATGCTAAGCGCGGTCCCAGGTACGGAAGAATGCGCGGGCCGTGGGAGGTTAGGTTTTAGTGCGGTATACTTCAAGATAAGAAGGAGTCCCACACTCGGAGAGTTCCGCTGCTAGAGAATCTAGTAACGAGGGCTCAAACCCGGTTAGTGCATAAAGCATTTCCTCCTCCCACGAACACAAAAAAAAAAAAAAAAAAAAAAAAAAAAAAAAGAATAAAGAATTGATTAAAAAAATCGAATTCGACAATTTTTGGATTTTGGTTTGTGCAATTTGGTGTCAAGGCAAAAATTTAAAATGTTGATAAATTTTTTTTTTTAAATAATTGTTAAAAAAAAAAAATCTGTCTGAATGTTATTGCTATAGGTGGTATAAGTCGATTTTAACTTGTGTAGCGCACTTATAGGTCATAGGAGCTGCTCACAAGGATTTTAAGGTAAATTTGTCAGACCCTACGCGTATGAGAACAAAGGGGATTTGTCCGACACTACCGGTTCCGGCATAAAAGTCACAATTAGTCTCTTCACAGGATTTTTGTTGGAATGATTTTCCGTCATCCCTTTTTTTTGTGACAAAACCAAACTTGACAAGGGATGACGGAAAATCGTTCCAACAAAAATCAGCTTACTACCCTGTCGGAAGATCAACACAACAAAATAAATCTCTTCACAGGACCTACTCAAACAAAAGGGATTAATTCAACACATATAAAGATATCAAAACCGGCACTAGTCACATGCTCCTTTGCGACTCAACCCAGATTCACCCTAGAATAATCGCATTTTTTGCAAGGCGGCTATAGAGGAATCAGTAGTATCACAGTGGCCTTAAGTTCTAACAAAGAAATTGGCTGTTGAACATATTACAATCGTTGTTGTTGATCTTATTTGTAATAGCAAAGCATTCCTTCAATGTTACGAGCTGTGTGTTGTGCGTGGGCCAACCTTTGCCGGATATTGATTCGGTATTAGCAAGCTCTGGTACTAAGTCGAACCTTGGGCTCATTGATTTTAGTCGTCTCTTATGATTTTAAAGTCAGTATATTTTAGTCATCCAAACTCTAGGAGTAATCAGTTTTCTGAGTGCCTGACTTTCCAAAGATAGTCAGCGATGTCCTGGAACCTCCATTGAGTATAATGCTCAAGCGAGCCTCGTGAAGTAGGCCACAGGTGCTCTGTTAATTTACAGCTCCAAAAATATTTAATGTCTCCCCAACGTGATCGCAATCGATATACATCTTTGCGTCTTACGTTTGCCGGCTTTTCAAGACCAACACATGCACACCTCGGCTGGTGTTGCTCACATTTCCTGGTGGCTTGCTTCACGCAAACCGAACCGAACTGTACACTTGAGTTGCGCTCAGCTGACAAGTGCTGTGTTTATTTCTAGCTCATCACGTTGCCCATAGAACAACAACAACTAGCCAACTGAGTATTCGTGCCACCACTTGTGGCAATTGTTTACATTTTCCAATTCTCAACTGACAGTACGAATGTCGAAGCCGAAGCAAACGAATGTAAGCGGAACGTGTGTCCGTGGTTGACTTTTTAGCAGTGTTTTTGTACTTTGATAAACGTTCGTGGCTGGCTACTACAACAAAGTGCGTGTGTTGCCAACTCTGATACGCGGCCAAGTTTGTTTGTTATCCCCGGTTTTTGAGATTTGCATTATGGCCACAAAGCAGGGATCACAGCAATCGATTTGATTGAGTGCAAATGTGTGGCTCTGTGGGCCTGTGTGTGTGTGCGTAGCGCTTCCTCGTTTGTTGTGATTTTTATTGAAGCGCGCGAATCACTCACTTTCGTGGTTGAGTGCTGAAGACGCTAGGAAGTAAAAACAATAAGTGGTGATTTAACTTTCTATTGACGAAAGGTGGGTGTTATCAACGTGTGACGAATTTGAAGGAAAATAATAATTAACGCGAAAGGGAATAATAAAATGCAGCCTCAATAAATTAAGAGAAATGAGGTAAAGTAAAAAAAAAATATGAAAATCTTAATAACAACTATTTTTATCAAAAGTGCAGCAAAAAAGATAAAATTGAACTTGCTGTGGCTGACGTGAAATTGTTTAAACTTGCTAGCAGTGCAAGAGTTGTTTCTTAAGACGATATTGCTTTCAAAAAGTTTATCAAACCATTACATTTATAAGCCCAAAGTAACTGGAACTAAAGTGCGAAAGATTTATATATAACAAAAATGTATTTTCGTCTAAGAACTTATAAATAATAAAAACTGTTGTTTTTTTCCAATAATAAAAAATTATTATAGAAAAGATAAACGAAGGAATATAAAGTAAATTTAAAGTTTCAACTAAAAAGTTAGCACAGAAAAGTTAAAAAAAGAAAAAACTAATGTTTTCTTAAAGAACTTTTTTTTATGACAAATTTGCAAAATTTTAACTAAATGTAAAAAAAAATGTAAAAACACGATCATAGAAAAATTGACCAAATAAAATTAGAAGAAAAATCGTTTTGCAAAAAAAAAAATTGTTTTTAAATTAAAACTTTTCAAAATTAAAATTCACAGTTTTTAATAAAAGTTTAAAACAAAAATAGTTGACAAGTTTAATAACATCGAAAAAAAGCAAAAAATTTACTAAAAAAAATGTTTATAAATAATTCCAAAATTTCACTGAAAATTTTTTGGTTAAAAATATTATAAGAAAAAAGTAAAAAAAAATTTAAAAAAATTAGCACCAATATTTTGAGTTTTTTTAAAAATTTGGTTTTATTAAAAATTTTGTATAATTTGAAAAGAATTTTGAATTTTAAACTTTCTTTAATAAAAGCTCAAAAGCATAACATGTTAATGAAATTAAAGAAAAAAAAGACGGAAAAATGTTTTCTTTTACAAAGCCGTTTTAAACTTAAAATTAAAAAAAAACAACAAAATTTTTTAATGAATATTTTACATAATTTATCTTAAAATTGTTTTATTTAAAATGAAAAAACATTAAAATATTATAACTAAAAAGTCGAAAAAAACTAAAAGAAAAAATTGGCAACATTTTGTTTTTGTTACAAATTTCTCAAAATTTTGAAAATTGTCATGAAAATATTTTCGCTAAAACTTCAAAAACACAATTAATCAAATTAGAGAAAAAAGTTTAAAATGTTTTTTTTTTTTTATAAAAAATGGTTTGAACTAAAAAACAACTTGTCTGTTTTCGAAATAGTACTATAACTATAGCCTATATATGTTTGTTCTTTCAATTTTTCCTCTAATCAAAAATAATAATAATTAACCAAGAATTATTATCAACTGGTCTTGAGCTCGTTGATCTTACAAAAATATGTAAAAAACATAAAAAGATAATAAATGAAAAAAAGTTTAATAAAGTTGCAAGAAAAAAAATTGAGCAAATAAATTTTTTTTTATAATTTACAAAATTTAGATAAAATATTTGTTTTTTAAACTTAACAAATATAGAAAGATTACAAGTTAAAAGTCCAAGTAATTAAAAGAAAAAATTAGCAACAAAGTTAGTTATAAAATTTTATTTTAATAAAACTTTGCAAAATTTAAATTCAAACTTTTAAATAAAAAATCTTAAATCATAATATTGGCAGGGTTAAACAATTTAAGGAAAGAAGTTTGCAAAAAAGTGTGTTTTTTTTTAAATTTTGAAAATTAAAATTTGAACTTTTTCACAAAAAGCTTAAAAAGATATCAAGCAAATGAAAAGAAAAACGATTGAAAAAGGGGAGTAGTAAAAAATTTACATTCAAATAAATAAACAAAAATATACTTAAAAATATACAGCCCAAATCATACCTAAAAATTGAAAAAAATGCGACAAAAAAAATGACCAGCTCAACAATCAGTGAAATTAACCTGAAACATCCTGTTTGCGAGCGTTAATAAGCCAAGTGATTTGTTGTGGTTGCATTAACTTAAATTGTGCTACAATAATATAAAAAGAAACAACAAAAAAAAAAAAACAGAAAAGGTAATGTAAATTGCAGCAAAAAGTGCAACTCTAAACGGCTTAGCAAAACGACATTCGAAATTATTGCTAAGTAGCTGCGGTCTCGAGCGGAATCAACATTCATTTTGCGGTTTCCTCGAACAAAAAGGCAAGTAAATTTAATTAAATTTTATACAAGGACTTTGAAGGGTAATGAGGCGGTTAAGGCTTAAAGCATGAATGAAGGATTGTGAAAAATTTACGTTAGGACTTGTTAGCGTGCAGGAACAGGTGGATAACCATATATACTGAGAGTTTTTTTTTTTTTTTTTTTTTTTTTTTTTTTTTTTTTTTTTTTGAAATTTTGAGGCACTCTGTGCTGCAGTTGCATGGCCTAGAGGTGGCAAATTAGTGATGCCTTATCGATTTCAATTAAAATTTTTTGAATCATCAATATTCATTGATGAATTTTTTTTAAACTAACAAAATTATCGATAGTTTATTATTACTATTTTATAATTTTTTTTTTTTAAACTGAACTGAAGTGTTAATCATTCTTCATCTTTTTACAACAATTCACAATAAAATATAAATTTTGTAATATTTTTGTGCTACCTTTTTTTAATTTTGTCAATTTCGTTTTCAAGTAGTTCCAGTTTTAAGCAAATTTTACTTTTAAAGAATTGACTTATCTATAATTGGATAAATATAATACTCCAAAGATAATTGGTTCTAAGTTCAACAAAAATGAGCTGCAATTTAACTCCTCATAGAAAATTCTGGCACAGCACCGGTGAGCAGCGTCTAAAGATCGATTTTAATATCGATAGTATTTTGCCGATTTATGTGCTGATTATGTAATTCGCCGTGACACTTTGCGTCGAAGTCACTCACATTGACTTTCACCCGTATATAATACCAAACAAATGCAATACTTGCACCAGTTGTACCCAGGAATGCTGAGACTTTTTAGCGTTCCATGCAAAAATGATCAAAGTAGAAATATCAGAGCAGTAGCACCTAGCAGGTCGTTAGGCTTGAAGTCAGAAAGTATTTGTTTCAAGAGCGTTTTCTGTATTTCGCGCCGTGCACCAATGAAAGTTATTAAAAGAAAAATGCTCATAGACCATAGGGGAAGCAGACTCCGGTTTCCGCTATATCCATGAGATTGAGTTGAAATATTTTAGAGTGTGACCATAGCCTCCCTAAGTTCCAAGAGGCTCTCCAAGAAGGGGTTTCCTACAAATTTCATTTCCTCCATACAACAAAGATTTGCAGCCCCGACAAGAGGCAGTGAGGTTCCGTCCCATACGTGCCGCATGAGCCTAAAAGTACAGTGACTGGAGAGTACCACAACTGACTTCAATATGCTCCTTTTATTCATACTGAGAAAGGCTTACGATCGTACTTCGCTTTAGTAACTCTACATTCTCTTGGACATTTTACAAGACTGCAGTAGCTTCCAATTATGACTAGGATCAGTATTAAAGTAATGAGCGATACGTCCTCTAATAAGTCCCAGGGCTGCAGGCATCTTTTTCGCTTCTGGCTCTATAACACACGAGCTAAGTCATCGGCCATCCTGTTTTCATTTATGCTAAGTTGCCAAGGTGTTCACATTGGATAAACGATATGTCGATTCCCCAGGTTCACTCTCAGTTGATCTCTGCACTGACCAACCAGACTTAATGTTATTATTGCAGAGCTGATGTACGCATACAAAAATGTTCTGCTTGCCTTCTTAAAAGCCTAGATCTCGGTAGGAAATACATCGCGTGTACGGAAAGCAAAAAGATATGGACATAACCAGGGGTGCTATAAAGCTTCCCCCACCTACTCCAAGCGCCGTTTTGTTTTCTTTTATGAACATTGAAATCTCGAGTCATACTCAAGTGTTTATCACTTTAAGTGATCTGCCTGAATTTATCTTGGCAGTCAAGTGAGCTTTCATGTAGTTTCCAGTCGAGTTTCCCAGTGATCCTGACAAAAGATGTGATGTAGTTGGCTTAGTTGATGCATAACCTGCATCCTCATTATTGACCGAGACCCCAGGAAAATATTATAGTGATTGGTAAAAGGTAAAAGCTGCAATGCAGGCAGGGTTAAGCTCATTTCAATAAAAACCATTGGTTGTATGGTTTCTGCGTGATCTTGACAAAATGAAATACTCCATAGAAGATAATCTGATACAGCACGGCATCCGGGTCTACGTTGATTTAACCAGACCAAGGACTCTTAAATCAGTATAAACTTGTTTAATCTGCATCCATCAGTAGATATGTCGGCTGAACAGGGCGTATTACTGTCGTTAGAAGCCAAGCATCGTTATTACAACAACAACAACACCATGTTTTTTATAAAGCAAAAAGTGTCCAGTGTCTGGCGGCCGCCGTGGTGTGGCGATAGTGTTGGCGGCCTAACACACCGAACGTCTAAGGTTCGAGTCCTGGGATAGGTAACATCAAAAGTGGTTTAAAATAGATAGTTTTTTTCAAAATGGGTCGCCCCTCGGCAGTGGTGGGACAAACTCTACGAGTGCACTTCTGCCTTGGAAGGCTTCTCAGCAAAAATTTATCTACTTTGCAGATGCCGTTCGGAACCGGCAAAAAACTGTAGGTCCCGCCAATTGGTAGGAAAAAATTTAAAGCGGCACACCATAAATTGGAAGAGAAGCTCGGCGCAAAAATCTCTTCGGTGGTTCATGATGATATACCTGTTGTATATCGCGCCATACATTTATTTATTTTAAGAAGTGTCTAGTCCACAAACGAGTACTCCACAAAAGCAACTCTGCTGCACTACCTCCTTAGAGACCCCACAACAAAAAGGAAATAAGTTCTTGAAACGCTTAGTTGGTAGCACACGTGGTCACTCTCCACTTTGATGTTACCAGGTCTCTTCGAAATAAAGGGCAACAACAAAATTTTGCTAATTGCTTGACTCCGCAACGTTTATTTTATCTTTTACGCATCTTGCCATTCAGCCCTCAATCCGCTTTACCACACATGCACTCCCCGCGCTACCTTAAAATGGATAATCATGTAAGTAACTGTTTTTTAATGTTGTTACTATTTTGTAACTGCAGCAAATTGAGTTGACCACAAGATTCAGTGGCTAAGAAATTCGCATTAAAGATGTTTTGTTTAGGGCAGGAAAGTGGAAAAGTGAGGTACGATATACAGTTGTGTTCAATATAATAGTAGTGAAATTAATTTTGATATCGTTCAAAGAAATAAAAAGAAGCTGTGTATTTAATAATTTTCATTTTAAATGTATTGAATTCCATAACAAAAACAACATAAAAAGGAACATCAAAAGTTTACACAAAGTTCAGGAAAGTTTATTAAACTTTTAAAAATTTACTCAAAATTTCAATATTTTTGGGCAGAGTTTTTAGAAAATTTTTGAGTAAGCAGTTTCATAGCTCATTAAATTTTAGATTAATAATGTGCAAGTTATAAGTACCTCAAAATTTCGCCAGATTTTTTATTAATTTTTTTCAAGGATGTTGGTTAGTTTTTTCCATACAAACTTTTTTTTTCTTCATGGGTTGTATGGAAGAAATCACTCAAAACCCTTGAAAACAATTCTGAAAATTCAGGAAAATTTTTGAGCGAGTTCTAACTTGCACAGTGTTATACTAAAATTGTTTCGTCTACAAAACTGTGTACTCACAGATTTTCTAGAAATTGTAATAAAAAATTTGAAGATTTTGTTAGCAATTTTTTAAAGTTGAATTAAGTTGGCTGAACTTTTTGTAAACTTTGAAATGTATTTTTATGTGGTCTCTGTTATGGCATACGTTATATTTTAAATGAAAATTATTAAAACCCCAGCTTTTTTTTATTTTGTCGAACGTCAAAAAAACAGCCCTCATGTCCCACTGTGTAGCTGGCCACTCACCAACGGAGCAGAAATTCTCCAACAAGAACAACACTACAACAAACGATACATATTAGAAATGCTGCACATAATAAACATTCCGACTAACATAAGAATGAACTACAAAACGGACACCGATCATTGCGCTCGACAGGTACTAGGCGACAAAAAAGACAGTAAAAAAGTCGAGATTAGACGGTGCGGACGGAAACATAGATAATGCATGTTATCAAAAATTGTCTATTTGTGAATTTTCGTAGGCGAATTATTTTATTTAAATTGTTTGTATATTCTTGTTTTTATGTTGTCATTAGTGGCCCTGAGGACGGTTGCCGTGGAGTAACTGAAATATATTGGCGGAAAAAACCCGCAAACTGCGTTTTTGAATTGCGTGTTTAGACCTTGAGCCGGCACAAATAGCAACAAATTAGGAACAAAAAGGTTCCATTTTAATTTCACTACTATTATATTGAACACAGCTGTATATCAGTACTACACACATACAAATATGCATACAAACATATATACCCAGTACGTGCTTTTACGAAATATTCTCAACTTGCTAGCAGTGTTTTTTTTTGTTTTTTTTGTTTTTTTTTTGTGTCAAATTTTTTTCTTGTTATCTTTTTCATGTTTTTTTTTGTTCTTTCCTTTTTGCCGTTTTTTGCTGCTTTTCAAGCTCGGAGTTGTAATTTCTTTATGTTTTCTCTAAAGTTGATTGCTTGTATTACTTAAATGTCTTTTTTGGTTGCTTCTTTTATTGTCGGTTGTTGCTTCTTGTCCATCAACAACAATTGCAGCCGGCACGGCTGATTGACCTCAAAAACCAAATTAAGCTATTGAAGCCGGTAAAAGTGGCAAATTCAGAAAGAATGAAATTTTTGAGCTAAGCATTTGGCCAGTCGGAATTTTAAGCTTTCTGCTGCTGCTGATGATTTAATGATGCTTGTCTGCCCCCTCATCTATACAGATATTCGGTCGATTAATAGAAAGCCCAGTATAGCAAGTAAGGAGAGTGCTGTATTTGGCTGTGCCGACGACTTTATACTTTTCATGAATACGAATCACGATTTTCACTGTCCCGACCTTATTTACAAGAAGTACATAGCGTGCGGAATTTGACGTTCTGACCGAGAACACCAAACTTTAGCCAAACAACTCTCCCTCTCAAGGAGCAGTTTACTTTCAAATAAACACACGAGCGGACAGACCCACAAATCTAGATCGACGCAGCTCGTTGTCCTGGTTATTTCAGTCTACCTATTGAAGGGTCTTTCTTCTTCTTCTCATAATTACAATCATCGTGCTCATGAAAGATATAACAACAAAACCCTATGTAAGCATGATTCTTTGGGTCGACGATAATGGTCACCCACTACACATGAAGCGTCGTAAAGTTTTACACGATCGAGCTCTTAGAAAGTACGTCAGATGGCCATCCATGAGCACGGAGATAAAGTAATCTCAGCAAGTGTAGGAGTTAAGCCACCCAACCAAATCTTTCAAAAGTAGAAATACAACCTAGGGTTACCTTTCCAGTCCAGTAGTAGGTGATAAGTACGAAGAGAGCTAAACCACAGAAACCACAATGCTACCTGGAAATGGGCAACACTCAGGGTTTGCCTCCAATTTATAGGAGGGCACAGAGGGAATTCTTTCATGTACCTAGACGAAGTAGCCGGCTCAAGTAGGTAAAGTCTTTGATTCGAGAGTCTATAATATGCCCGAGGTAGGCATACCGGTCGTAAGAGGCGACTAATATGCACAAAGGTAATGAATTGCAACTCGATGGTTGATCTACGGATATGATGCCTCTCATTACCCATCCTTACGGAAGGAGGGGTGACATGACCTAGAAGGTTTCACTGGTCATACCAAATCGCTCCCACGATAGTCGAGCAGTACCGCAAGGCAGTACCGGAGCGTACCGGATTCATATCCGGCCAAGGACTGTCAGTTCGACAGCACCCCCCAAAACCTTCGAGGAGTGTTTTTGTCGTTACAACAACAACAACAACAAGTACCTCCATCCTGTGCCCTGTGAGCACACCAATAAAGAGAGATGATGAGATGAGCCTAAGTAAATCCGAAGAGCTTTGTAGAACGTTTGCAATCTGCTCTGCGCCACAAGGATCGCGCTACACTGCAGTAGGTCAATTAGTTCAGCCTTTGCTCAGCTTTATTGTGGCCTTACTAACCCGGAATTAACTACAGTACGCCACGTACAGCTCAAAAATACCCCATCGATACAAGCTATCAGCGTGACAGTTGACCGGCATAGTGATGTACCCCGGGTCCTGTTGTTGTTGTTGTTGTTGTGGTAATGACAAAAACACTCACCGAAGGTTTTAGGGAGTGTTGTCGAATTAACAGTACTTGGCCGGATTTGAACCCGGTACGCTCCGGATACTAGGCGACATCGATGTGAGCTAGATGGTGCACTTAAGACGAAGACTATACTCAAACGATATAATTGGTTTGTAGGAGCATATTTATCAGGGAGAGCGATCGATCAATAAAGCTGGGTACAGTAATGTGAAATGCGAAAGCGGGACCTCAATCTTCTCCCAGTAATATGGCAATGATTCTGGCCTCTCGTTCACACAAAATTTCTTAAATCAGACCAACATCAAATCGTAGACGTTGAGAGCGTGGGCATGGGGGTTTGTTATATTCATAGACAGCAAAGGGCTTCATACAGCTCATTCCCATATTTCAAGCGATAAATGTATGGAACCCAGTCTCATATCTCTAAAGGTATTTTATTCTGGTAGAACCGTTTAAATATTTGAGAAGCACTTTTAAGATTGTGCCAATGATAAGAACAAATCACTAAAAGCGTAAAAAGATCGCTACAAACTCATTACACTAAAGCTCATAGCCAAGTTATAGATAAAAAAGAAATTCTTTTGCACCACAGCCTATCCCAACCCAGCTTCCGGCTGTCAACCTACTTGAATCTGACCAAGTTAGTGCGAATTCTGCACCGACTCATTGCGGCATACTTAAACGTGGCATCATGGCCCCAATTGCGTCAAACGTAGACAAATGAGCGCGTCGTATAAAAACCAAAAACAGAAAACTGTGACGCACGAAGTGAAGAAGAATGAGTCTAAACGGCCGTTTTGATGAAGAAGCTGTGGACGCAGGCGGCATTGCTATTACTACTACAGGTGAAAATTGTCACAGGGAAACGAGTTTGCTGGCGGCGTGCGACGTAGCCACGAAAAGTCTAAGAGTCTTATTTATGGCTACGGCTGTAAAGTGCAGGAACATAACTAGCTTTTTTGTTTTTATTAAAGTTTGTGTGAAATGTTTTTTTTCATTAAAATTTTATGTTGCAGTTTTGTTGTTGTTTTAAGCGCAATCGATAAGAGCTGGAACAACTGGCTAGATGCATTACCGCACTCCAAGCATCGCAACGTCTTACTTACAGACTTATGAGCGAATTTTTAATTACTTTTAAACACTTTACGGTATTTATGTTTAATATATGGGATGAATGTATGTATGTTTACGTAAACAAAAACAATATCCATTGAGTTATAGTGGTTTTCCGACACTCCCCTTCACCTCGTTTCGTGTTCCGGCGCAGGCGTCTCCCAACATGATTTTTTTCATTAGCCTGAGTTTTCTGTTTTATTATTAATTATTATGCGCATGCGTATGTGTCTGCAAAATAGTGCGCCTGCGCAATAGACGACAACCCAGACAGCCGGCAACTTTCCACAACTTGGAATTTGCATAGTGCGTGCAACGTTTCGGCGCACAGTGGGTTAAATGCAGATGAAATTCATTATGCTAGGTATTTTTCGTGGTTGCCATACTATTAAAAAAAATAAAAAAAATGTAATGGCAATAGGTGGCAACCCTAAGTGGTAACGCTACCTAGAAATATTTTTGTTGAAAACCGAGTTAAAATACCTTTTGTTTAATAACCTCATAGATAGAACTGAGAAAATAGTTTAAAAATTTCAAATAGCTGGCAACCCTGTAGCATATTTCCTATCTTCAAAGGTTCTTCCAAATTGCTCAAGTTGTTATCTAGATGACCGTGGATATACAAAACAATTAATATAATCGGATTAGGTGGCAATACTAGGTGGTAACTCCGGAAATATCGGTATAAATATAAGCTTATAAAAGCCCCGTAAGGCTTGTAAACCGAATGAAGCTCGCAAAATTGTATAAGAAGTGACATATTTATGAGTTTAGTAAGCTTTAAGAGACTTTTATAAGTTTATATGAATCCCCTGTATATGTTTCAAATAAATTTCTCGATACTTACTTTTGACAAAGTCTTCGAACATTTGCCATGGTTTTTGGGAAAAGAAGAACTTTGAAAATTTCGCTTTTAGATATTCAAAATTATGGACACAAAATTTCGAAGCATTTTAAAAATTAGTTTTTAAAATAAAATCAGTTTTAGTTCTCTTTTCAGAACAGAGGAAGCACTAATCAAATAAAAAATTCAAGTAAATTCAAAAACATTTTCAAATACTAGTTTTTGAAAAGAAGTTTTGAGATACTTATATTTCAGAACTAAAAACCACTTAAAAAAGCAAAAAAAAAAAAAAGAGGAAAATTCTATGATTTTAAAAACATTTTCAAGACTAACTTTTGAAAAGAAGTTTTGAGATACTTATATTTTAGAACTAAAAAGTTAAAAAAAGAGAAAATCCTACAATTTCAAAAACATTTTCCAATACAAATTTTTGAAAAGAAGTTTTGAAATATTTATATTACTACAAACCACTTAAAAAAGGAAAAAATCCTATAATTTCAAAAACGTTTTTCAATATTACTTTTTGGAACAAAGTGTTTAGATATTTATACTATTTCAGAACTAAAAAACGCTTAAAAAAACAAAAAAAAAAAAGTAAATACGAATAATTTCAAAATCGTTTTTCAATACTAATTTTTGAATGAAAAAAGTTTGAAATATTTTTATTATCTTTTGGAAATAAACAAAATATTTACGCAATTTCGCCCCGAGTTAAAAATTTTATGTTTTTCACCATCTCAGAAACATTCTAAAATGGGAAGTTTATTCCTCAAAATATCGCATAGTACGTCGATCGTTAATCGCTGCTTAAAAGTGCGGTTTCTATTCGTTCAAACAAAGCATTAGATAGCAGAAAAAAAACAACAAAAGTCAAAGCACTCAACAGTCAACAAGTCGTCTAACCAAACTCAAAACCATTCACACTTTGAAAGTACAGACAGCCAAAAAGCTTGCACGCAATAAAGCAACAAGAAAACTAATAACAGAAATAATGAAAAAAAACAATAACAATTTGAATTGAAAAAAAATGGCATTCAACAATTCTGCAACTTTCTCACTCTGCACACACAACCACACACAACTAGCTAGACGCGAGCTTTTGCAATGACATTGAATTTGAGACAATTATGCACTGACGTATTGTTGCTGTTATTGCAGTGGTTATTGTTGTTGTCGTGCACTCATATTTAACTCGTCATAAAATCGTAAATCCGTGGCAGTCAACCCATCAACGCGTTCGTTGTACCAGCAAATCAAGGCTCAATGGCGGTGGCAATGTTCGCACGACGTTTCTTTTTGTTGTTGCCATTTGAGGGAAATAAATGTTTGTAGCACAAAAAGTATTTTAATTTCAATTTTTTCAGCACTGGTGTTAGTTTTAACTAACTTTTTTTTATTAAAAAACAGGAATTGACTATAAATTATTTTATATAATTAATTTTTTTTCCGGTTTCACATACCGTCTCACATGGAAAATTTAATTAAAACAAAAGAGAAAGTCTAAGGTCGGATGGAAACGAGCTTTAAATACCAGGCTATTCCGGTTGTTGTTGCCGGTGCGCCTTTTGCTCGAATGACTTTCTTATGTGATGCCGGATCTCGCTGCTCAGTAGTGCTTTCCGATGTGGCTCCTTGTTTCCACACCAAAGACTTTGAAGTGGCTGACAGTTGGTAGCATTGGGTGTTATCGACGTGGAGGTCTTATTCCATGCTCACTTGCGCAGTCTATGTGGTAACTGGATTGCCAAGGAATTAGTCGGTGATAATGTAAGATTCCGCGAGCTGAAAAAAGCAAAATAAGTTTGGAAGGCTTCGGCATAGGAAGCGGTTCAAACTCCTTTTGGTGGAGAACAGAGGTTAGAAATGCAGAAACCAAACAGCGACGTGGCTAGAAAACCACTCTTTAGCTCCTTGTTGAATTACAAGTTACCTTGTGTGTACAGCCTTGAACTCCACAGACGCCTGTAGAGCACTCAAATAATAGGCCGTTCAACGTTCAAATTTTTAAGCTTTGGGGAAGTGAAGTATCCTCTATATCAGCTGGGAGTGTCTCTTACAAACAATTTCAAATACTTTCGACAATTCCAGAGCCGCGAAGAAAGTCTTGTAGCTAGATCTTCCCTGGTTTAGAAGCTATTAACTGAGTGTGCTTTTTAGCGGTGTGGTAAGGGATTAGAATGGCTCTTATGTCTTGACTACTGGCAAGGAAAGAAACATCGGCCAATAGAAATTTCGCAGTATTCGTAGGCCTTGGTAGAGATAACACCCTTACCTGCTATCATTTCTCAGGAATGACCAAAGTCGAAGAATTCGAGGTAGCCGTTAGGTAACTGATTCTCTCACAGCGCAGATGTTGCAGCAAGAACATTGATTTGTCATCAGGGACAAGGTATTTCGAGCCCTTAGTGATGTTGATCGCTTCCTTAACCTATATGGAGATGAAGACAATAGGTTTGTGGCTCTTTTTAGGCTTGCCTACTAGATTGGGGTTTCTATTTGTCAACCGAAGGAGGCGATATTAGTCGTTGGGGGTTTGTCATAGATTTGACTGTGGTCCATAATCTACACACACAAGCAGAGGAGTTGCAAGATCTTACGGCTCCTCCCATTTGACGCATATGTTGATCTGCCAGCTGTCTGATTTCCGCGGTAAAATAATTCTTTTGAGAGTTTCCAGGCTCGAAATCGAAATTCGGTGGAATATCTGGAGGCCCTCACGATCAGCTTTAATCAAGCTGTAAAAACTACTTTGCTTAGTAAACAGCATACGTTTTTTTCGTAAGCACTTAGCGACTTATGAATAAAATAACAAAATAAAAACATTTTTTTCATAATTTGAAATTTTTTCTTTAAAATCAAGTGTGTACTTGCCGCTTGCAAGATAGCAAACAACATTTTGAGCGCTTAAAATTTTTTCTACTCGCTTATTTTTTTGTTGCTTTCAATTCACAAATTTGCTTAGGCAAATGGAAAAAAATTGTATCTATCATTGAAATGACGAATAAAAACGGACAGCAGCTGGTTCGGGGATACCCAAGTACTCCTCTTCATTATTTTTTCCAGAGTTGGATTTGGATTGAGCTTGGACTCCCACTCCGATGGCTATTTTCTCGCTTCTAATGTTCGTCGCTTAATCATCAGCGGCCAAGTTGACCCTGCGTGAGTTGTTGCTACTTTTCTCATTGCCTCCTACTTCTTACATTTGCTTCACATACAGAAACTAATTTTTAATAGCCTTATAAAATATGTTTAGTAATGCAAAATCCAATTAAATCTCGAATGCTGTGACAATGACCTTAAGTCAGCAACTGAACTTGAAAGTTGTGCGGAAAGACACTCACGCCCGACGAGCTGTAAAAACGCAATGCGCTGACTGTGCTTTTTGAGCGAATGTTGGCGCTTATTGTTTGGCGTTCGGTAATAAAGAATTGTAAGAGTATGAGAATGCAAAATTGGTTTTTGTTTTTGATTTTGTTGAGGCCAATATCAATTGTTACATACAATTTTTCCGTAGAACAAGACATTCTCAAAATCTGCTGCTGTTTGGCCAGCTTTTGTGTAGTCCATTTAGTCCAATGAAGCGTAAAGTTACCGTTTTTGATTAGTATTTCTTCTATGCTCCAGTTACAGCTGAAGTTAATGGAACTTATTGAGCTGAAAAATGGATAAATAATAGTTTATACATTATTATTATTATTTTTTTTAATCAAGAAATAAAAGCCACAAATATTTCCCACGCCTTCGCAAAATCGATATGCATATGTCCATTGTTACAGAGCTCAATTGCATATGTGAATAGGTGCAGTAAACTCGATATGTCGGGATACCGAAAATTCATTTTCAACTAAAGTACCAGGAAATGCAAACAAATTGCTATTATTATGAATACCAATCCCGGTATTCTGTGATTTTTCACGTGCCGAAAATACCGGGATTTCTAGCTTATAACTACCGTATTTTCGGGATTCCAATTGAACCGAGAAAATTCTACAGGAATGTATTCGAATACAGTTTAAATTGAGCAGAAATGTGTTTGAATCACACCGGTTAAATTTGATTAGTAATTAGTAATCAATTAACTATACGGCTTTTTTAATTGGTAATGATTATTTCAATTGTTTTTCAAGAAAAAGCAAATTATTAATTGATTAGGATTATAAGAAAAAAAAAAATTTTAAATAATCAAAAAGAGTTGTTTTGATTACTTTTGATTATTTTAAATGGATTTTTATTATTTTTTATTTAACATTTTTTTTTTTTTGATTTTTTGTAATCGTAATCAATTAATAATTGCCTTTTCTTGAAAAACAGTCAAAATAATCACTACCAATTAAAAAAGCCGTCGAATTAATTGATTACTAATTACTAATCAAATTAAAATTTTTTCAGTATTGTTGATGTGTATTTTTATGTGCTTCTACAACAATACTAGAAAAAAAAAAATATCAAAAGTAATCAAAATAACTTTTTGTGATTATTTTTGATTTTTTTTTTGGTTTTTTAGATTTTTTTTAAATCTTAATTATTTGTAATTGCCTTTTCTAGAAAAACAATTAAAATAATCATTACCAATTAAAAAAGCTGCCTAATTAATTCATTACTAGGTACTAATCAAATTAAAATTTTTTTAGTATACGTGATGTGTATAGTTATGTGCTCCTACAAAAATACTAAAAAAAATTAAAAAATAATCAAAAAAAAATAAATTAATATAATCAAAAGTAATCAAAAGTAATCAACACAAAATTTTTTTTGATTATTTTTGATTTTTTTTAATAATCGTAAAAAATCTAGATTTTTTTTATTCTTTTTTTAATTAATTTAAAAGTAATTATTAAAAAATTGTTCAGTCATTAAATTGGATCTCAAGAAAGTAATTAATCGAACCGGTAATCATTAGGATTAGTAATCATTATTTCACAGTTCTGGTTTGAACGTAAACGGAACTGGGTTGCAAAGACCCGGAAACCGGTTCGAAAATAACAGAAAAACCTCCTAAATCAATCAAAACTTAGTTCCAAAGTCCCCAGAAACTAATTATAAAGATATAGAGTTCCAGTTAAAGGATAAAATCCGGTGCTTAGGACACATAAGCTGAGCCTGAAAAGTTCCCGGAACTCGATCTAAAGGAACAGAAAAATCTACTACATCAACCTAAACTGAAAAAAGAAACAGTTTCTAAAAAACTGAGAGTTGTACCAAAACAACCAAGAACTGGTTCTATAAGGAGAGAATCCTGGTACAAAAAGAACCGAAACATATTCTAAAGAAATCGAGACATGAATGCAAATTATTTGGGATGTAGAACACTTGGAAATCGGTCTGATGGAATAGAGCCACTGTTACAAGTGAGCGGAAATAGGTACTAAAGAAACATGACCGGGTAACCCAGAAACGGTTCTAAAGGAAGAAAGTCCCGGTTCTAAGAGAATAGAAAAACGTCCTTAAACAAAAAAATATACATAAGTTAAAAAAGATCGAAAACTTAGTTCTAAAGAAACAGAATTGAGGTTCCAAAAGAATAGACGCAGTTCTGGAAAAATCCAAACTTGGTGCCAAAGGAGCGGCAAACGAATTCCAAAAAAAGAGAAAACTCATTCAAAGGAAATTAAGCTCGATTTCAAATTAGCTTGAAAAAAGTTTCTGACAGATACAGGTTTCCAGTTAAAATGTTTTAAACACTTTTTACACAGATTCGTTAACCCGCCTACATTAAACTGTCAGAATCGGTTTAAAACTACGCCCACTTCCAATAAAAGTATTTAAAAGCACTTATTTATGACACTAAGATCAGAAATTTCTGTAGCTGAGTTCAGAGACTAAAATAAAAGCAGTCATAATCTTCCTGAGAAGAAAATAAAACATTTTTAAGAATCTAATCGAGGTTTCATTGAGTTTAAGACTAACTAATCCAAATACCTAACTTCGCTTGGCATTGAACCCAATAAACCCGATTCCTTACAACACTATCAATTACATTGGGATCGAGCTTGGAAAGCTTTTATGAAAACTTCGAATGAAATTTTTGGTTAGAAGCTTTTGAAAGTAAAAATAAACTCGACAGCTTCCCGACTACTGCCGTATACTGATCCAATTTTGAAAACTCTTTGCAAAAATCCCGTACACATCAAATAATCCTGTTATCGCCACCACTAATCCACGCTGCACTTCAATATGTGGCCACTTTGTTTTGGTCAGCTAGATTTCCATAGCTAATAGGGCTCAAAATGGGCGTCGCAAATTACGCGCTCAGCTGCGGTAAACATATTTTCATGGTAGATTTGTTTCTGGCGAAGTCAGCAATTACCGCTTGCGCTGTATGTGATCTGCTCATGGCTTTTGAATAACTCGATTTGCATTTGTGTTGGTATCGACTTTTGGTCATTTCGCATGGCACTTGAACGGCTAGAGGTAGTGTCGGCCTGCCTCGTTCGATTAAGAGAATTCGCTGTGTAAAATAAAATTAAAAAAATAAAAAAAAATTGCTTTAGGTGACAGCTCAAGAACATAATTTTCGGAATTTCTCATAAACTAACAAACAGATTTTGATATTCGCATAAAATTTTAATTTGTTTGTGGGAATACTTTTATAGTGAAAAATTAAACTTAAAGACTGTTAAAGCTGGCGGACGGCCTGCCAAAGCTCTAAAATAACTTAACATTATTGTTGTCGTTTCGCATGCAATAATCGCTTGAAATCTGTGCTTTTAACATTTTTAATTTTTTTATTTTTTAATTATATAATTACAATCTTCAACTTGGTTATTTTATTTTTCTTAATGATCTAAGCGTCCGATAAGTCAGGTTGTAATTAATATTTTTTTGATTTCATAATTTTCATATATTTTTTCTTTCTTTTTGAGCTCAAGGCATCGAACTTTCAACACCATTCAGCCAAAGTTGAAACGGCAAAAGCCTGCTCGCAAAAAAATGTAAAGCGAAAAGCAAAATATTTAGCCGAAATGTCGAAATTTAGAGCAACCACATAATTAAAGGTTCGAGGTATTCATTACAGCGGAACAAATCGATTTGAAATTGCTGATTGATTGCTTGTGATATAAGGAAGAAGCAGAGAAAGAGAAGCATTAAGCGGTGAACAGAGTAGGTGTGGGGACTAAATTATTGCTGCTCAGTTTCTGAGTGTGAGCTTAAATTACAGTTAACTTAAGATATTTGTATTTAGGTTAAATTAAACTTGCCACTTTGGGGTTTAAAATATAATTTACTTACTTACTTACATATATTCGCACAAAGCGACATTTTCTAAAAAATCATTTTAGAAATCAAATATCTTGACTACAGCTAGAGTAGCTAATTACAGACAGTTTTGAAATCCAATGTATTTGATAAAATGAAAAAAATTAAATTAAATAAAAAAGTAATAATTTCTTACCCTTTCAGCGTTTTCAATTTGAAAGGTTCAAAAATTTACGATACTTCAAAAATCTATTAAAAACTTTCAACACGTTTTCCTCTTTCAGTGTCTCCTTCGAAAATTTACGATACTTCAAAAATTCAACAAAAAACTTTCAAAACCTTATTCGTTTCAGCGTTTCCTAACTTGTAAAAGTTCGAAAATTTATTGTCTTTCAAAAATTCAGCAAAAACTTTCAAAACCTTACCCGCTTTCAGTGTTTTCATTTCGAAATGTTCGAAAAAATGCGATTTTCAAAAATCTATTAGAAAATTTCAAAACTTTTTCCCTTTGAGTTGTTTTTCTAATTTGGAAAAGTTTGAATATTTACGATATTTCAAAAATCCATAAAAAACTATCAAACTCCTTTCAGCGTTTCTTAATTTGTACAAACTTTCAACACCTTTTCCCCTTTCAGTATTTTCTAATTTGGAAAAGTGCGAAAATTTATTGTCCTTAAAAAATTCAATATAAAACCTTCAAAACCTTTCCCGCTTTCAGTGTTGAGTTATTTCTAATTTGGAAAAGTTTAAAAATTTACGATATTTCAAAAATCCATTAAAAACTTTCAAACTCCTTTCAGCGTTTCTTAATTCGTAAAAACTTTTAAAACCTTTTCCCCTTTCAGTATATCCTAATTTGGAAATATTCAAAATTCACTACTTCTCAAAAATACATAAAAAAATGTAACACCTTTTCCTGTTTCAACGTTTCATAATTTGCCAAGAGTTCGAAAGTTTAGGATATTTCAAAAATCCACCTTCTCACCTTTCAGTATTTCCTATTTGGAAAAGTGCGAAAATTTACTACTTTTCAAAAATTCATTAAACAACTTTCAGAACCATTTCCCCTTTCAGCGTTTCATAATTTGGCAAAGTTCGAAAATTTACTATATTTCCAAAATCCATTAAAAATTAATTTGAAAACCTTTTCCAAATGTTTATAAAACTTTTTAGTTACTCAGTTACAAAATTTTTCAGTTAGTCAGCTCTTACATTTTGTACAAATACTTACCACTAAGAAGAAATCCTAAATTATTAAAAGTTTCCAAATTATCGTATAAACTATTTAAAAAGTGTTTTATTTTGTTTTGTTGTTTTTCCGACAGGGTGAATGATTGATGTATATTGGAACGATTTTTCGTCATCCCTTGTCAAATTTGGTTTTGAGACAAACCGGTTTCGGCGTCAACCACACAAAAAAACCGATTTATGCAAACCACCCCCGTTTCTGAATGTACACACACAACACATGCACACACGAACACAAACAGACACCCATGCTGACGTTACCTGCTACCTACTATAAATACAAGACAAACGACCACAACAGATCAGAACGAAAATCGACACTGATGATGGCACAACGCCGAAACCGGTTTGTCTCAAAACCAAATTTGACAAGGGATGACGAAAAATCGTTCCAATATACATCAATCATTCACCCTGTCGGAAAAACAACAAAACAAAATAAAACAGTTAATGCTTGTCAGGCTTTTAACTTAAACGAAAACGGTCTACTAATAGTTTACAAACGACGTTTACTGAAATTGCATACAACGAAGGCAAACATTTGGTTTAACAAACAATGCATAGAATTGAATGTGACACCAAAATTTGCAAAAATAACAATGAAAACAAACACCAGTACAAGCATGAGGACAATTAGGAAGGCGGAAAGAGACTTCCTAAGATATGAGTTGAAAAACCAGTACGCCAAGAAAGATGGAATAAATGCCGAAATTCTATCCATCCATTTAAGGTTGGCGGAGCAATTACCTACCGATACGTTAATGGAATGCTTCGAGCGCATAAGGACTGAGGTCGAACATGAACTACAACAGAAATACAGGACGCTGAACCGGAAACTAGATAAGCTGACAGGATGTCGCGAACGGGACAACAACCAACAACCGCACCATTTCCATGGCAGGCTCGTAAACCTTACGACAGTGGCCATCACCGCGGCGGAAGAACAACTTCTTAAAAAGGGACTGAAACACAATATTATAGACCAAAACGAAAAAAGAAAAACGGAACAGGCGATCGTAGACGCAGAGGTCGCAATATCATTCATACCAGTTGAGGAACAAGAGCACGCAAGACACATGTGCAGAGAAATAATAAACAAGGAAGTGAAAGCAAAGGAAGGACAGAAGAGAAACACGGAGCAAAAAACAGTCAAGAACCTACAACATAAACTCAGGATAAACAACATTGTCGCAACGAAGGCGGACAAAGGCAACACAACTGTGCTAATTGAAAAAGATGAGTATATAACAAAAACCGAAAAACTCATCGAGGATATGGAATGTCGTAGAATAAGAGTGAACCCCACGGATGAATACCAGAAAGAAATCAAAGTGGCTATAAAAACTGCAACAAATATAATAGATACAAACTCGGCATATAGATTAGTCCAAATGAACCCGTCAACTCCACCACTGATTGCGCTACCAAAAATCCACAAGCCAGGCAATCCAATGAGACCAATAATTAATTTTAAATCGGCACCATGCTATAAGCTATCTAAATATTTAAAAACAGTATTGAAGGACACACTGGAACTTAGCAACGAACACACCATAACTAATACATCTGAACTAATAAACAAACTTAGGACCGTTGAAGTGACAAAGGACAGCAAATTGGTATCTTTCGACATAAAAGATCTATACACATCAATACCACTAGCAGAGACATTGAACATAATAAACTCTATAATACTACGTAAAACAAAAGATAAAGTAAAAAGTACGCAAATCACGAACACGGTAAGAACCACACTACGTCAAAACTATTTTCAATTCAACAATAAAATATACAGACAAACAAACGGACTTGCGATGGGAAACCCAACATCGGCTATTCTTATGGAAGCGTTTATGCAAAACCTAGAAAAAGAGTATATACAGGAATTAAATTCCAAATTAGGAGTGTTATTTTACGCAAGGTATGTGGATGATATCATATGCGTTTTAACTACCAACAACGAAGAGCAAGTACTGGAGTATCTCAACAAGCAGCACGGGAACATAAAATTCACAATGGAAACCGAAAAAGACGGAGGAATCAATTATCTGGACCTCACAATAAGTATTGATAAAGCTAGAAACAAATTCTACTACGACATATATAGGAAAGCAACGGCCACCGACACAATAATACATAATACTTCGAACCACCCACAACAACATAAAAATGCAGCGCTAAGGCACTTAGTACAAAGATTGGAAAGAACACCTCTTACACAAGAAGCATATAGAAGAGAGCTTGGAATAATATATAACATCGCTACAAACAACGGATATAAAAAAGCACTAGTAGATAAACTCAGGAGAGACCTTAGAGAACAAAAAAGAAACAATGGAGAAGAAAGAACACAAACCTGGACGACAATGACATATACTGGAAGGGCAACATATAAATTAGCAAATTTCCTTAGAAAATACAACATCAACACAGCGTTCAAAACATCGAACAATTTAGGACGGAAGCTAAGAACCAAAACTAACTCAGAAGATCCATTTAGCAGCCATGGTGTATACAAGCTTACTTGTGAATGCCAGCACAGTTACATAGGACAAACCGGACGACAAGTAAGAACGAGGTTCAGAGAACACATTAGAGATTACAACAAAAAGATACGGAATCCAACCATCATACCAAAGTCCAACTTTGCGAATCACATGGCGGAGAATAAATGCCCCCCCGGAAACGTCAAAAAAACAGTCAAGGTCCTACATGTACAAGCAAAAGGCAGACATCTGAACGTACTCGAAAACATGGAAATCTACAAACAAAAAACATTCGACGGTAGAATAATAAACGAACAGACAAACACTGTTTCCGACACAATATTCGAACCTTTAAAATTGGTTTACAAAAAACAAAGCAATCACTCAGGTACAACTAACACACACGCACCGACAAATAAACACAAAACAGCAAAAGATCAAAAACAACAAACAAGCAAAAAAGGTCAAACAACAAAAATCACCAACTTTTACCTGCCTCAGTCAACCACACAAAAAAACCGATTTATGCAAACCACCCCCGTTTCTGAATGTACACACACAACACATGCACACACGAACACAAACAGACACCCATGCTGACGTTACCTGCTACCTACTATAAATACAAGACAAACGACCACAACAGATCAGAACGAAAATCGACACTGATGATGGCACAACGCCGAAACCGGTTTGTCTCAAAACCAAATTTGACAAGGGATGACGAAAAATCGTTCCAATATACATCAATTATTTAAAAAGTCTCAGTTTTCGATTTTTTTCAGTTTTTTTTTATTGCAAATGGAAGGCCTAACATAATAACAACCTGAAAATACACTTTTCTTTCTATTATGGGCTGCTGAATTCAAGCATGCAAAAATATTATTTGAAACTTAGTTTGATAACGACGAAAATTTACGATATTTCAAAAATCCGAAAAAAAATTTCAAAACTTGTACAAAAATTATAGTATTTGGAAATTTTCTCTTATTTCTGACAAATATGTTTTAAAAAATTTTCAAAAATTGTTTGAAATATTTGAAAAAAAAATGGTTAAAAAAAAATTTTAAGTGTCAAGGAACATGAAAGTTTTCTTTGACTTTTGACAAATTTATATGAAAAAATAAAATTATATTTAGAAAAAGGTTTGGAATGCTTTTTTAGGATTTGTTAGATATCGCAAAATTCCCGTAAGCTTCGCACAAAGTATAAACGTTTATTCGAATTCAACATCTCAAAATCTATAAAAAAACGGGGAAAAAGGGAAAATGATATTTTTCAAAACCTTTCTGAACAGTTTCAATTGTAAAAAGAAAGCAACATTTTATTTGAATTTGAAGGGCCACTTTCTTTAAGATCCAAAAAAAAATTCAAACTATATTTCAAAAATCCGAAACAAAAAATTTCAAAACTTTTTTCAAACATTTAAATAAATTTTTTGTGAAAGGATTACACATTTTTGAAATTCCGCTTTTCTTACATTTGGACTTTCTGAATTTGATTATTTAAAAAACTATTTGGAATCTTATACCACATTGATACTGATCTAAAATGCGTGATTTCAGACCAGTAAATCGAATGCGTTCTTTTCATTGTTATGAAGTATCAATCTAAAATTCTGACGTGTTCAAACAAATTTTTATAAATTCATCGCATTTGCTCTGTAACTTACTTTGAATGCGTGATTTTGTGAATGCGATTTGTGTGGGGAAATGTGTGGCATTTCATTCAGTGTAAATGTACACTGATTTAAGAAAATTTATGATATTTCAAAAATTCTAAAAAAAAAAATTCAAAAACTGTTTCCAAAAAGCTTTATTTTTTGGAATTGCACTTTGTTTTTTGCCAAAAGTTTTACGCAAAAGAACTTCAAATGTATAAAAATATAGTTTGAAATTTTTTTGTTTTTTTTTTTTCAAATTAAAAAGTTTTTTTATTAAGCTTTAAATATTGAAAAGTGGAAATTTTGCGTATTTGTTCCAAATCACCAAATAAAAAACTCCAAGGAATGGCATTTTTAAGTCAAAATGATTTTTCGTTTAACTTTTACAATTTTAAAACCCAAATAAAAAAATTAATATAGTTTTGTGAAATGTTTATCAGTATTAAGAGTTTCTTATTATGTTACATATTTGTCTAAAGATCTGCATATGTGCTAATTAAAAAAAAAATTTTAATCTTTTTATTGGTTTTTTTTAAATATCGTAAATTTTGGAATCTTTACTAAACGACTTCATCAACTCTGCGTCTAAAAAGACGTAATTAGAAAATGCTGAAAAAAAATTTCTTTTTCAAAAACGTTTTTGAGGACTAAGCTTTGAATTTTACAAAATCTAATGAATTACGACTTTTTCCCTTAGTGAAATCGGTTCGTTTCGGGACTAGGAAATTTTGGTACTGTCTCAGTTGCCGAAGGAACGATTTCTTTAACCCCTCCAACCTTCGGGTATTAGGTTTTAGTTGACCTCTCTGCTCTGTCTGTACTTGCCTGATGTCGAATTTGTTAATATCGACAAAAAGTAAAAAAAAAACAAGTCAAACTTCGGTTATTCATCGCTATTGCACTTTAACGTTTAAAAATATAAATAAACATTTTGTTTAAGTATATTTCTCTGTTTTTTCCATATCCAAATATCAGTTTATTTATTAACTGCTCATTAATTGCAAATCGCATAAAAATAAGGCACGTTTCTGTTTACGCTTGCAAAAATGAATGAAAAGTCACGAATTCTGTATAAAAGCAATGGCGCCAATTTTGGGCCAAACAAGTAAGGAGTCTATTATATACCTAGTAGTGATTTCAGTTTTGGTTCTTTTTCAAGCTTCTGAATCAGGTTTGAGGTCCAGCTTGTGGGTATTCAAGGATTCGGTTTCTGGGCTTGTGCGTTCGGTTTGGGCTTTCCAAGGTTACGCTTTCGCTGTTTGTTTGCTTTTGGTTCCTGTTTCGGTACCGCGTTCGGCTTGATATCAAGTTTCTCCTCCAAATTCGGTTGAGGTTCGTTTCTGGTTTCGTTGCCCGATGTGCTTCTCGATTTCGGTTTGATTTTTCTTCCGATTTCGATTACTGCTCCGGTTTTGGTTTGGGTCCAAATTTCGGTTTCAGTCTTGTGTCAGCTTGGGTACCTAGTTTGGTTCGACTTTTAGTTCCAGTTCTGGTTTCGGTGCCATTCTCGGTTTCGGTGCGATTTCTATTTTCTGTAACAGTTTCGCTTTCGAATTAAGATTATGGTTGTGGTAAAGATTTCGATTACGGTTTTTGTAAGAAATCTGGTATCACTAATTATAACGAATGTCAGAAACACTTCAAAAGTGTATTGGGCAACTTCGCTCTTTATTAACTCGTGTAACTAGCTCTCTTCCGTTCCTCTGTACTTCCGGTAATGTCACCTTGCTAATATCATTTTCCATTTTGCTATTTGTTACTTTTAATTACTTAATTAATAAATTATCCTGAATTAATATCGATCGGCTATTACTTACTTCCGAAAAATCTTCACTGGCGACGAGAACATGGAGGCGAGCGAATTAGAAAACGTGCTTAAGAAGTTTCAGGAATCTAATACAGAATTCCTTAAAAAAATTCTTGAACAAAATGTTGCAACTATAAGCAAAATGTGTTATAAGGAGCCTCAAACAAAAGGCGTTCCCAACTTTAGGAAGTTTGATAAAAATATTGAAAAGTGGTCAATATACATACAACAGATGGAGCACCATTTCGTAGCAAATGGCGTCTCCGAAGAAAGCCTAAAGCGTGCATGTTTTCTCTCTTGGATTGGCACCGAGGCTTATGAGTTATTGCAAAAATTATGTGATAACGATATCACCCAAAAATCCCTCAGCGATTTAAAGGCGAAATTCGACCAACATTTTATAGAAAAGCAGCATGTACTGTCAGCACGTTTTAAATTTTATTCGATACGCATGAAAAACAATCAAAAATACGCAGAGTGGGTGGCAGAATTAAGAGGAGCAGCAAAAGAATGTCTATTTGAGTGCACAAAGGCAAACTGCCACGAAACCTTCGTAGAAAATAGCATACGCGATATGATTATCATGCACACTCCTCACGATAAAGTACGGAGTGCAGCACTACAAAAGCCGAACCCAACTCTCGATGAAGTTCTACAAATAGCAACAGTGTACGAAGCAACTGTCAAAACTTGCTTAGAAATAAAAGGCGAAATAAAAGGTGAGGAAAATGATGCAACAGTCAACATGGTTCGCGGGGCGAAAAATCCTAGAAGCTACCAAAAGCAAAAAGGCCGTAAGCAGGTAAATAAATCTACTTTAACAAAATCGTGCCCAGGTTGCGGCACTTCGCACTCTAGGTCACAGTGCTATCATTACAAAACCAAAACCAAATGTCGTTTGTGTCAAAAGAATGGGCACATAGCTACTGTTTGCCGAACAGTTGCTGCGCCAACTGAAAATCAACGAAACAACGAGCAAAACAAACGCGACGAAAAGGTAAACACAGTTGACATTTGCACATTCGAGAATATTGGTTTGTTAGATATTGTAAACAGGTTGGATTGGGTTGAGACACTACAATTCGAACTAAACACTAACGAGAAAATCCAGTCTATTTCAACTATGCAAAGCCACACGTCGCGTGATGCCTTATCAGCTTCACTAAAGGAATGCAGCCAGCAGTATGCTGATATATTCTCTTCGGCAGGGGGTCCTTGTAAAACATTTAAAGCTAATATTAGGTTGAAACCTAACGCAGTACCAAAGTTTTGTAAACCTTACAATGTGCCGTTTGCGCTACATGCAGACGTACGTGCTGAAATAGAACGACTTGTAAATAACAAAGTGCTAAAGCCAATAAGCACAAGCGAATGGGCTGCACCTATTGTGGTGGTAAGAAAACCAAACGGGAAACTCCGAGTCTGTGCAGATTTTAAAGTGGGTGTTAATTCTCAAATTGAAATCGATCGATACCCAATTCCGCGTATTGAAGAACTTTTTCATAAATTACAAGGAGGGCAGTGTTTCACAAAAATCGACTTAAGTGAAGCATATTTGCAAATAGAGTTGGCAGAATCTGCAAAACAGTTTATGGTCATAACGACTCCTTTTGGGTTGTTCCAATTTCAAAGAATGCCATTTGGCATTTCAAGCGCCCCAGGGCTATTTCAAAAATTTATGGAAGAGGTAATAATTGACATTCCCCACTGCGCAGTTTACCTCGATGATATAATTGTGTCAGGTCGAAATGATAACGAGCACCGTGACAATGTAAATATGGTTTTTCAACGCTTGAGGCACCACGGGTTACAATGTAAGTTAGATAAATGTAGTTTCGCACAGAAGCAAATAGAGTACGTGGGCCATATCATAGACGATAAAGGTATCCAACCCTCAGAAAAACGTGTCGAGGCGATCAAAAGTATGCCTAGTCCGAAAAACGTTGCCGAAGTAGAGTCATTTATTGGTAAAGTAAATTATTATAATAAATTCATTGATAATTTTTCAACAATAGCAGCGCCGTTAAATAGGCTGCGAAGAAAAAGTTCTGTATTTCAGTGGGGTCGAGAAGAGGAAAAGGCCTTCCAGTCGCTTAAGAACTCGATAGTTGAAGCGACTCGACTAGTTAATTACGACGACAATCTACCAATTATACTCGCCGTGGATGCATCCAAGTTGGGGGTTGGCGCGGTCTTATCGCATCGTTTTGAAAATGGCGAAGAAAAGCCAATCGCACACGCGTCGAAGACCCTAAATGACAGTCAAATAAACTACTCACAGGTGGAAAAAGAGGCTTTGGCCATAATCTATGGCGTAACTAAGTTCCACCAATATCTCTACGGTAGAAAGTTCGAGCTTTTTACTGATCATCAAGCACTTACAACGTTGTTTAATCCCGCAAAAAGGCTACCGGTTATGGCACTACACCGTATACAACGTTGGGCCATTGTACTACAAGCATACAACTATACAATTCGATATAAAAAATCTGCTCAAAACGCGAATGCAGATGCCCTCTCGAGATTGCCATGTGGTGAGGACCCTGATTTTGACAAAGGGGAGAATAGTGTCTTTACCATCGATGTAAACTATGAAGATACTGTCAATAGCTTTCCAATAACACATCACGTTATTAAACAAATGACTGAAGAGGATGAAACTCTGAAGATGGTGCGCAAATATGTGCTTGACGGTTGGCCTCAGCATACGGTTTCAAAAAGTCTTTTGCCATACTTCAATCGAAACCTCTGCTTATCAGTACAGAATGGCGTACTACTGTTGCATACGGACTACACTCGAGTTATCATACCCAAACAACTTCAAGGTAGGGTATTAACGATGCTCCATGATGGACATTGGGGCAAAAGCCGAATGAAAGAGATGGCTAGACGCTGTGTCTGGTTTCCTACGATCGAAAAAGAAATTGAAAAAATATATGACAACTGCTCTATATGCCAATCGACTGCATCTTTGCCTAAACGCGAATTTTCGAAATGGCCGGAAGCAACGCAGCCATGGGAGCGAATACATTTGGACTTCGCGGGCCCATTTTATAATCGCATGTGGTTGATTATTGTTGATTCTTATTCCAAGTTTCCGTATGTAATTGAGCTAACAGCAGCAACTACAACAACGACCGTAGCAGCTCTCCAAAAAATTATTTCCGTCGAAGGACTTCCGCGCACCATTGTAACGGACAATGGAACACAATTCACATCGCATGAGTTTCAAGAATTTTGCAAACGGAACGCTATCCAACATCTCACAACGGCACCATTTCACCCTGCCTCGAATGGGTTAGCCGAAAGGTTTGTGCGAACTTTTAAAGAAGCATTTGTGAAAATAATGAAAACGGAGCATCAGACCGAGCGTGCTTTGTACAAATATCTTACCACGTTTCGAACCACACCTAACCCGGTCTCTGGTAAATCTCCGGCAGAGCTACTTCATGGGCGCCAACCACGAACAATACTCGCTGCCATGTTCCCAACGTCGGTTCAGCGCCCAAAGCCTGAAAGTAAATGGGTATCCGGTGCACGAGTTTGGGTTCGAAACTATTCAGGACCATCACGATGGGTCGAAGGAAAAATACAACAGATACTGGGTAAAAAGATGTATAGTGTACAGACAAATCGAGGGTTGTGGCGGCGTCACCAAAATCAGCTGCGAATTCAAAAAACGCATACATCCAATCTGCCACTAGATACCGACAGTATCGAAATTGAGTTGCCAGCAGATAACCAAGCAACACCTAAGCGATTGCCTGCCGCAGCCACAACACAACAATCATGCAAACGTTCACCGGAGCTAGATCAATCATCACCTAACGCAGGGACACCAATTCCCCGGCGTTCCAACCGAGTCCGGAAGCAGACTGAACGATTTAACCAAGTTTGACTACAATAATCAGATAATCGAAATTTTTGAATACATTATATTACATTAATTAAGTCCAGGGGAATGTAAGAAATCTGGTATCACTAATTATAACGAATGTCAGAAACACTTCAAAAGTGTATTGGGCAACTTCGCTCTTTATTAACTCGTGTAACTAGCTCTCTTCCGTTCCTCTGTACTTCCGGTAATGTCACCTTGCTAATATCATTTTCCATTTTGCTATTTGTTACTTTTAATTACTTAATTAATAAATTATCCTGAATTAATATCGATCGGCTATTACTTACTTCCGAAAAATCTTCAGTTTTGGATTCAGTTTTGGTTCGGTGCCAATTCCGGTTTTTGTTCTAGCTCTGGTTTCAATGACACTCTCGGCTTAGATTTGACTACCTGTTTATAGGATTTGGTTCTGATGAAGGTTTTGGTTTATTATTCGTTTTCGGTTTCGGGCTCCAGTTTCAGTCTAGATGTTCGATTCTGGTTAAGGTATGGACTTTGGTTAAGTTTTCAGGTTCGGTTTCGATTAAATCCCCCTCATTCCTTCCTTTTGTGTTAATTGAGGTTTGTTTGTTCTACTAGACTTAAATGAACGCCTGTTCTATCTCTTAGATCAGAGTCAGCTTGCGTTCGTACCAAGTAGTTAAGGTTTCGTTTATTAAAGAGATCAAGAGCTCGAAAGTTAGAGTATCGTAGTTTATGTCACTAGACTTTAGTTTGCTCAGCATCTGTGACTCTCGTCTCTACATATGAAGCGTTTGTTAATGGTCGGTTTAGGTTCCTTGAAAATATCTCTTTGTTTTTAATTTTTGAATAGTTTTTTCCTCAAAATTGCTTTCCTCCAGATATAGCCCGAGTATTATGTGCACAAGTACTTGACTTCATTTCTGTTTCCCTTTTCATTCGAATTTGTAATGTGAAACCACTTGAAATTCGAATACCAAAAATTTGTAAAACAACAAAAAGTTTACTAAAAATAAACGCAACAAATTGATTACTTTCTTGGTGGAGTGGCTGGCGGCGTCGCTCATTGCAATTGGGCATGGAATTTTCACAATTTCCGTTGAATGTTGAATATGTAAAGAAAAGAAAAGTCGGAAAATTTCACAAAATATTTAAAAAAGCAACAATAAAAAGAAATTTAAATTTTTTATGGGCATTTAAAAGCGGTGCGTGCGTTATGCGTGCTTGTTGGCTTGCAACACATGTGGCAGAGCTACAGCGTAGAGCGACTGACCGACAACTCATTTTGCTGCATATTCGCTAACACATGTGGTTTGTTTACTTTAAGTAGGCTTCAAATGTTTACAAGTGTTTGCATGAGTTTGTGTGTGTTCCAGTGTGATTTGACTAACTTCACTTCACTTGGCCAGTCAAAATGAAAAAAAATAAAAAACGCACACATAGGAAATTGTTTGCAACAGAGTTTAGGAATAAAAAAAAATAATTAAAAAACAACAAAAAAAAAGTAAGAAATATTAAAAGAAATCGCTAACAAAGTAAATCTAGAAACAAGTGCAACATAAACGCAAATACAACTATAAAAAGACTCAAGTAAGTAAACAAAAAATTAGAGCTGCATGGTCCATCGGAACTTAACTAGCCTTCGCACTGTGGGCCAGTTAAAGAAAGTTTTTGTCGATAAACAGCTTTCTGGAGTACAGGTACCAACACGAAATATTACAAAATTTAAAGGCAAAATTACTAAATTTTTATCAAAAAAATTAATTTTAGAATTAAAAAAAAAATTTCCAATTTTTAGAATTACACAATTTTGCTCACTGAAATTTTTTTTAGTGCTGGTGGAATGTAAAAACATTTCTTTTACATTTTTTTTGTTAAAAAAAAAAAAAAAAAATTATTTTAGAACTTTTTAAAAAAAATTCCAATTTTAAAGTAACACAATTTTGGTCACTGACCAATTTTTTTGTTTTTTTTCAAAAAATTATTTTTAGAATTTAAAAAAAAAATTCCAATATTTAAAATTAAACAATTTTTTTTGGTGCTAAGTGAATGTAAAAGCAAAAATGTTAAAAAAAATGTTTTTACATTCACTTAGGACCAAAAAAAATTGTTTAATTTTAAAGATTGGAGATTTTTTTTTTTAAATTCTGAAAATAATTTTTTTGAAAAAAAAAACAAAAAAAATTGTTCAGTGACCAAAATTGTGTTACTTTAAAATTGGAATTTTTTTTTAAAAAGTTCTAAAATAATTTAAAAAAAAAAAAACAAAAAAAAATGTCAGTGACTAAAATTGTGTAATTTTAAAAATAGTTTTTTTTAAAATGTTTAAAATTATTTACAAAAAAAACCAAAAATATCCTTCTGAAAATTGCAGCATACCTATTGATAAAACACAGGTATGATACAAAGAAATTTGGGTCCAAAATTTAATGCCGAGCTTTAATTTTTTCAATTTTGAAAAATTGAATTTTCTAAAATTATAAATTTGTAAATTTTTTTTTCAAAATATTTTTTTTTGATATCAGCAAGTGCCGCCTTTGAAAATGGAAAATTTTACTTTTTTACCTACAGCAGTTTCCAAAATATTGAAAAGATAAACTTTACAAAACAGGGAAAAAGTTACATTTTTTAACTGCATAACTTTACAAAAAAATTTAAAATTTTTATTCTTTGACTGTACTTCGTTTTGTGATTAAATGAAACGCTTGACCAAATTTTATTCAAATCGGAAATTGTTAATTCCAACTATGTGACGATTTTACATGGAAAGACCCGTTAAGTTTATTCATTTGGTTATTTTATTCATAAGTCGCTTAGTGCTTACGAAAAAAAAAAATCGGCTTTAGAAAACGAAATGAACTTTAATACTTTTGTGATGTAGTCACATGCAATATTTGACTATAAATTCAACGAAATGACCCACAATACCCCACAGTAGCGTATGTTTGCTCAGATTTCAGCTGCATTGGCCAACAGCTTCAACGCCGCACACACTAAAACACATTGTTGTTGCATTCAATTTGATATTACCAAATCGAGAAATATATATTTAGCTCTCGCGGCGTTGTGCTGCAGTCGCCCAAGTTAAACACATCCCGATGCACTCATATAAACCAAATAAATATTCACCGCAAGTTTGCATTCATTGCTTCAGTTTCCTCATTTTGTAGCCTCCAGCGACTGCTCGCTGCGTGTGTGCTGGGATTTTGTGTCTACCTTGAATTTAGATCTGAAGTTTTTTGGCTGCTCGCGTCTAGCTGCTTTACGTTTTTTAAACAGTATTTGTTGTTGTTGTATTTGCTGTTGTAATCTGATTTTGTTATAGCTGCTGGAGTTGCTCGCAATTGTTTATTTACTGAGCTGCATGCGAGCCATATTAAACATTGGCGATTGTGGCTACTGTCTAGAGTTTTTTGTTTATTGCCGTTAAACTTTGTAGGCTTTTGGAGACTTCGCTTTTGGCACGTGTCGATCGATCGAACGATTATTTATCTGAAACTCCATTTTTTTAACTTTTATGTGTGGTAATTGACTGCGGTGTAATCTTGCATGAAAGCATCTTGATCTATAAGCATATATAAACAGGTGGATATATACGCATACTGACTTACTACAGAGCAGTGTACTCTGTAATAGAGTTTTCTATAAATTAACGTTGTATGGGTAGTTTATTTTCTGTGGGTAACTTTAAAGAGCATCTGAATCTTCCTTTTTATTATTATTGCTGTTTCCGACAGGGTAGAAGTATGAATTTTTCTGGAACGATTTTCCGTCATACCTTGTCGTTCTGTTCAGAACGAAGAAAGACACTGAAGATGGCACAACACCGAAACCGGTTTGTCTCCAAACCAAAATTGACAAGAGATGACGGAAAATCGTTCCAGAAAAATTCAGCATCTGATTCGTTTAGACCGTAAATTCAATCCCAGAAATAGCTTCTGAGTTCTAGCATAACTTGTATATTTAGAAGCTCTTTAGACTTCGTGATGGGATGTGTCTTCCTAGACTTCACTCCTACAAGCGCAGACATTTGATAAACCCTAACCCTTAGATTAAAGCTGGGTTTTTGAAGGGTGAGTTCGACTTTTGCGCTTACAAAAACCTTAATAGGCATGCCTACAGTCGTCAACTAGGCTGTAATGATGTGTTGTTCTCACATTCGTCTTTTGAAAACCAACACATTTTTCGAAAATATTTTCAGACACATTAGTTCGTATTCAAATAAGTAGGAAACTTCAACAAAATAGCTCTCGCCAATTTTTGAAAGACTTTTAGGATTTTGGACAAAAAAAAACAAATATTCCGGCGAAGCTTAGCGTAAAAATAAAAAAATAAAATCGTAACAGGTCTTTTCATGTTAAATCTTTACATAGTTGGAATTGATACTTTACGATTTTGTTAACATTTGGTGAAGAGTTAACTTTTATCATAAAAAGTTTAAAAATTTCACTTTTTTCCTGTTTTGTAAAGTTTATTTTTTCAATATTTCGAAAACTACTGTAGTTAAAAAAGTAAACTTTGGCACTTTCAAAGGGGGTACTTACAGGTATAGAAAAAAAAAAAATTAAAAAAAATGTTTTTTTTTTAATTTCTAATTTTGAAAATTTTTGGATTTTTCAAAATCGAAAAAATGAAAGTTTACCATAAAATTTTGGACTAACATCTTTTTGTATTCTACCACTGAAATATCTAAAGATATACAGAAGTTTTCAGAAGTGTGTTTTTTTTTAAGGAATTCTTGAATTTTTTCCAAAAATTTTTTTTGTAATGTTGCTTTTTTATACCAACAATTTTATTCGATTTACGGTCTGTACATTTTCAAGTATTCATGAAACGAGCTCAAGGCCATTTTTTGAATTTTTATGAAAACTATTATTATTTTTTTATTTTTTAATAATCGGTTTAATTAATTATTAAAAGTTTTTTAATTGAATAGAATAGGAAAAATGTTTAGAGATGTTTTTTTAATGATTTTAATTTTCTTGTCGAGTTGACACACAAAATTACTCAATTCCAATTACCAAACAAATTATTTGTTGCTAGTGGAATGTAGTAACAAAAAAAAAAAATTGTTTGCATATTTTCCACTATCAGACAAAAATTTTTGAGTGAACATTATTAAGTAATTTTGTGTTTAAAAAATTGAACTCGACTAGAAAGTTAAAACAGTTAAAAAAATTTTTTCGAGAAAAAAAAGCATACCCTTCTGAAAATTTCAAGATATCTTTAGCTATATCAACGGTATAATACAAAAAAAGTAGAGTCCAAAATTTAATGGCGAACTTTAATTCAAAAAGTGAAAAATTTTCGAAAATTAGAAATTAAAATTTTTTTTTTTTAAATATTATTTTCATACATCTAAGTGCCTCCTTTGAAAGTGCCGAGGTTCACATGTTTAACTACAGGAGTTTTCGATATATTGAAAAAATTAACTTTACAAAGCAGAAAAAAAGGTTAATTTTGAAATTGCATAACTTAAAAAAAAAAACAAGTAAGGCTGTGCCGAAGGCTTTATACCTTTCATGAATACGTGCAAACTCCGATCCTGGTGATTTTTTTACCAAATCTTTTACCATCTATGTATAAGCAAATATCTCACCAAATTTCAAGTTTTAATATTTCAAAATGAGGGATAAATGGCCATATCCCTCTTATCTGAACGATCGGTTGTATGGGATATATACTATATATAGCTCCGATCTTGCTGACTTTTTTACGAAATCTTTTACTATCCATAAGAAAATATCTCACCAAGTTTCAAGATTTAATCTTTAAAAATGAGGCAGAAATGGTCAGAATCCTCTTATCTGAACGATCGGTTGTATGGGATATATACTATATATAGCTCCGATCTAGGTGATTTTTTTGCGAAATCTTTTGCTATCCATAAGAAAATATCTCACCAAGTTTCAAGTTTTAATCTTTAAAAATGAGGGAGAAATGGTCAGAATCCTCTTATTTGAACGATCGGTTGTATGGGAGATATATGCTATAGTGACCTGATTATACCGGATCCGACAAATGTCAAAAATAATACAAAAATACATCCGTGTGCCAAATTTCATCGAGATATCTCAAAAATTGAGGGACTAGTTTGCGTTCAAACAGACGGACGGACAGACGGACATGGCTGTATCAACTCAGTTCATCGTCCTGATCAATTTGGTATACTTAATGGTGGGTCTATCTCTTATATTTCTAAACGTTACAAACATCGGACCAAAGTTAATATACCATTTCATGTTCATGAAAGGTATAAAAATAAAAATGTTTTTTTGGCAGGGTCGATCCAACTATGTGACGATTTGACATGAAAAGACCCACACATAATTTTTTGTAAATTCGTTTTTTTTTTGATTTAAAAAATCTAAAATTAGAAATTTGAAAACTTTTTTTTTCAAAATATTTCTCTCAGTAATCCCTTTGAAAGTGCGAAAATTTATTTTTTTAAGTACAGATGTTTCCGAAACATGGAAAAAATATACTTTTAATTTAAGGAAAAAGTGAAATTTTGAAACTAAATAACTTTTGAAAGAAACTAAAAAATATAAAAATTTTTTTTCTTTGGCAGAACTTTGTTTTATGATAAAGCGAAACTCTTCCGCAAATTTTATTAAAATAGATTCCAACTATGTGATGATTTAACATGAAAAGACCCACACATAAATTTGTAAAATTTGTATTTGCTTTTTTATTTTCATGAGATAATCTAAATTAACATAACTCAATCATTACATTTGAATTGGTTGAGAAAACGTTTACGAACATATTCAAATACATATGTACTTACATATGTATCTACTATATGTTCATATATATTTATCTCTCCATTAATACTCGTCCACTTATAATGCATTATGAATTATAAATATGTGCATAATAGTCATATTAGAAGACTTGGAGCATTTATAAATTTTTCTCATAGAATTACCGTGGCATGCCACTTGTTATTCAAACAACAACAACGCATACACTCACTTACATGTATGCTCATATGTTGCTTGCTACCGCCCCATAATTTCATGGCTATTGTAAAACGATTATGTTCAGAGCTATGCAGTTGCAAGTGCAATTGGGCATGTTTTATGTGGGCGTTGTAAGCCGTTGTTAGAAAATCGTTCGAGATTTAGTTTGAATTTGTATGCGTTGCAGCTCGATATGGATTTTAGCTCAACCTTTTTTACTAGAGTGATGTGGATCACACAACTGTTACATACTAGAAACTTAATAATACTTATTCGATGCTCTTTTGTCTTTCCCAACCAACACACAAACTAGACAGAAAAATTAGAAAAATTTTTTTTTTTCAAAAGTTATGCTAGTTCAAACTTTCATATTTTCCCTGTTTTGTAAAGTTGACTTTTCCAAAATTTCTTAAGCTACTGAAGTTGAAAAAATTAACTTTGGCACTTTCAAAGGGGAGGTATAAAAAAATATTTAAAAAAAAAAAAAAAAATTTAAAAGTTTACAATTAATTAAAAAAAAAATTTTAATTAAAGTGCGTGATTAAATTTTGGACCGGGTGCTTTTTGTTTTTTGAAAAATATTAGTTTTAAAATTTTTTTTTTAATTCTTTTAACTTTCTAGCGAGTTCAATTAGTTAACTCCAAAATTAAACAATTTTGATCAGGAAAAAATTTGTTTCGTGGCAGCGGAACATAAAAATTAATATTAAAAAAAAATCTACGAAAGCGGAATGCTAGTTTTGTTTTTTGACGTCCCCAAAACAGTGTCAAAAATAGTTTATTTTTGTTTCTTAACTCCAAAAAGGAGCCACTGAACTGTATTTTCGGGTTTCTTAGTTAAAATAAATATGTATCTTAAACATTTTTTTCTAAGTTTCCAAGACGATTTGCAACTTTTTGTGCTACTCCCATGCTATATTATATTATATCACATATCAAAAAATATTGAAATTGATATAATATATTATAAATTGATGCAAATATGAAGAGCTCTATTAATCGCCACTCATCTCCGTTCGCTGCTGTCTAACATCACATAAATTTTTATTTGTTTTTCAAATTTATCCAAAAATCTGCGAACTTGAGCCACACGCCAAAAATGTCTGCGCTGTTAAATTTACCACTTTCCTGCCATATTTATGGCCTCAACCTGAGTATCAATTTTAGATTTGGTTTTTGTTTAATGAAAAACAGCTTTGCGTGATCTTGAAAGTATAATGTATCGCATTTGATAGCAAATACATGACACCTGCACCTGAAAGCTGCTGTCAATAACAAGAGCCATACAAATAAAAGGAAAAGAGAATTGCGAAATAACAACAAAATATTTTTATTGGTATTGTCGAGCAGCTGTGTTGGCTTAATATTTTTGTAGTAATAACCTGGAGTCGAAACAACTAGTAGAAAACTAGCTCAAAACTAGTTTGGACAGCAAACTTAACTAGTCCACCAATTGTATTTTTCTCATATAAGCAACTGGAATTTTTGACAGATGGATGCCTTACAAGCCGCAGATTGTCAGATTTTGAACAGAAATATACCAGTTTCAAACTAATTCAAAATAGACCAAAAAAAATCTTAGTCCATCATAAGCGAAGTAACAGGTAAAATATAAGGTTAAACTCGAATTTCTCTTATTCTTTACATGCCAGCAGTCTGTTCAACTTTGAATTTTTATAGCAGAAGTTTAGTCCTTTACGGTATGATTCGGAACCAGTCAGACAATTCTGATTGCATTGGCAGTTTTTAATTGGTTATTGCGATGCTAAAAAAAATTGTATGCTAGTGTATTGAAAACAACAACAAAATAAACTAGCAGGAAAAATTATAAGAGCTCAGAATTGTGTTTGCTATTTTGCAAGCGATAAGTTCACATTTCAGTTTCAAAAAGAAAATTTTAAGTTTTGAAAACAATTTTAATTTTGTTATTTTGTTCATAAGTCGCTTAGTACTTACGAAAAAAATCTCCTTATATTAGCTTATTTTAAGTTATTTCAATATTCCAGGTAAAAAATTATATTCTCGAAACTTAATGTAACATCGGTTGTTATTACGATGCAAAACATAGAAGTTTGCTGAATAATTTAGTTGCTTTTTTCAAAAAGTATTGAGTTAGGCTGTTATTATAAACTCCAGTGAGAACAAAGTAGACTTTGGCTGTTTGGTCTTTGATCCTTTTTCTGAGCAAAAGTCATTAAATTGCGCATAACAGTATGTTAGAGCACTGAGCACACAATTCTGGTAATAACTCAATTTCGAACAAACTTGACTTTGGCGTTTATATTTTTTTGAAGCAGATATAACCGCTCTTTTACTAAAATTAGCTATGAAGTTTTTAAATATTGATACGATTTTAGTTTTTTAACAGTATTTTTCGCGGCATATTTTTTGGTTTGGGCATTATTCCAGCTGCAGAATTTTTTTTTATACTAAAGTTGACTTTGGTTGTTATTAAAAAAAAAAATGCTAACATTTTGATCAACGAATATTGAGTCATTTAGCATTAGAAATCGGCTGCTGAGTTTATGATCATATTATTTTAGTTGCTGGTTTGAAAACATTCTAACTAATAATTTTTTTAAGAACCCTTTTTCTCAAAATATTGTTACGGTAATTTCCCTTATTTTTTTTTTAATTTTGTAGGTTAGGTGGTTATTTCATTATATACTAGCTTATACCCGTGGGTTTCACCCCACCTTGCTATCAAAAAGTATGAAATGTAAATAAAACAACTTTAATTTTTTTAAGTCAGTTTAGGTATTCTTTAAAACGATCGGATATACGACATTTTTTGTTATATTATTTTAAATATAAATAAAAAGGTTTTTCGGTGCGCCAACTCTGGAGCAGGCTACATATAATTGGCCAAAGTTATAAGCCTAAAAAAATAAATACGTCCAATAATATCCAGTATGAAAAATCCCATTTGTATAGGAGGTGTCACGCCCCATTTTTAGCTATCACCAGTTTTCTTGGAGGTGTTAGGTATTAACCTCATATAACCCCTTCCCAAATTTCACTTGTCTAGCCCAAACACTTCCAGAGATATGGACAATGAAAAATTCCATTTATACGGGAGGTGCCACGCCCCCTTTTTCGTTTTTCCCAGTTTTCTTGCAGGTGTTAGAGATTAACCTCATATAACCCCTTCCCAAATTTCATTGGTCCAGCCTAAATACTTCCAGAGATATAGACTATAAAAAATTCCAGTTGTATGGGAGGTGCCACGCCCCCTATATATATCAAAATATTTTTTAGCCCATGACCATCCCGGTAAGGTATCCAGTTCGTGTTTCAAATTTGGTTACGATCGGTTTATACGTTTAGGACGCAAGTCGATCTATAGATACATATATATATATATATATACATACATAATTTGAATTTTATATATATAGATTTGAAATTGCATATTACTTTGACTACTATTCCGAAACAAAATTTTAATAAAAATTTGCGGACCTCAAGCCAGCTTCATAATACATGCTTAAACAATTAGAATGGTCGCCAAAAAACAAATATCATTTTGAATAACTTAAAGTGTTCTTTTCAACCAATATTGAACAAAGAGTAATAAAAAAAAAACAAATAAGTAAGAACCGACTTTGGCAGTTAGGTTTTTGAAGCATCAAACCATACCTTCTTAAGAAAATGCGATGGAAATGCTTTTCTCCTAAATCGACTTTCGCTGTTATTCTTTGTTTCAATGAAATTTTAAATGTTATAAGAAATATTGCTGTATTTATATGCAATAAACTAAATACAAATCATCAATTTCCTAACAACGAACATAAAAAAAAATTTACAAATACAATTAAATCAAAACGCTACAAATCTTAAAATTCAACCAAAAAACACTTTTAATAATTAGTTATGCTAAAATGTTATTCAAAATGGATTTATGTGCATACAAAGTGCTAGACGAAACTAGTTCACTGTAGCAGAATACTTCCCAAAAAAAATTTTAATTATCCGAGCACGTGGATAAAGATTAAGATTAGGCCAGCAAGTGCGGTTTTAGGTTACCCAGTTGCTTATTTATGTGCCTGGTTTGTGTGTGTGTTTGTGGATATGGGTTTTTGACCTTCGCTTTGGTGATGATAGCAAGTGTATATTCTCTTTCAAGTTAGTCGCGCTGTTGTAACCACAAAAATTTGCTTTTAACGGCCTTTTGTGGTGGGGGGTATTTGTTTTTGGTTTCTTACGCCGATTTTGCATAGCTTCATATTTCTCCACTGACAAGACTGCCTGCTATGTTGGGCATGTTAAGATTTTTGTGGAAGGCTGATGTAGAGATGGATATAGTTGTTTTTCAGCTAATACCCTCTTAAGACCCGAGCATGAAGCAAAGAAGCCTAAAAAGTCATGTTTACAAAAAAAAAAAGTTTTTTTAAAAATTAATTAAAATAAAAAAAAACCAAATTTTTTTACCTCGTGATATATACTAAGCTTAGTTATCTATGTACATAAAGTATGAGGATATACTCTGATTTCATACCTTGAACGAGCTTAATGTTTTGAAAATATCTGGCCTCTTGTGTTCTTATGTTTTTTGTAGGAAAAACTGAAAATGTAAAGAAAACCCAGAGAAAGAATGTAGGATTGTTTGTTTGGATTTAAAATATAAATTTTATTTGTATTAATATTTAAGATTTATAAAACTTTACTTTTTGTTTGAAATTAAATTTGTAAATTTTGTTTTTCAATATTGAAATTTTTTACTTCAAAGAAATTTCATTCAGAAAAACTTAAAAAATATAACTGGTAAAATAATATTTTTTTAAAATTAATTTGAATTTAACTTCATATGAACTTCAATGAATGCTTTTGGTGGCCTACCAACAAACAAATTATAGGAAAATACAAATGATTTTCTGCGATCATCTGATGTAAAGAAAAAGCTACAAAACCAAACAAAAACTTAGCAACTACCTATTCATAGATCCTTTCTGACAACATAACAAACCTGTGGTTTAAATGATTAAAATGTGTTATCGCTACGTTACATAACATTTCATGAAATCGCATAACAAATTCATAATAAGTCAAAGTAAAACATAGAATAAAATAATGCAAGATACAATAACAACACATAACATAACACAACACTACATTACATGATATAATATAACATAAAATAACATAACAAAGCATAGCATAACATAACATAATATAACATACCATAACATAACATAACACCACATAACATAACATACCCTAACATAACATAACATAACATAACATAACATAACCTAACATAACATAACATAACCAAAGCTTACATACTATAAAATAACATAACATAATCAAAGCATTTAAGAGCTAAACATTTTTAGCTCACCCTATACTTTGATACTTTTTATAAATGCACCCTGTACGTTAAAATTTTCTATAAATACACCCACACGCATTTTTATATAACTGTAACTAATCATTTTTATGCATATTCGCATGATAAAAATATGCAGATTTAGTTATAAATATTTTTGTAATTACATTAAAACATTTAGAAAACTCATAATTCAACGCCTTTTAACTGAGCAGTGATTTTATCTTGTCCCATTGTGTATTTTTCACTATGAATCTTATTGTTTGTTGAACTTTTTTTTTCTTTTCTTTTGTGCTTAACATTTTGCTTTGAATAATTTATATTTATTAGCAATTTTTGTTATTTCACAAATTTTGTTGTTACAAAAATTAGTCTCGCTAAAAGAGATTTTCATAAACTTTTATTAGCTACTCACTATAAATGGTGGCATTGTCTTTTTGTAATCAATTAATCTTTTTCATTACAGGTGTTGGCGTAAATTTTTCAGCGCGTCTTAATAAAATGGGTATGGATTTCAAATAGTGAGTTTAAAATAAAAAAAATTAGTTTGACCTCTATATTTCACGCTTACGAAATTATCAGCAACATCTTATATATAAATAGACAAGATGAATGCAATGTAGAACCGTTTTCTGCTAAACTATAATTCTAAGGTATACAAATTAGATATGTATAGATAGGAAATTTTGAGGTGTACTTTTAGCCGTAAATAAAAAAAATTTTAAAAATCATTTTAATATAAAAAATTTAACATAAAAGTCACACCACTACACATTCACTTATTCACACTATAGACACGCTGTGTGTGTGTGTACTTGTTTTTGTGTACTATGCTGAATCGTGAGCATGGCCGAGGAGCTGCTTTGTAGGAAAAAATTAAGAGCCGTAGTAGTGTGAGTAGACTTGCCATGCATGTTTTTGTGTTATTCGTGTGGTCGGCTCTCACTGTGAGTGCGAAGAGTTGGTAGTGGACCAATGAAAAATAAGTATTCGAACTATAGATACTCTGTTGTGTCATGCATTTTTGCTTTAGTTGTTGTTATTGTATTGATTACTGGCTACGATGTCCAGTGTCACCTGCTCTCCTGAGAGCACGAAAAGTTGCTTTGTTGGATACATTAGGCAAGCAATGTAAAATATGAGCAAATATGTAAAATTCATTGCTGATACCTATAAACAGGGTTTACAAAAATAAAATAAATAATTACTCATAAAGAGTATTAAACACCGAAGAAAATTAAAGGAAAATAGAGGAAAGGAAAAGAATTGAAAGGAAGGAAAATTAAAGGAAAGAAAGGAAAGAAAAGGAAAAGGAAAGGAAGGAAAGGGAAGGGAATGGAAAGGATAGGAAAGGAAGGAAAATTAAAGGAAAGATAGGAATGGTAAGGAAATGAAAGGAAGGGAAGGGGAATTAAAGGAAAGGTAAGAAAACGAAGGGGAAAGAAAGAAAATAAAAGGAAGGGAAGGGAAAGGAAAAGAAGTTTGAGGAAAGTAAAAAATAAAATAAGAGAGTAAAAAAAGAAATCAAGGAAAATAAAAATAGGTTAGAGGAAAGGAACGACATAGAAAGGAAGAAAAAAAGGCGGATAAAACATACCTACAGCAAAAAAATAAAATAAAATAAAGTTTATTGGTTGAATTTCAACTACTGGGCGAACTCTAGTTATTATTAAACATTGTGTGTAAGATAGCAAAGAATCTCCTCTTTTTCTCTCATAGTAAAACAATATTTCAGACTCTCGCTGCCTTAACCCTTTAATTCCAATGCGTAGCATATATGACCCGCGCATTACTTTATATTTTCGGTTTCACAATCAAGTTATTGAAATTTCAAATCAGAAATTAACATCACTTAACCTTAGTTTTTGTTGTTTTGCATTTGCTTCTTATAAAAATGTTTTCTAATCTCTCTTATCGCGGCATGCTTTGTAGTTAACTCGACGGTGTTTTGTTAATTCCTTGGGGTTTGACGCGACTCAAGTTGACATTTGCCAAGTTGGTTTGTGACTTTTGATGCAAGCGCAAGTGAAATGAGCGTATCTGTATTAGCGGATGAGTGCGGTCATTAATTCTCATTGACTGCACATTCTGGTGCCGCAAATCTAAATCCCTTAACAATAAATAATGCTGTCAATCACAATTGTTCTTTGTTCGAATATTAGACAATCGAGAAAGCGACGTATCTATCTTTAGCACACTGTGAGAAAAAAATCGTGAAAAGCGAAGACATACTACCCCCCTTTGAAGGTGCCAAGGAAAATTGGCGAAACGTCGGGATGTAAGGTGGCATAAAACTTTGTTTTATTTGCATTAAAAAGTTATACATAGATCTGCTTAGCTTAAAATGTATACATAAAAGTAATCAAACAGATCGGAAGAAAATATTATAACATAGCACTTTGCACTAGAGCTCTGGAGTACATGACCTATAAACAGCACGTTTATTCTCACAGTGTATTACAGTCTTCGTAGTGTGCTCTAAAGTGGATCTATATTGTAAGTGGAAGATCACCGTGTATGGTCCGCCGGTTCGAAAAGCTACTTTCTCAAATTTTTATCAAAATGCCCTATCATTAATTTTCGGTTGACGAACGCGATATCCAGGGTTGCTGAACAATTTCACTCAATTATGATAGGCCCTCTTCGTACCAGCAGCCTTGATATAGTGATCTTCCACCCAGTGGACGGTACAAATTTAGTACACTGCAAAAATTAATTCGAGTTTAAAATTGCTTCCAATAAACTCTTCTCCAAATAAATCGATTTTGATGAAAGTTTTCATTATTGTGTAATTTGGCCCAGCTTAAGAAAAAGGATAGTTTTTAGTTCGAATTTTGGAAAATAAGGCAGTGCCACGCCCCCAACAAATAATAATCTGCAATTGGTCATAATTTCGAATTGACGAAAACCAAACGGGAAAGGTAGAATAGGTTGTAGAGGAAAATAAAGATAGTACGAAAACAAGGGGAGATTTGGAAGGGAAAGTAAAAGAAGAAGTAAGAAAAGGAAAGGGAAGTGGAGGGGTAAATGAAGAAGAAGTCATGGATTGAAAGGTAAGAAAGTACAATTTGTCAAATAGTATAGTAAACTTTTGAGCAGAGCAGCATCTGACAGGTCTATTAACAACATAATATTAAATAACAAAACATAGCATGGCATAAGGGATCACATAACAAAAGAAAACATAATATAAAACATTATAAAATTAAACATTGCTTAAAACATAGTGTCAAATGTTATATAGCATACCAAAGCAGAACATATCATTGCATAACATAACATTCTATAACGTAACATAGCTAAACATGACACAAAGTAACATTTTGTTTTGTTGTTTTTCCGACAGGGTGAATGATTGATGTATATTGGAACGATTTTTCGTCATCCCTTGTCAAATTTGGTTTTGAGACAAACCGGTTTCGGCGTTGTGCCATCATCAGTGTCGATTTTCGTTCTGATCTGTTGTGGTCGTTTGTCTTTTATTTATAGTAGGTAGCAGGTAACGTCAGCATGGGTGTCTGTTTGTGTACGTGTGTGCATGTGTTGTGTGTGTACATTCAGAAACGGGGGTGGTTTGCATCGATCGGTTTTTTTGTGGTTGACTGAAGCAGGTAAAAGTTGGTGATTTTTGTTGTTTGACCTTTTTTGCTTGTTTGTTGTTTTTGATCTTTTGCTGTTTTGTGTTTATTTGTCGGTGCGTGTGTGTTAGTTGTACCTGAGTGATTGCTTTGTTTTTTGTAAACCAATTTTAAAGGTTCGAATATTGTGTCGGAAACAGTGTTTGTCTGTTCGTTTATTATTCTACCGTCGAATGTTTTTTGTTTGTAGATTTCCATGTTTTCGAGTACGTTCAGACGTCTGCCTTTTGCTTGTACATGTAGGACCTTGACTGTTTTTTTGATGTTTCCGGGGGGGGCATTTATTCTCCGCCATGTGATTCGCAAAGTTGGACTCTGGTATGATGGTTGGATTCCGTATCTTTTTGTTGTAATCTCTAATGTGTTCTCTGAACCTCGTTCTTACTTGTCGTCCGGTTTGTCCTATGTAACTGTGCTGGCATTCACAAGTGAGCTTGTATACTCCATGGCTCCTATATGGATCTTCTGAGTTAGTTTTGGTTCTTAGCTTCCGTCCTAAATTGTTCGATGTTTTGAACGCTGTGTTGATGTTGTATTTTCTAAGGAAATTTGCTAATTTATATGTTGCCCTTCCAGTATATGTCATTGTCGTCCAGGTTTGTGTACTTTCTTCTCCAAAAACTGTTATCGCCAACGTTTTTAGCGCATAATTTTAAGTGGGACAGGAAATATGAGACGAATTCGTTTTTATCGAAAACATTTTTGCATGTATGCTGAAAAAACCTTAAAAAAAAATGGCGAAAGGGTCAATTTTTTGACCAAAACATTCTCCAAACGTTTTTAGCTGACATTTTTGGGTCGGACAGGGTATACATGAAAATTTTAAAATCAAATGAAAATTTTTTTAGTAGGTAATGAAAAAAACCTTAAAAATCAAAGTCGAAAAAAGTCAAAAACTATCGAAAAATCGATAGCGCGATATCGGTTAGCTTTCGTCCATACAAATCGACCCACCCTAACATACATAAATTGTTCAATGTCGGTTAAAGTAACTAGGTAATCTCTCAGTAAACTCCATTGTCTAAGTTAATCCATCAATGGAATGTTTCACTTTTCTTTTGCATTTTTCAGCTTCCCTTTTCCTTGTCTTTTAACAGTTTTTCGTTCTCCCTTTGTCATGGGCTATGTGACTTTACTGTCATCAATGATGCTTCGGCATGTCAACTTGTTGCTCTTGAACAATGCCCAATGATTGTTTGTACCCATCTACCAACATCATAGCATGGGCTTCCTGCATTGCTTGTGTAAATAAATGCAGCGAAACTTTATTTCTAGGTAGCTGGGTCAATATTTAGTTAATTTTAATTATTTACTGAAATCCCTGTACAAGTGTTTGTTTGTTGGTTTGATTGTAGTCTGCAACAGTTTCGCTTTCATCTTCATATGTTGCGCTTGACAGTGGTTGACTTTGTTGTTAACAGTTGAATTTCATTTTCTATTTATTTATAAATTTAATGGAGCAGTTGGCGGTGTATTTAAAAAAGGTTGAATGAAAGATGAGACTACCCCCCGATTCTGTATTCTTAAGAAATTGCCAATCTTGATAAATATTCAGGAAACAAATATTTGTATCAAGTTTTTTGAATTCTTCGCCAAAAATATAATTATTTTTCTTGATTTTGACTTAGAATTCAAAAAACATGATACACACATTTTTTTCTTGATTATTTATCAAGCTTGACAATTTCTCAAGAACACAGAATCGGTGGGTAAAAGCATTCTCCTTTCTTTGAAAAAAAAAAAATAAAAATAAAAAATTAAAAAAGCCTCTGTTCCCTTACATTTTCTGATTTAGGTTCACTTCAAATAAAACTAATCCATTCATTTTTTATGCTAATAACAATCCAATGTCAAGAAGCTCGTCATGGAACTCTCTCCTACTGTACCATAAAAACTCAGCAAACAAGTAGTTAGATTTCTAAGCTTTGCTGGTCAGTATCAATACCGCTATTCTTAACTCGCCATAGCAGATTAAAGGACCATGAAATATTCTGCTTTCGATTGCTTTCGATTGTAGGATCAGTTTTTTTCATTTAATAAGACAGTCAAATGTGGCTCAATTTAGGCAGGTACTATCCGGTCAATGACCACTACAAAAACTTCTAATCGCCTGCTTTGACTGTCAAACAGTAGCCCAAGCTTTGCTCTCTCACGATTTTCTTTACAAAAATATCTGTTATATTTATCTTATCTCAAAATACCGAAGTTTCTCCAGGATTTTGTACAGCTCTTCAGGTATGTTTAGCACAGGCCCTGGATGACGATCACTATCGAATGTGTGAAATATTTAGACAATTTCTGATAGCGATTTCGATTGCGAAGTGAGGGAGTGCTGAAGTAGGCTGCGGTTTCACGCATGCCTGTTCACATCCCTTTAAGACTAAGCCATAAGTTCACTGATTCCCATGAACTTCCTTTTGACGATGTACCCAGAGCAGAGTAAGCCGGCTAAGAACATAATTAACACTCAACTTGCATTGTTGAACTAGTTTCTAGATGGTCAAAGGGTCAGCGAATGTGTTAAGTTGAGCTCATTAACCACCTGAAATAGTTGAAGAGGAGAGGGAGACTAGAGTCACCCTGGCACAACTTCGATCTGGATACTGTAATAGGTTAAATTTTTACTTATCCAAACTCAACCCCACCCACCAAATACATGCCCTACATGCAGTATGCCCCCTAATCATACTAAACATCTCCTTCACTGTTCAATTGAAACTACTCTTCTAACGCTAAAATCACTCTGATCCAACCTGGTTGATATTGCTTTTTTCTTTGGATTTCCGTTAGAAGAGCTTGATGACGATTCTCAGAGTGATAGTGCTCATTAGGCAGGGCTAAGCACTTCAATTGCTGCCCCCTTCTATTCTCCACAAAATTTGTTATAGACTTGGGTATTGCGGATATGGTAGCTTGGAAGACCGTGGAAAACCCTGCATGAGAAAAGTGAAGGTCGTCACCAAAGTTTTCAAGAAACAACAAAGATCCTAGCCAAAAACTCTGTTAAACCCTGACAGCAGAGAATATGGAATGTGTGATCCGGTACTCAATCGGGATAAGATAATCTTAAAGCTCAAAGAATATAAGACCTCTTCATTAAAGAGAGTCGTTGCTAAGAACTCATTCTCCTTAAAAAGCGGAGCATATAAAGGGACTCGATGCGTATAAAGCCCGAAAGGGGATATAGCCCTTCTACAGCGCATCACCAGGTGTTTCAGGAAGAGCTCCCTTGCAGCACACAGTAATTATTTGTTAAAGTCGGACAACCTCGTTTCCTAAGATATTGATTGAGAGTCTGCTCTGCCTACCACAGATGCGATGGTTGTGCGGGTGAGCATTGGAGTATACATGCAGGAAATCACTGGAAAAATAGATCTAACATATTTTAAAAACGTTTCTCCATTACGTAAACACTGTTAAGGTCTTCAAAGTTTTCTTCCTCAACGTGAGACTTCCATTTGATATGAATACCTCTCGATGAGCGCAATACCACCAACACATTCTAATAAACTCACATATCGAACTCTCTATTTTTGCCTACCACTGCTTTAGGGACTAACCAAATTTTTATTTTTTTTAACTTGGTAGTGAGAAGAAAAATCACTCAACTGTGAGTGACGATTGAATTGCCATTTCTTTTTTGGGCCGCCGTCTTGGAGGACCATGGCTGGTGGTTCTGCGTGGATCACATTGCATTTTTATTGCATACATATTTACATTTGACACACATATGTTAATCCAACCATACATAACTACATGTGTCGGGGCTAAAAAACACGAGTTGCACATTAGCTGATGTACTTAGCTTACATAATTTTGTGTGTAGTTCTGCTTCATCGTTTTTGAGGTGTTGAAATTCGTAATGTGATGTTTACCGACTGTACGTCATTAACACTAAACTAATAGTTTGCAATTACACTGAGAAAAATGAGGACGCCGTTTAAAGTTTACACTCAAGTGCGTAGAAACCGAAGGAATATGTAGGAAAAAGAAGAGAAAATGTAACGATGAGGAAATAGAAGAAGAGGAAGCAGAACAGAAAGAAGCCGGTTATTGTGATGATGATCGTTAATGTCACCGTGACACTAACAGCAATCGCGATAGTGAATGTAATCCAAAAGAGATGGGAACCATGAATGGCACAGTGACCATCAACAGAACCATGACACTGACTTGAAAAGTGGCCATGGCAGAGAGGGCGACAGGGATCGGCAACCTGCCAAATCACAGACATTTTGATCGCGTTCAGTGACGGAGACCATGAAAGAATCTCTGAAAGCGGCACATGCCATCTGACCCTATACCAATTTCTTACCTATAAGGATACTAGTTAGAATTCTTAAATTAAATTTGGAGAGGATTATGATCACTCTGTAGCCACATGTGTTATAGCGGTTACTGTGACTATGTCCAAGACAGTCATAGCTACACTGACAATGGCATCCACAGTAAAGGTGAACTGATAGTGACGACGAATTTAAGATTAAAAAAATCTGAGAGAGAATGTGAATGACACAGTAACCATTAACCGAACTATAACACTGACCTGCAAAGCGGGGGATGTCGATACTAATCGGCAGCGTGACTAATAACAGACACCGTGATCGGAACAGTGACACGCCGTAACAGACAGTGGACTTGAAAGTGATGGTCCTCATGCAAGCGACTCTCACAGTGATAGTGAGAATGACAGTTTTGGTTGACCATGGTAAGGACAACAAAGGTGATGAATTAGAAAAACAAAGAAACCAAAAAGAGAAAAGGCACAAGAAAGAGAAAGGAAAAAGAAGAGTACAATAAAAAATAAGAAGAAATTGAAAAGAGATGAAGTAGAAGAAGACTGACCAGAATAAAAAGAATCTGGGTAATTATGCTGACGTAATTGTAATCGTGACACTGGTGGAAACCGTGACAGGAACAGTGCTCATAAGTGGAATCATGACAATAACCGGAAAAGTAGCAGTGACCCAAAACTTTGCCTATGACAATGATAGTGATCATGATAGCGATAGACACGGTGAATGTAGCAGTAATCGTGACAGACGCCGTTATCGGCAGTGACCATCATAATTTCAGTCACAGTGGCTGTAAAAATAACATCTACAGTGACATAAAAAGTGACCGTGAAAGAAGCAGTAAAAGTGAAATTGAGGGTGACAGTGACCATGATAGTGATCGAAGCATTGGCATAAGAGCAAAATAAGCACAGTGGGCGTAACAGTGACATCTACAGTGGCTATGATAGTTAACATGACCGTGGCTGTGCAATGAAAGCCAAAATGACAACGGCCATGGCAGACTTACTATTATTAATATTATTTTCTTTTTTGTGCTCCAGACCCATCCGTGCCGCGTGCGCCCCGATAGTCCAATGCCCATTGAACACCGTAACTAATCTGGAAAGGTCCCTTCTAATCACCCTCAAAAGGGTCGAAGTTCGTGTTTCGTTGTAGGAGGGCCACACACTCCTTGACATTCTGCAGAACTGCGAAACGCTTCCACCTATCCTTTTTCTTATTTAGCCAGTGCTTAGAAATCCGACCCTTGACGAGTCCCAGGGGTGCAAGGATCTCCTTCGCATCTGAGACATCAAGAGCCGATCCACGCCGTGCCCTGGCACCCATATTAGAGAAACGATATGTCGACTTGCCAGGTTCATGGTCCACCCCCTATACTCACCAACCAGGCTCGATGTGATCCGAGAGCCCGAAGAGTCGCCTGGCTGTCAGCGAAGATTGCTATCCGATTACTGGTGATGTTCGCACACAGTAATACTCTGCATGCCTCTTAGATAGCGATCGTGTATCCCTTACGCTCCGGTGCAAGCACCTTGCCCACTGCCGTGGTAGCGATTTCGTTGACCCGAAAGACAAGCCTTTTTATTTAGAATTGAAGCAGAAAACTCATTGCTGGCATTTTTGGCTAATTTTGTGATTGATTCTAGTGAAGCAAAAATGCCAAACTAAAATTTTTTCCTACACTTCCAAACTTCCCTTTTGGCACAGTTTCAAGCAATAATCTCAGAAATGTATGCATGGAATGTGGGCCGTACTGCTCTGGACCAAATCCAGTACTTATTGCAATGAGCTGAAAAGTAGATCAGTAAATGGCAAGTTAAACTGTTATTAGGTACGAAGCAAAAGGTTGATGTTGTTGCTGTGAAATTGGAGTGTTCAGCTTGGAGCTAGAATGCAGGTGGCTATATCGTTAAACTAATTTTAAAATTATATATGAACAGAACGTCAAAACAGAATAAGGCATATACGAGAAATAACCGAAAAATAATACAAAAATACTTCTAAAAAAATATACAAAAATAAATTATTTGAAGGCACCAAAAACAATTGATACGGTCAGCTGACTTTTTTGTGTGTTTCATGTGCTGCCGACAGACCGTTCAATAACGACATTTGGAAACACCAAATGTGAGCGAAAAAGTAATTGAGTAGTTGGTATTAGTGTTGTTGCTGTGGTTGTTGTTGTTGCATAATTGCTGCCGTTGTTCATTATTGTATGAAAAGTGTTTTTTTTTGTTATTTTTCTTTAACCGTTATATACTAACATACATACAAACAAATGGAGCTAACCATGGGAGCTTATGCGGTCATTCTGCTTTGATTAAATGCTTCATCAGCATGCCAAGGTAATTGCGCGCGTTACTCCAATAGAAGTGCAACAAGTGCAACGACAACAACAAGCACAACGACAGAACACAATAACAACAACAACAATTGCAGCAGTAATGATTACAGCATCAACATAAATTGTTTTGTTGCAGCGCAGCGCTGAGGGTTGAAAGCAAATGCTAACAACATGAGTTTGCATCAACTGAACTTATGGACATTAGGGTAGTTGGATTTTTTTGGGGGTAAAATTGTATACAGAATAAAAATAAAAAAATTTACTCAGCATTTAGAGTTGACCCCCTCGAGTTTTAAATAAATAATGGAGGAAGTTCCAACAAAGAAAAAAAAAAATTGTTTACAATCTGTGGGGTGTCTCCTCGAAAGCCAATGGAAGGTTAATTTAAAAAGAAATGTTCCTGTTATTTTTGTAATTTAAGTGAAAAATCATAAAATTTAGACTAGCGTTGTGAGTAAATAAACAATTTTTACTTTAATCGATTATTATTTTTTTGTTTCCGATTTTTTGGATAAATTTGATTAATGGTAAACATCGATTTTAGTAATTACATATTTGCGGCGAATGAAAAAATGGATAAAACTATATTCACAATACAGGTGAAACCACTTAATTTCGCATAAATCACTTCGATTCAATCTTGATTCTAGTCAAACGTTTTTTTATACTAAACATTTATGGCAATTATTTATTTAAGGTTTATTATTTAAAACGTATTTTACTGTTTTAGTTGTTAGGTCACCCGATTTATTTTAATACTAGTAAACCCGTTCCCGCATCGTTGAGTCTCAGAAATTATAATAGACTGGGTCCAATTTTAGTCATTATATCTCCCACACATACCAGATAAGATATGAATCTAAATTACACCGCTTGTTGAAGCACTCATTATAAAGTTTCGTTTGATACCCATATTGTACTAAGCACATTTTGAGTCACCTTGGTCCACATATTGGTCGATTTCTCCGAAACTGGTCGAGATATCGCGACATATGATATCTTAAATTGTAAGTTAAACGTCAAGTAATATAACTGTAAAAACTACCTTAAATTCCATTCAGCAGTTTTTGAGTGATGCGCGACCAAACATACAGACAGACAGATAGATAGATACAAATTCTAAAAATGGCTTCTACTGGCTCGATTATGATTCCTCCTATCGATTTTTCTTAAATATCTGCAATATACAGACATAGACCTGTTACAATTTTATTATATGTAGAGATTAATTATTAAGTTTATTCTAAATTTAATTTCGTTTCTAATTTAGTCAAATGTTGAAAAATATGCTGAATACTGGTTATAATAACCTTCATTTTAGGTTTTTTCCACTCTCTGGACTTAAATTATAGCTGATAATGTGTTTGTATTTTAGTTTTGAGGCCAACAAATTTATATGTTTTTAAAATTATTATTGTTTTGCAATTATTTTTATTGTAGTAAAATGTTTGAGGACATTAAAGATTTTTATGTGAATAATTTTTTTCACTTATTATCTCAAAATTTATTTCAATGTTCACTTGAATTAGTTATTCATGTATTTTACTAATACATCGAATAGGCATTTTTCATATAAAAACACAAATCGATTATTTTCTTTTAAAATAGGTTTTTCACAAATAGATTTTTCTCTAACCAAAATAAAAAAATTGATTGTTGAAGAATCGATTTTCTGACAATAGATCACAGTTCTAAACAAAAAATATCGACGATGGAGTAATCGATTTTAACTATCAGAGATCACACACCTTATTAAATGCACTTTTTCGTATTAAAATAAAAAAGGAATCCTCTTCATTCGAAAATTTTCGTACGATTTCGACACCAAAAAAAACATTATTTTCCGTTAGAACTCTTATTTATTTACAAAATTGAAATTAGAAATGAGCGCACTGCAGTTGAAGGCTATATGTGATTGTTATTTATTGTTAGGTGGAAAAAATCACTTGAAAATTAAGCGCCTTAATGTACTACATATATATGTGGGCAAATCCACCAAACCTTTCACTTTTTGGTGATTCGGGCTTCAACGCATGAAAAAAGATGAAAATTTGGTACAAAGCGTGCAGATCTTTAACTAAACTTTTTGGGAATCGGAAAATTTTGAAGAGTGAAAATTTGGATTTAATTCCGTTTTTGTGCTTTACATTTGTGGGATATAAAATAATCAACCTGAGAGCATAAAGTTCTTCCTAACGCTCAAACCCATCCTGAGAAAAATAGCAACAATTCACACGAAATAAATTTGGAAATTTTATTTGAGGACTTTGAGCGTAAATAAAATACAAACATCCCCATACTTATATAAGTCACAACTTCCGTGGACTTGCCCGTATGAGCATTAACGATCACTGACAAATCCTACTTATTGACAATTCTACGTGTTAGACCAATGGACTCCATGTAGTATGAAAAGACCGATTGAATGAGCGTCTGAATTAAATCTACAAATTACCCAATGATTTGCATTTGTGCGATGAAAATGCATAGCTGGCATTGTTATTGTTGTGATGCTCTTGAATTTTTGCCATTTTGCAAATTATTTTGATCATTATTTCTTGTTAGAATATTTGTTAGCAACAATTTGCTAAGTCAGTGGTCGCCGGAGCAGGTGCACTAAACAATCGATTACTCGTCTCTCGCTTATTATCATATCATGCTTTTTTATCGTTTTCTTTGGTTCTCCACACAAGCAAAACATTTGTTGCCGATTCGCTTTGGCTGATTAGCAATTTTATTAGCTCACAACATACTCGAACACGTGTGATAAGTGCATTAAGTGCATACAAATGTTTTTTTGTTTTGTTCTCGAGTTTTCCTTATCGCATCTTCATCGATTTACTAAGCCAGGTGTATATAAGATTATTCACCACACATGTATGCTTATTAGAGTGGTGCTCTGATGATAGATTGGAGAGAACAAAAATGAACTTTTGGCATATTTACTTCAAAAGCCTTTTTTTTGCATTACGATAAGTTGTTCTTTTGAAAGAGTACCTGCTCCACAAGGTGAAGGCTTCCCTTGACTAGAAGTAAAGGAATTTCGACTCGCCTTCCTTTATATTGCAAACCCTCTTATAGTCTGTGGTCCAGATACATAAGCGCCAAGCTAGGAACTAGTGAGGTTACAGCGCATCAGTGACATTTTCTCTTTAGATTCTTCTTACAAAGGATTTGAGCTCGATTCTAAAAAATCGAATACTCCATAATCGAATTTTTTGTTTAGAAATAATCGATTTGTAAATAATCGACTTTTAAAGAAAATAATCGGTTTTTGTGCAAAAATGTATTCTTAAGAAAAAAATGCCTTAACGATGTATTGATAAATAAATATCATGAAAAATTAATTCAAGTGAAAATCATTTAAGATAATAAGTAAAGAAAATATTCAAATGGACGAGATTGAAATTTTATTAACTTATATTTGAATTATTCTGCTACATACTTTCAAATCTTTTAACTATTTTATTGCAGTAAAAAACAATAAAAGTAAAATGCATAACAGTTTTTTGATCTCAAAACTAAAATGCAAATCCATCACTCTCAATAATTTAAGTTTAAGCAATGAAAAAATCGAATATGAAATTGTTGTTACTACAAATGTTAATATATTGTTTGAAAATAGACCCCTTATCAGCTATTCCGACGGAGCTCCCGACGGGAGAAATGTAATAGATCATGAGAGAAATCCAGACTGATAGACTGACTGAATAGCTAATAGAGCCCTAAATTAAAAATGAAATTAACAAATGAATATTAAAATAGATTAAACGAAAATCGTTTGGTCTTAAAACTTAAAAATACAATAAGGTTTTCCTAACATAGAGATTAAAAAATAAAACTTAAATAAATAGTTGCCACAAATGCTCAGTAATCCTCGAAATTTGACTAGAAGTGATTCATGCTAAACTACATGTTTTCAAAAGTAGTGTGGACATAGTTTAAGCCATTTTTCCATCCGCCGCACGTAACGCACTATTTTTAAGAAAGCGATTTAAAATGTGAAATTTTTTATAAGCGATTTATTAAACATCGATGTTTACTATTAATAAAACATCTACAAAAAAATCGATAATAAATAATAAAAATAGATTAAAGTAAAAATTTATAACTAAAAAAATAATAGATTAAAATAAAAATCGGTTATTTAATATCAAACCTACGTATCGCTTTGAAGACATTATACTACAAAGCAAACAGCGGGAACTTTTTGTTGTTGAGCACTCCTTAGGTTGGTCAGCTCAAAAATCTCCACCTTTTTTGACCACCTTAATACACATATGTTTCTTTGTTTTTGTTTGCATATGTCATCAACCAACTTTGTCAGCAATATTTTTGCTTTTATTTTTGGCCTTAGAGAAAAGGTTGCTTTGCAAACAATGCATTGATTTTAGAAAATATTTGCTTTGTATATAAAGCGTGCTGAATTGAAATTTTTGTAAAATTAACTTAATTTATTAGATATGTAATAGTTACATTAGTACTGACCTTGCTTGATTATCATTCACAAACTAATTGAATTCTTCCATAAATTAGAGGTAACATTTCGAAAGGTCAAGAGTAATTAAAGCTTTGTATGAAAGCGTTTAAACAAATTAATATTATATTTATAATACTTATCATGATTGAATATAAACTTATATGAGCAATGGCGATGTTTATTGTTTTTATCAGCGAGAAGAATTTTCTAGGGTTTTAGGAGACCTAACAAATTAGTCATTTGCTCTGTAAGCAATCTGCGACGGATTGATTTGAAAGCGTAAAGAGTGAGTTCGATTATATCGCGCTGTTCGCTATTAATTTGGGAAAGTTCTAATAGAAAGAATGGTGGAAATCGCTTAAAATATATGCTGAAACACCTACTATTTGGTAGAAATCAAATTATAGGAAATATGCGAACAATAAAATTTATTTTTAATTTTTTTAATTTGTAGGGAAAATTCAAATCGGCACACCACAAATTGGAAGAGAAGCTTGGCGCAAAAATCTCTTAGGAGGTTTATGATGATATACCTGTTGTATATCGCGCCATAGAGAGAGAGAAAATTTATTTTGATATTTTGTGAAAATCGCCTCTGAAATGAAACTGAAACATTTTAGTTACTTAAAATTCAATTTTGCATTTATTTAAGCGTGTCGCGCTTTGCTTTGTTTTTAATACAAATAAATTAATATTAATGTGGAAGTTTACCAAGCCTTCAAAACACTTGTGCCTCCAAAATTATGTTGTGAGTAAAGCAGACAGTGTAGAAATAACCCTGTAGGAAATTGAGCTCACCTTTTTTTCAGAAAACCATGTAATATTATCTCTGTATTAGGGCCAGTATATACAATGTACGACAAAGCTTAAGCACCGAAATTCCCTTTAAAACAGTTTACTCAAATAAATCGTAAGTACAAGATGTAGTTCTATTTATTCAAGTATAATACATATTAGGTATTGTAAATTTGAATAAACAAAAGTAGTTTACCAGCTCATCCAAAATATTTCTACAAAAAATCTGATGAACTCAAAAAAACCAGCGACAAACCTAAAGTACGATCAAATATCTATGGGACAAACCTGGGTTTATTCATTGATTCGTGGAATATCCGTGGCTCTTTATGGCAGGCTTACATCGTGATGGTATTGAGTGTTTTATTTAAGTAAAACATCTTAGGAAGTGATTTTCCACGCCTACTCAACTTGTTCGAATAGAAAGTCTTTGTTTCTGCAATTTTCCTTCTGATTTTTAGGATCCATCATATTCTACGTATTCTCTGTTCGGTGAAATAGCAGGGGCAACGACTATCTTTGTACATGAAACGATCCAATACCAGCCCAATCGTATAAATTGGACCCACTCCATGACCGGAGAAATGTTTACAAACGCCTACACTGCCTCAACTGTGTTGCACTGATCAAAAGTTGTAGTAAAAATGAGTAAGCGTTGCTCTTTATGCCTGGGAACAAGCTTCAGAATGTCCTAATAGTTCAGAAAACTTACTACTCCAATTTAGGTGGAACCTTGAAAATCCTCATTTCTCTTCTATTTAATATCGAAGGGGTTTCAAAGCTCCGAAGTGAAGTAATCTGTCTTAAAAGCATGTCTGGAAGTGGGCCTACATGGTTTAGATATCACAAATTCTTTCATAAAACTTATTGCGGAAACAAGCAGAAATATCTTTAGTCTAGGATACTATTCTCTGTTTTTGTGCACTATCACCTCCCTCTGTAATGCTAAGGGAACCAGTTGAACGGAAAAGACGTTTGTAGTACGCTAAATGAGGCTAAGAAAAATCTTAAGACATTTCGAAATAGTATTTTCTGATTTTTTTTGATTAAATTTGAGTAAAATTCTTTCGCTTAGTTCCACGAAATAATTATTTTCAGCAAATCTTTTAGACTTCTACAGATCATCCAACCTCATTTAGCGGCTAAATAAGAAAAGGGAGCCGTTGTTTGAAAAGTTTCGAAATATATCGGCGTGCTTATTGTGGCATATATTTACCACGATTTTACTGTTTTTACAACACATTTAAGGAAAAACAAGACCTACCTTGTTTTGGTGCTTTAGTTTTGTCGCACAAATTTGTTCGTTAGCCAAGAAAGTGTAATTAATTTTTTTTAATGAAAACAGTTTTTCTGTTTCATATTTCAAATAACTAATACGAGTATGTGGCCTTTATCAGTAAAATCAAATAAAAATTTAAAACCTGCACATACAATTTTATTTAATCATCTTTAGCAGAGGGACTTTTAATGCTTTAGTTTTGTCGTACACTGTATATGTAATCACTAATTTCAAGATTGCTCTATCTACAATGGATACCTCAAACATCCATAAAATCATTAACGTAGGAGCTAATGCATACTATCAATATTGGATTGCATTATAAGATTAAGTTTTATCAGCCACAAGTACAGTCGCGCACAGTGAAAATTATCCAATGATTGCGAAACCTTTTTCAGTTATAACTAGTTTGTTAATTTCATATAAAAAATTACATAGAAATATTTTGGATCTTTGTTTCCAAGCTTAAACAAAAATTGCTAGAAACTTCAAAATAACGATGTGGGAATTCTGAAATTTAAACACGAATTTGAAAATTAATTCTAGTCTCATGAAGAGGAAGCGTCAATACTCTTACAAATTTAGCTGATTTTTGAAAACTTTTTTGGCATGGTGCTTTCTACGAGATTGTAATAGTTATTTAAATTGTATGAAAGAAAATACTAACCGAAAAAAAAAAAACGAAATTTTTAAAAGTCTTAGAACTTGCACTTTGTGGGTCTAGAATTTCATAGGTTACAAAACCACATACTCAGAAAACAATTTGAAATTATTTCCTTAAATTTAGAAATTCTAATAGGCAACGTTTTAAATGGATATACTTGTAGTTTTCCTATTAGGTAGCTATGGAGTTGAAGTACTACGGAAAATTTAAAAACAGTTGTGTGCCACTTCATTGGCGACAGGCGGCTGGCGACTGCTGTCACGCTTACGCCGTCAAGTGCTAGACCTAATTCTAAAGGTTTGGTTGCGTCTGGTTTTGAATATTGATTTAAATATTTAAGTAGTACGTTTTATTTTTAAAAGTTTTTAACAATTATTCTACAATAACTGTAATTGATATTACCACGAAGTTCCAATAAAAATTTTATCTATAGCATTATCTTTAATTTGGTTATTTAGGGTACTTTCATACTAAGCAGGTGACTTGTAATATATTATTGCCTCTCTGATAGCGATTTATTTGTAATATGATAGTGTAGGATCCGAATTTTCTTGTCTCGAATGAGACACGATGAGCGCTAGCTGTCATCCACAAATCGCTTTCAGAACTACTAAATATAGTCCTAGGAATCATGCTGTTTCAACCAAGTCAGACCAAAGAGGAATCGGTGTTCGATGTGTTTGTTTAAGATATCGTAGAAAAAAGTGATTGCCTTGGTTGAAGCGACACTTCGCCATGCCCAATTCTCACCCTCGTTTGAGTAATTGTCATTAATTTCTTCAAACAGAAGACCTGGGAAAGTAACAGAGTTGGACTACAATACGTTTTCTTGAAGTACATGGACCACTTCAATTAACAGCTAAGTCTATTAAAGCATTCAAAGCGTGATTGTGCGAAAGAAATGCGGTTCTCTGGAGGCAGTTTACATTTGACCCGCCTCCGAAAGTGGTTATTGGGCACCAATTATGGCAAACGATGGAGAGTATTTGACGGGAAAATTTACAGAAGAACTATTGCCAGTTTGTGAAAGCAGTGTTCGTGGACTGATCGTTAACAAATTCATTTAAATACGATGAATTGGAGTTGAAACATAGTCTGGATAGAAAAACTTTGTTCAATTATTTCTGATTTTGGCTAATGTTTGATTCATGAAAACTACTGACTCCTGACGCTCACTCATATAGTTATCTAGTTCGATGGAGTCCACGAGATTTGAAAACTTTAGGTGATATGCCACTGATAAGGGCTGCGAATAAGTGCTGAGTTTTTTTAAACGATTCTTTTTTACATCGCTTTTTAAAATCAATTTTATTAATAGTCAAGTTCTGAATGAAGAGAAACTAGAAATCTTTCATTTGCTTATTTTTTATATTTGAAATCTCAAATGATTTTAGCTTGAATGAGTTATTCACAATATATTTTTATTACTAATACACCGAAAAGACATTTTTTCCGGGACCACAAATAATGATTATTTTTATTTTTTACTCATTATTGAGAATTATTTTATTTTTCATAATAAAACTCAATTTTCAAAACAAATTATCTCTATGTTCAACCACTTTAGAGCAAGCGGGATGTTCATTCAAATTTTTAAGTTGAAATTCTGCATAGTTAAAGATATATGGCACTTTGAGTTTTATCATGAATAATAAAATATTACTCAAGTACGAGTGAAAAAATTAAAGCAATCATTATTTGCGGTCCCTGCATTTTTCGTTTAAAACATCGATATATAGGAAACAATCGATTATTTTATTTAAAAAATGAGTTTTTACTAATCAATTTCTCTAAACAAACAAAAAAAGATTTTTGAGCTAGCAATTTTTTTAATTCGAGATCACTTCCCTTTCACGAATGCCCTACTTTGGTTTCTAGTCGTGAAGTGGTCGTGAAAAATCTTATTGCTTAAGTTATGAGCTTTGCTCGGTATTGTCATAGCTTCCTATACAATTTAGTTTGCTTTATATGCTCATCAGTAAAGATATTCTGGTGGTTTGTATGAATAATAATAAAGCAGTGGAGATTTTAAAAACATATCTTGATAATAGAAAGATGTTAAATATTCATTACATATAAAATCGAAACCAACACTTCCTTCCATACCGTGTTTCGAGTACGTCTCTAATTTTATTTCGGAGGCATTCCTTTAACTTTGTTGGTCGCTTAACTCCGCCACATATAACATACCATGCATGAACATCGATGAATTAAGCTCCACTCCGACAAACTCAAGAATTTGTCCCTAGCGGTCCCTTGGATGAGTGTGATTCTCGGTATATGAACCTCTTTGCCAGATTTTTGTTGTCGAACAAAAGTGGCAACCCTACTTAGAAATGTTTTTTTTTTAAGGTACTAAAATACCTTTCGTTTGATACCCATATTGGAATATTTAATTTCATTAAAAAAAAAAATTCAGATAGGTGGCAACCGCGTGAAACCTCCTATGCGGCAACACCTAGCTAAACATTCTTAGAATGTAGTACATACCAAATTTCATCCAAATCGGTTGCGCGGTTTTCAATATACAAACATAAAAAAATAGCTAGTTCAAAGTTATAAGATATCACTTTTATAAGAAAGGTTGCCACCTGTATTAATTTTCTCTGTAGCTTATATGCATGAATAATTTTTAATAATAAAGAAAAAACACTTTATTTAAAGTTCGTTTCTGTACAATAAAATATTTTCAATCGACTCAAAAATAGAAATAAATATATTCTAAATTTCTAATTTCTGATGATTTAAAACAAATTCTAAAGTTTTCTGCTCTTCCTTCCAACGTCTGAAACAACTCGCTTTGTAACAAATTTTAATTCATACTCGTTGCACATACCGAACGCGCACAATCACATACAATTCAAACAGATATTGCCTGTAAGTAGTTATAGTAATAATTTCCAATAACACTTTTCCGGGAATTTGTAACGTTTTAATATGTAAGAAGTAGAGCAACTGACAAATGATAGCAATACCCAACAAGCAAAGTGAGAGCAAAGGAGGTTTAAAAAAGGGCGGTAAGAGTCAAATAAAACATTTTATCTGCACTGAAAACTAAATAGCGTCTTTTATTATAATTAAATTCTATTTAAAAAAGCTTACTAAAATAAATATAAGGTTTATAAAACGCTTACTTTTCACTCACAAAAAGTTTGAAAGTAAGCTTTATGTAATAGAAATCGCACCTTGATTACACACTTATGAAGATAAATCTATCGAAATTATCAAAGTAAGCATTTTATAAATGTTTTTTCTAAAGCTTTATTTTTTATTCTTTTAGTCAGTAAATAAAATTTTTGTTTTCCATCATACATTAAAAGAAAGAATTAGAAACATTTTAGTGAAAAAAATATGGCAAATAAATTTTCTCTAAGCCTTTTGTAAACATTTACATTTCACTTATAAAGTTAAATGTTTTATAAAATAAATGTGTTATATAAAATTTCGTTCTTAAAGTTTTTAAAAAGTTGTCTCCAAACCTTCAAAAAATTAAATCAAGAAAATGCTTGCAAATCGCTTATTATAACAAGCTCACTTTAAGTGTTTTTAAAAATATTACCTAGAAATGCTTGTTGGGTACATTTTGGAATTAATAACACAAACACATACGAAGAACAAACAATGACTTTAGCTAGTACTACTATGCCGCATCTAAGCTCTTAGCGCTACTCCTTTTGTACACCTGTCAAACTGCCAATTCCTATCGAACTCAATAGATCGGCTACCAAATGGCCAAAGTCAGCGCTGCGTGTGATTGGACATTTTGATTGTTGTGCGCAATAATATTTCTTTGTTTTTTTTTGCTTTCATGTTTAATTAAAATTCTTCATAAATTGTCAGAAATGGTAACAATTTTGATAGAAACAAACACGCAACAACGCGTCGCCACAGCTGTTAATACGACCAAAGCATGTGTGTGAACGAGCTCGTAAATATCTAGTTGATACCTTTGTAAATGTTGAAAGACGTTAATACATGCACGATGGGTTGGTGGTGGTGGAACCTGTTGCTGCAACCTGCTGCTTTCTAAGCATTTGCAATGCCGCATTTGCATGCACACAGATAACGCAAGCTGCACGCTTTTGGATGCTTAAATGCTAATTTTGTGCCAAAAATTGGTACGGTTATTAAAATTTTATGGGCTGAACTGTGGAGTATTTTGAAGATATTTTATCTCAAAATTTAATATCTTAGAAACAGTTAGATATAGAGCGGATAATCGCAAAGTACTGTGATATGCCAAAACTTGCATATTAATAAAAATTTTAAAAGTAAGTGTTGGAATTTTTTAATATATTCTTATGGGGTTTTAATTAATTTAATATAGATAGATTTTAAATAGAAATTTCAAAAAATAATATTAAAAACGATTTCTGAAAAATATCAATTTTTAGCTTTTTTTATATTCTTATATTTTATGTAAAATAAAAGTTTTGAAAAGTTTTTGAAATATCGAACACTTTCGAATTAACTAATTTTGGAATTTTTTTGAAATGTCCTTATACAATTTTTGAAATATCTTAAGTCTTCAAACTTTTAGACAAACTATTTTTTTTTAATAAACAACATATATATAAATACATAGGCCATAAAGCTATAAGTTCGAAAACTTTCGAAAACATTCGAAAATGTTCGAAAAAAAGTTTTGAAATGTTGTTATACATTTTTTGAAATATAACTTTTTTAAGCCACATATTCTAAAGATTTCGAAAATTCTTAAAAAACACTATGACATCTTTTTTGACTGGAATTTCCAAATATCGTAATTTTCCTTTAACAAAACAAAATATTCGAAAAGTTTCAAAAATGCTTGAAAATCTTTTTCAAATATTTTTATTGAAACTTCTAACATGGTAAAATTTCAAAAATTTCAGGCAATGTTCAAAGTTTTTTTTTTTGAAGCTAATATAAAACATATATTTAGAATACATGAGCCATAAAAAACATATTCGAAAATGATTTAAAATATTTTTATTCCAATTTTGACAATCGTAAATTTTTATAACTTTTATTCAAGGTTCCAAAATTTTTTTAAAATTTCAATTCGGCATCACAAAACCAAATCATTAATCATTCAGTTGAAAAAAAAAATTAAAAAATATTATTGTGCAAAAACGATTTTTAAAATATATTCGATACTCAATTTCAAAACTTTAGCTAATATTAGATTTCAACATATTGGCAAATACTTGAGCTTTAAAGCTCTTTGTTAATAACTGGTCTATTCTAGCTATTGGAAATATATCTAGTTTTGAAGCAAGTTTCTTCGAAAAAGCCCACAGTGCGCCGCTCCTTGACGAAATAAAACGCTTATTAGGTGCAATTTTTAATTTTTTTGTTTTCTTTGAAAAATTGTGCGAAAATATAGCTACAACCTGCGCATCCGCATATTGGCAGGTGCGTATGCACTCAATTTGCAGTTTATTTACGCATTTAACAGCAACAAAGTGGCATGACGCGACTGCTGAGCTTCTGCGGCGTAAAGAACCGTTTTATTTAGGCAAGTTTGCCAAGTTTGGAGCGAGTTGTTGCAATAAAGTTTGTGAATCGTTGAAGCGTTGTGGACTTTAATGGGTTTCACATAAGCACAGATATATTTACATATCGATATTTATGCAACTAGAGCAATATCTGGACGGCTAAACTTGTTTTCGATCGAATAATCATTGAAGGCACCTGTACGCTGCATCGTAGCAATAGCTTCTCTGAAAAGTTACTTACTAGAACCGGTATGCAATTTGTGGTAGTATAGTAAGAAGCTTTCATTTAGAGGTGGAAGACAAGATGACGGATAAAAGGGTTTTGGACGTTTTATTGAACCAAACTTTTTAATTGAACTTTTTAGAAGATTCACTGTTCTAGGTAAATATCATTCTAATTTATACTTCGCATCTTCGATTAAAAGGTTAATTGGAATATATTTTGCATTGTTGATTTTCCGACAGGGTGGAAAGTTGATGTATATTGGAATTATTTTCCGTCATCCCTTGTCAAATTTGATTTTGTAACAAACCTGTTTCGGCAATCCGCCATCCTCAGTGTTTAGTTTCTGGAATATTTGCCAGCGTGGTCTAGTGAAACCTATGGGATAAGAATCGAAGTAGTACAAGAGGTGCTAGTACCAGAGATCACTTTGTCCATATCCGAAAAAAGATTATCAACAACACAATACTCTCTTCAAGTGCTCTTGTCGTCAATAGTACAACAACAACAACAACTATGACCATATTTTTAGAGAGCAGATAAGTCAAGTAGAAGTCTGGTGTAGTTAAAGAAATTGTTACCAACACCAACAAAGTATACACTGCCGAAACTTCGAATTGGGTCCGAAATGGAAAGGGTAGCTCTTAAAAAAAAAGGTCTTAAAAAATTAGAGTAACTTTATCCTAGCACTGAATAGTTTCGCAATAACTGTACTTTTAGAACAGACTCACTTAAAGGTCTGGCTGCTTTGAGAAGAAGTCTATCAAATGAAAAGAAAACAGATGAGCAACTTAAGCAAACGTTTATTATTTAAAAAATAAGTAGGTGGATGAAAATGTGAAACAAGAGAACTGAACGATCAACAAGGAGATACAGGAAATTAAGCGTTACCATCAATCGAGTGGAAGAACGGGTGGACATATCAGACACTGAAGAGTTTATGCTAGATTTAGAGGTGAAGTCTTCAAACTTGGAGAGAGTCGTAACTTACATAGTTTTGTTGGTGGATAACCAGTTCTATTTTAATGTTAGAAAATGTTGGACAGGCATGGGATGAACCTCTTCCAGCCTTTTGATACAAAACAAGGTTTCAAAAAAGGTGGCTTCACATCTTGCGATTTCTTGAACTTTGTGCTAAGTAAAGCCGCTAAACACCTTTCTTGAGCGGATGATATTGATACTATCGGCCTCGGTACTCACAGCACAGAACAGCATCAAGAGAGAAAAAAGCTGATGGACGATGATAAGACAAACTACTTATAGTCATGGAAAAGGGAGTGGGCACATTTACGTGAAGGGCTTTGTTGGTCTTGGAGGCAACGGTAAGAATAAGCATTAAGTCGGTCTGGAAATCCAACGGCCAAGAAGTGCTACTTTGAAATGAGGTAAGAAGTAATTTGTCTGGTCTTGTCCTCGTCCAAACTTCTGTGTCATACAGCAGCGCGGTTTATATAGATATATTTGTTTATCCACCAAGGGCTTTTCAGACACTTGGGGTATTCGAAAGGAGTGTACATAATGTAGGTGATCCGGCTCAAAATGTATTTATGTGGAAACTCACTGGTGGCAGCAGAAGAAAAAGGGCAATCGAGTGGAAGAACGGGTGGACATATCAGACACTGAAGAGTTTATGCTAGATTTAGAGGTGAAGTCTTCAAACTTGGAGAGAGTCGTAACTTACATAGTTTTGTTGGTGGATAACCAGTTCTCTTTTAATGTTAGAAAATGTTGGACAGGCATGGGATGAACCTCTTCCAGCCTTTTGATACAAAACAAGGTTTCAAAAAAGGTGGCTTCACATCTTGCGATTTCTTGAACTTTGTGCTAAGTAAAGCCGCTAAACACCTTTCTTGAGCGGATGATATTGATACTATCGGCCTCGGTACTCACAGCACAGAACAGCATCAAGAGAGAAAAAAGCTGATGGACGATGATAAGACAAACTACTTATAGTCATGGAAAAGGGAGTGGGCACATTTACGTGAAGGGCTTTGTTGGTCTTGGAGGCAACGGTAAGAATAAGCATTAAGTCGGTCTGGAAATCCAACGGCCAAGAAGTGCTACTTTGAAATGAGGTAAGAAGTAATTTGTCTGGTCTTGTCCTCGTCCAAACTTCTGTGTCATACAGCAGCGCGGTTTATATAGATATATTTGTTTATCCACCAAGAGCTTTTCAGACACTTGGGGTATTCGAAAGGAGTGTACATAATGTAGGTGAGCCGGCTCAAAATGTATTTATGTGGAAACTCACTGGTGGTAGCAGAAGAAAAAGGACATGCGTGCAGTACTTTAATCAATGACCACTCTAATGTTTCTTCAAACTATCCCAAAATCAAAACGAGCCCACAATTCAACCTGTGCCTTTCCTTCAAATTTCATCTTAGTGTTTACAACAAATTTTGTTTATAAAAAAAGCTTCAATTTTAATGACTAAATAAGCATAACCAAATTAATTATTCTTCTACCCGCACGCATGCGCGTGAGTATCATACGTGCCTACAGATGTAGCTACGTAAGTATGTGTGCGTTGTTACCATATTGGTTGCGTTCTTCATGCTGTGCGCAGTAGCTTTCTCTACTGGAATTTCATCAATCCGTGCCATCGGCAACTAATCAGGCAGGTACGTTGAAAACGCCAGCACCAAAGGGTTTATTTTGATATTCGATTCTTTGATATTTAATGACTTCAAAATTTAATCTTTGCGTGAGGCTTAGGCAAATAGAAAACAAATGAATGTTCTAAGCCAAATTGATGTGCATGTTTCTGGAGAATTATCTAAGCAAGAAATTGTTGTATTGGAAAATTCTATTGGGTGTTTGGGTGTGCTATCCCAACAATCAAAGTAAACGAAAACAAAATTTTCAAAAGGTTATCTAAAGAAAAGGCTTACAAAATGTTGTTCAATTTATTTATTTATTTATTTATTCAATACGGTCTATGAAACAATATTTCTTACAGACTAATAACAATATGTAAATTTGCATATGAATATTTTAGATATAGTACGTACTAAAATTAGTAAAATTATATTTGCATATTCACACTCTACATATCAATATATAATGGTCGAAAAACAGAAATTTTTTTTTTCAAAAAAAAAATTTTAAGTGGGACGGGAAATATGAGACAAATTCGTTTTCATCGAGAACATTAAAAATCAAAGTCGAAAAAAGTCAAAAAAATAAAATTTCGCAGGCTCGAAAACTATTTTTTTGGGTATGCGTGATGAAACTTTTTTTTCCTGATCCCAAAACCTATCGAAAAATCGATGGCGCGATATCGGTTCATTTTGAAACTTTTTTTTCCTGATCCCAAAACCTATCGAAAAATCGATGGCGCGATATCGGTTCACTTTCGTCCATACAAATCGATCCACCCTACTATATATACACAGTTGACCTGGAATCCAGCTAAGAAGGCAGTATTGCACTAGTCTGTGAAAACAGCTAAATTCGGGGCGGTGACCCATGTTGGTTATGGCAAATAAGCGACTTAGTTGCAAAGTAGAGTTTATGCTTTACAATGCACTCAAAGAGCTTCGAAATAGTAGAGACCTTCGATATGGGCCTATAGTCCCAGACATCAGTTTTCTTACCAGATTTTAAGATAGGAACTATGAAAGCAACTTTCCAATTATCAACAAAAGTGCCTAAAGCGAGAGATATATTAAAACGATTTTCAGAGGTTTAATAAAGTGTTTGAAAGTAAGCGTCTTATAAACGAAACAGCACGTTGATTATAAGCTTCTGAATGTAAACCGAAATATAAAAAAGCTTTCGATACAAGCTTTTCTAAGCTTTCAACTAAACGATATTTCTATGCATTGCAGTGGATTCACTAAAATAAATTCTTAACTTCAAATATATGTGGGTATAACTGCAATTTTAAACAATTGTTACAGAATTGGGGATGACTTATTTTTTTTTGCCGCCATTCTCATGTGAAAATAATTTGAATATTTTGAATTGAAAATAAAAATGAAAAATAACAACAAGTAGATAGGCTGTTTCTGGATTTTTTGCAAACAGTTTCAGTTTACTTTTGAACTTGAATGCTTACATTTGTTGCTGACTACGTGAAGCTCAAATTGAAATTAGTCCTAAACACGGCGCACTGAGTGAAGTAAACAAAGAAGCATTTGTTTATGCCATAAGCGCAATTTCTCAAATTTGAATTGTTTTGTGTTGAATTATGAAATAGAGCTAAAAATGCTTATAAACATATACAAAAATTCGATTTGTGAATAAAAGTTTTAAATGAAAAGCATTCGGTAAGTATCTAATGATAGCCTATTTTCCATAAGTCACTAAATACTTAATAAAAAAATTGAAATTTCCCTTAAAGTGAAATCTGGGCTGGTCCATTGCGAGATAACAACCAAAATTGTGAGTGAAAATAGTTTTTTCTGCTTATTTATTTTTTTGTTGGCGAAAAAAACGGCCAATAATTCTTGATGGAATATTGTACATTTTTCACACTGAATTTTATTTTAAAAAAATTTTATGCCTTCATATATAGAGCATAAACAAAAACAAAAAAAAAAAAAACAAGTAATGAAGTCTAAGTTCGGGTGGAACCGAACATTATATACCTAGTAGTGATCTATTATTGGCGGCCGCCGTGGTGCGAAGGTAGTGTTGCCGTCCTACCACACCGAAGGTCCATGGTTCGAGCCCTGGTACAGGTAACATCAAAAGTGATTTGAAAAAAAAAAAAAGTTTTTCAAAACGAGGTCGCCCCTCGGCAGTGGTTTGGCAAACTCTCCGAGTGTATTTCTGCCATGACAGGCTTCTCAGCAAAAATTCGTCTCCTTTGTAGATGCCGTTCGGAGTCGGCAAAAAACTGTAGGTCCCACCAATTTGTAGGGAAAAATTCAAATCGGCACACCACAAATTGGAAGAGAAGCTTGGCGCAAAAATCTCTTAGGAGGTTTATGATGATATGCCTGTTGTATATCGCGCCATAGAGAGAGAGAGAGTGATCTATTATAGCATACTAATTAATGCAGGTCTATTTTAATATTTTTGTATTGAGACGGACATGGCTAAATCGACACAGATCATCGTCCTGATTATTACCCTATACTTATTCATGGGCCCCTCTCTTCTTCTTCTTACACGTACAAACATTTCATGTTCATGAAAGGTATAAAAATCAAAAAGGATATATAACATCCCTATTGCAGCGGGGTATTAACTACTCTCCCGGATATTTTGCTTGTGTGTTATCCGATTTGCTTAATTTTTGGCAGGAGTATACTACATACTATTGAGAAGCAGCTGACCAATTGAAATATTTATTTTGATTGAAATATCTAGTTCAAACTACAAGCAATTGCCTTTGAAAATATCAGAATTTTTATGGTGAAAATTAGGCGGCGCCACGCCTACTTCGCGGCTGAGTTTTGCTTAAAAAACTTATTATGTGTGCAAGATCTTATTGATATAGCTTGCATGGTTATAAAAATATCGCGTTTTACATTTTACAAACAAATTTTTCAGAACTATGTTAAAAAACTGGGCGTGGCGGTAAAACGAGCTTGCCCATTTTTACAACAAACATTTACCTTTATATGCACAACATTTTCGCCAAACATCGTTTCGATTTATCAATTTTTGCCGGAGCTATGGCATACAAAGTTTTGTGGAATAATCCACTATACAAGGGGCGGGGCCACGCCTATTTTCAAAAATTTATATTTATCTACTTTCTTCGTTCATGGACATTTTGAAAGTGAAATATAAATGATATGAAGCTTCTGTACGCAAAGTTATTGCCTATTAAAAATATTTATGATCCTTTTCAAAATCTTTCGTATAAAAGTGGGCGTGTTTCTTAACCGATTTCGCCCATTTTTTTCGGAATACACCTTGTATTAATATAAATATGTGTGCTAAATTACGTTTCAGTATCTTGGAACGGTTTTTGATTTGTGATTGATATTATTTCTAAATTTGACTTAATCAAAAGTGGGCGGTGCCAAGGCCATTTTCAAAAATTTCCTGAAAAATTTATTTTCTGCCTTAACATTAATGCACACACCATATTTTGTTCTTAAAAGTGTATTATGTGCTGAGTAATCACTATTTTTGTATTTTCGAAAATATTCTATACATAAAAAGTGGGCGTGGCTGTAATCCGATTTCGCCCATTTTAAATAGCGCTTAGAGATGAGTGCCAAGGAACCTGCATACCAAATTTCATTAGGATATCTAAAAATTTAGTCATGTTATGGACGGACGGACGGACATGGCTTAATCAATTTCTCTTTTCGTCCTGAACATTTTGATATACATAAGTCAATATATATCTCGATCCGTTTATGCCGTTAAATACTACCGTTAGGCCAATGAAGTTAATATACCTCCTGTGTGTAGCACTACTAGGTATAACAAAATATCAGCAAATATTTCTACTTCACATCAACAAGATTGTGGCCTAACCCTCTAATAGGCAAATTTTTGTTGAAAATGAAAAAACTCATATCTAGTAACTCTAGTGCGATAAACTCGAATTCGAAGTCATATATCCAAAGGGTTCAGAATTTTGCTTTCGGGGCTGAAACTCCCACCCCTCCTCGTGCCGGAGTTGCCTGTTAATTGCCAACTCCGCCTTAGGCGGGGTATAATTTTTGGCCAATTATTCTATAACTTTAATTATAAATCCACATCTTTTTAATAATTTCTAATCCTTAACAATTATTTCACTTAAAAGCAATTTTGTTTTTTACTACAGAAATCCTTTTTATCACTTTTTGTAGTTACCAAAAACACTTATTTCAAAACTAACTTTTTTTAAAAATTGTACTAAATTTTTCAACGACTTCACCACCACTTAAAGGTATAAAATCAAGGTTACGTCATAGATAAAATATTTAGCGCAGTATACGAGTATGTGTCAATAATTATAGAAGAAAAGTAGAGGTATGCGGGCCATATTTGTTTAACTTAACCCCGCCTAAAGGCGTACCGGCCGGTTAGAGGGTTAAACAAAATTTATCGCAGAGGTTTTTTTGTGTGCAATGCGACACTGAAGAGGCGCAAATAAAAAAATATTTATATAAATATTTACAAGACACAATAGCGCATATATTTATATGTACAAATATGTACGTATAAAGTTTATACTATAAACATATCGGAGGAAACACATTTACAGCTTTTTTTTTTTTTGAATTTCTGCTCAATGGGTGCGTCTTCATATTACAGCGTGGCTAACATATTTTCATACCTTAACACTTAATTTTTTCTAGATAATTTTTATGATTAATTGCTTTGGCCTATTTGCTGTAATAATTCTGTGGCAAAAAATATTATTAGCCAAAGTAATTTTAGAAAATTTTCAGTAAAATGTTTTTAAAGCTGAAATCGTTGACTGAAATCAGGGATTCGAAATGAACCTGAAATTTTTATTTATTTATTGACTTGGGATAGTGATTTAATCCTGTTTTTTTTCGTAAGCACATAAGCGACTTATGAATAAAATAATAAAATTATCCCTTGATAATCAAATGTAAACTAGTCGCTTGTGAGATAGCAACCGAAATTCTGAGCTTTTATAATTTTTTCTGCTTGTTTATTTTTGTGTTGCTTTCTATTCAAACATTTTTTTGTTCCTAGCCAAGCAAAAAAACATTTTATCTAACACAAAAATGAAGAAGAAAAAACAGTCAATCTGAAACTAAAGTTTTTACGTTCAATTTATCTAAATAAGTAGTAGTTTTGCTAGTTATTTTAATTTTAAATTAAAACTAGTATTTTAAGGAAATATGTACAGAGCAAAATAGAAGTTAGTTCAATATTTTAGCCTGCATTTGTTTTTTTCAAATATTAATTCAACTTTATATTATATATGTATGTATATATGCATATATGTTATACCTGCAATTTTCTTTTACTTTATTTCACTTTTTAATTTTTTGCAAGAAATATATGAAAAGTTTGAAGCACTTAGGCAATTTTTCTCAGTAAAAATTGAGTTAAGTCCTAATTCATAATCATTTCTTGTTACGGCCTAAGCTATTTTTGCAGGTTTTTAAAAACGTACTCCGATTTTTACTGTAATTTGACGTTAACTTTTGTTAATAAAAATTACAAAAAATTGGAAGAAGGACTTTGGCTGTTTTACTTTTTTGCTCAAAAACTATTCTTTTCTTCCATACAAAAGTCATACAAATTGGCGAGAAAAAATATTTGGGTAGAAGAGAACGCAATGCTGTTAATGACTAAATTTTTTCCTAACTCGACTTTGGCGGTTATTGGTTGCTGTCCCAAAATTTAAATGTCCTTTTTTCAAGAGATAAGCATATTTTTTTGTTAAACTCTTATGCTACATATTTTAAAAATTTTATGAAAATTTAAACGCGAAAAAGCCATCTTAACCCTTTAACTGGCATAACCGCCTTTAGGCGTGGTTAAGTTAATCAGATATAACCCGCATACCTCTACTTTTGGTCTTTAATTATTGACACATAATCTTCGCCAAATATTTTATATACCTTGATTTATAGTTTTAAGTGGTGCCAGAGTCCGGTTATAATCATTCTCGTTGAAAAATTGAGTGAAATTTGTAAAAACAAATTTATTTTGAGATAAGTGTTTTTGGTAGCTATAGGGTGTTTTTTTTACAGGTTTGTTTTTCGAATAGAGATAAAACTGGCGTTTTGTGGTCAAATCTGGCAACTCTAATGTCATTTATGTTCAGTTTGGTTTGCCATTTCATCATGAACAGGTTGACAAAAGAACAACGCTTGCAAATCGTGCAAATTTATTTCGAAAATAATGGTTCAGTTCGCGAAGTTTACCGTGAGCTCCGTCCATTTTATGGTCGACATAATCGTCCATCAGAGCAATTAATTCGGTTAACCATGGATCGTTTTCGCACTACGTTTACTCTATGTGATAATACGCATCCGCAGAGACGTCGAACAGTGCGCACCGAAGAAACAATTGCCGCTGTAGAGCAAAGTGTTGAAGAGGACCCGAATGAATCGATTCGCCACCGTGCACAGCAATTGGAGCTTTGTCCATCAACTTTATGGAAGATTTTGCGCAAAGATCTTGGCTTGCGACCTTACAAGATCCAGCTTGTGCAAGAATTAAAGCCGCGAGACCATGCAATGCGTCGTGATTTTGGTGTATGGGCCGAAAATGAGATTGATTTCGATGCTGATTTTCATCGCAAAATTTTGTTCAGTGATGAGGCTCATTTTTGGTTGAATGGCTACGTCAACAAGCAAAATTGCCGCATTTGGAGTGAAGAGAATCCACATGAGACCCTTGAAACGCCATTACATCCACAAAAACTGACTGTTTGGTGTGCTCTATGGGCTGGTGGAGTCATTGGGCCATACTTCTTCCGCAATAATGCTGGAGAGGCAGCTACCGTTAATGGAGACCGGTATAGAGCCATGATAACCGACTATTTTGTTCCCGAATTGGATGGCATGAATGTGGATGAGTTGTGGTTCCAACAAGACGGCGCTACATGCCACACAGCGCACGTCACAATCGATTTATTGAAGGAAACATTCGATGAGCGCATAATTTCGCGGAATGGACCTGTCAATTGGCCACCAAGGTCGTGTGATTTGACACCATTGGATTATTTTCTTTGGGGATATGTGAAGTCGCTCGTCTACACCAACAAACCAGAAACGTTAGGGGAATTGGAAGCCAACATTCGTGGCGTTATTGCCGACATACGGCCCCATATGCTCGAAAAAGTGGTTGAAAATTAGACCTGTAGAATTGGCTTTATTCGAGCCAGCCGCGGCGGCCACATGCCCGAAATCATATTTAAACATTAATGGCATAAAATTATCCTTCCAATAAAGCCAAATTGATGGACCTTAAAACGATTTTCTTGTGTTTTATTTTAATTCGAAGTTCTATACTCCTAAAAAAAACACCCTTTACAAAAAATTGATTAAAGGATTTCTGTAGTAAAAAACAAAATTGTTTTTAAGTGAAATAATTGTTAAGGATTAGAAATTATAAAGAAGATGTGGATTTATTCATAGAATTATTTGCCAAAAATCATACCCCGCCTAAAGGCGGAGTTGGTAGTAAACAGGTAATTCCGGCTAGAGGTGGGAACTTAAATTTCGAGTTGATCGCACTAGAATTACAAAATATGAGTTTTTTCATTTGCAACAAAAATTGGCCTGTTAGAGGGTTAAATTGTCATTTGACAGAATTTGCTGCTATAAATTTAATATAAGCTGTTTAGCTTTTTTTTTTTTTTAATTTTATCCTTCATTAAATAATTTTACTTCGCTTCCATTTTACCTACCTTATTTCGGTTTCAATCAATTCAGTTTAACAATAAAAATTTATTTAAGATTTTCAAAGCCAAACCATTTCAAAGTCATGTCGCTTTGTCATGTTTACCATTAGCGGCGATATCCTCTAAATTAGCATTTACAAATAAAGCTGTAATCAGTTGAAAGTCTAATAGTTAAAAAGCCCTAGAAGTTGTCTACCAGCCCAAATTCATATTCTGGCATTTATCTACATAAACAGCAAGTGCCATAATTCGTTTTTGTACTCTTATTATTTTAACATCGTGCCTCATTTTATCTTTGAGTCCCTTTATGATTGCTTTTTGTTGTTATTACTTAAATTATGTCACGTTTTGTTGGATGATGGTCATACCAAGGCATTAATTCTAATTGGCTTAATCATGCAGTCCCATTTTGATGAACCATTACATGTTGTTTTACATAATACACGATAACATAAAAATTACATTAAAAATTAAAAATTCAGATTTATTATCTAACCTGGGCATATACTCTTCTAGTTCAGTGAATGGTTCTTAAATAACGCTCTGCAACAAATCCAAAGTCCAAATCCAAAAAAAATTGCATACAATTTAAATCGTCGAGAAATTTGCTGGTAGGTTTCGTATAGGGACATTTCATATGGATAAATTTTGCATAACATTTTGACCCTTCAGCTTTTAGAACAGTACGAATCAATTTTGTTTTGTGAGGGAGAGTGGTTTAAAAGTTTTAGAACAGTACGAATCAATTTTGTTTTGTGAGGGAGAGTGGTTTAAAAGTTTTAGAAAAATACCCGGAAAACCCAATTCTCTATAGGGGTGTATCGGACTCCATTCCAGTACAAAGACCCTGAAGGAACAGAAAGAAAGCAGAATAGGAGATTCGTCCCTTAAAATAATAAAAATCACAGTTTTTTTGCGAACCAACTCTCTCTCTCTATGGCGCGATATACAACAGGTATATCATCATAAACCTCCTAAGAGATTTTTGCGCCAAGCTTCTCTTCCAATTTGTGGTGTGCCGATTTGAATTTTCCCTACAAATTGGTGGGACCTACAGTTTTTTGCCGACTCCGAACGGCATCTACAAAGGAGACGAATTTTTTGCTGAGAAGCCTGTCATGGCAGAAATACACTCGGAGAGTTTGCCAAACCACTGCCGAGGGGCGACCCCGTTTTTGAAAAACTTTTTTCAAATCACTTTTGATGTTACCTGTACCAGGGCTCGAACCATGGACCTTCGGTGTGGTAGGCCGGCAACACTACCTTCACACCACGGCGGCCGCGAACCAACTGTAGCATGGAAAATTGGTGCATACTTCATCTACTTTCCTTCTGTATCGGTATCCAAAATGCCTTTGTAACGCAGAATATGCAAAAAATGTGCCAATTTGACTCTTTCGTGGGAAAAAAGAGACACCCATGTATAATGTTAGGTGCTTAACCGAAGGTTTGAAGATTGTGGTAAATTCTAGCCAAAAAATTCAACTGAGAATCCTGAACAAGTGGTACCTTACACTGAGTAGATAAGTAGGAAGTAAAATCGGCTCGGATTCATTAACGGTCTCATAGGAAGATAGTATGGCCTTTCGAGTAGTCGTGAGAAAAGTTATCCGAAATATTTGTGGTCATTTCTGCAATGAAAATGGAATGTTTTGAAGGAATTTTAACAATAAGCTGTATGAGCCTAACGGCTTCGCTGGTTAGTTGATCAAACCCGAACTCAGCAGCAAAGAATGTGGATCACACTCAGGGCCGGTTTCACCAGCTCGACTTAAGTTTTTCACTTTTTCAGTTTCACCATCTAACTTAACTAAGTCACAACTTAGTCAGCCTGCAAGCTGACTTATTCTCGACTAAGTCAGTGTTGCTGTCGTTCAAAACCTAAATGTCAGTAATGCTCCTAATTTGTTTTGTACAATGTCCCAGCCGAAAAATTCGTCAAGCATGACTTTAACGGCGTATGCGTAGATGCATGTGAATGCTTGTTTTCTAGCATGCAACCATTACGAAACTATCGTTTTCAATTAAGCGCTAATTTAAGTACCTTCCAACTAAAGAGAAATGGGTGTAAGATCAATACATTCCTTCGTGTATGGCCATACATGCCCATTCCGCACTGGGGTATTGGGATGCGCAGATTTGTCTGGTATGAAAAAATACTACCATCCATAAAATAGCTGATCGGGTTGTTGTGTTCAAAATTATTTAAGTCGATCAGTTGGTGAAACCCAAAAATAAGTTAGTCTCGATTCTGTGCTAACTTAAGTCACGACTTAGTTTTAGTCTTAGTGGCGTTGGTGAAACCGGCCCTCAGAATTTGATTATTACGAAAAAATATACATAACCCTAGGCGGTGGCTCTGCCTAAAAATATTTTGGTTCAAATACGGTGTAAAATATTTAATTTTAATAAAATTAGAAAATGTTTCTTTTAAATTACAAAAAGGTGGCAAGTTCAGTAAAAGCTCCCTAATGGTAATACTTATGTAAGAGAGCTTAGATTGTTGCACATACTCTATATATACAAACTTTTATAGAAATGCGTCAAGACTTTTTGGAGATATTAGCGGCTATCCAATAAAATAGACATAATAGGATTAGGGGGCAACCCTAGGTGGTTATTCCACCTGGAAATATTTTTGTTGAAATCTTATAAATAAAAATTAATGTGTGTCAACCGATCTTCATGAAATTTTTTCAGCATATTCTTGGGTTCGCTGGTTACAGCATAGGCTTTATAGAATTTTGGAAAAGTGGGCGGTGCTACGCCCCCAATCCATATAAAATTTAAATTCCTTATAAATCTGAACGTATTTGGCCTAGATTAATGATATTTGGATACGAGGTGTGTTCAAAAAGTATCGCGAATTTTGTGTTTTTTCAAAAATTATTTATTTATTCATGAATATCTATTTTGTCCCCTTCAAAGTAATCCCCATGAGATATTATACACTTGTGCCAACGGTTTTTCCAATCTTCGAAGCACTTCAAAAAATCATTTTTTTGTATCTTGTTCAGCTCCTCCTTCGATGCCGTCTTTATCTCGTCAAGAGAAGCGTAAGATCGTCCTTTCATGGGCCTCTTCAGTTTAGGGAACAAGAAAAAGTCACAGGGGGCCAGATCTGGAGAATACGGTGGCTGCGGCATTATTAGTGTGTTGTTTTTGGCCAAAAAGTCGCGCACAAGCAACGATGCGTGAGCAGGGGCGTTATCGTGGTGCAAAAGCCAATTTTTGTTCTTCTTTGCACATCTTCTCGGCCTTCTGAGAACATTTTGTACCACCGATAAACGTTGCTTCGGTCCAAGGTAGCTTCTCCGTATGCCACAGTCAACATTCGGAATGCATCCGCGCACTTAATTTCGTTTTTCACACAAAATTTGATACAGGTTCTTTGATCCATTTTTTTGAATAGGTAAAAATCGAAGACGATCCAAAACACGTGCAAGCAAAGCAGCTGTCAACAATTAACTGAACATTCAAAATGGCCGAGCTTCTCGGCATAAGTGAGAGACATGAGTACCAACATAACGCCACAAAAAATTCAAAATTCGCGATACGTTTTGAACACACCTCGTATATGGTTCACTTGGTCAAGATTTACATAGTTTTGGAAAAGTGGGCGGTGCCACGCCTACATATTTTGTGTTTTATTTGTGCTTAATTAATGTCCACAGTTTATTGTCGAAGTATTTGAAACTCTCACGGTAGATTTAGGAGTTCGTTGGGCACGACACAGGCTCTATATAGTTCTTGGAAAAGCCCGCAGGTTATATCATGCTGCAATTCATTATAGCCAGTAATTTGTTTGGTTCAAGTTAATGACAATTTTATATCGATATGTGTTCTATATATCAAAAAAACCTTGGAAAAAGTAAGCGGTCCCAAGACCAAAAAAAGGTTTAATCGCTATATCTTCGAAACAATGTACTTATCAGTACCTGCAGAGGAAACGGGAAAAGAAGGTGAGTAGGCATAAAAAATTTGAGAATTATGGGAGCTGTTAGAGGAAACGAATCGATTAAAATAAGCTAACGGGATATGGGAGTGGGGGAAAAGCAAAAGTAGAAAGAAAAATTAAGATATAGGAACAAATTGCGATCAAGCTCAAAGTGAGGAGGGAAGAAAGTACAATTTGTCAAATGCAGACAACTCAAATTTTAGGCAGGACAACGTCTGCCGGGTCTGCTAGTACAAAATATATAAGAATAACTCGTTTAAAGTTATAAGAGTATTTGAAAGTGATATGCGATTTTCGATAAAATTCGCCATGATAGCATATTCTGACAAAAGTGGTTCCCAATATATTGAATGATTTATAGAGCGTTTCATGACTATGGCACACTCAGAATTTAAATGTTGAAAATGTAATTTTAGCTTCAATATTTTTTTATATATAGTTTTTCATTTAAGGGTCAAATAAATTTATTTTCTTAACTTTGCCCACAGAAAGAGAGTCCTATGGTTATAAAACCAGTTATATATTTAGCATATAAAGAGGTCTAAGAAAAATAGTTATTCATAAGCCACCTCTTAATGTTAATATTTAAAATTTAGAAAAGACTCCCTCCTGGGTTACTTTTACGTAATTAAAAATACCAAATCTTGTTTACTGTCTTCAGTGCTTATTAATTCTCAACTATTTACTAAGTGAAAAAAGTTTAAAAAAACCTCACTTAAGACTTTAAAATATGTTGATAAAATCCGTGCTACTCGTACACTTTAGACATCATTTCACTTGGTATTTTTACACCGAACCCCCACACGAACATCTCAACAACCATGCATGCAGCTAAAACAAATTTATTTTTTTTTTTTCGTTTGTGAAAAATTGGTGCGCTTTTACTAAATTAACATTTTTGATAAATGCGAGCAACAAGGTTGGTGTTGTTCACTTTACGTTAATGAATAGCTGACCATAGCTTGGCCGAACGTTTGACAAAGTAGCTGTGTTTTTAATGATAATTGTGGGAATGACTATTAAAGTGTCATGATCATTTGAATTATAGTTTCAGGTGTCGGCATTTGGTGTGGATGAAATTTGTATTTTTATGTTTTTACACATTTCTTTTAAGCCTTTGCATGATTTGTGGAGAAAGTGATTGAACCAGCTGTAAAGAAGCTATTTGAGTAGTCAGAAAAAGAAAATAAATAAAGCGAATAAAAATTCGTCTTTTCAATGATAGCTACAATAATTTTTGCGCTCTTAAAAACAAATTGGAAACAAATTCAAATTCAAACAACTTCACATCTGATAATCCATGGATATTTTTAGTTTTGAAAAAAAAGCCATTTTGCTATTTTATTCACATGTTGCTAAGTTGCTTGCAAATAAAACTCTCTTCAAATAAAATATATTGGTTTTTGAAATTACAGTATGTTTTGTAGAACCTGCTTGAAAGTTATAACAAATAAAACTTGTAAATTCTCTCTCTATGGCGCGATATACAACAGGTATATCATCATAAACCTCCTAAGAGATTTTTGCGCCAAGCTTCTCTTCCAATTTGTGGTGTGCCGATTTGAATTTTCCCTACAAATTGGTGGGACCTACAGTTTTTTGCCGACTCCGAATGGCATCTACAAAGGAGACGAATTTTTGCTGAGAAGCCTGTCATGGCAGAAATACACTCGGAGAGTTTGCCAAACCACTGCCGAGGGGCGACCCCGTTTTGAAAAACTTTTTTCAAATCACTTTTGATGTTACCTGTACCAGGGCTCGAACCATGGACCTTCGGTGTGGTAGGCCGGCAACACTACCTTCACACCACGGCGGCCGCCAAACTCTAGTCTTACGATAATTTCACTTTACGTATTAAAGAAATTTTGAGGCAACTTTTATTGCCACCACTGTTAAATGTGGGTAAGGTGGATCTTAAACCTTAAGTTGTACATCTAGAAATATGTTGGTGAAAATAACTCTCATTCCTCTGCAGCAGTTTTGAGTGATGCGCGAACAAACATATAAATATACAGACAAAAATTCCAAGAACTGTTGATTTGGCTTCTATTGTTTTAAGGAATGCATTTAATTTAGGGGAAGAACAGTAAATTTGACTTATCAGTTATAGGAGAGAAAAAAAGAAAAGAAAAGAAAAGAAAAGAAAAAAAAAAGAAAAGAAAAGAAAAGAAAAGAAAAGAAAAGAAAAGAAAAGAAAAGAAAAGAAAAGAAAAGAAAAGAAAAGAAAAGAAAAGAAAAGAAAAGAAAAGAAAACAAAAGAAAAGAAAAGAAAACAAAAGCAAAGAAAAGAAAAGAAAAAAAAAGAAAAGTAAAGAAAAGAAAAGAAAAGAAAAGAAAAGAAAAGAAAAGAAAAGAAAAGAAAAGAAAAGAAAAGAAAAGAAAAGAAAAGAAAAGAAAAGAAAAGAAAAGAAAAGAAAAGAAAAGAAAAGAAAAGAAAAAAAAAGAAAAGAAAAGAAAAGAAAAGAAAAGAAAATAAAATAAAATAAAATAAAATAAAATAAAATAAAATAAAATAAAGAAAAGAAAAGAAAACGGAAAGAGAAGCAAAGATACCAGCATTGGGCCAGTGGGAGAAAGCTGCAAGGAAAGCAAAAGGGAGAAGGAAATTGATAATAAAAGAGAAAAATAAAATTTATGGAAAACATAACCCCACCTTAACATTGTCAGACCAGTTATAATAAACTTTGACCGTACCTTAAGAGTAGTCACCACCGTAACCCTTAACGTAACTGTACACATAGCCTTATCCGTACCCACAGCGGTAATTGTACATCTTAACTTTCTACTAAATTTTGATTGTGGTTACGGTTACAGATAAGGCTACGGTAAGGGTTACAGTTACGGTTACGGTTATGGTTTCGTTAGTAGTCACGTTATGACTGCAATGCTGGTTATTTTAAAAGTTTAAACTGTATAAACTTTTTGTTAAAATTTGTTTTTTGGATTCTAGGCTTGTTTAAGATTCAGCACCAGCAAAAGCCATTAAAGCCCTCAGATCAGAAATTTATTTTCCACATAAGGGTGGGTTAAAAACCATTTTTTTTTTATTAGCATGGGGTTAGAAATTTACCTTATAAAAAAGGAAAGTTCACATTTTTAGATGGCCCACTCCATTTTTAAATAAATAAATAATAATGCCAAAGGCGCATTTTTGTATGAACTCAAATTGTAAGAAGAATCAAAAAATTGTAGAATGTGATTTTTATTAATCCAATTTATCGCTACAAACAATAAAATTGTAACAGGTCGATGTATGTGCAAATATTTCATAAAAATTTAAGGAGGTATCAATATAAAATCAAGAGTATCCCAAGCAAGCGTTTTAAGAATTTTTGTCTGTCTGCCTGTATGTTTGGACGCGCATCACTCAAAAACCGCTCAATCAGATTAAACGCATTTTTTATCGTTGAATTTCTAGACGTCTAACTTAAAATTAATGATATCCCGTATTTCAATAACTCTACCAATTTCTGAGTTACAGACCAATATGTGGACCAGTGGTGACCCAAAATATATTGGTACAATATGGGCATCAAACGGAAGGTGCTAACAAGTGATGTAGTAAGCGATGTGACTCATTTAAAAATTTCAGGTGGGTTAGAAGATATAATGATTAAAATGGGACGCAGTCTATTATAACTTCTAAGACGCAGCTAAGCGTTTCCAAGTTTTCTAGTTAGAAATATATTTCTCCTGACTTCTGACTTTTCATTTGCTTTCAATGGAACATCCTACATATTATCCCTCTCAGTATTTAAGTACCGAAATATTTTAAATATCATTATTAACATTTAGCATTCACCTCCTAAAAACCTAGACTTTAATTGCTCTGTTGCGCTATCATTAAAACCATAAAAGCAGCCATATGTAACTTCATTCATATATTAACTGCAATAAAATTACAAATGAAAAGGACCACAGAAGCTTTTAAAATTTGGTCCAATTCTTGTTGAATACAATCTCTTAGATTCCAGTCGCTTTATCAACTAAATTACTCATATTAACGGGTTTTAATTGTTCAACGCTCATTCGTCTAGCAGCGTCGCCACCACTGAATTTAGCCACTCACTTCTACGATTTTGCACAGAAACAGCTGACGCCCGATATGCCAACACTCCATGATCGTAATGATCACAATTATTGTTGTTGCTGTTGTTACAACCACTAAATGCATTCGGTAGAGGTTTGCAGATACAAAGCATAAATTGAAGTGAGACGCTCACCTCGGCACCATGGAAAAAAATTTTATGAATGAACGTTAGGCGGCAACGCACACACACAGACACATGCCAAAATAATGATATATGCGACAGTAAAAAAAAAAAAAATTTGTTTAGTCGTTTTAACAATGGTGAGCTTTTTCAAATTGCGCGCTTAGTAGACAAATATCACGCTTAATGCAAAATTTTGTGTGCCTTTTACTTTGTCCTATTAAAGTTGGTATGGAAAAGATTTATCTAATTTAGGTATTTTGGTGAAAGGCTTATCTCTGGTGATGATTAGTTTAAATACTTGAGAAATAGAGCTAATAGCCGCTGATAACTATAGGCGGAAAAGCTGTTAGTCGAACTTTAACTATCTCAACCTATATGTTAATGAAAAGCTCATTTTCGGATATATTTCTGCAATGATTTGTGATTAAAGGTGTCTCAGCGCTGGAGTTATAGAGACATTTTGTTTATATTTCCTTGTGAGCTTAAAGAAATTTTGTTAGAACATCTCTGAATAATTTTCGCTGAAATTTCGGGAGTATATCAGGAAAAAAAAAATTCAATTAGTCTAGGATGAATCCGGGATGAGTTACAAAGGAGCATGCGACCAATTGATTGATTGATTTTGATCTCTTTGTATGGGTTGAAGTGATCCCTTTTGTGTGAGCATGTCCTATGAATAGACTAACTGATCTCTTTTATGCCTGAAAGGGGAGTGTCGGACAGATACCCTTTGTTATCTTATGGGTACGGTCGGACAAGTTTACTTTCAACACCTATAAGTAGGCTATAGCAATTAAAATCGATTTATCTCAACTGTGCCTATAACGGAATAGTTGGGATCAATTGTAGCCCACTGTAGACGAAAGGTATTGATCGCGGATCACTCTCTTCAGAGATACCCTCATCTTATTATTTTCAGAATTATTTCAAAGAGTATTAGGGTTGTTTTTGCGATTGTTTCGTGATTAGTCGTAGGACCATTTCGGGATTATTTCCATTATTAAATGTATAAATTTTATATTTTCCTGCAAGGGACCAAAATATCTCCGAAATGTTCGGTATAAACATTTCGGTATAAACTTTAAATAAATCCAAAATCGTTCGGAAAATAATTTCGAATAATTCCCACATTCTTTCTTCTTCGTCTCTTTAAAAAAGGGGCTTAACTGTCTTAACTATTAGGAACATCCAACATAGTCAGCCGTTTCTTCTCTACGCCAACGGGCGCTAATTGGAAACACCACGGGATCGCAAATCGATAAAATCAAGCAGAGTCTTTCCATAGCAGTGGCTGTCTCTCCACATTACCTTGGAATTCTTGCAAATAACACCGAAGATAATAAATGAATTGACTTGAACTTATCTCAAAGTTATTTCGAAAAAAATTCCGAAAAATCTCAAAATGGTCCGAGCATAACTCCGAAATAATCCTGATATGATAGGTTATAAATTGCGAAATGGCACCGCAACGATTAGAAAATAAACTTAAATTAACCCCGAAATGGTTACAAAAATAATTTCTAATAATTTCAAATTATTCATAAATAATTTAAAAATGTGAAGAATAATGTCACAATAATAACAACTTAATTCCGGAATGGTTAAGAATAATGCCGAAATGTTTGAAAAATAACTCCGATATAGTCTCAAAAGTAAAAAAAAAAAAAAAATAATATTTAAATAACGATTCAACTGAGGGAGGAATAAACTTAAATATGATCCCGAATTATTCCTAAATTATTCGTGAACAATTTTAAAATGGGTCGAAATCTATTACTAAAATTTTTCTACATTAATCTTGAAATGTCTTCTGAAACTAAGCGTTACCTAGAAATATAAAAAAATAAATTCTAAAATCCCCCAGATGATCTCCAAATAACATCGAAATGGTCCAAAACATAATGCCGGATTGTTTCCAAATTATACCCGAATAATTTCAAAATAGTGAATGGGTTTTAAAACCAAAAGTTTTATGGGAATGTTAAAAAATTAATGTGAAATGGTTCCGATCGTAATACCGAACTATCCCTATATAAAAAAAAAATTGGTCCAAATCTATTACTAAAATATTTCTACATTAGTTTTGAAACGGCTTCTGGACACAAAAGTTATCCCAGAATATTAAAAAAATTATTTCAAAAATTTCTATATGATCTCCTTATAAAACTGAAATGCCCCAATACTATTCTAAAAAAACCCTATATTAGTACCTTGAAAAATAAAATAATAACATTTTAATGATTCCTAAACGATACTCCGAAACAGTCTCTAAAATTCTGCTATGAATATGAACGTATGAATAATTTCCCATATCTTTAGCTAACAGGGAAGTTTTTTCAAAACGGAGCAATAGTTTCCAAAGTAATCCAGATGTCGCTTTCTTATTTCAGAGTCTACAGGAAGTATTTTTTAAAAATAACTTTCCTCTATAGTTTTATTAGAATGAAGTCCCCAAATTAAATCAGAGCATTTGGAATAAGGCGATCCCAAGTTATAAATAATATTTCCAGAAAAAGAAAAATACAAAGTTGTCCATACCACTGTTCTGATTTCATATAATGTGACTCAAATATTTAAGGTTTTTTCTTTCTTATTTCTCTTTTCAGATTATGGCACAATTAATACTTGCAACCGTTTGTAAAAAATAAATCTATAATGGCCTCACCAATGACTTCCACGCTCTATCGGCAGAGCAGCGGCTTATATGCAACAACACCACCAAAGCATTACACAATCGGCAGCGTACACAATGCTAATGAACGCAATCGTCTAATGGAACTTTTACACGCACCAAACTTACTTACATCACCAACTTTGGAGCCATCATCCAAGGGACTACTGAATGGACCGGGGCAAAATAATTGTTTCTTAAATTGTGCTGTACAGGTGAGTGAAACGAAAACTTGTTTACTATTTTTATTTTGAAAAATTATATGAAAGTGGTATAAAGTAAATAGAAAAGGCGTTGCAGAGCAAGTTCGCATCTTCAGTCTTTTATATTTAAATTTGCTTTTGAGTGAAACATAGTTTAACAGGAGTGGTGGATTGCTGTATCTTACGCTAATTCATATTAAAGAAGTTGTATGAATGTTTTTGCGCATTGTGCCCTGCTAAGTTCCTAGGCAATCGTCATGAGTTCCTAGTTTTATAATGGAAGTAGGGACGGCATTGCACTGCCTGCTGGTAAAGGGGTTGCATTTTTATCTGTGCTCTCGCTTATTAAATTTGCTAGCCAATGGAAAACAGAGGCTAACTAAAGAAAATAACGGAAAATAGTATAATAATCCTTTTCTCTCTATATGCTCTGCTTGTGGTATAACGAGGCTAAAGAAGCTCGACTTGGTTATAATTACAGTTTTTTAAAAAATAAAAAAAATAAAAAATCCCGAAATTCAAAAAAAGAAAAAAAAGAAGTAAAAAAAAGTATAAAAAAATTAAGAAAAAACGTTTCCTCCTGTATTTTCAACCAAATTGGTTAAAAAAAAAAACAAAGTACAAAAAAGAAAACTAAAACATTAAAAAAAAAAAAATTATTAAAAAAACTATTTTCACTCCACGTTTTCAGATGAGCTTCTCGACTTTTAAATAAATTGCTCAGACAAACATATGGTTTTATCGTGCTACTATTCTTTTTAAAATTTCACTAAAAAAAAATAAAAAATAATGGACTTCATTTTATATAACACAGAAATAAGATTAAAACCAATCACCTTTGACAGTTTTAGATGTTTTTACGATTTTGCACTATAAAGTTACTTATTTAAAAATCTAGTGTGCGACCTGAAGATGTTGAGTACCCATTTTTTATTTATATTTTTTCTTTGAATTTCATTTAATTTTTTTAAATTACTTTTTTCTTTATTATAATTAAACTTTTTAAAAAAAATTTTTTTTTGGCAATTTATTTAGAAATAGAAGGGTCACCTTAAAATATTTGGCAAACATTTTTTTATTAAATATTTTTTAACTTCTTTTTAGAGTTTTTAAATATTATTTTTATAATCTTTAAATTTTTGTTACTGTTTGTCCGTTCTCCTATTCTATTTTAATTTTATTTTTTTGTTTTAAACTTTCCTACTAATTGTCTTTAGTTTTCTTTTTTTTATACATTTATTAAGTTTTGTTTTGCTATTTGTCAGTTTTTCTATTCTAGTTTTTTTATTTTAAACTTTTTTATTAAACTTTTTTTATTAAAAAAAAATTTATTTTCTTTTTATTAAAAAAAAATTTTCTTTTCTTTTTATTTAACATTTTTTTTTTAATATTCCTTTTGCTGTTTCTCAGATGTTGTTGTTGTTGTGGTAACGACAAAACACTCCCCGAAGGTTTTGGGGAGTGTTGTCGAATTAACAGTCCTTGGCCGGATTTGAACCCGGTACGCTCCGGTACTCCCTTGCGGTACTGCCCGACTGTCGTGGTAGCGATTTATGACCAGTGAAACCTTCTAGGTCATGTCACCCCTCCTTCCGTAAGGAAGGATAAGGTGGATAATGAGAGGTGAGAAGCATCATATCCGTAGATCAACCATCGAGTTGCACGTCATTACCTTTGTGCATATTAGTCGCCTCTTACGACCGGTATGCCTACCTCGGGCATATTCTAAACCCCTAACCCGCAGCGGTCAGATCTCCTATTCTATTTGTTTTATTTTTTTTGTAGTTTAAACAGTTTTTTCTAAAATTTTCTATTTTCTTTTTATTGTTTTTAATTTTTCTTTTGTTTCAGTTTCTTTACATACATTTTTTTGTCTCTTTTTTATAAAGTACAAGATCTATCCCATCTCAAGACAAAAAAATAATTTCCAACCCTCCTTTATACAAAAGTAAGTGCTCCCCACGCACATTTATTTGGTTTCCCATGAGAGTGTTGCAGATCCTTAAGCACTGAATCATGAACACTGCCACTGAAGTTTCCTGCAAATTTTTTTTTATAGAGAGGAAATTATTTTGTTTTTTTTTCTTGTTGTTTTTTTATTTGAGAGAAAAGTGCAAAAAGCATGCCATCATTTTTACGGCACTTAAAATGGTTTACAACAAAAACAAAAAAAAACACCAACAAATTCAAACAATGGCAACAAATTTCAGTGAAAATTCACAGACCCTGGAAAATTAAGTCAATGCGGCCACTTAGCAACTGACTTAAATATGTTGCAATGCTCATAGTACTACAACAACAAGACGAGTTGCAATGCCTTCGTTTAAACCAAATTTTAGTTGCAACGAATCAAGAAAAAAAAGCAGCCAAACCTAGCTTACTCATAGGAGCTAATTTGAGATGGGCTGGAAAATTGGAGAAATAGCATACGCGCTGTCGCTATTAATAGCAAACTAAAGTAAAAAAAAAATATTGTCAGATAAAGCGCAAAAGTCTTCCTCATCATCAAGGAAAAAAGCAAAATTCGAGCACAAAAACAAAAGCACAATTTCATGTATGCGCACGCACGCCAGATGTGGAAGCAGAAAATTTATTATGCGCACAGACACAACTGGGTATATTTAGTAGATATATGTAAAAAGCATAAACAACAAGCAAAACGTGTTTTTGCATATAACTAGTTGTTGTATGGGAGTTTATACAGGGTGGCGCAAAAGTAATCCTCCTATCAGAAAATGCTATAAATTTTGCGATTGGCCCCTAAAGTCAGTTCTGTTTTGACAGTTGTGTAGTAAACACATGCGAAATACACGTTAATAAACAATGTTACGCTACACTGCTCCAAAACGCGGAATATTGCTGACTATTTATTTGACCAATAATCGGTCGGGGCCAAACGGTTACTGTGAATGGTGAGCGCTACAGAGCAATGATCAACGAGTTCTTTGTGCCGCAACTTGATGAATTGGGATTGGAAAACATGTGGTTCCAACAAGACGGTGCAACAGCACACACTGGACGTGCCACAACCGATATGCTGATCATCGGAAGCATACTTTTGCGCCACCTTGTATATTTCCTTTTCTGAAATTTCTCACCAATTTTTCTAATATTTTTTTTTGTGTCCGTTCTTCTTTTTTTCTAATTTTTCCTTCATTCCACCCCCATTTTTTTCTACAAATTAGGTTTGCAAATAAATTTATTATTAATTTCTATGAGCAACTTTAACTAAGAATACATGGAAAGCATACTCACTTCGGAAGCGCAGCGCTGTCGTTTGAGTTCGAATTTCCTAGCTCAATCTGCAATTTGTTGCATGTTTTATGTTAATCAAAAGCATGACTCAGACTTTTATCAACGAATTGAAAGCGTGAAACTTTCTGCACCTAAACAAGGAGAATAAATTGACAAGAAGAAAAACAGAGCGCAGTCAAGAGCGTGTGAATAAGGCGTTTTATATGTTTACTTAAAGCTAAAATATTTAATTATAGTGTTGGTTGAACAATAAAAAAAAAAAAGACATAATGAAAAGAACTAATAATTAAGAATTGCTTTAGTTCATATTTCATTGTAAAAATAGGTGCATGCGAAAAAGTTTATAAGCATAAAATGAAATTAAATATGACACTTTAATATATTCATCTTTAACACATTTGTAGGAAAAAAAAACGAAAAACTAAAGAAACGAACTTCGTAGCAATACATGAAAGTAATTAATTTTGGTTGTAAATATTTATAATTTTGTAGGTGTTGTTGTTGTTGCAGCGGTTGTCATAGAAGTAACTTTATGCCACTGATACTTTTTGTAAATAATAGGTTTGTCTGAACCTAAATCTCTTTGAGGAGAACTTCGAGTTCGAGTATAAAACTCATATGTGGGCCAGGTTGACCCAAAATATGTTTGTACAATATGGGTATCAGTTCGTTGCTGTGCCGCTTTGGAGATAAAAATATCCCCGAGCTCAAGTAGCGCTATGGGTTCCATTTTGATGAACTTTCTCCTGGAAGCATCCACTCCACTTATCAGGATGCTGCTGTTAGTTTTTTTGGTTCAAGCCTTTCCTTTAGTCACGCACAAACCATCCGGTTCTGTCAATGTATTTAGTTGCTAATGTCCCTTAGCGAGCATTTCGCGATGCCCTTAAGTTCTGCTAAAATATAACTGCTCAGAGTTGCAAACCTGATGTGCGCTAGTGCTGGACATCCCTCCTGCATCCCTCTACTTCGCAGCTCCTGCAGGTGTTGTTGAACGGGATGCCCATTTTGAATGGCTGTTATTCTAAAGATTTTTTTTCTTGACCTGTTGAGCAGGTCTACTGTTCTCTGCTTGTTGTAGCTGGGCCAAGTTAGTTTGGTAATTTTACAGGCATCGGCAGACCATCATTTCTCTGAACCTGCTATCTATGTTACTTTCAATGGATGTGATTCGTATATGAATCGACACCACCAGTTTTAGTCAGTTCTTTTGCCTTCTTATTGCCCTCAATGTTCCTATGGCCGGGAGCCCAGACTAGCGTGATGTGTGAGAATTTTGCAGCCTCATCCAGCATTTTCGTGCAGCTGCTTACGGCCTTGAATGATGCGTTGGGGGTTCAAGCGCCCAAAGCGCTGCTTGGCTTTCTGTGTAGATACATTTTTCACGTCCTCTCAGTGTGTCTTCCGTCAAGAAACCACAGTCCTTTTCTATCCCCAGCGCTTCCGATTGGTTGCTCTGAAAACACTTCAGCTTCAAACCCACACTTCATTTTCGACCCGTCGGTACAGAGTGACAGTGATTCGTCATCACATACTCTGTCTCTCCGTCAGTCCTTTCTTGAGGGAACGACACCTTGAATTTCCTGTCTGTCGTTAACGAAACTATACCAGGTAGCCCGCGTAGGATACCACTGTGACCATACTGGCTCAAGTTTCAGCAGCCAGACTAACGAAGTCTCACCGCCACACAAGCTTCAGTTTAACGTATGTGCAGGTCTAGTGGTAACTGGTCGCGGTTAACGTTCAGTGCGTCTGTTGGACACAACCGTAGCGATCCAGTCACCCCTCCTAGGGCCGCTCGCTGTAGTTTATTTAGTTTTTTGGTATTATATTTTTTGTCTACGGCTGGCCATCATATGGATCTAACCACGACCGCGTAGAGCCACATCGTGAGCTTGGGTCTCAAACCCCTAGTTCTGTTATCCATCCTTCCTTCGATAATTTCTTTTCAACTAAGCTTACTGTCTTTTTCCACGCCTAAGTATTTAATGCTCATGGAAACTGATAAGACTGTATCTTTGAGTGTGGGCATTCTGCACTTCGGTAGCTTGGTTTTGTTGGTGAACAGCATCACGTCCGTCTTACTAGAGCTTACGCTGAGCCCGCGTTCGCCCGTCCATACAAGTAGCTTGCGGTGCTCTCGCTCCAGCAAGTCCACCAGGGGCAATGACAATGTCGTCCGCGTATGCGATTACTTTTACTTCTTCTTTGTTGAGTTCTAGAGGTGTCCCTCTGCTCACTTGCCTAGTATTCCAAAAGGTGCTAATGAGTGCTACAATAACCGATGTGATTAAGTTCCATAAGTTCTGAGATGCAGCGAAACGAGGCGGGGTTTTCTATACTAAACAAATATCGTGGGCCACCTTGGCGCATTCATGGAGTAAGCCCTATTGGGAAAAGGGGGTTATGCGCTTCTTTATTCTCAATTTAAAGAAAATCTACGGTTTTGGCCCCTGGAACACTTAGAAATCAAATTGAAGTTGACAATTCATTTACTAAAAACCTTCAAAGAAATCTCCACAGCTTAAAATAATAATTATATCAGTTAAATAAATGACCAGCTTACATCAAGCGTAAATTTTACAAAATGTTAGTGTGGACGAACTATTTTCCTAAAAAAAAAAGCGACAAGATCTCCTCATTTGATTGCTTCCACTAAGCAGAAGAAGCAGCGCAAAATTAAAAGGTGCCACCCTTTTGGTGTTTGGCTAATTGCAGTTTAATTGATATGTGACTTGGTGCAGGGCTTAATGGAAGACAACATACAAATGTGACAGCAATGAAAAATAAGCCAAAACACACTTGGATGGCCTTAAAACTTAATTAGGTGCAACATGAAAATCAAATAATTAACTAGTTGGGAGCTGTCTGTGTTGACCCTCAAAAAAATTAAAGTGATGGTGTTGAAATAAATTTTTTGAAATTAATAAATATATACACTAAAATTAATTAATAGCTCATTTTGGTCATAAGCGTGCATTTATATACAGGGTGGCTAATGAAAGCCGCTACCAAAAAAAAATTAAATAACTTTTTTTCTATTTAATGAATCTGGTAAATTTTTTTTTATTTTGCAGACTGACTTTTACATTTAACAAAAATGGATAACTGGGACACTGAAACAAGAATTTGGATTGTCCGCCGCTATCACGCACTGGAGTCCGTAGTTTCGGTTCAAAGAGAGTATAGGCGCACGTTTGGCGGCAATCCTCCGAGCAGATGGACCATAATAAGACTTGTAAACAATTTTGCCGAGCATGGGACAGTCAACAGAAGACCTTACCATCGAAACCCTTCAGTTCGAACGGAGGAAACAATCGCTGCTGTAGCTGCTGCCTTACAAAACAATCCACGTGTTTCGACAAGAAGCTTATCTGCTCAAATGGGTGTAAGCAGACAGTCATTACAGTCAATTATGCACAAAGATTTGGACTTATTCCCATATAAAATTCAAATGGCCAACAAACTGAACGCTGCAGACTTGCCGATTCGCTTGGAATTTTGCCAGAATATGCTTCAAATGGTGGAAGAGGATGGAAACATGTTGAACTGTCTTTTCATGTCTGACGAGGCCCATTTCGATTTAAACGGCAACATAAACAAACAAAATTGTCGAATATGGAGTGCTTCCAACCCACAGATACTCCATGAGACGGAATTGCATCCACTTCGTGTCACAGTGTGGTGTGCAGTTTCATCACGCTGCATTGTCGGGCCCTACTTCTTCGAAGAAAACGGTCACACCGTTACGGTTACTGGAGACCGTTACTTGAGCATGTTGAGAGAGTTTTTCTATCCAGAATTACGCCGAATGAGAATTTCTTTCAACTCTGTGTGGTTTCAGCAAGATGGTGCAGCTCCTCATATAGCCCAACCTGTTATGACAGAATTGCGACGAAAATTTCCCAATAAGCTGATATCCAGAAAGTCCACATTCCGTTGGCCACCCAGGTCGCCTGACCTTACTGCACCTGACTTTTTCTTGTGGGGTTATTGCAAACAGGAAGTCTTCAAAGCAAAACCAACAAATTTGAATGAACTAAGGCAATCCATTCGAGAAACAATTGCGGCTATTCCTGTCTCAACTCTCCAAGCAGTAATGAACAACTTTTTGGTAAGATGCCGCACATGCATCGACGAGCAGGGGGGCATTTAAATTCCATTATTTTTAAAACTAATTAAGCTATATTTAATAAAATTTAATGAGCTTTAACATGAATAAAAGAAAAATTAATTCCATACACTGAAAAAAAAATTATTTGAGTTTCTTAATGTAGCAAAATTCATCACCCACCCTGTATCTTAAGTTATCTGTTTTGCAGAGTTTTTAAAATTTCCGAAAAATTCCTGAAAAAAAATTTTATTTTCCCATACATTTTGTATGGTGCGAATTTTTATAATTTTTTTGTTTGTTAGAAAAGGTCAATAATGGATCGATCGATGATCGACATCTATAGGGATAGGGATAGGGATAGGGATAGGAATGGGGATAGGAATGGGGATAGGGGTAGGCATAGTGATAGAGATAATGATAGGGATAGGAAAAGCCAATATTTCTAGATCTATTCAAGTAAATATCTGGGCTGGGCAAAGTCTGCCGGTCTCTCTAGTTATACTTAAAAAGAGGGCTTTAAGATCATTTGCATAAACAGCGCATGTACTGCACGCCAATTTTAACATAGAAACTAGATACACTTTTTCACTGAGCTAATTATTTGCCATGTCGTACTTTTTACAAGTTCATCGAATTCCCAGCGCTTAAGGTTGAGTCATGAAAGCGAACATATAAACAGTGGAGATAAAAATATTTGCAGACGATAGCAATAATGCTCGTTTACTTAGATTTAGTTCTATGATAATTCCAAAGTAATAATAGAAGATGATGATATGAAAATTTGGTGAAGGTTAGCTTGATTCCAAGAGCGGTCAAGACCACCCATCCGTCTCCCAAGGATTTCAGTTCAACTGGTTTATCCTCGTTGCTCCTAAAAGCTTGATCTCCTGATGGATCTGTACATAAGCGATGCGATTCCTCGGCAGTCACTATCGGCGTCACAGCATTCTTATTACAAGGGAGAGTGACAGAAATTGATGTTTACTTGATAACAAATGAAAGAGAGTGCTACCAAGGGCACGAGAAACTTGTTTGGGAGCTTTTTTGGATATTGAGGATGTGTTCAAGAACGTTATGGTCATGGCTAGAAAATGAGTCCTCATAGGTTTAGGGGTAGAGAGAGCTCTGAATAAATACATTGACAATCTCATGTGTGTTGTGCTAAAGCGACATAAGCTGTAGTCATTTCTTTCATTCGCATTGCAAGCAATTCGCAATCAGGTTATGATATATTTCAGAGATATAGTTTATATTTTGCAATCCCAAATTGGGGGTTTTCACAGCGAAAATGAGGAAGCCAATCTCGCGCAATGCCAACCCCCAATTAATAAATACAAGATGTAACAGGTGCCTCATACCCCCCGTTCTACTCTCTGAACCAATAATAAAATAATATACAAACATTAACTTAAAAAAACTACTACAACAATTATTTTGTTCATGAGTGTATATACAAAAACATATTCTTGAGAAGCAGTCACATGTTTTTATCATTCCTAATTGTCTCTTATACTTTCTGTGATGTTCCACTAAGGGCTAAAAGTATGTCTATTTCCATTTTTCCCTTCACAAGCCATGCAACATGCAATCAAAATAAAACAAAATAAAATATAAATGCAAATATAAAAAAAAAACAAATATAGACTACTAACTTTTTCCACTAAGCACATATTACACATTATCAATTACAACTGCAATGTTTTATACTACTTTATTATTAGTTTGTTCTGATTTTTTTGTACAAAAACATGTAAAATGCATTTCTCGTGTGAAAATCTGAAAAAGTTCTCACGTCTGTTGCAGTTGCAGTTTTTTACATTTAACTCTGACTCAAAGCAATAGGAAGTGAGGGGAAATGAAAAATATAAACAGCTGAGTCTTGTTTGTAGGTAGGGTAGAACAGCTGATTTTTGGCATGTGCGGCGATTGTTTCATACTTCTCGAGCAACAGCAAGTGAGGTTTTAGAAACGAGTTCGTGTCTTAAGTCTTTTGAGATTTTAAGAGTGATCTGCTTTTTTTTTAAGCTTTGTCTATACCGATTTAGTTAGGGCGATAACTTTAGCTAAAACTAATATATTTTAATGACATTTACTATATAGCTTGACTTGAACTTAGTATATATTGGTATTCAAAATGTGCGATATTGAAATGAAAGTCAGGTGCCTCAGCGCTGAAAGATGTGTGTTTAATTATTCAGGAGCGGTGTTTCTGAACTAAAACTACAACATTTTTTTAAGTGACCTATTAATTCCAAAAACGGCAACCTTAACATTATGTTGCTGTTGTTGTAACAGTACTTCACATTGTCTAAATATCCGGTCCACTGCATAAACTGTCGTCAATCTCTTCTAATGAACTACCAAGCAAACTAGCGGTTGAAGAAGTGATTTGTGCCGTGCTGAGAGACACAACATGGCGTGCATTTATTTGGTATATGGGGATGCACGCTGGATAGCTCGAAGTTAAATTTATTGCAATATTCAGTGCGAAGCTTGAGACTCTCGTCTCAATGGAAAGAGTTTACTTGAGAGTTTGGTTGAGACTGCTGCTCATTCTTATAGGCATTGTTGTTGTGGTAACAGTACTTCGCCCTGCTTATTGCAAGCCCTCTTCTGGATGCTTATTAAACAGGGCTATAATTAAGTAATCCATTTTAATTGGGTGAAACCCGAGTCATTCTGGTACCAAGATTTGGCTGCTGTGCGAATAGTTAATCACTGTTGTTGATCGCTTACTACAGTGTAGGAGAATCTAGCGCGATGTAGTGTGAGTCATTATCTATAAAGCAATAATTATAGCTACAGAAAAATGGCTGCTCCATCGTAGTTCCGAGAGGTATTTTGGATGCTACCTACCACCTTGTAATATACTTTTAATAGGATCGGAGATATAGAATTTAAACCGTGTTTGAGAAATACAAATTTCATTATACTTCTAAGTCGGATTTTAAAATTTACTGCTGTGAGAACCTCAATGGAGTGTCCTACTAAATTTATTGAAAAAAAAAACAAAAAAATATACGGAATAGTTTGTCGAATTTTTTGTTTGTTTTTCTGAACACTCAGCTTATATATATATCTGTGATTTTCTTACTGCAAGTAAGACAACCTTTCCTGTGCAAAAATTATGCAATTTATTTGCTGTGTCTTTGAAATTTCCTCATATAACCTTAATAAAATTAATTAAAATTAGATATAAGCATATAAATATTTAAGATACATTAATTTATCTTTCCCATAAGTAATGATGAGAAAAGATAGTCTTCTTAGTTGAAATAAAAAAAGAAACATATATTTTTCGCTCTTTTCTTACTTGGATACTCCCTACTTTAGATTTATTTATAATTTATATTATATAAAAAAAAAAAAAATAATAATAAAAAAAAATCAGCTCAAAAACCTACAAAAATTAAAAGAAATGGGAAGGTGTAATAGTCATGTGTGCTAATAAATAGAAACTCATAATAATGTAATACAAAAAAAAAAATTTTTTAAGGTGTGGCTCTGTATGTTCGGTTAAGCTATTTATTTGCACAGATTGAACTCATTCGACTGTTGCGTGATTTACTGTATCATGCGATCATAATAGACCAAAGCAGGGAGTGCACATAAATATAGTTTTAAGGCGAGCCCAGCATAAATACATAAATGAAACATTACTAAACGCTGCCAAAATTTTTGGTAACGTAAGTAATGATATAGAAGGGGACAAAAACTTGGAATTAGTGCAGATAAAACCACTGTACCATTTATTAAAATGTTTTCTAAGGCTAGAGGGCGGCGTCATCTACTGGTGCTTAGCCTCTACGCTATACTATTCGGGTATACTATTCTCAAATATTTGATTTTATATAGAAACTAATAATAGTCCGATTTTCATTATTATATCGCATACCAGATAATATATTTAACTTAATTATAACGCTTATTGCAGCACTCATTGTCACCTTTCATTGGATACCCATATTGTACTAACATATTTTGGGTCACCTTGGTTCACATATCGGTCGATATCTCCTAAAAACTGGTCTAGCTATCGGTAAAACTGACATCTTAAATTTTAAGTTAAACGTCTAGTAATGGAATGGTAAAATTTCAATTCAATTCCATTTAGTAGTTTTTGAGTGATGCGCGACCAAACATACAGACAGACAGACAAAAATTCTAAAAACTATTGATTGGGCTTCTATTGGCTTTATAATGGTCCCTCCTATAGATTTTTCTTAAATATTCGCAATGTATAGACATGGACCTTTTACTATTTTATTATATTAAAGATTTCATAAAGAGCTTAGCTTTATTTTGCAACTCGGGTAAAAAAAGTCTGTTGAAAGTGTACCTCGAATTTTATTTCTTTCACAAAAGTGCATCTGCGCATAAAAGCAACTCACCACGATAACAGTATTTGCATACAAATTTTGTGGACCCTAGAAAAGTTAATTAATTTTCAAAAAATTTTACTGCCAAACAATTAAAATTACATTTAAGCATAACATTTACTAACTTCAGATATGTATGCGTAAAGAATAAAATTAATATGCACGACGCAAAATTATGAATGATGAGTCACATTTCTTTGGGCTTCTACTGCATGCGAGCGTGTTAAAGTACAGAGAGACACAAATTTAAATACGCAGACATGCGACAAAATAAACAGTTCAAAGACGGCGGTTATAAACATACATACATACATACATTTATTATATTCAAACCTTCAAGACAATTTTGTATTTAATTTTTATTTTGCTACAATTTTAACGCGCTCACCGGAAGAAATAAGCTGGCAGTGACTTAAAAGAGGAAGGAAGTAAATGTAATGGCTAAGGAAGCGTTCTTTATAACTAACTTTGTATTTGTATTTGTTTGTTCACTTGTAAAAGCATTTATTTATTTACTCATGTGTCTATATGTCTATATGCTTAGAGTAGTTTAGGCCACGGAAGGGTAGCATGACGCCAGCGAAACGTGCAACAAGTGTTTGGAGTTGAGAGTAGATAGCATTAGACGGTCTCAGAAATAAAAACGAACTTAATTTTAAGTCTACAATTCGTAGGTATTTTAAAATTAGTTTCTTGTAATATTTTTCGAAATTTTTATATCTAACCAGTGGGAAGAAACATTGCCTTTTTTACATACAAAAAGTGTCACAAACAACTCATTAAGAGAAGTTAATACAAAAACAAGGCTGTATTAGGCGGACGTCTGAATTGGTTTTACACTTTTCTTGCAGTGGTGCTGATTATGTCTTTATTAGAAGCAAATGTAATATATACCCCGGTTTCCCACTGGGTATGTGCATATACAATTGTGTTCAATATAATAGTAGTGAAATTAAAAAGGATGTCGTTCAACAAAATAAAAAGAAGCTGGTTTCTAATAATTTTCATTTAAAATATAGCGAATTTCATAACAGAAACCACATAAAAATATATTTCAAACTTCACACAAAGTTCAGGAAAGTTAATTAAACTTTTAAAAATTTACATCAAAATTTCAATATTTTTGGGCAGAATTTTTAGAAAGTCGGGCGTGGTTTCGCCCATATTTATAGAATTCTAAATGCTGTATATCTCTGGATATACGTTTATACTGGCGCACTAAAATTTGTTAAAGAGAGTTATAAAGGGTGTTGTTTTTAGGGGTATAGAACTTTGAATTGAAATAAAACACAAGAAAATCGTTTTAAGGTCCATCAATTTGGCTTTATTGGAAGGATAATTTTATGCCATTAATGTGTAAATATGATTTCGGGCATGTGGCCGCCGCGGCTGGCTCGAATAAAGCCAATTCTACAGGTCCAATTTTCAACCACTTTTTCGAGCATATGGGGCCGTATGTCGGCAATAACGCCACGAATGTTGGCTTCCAATTCCCCTAACGTTTCTGGTTTGTTGGTGTAGACGAGCGACTTCACATATCCCCAAAGAAAATAATCCAATGGTGTCAAATCACACGACCTTGGTGGCCAATTGACAGGTCCATTCCGCGAAATTATGCGCTCATCGAATGTTTCCTTCAATAAATCGATTGTGACGTGCGCTGTGTGGCATGTAGCGCCGTCTTGTTGGAACCACAACTCATCCACATTCATGCCATCCAATTCGGGAACAAAATAGTCGGTTATCATGGCTCTATACCGGTCTCCATTAACGGTAGCTGCCTCTCCAGCATTATTGCGGAAGAAGTATGGCCCAATGACTCCACCAGCTCATAGAGCACACCAAACAGTCAGTTTTTGTGGATGTAATGGCGTTTCAAGGGTCTCATGTGGATTCTCTTCACTCCAAATGCGGCAATTTTGCTTGTTGACGTAGCCATTCAACCAAAAATGAGCCTCATCACTGAACAAAATTTTGCGATGAAAATCAGCATAGAAATCAATCTCATTTTCGGCCCATACACCAAAATCACGACGCATTGCATGGTCTCGCGGCTTTAATTCTTGCACAAGCTGGATCTTGTAAGGTTGCAAGCCAAGATCTTTGCGCAAAATCTTCCATAAAGTTGATGGACAAAGCTCCAATTGCTGTGCACGGTGGCGAATCGATTCATTCGGGTCCTCTTCAACACTTTGCTCTACAGCGGCAATTGTTTCTTCGGTGCGCACTGTTCGACGTCTCTGCGGATGCGTATTATCACATAGAGTAAACGTAGTGCGAAAACGATCCATGGTTAACCGAATTAATTGCTCTGATGGACGATTATGTCGACCATAAAATGGACGGAGCTCACGGTAAACTTCGCGAACTGAACCATTATTTTCGAAATAAATTTGCACGATTTGCAAGCGTTGTTCTTTTGTCAACCTGTTCATGATGAAATGGCAAACCAAACTGAACATAAATGACATTAGAGTTGCCAGATTTGACCACAAAATGCCAGCTTTATCTCTATTCGAAGAACAAACCTGTAAAAAAAACACCCTGTATAAGGCTAGTTTCTAAGCTCACAAGAAAAAGGACAAAGTAAAGTTTAAAAATTTATTTACAAATATTGTATTAATTTTTATAATCAAAATACTTAATGGTTTTGTTTTTTTAACTAGATTCTAAGAAGTCGTAATAAATGAATAAATGAGTAAATAAATAAATAAATAAACAAATAATTAAATAAATAAATAATTGAATAAATAAACAAATAAAAAAAATTTAAAAAAAATCAATAAATAAATAAATAAATGAATAAATAAATAAACAAATAAATAAAAAAACAATTAAAAAATAAATAAATAAACAGATATATATAAATAAATAAGTAAATAAATAAATAAAAAAAATAAATAAATATTTAAATAAATAAATAAACAAATAAATACAAAATTATTAAAAAAAAAAATAAACAAATACATAAATAAATAATAAAAAAATAATAAAAAAAAATAATAATAATCAATAAATATATAAAAAAAAATTTTAAAATAAATAAATAAGTAAATGAATAAATAAATAAAATAACAAAAATAATAAATAAATAAATTAAAAAATATTTAAATAAACAAATCTAAATAAATAAATAAACAAATAAATAAAAAATTATTAAAAAGAATAAATAAAGAAATAAATAAAAAATTATTAAAAAGAATAAATAAACAAAGAAATAAATAAAAAAAAATAATAAATAAATAAAAAAACAATAAATAAATATATAAAAAAATATTTAAATAAATAAATAAGTAAATGAATAAATAAGTAAACAAATAAATACAAAATAATTAAAAAAAAAATAAACAGATAAATAAATAAATAATAAAAAAATTATAATCAATAAATATATAAAAAAATATTAAAATACATAGATAAGTAAATTAATCAATAAATAAATAAAGAAATAAGTAAGAAAAAAAAAATAAATAAATAAACTAAATAAAAATAAATAAATAAAAAATTATTAAAAAAAAAATAAACAAATAAATAAATATTTTGTTGTTGGTTTTACGGTCTGTTCATTTTACACATTTTTGTAATAATCCTCTAATCAAAAATAATAATAATTAACTAAGAATTATTATCAACTGGTTTTGAGCTCGTTATAAAAATATATTTAAATAAATAAATAAACAAATAAACAAGTAAAAATAATGATAAATAAATAAATAAAAAAATATTTAAATAAATAAATCTAAATAAATAATTAAATAAAAAAATAAATAAATAAATAAGAATTAGGAAACCGTGGTAATCAAATTTCTCGTATGACATATCTCTGGAAGTATCTATTGTAGAATAGTGAAATGGAGAATGAAACCCACCGGTTAGAGCTAGTATACTAAATTTTATAATTGTTAAAACTCTCCTGATAAATATAAAGTTTATGTGATCTAGCGCGATTTTTAAAAATAAAAGTAAAATAAACAATTTATTTATTTTGAGCCTTTGAGGTTTTTCGTTCATTTTTAATTAGCCAATGATAAGGACGTAAAAGTTTATTTTGGGTGTTCTAAAGAGGTTTAAGGATTTCTCCTTTTGAATAATTTTGTTCACAAACCAAAACACCAAATTAAGTTGTGACTAAGAACTCGTGGATTTTGTGAGAAACTTGTGAGTTCGTAGTCTGGGCAAGTTAAGAAAAAAATATACACATTTCTGGCAAATATTAGTTAGAGTAACGTAAGTAATTTAGTTTGTAATATTCAAGTTATGTAGATTATTAACTGCTAGGAGTTGTTGTAGGGTTACTTAGCGTACCACTTGTTCATTGCATTTTGTTCTCAAGCAGCTACTTAAAGAGTTGTGGCTTTGCGTTTCAGTTTCTTGGATATCAATTTTTCAATTCACATTTCTTCCACTTTAACATACTTTTATACATATGTATACACATGTGTTTGTTTGTCGATATATCTTAGTACACTTGCACACCCTAGGCGATCATAACAAACGCAGCTATCACACTGCCGTATCGAGAGTGGTCATTGCAGCTCAATTTAACATTACCAAGATTAGTTCACACGATAAGCCTGAGTAAAATGAATTTAATACTTTTCTAGCTTATATAAGTGTTTATATGTATGTTATATATATGATTGAAGCAGGAGCAAAGGGAAATATGATTGCATGTAGCGCAAGATGGAAAATGCAGCAGCATGAAGAGTAGTCTATAAAATCATTATTTTCATCATCGGGGTAAACATTTTGATACACAAAGTTGATACGCTTATTAACTGCAAACAGTTGTGGCTGTTTTTTTCAATTTCCTACACCTTTCTCCTCTGCATGCAATTTCAATTGTCGACAATAATTGTGAGAAATTATAGAAGTTAGTGACAATGGCAAAATTGTAAATACAAAAAAGGAAAAGTTGGCATATTTTTAATTACCATTTAAAAAGTAGCATTTTAATTAATAGCTGGCGCCTTTGCTAAGTTAAAGTCAAATAAAGTGTAAAAAGTTCGTTGCTTAAGTCTTTTGATTTTATAGGCTCTGTATAAGTAGCAATATGCGCTTTCACTTTTAACACTTTTTAAAACCATAATAATCAACACAATAAAAATGGTAGCAATAACTGCGATGTTAATGTTTTAAGTAACACTATTTCAAATTGTTGTCACAGCAATTTCGCTGCCAACAAGTATAACAAATACTCGAAACATTTAATTGTGCAGCATAAACTAAAACGATACTGGCAGCACATCATTAAACCAGTAATAAAATAAAAAAATAAACATACCTTTATCAATAAAAAACATTCCACTTTCAGCCTGTTTAAAAAGTCACCTTTCTTCACGCTTAATTGAAAACATAACTACAAGAAGAAAAAGCATTAAAAAGTAAACTAAAGCAGCTTGGTGACGCATCTGAAAACACAGCGCCTTGTTTGAAACCCCAATCCATTAAACAATTTAGATAATTTGGCAGGTGCGCTTGGCGTCTGTCTGAGAGGCGCGAATTGAGTTTGCAGTTTTGCAGACTTGATGTTGTAAGGGCTCTTGCAGACTTTTTAATCATGAATCTAATATTATTTGAATTTAAATATTTTGGTCAATATTCCTTTTTAAAAACAAATTATTTATTTTATGTTTTCCAACCATCACATTTATCTCTTAATATTCAGCTTTTTATTTAGTCTACTTTAAACTTAAGTATGTGACATTTTGACAACTAAATATGCGTATTTAAGCCTTACTCAATTCCACCTGCCAAGTCACGCGTCTGGTTAAACCGTGCTCTGACGAATTATACCAGCTGCTACCATGCTGCAAGCTGCAATACGAAAAAGTGCCAAAGTTTGGTCCTCTTCTGAATATTTCTTTTTGCAATAAACTAAAATGAAATTGCCCTGTAATTATTCGTTTCGAAAGATCTGTAGCATTTTTGAATGAATAAGCTCTGAAATGAACACACTCTTTCTTCCTTTGCATCTCGTGGGTATTCCATTCGTTTATTTCTTGAACCAAAAATATAAAAACCTTTTAAGTCTTTGGCTACTACAATTATAGCGTCAAAAATATTTAAATAATTGCCACTATTTCATTTAAAACATTTTACAGACATAATTATTGACAATTCAGTGGTCAATTGATTTGCAAATTGGCTTTTTGTACATTTTAATTGATTCGTTATTGTCAGAGCTCTCAGTTTAAATGTAGTTATTAAATGATTAGCGCTTTGAGCTTAATAAATAATTTTGTGGCTTGCTGATACAGTTTTGTTGGATTTTTCGATAGTTAAAATTTTCTACTAAGTGGTAGTGCCATAAGAAAATATGAAAGCCATCTAGCACTAGCTGACGAAGTCTTATATTTTCGTTGCCCTTCTTACATATCTACATTCTTTATTCCTCTTGCCACATGATAAGTTAGAAAATTAGTTTTATTACTCATATTGAGGCTACAGTCAATAAGGCAAGAGCCGTTTTAGTGTTTGTAAAAAGGTGGTCAAAGGAATTTGGCAACCCTTATGTTACTAAGATCCTTTTTACAACTTTAGTTAGACCGATATTGGAATATGAATCGATTATCTGGAATCCGCGTTATAAAAATTATGTTGATAGGCTAGAATCGATTCAAAAATAATTCTTACTTTTTGCGTTGAGAAATCTTCAATGAGAGTTATTGTATAGCCTTACTAATCGTTTGAAACTTATAAATCTTATATCCTTGGCAAGTGCTAGGGAAATGCTTTCTGTAATATTTATGTGCAAACTCTTAAATGGATCAATTTCAAGTCCATTTCTTTTGAACGCAGTTAACTTTAATATTCCCTAACGAGCCTCAAGATATTTTCAACCTATTCTTCTGAGGCAATGAAGAACAAATTTTCAATTACACGAGCCTTTCCAGTGTCTAAGCGAAGATTTTAACTCTCATTCAGGCACTTTTGATATTTCGGACTCGCTTTTTGCAATAAAAAAAATGTTCTCACCTCTTTTAACAATTTACTTATATTGTAGTATTTATGTATTTTAATGTTTGTATAAAAGGAGCTTGAGATGCTGGCCAACGGGAATAATGCCCGAAAATTCTATCGAAAAATTCGGCAAATGACAGAAGGTTTTAAATCCGGGGAAAACTCCTGTAAGAATGAGAACGGCGACTTGGTGGCCGATGTTCAGAGAGCACTCGGAATATGGAGGGATCACTTCTCTGCCCTTTTAAATGGAGAAACTGAGCAAGAAACCAGAGAAGATGTCGAACCCGAGCCCACAATCGAAGATGATGGAATTGACGTTCCACAACCCGACTATAATAAAGTGCGAATAGCAATATCCCGATTGAAAAACAATAAAGCAGCTAGCACTGATGGTTTGTCTGCTGAGCTATTCAAACACGGAGGCGAGGAGCTGATAAGGCGCATGCATCAGCTTCTATGCTGAATATAGTTGGATGAATGCATGCCTGAAGATTGGAATCTAAGTGTTCTCTGCCCAATCCACAAGAAGGGCGATCCTGCAAACTGCGCCAACTATCGCGGAATCAGCCTTTTGAATATCGCATATAAGGTCCTATCAAGCGTATTGTGCGAAAGACTGAATCCTGATGTGAACAGACTGATTGGACCTTATCAGTGTGGCTTCAGACCTGGTAAATCTACCATCGACCAGATTTTTACAATACGCCAAATCTTGGAAAAAACCCGTGGAAAAAGAATCGACACGCATCATCTCTTTGTTGATTTTAAAGCCGCTTTCGATAGCACGAAAAGGAGCTGCCTATATTCCGCTATGTCTGAATTTGGTTTCCCCGCAAAACTTATACGGCTATGCAAAATGACATTGAGCAACACCGCCAGCTCGGTCAGAATTGGGAAGTACCTCTCCGAGCCGTTCGAAACTAAACGAGGTTTCAGACAGGGTGACCCCCTATCGTGCGATTTCTTTAATTTAATGCTGGAGAAAATAATACAAGCTGCAGAACTTAACCGCGCTGGAACAATATTTTATAAAAGCGTCCAACTGTTGGCATATGCTGACGATATTGATATCATTAGCCTTTACAACCGCGCCGTAACTTCTGCTTACTCCAAATTAGAAAAAGAAGCGGAGACAATGGGATTGGTGGTGAACGAGGGCAAAACGAAGTACCTTCTGTCATCATGCAAGGAGTCAGCGCATTCGCGCCTTGGCAACCAAGCCACTGTTGGCAGCAATAATTTCGAAATAGTAAAGGACTTCGTTTACCTGGGAACCAGCATTAACACCAACAATAATGTTAGTCTAGAAATCGAAGAATTACTCTTGCAAACAAATGCTACTTCGGACTGAGTAGGCAATTGAAAAGTAAAGTCCTCTCTCGACGAACGAAAATAACACTCTACAAGTCACTCATCGCACCCGTCCTGCTATATGGTGCAGAAGCGTGGACACTAACAACATCTGATGAGGCGGCTCTGGGAGTATTCGAGAGAAAGGTTCTTCGAAAGATTTGTGGACCTCTACGCGTTGGCGACGGCGAGTACCGAAGAAGATTTAATGATGAGCTGTATGAACTTTACGCAGACGCCGACATAGTTCAGCGAATTAAAACACAGCGGCTTCGCTGGCTAGGCCACGTAATGAGAATGAGCGAAGATGCTCCAGCCCAGAAGGTATTCTTATCAGCACCCGCCGGTGGAAGCAGAGGAAGAGGGAGACCCCCACTCCGATGGAAGGACCAAGTGGAGACCGATTTGCGATCCCGCGGTGTTTCCAATTGGCGCAACGAAGAAACGACTGGCGAGCTATGTTGGACGGTCAAATTCGCCCAGACGGTTAGATGACCATTTAAAGAAGAAGAAAGGCTATACAAAAACTCTGATTGAAGAAAAGTAAGAATTGTTTTTGAATCGATTCTAGCTTACCAATATGATTTCTGTAACGCGGATTCCAGATAATCGATCCATATTCCAATATCGGTCTAACTAAAGTTCTAAAGATCTTAGTAAGATAAAGGTCGCTACATCGAAGGAATATCAAGAAAAAGATTTACTTTTACTCGACAGCTGCCCTCATCTCAAGTTTATTTTATATTTTAAAATATTCTAATATTTTATGTAAGTATTAATGTATGTAGCAGTAATATTTGTCTCACTAAGTTATCTTTAAGCTTCACTTGCCACAGTAATTCATTAAACCAATATCATTGACAGCTTAGCAACAGCGCGTATCTACTCACAAATACATCTCCGACTTGTTTCATTCAACAAAGCAACCCCTCAGCTGTCCATTGAGTCATACCCTCATATTTACAAGCTCGTCAGAGTGACTGTTCGTCCACCTTACAATTCACATGATATCAATTTACTGAGATCAACTTGTGGCGCTTCTTGATACTCACTTGAACTCAGTTGACTTGCACAACATTCACACGGCAGTACACGCCCTCGCTTGTAGACGACCAAGTGTGCATGTAAGGAAATGAAAGAGAAAAAAATGCTTTGAAGAAGTAAAAGAGTTTCAGTTTGCTTATAAAAATTTTGTTTGTTTGCTGCTTAAAAGTCAACTGAAACCTCTTAGTACCTTACAACACAATCACGCCACGTTTTTATTAATGTATTTTTGGTGTTTGGTGTAAACCGGGCAAGCAATCACGGCCAATGCCAAAAACTACTTATAACACCAACAATAGCCAAAAAAAAAACACTAAGAGTAGCTTTGTTTAAAAAAAAATATTAAAAAAAAAAATCAGAAAAGCTTAAAACACTTTGCTTGCTCGTTGTTGTATTTGTTACGCTTGAGAGCGTTGCCTGTGAATTTTTTTTCTGAAACGCCGGACATATTTACATATAAAAAACTGCTTAAATATTTACTTGTTGTAATAAACTTTTTTGCATGTGCATTCTCTCTGTTTATTCCTGTGCATTAAATACTTAAAACTCTTTGTTTCTGCACAATTAAACAAATTCATTTTGGTGGTAAACTGGCCGGCTAGACAGCTGTATGCGTTTGCTAAACTTATGCCACCCTGTATGTGGTAGGACAGTATGTAAATTAATTAATTAGTCAAACGCAACAAACAAAAAACTGTAGCATATAGCCTTTTTGTTGCTGTTAAATAGCTCATTGAATGCGCAGCAATACTTCGATTTGCTACAAATTAAAAATCGAGTTCGTGTCTTGAGTCTTTTGTATACTACATCATACTACGCTGCGCTGTGCCTTACTGTTGCTATTACCAGTTTATTACTTTATTTGCTATTCATTTGCTTGTTTATGTTATGTGTTTTATTTATTTTCTATTTGCTGCACATCAGACGTTTTTCGTGTTAATTGGAGCACTCTTCAACCTCGCCTGCACGTCTGACTCGCAGCGCTTCTTTAGCGCTGAGTAAATGCTGTCTGCGAAGTGTTAATGAGGTTTTCTACACTTTTGTTGTTTATTGCTATTGTCCTAAAGTCAACAATCAATTGTATGAATTGACAAATTTGTTGGTTGAAGTTAAATTTTTGTATTTGGTAAAGTAAATATTTGTTGACCGGATATGTTTGAGTGCAGGAAGTGCAACATTTTAAACATGTCAAAGTGTTAAATGGCTCAATTACTGCATGCTGAGTAGTTCAGAGAAGTAGAGCGCGCTTTAATTGACAAAAAGCTAAGTGCACTGAATTTCTTTGAGCCCACGAGTCGAGGCAAAAAGAGAGGGAGCTTCAACTTAAGCGATTTCGAGTTTTTTAGAGCATGTTCAAGGGGTTGTGGGTAGCAAATGGGAGTCTGTCTTGAGTCAATCGCTTCTATACATGTGTTAATATTTCTTAATCCCTTACAGGGTTTGTGTGCTGGGCTTAGACACCACAAAAAAACCATTTGCAATGAAAAAGCAGATGCAAAAATCTGGGTCAAGAACTCTCTTTTGTGGTGACGATCACGGAAAACGTTTTAAAGACTACGATTTCAGACCGCCTTAAGGAAAGCTGTGCCGTAAAAGTTTTCTGGTTGATTTCTGAGTGAACTACAAGAAATACAATTGAAAGGCCTTGACATGATATCAAACTTCTATGCTACTACAGTGACCAAACAAGTAAGACGAAAAGCAAAATCATTCGGTTGGATTGCTGTTGGGAACGAGATTGAGATGCTTAGTACTTTCAGCCACACTCGTGGACGAGCATCTTGAGCGATTTGCATCAACATTCAACAGCGGAGACCGATGATCTCGAAGGAATCCTTCAATTATAAACTAGAACGGAATGCATTGTCCAAAAGTTGATAGAGAAATCGTGCTTGACGCTTTATACTCAGGCAGAAAAGCGTACTTGGAACTTCAGTCGAAAAATTGAGTTTCCGCGACGTTACATTTTCTAGAGAAAACGTGGTCACCTATATGGCTGTCCCTTAATCAAAAAACTCGAAACAAAGTTAATTATATCGTGATCACGTCTTTACTCGGGCCATCATTGGTTGGCTTCTGACAGCTAATAAAGCTTGCACAGTAACGAAATGAAGCTATATAGGGTCAGCTGATAACATATCCACTTCGCTCGCGCACATGCTTTCTGAAAACAATCTTCATCGAGCAGTAGGAGCCTATTTCTAACCAACAATGTACTTTCGTAGACCAGAAAATCCTAGTGAGCCCGGAAGAATTACTGGTACCACGATATGGACAGACCCAAAATAGCGGTGTAGGTAGTAGTAGGTTATAAATCCAATATCACAATCTCTGACGATGTAGGAAGTATCCCACCCTATTGCCAAGTCTGGCCAAAAATAATAAAGCGCCCGGAGAGGACAACCTCCACACTGAGCTATTCAAATACGGATGCAAAGAGTTGCTGAGAAGCATGTTTAACTCTTGTGAACTGTCAAATCGCGCCACGCATCCCGGACTCAATGTACTGAATATCGCATATGAGGTTCTATCTAGCGTGTGGTGTTAAGTTACTAGACCAGATTTTCAATATACACCATTTCCTGGAGAAGAAATTTTAGAAAATTATCGACACCCATCATCTCTTTGTAGATCTAAAGCTGGTTTTGACATCGCAAGAAGAAGCTGTCCATATGCGGATATGGCTGAAAATGATTTCGATACACAGCTTATACTGCTCACTTAAATGTTGATCAACAGCAGTTCCATAGGAACTACGGAGGTCCTCTAAGAGTATTTCTAAGCCAAACTAGGACTTAAACAAATCGACTTCCGGTGAAAAGAAGAAGATCAACAGTTGCTCTTTTGGACTAAGTACATAACTCTGTAAAAAATCCCCCCCCTTCCTACCACGATTTGAATATTAACCTTTTGACGCTTTAAAACAAAGAAAACAATTCTATGTGTCACCCTGTATAAACAGCGCTAGTAGCTTTTCTCTACAACTTCTATGGTTTTTGTTTGATTTTCAAAAATGATCGATTTTTTGAACATTATGAACCAAGGCCACATTTCTTACCTTCAAACTGTTTGTCCATCATCCCAACTAGAGTTCTAGTAATAGTTTTACTGAAAAAATTATCTGTATTATAACCTATAATTGTTCGTCTTAAGAGAATTGTTATCAGCCGACATATTTTAGTGGATAATAATATTTATGAGTAAAAATTTTTTTTTACTAAGATAATAATGCACAAATGATATTTGATGCTATATTTTATTTATTTTAAAATAATTTTTTTTAATACAGGGTGTTGTCTTTGATGAAAGTGCACATGCTGGGTTAATGGTGTATAAAGACGAAATGTGACAATAGCTGACACCTTTACAACAATATATCGGTCATTGAAATCAAAGATTACATAGAAAATTTACAGGGAGAAAACAAAATTTGTTATTTTCACAGGGTGATGAAGAGAAACAATTTTCCATTTTTGAAATCTCTAACAAGTAAACATTCTCAACTTTTTCGCAATGTCATCTTAGCATCGAAGGTAATTTCTCGTGCAGCTTTACGAGCTTTACGCAGATATGAGCAAAGTGTAGCGAATGAAATGGCATTCCCACGATCCGATCAAGAGGTGCTGATTCAGTATGACTCTCTTTAAGCCGCATACGAGAGCACCATAACGGCTAAACATCGCTAAGTACAAGAGTCCTAAGCAAAAAGGGTAGTATGTATATCATATTACTATATATACAGGGTGGCTAATCAAAGCCGCTACCAAAAAAAAATTAAATAACTTTTTTTCTATTTAATGAATCTGGTTAATTTTTTTTTTATTTTGCAGATTGACTTTTACATTTAACAAAAATGGATAACTGGGACACTGAAACAAGAATTTGGATTGTCCGCCGCTATCACGCACTGGAGTCCGTAGTTTCGGTTCAAAGAGAGTATAGGCGCACGTTTGGCGGCAATCCTCCGAGCAGATGGACCATAATAAGACTTGTAAACAATTTTGCCGAGCATGGGACAGTCAACAGAAGACCTTACCATCGAAACCCTTCAGTTCGAACGGAGGAAACAATCGCTGCTGTAGCTGCTGCCATACAAAACAATCCACGTGTTTCGACAAGAAGCTTATCTGCTCAAATGGGTGTAAGCAGACAGTCATTACAGTCAATTATGCACAAAGATTTGGACTTATTCCCATATAAAATTCAAATGGCCAACAAACTGAACGCTGCAGACTTGCCGATTCGCTTGGAATTTTGCCAGAAGATGCTTCAAATGGTGGAAGAGGATGGAAACATGTTGAACTGTCTTTTCATGTCTGACGAGGCCCATTTCGATTTAAACGGCAACATAAACAAACAAAATTGTCGAATATGGAGTGCTTCCAACCCACAGATACTCCATGAGACGGAATTGCATCCACTTCACGCCACAGTGTGGTGTGCAGTTTCATCACGCTGCATTGTCGGGCCCTACTTCTTCGAAGAAAACGGTCACACCGTTACGGTTACTGGAGACCGTTACTTGAGCATGTTGAGAGAGTTTTTCTATCCAGAATTACGCCGAATGAGAATTTCTTTCAACTCTATGTGGTTTCTGCAAGATGGTGCAGCTCCTCATATAGCCCAACCTGTTATGACAGAATTGCGACGAAAATTTCCCAATAAGCTGATATCCAGAAACTCCACATTCCGTTGGCCACCCAGGTCGCCTGACCTTACTGCACCTGACTTTTTCTTGTGGGGTTATTGCAAACAGGAAGTCTTCAAAGCAAAACCAACAAATTTGAATGAACTAAGGCAATCCATTCGAGAAACAATTGCGGCTATTCCTGTCTCAACTCTCCAAGCAGTAATAAACAACTTTTTGGTAAGATGCCGCACATGCATCGACGAGCAGGGGGGGCATTTAAATTCCATTATTTTTTAAACTAATTAAGCTATATTTAATAAAATTTAATGAGCTTTAACATGAATAAAAGAAAAATGAATTCCATACACTGAAAAAAAAAATTATTTGAGTTTCTTAATGTAGCAAAATTTATCAGCCACCCTGTATAAGTATGTACGTCTGTAAGTTATACCAATTTACAAACGTACATAAATCAAGCCAACGCAAGACATTGTGTGTGAAACGCCGTATGTGGGATACAGTCGTGATTGATAGAACAAAAAAACGCACACCCACATGGCAATCTAGCTCGATTCAAGATATAAGAAATCAAAGGTAATAAAACTGTAAAGTCTTCTATTACGAGCATTAAACCCCATCATAGCCTTACATTTGCTGCCCACCTCAAGATATAAGCTTTCGAAACTCCAAAGTAAACAATAACAAAAAAAGTCAAAATGTGTAACTAAATAGCATTAATTACAAAATCATGTATCTCAAATGTCAAAGGATTATGTTCCTGCAAGTATGCGTTGATTGCTTACAAACTCTTCCCACATTGTGAAAATATTTGGGAATTTCAAAATATGAGAAATGTGTTAAGAACTTTTGTCCGACAAAATGTTAACAACAAGCACTTTGACACATAAATCAATTTTCCATATCTCATAGGAAACATGCTCACAAATGTAACAAAAATGAATTTCTTGTAAAAATCTTAGCCAAAAGCATACGAATCACTACATTGGGTCAGCTTGGCTTGGGTCAAGCATGAAATTAAATTTTTCGTTTTTTTAGCGCCCAAATTTTTTGTTTGTTTTTACTTCATTCACTTTGACTCATTAGTGGTTGGGGTCAGTTGGAAGCTTTGTTGATGCTGCTTTCAAAATAAATACATATTTATTGTAAAGCGTAGCCAATGATTTGATTAATCATTTAAAGCTGTTGTCTAAATTAATGCCCTGGAGAAAAAAGTTGTGTTAGGAAACAAATTTTGTTTTGATACTTTTATAACAATCTTTTGTTTTGTAGATTTTGAGTTGTATTTTTTGTTGCGTTACGTAATAATATGTTTTGTTATGTCATGGTATATTAAGTTTTGGAATTTTATGGTATATTATGAGTCATGTTGCAAAATGATGATAATATATTATGGCAACTTTTGCCCCATTATACTGTGTTATGCTCTGCTACACAATGTTATGTAATGTTTTCTTATGTTTTGCTATGTTATGTTATGTTTTTTGAAGTTTTTTTAATTTTATGTTATGTTGTGAGACATGTTGAAACATAAGCATGATATATTATGGTAACTTATGTACCGTTATGCTGTATTATGTGTTCCTATGTTATGTTATGTGAAGTTTTGTTGTGCTATGTCATGATATGATAATTTTATTGATATATATTCTGAGTCATGTCAACATGTTACTTTTATTTCTTATGTCACAATATGTTATGCTCTGTTATGTCATGAATTGCAAATTTTCGTAATTTTATGTTACGTTAGGTTGGAACAGTATGATGATTTGTTATGATAACTTGTGTCCCGCTATGCTATGTTATGTTATGCTTTATCGTTTTATTTGTTTTAATTTTATGTTACTTTATGAGCCATGAAACCCCGTTATTTTTATTTGTTATATTAAACCATCAAATGTAAAGTTTTGAAGCGTTATGCTCGTTATGCTGATAAGTTGTGGTATATAATATTATCGTATGTTATGTTTTGTTATTTTCTTATGAAATTATACTTATGTTTTATAATGTTGTGTAAAGTTGTGATCGGTTTTTATGAATTGTGTTGTGTAATATAATGTTAGAATGTCTTATGTTATGTTATACCACGCTGTTATGCTATGGTTTGTTATGTTGCTTAAGTTTTGTTATAAAATGTAAAGTGTAAAGTCGTTGCCGATATACTATGTCAACATATGCTATGCCATGTTATGTTATGTTATGTTTTCTTATATTAACTTATATTGGTTTATGTAATATTTTCTTATGTTCAGATATTTTATGTAATTTAATGTTGTTACGTTTTGTTATGTTTTTTTTTGTAATATGTAATGCTATGTTGTATTATGTTTTTGTTATGTTATGCTCATTTTTATTTTGTCAACTTATGTAATTATATACTATATGCTGTAATATTTTACAAAGTTACATCCTAATTTGGTTTAAAGCGTTAATCCCATTTTCCTATAGATGTACGTGGGTCTGATTTGGCTATGCTACGTTGCACTTAAAAAAACAACAAAATGACTCTGGCTCTTGATCAATAAGTCAATATATTTTATACCATATTATTGCCCAATCACAAACTCAGTCTCAAAGGTTAATATTTTCAAATTTGCTTCTAGTATTTTACTCTTCAAAATTGACGTAAAAGTCATTCAACGGCACTTCAAGCTAAAAAAATGAAATTTGTAATTCAACCTTCCGGCAGGCAAATGTTTAAAATTACTTAAAAAATAAAAATTGCCGATTTCTCTATTTCTATCACCTCCGAATTTTATTCAACTTAGCGTCGCTTTAGGCTATGCTTTGGTTGTGTCAAAATAATCAAGCCCAGGGGCCAATAAACTCCGCAACAGCGCAGAGACAAAAAAGTATGCGGTTATAGCGATGAAAGCAACTGCTGGTTATAAGAAATGTTTTTGCTGTTACTGAAAGATGTCTGCTAGAGCTTGATTTAGGTATTTTCATCTTTCTTTTAAACTTTTTTATACTTCTATTTCTGTTTTTTTTTTTTTGTTTGTTTAATTTTTATTTCCAAATGACTTCCGTAACTGCTGGCAGCATCAAACTGTTCTTTTGTATATTTGAAAGATTTCAAACTGGCTGGTTTTGCTGCCGTGATTCAAGTTGATTTTTACTAACGCCAACGCCTCCACGCAGTTCCACATAATTCTGTAAAGAATTAAAACTTTAAAGAATTAAACTAACGTAACAACGTGTGTGCTCTTCATTCTAAGGCATTGCTTAAACGACAGCAAAAGTTAATGACATTAAAGAAAATGAAATGAAAAAGAAAAGTAGAAAATTGTTTCGAAAATTTAGTGTGTGACGCTTGCGTCCAAAAGAGTCATTGTCTCTAAACGAGGAGTTGTGATTTTAAACAGACGTACATACATGCCCTAAGAAACAGCTAAGCACGATTTAAGTATTTATGAAAGCATTGCCATTAATGATGTCAGCCCTGATTGTAGCATTTGATTTTGTTCAGGTCGTCGCGGAAAAATATGAGCACTTATATGCCCCTTTTCTACCTTTTGAAGACTTAAGTACTAAGGCTTAAGGTAATTAAACTACCCTTACAGACTTTTTATTACTCAAGTTCAAAAGCTTATATTTTCCCTTATAAACTGCTCAGTAAAAAAGTATCCACCACTTGTTTTCATTGTAGGTTTATATCAGGTAGAATTTTTAATGTTTTAGTATTCAAAACCCTTTCCGAACAAATTCCGTGCTGATCCGCTGGCAGGTGAAACGACTCGTTCAACCCCTTTGAATCTTCGACATATCCTACTGTGGGTATATTCCTCGCAAACAGCTCGATGAGGAAGGTAAATGCATTCTCGTGGACTAGGCAAGAAATTCACACACAGCCCAATTCTAAATATTCTCGCCGAATAATTTTCTCTCGGATTTATTTGTTCCTGTGGAAAAATTACTCCAATTATATTCTCCTAGTGAGAAGAATAATTGGCAAAGAGTTGTTTCGAATTTTCGAAATCAGCTATTTTGGAAATTGGCATGGCATAAGCGGATTTCTAAATTTGCTAAAGAAATTTAAAAGTGTGAATATTGTGAAGAATTCCTTTTAAATTAAGTGAACAAATATAAAACAACTTTTAGTATTGGATGTATATTGAAACAATTTTTCGTAAAAAAAAAAAAAAAAAAAAAAAGACGAAAAATCGTTCCAATATACATCTAATATCCACCCTGTCGGAAAAAAAGGGAATGAAATCAATTTAGTATTGCTTTTATTTAACACGATTGTCGCGGAAATTGAAGCGAATAAGAGCCACAGAAAAATAAACACAGAAATCTGAGAAGAAGGTTGCGCGATAGTACAAATACCTTTGAGTTGTCGCAAACGATATCTACAATTTTTGTTTGTATAGTTCTTTTACTTTTTGGGGTTTGCAGATTTAAAAACTATTATCAAGTAAATAAGCCCGGCACTCCTTACATCGCACACTCCCACACTCAGCAACTCAAAAATACAATTTCATGATGGCTTTGCATTAACAGCGCCATCTGTTATTTATTTATTGTAATATAATATTATTTTAGTTTAGTACATATATATACAAATTTATATTTTTCGTATAAAAATACAAGGAATTTTCAATTTTATCTCGCGCTCCCTAAAATTAGTAGCGGCTTCTCTATTTTTCTGACATTCGTCATGGTCAAGGATTTTTTTTTCTTCAAAATACGTGGAATGAGGGAGGGGAAAAAATCCGTGCGGCATTTTTATTTAGAATTGGGCTGACAATGTAAACAAAACAAACATCCAGATCAGTATTTAACTGATTTTTTAAAGTTCTTTCCAAGCAATATAAATAGTGAGAAGCTGGTATCTATAGAGTAAGACGATTGATACATTTATTTGTATTTGTATTTAATAATTGCGGGATATATTAGCACAATAAGATTTAGGGACTTTTATGGTACAACAGGAGTTATGAACAACTTAATACAGAATAAAAACTAATAATAGCAATATTAACTAGGTATCTTATGTATAAATAGACAAGACACTTATTCACACTATAGACACGCTGTGTGTGTGTGTACTTGCTTTTTGTGTACTATGCTGAATCGTGAGCATGGCCGAGGAGCTGCTTTGTAGAAAAAAATTAAGAGCCGTAGTAGTGTGAGTAGACTTGCCATGTATGTTTTTGTGTTATTCGTGTGGTCGGCTCTCACTGTGAGTGCGAATAGTTGGTAGTGGACCAATGAAAAATAAGTATTCGCACTATAGATACTCTGTTGTGTCATGCATTTTTGCTTTAGTTGTTGTTATTGTATTGATTACCGGCTACGATGCCCAGTGTCAGCTGCTCTCCTGAGAGCACGAAAAGTTGCTTTGTTGGATACATTAAGCAAGCAATGTAAAATATGAGCAAATATGTAAAATTCATTGCTGATACCCACAAACAGGGTTTACAAAAATAAAATAAATGATTACTCATAAAGAGTATTAAACACCGAAGAAAATTAAAGGAAAATAGAGGAAAGGAAAAGAATTGAAAGGAAGGAAAATTAAAGGAAAGAAAGGAAATAAAAGGAAAAGGAAAGGAAAGGAAAGAAAGGCAAGGAAATGGAAAGGATAGGAAAGGAAGGAAAATTAAAGGAAAGAAAGGAACGGTAAGGAAATGAAAGGAAGGGAAGGGAATGGGAATTAAAGGAAAGGTAAGAAAACGAAGGGGAAAGAAAATAAAAGGAAGGGAAGGGAAAGGAAAAGAAGTTTGAGGAAAGTAAAAAATAAAATAAGAGAGTAAAAAAAGAAATCAAGGAAAATAAAAATATGTTAGAGGAAAGGAACGACACAGAAAGGAAGAAAAAAAGGCGGATAAAACATACCTACAGCAAAAAAATCAAATAAAATAAAATAAAGTTTATTGATTGAATTTCAACCACTGGGCGAACTCTAGTAATAATAATAATAGAATAATAAATGAAATATTATATAAATAAATGTAAATGTAAAGAAGCGATGCAGTTAGTTTAGATCCTTTTTCGTGGAGATAACAATATCGCACCATTTTCTGTGTCTCGAACGCTTAGGCAAGATATAATTACGGAGAGCTTTATACAGATCTTCTCTTAAAATTCTTGAAGTTGCTTGGGAAAGTTTCATTGTAATTCGTGAATTAATATAAAATTTTTTTCTAAGCATTTCAGAAGGTTTATATTAAAAGAGGTTTGGCCAGTCACATTATAAAAACGATTTTTAAGTATACATTTTCGTTCCGTATGCCCTCTATTTCATTCAGTATTCCATCTGCCATAGATATTAAAAATTGTTGCTCGTTTTCCAAAATATCACAAAAATTAATATTCAGATGAACAAATAAACAAACCAACCAAATGTGTATCTTATAGCTGTATTAAAAATATAAAAAAATAAATCTATGGCGCGATATACAACAGTTATATCATCACAAGCCTCCTAAGAGATTTTTGCGCCAAGCTTCTCTTCCAATTTGTGGTGTGCCGATTTGAATATTCCCTACAAATTGGTGGGACCTACAGTTTTTTGCCGACTCCGAACGGCATCTACAAAGGAGACGAATTTTTGCTGAGAAGCCTGTCATGGCAGAAATACACTCGGAGAGTTTGCCAAACCACTGCCGAGGGGCGACCCAGTTTTGAAAAACTTTTTCAAACCACTTTTGATATTACCTGTCCCAGAACTCGAACCTTCGACTTTCGGTGTAGTAGGCCAGCAACACTACCGCCACACCATGGCGGCCGCTGTATTAGCTAGGGATTTATCGCATGTTAAGTGTCTTTTATAGTTTCTGCCTCCAAAGAAGGACCGTGGTTAACATTCGATTTCACATATCAGGATAAGAAGCGGGTTAGCAAGATGGAGTTGGAGAGGAGGCAGAGCATAAAGAAGATGAACAGACTCATCCACACGGAGTCGGTAAACTCCTTTGTCAGGTCTCGTCAAGTGAATGCAGTCCTACAGGCACAAGCTCCACCTGTTGCCGACGAGGAACACGAACTGCCTAAAGAGTCACGCTGGCTCAACTTCGTTCTGGACATTGTAACAGACTAAACTCTTACCTATCCAGACTGAACCCTGACATGCCAAATGTCTGCCCGGCATGCGGCGTGTCTCCCCACGATGCTAGCCATCTGTTCATATGCTCAACTGAGCCTACTCTTCTAACACCAATTTCACTCTGGTCCACCCCTGTTGAAGCCGCGAGGTTTCTTGGACATCCGTTAGAAGACCCTGATGACAGTGTTGAATGAGGGGTGACACTTTAGGCAGGTTAAGTAGTCGCCACAAGAACAACAACAAGACGAACAGGTATGGGAGGGATCCGAAATGTGAGCACAACGACTGGTGGGTCGGATATTGCCATGTAAATGCGTTAATTCCTCGGGAAAAGAATGTGAAAATTTGTGAAATATCAGGGATAATTCCCAAAGGTCTAAAGCATGTATTTGTTATACTAAAAATTGATAAGCCATGAAATTGCGTGAAAAAAAAGTTTTGAATATATTTATGTATGTGAATTGCATCTGTCAAGCCCATAAAGTAAAAACGATATTTGAGAGCAAACAAAAATCACATTTTTGGGTATAACTCTAGGAAATTTTACACTTGAAATTTTATTTTTTATAACTAAGTTTTCGAAACCGATTGTACGGGCCCACTGTGGCACATATCCTTCATTCAAAAGATTGTTTCCATGAGCCGATTTTTGCCACTACACCTTCAGTTTGACAGCTAAGAACGTAAAGCTAGATTGAATTTTTACTAACAGGCGAGATTTTCTAAGAATTTTTAAACATTAGCGATTTTATTAGGAAGTATTTCGAGCCACCAAAATAAAATCGAGCTTAAAACTAAACATTTCAGCTGTCTGTTTGTAAAAAATTAAATCAGTTTATACATTGTCGTTCTATCACATTCATGAAAGGTATAAGACCTTGGGCGCAGCTGAGGAGTTTTATGCTTACTTCTTTTATCTTCATAGTTCCAAATAGAATTGATACCAACATAAACACTTAATAAGAGCTTAAAAAGAGTCTATAAAATTGCAATAAATGGCATAGCTGCAGTAGATTATCGGGTGTATGTAGTTTTCACATTTGGTTACATCGATGTATAGACATTAGACTGACCGAAAAAGTAAAAAAAAAAAAATTACATATAAAGTTAGTTACAAGCAAATACCAAATACAACAATAAAAACAAAAATTTTTTTTTTTTTATTATATGGATATAACTTTTCAGAATGACGAAAAAATACTACGAAAGTTGTAGGCCTTTATATTAATAGGTGATTGCTTTAAGTTTTAATTTTGGGCTTATCAGATGTTTGCGCAGTACAGTGCGACCTAAATAACCTGGTTGAGTGGAGTACAAGAAATATATTAGCTCTGAATATCGGTAAATGTTTTCATATGACTCTGTGTAAGTCAGTAATTCGATTTCCCACTAAATATTTTCTCTTAAATATTGAGCTTAACACAGTTACTGAATTCATCGATTTGGGTGTACTTTTTGACTTAAAATATGCATTTGTTAATCATGTCAATCACATAATTCCGAAGGCTTATTCCAATTTGGTCTTTGTGAAGCGTTATGCCAAACATATCAAAGATCCTTATACTCGGAAGTTGCTGTATAATGCCTTTGTGCGGACTAAATTGGAGTATGCTTCCATAATCTGGCATCCGATATATATATCTCATTCCTTAAAGTGGAAAGAGTGCAGAGATGTTTTATGAGGCTTGCTTTACAGTCGCTTCATTTTAGTGAGCCTTTGCCATCTTACTCTGACCGATGTATGCTCATAGATGTAAAGCCACTTGCTAGTAGCAGATCTATTCAATGCCCTATGTTCGTTTTTGACATAATTAACAGTTCCATCGATACTCCGGATTTTCTTGGGTTCATAGATTTCAATGTCTCTAGTAGAATGTTGAGCTCTAATTTACCATTCAATCTAAATATTACTAGTTGTAATTAATATAATTTTTCCCTCCTAACTAGGGCTTTAACTGAATTCAATAAAATATATAGTTATTTAGATCTCGACTTTGCGATGCCTAGATCGTTGTTTTTAGCTAGGATTATGACATATTATCTTTAGTTTTAATGTAATTAGATATTCAGTGCTTAATAATAGTAATTTATACTGTTTCTAGTCTGTAAGGTTTTTGTAATCATAGACTCAAATAAATGAAATGAAATGAAATATTAAGTGGTCTATCATTGCTAGTGGAGATTTTTCTAGACTGATTTAATATTTGCTTTAAGCCTGGAAATATTTGAAGCAAAATCTAAAGCTACATATACTCAGTTTTAGAGAAATTTCTATTAGCCGAAAAAAACCCTGAGTAAAAATGTATGTTAGGTAGGCCGTTTACGAGTAATCAAGATTTACTTTGGAACTTTTTCAAAAAACCGAAATATCAATATGAAAAGAAAATAAAAACAAGTTATGAGAAGATATTGTATAGTTTAAAAAAGGAGTCTTAACATTATTTTATTGATTAAATTTTTGAAATGAAAAATAAAACCCAAGTGCGGCTGGTATGCAGACCGACAGCTCTTTAAAGATTTTTCCCGAGAATGGGTTTGGACCCCGCACTACATACCGCGTTGATGAGCAATCGCTTTAACAGCATCGACTCCACGTCCTGCTTGGGTTTGTTGTTATTTCACTCAATGAATTCTTTCTCACTGCTTTTTTTATTATCCTTCAAAGTTATTTACTATAGAAATTAAAAAAAAAAAAAAATTCTTTTTGTTTTCGGCCTAATTTTTTCATTCGACAATAACCTAAAAAAATTGAAATAAAGCACTAGCGTTTTCTTGAGGGTTTCAGACCAAGCTGCGATCCCTTATTAATTATGTTTTTTTGGATTCAATATTCAATTGTCTTTACAAATCTACTTTCCATAGTGATTTTTTCGTTTTTTTTTCGATGAGTTTAATGTTTTGTTTTGTATAAAATCCTTAAGGGTCTTTAAATAGCCGCCATTCAATTTACGCTACTGTTGGTAAAAGTTCAAGTAGCTAGAGCAATTTAAATTACAATAAAATTCCGCCAAATAAATTGCATTTTCCATTAGCCGATTAAACAGCTAAGTGAACGAGAGCAACGAATTGAAATCTGCTGCGCACGTTTGTTCTTTGATACGCTTGAAGTTTTATTCAATTTAAATGAAAAAAAAAAAAAACAAATTGTGGCTGCTAATCTTATGCAACAACGCTTCGAAGCATCGATCTTTTTGTGCTCTATACATTTATTGTTGTTGTTGCCTTTTGTTTTTGTAATATTTCAGATTGAAGCAAGTAGCCGCTAAGCCAAAGCATAACGAATGGGCGCGTGCCAAAATCGTTTGCCGTTTGGCAAGGTCGGATTTGCTTTGGAGTTTTGGCACAGCTTTGAAGGAAGCGCATTAGCGGCGATCTTATTGGTTTAATAAAAAATATTTTATTAGTTTTTTCTTCTCTTTTGTCTTTTTTTTCGTTTTGCATGAATTCAGAATTAAGAAAAAATTACCTTTTTGCTTTGTTGTTATAACGCGACAAGCGAATGATCTGCTGAACTGATTAATTGAGCACATTTTGCTACATAAATTAGTAAATATTTCAATTTCCCTTTTTACTCATTTTGGCGTGCTGACAGCAATAATTAATTGTCGCTTCTGGGATTTCTCGTTTGTTATATTAATGAAATATACTAATTTTTAACGCTTTCCAAACAAATGGCGTGATTGATCTAATGGTTAAAAAATAGAAAAAATACTTGAGCATGCTTTGCGAACTAGGAATAGTGGAAGGTATAACGAAGGAATTCATCTTGGATCTTTTTATAGCCATGAAGGGTACCTTTGATAGTGGCACTTTCAATAGGATATGCCAAGCGGCTCGTATACAAAGTGTAGCTGCTGTGCTTGTGAATTATTTCAATTCAAGCTGAGAGAGTATTTCGACTGCTGAGTGGAAGATCACCCTATTTCAAAATATCTTTTTAAAACGCCCTATACAGAATTGGTTTGAATATCACTCTATATCAATTTGATTCAAAAACGCCCTATCTCAGCTTAAAATGTATTGAATTTTCGTTTAGATAGAGTGTTTTTGAAACTCTGGATAGGGCGTTCTTAAACCAAACTTTGAAATAGGGCGTTTTTGAAAAATATTTGGAAATAAGGTGATCTTCCACTCAGCCGTCCATTTAGAGTAAAGGCAGAAGGGTGTGAAAACATAAAATTTGCGCAAACATTTCTGTCATCGGGTTGGCCCGCCTTGACCTGCTGCTGGTGATTCACTCTGGTGTAACTTGGTCGTTTCAGTGTCAGTGCCAGAGCCCATGTGATTTGGCTTGTCTTATTACTGACGCTTCCCTTGTTTGAGGCAAAGCGCGCACTACTCTGATTTGTACTTGCAGTACCGAAAATGAGCTATCTGCTAACTCTGTCAAGACTAGTATTGTTCACTTTACTACACTACTACTTTACTACCGACACTTAAGGGTTTATACTTTAGAAGTCTTCCGAAGCTAACTTTCTTGGAGTTATTCTAGATAACAAAGTACTGTAGAATTATCACTTTAACCACAAAACTTCAAGGGCCTAACTGCGCCATCCAATACAGAACTTCAGCATATCTATTATTAAGATCTCAACCTCTGTGGGTAGACCTGTTATCAGTTATGCATATCAGATTTGATGGAGCAGATACTCAAGAAGACATCCACTTAATTTCAATGACCCAGAGTCTGATGCCACCATTGCACTTATTATGAAAATTCTTTAATTTTAAGTTCCATGAGCTGACATTTTACTACCTTATTATTAATTTCCGCTAGGTGGCGCATGGTTCGAGCTGTTTAGTAAATGCGTTTGAAATTTTAACTAGCTTCATAGTTTCGGACACGATTAAAATACAATATGTAGAAAAGAAAATTCCGCTAGATGGCGCTGGTTGAGAGCTAGAGAGTTGAAACTTTAGTCATATTTCAGAACCCGGATCGCGGTTTTTAGTAAAATCGGTTGAAATTGAGAATCGTGTGGTCGAATTTTAACTAACTTCATATATGAATTTTTCTGGAACGATTTTCTCGAGAAAGAAGAAAGACACTGAAGATGGCACAACGCCGAAGCCGGTTTGTGTCAAAACGAAAATTGACAAGGGATGACGGAAAATCGTTTCAGAAAAATGCATACTTCCACCCTGTCGAAAACAGCAATAATAATAAAAAGGAAGAACTTCATATATATCTAAGCACTTGAAACTTGGCACATAGTTGAGTACAGGATTTCAATACAATTTGTAGAAAACAAAATTCCGCTGGGAGACGCTGATCGAGTGTTAGTTGCACTCTAATTATATTACCAAATATGACCGCCTTCCTTTAGTTGGGGCGTCATCCTACAACGATGTCGTAGTATTAGAAGGCTGATCAATTGTCTAACAGACATTTCTGAGCTTGTAACCAATTCTAGTGGCCCATATTTCGGCCATCATTTCCAAGTTCAGAAACTTTGTGAATATTTCACTATGTCGAGACTGGAGAGCATAGAGCGAATGTGGATGCGCAAACATCCCAATGGCATTAATTTTATTGGGTGCGCTAAGATATCTGCTCTAAATGAAATGACACGACGGCAGACTGTGCCCATCTTCGCTGGGATCACATATAAGGGTTTAGGTACGAATAGATGGGCGGGTATAGCTTAATTGATTTCCATTCTCACCATTTCGATATAAGGAAATCTAAATCTCAATATATTCTCTTTTACTCTCTCTATGTTCAAACACAACTGATAACAAAGATAAATCTTTTACAATCCACTTGCCTTTGCACAAATGTCTTAATTTGCTATACGAAACCGGAAGCTCAAGTACTACTTACAACAGCAGTCACCCATAGCTAACTGGTGATCCAATTCATTGATTGTCAGCTACTTCCACATAGTGACTTAACTGCTCTCGCTTCGCATGCAAGATCTCATAAAACGAAGTGCCTTTAATAATAGTTCTTTAATAATCGATGACAGCATCTAACAAAGTAGAGCAGTAAGACTTGCTATGTGCTTGTAGTTTATGAGGAAACGGATGTAAATGCGTGTAAATCTGTTGCATCATGAAACCCCCTATGTTCCCTGTGACCCACTAACAATCGGAAGTATTTTTAATTAAGTATTTTACTTCCGTTTTTTATAACTTGGGAATTGGATAAGCAAATCGAGTGTGCTTTTGGAGGAGATTAGAAAGATAAGCTTGATTGTGTAAAGATATGTTTGTAGTTGCTTTATACACTATGTACGTAATCTTTACACTAGAGCGTTCCTTAAACTTGAGAAACAGTGCTTACACGATATTTTTTTTTTCAATAATTTTTTTTTTTATTCGAATAGAATAGAAAAATTGTTTATTTTTTTATTAATGGGAACGAAAATATGTATCTCATATCTTCGACTATAGTTTTACCAATTTCGGGTATTAGATTGACCAAAAACTCAATTTTGATTCATCTGCGAAATCTTTTAACTATCTCCAATAGAGGCGAAAATTTGAATGTGATCACTCCGACCTTGTTATTACCGATTGAAATATGAGCAGAGCCACGCCCTTTACAAGGAAAAGTCAGAATTCGCTTTCTAGTCAGAGTAATTTAGTTATATATATTTGGTTTAGATATACCATACACATACAGGGTGGCGCAAAAGTAATCCTCCTATCAGAAAATGCTATAAATTTTGCTATTGGCCCCTAAAGTCAGTTCTGTTTTGACATTTGTGTAGTAAACACATGCGAAATACACGTTAATAAACAATGTTACGCTACACTGCTCCAGAACGCGGAATATTGCTGACTATTTATTTGACCAATAATCGGTCGGGGCCAAACGGTTACTGTGAATGGTGAGCGCTACAGAGCAATGATCAACGAGCTCTTTTTGCCGCAACTTGATGAATTGGGATTGGAAAACATGTGGTTCCAACAAGACGGTGCAACAGCACACACTGTACGTGCCACAACCGATATGCTGAACATCGGAAGCTTACTTTTGCGCCACCTTGTAGTTGCTTTATACACTATGTACGTAATCTTTACACTAGAGCGTTCCTTAAACTTAGAGAAACAGTGCTTACACGAGATTTTTTTTTTCAATAATTTTTTTTTTTATTCGAATAGAATAGAAAATTTGTTTATTTTTTTATTAATCGGAACGAAAATATGTATCTCATATCTGCGACTATAGTTTTACCGATTTTGGGTATTAGATTGACCAAAAACTCTTAATTTCGATTCCTCTGCGAAACCCTTTAACTATCTCCAATAGAGACTAAAATTTAAATGTGAGAGAAATGGAAAAGAAGACGAAGGGAAATTTTAAAGAGGAGGTAAAGCGGAAAAATAAGAGCCCGAAACATGTGAATAGCAAGGGAATGGAAGTAAAATTATGAGAGGAAAGCAGCAAAAATTTTAAAGGATATGAGTAAGGAAAAGGAAGAAGAAGAAACCTGGGAAGAGGGATGAGAAGCAGATGAAGTGAAATCGGCTTTTCTAGTTCTTGCATATGAATATTTCTTACAACTAATGCAAGAGTAGAAAATTTTTAAATTTTTTAATTTGATTAAAAGACTTATAAAAACTTATAATTGTATAAAATTTTATTAAATAACTCGTTTTTTCTTTTCAGGTATGCAATTATTTGTACATCTTTTATTCGCCAGCAAACTGGTAAGCAATTTTAGAATTAGTGAAAGTAATTCCCCAATCTATTGCCACCTAAAAAACAGCTTTAATGATAAATTAAACTAAAAATATGTAAGGAAAGCGAAGTCTTAGGCTGTACCGAAGGCTTCATACCTTTCATGAATACGCATCATGATACATAGCCCAAACCTTGTTTATCGGAAAAATGCGTTGTATGGGGGCTATACGATATATTGGCCCAATCTTGATGATTTTCACTACACACATTACATTTGTAATAAGTACTGTAGCTGCCAAATTCTGTGTTGCTCGCTATTAAATTGCAAAGTTATTTATCGGAGCAATCGACTGTATGGGAGCTATATGTTATGTTCGTCCGATCTTGCTAGTTCCGACAAATGATTAATATATTACAAAATGACGACCCCATACCAAATTTCAGCGAGATAGCTCTAAAACTGAGGGACTAGGACATGGCTAAATCGACTCACTTATTGGAGGTCCGTCTTTCTCTTCTTCTTCTCATACTAACAAACATCGGACCAAAGTTATAATACCATTTCATGTTCATGAAAGGTATAAAAATAAAAATACCTTTTAAATTTGATTTTTTTTTTTTTTTCTATGGCGCGATATACAACAGGTATATCATCATAAACCTCCTAAGAGATTTTTGCGCCAAGCTTCTCTTCCAATTTGTGGTGTGCCGATTTGAATTTTCCCTACAAATTGGTGGGACCTACAGTTTTTTGCCGATTCCGAACGGCATCTACAAAGGAGACGAATTTTTGCTGAGAAGCCTGTCATGGCAGAAATACACTCGGAGAGTTTGCCAAACCACTGCCGAGGGGCGACCCCGTTTTGAAAAACTTTTTTCAAATCACTTTTGATGTTACCTGTACCAGGGCTCGAACCATGGACCTTCGGTGTGGTAGGCCGGCAACACTACCTTCACACCACGGCGCCGCCGTGATTAGTAATTAGTAATTAATGGATTAGACGGAATTTTTAATTGGTAATGATTATTTAAAATTTTTTTTTAGAAAAGGCAATTAATCATTGATTACGGTTACAAAAAATAATAACGATTTTTTACGATTATTAAAACAATCAAAAATATCAAATAAAAAAGTTGTTTCCATTACTTTTGATTTTTTTTGTTTTTTATTTTATTTTAATTTTTTTCATTATTTTTGATTTTTTATTAAGTATTTTTGTAGAATCACATAAATATACAAATGCACGTACATATGCATATAAGTATAGCACATATTAAGGATGTAATGGGTAGTGCCCACAGTAGTATGGAGGTAGTGTGCTGCCGTACTATAAAAAATCATCATAAATTTCAGACTAGGCCTTAAAAGCTTTTTAATAATACGACATAGCCTCTATTACGTTTTCAAGTTATAACATAGAAAATTTTAAAACTTTTTAATGGTATAATCTATGATGTTCAAACAAAAGTTTTTGGAATTCTTCGTAGACATTACCACCTTCACAGAATAGCCATAAGAAATTTCACTTCAGTAAAGCCTTATGAACTGCATGCACTTTTTTATTAATTTGGCAAATTATCATAGTTTTAAATATTTTAATTTGCCAAATTAGTGAATAAAAATTTACATTAGGCTGAGAGTATTGTACAACAATGCTGAAAAAGAGTAAAAAATTATCAAAAAAGAATAAAAAAAAATCAAAACCACTTTTTTGGATTTTTTTTGATTGTATCTGATTTTCTTTATTTTTTTAGTAATTGTAAACAATTATAATATTTTTTTGATTATTTTATAATTAATTGGAGAATAATCCTTGAATATTTAAAGTAATGGTAGTCAATCATTAAATGTTCTCTCAAGAAAATAACAAATCAAAGTGGCAATCATTACTTTTAATAATGATTATTTAACAGGTCTGTTGTAAATAAATAAATTCATGAAAAAATAGCATTCTAGGAGGAACTCTCTATATCTGTTCTTAAAAAATCTCCTGTACCTTTTGTCTTATTAATAATACTCTTTTTTGATTAATTTATTTCTATATTATAGATTGTTTTGACTTTGTAGTTTATTTTATCATAAATCCTGCATTTTTTAAAATTTATTTTTAACTGCATTTATTTTAAGATAGGTCAATATTCCAGGGGAAACATTTTTTTCTTAACATATAGTTTTCTTTGACTGTTGTCACAAACCAATCCAGCTTGACATAACCTTAGCCCATTTTTTCAACAAAAATTGAGTTAGGTTGTTTTTGCAGAGTAAAACTATTAAGTTTTGGCCCATAAAAACTCCACTTTTTGCGAAAAAGTCATGGAAATTTATGTACTAAGGAAACAAGGCTTGCACAACTAGATTTTATTCTAACTTGACTTAAGCTGTTATTGCTGTTAATACACAAATAGTAGCGTGTATGTAAGGCACTAATTCCTGCATTCGCAATCAACACAGAAATCATTCGTAGGAAGCATAGGATTAATTTCGTTCAATTCGTTATGCTGCTGCTGCGTCTCAAATAAAACCTGCCATCTTATCTAAGCAATTTTGCAGCAATAAAAATAAAAGTTTTATTGATTGCGAGTCATCAAATAACAGTTACAATCTCTGCTCTTGTTAGATAATTAATTTAAAATTGATTTTTTTTATGCGCAAGAGTAAGAGAATAATTAATCATAATGGAGGTTGTAACAATTGCTAACGACTTGTGCACAAATACACAAACAATTTTTATGTATGGTCGTGTATGTAAGTATCTAATATGTGCAAACAATTCATATTGGTTTAATTCATTTATAATAAAATTTTAATTGAAATGTTTTGTAAAGACCGTGATACATGTTATATAAACAATTAAAATGTGTACTATACGAAACTCGATAGTAGATGATGTCGATGGCTGAGTGGAAGGCCACCCTATTTAAAAACTTGTTCGAAGAACGTCCAATATCAGAATTGTTTTTAAATATGACATTTCTCACGGAAAAGTCCAAGTAGTTGAGATAGTGCTTTGCTGAAACACATCCTCGTATCATAGAATTGAAATTAATTATTGTTAAAAGAAATGCATAAAGATGTTTTAGGTGATTGAAAAGATATTGATGTGGTGCCTTGCAAATCCACCACTGGACTAAGGAGCACAGAAATCCAACAGACAAATATTTCTTGTCAAAAAGTTCCACTTTTAACTGTGTAAGAAATTGAAAATTAAAGGCTTTTCCCCACTAAAAAAGATCACTCCCTTTAAGCCTCTCGACATATCTCTTGAAAAGCTGAATTTTTTCCACTGTTAAAAGCAGTAAAAAGTCCAGAGAAAAAGTTAGTACGAGTATAGTTAAGTAGCGTCAATGAAGGAAGATGAAATATAGATTTTTAACTAAGCTTAAAATATAATTTATTTTGTGTACCAGCAATTCAATTCAATAGTTGTTTTTATAGTCATGAATAATTAAAAAAATTCAATTTAGGAATTTTATTGTTTATTTAGTATCTTTGGGTTTCAGATGGTTAAACCCTTACGGTTTAATTTGAAACAACCCTACAAAAAATCGTGAAACTGATTTCTGCAGAGAGTGATCCCTGATCAAGACCTTTCGTCTACAGTGGGCCGCCTATAACGGAATAACTGGGATAAGTCGATTTTAATTTCTGTACCCTTTTGGGCATGAAATGACCCAATTAGTCTCTTTATAGGACATACTCAAACAAAATAGATCACCTCTACCCATACAAGGAGATCAAAACTGGAATTGGTCCCATGTTCCTTTGCGGCTCATCCCGGACTCATCCTAGACTAATCGCTTTTATGCAGGGAATTAATTGGTTTTAGCAATAGGCTTTCAATGTACTTCTCCGAGTTGTAATTTACTTAAACTAGAAACTTAAAAGTTCTGCTATTAAGAAAAGATTTTTTTTATTTCTATAAGCTGTTTCAAGTAATTGATTTTATTCTATTACCTAAATATTTTTTTATATGTGTCGAATCTCAGCCTGTTGGTCAATACGGATCATATCGGTCCGATTACTGGCAAATTTTTTTTTAAACTGTTTGATCGAAAAAAGGCTAGTTTAAACCAGAACTGTTAAATAATGATTACTAATTGTAATGATTACCGGCTTGATTAGTCATTTTGTTGAGAATCCATCTAATGATTAATTACCATTACTTTTTTTAATGATTATTTGCCAATTAAAAAAATAATCAAAAAATATCATGATTTTTCACGATTATTAAAAAAAATCTATAAAACGTTGTTTTGATTACTTTTGATTATTTGTGATTATTTTTTGATTTTTTAAATTTAGTTTATATTTTTTTTTGAATTTTTGTTTGTTTTATTTTTGAATATTTTTGATGTTTTTCAGTTTTGTACATAAATATACCCAACAACAATGTTGAAAAAAATTAAAAATATTCAAAAATAATCGAAAAAAAAAAATCAAAAAAAAAAGTAAAAAATCAAAAGTAATCCAACCAACTTTTTTTTTATTATTTTTTTTTGTTTTTTTTTTAATAATCGTAAAAAATCATGATTATTTTTTGAATTTTTTCTAATCGCAATCATTTAATAATTGTTTTTTCTTGAAAAACAATTAAAATAATCATTACCAATTAAAAAAGACGTCTAATTAATTAATCACTAATTAGTAATCAAATTTAACAGGTCTGGTTTAAACAAGTTGTAATCCAAAAAATTTTAAATTGAGGCTTAATTTTTTAACCATATCTGCTCCTGCAATGCTTTCATTCATGCATCTAAGTCAAAAGCATTTCATCAGCCCCTCCCTTAATATTCAGCAAATGCTTATTTAATGACAAAATATTTAGTTATTTAGCACACATTTTCTCAATGCTGGAATTGTCAGTAGCAAATATTTTTATCATTCTTAACAAAAACGTTCAATTAATTGCATTGCGTATACGCAGTGGACATACAAAAACATTTTAACACCAGTATATATAGGCATTTGTAATAATAAATACCGTTCGATGACACAAGAGCGATGCCATCGCAGTGAATTAACATTAAAATTATCAAGTGCTGACTGTACCGGCGATAGCGTTTACTATTCCCGTGAACGTCTCTGTGTGTGCGTTTACTTGGCGATGTGACAGTAGCTTCCAGCTGCCGGTCAACAATAAATTCAACTGGCGATGATGATATCGCAATTTAATGCGTCGCCTAATGGCTAAGGATTGGCACGCGCGCCATTCGCCACTAATTAATTCATTTGATTTGCAACAATAAATAAAATATAAAAGCGAAGAAAATCGAAAAAAAGCAAGTTTAAAAAGAAATACAATATAGCTAAGCTCAACAGTAATAGCGAATAACGCTGAGCGGTAGAAATATATTCGCTCTTCTTTTTCTTTTTCTGCTGCTTTCTATTTGTGCATTAATTTGTTGTATTTGTTGTTGTTGTATATTGTGCGCTGTTCGCTGTCGCCTTTGATTGGCACGCGCCAAACCGGTCCTTGGCAGCTGCACCCAAATGTTAAGTCGTTGCCCAGCAGCAGCTGTTGGTGCGGCATAATTGATGAGGCATTCGATTACTACTCGAGTTGTGGCTAAATAACGAACCTTTCTTGCATAAAAACAAAAAAAACTTATAAATTTACAGGCACGCGGGAGTGTAAGAGATTAGCTGTACGTACTTGGGATGGAATGACAATTGAGGGGTGAGCAGCATGAAGAAAACTTTACAAAGTTTTGCGGTAAATTACAAAAGGCTTCTTGCAACAATGCGAACAATTTTCTTTGCTTTCACATTGAATTACTTTTCTTTTGCTCTATTTTACATTGGCCTCGAACACAGCGCAGCCTGCTCGATTGAAAGATCTGCAGTAGTAAATTCCCAGCATTTTTAAAATATTTGAATCGTTTTCAATTTTGTTACTGAAAATTCTTTGAAGTTAAAAAAATAATAAAAAAGTCATTCAAGTTATTGATATAGGTAGGTGACCTTCTCCTTCTAATGATGCCAAAATCGGACAGAGTAAGGAAAATGTTATGGAATAGATAGTTTTCTTTTTGCGCTGTTTGCATTGCGTGAGGGGTCCATAAATATTGCAGAGAACTTTATTCTAGAATAATAAAAACTCCATCATATTTTCTTTAGAAGCAAAAAGATTTGGTAAGAAAAATACTCAAGGCATATATTTTTGACTTATCTTCTCGATATATCTTCTCCAGCAGCAATTAAAAAACTCATTTGCTAGGAAGTCGTCTTGTCTGAAGAGATCCTTCCGAATATTGGCTGAGTTTTCAGTTTTGCTCAAAATCGTTTGGATACAGAGACAGTTACAAACACTTAGAAGATCTGGTCTATGGTAGACTTAAAAGTTCTGTTACAAACGGTTGCTGGGACTTTTTATCTACTGTCATTAATTTTTTTTACCGGATCCATCATCTTCCTTTACTTACAGCATGGATTAGCAGTATTTCCCTTTAACATAAAAATACGCTCTCTTAATCGGTTATCGATTCTCCCATCTGAAAAATTTCCATCAGCAGAAGTTTTATGGTCTGCTTTTTTCAGTAATATTTTCTAAGGAATAATTTGTGGAAATTTAGCGGCCCTTTGTATAAAGAAAGTTTAAAGACCACAGAGAATATAAATATAATGACCGCTGTGTTTCGTTTAGACTTGAAGTTATTCTCTCATCATACAATGATTGTAAATTTTCTGCACAGTTTATTTAGATGTACCGGCATGATAAGGTCATAACGGCCATGGAGGCCCTCAACAATGTCAACACAGAGTTCATAAATATACTTTTCGCATACAATCGTCTACAATTGATCCCAACTATTCCGCTATGGGCATAGTTGGGATAAGTCGATTTAAATTTTGGCATCCAAAGGGGAACAAAGGGAACTTGTCCGACACTACCCATTTAGGAATATAATAATAATAATAATAATAGTCTCCTCATATGACATGCTTAAACAAAATGGATCACTTCAACCCAAACAAAGAGATCAAAACTGCAGTTGGTCACATGCCTCTTTGCGACACGTCCCTGTTTTATCCTAAGCTAATCGCTATTTTTTGCAGGGAGCCCAGATAAGGAGCACGCCGACGAGGCAAGGCAATATAACTATCACACAAACACATTTAATTTGTTGATATTTAATTTTGAGTAAAACAAAACTGTACCATAACTTTTCTTTGGTATCTTGTAAATCTTCGCAAACTATAAAATAATGTTTAAGTAAATGTCTGTCGTACATTTTGTATACTTCAGCAGCACTTGGCTTTTATTTATTTCGTATAAGCTAATAATTTTTACAGCAGATATAAACCGTAATAAATCTAAGATTAATATTATTTGATGCAAATCTTTTGAAATGCTGCCGGTCGTTTAATGTATCAACTGCAAGTTCGTGTCTTAAGTCTTTTGAAGTATAGAACTGTAAGTTCGTGTCTAAGTCCTTTGGTCTGATGTTGTAAGCAATGTAATTAAAAATAAAAGATTACCTAATTTTATGACCACTAACAACTAAATACTAGTAGCAATTATATTATTTATCAACAACAAATGCCAAATTGTATTTTAAAGATCTAAACTACAAACCAGCTCGTGTGCCATGCTGTGTTCCATTCTAACGGCAACAACATCATTTAACATAAAGACTCATCATAACAACAATAAGCGTAGCATAAGAATAGTTAAACTTTAAACATTAATATGTTGTAGCATAAAAGCAGCGCGCTGGCAATAAAACTAAACTGGTGAGACAGCTCACAAAAGGAAAAGAAATAAAATAAAAAAAATAAATAAAAATAAAAAACAACAAAAAAGACTACAACAAGCAACACCAACTAACCCATTTGACAGCATCATAAATATCTGCCATTCCGCCATTGACGTTTAATGTCTACCCAAGCTACACATAAAGTTGCCAAGCAATACCAGTAGCCTTGCGTAGTAGTCACTACTTCGCGCCTGCCTAGACAAAACGCCCTGTTCCTTTCATGGCACACAAAGCTGAACCATCAAAGTGTGTGCATTGGCTTTTGAAGTGCTCGCACAGCCACTCATCGATGCAGCTTGATGATGATGTGCTTGTATGCATGGTTGTTGTGTGTCTCGTTTTTATGTGATTTAGGTTCTAAATAGTTGTGAACACGTATGTGCATTAGGAGGCCTCATTTGTATGGAGAAAAAAGAAAAGTTTTTAAACCAGAAAGTAAGACTAAACACAAGTTAGGGGTTTAGAATGTAACCTAAATAGGTGCGCGTTTCGTTAGAGGTGATTGAAATCCACATCGAGCACGGTTTCAGGATCAACTTGCTATCACAATACCGGTCCTGTCAGTACACAGAAATACTCTGTGTGGCTCATGGATAGCGCAGATCTCGGACTAGAAACTCTCGCTGAGTCTTTCAGACGCATAGATAGAGGCATGGCCGAAAGTGCTGCAAAGTTGCTCTTCCCTAATGCACATACCATTTTGGATCAGTCCGAATTTCTGTGAAAATTTCTCTTCTTTCCAACCTTTCCTTGACGGGAAGGCAATCTCGAATCTTGAATAAAACTGAACTGTAAAACTTTAGAGGGATATTTAAAATTAAAAAAAAAATGGCACTAAATCCCGAAGCTAGGTGAACCCTGTGATTCTATTTCCTTGATAAAGAGATCAATCGGTGGCATGTTGAATATAATGGTCAGATCCAATGTGGCGCATGATCTCATGGTCCCGTTGATTGCACCACAGGCAGCTTGCTGAATTTTACCGTGCATGTTTCTGACGTATTTTACCGCGATTTTCTTCCGCCACATTATTGCTCCCAGGTATTTTGCCATATCCTAGTAATACTGCCAAAACCCACGCTCTACAAGTCGCTCATAATATCCGTCCTGCAATATGTAGCAGAAGCATGGACGATGAAAGCCGCGGATGAGTCGGCCCTTGCAGTATTCGAGAGAAAGGTTCTTCAAAATATTTATGGGCCCCTACGCAATGCCTACAATGTTACCGAAGAAGATTTAATAATAAGTAGTATGAGCTCTACGCAGATATCGACATTGTGCAACGAATTAAAACCCAGCGGCTACGTTGGTTCGGCCATGTAATGCGAATGTAAGAAGATGCTTCGCCCCGAAAGTTGTTTCTTGTCGGAACCCAACTATGGAAGCAAAGGAAGAGGGAGGCCGCCACTCCGTTGGAAAGACCAAGTGAAGAATGATCCGCAATCCCTTGGCGTTTCTAATTGGCGTCAACTGGCAAAGGATAGAGTCAGGTGGCGCGCTTTGTTGGAGGGTCAAAATCGTTTAGACTGTTAAACAAACAGCTATTAATGGCCGTTGACCTATGTATGTAGTAATGCTACGGCGCCCGCGTAGGAAACCTTTTTAACTCAATTCTGTTGAGTTGACGAAGTATGTTGTCTATACCATACATCCAGAGAGAACACCATCTGAGAAGTACCTCTCTTATGATGAGCTGTAACGGCACTAGTCCCACCTTGGCACTTATCGAAAATTGAGGTTGTCGTATCTAAAAAATTGTATTAACGAAATATACGGACTTATCTAGGCAACAGAATCGTGAAGGAGAAAAATAACTTATGGGCCTACACATATTTATTCTATTTCTCACTCTATCTGTTCTTTGGTCTTGAAATATTTGTAGTAAACGATTTTGAAGTGAAGCTGTCGGTATGGTATTTTCAGGGACTACGAACCAAAACTTTATGCTTCAGTTTGAATCATGGTGGAAACTGGTTACTAGTTCATAATTAGGCAGCACCAAAAAGGCTTTCACAAATTATTTTATTATTATATACCTCCTCCTGGGGAGATTCAGGCCGAGCTTTTCTATCAATTTGTGGTGTGCTTCTTCTAATTTTTTCCTACAAATTGGCGGGACCTACCGTTTTTTGCCGATTCCAAACGGCATCTGCAAAGTAGATTAATTTTTGCTGAGAAACCTTTCATGGCAGGAATACACTCGGAGAGTTTGCCAAACCACTGGCGAGGGGCGATCCCGTTTTGAAAAAACGTTTTCAAACCACTTTTGATGTTAGCTGTACCAGAGCTCGAACCTTGGACTTCGGTGTGGTAGGCCAGCACCGCCACTAATATTTGCTGTATCAAAATTTGTTTCCAACCACTCTTTGCAAACTTTCCTTAAATTCCGAACCTCTAAACTCATTGCGGCACCTATTTACGATTTATAATAGAAAAAAATAGGCACTGTAATGAGCATATCTAGAGACGTCCATACATATAATCATCTATATACAACAGTGTAATTGTTACGAAGTTGTTAAACAGCCAATATTAAGTGCCTCAGCACGAGCCTCACATAAATTTACCGCCCAGCCGTTCTAACAGTTGTTCTTATAATCCAATGCTCTTTCACCGCATCCATTTTTAGTAGAAATCCAGTCGCTGTTTATGGCATTGACTGCTTCTGCGTTGGTGAAATTTTGCGTTGCTGTACGCTTAATTGCGACATATGTGTGGTTGTATTTATGGTTGTGAAGTCACTGATTTCTTATTTCTTGTATTTTGTTGAAGAAGCCGTTGATGGTGTGCGATGAGCTAAGCGCGCGCGTGCGCACTCACGTCGTGTAGGCAATTATTATTTTGATATCGCAAAAACCAATATTGAGTTGGCGACAGCATTGAACAATTATTGAACTTGACTTCGGCTCAGAGCGGAAATGATATCAATGTATGCGCAAAGGCGGGAAGATGATGGAAAACACAGAAAAGGAGAATTATAGGTACTGAATCAAACTTATATTAGTTCTGTCAGAAAAAAGTCGTGCTAAATGAGGAAATAAATTACAAAATGTTATGAAGATAAAAGCTTTCATTAAAAGTTAAGAAATATTTAAGAATAATTTATTGCTTCTATGTCATTTGTACAAAGTTGCGCAAAAACTTTAATAAGGTTAATTTCTCTACGTTGCTATAATTTTCGCCGAAAAGCTCTACGTGATAATGTCCAAATTGAATACCCCTCAAAAATGTATGTACAGCACATCACATTTCATTGCTTAATTGCAGATGTTTACAAGAAAAAGTGCGAAGATTTCTAGGAAGCGAATTCGGGTTTCATATATCACATATTTTACATGCGTTGGTACATATATATGTTTTTGTATGCACGCATGTCAGCTTTTTACTTTCGAGTAAAAAGTTTACTACCTTAATCAAGTTGCTCGCTTAAGTCTTTTGTTCGATTACGTGTTCGCACGAGGCGAGCATATTTCCGCGTAATTAGTTCATTTTGTGTAGCAAGAAATGAAATAAAAACACAAAAAACATTAAAAAATTATTGCTGATGAAACAAATAAAAAAAGGGAAGATGAAATGCAATTTTATAATACAGGGTGGCTAATGAAAGCCGCTACCAAAAAAAAATTAAATAACTTTTTTTCTATTTAATGAATGTGGTTAATTTTTTTTTTATTTTGCAGATTGACTTTTACATTTAACAAAAATGGATAACTGGGACACTGAAACAAGAATTTGGATTGTCCGCCGCTATCACGCACTGGAGTCCGTAGTTTCGGTTCAAATAGAGTATAGGCGCACGTTTGGCGGCAATCCTCCGAGCAGATGGACCATAATAAGACTTGTAAACAATTTTGCCGAGCATGGGACAGTCAAAAGAAGACCTTACCATCGAAACCCTTCAGTTCGAACGGAGGAAACAATCGCTGCTGTAGCTGCTGCCATACAAAACAATCCACGTGTTTCGACAAGAAGCTTATCTGCTCAAATTGGTGTAAGCAGACAGTCATTACAGTCAATTATGCACAAAGATTTGGACTTATTCCCATATAAAATTCAAATGGCCAACAAACTGAACGCTGCAGACTTGCCGATTCGCTTGGAATTTTGCCAGAAGATGCTTCAAATGGTGGAAGAGGATGGAAACATGTTGAACTGTCTTTTCATGTCTGACGAGGCCCATTTCGATTTAAACGGCAACATAAACAAACAAAATTGTCGAATATGGAGTGCTTCCAACCCACAGATACTCCATGAGACGGAATTGCATCCACTTCGTGTCACAGTGTGGTGTGCAGTTTCATCACGCTGCATTGTCGGGCCCTACTTCTTCGAAGAAAACGGTCACACCCACGGTTACTGGAGACCGTTACTTGAGCATGTTGAGAGAGTTTTTCTATCCAGAATTACGCCGAATGAGAATTTCTTTCAACTCTGTGTGGTTTCAGCAAGATGGTGCAGCTCCTCATATAGCCCAACCTGTTATGACAGAATTGCGACGAAAATTTCCCAATAAGCTGATATCCAGAAACTCCACATTCCGTTGGCCACCCAGGTCGCCTGACCTTACTGCACCTGACTTTTTCTTGTGGGGTTATTGCAAACAGGAAGTCTTCAAAGCAAACCCAACAAATTTGAATGAACTAAGGCAATCCATTCGAGAAACAGTTGCGGCTATTCCTGTCTCAACTCTCCAAGCAGTAATGAACAACTTTTTGGTAAGATGCCGCACATGCATCGACGAGCAGGGGGGGCATTTAAATTCCATTATTTTTAAAACTAATTAAGCTATATTTAATAAAATTTAATGAGCTTTAACATGAATAAAAGAAGAATGAACTCCATACACTGAAAAAAAAATTATTTGAGTTTCTTAATGTAGCAAAATTCATCAGGCACCCTGTATATAAAAAAGTATGCAAGTCTAATCAAATAAAATAAAAATACAGCAAGTATATAATTTAAAATATAGATAAACAAGCACAAATAAAATTATGAAAACAAAAGAGTAAATTATATTAAAAAATTTTAAACAAATATTAAAAACAAAAAAATTTAAAATTAACAAAATAAAGAAATATATGGAAAATAATAAAAAAAGTGAGTGAAAAGAAAAGATTAATTCCGTTAAAAGAAAAAAATAAAATTATCAGTTATAAATTACTAAAAAACAAATGCTAGATATAATACAAAATGTATAAATAAAACGAACAAAAAGGAAAAAAGTTTAATAGGAAAAAATGTATAACAGCTTAGAAAGAATAATAGTCAATAAATATAACCAAGAACTTAAAATATTAATAAGGTTATTTTATATATTATATTATACAAAAACTAAAAAAATTTAAATTTTGTGTACCAACAATTCATTTTGTAGTACCAAGAGCCCAATGGAAAAATATTAGTTTATCCTTTCTACGAAAATTATTGTTTTTTTTAGTAATTAGTTTTTAATTAATTATTGAAAGCTTTTATGACAATGGTATAGGAAAGTTTTAGAGACAACCGCTCACATTTTTTTCATAGATTATTAAAAAATAAAAACAATGATAATTTTCACAAAAAATAAAAATTATTATTCTTGACCTTGAGCTCATTTATAGTCATGTCACTTTAAAAAAAGTTTTAATTAAATGTAAACTGAGGAAAATTGAACCTAAAATTGAAAGAAATATGTTTAGAAAAAACACTTAAATTAAATAGAGATAGAAAACAAAAAAAAAAGAAAAGATTTAAAAGCTTTGAGCAATAGAAAGTTAAAAAATATCTTGAGATCTTAAATTAATGGAAATAAATAACAATAAAATAAGAACAACAAAAAAAAGAGATTTAATTAAAAAAATTAAAACAAATGAGATATATGACACCAAAAAAGTTAGCATAGGTAAAAAATTGTACATAATTTAAAACAAATTGAAACTTAGAAAAAGAAGAGCGAAATTTAGTAATGGTAAACTATATAAAAAAAGTTAAATTATTTTGAACACTTCAAAATTTAAAAATTTAAAAGCTATGAAAAAGAATTTAAGTTTAATAAAAAAACTTTGTCTATAAAATTTAAAAACTATAAAAAAACTTAACAAAGAAATTTTAATTTAATAAAGATAAAAACGAAGATTTTGTTTATATCCAAAGTACTTAAAATCATTTAAAAAACTTGACTAACCAAATAAATAAAATGGAAAAATTAAACGAAGAAAACTAGAAACACAAAAATTTCACCAGAAATTTAAAAAAATAAATAAAGTTATGTACTAAAAAAAATTTAGTATAATCAAAAAATTAAAAAAAAAAAATGTTATGAAATGAAACTAAACAAAAGAAAATTAAAACATTATAGAAAAATAATTAAAAAATGTTGACATAATTTAAAAGCTATTGAAAAAAGTTAAGTTTAATAAGTTTACAAAATAAAAAAAAATTTAAAGAGATATGGAAAAATTTAAAAATTAAAAAATAATCTTAAATGTGAAAAATGGTGAAAAAAATAAATCAAATCACCATAAAAAATATAAATAATATATATGTTAAATATAAATAAATAAATAAAATATATAAGAAAAATGTTAACAGTTGTAGTTAAGTTTATTGGGTTCAAATTATTCAATAAATGTTAATTTTCTCAATTTTATTTGAATGCTTATTTATTCCCGGTTTTCTCTTAATGATAAAACATTTAAATAAAATTGCTAAAGTAACCATTTTACAAAAACAAAAAATCAGGCTTGAAGTAGATTGAAACATGTTAACAAAAATTTGAACGAATTTTGAAATAATTAAAATTTAATTAACTTAACTCAAATGAATCAAGTGATAAAAAATAAATAAAGAACTTTTTAAAACTAAAAATGTTCTAAGAAATATAGTAGTGGAATAATAATTATATTCTACATGTTGCGGGCCCTTGCATTTTACAAAATATGTGCAAACCAAAAACAAAAATGAAACAAACTTAAACCTTCGTCATTTTCATTTTACTTATACCGCGACAACTTACCTTTCAGCATGAACTAAAGTAATAAATCAAGACAACCAACATAAAAAATACCACCAACATTCTCTTATTAACAACTAAAGTTCAAGAAGAACAAATCTCAGCTGCAAGCATTACTCAATTGCAACAGCGATGTGACTATGCTTTGGAGTATGTAGTATATAAAGTTTTATATGGTTGAAAATCTTTGTATGTACATAAAAAATTTGTAGAATACATAGACAGACTCAGTACCAAATAAATATTACTTTCGGGATATACCTTTTTAAAATTTTTAGGTACATATATATATGATTTTTTTTTTTGGATTCACAGTTCAATCCTTACATATATAAAAGATACAAGTAATAATTCTTATGCTACTTGCAAATATGGTAGTTAAAGTTTTATTAACGTTGCTGTTAGTTGCAAATTAAAGTTTTTATTTTTATAACTCAAGTTTTTTTTTAGTTCTAAAGCCTTCAAGACAATCCTTTTTTTTGAGTTTTTCCTCATATTCATTTTTATATCCCCTTTTCAACGCAGCTTTGCCAATTTGTGTGCGTTCTTTCTTATTCAACCTCGTTTTTTTTTTCATATTTATTTATTTCTACGTTTATATTTATTTAAGCTCAACCATATCAAATGCAATGCACACGTGCGCACACATCTGTTACCCGCTGGCATACATAAATCGTTGTCTTAAGTTCTATGCCGGCGTGGCATTTGTTGCTGATGTTGGCCACAATGTTTCGACTGATGTTGATGAGTCTGCGCTTCTGGCTGATGTTGCCCGTTTCTTTGTACGTACTTACTTAAGCTTTTTTCCCCATTTTTCGACTGACACACAGCAAAATTTATATGCAGCATAAGCCACTTTGGCAGCCGCATATGGATTGGCTTCACTAAAAAGGCTTAGCCTTCTCGCTGATTGCCTGTGGCAGCTGCAGATCCTTCTCATTTTCTTTTTTTACTTTTATTCGTTATCGTCGTTTTAAATTTTATTCAGTTGCTTTTTTAAATGGTTAGAGCATTGTAAGTTTAAGCACAGATTGCTTGCTAATTTGTGCACATAAAGTTAAGTTAATGCGCAGATGCTAAGATTGTTGTAAATATGGGTTATGATGGTCATTTTGTTTAGAGTTTTTTGCAGAGAATTTAGTTTTAATTTGTTTTGAATACTTTCAAAAACAACCAAAGTGTTTCCTCTGCAAAAGCTGCAATTATTATTATTTTAAAAAATCCTTTTTTTTTAAATAACTTTCTCTCTCTCTATGGCGCGATATACAACAGGTATATCATCATAAACCTCCTAAGAGATTTTTGCGCCAAGCTTCTCTTCCAATTTGTGGTGTGCCGATTTGAATTTTCCCTACAAATTGGTGGGACCTACAGTTTTTTGCCGACTCCGAACGGCATCTACAAAGGAGACGAATTTTTGCTGAGAAGCCTTTCATGGCAGAAATACACTCGGAGAGTTTGCCAAACCACTGCCGAGGGGCGACCCCGTTTTGAAAAACTTTTTTCAAATCACTTTTGATGTTACCTGTACCAGGGCTCGAACCATGGACCTTCGGTGTGGTAGGCCGGCAACACTACCTTCACACCACGGCAGCCGCACTATTATTTAAATTAAGTTTTTAAATTTGCTTATTATTCACCTTTTTTACATACTAAATTGTGTTACTTTGTTATTTTGTAAATGCAATGTTTTTGTTTTATTTAAATTTAGGATTGCTTTTAGATACAACAATTTTTGTTGATTTAGGGCCTGTACATTTTCAAGTATTCATGAAACGAGGATTATGAATTGATTTACCTTTTTTATATACTAACTTTTTTTACTTTGTTATTTTATTATTTCAAAGTTTTCGTTTTAAATTTTTATTATATCGTTTTTAATATTTATTTTAAATATTGAAGTTTTTTTATATAACATTAATAAATGTTTGTTTTGTTTACATTTTCGCTATTTAATTTTTAGTAAAAGCTATTTTTTTTATTTATTTTATTAGAATACCACTTTCTTCCTATTTAAAATTTTATTATATTTCACCTTTTTTATATGTTGATATTTTTACTTTATGCTTACATTTTTTTTATTAAACATTTTTTATGTTTATTAGCAGTATTTATTTTAATAAATTTTTTTAGATATTTTATTTAATATTTATTAAAATGTTTTTAAAATTATTTTTAGATATAATTTTACTGATTTTTTTATTTTCTTCGAAGGTTTGCTTTTTTAATTTCAGCAAAGTTATTTTTAGTTTATTTTATTTGAATAAGCATTTATTATTATTATTTTCGTTATATGTAAAATTTGTTTACTTTCTGCTTACATATTTTTATATACTCGTATTTCATAATTTTATTTGATTTTTTAATTGCTTATATTTTGCTTTTCAATCTTAGTTAAACTATTTAAATTTTTTTTTAAATTTATTTCAATTCTAAAGTTTTTTATACATATCTTTGGTTTTTTTTTAATTTGAATTACGTCTCGTTGTTATTTAAACGTTTTCTTGTAATTATTTGTTTTTATAAAAAATAATATTATATAAACCTTAAAGTTTTTTACTCATTTTGTATTCTTCATTAGCAATATTTTTTATATTATTGTTTTAACGTTTCCTAAATTTAATTAATTAATTAAATTTTTTTTTATATTATTTTGTTTTATTTTTTATGGCTGTAAACTATTTTCGTTTTCTTAAATTCCTGATTTTCCTCTTCTTTAATTTTAGTAAAAGTTGTTGTTTTTTTATTTACTACTTTTGTTTTTTTTGTAATATTTTTTCAATTTATTTAGTTTTACAAGTTTTCGCATTTTTTTTATTTTGTTTTATTTTAAGGAATTTTTATTATACATTTTTTTCGGGTTTTCATGCTACTTCTTTATTTTAGATATTTTTTTTAGTTACGTTCCATTTTTAAAAATTTTTTTTACATTTTTATAGTTTTTGGTTTTTTTTTAATTTTGTTTAATATTTATAATCTTTTTATATTATTTAATTTTGGTAATATCTTTCTATGTAATTTTTATATTTCTAGTATTTTTCCCATCGTAAACTTTTCTTGAATATTTATTTTTGAATAATTCTTCTATTTTACATGTTTCTTCTTTATCAAAAGAGTTATTTTATTATATTTTGTATATTTTTTAACTTTATTTGTTATTAAAATTTTATTTTATATTGAACACGTTTTCCTAAAAATATTTTTATGTGCATTTTATATTTGTGTATATTTTTTATATATATAGTTTTTTTTTTGACTGTTGTTTATTAATTTTTCATTTAAATATTTTTTGTTTCTTAACTTTTAAAAATTGTTTTATTATACTTATTTTTAGTTTAAATTTTTTTTATAAATAATAAATGTGATAGAATTTCTTATATGATTGTTTTTTTTTTTCAATTCTTTATTTTCCTTACATTATTTTTTATTTTCTCATTTTTTTTGTTTGGTTTGTTCCCATTATCGAATTATTGTTCTTAAGTTGTTTGAAATTTCAACATTTTTTTAAATAAAATATAAAATAACAATCATTATATTCCATAGTTGTAATATAAATTTACAAACGGTCTCCAGTCAGAATTATTCGTATTATATTTGGACACAAGCGGAGGGACCTCTGATTTCCTATCGTATTTGTCTACCAATATATCTAAGACATTTATGGTTATATCTAAGAGACTTCCCTTCTCTTGACTTCCAAAATAAATTTTTAAGTACTAAAAGACGTACCACTTAAAAGTTGTTCTTTGCTTTACTAGAATTTGATGTGCCAAAAAACTTTTAGTTTTCTGATTTCAAATAAGTAAATTAATTTTGTTTTCCAGTTTTCTTAACTTTTCTGAAGTGTTTAAAGAAGTGTCCACAGTTGAAATGTTTTCCATTGTACAAAACTGGTTTTAGCAATATTCGAGTGCCGATACGTTCATATTCTTCACAAGAATTATATTTGTATGTGCTTGATGGATTCGTACTTGAAGGGCTAGTTCAGAAATAGAGTGCCAAACCGGACTTTGTACCTCAGTAAATAGCCATTATCGAGTGTAATTCTCCCGCTCGTTTATGCTGCAATCATTTTTCTTACTTTTTTCGTCACAAAAGCTGCTTGTGCCTTTTATGCTGTTAACAACTACAACAACTTTGTTTTTCTTATAGTGTTTCTCACTCGTCTATTTAGCTCGTCTATGTTGTTTTGGCAATTTGCGCGCAATTTTCTTGCAGCATCTGATTTCTGTTTCATATTTGAGACGCGACGAACTCTGTTTGCTTGTTGGTCCAGCTGTTGTTTGCCGTTCACCGTCTGAGGTTTGTTGTTTGTTTTTGTGTTTGATTTCCTTTTTTGTTTGGCTTATTTGCTGACAAGTTGTTGGCACGTTCGACGCGCGTGCACACGATTTTTGTGATTCGTTTCAGCAACATCGGTGCTGTGGGCTCTGCACTGTATTTGTCACGCTGCAAACAAGAACAAATATCTTTAGGTCCTTTTTTAGTTGTATGACTTTATAAGTGTGTGCGTGTATATAAGTGTGTTTGTATTTAGAAGTGCGCGTACTTCTTTTCCATTGGAAATCAGCAATTGTTGTTGCTTCTTGTTGTTCGTTGCCAATTCGCGCCTTTTTCTAATTTACACGTTGGTTTTCTGTTGATTTTAAGCGGGGAAAAGAGAAGAGTTAGTAAATAGTTTTTTTTGTTTACTAGAAAATTGTAGCATTTTGCTGTTGTTGAACAGGAAAATCGTGTTGCTGTAGCTGTGATGTCTAGTCAAATTACAAATGTTGCGTATCTGCAAAGAGAATCAAGTCGAATTGGAAAAAATAAAATTGCAATGATAATTGACGAGAGAGCATGTTTAAGTTGAAAGAAACAATTTATATTTTATTGTTTAGTATACCAGCAATAACAATGTGTAATCAGTTCTGGTCTTATTTGAGGATAGCATGAATTTTCAAAATTTTATCTTTTTAAAAGAAAAGTATTCATGAAACGAGTTCAAGGTCAATAATAATAATTTTTCACTTTTTGAATTTTTATGAAAATTATTATTGTTTTTATTTTTTTTAATAATCATTTTTAATTAATTATTAAAAGTTTTTTTATTGAATAGAGTAGGAAAAATGTTTAGAGACAACCGCCATAGCTTTAGAAATTTAAACTGTGTGATGTACACATCTGACATGAAGCTTGACCTTATTTTCCTCATGGGAACATATTAGAATAATAACGATATTCGTAACCGTGACCGTAACTAAAGCGTTAACCTTAACCGTAATCATAATCCTAACACTATAATTTAGTACTAAATTTAAGAAACGTACCCTTAACCGTAACATCGTACGTACTAGTGAAGTTAAACGTTACCATAACCGTAAACTTAGTGGTACCGTTAAACATAACCATAACCTTAACCGTAAACTTAGTTGTAAAGTTAAACGTAATAGTACTTTGCCAAAACGTTTATAGTTCGCTTCGATATTAGCAGCTTCTGGTACCAGCCATACTGCTCTGGGCACGATGCCGTTTACCCGGGATTGGGAGTATACGTGAATTTTAGTCGCCTTTTACGCGGGTATATTAAGGGCCCTAACTGGGAATTTACTTTCCTTGCCCTTTTGCTGTGTTTTTCTTTCTTTTTTTCTTTTTTCCTTTCTTTTTTCTTTTTACTTTTTCTCTTCCTATTTCTTTTTCTTTTCCATTTTTTTTCTTTTTTATCTTCTTTTTCCTTTTATTTTTCTTTTTCTTTTGATTTTTCTTTTGTTTTGTCTTCCTCTTTTCCTTTCCTTTCTCTTTTTCTTTTAATTTTTTTCTTCTTCTTTTCTTTTTTCTATTTCTTTTTAATTTTGGTTTTTGTTTTTCTTTTTACTTTCGTAAAATTTTTTTTTCTTGACTTTTTTCTTTTATATTTTTGTCTCTTTGATTTTCTTTTGCTTTTTCTTTTCCTTTTTCTTTTTAATTTTACTTCCCATTTTTCTATCTCTTTTAAACTTTCTTGTCAAAAGGCATTCAACTTAGACGGTGTATGGCGGCCCATTTATTTTTCGATACTGTCTAATGTACTACATACTCACTCGTACTCCCAATGTTGTAGGTATACGAGTACATAAGAAGTATGAATTTTGTAAATAAAAATTCCACAATAATTGCTTACAACTTACGAAAACGAGTAATAAATAATTATGATTATAAACAAATGCTACAAGCCATCAAAGCACACAGCCCAACAGCCCATGAATGTGAGCACAAAATTTTGAAGAAACCCAAATCGAAACACAACAACAACAACCGCCAACAGTACTTAAATATGCACGCAGCCATATCAAATATTAAGTAAGCAAAGTTATTTCAAAGTCGTAATGTTACGGTAGCATTACACATTACCTCCAGCAGTGTTTTTAAGCCCAAGAATCAGGTGTGTCTGCGCATAAATAGCTGGAGCATGCGCTAAGCGAGCCTATTTTGATATTGATAACAGTAATTAGCGTTGCTGTTTTTTTGTTGTTGTTGTTAAAGGCGTTAATTTGTATGTTCGATGGCGCAAGTGAAACATTTATGGAATTTTAATTAATTCAATTTTTTTGTTTTTACATTTTTGTGTTGATATTGCTTTGAAGAGAGTGCGTAGGAAGCACGAATTCTTCAGTTGAAAGTAGCGAATGCTGAAAAAAAAAAAAAAAACTATATTTTATATCGGCTGCTCGAGGAAGATCATCACATTTTTAAATATTTTGAAATGAGAATGAGTTTGACAAACGTCCTATCTAAATGAAGATTCAATAATTTTACAGCTGAAATAGTGCGTTTTTGAAAAAACCTTCTTCAAAAATATTTTTCAACTAAGCGGTCTTCCACTCAGTCCTCGATATGCAAATTCGTATGAAATACGTTTTTTAAGTTGCCAAATACACAAAGTATATTTTTGCCTCGAGATCTCCTTCTAGCGAACGTGTTTCACGTAGGCAGAGACAACGGATGACGCTGTGCAAGAACATCAAAACCGTGCATGGTTAACGCAAGGAGGGGGTGATGTATTTGGTCCGACAGTCAGATAATCCAATTTGCACTATATACCATATTCCAACGAACTGACTGAAATATGGTGTAGTTTGACGTCGATAAGCTGTGCCCATCGAAAAATCGTACAATTTCACCACCTGAGCTCTGAGATAAACCTTCGACCACAAAATTTAATCCACCAGAGAGAGAATGTTTCTCACTCACACTATATGTGGACACCAAATTGAGTCCAGCAAGGCCTAGAAAGCAATTTATAACATGTGTGTGGCTCCCGCTTGGAAAAGCAAGACGCTACTTACAGGGTATGGATGCAACTCACGCTTTAACTGAGAGCTGCTTATTAAGTATGCTAAGAATGAAGGGTCGTAAGACCTAAGCCCGTGAAGGCGTGCATATTAAGAGCTTGATATGCTGGCTGAGAGAAATGAGGTTAAAGAATTCTTTAAATAATCAACCAGATCACAGAGGGCTTTAACTCCGTTACGAGTTCCTGCAGAGACAATAATCGTGAACTTAAAACCAGCTTACAGGAATAATTTAGGCCGCTTTACGAATTGCTGGCAATAAAAAATATCTTCCATTAACAAACTTAGAGAAGACAATTTATAAATTCTCTGAACGGAATAAAGATTCCAAAAGGTGGCTCTTGTCTGATGGACTTCAGCAGCGGAGAAATGTCCTCTAAATTTCTCTGATCCACATTGATTTGTAAAAAAAAATGGCAAATGACTTGATGATTCCAATTGGTGTCAGTAATGGCTAAGAAAAATAGCTTCTCACGTTTTTTGTTTAGGCAGTTAAGGCCCAATTAATGATCAAGCTGAGTGATGATGTGAAAATAGTTTAAAGAATGTTTGTTCCAAATAATTTTTCACTTTGTATTTTGCCTTAAGAACTCTATTTTCATTATGGACCATGATTGGCCTCAAATTATATCCTTCGCATTAAATCTCAACATGCTTCATGGTTTTCTATTCTCATTTGCTACAATCACACATACATACTTGTGCGTCGAACAGCAAAGTCAATCACCATTACTTCTTCGTTTCTTGTGCGCTGGTTTTTGTCTTCGCTAACAAAACCCAAATTCATTGCTAGCAACATGATCAGCACATCATAGAGATTGCGGATGCTGTTTGCTTATGAGATGTACACAACAAGTTTTATATTCATATGTATGTCCGCTTATATCTGTATATGTATATGTGTAAATGTTAAGCTGTTGTTCTTCTCTTTTTCTTCGCGCAACTCGTGCCTGTGAGGCCAATCTGGGCATTGTTGTTTGCCAACTCGATTAGTAACATCTTCATTTGATTTGTTCTATACATATTTACATACATACGAACCTACATACATACATGCATACAGGGTGGCTAATGAAAGCCGCTACCAAAAAAAAATTAAATAACTTTTTTTCTATTTAATGAATCTGGTTAATTTTTTTTTTATTTTGCAGGTTGACTTTTACATTTAACAAAAATGGATAACTGGGACACTGAAACAAGAATTTGGATTGTCCGCCGCTATCACGTACTGGAGTCCGTAGTTTCGGTTCAAAGAGAGTATAGGCGCACGTTTGGCGGCAATCCTCCGAGCAGATGGACCATAATAAGACTTGTAAACAATTTTGCCGAGCATGGCACAGTCAACAGAAGACCTTACCATCGAAACCCTTCAGTTCGAACGGAGGAAACAATCGCTGCTGTAGCTGCTGCCATACAAAACAATCCACGTGTTTCGACAAGAAGCTTATCTGCTCAAATGGGTGTAAGCAGACAGTCATTACAGTCAATTATGCACAAAGATTTGGACTTATTCCCATATAAAATTCAAATGGCCAACAAACTGAACGCTGCAGACTTGCCGATTCGCTTGGAATTTTGCCAGAAGATGCTTCAAATGGTGGAAGAGGATGCAAACATGTTGAACTGTCTTTTCATGTCTGACGAGGCCCATTTCGATTTAAACGGCAACATAAACAAACAAAATTGTCGAATATGGAGTGCTTCCAACCCACAGATACTCCATGAGACGGAATTGCATCCACTTCGTGTCACAGTGTGGTGTGCAGTTTCATCACGCTGCATTGTCGGGCCCTACTTCTTCGAAGAAAACGGTCACACCGTTACGGTTACTGGAGACCGTTACTTGAGCATGTTGAGAGAGTTTTTCTATCCAGAATTACGCCGAATGAGAATTTCTTTCAACTCTGTGTGGTTTCAGCAAGATGGTGCAGCTCCTCATATAGCCCAACCTGTTATGACAGAATTGCAACGAAAATTTCCCAATAAGCTGATATCCAGAAACTCCACATTCCGTTGGCCACCCAGGTCGCCTGACCTTACTGCACCTGACTTTTTCTTGTGGGGTTATTGCAAACAGGAAGTCTTCAAAGCAAAACCAACAAATTTGAATGAACTAAGGCAATCCATTCGAGAAACAATTGCGGCTATTCCTGTCTCAACTCTCCAAGCAGTAATGAACAACTTTTTGGTAAGATGCCGCACATGCATCGACGAGCAGGGGGGGCATTTAAATTCCATTATTTTTTAAACTAATTAAGCTATATTTAATAAAATTTAATGAGCTTTAACATGAATAAAAGAAAAATGAATTCCATATACTGAAAAAAAAATTATTTGAGTTTCTTAATGTAGCAAAATTCATCAGCCACCCTGTATATAATTTTTTATTACAGACTTTAAGCTATCAGCTAATCTACAGTACAATTGCTTTGTTGTTTTTACTATTTTATGCTTTTAAGGCACGATTGTGCTAATAGACTTTTATCGTGTTTAAATGATCTTGACTGTAGGAGAACGCGAAAATATCTAGAAAATTATGTAAATAAAAAATAATATATAAAAAACAAAAACAACTGCAAATAAGACAAAAATTTCATGGTCGCAAGCACAATTTAAATCAATTGTTGTCATAAGAATTATTTATGCTCCAACTGCGGGAGTGGCAAAGGTGTCATATTCGAGCTAGTACATATGTACATACATACATACATACTGATTGTTTATTATAATTTATTGAAGTTATTAAAGTTTTAAAATTGTAGCTGTAGAAGCAAGAAATTACAGCCAAAGTAAATTTTTCAGATTTTATGTGCCTAAAGTTAGAATACTTTCGTGAAATATAAGATTTGGTGTATGGGGGAAAAAAGGTTAAACATATTTTAATACAGGGTGTTGGTTTTAAATAAATTTGAATAAAAGCTAAAGTCGACATGATAGGTTGATGGGTTATATTGACGAAATGTAACATGAATTACGCCATTATATCGATGGTTGAAATCAAAAGACAAGTCGGAAAGTTATGCGGAACAATCAAATTGCGCTCTTTTCACAGGGTGATGAAGAAAAATAATTTCCATTTTTGAAATCTCCAACCACGGGAAAAATATTTAAATTTTTTTTGGTGCTATGTTTCAATGACAATGAAGTTTCTGAAATTGTACTTATGACTGGTATACCATACGGTAGATCCGGTATGCACGTCCAGGCGTTAGAAATAACAAAAATATACTTTGAAATAGTTTTTCAAAGTAAAGTCTCTCCTCGCCAGTAGTCTGAAGCTGGTGGAAAGCTTTTCAGTGAGGGTCCTACTCGTTATAATGATTATTTGCTTTTCAAAGAGAATTAAGAAATTTTAGGTGATATAAAAAAAATTGGCAGTTTGGCCCTTTTTCACCAAGTTTGATTGTTTTTTTTTTTTGGTTTAAATTAAATCCCCTTCGGCTGTTAAGCCTCTCTTTGGCTGTTACTTTATTTAAAGTTATGTCATTATTATAGCGGGAGTTTACTATTTTCTTCAAATTAAAGTTTACTTTGGCTGTTATTTCAGCACAAAACTCACTTTTTTAAATAAATAAGCAGAAAGCAAACTTTAGCTCTTTGTAGTTTAGCCCTTAGAACCTTAATTTTTTGAAAAAAAAAAAAAAAACTGTTGAAAATTTATTTGGCTATAGATTTGAGTATGGGAAACCTAATACTTGACTTTGGCTGTTATTACTTGTCGATTTACTCACTTTTTTTTTGTCTAAAAAAAGGACAATAAATCGAAAAAGCTTAAGTTCGAAGCTAGTTTGATAAATGATTGGTCAAATGTAGACAAATTCACTCCTTAAAAGCCACAGGCGTGCGGAATTGCGTCCCAGATTTTAGGGTTAATGTAATCGTTCCCACGGCAGCCGGGCTATTACCACAAGATGCCAGTACCGGAGCGTCCCAGATGCATATCCATCTATCTATCTATTTATGTGCTTATCTACTCATATCTATTTATTGTTATAAATTTTCAATATTGTAACCTTTATCTTAGTCACACTCATTAGCATTAAGTATCAAGTTTAAATTGTTCCTATTTTTATGCCTTTACCGACTAGCACTATAAAATAATTTTTGCCAAATTGTTGTGCTAGGTTGAATTGCCAAATAAATACAAATACAAACGAAACAGTTCTTGTCTTGAATGAAAAGAAAGAGGATTTTCGTTTTGGAAGACTAGACCTGTTGACAGTTTGATGTTTAATTGATTTGGTATTTTGGAAGCCAGCTTTAACAGCGAAGCTGATATCAGACTAGAAGTTCAAGGGAGAAACAGTACTCCTCACGATTGTTTCTTAGCGGTGAGCACCAAACTCAGAAGTAAAAGGCACACTTGATGGACAAAGATCGCTTTATAAGGTATCTTATCATCCTACACCTTATGAAGAACGCATTACGTTGTCAACATCAAATGAGCTGCATTGCGGCAAAGGCCAGTACAAAAGGAGATTTAATCAAGAAGATGATCTTCAAGAGATAAGAGTAAAGAAATAAATACACCAAATTTGGCAACACAGCAGGCATTTCAACCTAACTTCACATATCTTTGTCAAAAAACCAAGAGCAATATAGTGTTCTGGCTTAATTCAATCCAAAGCCAAATATCCAAAGTACACTACTCGCTACTAAAAATAGTCCCACTTAAAATTCAAAGCACAGCTCTCCTTCACATCTACATTCACACACAAAACATAATAAAACTTTAAGAAGAAGAAGATCCAAGACTGACCAATTCGCGCGTTTTTTGCGCATCATCAACTCCAAGGGGAAAACACTGCCAAGACGGTGTAAACAAAAATAATTGCCAACTGGCCAGGAGCCAAACAATACACATCCAATAGTAGGATAGAAATAAATGATAAAAATAAAAGTTAAATTGATAAGCGTAACTTTAGCTCCATTCTGCGGAGTACATAGACCATGCAGTAAGGCACACAACAAAGATAAGGTCTGTCGAAGTACAATGCACAATAAAACTTGGCAAAATGAATGTAGTGAAATCAATCCAAAAAGAAGAAAATAAATCCCAAAGCAAAAGTCAATTAAAGGCAGGAATAATACCCACCACAGCACGAACACAAATCAAAGGCAACCCGGGATGGCGATTTTGTTGAAGGAATAAAAACTTCGGTTAAAGTATCGGTAGCGTTTTTTTTTTCTCGTCCCGCGTTCAGGTACGGTAACAACAAGCTTTCTTGTAATCTTTATTTAATCTCTAATTTAGCACCTCGATCAAAAGGTTAGAAGTGAGGGCTGCATACAATTCCTCTATTCTTCAAAAGAAAATCGAATCATCGAGTTACAGCTCAGCAGCCCAGTGCAGAGGTACCACTCTTATTATGTCGCATGGGAGCAAGCCATTATATAGAGACATTTTGTGATTGAATTCGGAGTAAATCTTTGTACAACTCCTAATCCGACATTGAATGGTATGCTGAAGATATGAAGATGTGGAGTGTGCAGAGTATCCATATCAAGAGCTATGCTTAGACCCCAAGCCACAGTCTCAAATCTGACTAACTTTGGCTTATCCTTTTTGAGGTCGCTTATATACATACCTACGATGGAGAAGTGGGACGAAAGCCAAACTAGCGCAGTGTGATAGTGAAGTTGTTTAGGTACTCTCAAAGTTGGTTTTATCGAACGTGAATTTAATGTACCTGATTAGCACTTGATGAGTTCGACAGGAACCAGACTGTTCTAACAACAACTTCACTCTGGTCCTGGTGAATCCAATGTAACCGATTAGCACTTGATGAGTTCGACAGGAACCAGTCTCTTCTAACATCAACTTCACTCTTGTCCAACACTATTTTAAACTGCCAGTTTCCTGGGACTTCCGTTAGATAAAGCTGTGTAAGGAGAGTGACGTCTAGGGAGGTGAACATCGCTAAAACAACAACAACATTAGCACTTGATTTTAGCGGCTTTTTTCTTTGGTATGGACTTTAAAAGACAAAACGATTTTTGAGGTTAGTGGTCTGGTTTTGGTTATGGTTAAGGTCATGGTTGTAGTTACTTTTATTCTTATAGTTATGGTTACGGTAATGATTATGGTTATGGTCATAGATATAGATATGGATATGGTTATGATTATGATTATGGTCATGGTTATGGTTATAGATATGGTTGTGATTATGATTATGGTTATGGTAATAGTTATAGTTATGGTTATGGTTAAGATTATGGTTATAGACATGAATATGGATATGGATATGGATATGGATATTGGGTTGGATACGGTTGTGGTTATGATTACAGTTATTTCTTTACTTTCCACACAACGGTTGATAATGGCTCCCTGTGAACCGCATAGGTTTTCGATACTTTTTGATTTATAGATTTTATAAAGTTATGGTTACGGTTATGGTAACTTTTAACGTTAAGATTATGATACGGAAAAAGACAGCTCTTACGATAAGGATGAAATTTACCATAACGTTAAGGGTCACGGTCGGGTAGTCGATTTAAGTTACGACCCAGTTTCCTGATATTGAATGTGCGGGTATAAGGGACAGCCTGTGTAGCCTAATGCGCTGATTATACTATTAGCAGCAGTAATACTGCTTTTACTACCCACCACAAGCATACAAACATAAAACAATTTAACGAGTCTGAGAGTCTAGCAAAAGTGCTTCTCACTTCGTAAGCATGTAAGCGATTTTATGCCAGATCTAGCTAGTGCCAAAAAGTTGAGCGGACTGTTACAACAATGTATGTAGCTGCTAGGCTGAGATAAATACATATGTATGTACACATACATTTTCCTTTTACCAGTAGTTTGAGTACATTTTAAGTGTCTTATAAGCTGTCGACACTTACAGGCATACAAACATATATACAACTATATGCACTTAATATTTACATACTCCACTACTTTGGGTTTATAAGTAATACAAGTACGTGCCTAAGCTATCAAATAAGAAGAAGCAGCAGTAGTAAACGTACTCACAGCCAACAACAAAAACCAGTTTTGTATAGTTCACAGTTTTCAGATACGACTTGCATTTAAACAATAAGAAAAGAGTTAAAAAGCAAAACAAATAAGAAATAAAAAGATATACGAATAATGCTCAAATCGACGCCATTTTGTTTCTACAACCGGCTCTGAGGCGAAGACTAAGTATTGTGTTATTTGTTGTTGCATTTGTGTTTGGCTTTGTACTGTGCTTAAGCGATTCACAGCTGTGTGTGCTGTAGCCCAAAGGGGCAAATACGTTGGTGTTGTTGGAGTCGATGTTTTGGTTGGAAATTAATTTTATTTTGCAGCTGAGTAGAGATTTCTGTACTTTTGTTTTTACTATTTAGTGTCTCAAGGCACGCTCTTGAGCGTGAGCACGCGCGCCAAGGGACTTTATCTTTTATACGTTATTTTTCAAGTTTGAAGCTGGGCGAAGTTCGATTGAAGTTGATGTATGGGGAGTTGCTGGCGGGAATTGAATTTGATGTTATGCAATGAAATGTGCAGGAATAAGACCAAGACTGTAAGTTTACACAATTTTAATGACAATTTTTTCTTAGCTCTGAAAACAAAAAAAATATTATAACATGCATAACCATGTATTACTAAAATGTATATAAATTTTACCTTTATATGTTTAGGTTCATATGTTAGCGAAGATATTTTGGTATATCTTCATCCATCTTTTTATAAAAAAAAAAATAACTTTTTAAACATTTTTATATTATTTTTGAATATCTTTATATTTTTAAACCTTATCTCTTTTTTTCTTGAACCCAGATTTGCTTGCCTTGTTTATTCTTTTCTCCGAATAAAACTCACTTAAAACTACTTTGTCTGCCTTACTTTAAATCGATTTCTTATCTGTCCACCGCATAAATCTACCTACGTGCCATGAAAGCATTGTTGATGCAAACGTTATTTTTAACTTTCGCGCTTAATTTTTTAGTCCTTTTTATAAGCTGCCAACATACATGAAAGCGCTCTATAATCCGGTTTTGTATGCAGCCCAGCCGATACTTACTTATGCCTTTATAAAACTTTTACCTGCAATAGCGAATTTTTCGAAAGAACTTAGGTTTTTCCTTTTTTTTTATAAAAACTTCCCATTCGCCAATATTTCTATCAAAAAAATTTCCCTTGCTCATTCAAGCAAAATTTTTTGAGCCAGTTTCTCTTAAAAACACGAGCAAGGTGTTGAATAGTGGTAGTGCGCACATATTGGATATGAACAAAAGACTGAAGCAACGAACTGCTTGTGACTAGAACGCATGCCAGTTGCATACTTATAGGCGCGTTAGGTAGTGAAGAAAATTCTTCGAAGTGGAAAATATTAACGTGTGGCAGATATGTTAAAGTTGTTGGTGGTTTACATATCGAGCCCTAACAGCGGTTTTAGTGTAACCAACCAAAATAAAATTTTACAGGAGAAGGGTTTTTAGTTTAAAAATATACAAAACTTTAAGGCAAAATGCTATCGATATCTGTCCAAATAGGATTTTTTAAATTTTGTTGGTTATGCCAAAATTGCGTTTAGGGCTCGATATGTATATTTTGGATGGATAGAAGTGTTAAATGAATGTACTGTTAAGTTAATGTTATGTTAACCGCTGCAGATTGGTAAACTGTTAACTACTGGGAAACCAAGTGGGTAAATCTGTTAGCTTCTTTATTGAACATTTTCAAGTTAACTGCGTTGTTTATTGCAAACATTTTGCTCGCTATAAATATTACAAAATTGTGTTTTAAGCAAAAAGTCAAAATTTAATATGTTATGTAAATTGTTTGCTCTGGTAGTAGACTTATAGTCACATAAACGGTTGTAAAGTGAGCGGTTCATGTTAAGCTCACTTAGGCCCCTTTGATTTTCTAAGCGCACTCACGAAAATTGTTGTTTCTTTGACTAGTAATCCAGAGGATTCCGCAAGTTTAGCTCATGGCTAGTGTTCTTACCAAATTGGTAACAAAACATTATTTTGATTTGAAACCTAATCCATTTTTAAACGCGATCGAAAAGTATTGAAGTCGAATATTGAAGTATTTAGAACATCGCAGTATACTGATTGATTTAGAACCGAATACAATGTATAAATCTTCTCATTTATACTTTGCTAGTAGAAAATTGTGGAACTGCATTTTTTCTGAGCTTAAAAACTGTAAAAAATTATTCAGGATTTTGGAAATGTCGAAAGGTATTGATGGAGGCATACAAACAAAGCAAGGATTTATTGCTCAAGGTATTGACCAATTGGAAGGCAGAGAGTGAGGAGACAGTGCGAAATTCATTCACAGTTAAGAGGTGACATTGAATTGGGATATAAAAGGGCAATAAAGAGAGCTGTAGAAGTGGATGGAGTTGAAGACGCAGAGGGAGAGTAGAATGGAGAAAAAATTAAAGGTAAATCCATTGAACTGATAAAAAAAAGTCCCGTTTTACGATTTCCATTAATCGGCCCATAAACAGGTTGAAACCCGGTTCAAGGGATCAAACCTCTGAAACTAACAGCGCCGATTTTATAAGAAACATTAATGTGTAAAATTTTACTGCCTTTGCTGCTCATCTCTTACTTACTTAATCGACGATGGAAATACTAAGGGATCTCAAATCAGTCGCCTGATCACCTATAGCTTCCATTCGCCTACCTCTTTAACCCCCTTTTCACATTTTTCTACTTAATCTGTCCATTCGTATTTATGTATGTGCTCTTTCCTCTAATTCCACTTCAACAGTCCCCTCCCTCTGCCTCTGCAGATGGTGGACCAATAGTGTCGAAACATTAATGATGAATTACTATTTGTACATGTTAAGTTTCAAGCTTCCTGTACTAATGCAACCAGTTTCCTTGAAATATTGGATTTAAGTATTTTACTAGCATGGGAGATATCACGCCTACTTATTTTAAAATAGTTTCAGTAAACCAGTATCATTGCTGAAAGTCTAAGGAATAGTTGGGTAAAGTTCCAATATAATCCAATTAATATTTTGACAGCTTTTTAAACACGCAGAAATAAACAGATGGGATAGGTTTGTCGTCGGGTTGTTAACAGTTTTATTAACGGAGTGTTATATGTTATTAGCAAATGTACCTAAAATACCCTGCAAAAAATACAATTAGTCTAGGAAGGATGCGGGATGAGTCTCAAAGGAGCATGCGACCAATGCCAGTTTTGATCTCTTTGTAAGGGTTGAAGTTTCTTTTGTTTGAGCATGTCCTACGAAGACACTAATTGGTCATTTTCATACCCAAACGGGTAGTGTCGGACAGAGTCCCTTTATTCCCCTACGTCTACGGTCGGACAAGTTTACTTTCAACACCTAAAAGTAGGCTACAAAAATTAAAATCGCCTTACCCTAACTATGTCTTAACGGAATAGTGGGGATCAATTGTAGCACTAAAGGTATTGATCCCGGATCTCTTTAGATATCAGTCGCACGATTTTTTGCAGGGTAACAGCCTTACTCTTACATTAACATGGTTGTTTAACGTTTAACAGCTCAGACTAGTTTTAGGAAACAATCTGAAACAGTGGCAACTTCTCGAAAAAATATGTTATTAAACACTCCCAAAAGTAGGCAACGCATTCAGGGGAAAATCGAGAAAATTTCCCGAATAAGAGCTCGAGTTCGCTCGCAGTACAAACCAACAGTATTTGTTAGCCAAAAAGGCTTAAACAACAGGTAAACAAATGTAGAAAAAGAGCGCATTGCTAATGACAACAAAATTCAAAAGCAAAATATGGTTGTATGTGTAACTCATACTCTTAGTTCGTGTTCGAAAATGTTTGCTTTTGTAAGTGTTGTTGTTTAGCGAGTGTACGGCAAATTGGGTTTTTTCATTTACCTGTGCTACGACTACCTTTAGTATAGAGCATGCGGTAAAGAGTAGTGGACGTGATGGCGCAAGTTGTAGCGAAGCAAAGTAAAATGATGAATAACAAACAAAACCAAAAGCAACAATGAAAACAAATCAAATAAAATGTGGCACAAACTGAATATGGTAAAGAAAACTTATACAGCTAATGTGAGAAGTGCTAGAAAATGAAAGAAACACATTTTTGTTGAGAAAAAGTAAAGAAATTAAAATTAACTATTTAGTAAGTGTCTAATAATTGATGAATGTTAACAATAAAGTGGAAAGTGAAGACATTTTCAGTGGTTAAATGAATAAGAACGGAACTTGAGTTTTTAATGTTATTATATTAGAATTTATTTTATTAAAAATAAATTTTGTTTGATCTTTAAACAGTGTACGAAAGCCTACAATGTGAAACAAATGAAAAAAGCGATTTTTGTGTTTGCTAGTTTCAAGTTTTTATTGTGAACGCTTTGTAGTCATAAACGTGTGACTTTTGATTTTTGACAGCAAAGTAGACGATACGAGCATGAAAGTGCAAAAATACTAATTAAAACTAAGAAAGAGCTGTTAGAAAAGCAGAAATTGCAAAAAGAGTGAATCTAAGATATGTTATATATGAAAGGTTTATAAAGTTTTCAAATTTTAATTTTGCGTAAAAATTTAATGTAACAAATATAATGACATATGCATTAAATTTATGTGACAATAACAATTACACAAAATTGAAAAAACTAAAAAAAAAACACAAAATTCCTTGCCTTTTAACCATATGCACAATGCGAGCCAAATAAATTATATGTCTTCGACAGCAAGGAACAGGTGTAAATGTTCAAAGTGTGCAAAGTGACGAAGCGCGCAGTGCCAAAGCGGAAGGAAAGCAAACAGGCAAGCAAGTCAACAACAGTTGTGCCGTAGTTCCGATTATTTTGCTTGCTTTCTTCATATATTTTTTGCGATCCCAAAAAGATACACTTGCCATACAAACACAAACACGAAGAAGCAGAAGAACAAACATACAAACGAGCAGACGCTCGAAAAACTTGCACAACCCTCTGCAAGAATTGTGCGACTTCTGCGTTGATGAGCGCTTAAGCCGAAATGTGTATGAGTATGTGTGTAAGTGTGTTTGTGTATTTGTGTTAAATATGATATATAAGACAGGTTAAAGGGTTGACTTCAAAAGAATATTTGGCAAGGCAAGTAAATGAATGCAAAAGAAGCAACAAAAAAAAGAAAAACAAGAATGCTACTTAAATAAAAGCAAATAAAAAACAACAACGAACACAAAAACAATAAAAAAACTACAACAAACATAAAAAGCAACAAACAAAAAAAAAAACAACAACTCAACTGTGTAATAAAAATTGCCTACAAACAACATTGGACTGCAAACAATCCACACCCATGCCATCACTACGCCACTACTACCCCATCACTACCCTACCACAGCAACGCATTCAAGCGTGTAATAGCTGCATGTGAAAAGCGCAACTAAAGCAGCACATACAAATAAATATACATACAAACAAAATATTCTATCTAAATTGTTCAATCAGCTAATAATTACAAAAACTATGAAAAAACTAAAAAACCGCACTCAAACGCTAAATTCATATTTATACTGAAGTTTAGCTTCAATAAAAAGAAAATCCAAAAACTTCCTTAAAAATAAAGCTACAAAGCTACACATTTTAAAAATGGATACCGTTGCTATTAAAACTGCGCCACCGCATGCCCCACTTGCTGCCACACAACAACAGCAAACATTGTCTACCAAGGCAACAAAAAAGAATGCTGATTTCTATACAAAAACTAGCGTTGGCGCATTTTTTCAAACTTGCAAGGTAAGTTTTATTGTTGCTATAGCAATAAATACAAATTTTTTAAAAATTATTTGCTTTTGTCAACGTCAACATAAAAGCAAGAAATGTTCACAGATACTTTATATGAAGTTAAATAGATACTCAAATTTTGCTGGGTTGGGTGACATATTTAAGGGCAACAAAAAAAGTGTTTAATATTTTTATGAACTCAGGAGGAGATAACCACAAATGTTGAAATTAGGTAGGCAACTGAGGACTATGTAAATTTTGAGGACTATCCCATTTTTGAAAACTGAATAATCGCTACTCAGCATGAAAGGCTATTACTTATAATTATAGTGCTTTGCATAGCTATAATCCAATCAGAAAGCGCATATTTTCATCATTGACATAATATTTTCCGCCATTTCGTCGCTATCTTGCAAGCGACAACTTTAGATTTGATATTCAATGATTTTTGAAAAAAAAAAATTCATTTGCTTATTTTATTCATAAATAAGTCGCTAAGTGACTACGAAAAAAAAACGTATTTCAATATTTTTTAAATTTTGTATAATTTTTTTTCTATTTTTATACAAGAATTCGGAAAGCAGTTATTGTACTATTGCGAAAAAAGCCACGACTTTTCATCACACTAATTCATATATACAAATTTTTTTTTTTTGGAAAATCTTAGGGTACATTAAACACTAGCCTAAATTTAATTTAAAAGTTCTAAACTTGGTGCATATTTTTAAAAAGTTCAAAACAGTTAAGGAAACTTAAAAATAGCTGATATTTTTAGTCAAAAACATTTTTGTAGACCATCAAGTTCTAGTCTAACAATTTATAACATTTGAGGAGCTTCAAAATCGCGCCAATTTTGTTTTAAATTTTTTTTGAAGTCATTATCCCTTTTTTTACTCATAAAAATAAATGTTATTCATGGCGTGTGTGGAGTGAAATACTGTGAAAAACAAACAAAAACTGTAGCCGATTTCAGATATAAAAATTCAATGACCCACAAAACTGTATTGCCAAGGTTTTGATTTTAGTGTTTATGACTATATATAAGTTAAGGCCAGAAATAATAATTCTTATGAGAATTAATTTTATGAGAATTATTTCTGATTTATTTTTGCTTGTTTTTAATTTTTGATGAAAAGTGTGTATTTAAATAGAAAAAACAAAATTTAGAGACAACCGCCATAGCTTTTCTTATACATGCAGTTTGAAAGCCACTGGACTTCTTCATCAGTCAAATTTTGGCACGTTTTGTTAACTATTAAGCTATCAGAACGATTGTCTCCTGTTGCTATTAATTTTAAAAGAAAATGGCATAAACATCGACATCTGTAAGCATTTATTATTACTCATGATGGATTTTGGTCTTTATATGGTAATTTTTGACACTCTGACTGTGCTCTTCTGTTTTCTTAAGTTTGTCATTTAAGAGATTAAAAAATTTTTTGAAGGTTTTTGGAGTATTTTTGAATTTTTTAAGAATGTGCGCACAGTTCAGAATACATACTCGTATTAAGAGGACTGTAAATAGAATCCCATGCGAAAAATATTGATATTCAAATTATAATATATATACGAGTACATTGTTTAAACGTTTCAATTCTGAATGCGCTATAGATATGAAGAGCACTATTTATTCCCTTTTAAATTTATTTACTATCACAATACTTCCTTTTTACAAAGAAAAAAATGGGAAAAGTTCCAAAAATCAAATTCTGGGGAAATATATTATTATTACTACTATCTTTAGTTTTTTTTAGAATACTTTAACCCTTTATATATCAATAGTCAAAACAAAGTGCCACTTTGGCTATTGCTATAGGGTTAAGGTGATCTAGATACAAAGGTATATGGAACATATCTCAAATAAAAAAGGGTGTTTCCGCCTTGAAATATACAACAATTTTCATTCAATGTGAAAATATCTCTGCCGAGGGGCCAGCACTTTTTTTAATTGTTTTTCTTAAGTAATTTTGATGGGACTTGTCGGTGTTAAGGATCATGTTTTCAAATGTTGTATATAGTAAACTAACTTAGACACGTCTGTTTCATTTCAAGTTTCTACAATGATATATGTGACTATACCAAAATCCGGCACTGAGCTATAAATGTAATTAGCTGCTATTTCTATGAATAAACATATTTCTTCACCCTAATAGAATACAATAATTTAGTATTAGATGATGAGTGTTTTTTTTTTTACTTCTATTAAGGTCGATTTTGTATCTTCTATTACTTGAGAAGTATGTGTGGTATTATTGGCCGATTTAATTCATAAGCTCCCAGTTCTCTCTCTCTCTATGGCGCGATATACAACAGGTATATCATCATAAACCTCCTAAGAAATTTTTGCGCCAAGCTTCTCTTCCAATTTGTGGTGTGCCGATTTGAATTTTCCCTACAAATTGGTGGGACCTACAGTTTTTTGCCGACTCCGAACGGCATCTACAAAGGAGACGAATTTTTGCTGAGAAGCCTGTCATGGCAGAAATACACTCGGAGAGTTTGCCAAACCACTGCCGAGGGGCGACCCCGTTTTGAAAAACTTTTTTCAAATCACTTTTGATGTTACCTGTACCAGGGCTCGAACCATGGACCTTCGGTGTGGTAGGCCGGCAACACTACCTTCACACCACGGCGGCCGCCAGTTACTTATGAATAAAATATCAAAATATTTTTTTTGTTTTTTGAAATTTGTATCGAAAATCGAATGTGAACTTGTCGCTTGTATGAAGCAACCACACTTGAGAGCACTTAAAATTGTACTGATTGCTTATTTTTTTGTAGCTTTATACTCAAAAATTGTTTATGGCAAGGAAACAAAGCTTTATCTAGTATCAAAAACCAGCAGGGATTTTTTTTTGTTAATTGATATTAGAGAAAAATTACAATGATATGCACAGCGATGGTATCGAAGGGCATGTTTCGGAGTCCCCAACTTTTCATCAGACCACTTTTCGGATACTTTTCTAAATTTTTAATTTTTTTTCTACTATTTATGTAATGTACTATTTATTGTATAGTGAACATTTAAGCTGACAATTTTTTTTATATCTATTTAGTCAGATTGTCAAAGCATAGTCTTACTAAATAAATATGAAATCTGTAGTAAATTCCAAAATATATTAGAGCAGACTTTTCGAACTATTTTTTAACACATCCATAAACAAATTGATTTACCTCATTACACTGTTAAGCACATAATTTATCAAATAACTAAAATTGTAATAGCTGATTGCTTCTATAAATTCACCGTGACCTCTATACTATCAGCTTGCATTGTAGAAATTCCTAACATATGTTGGCAAATACTTAATAATCACCTACAACCCTACAGGTGTGCTAACATATAGAGATATGTATGTATGTGCTTTATAGCATAATCATGTAGCATACCAGAATTTATACAGGCACGCCGGGTGTTAGTGCGCATGCGTCAATGCACATACAAAAGTAATCATTTAATCGCCCAATAGCCAACGGGCAAGCACTTGCTTTTATGAATTTACATAGTTATGTGAGGAATGCAATTCTATTCCTAATATAAAATACTCATATGTTGTTGATATAGCTATAGTGAGCAAGTATATGGTATGGTATAGGTATGGGTGTGTAGTAGATGATTGATCTATAATTATGAAACTCCATATAGTATTTACTAGGGCGTGATGTTCCTATAATTCTTGCTGTAATTCTGTGCTTAAATTATGTTTTTTTTTTTGCAATAATGTCCATAAACAAATAATCGTTTCTTCTTTAATTCATATAAAATAAACAAATTAATTGTGTACAACATTTTCTCCATAACCGGTTGCGTTATCAAAACAAAATTTCCTCGACTCCCAAAAACTTTTAATGTTTCTCTAGTAAGCAAACTCTAGTGCTATTTGATGGTTGTTTTTGTGTCACCATTTGAGAGCTTCATATTATTATTGTAATTAAATTTGGTTTGTTTATTCTGCTTTTGCTCTTTTACAATGCTGACTACTGACTTGAATGCGTAAAGGAATGACAACAAATTTTAAATTGTTTGTACTTACACATGCATGTCTATTGTGGAAATAAAACATTTTCAATGCACACGAAGTTTCTTAATGACATGTCATAGTTTCCGCTTTTTCCTTTACGCATCGTGGTTAATTTCAACGCAAAACAGTTTACTGCAAAGTCATCTGTGGTGTGACAAGAAATGGCTCAGGTGTTAGTTTATATAGGCTACCGCATTTCAAAATTTTGGTAACCTAGAAAGGCATAGAGACATTTTTTTTAACATTTTCAGCCCAGACTTTAATTTATCCAAGTACTTAAAAACTCGGCGGAAATTCAATTTAGGATTTTCTGGTTCAACATAACCACGATTTCAAAACTTGAAACTTGCTTAGAACTGCTCAAAGACACGAGTATCTTTTTTTAATTAAAATATACCTACTTACAACTGCAACTGAATAATTGAATAAATGAAATAAAATAAAATATAATAAAATAAAAAAATAAAATAAAATAAAATAAAAGAAAATAAAATAAACTAAAATAACATAAGAGAAAATACAATAAACGAAAGAAAATTATTATTGTTTTTATCTTTTTAATAATCATTTTTAATTAAATAATAAAATAAAATAAAATAAAATAAAATAAAATAAAATAAAATAATTAAAAAAAAAATAAAGTGAAATAAATTAAAATAAAATAAAACAAAACAAAATATAATAAAATAAAAAAAAATAAAATAAAATAAAATAAAATAAAAAGCAAATTTGAAATTGTCGCTCGCAATACAAATTGTGAGAGCCTGCAACTATTTATGCTTGCTTTTTTTTTATTGCTCCCAATTAACAATTTTTTTTCTTGGGAAGCAGCAAATCCTTTACCTTGCATCGAAATGACGAATAATAAACGACCATTAAGAAATATAACCTTTTGCTTTCATTCTTTTTTATGAAATAACAAATCGTCTTGGAATATCAATGAAAAATGCCTAACTTTTAGTCGCTCCCCAAAATTTAATTTCATTGTATTTAATGTATTGCTAAATTTTTCTGACTCAGACAATCGAGTCCAATGACTTTTGCTCATCTTTTGTAGAACAAACTTAGCTTCATACTATTTTCCTCTTATTACTCTTTGACTTGTCTGTGTAAAAAATAGATCAGACTAAGACAATGGCGGCTATAAGCAAATCTGTGCAAGCCGGCAGCGTTTATGCTTCAGTTAATTGAATGTGACTCACCGCAGGCGTTTGGTTGTTGTAAAGTTTTTGTTTAGAAGAAAAGAGTTGAAAAATGAAAACAAAAAATACTGTAAATCAACAGAAAACTTGATTTGTAGTGTTTAATGAACAGCTGCGTTTGGCGCGAAATAATTTTTTTAAAACAATTAGGTGAATTTGTAGTCGATATTGAATATATTTTTCTAAAGAGTATTTATAAGTATCTTTAAAAAGTTAAAAAAAATTTCGAAAACATTAAAAAAAGTTGAAGAACCTATTTGGAGCTATTTTAGGCCCATCAAAAGCCGATTTTTTCAAAAGGTCTAAGCGAGTTGCGAATAAAATAACAAAATGAAACCTTTGAAAATTAAATGTGAACTTGTCGCTTATAAGATAGCAATTAAAAGTATGAGCGCTTATACTTTTTTTGTTGCTTTCAATTCAAGCATTTTTTTAGGCAAGCAGAAAAAAACTTTAGCTAGCTTTGACAATTTCTGAGATAGTAATAATTTTTTTATAAAAGTTAATTGAACTAAATCTAAAATCCTTGGGCACATCCTCAAAGACTTTGAAATTTTTTTAAATATTTTAAATCAGATAACCGAAATCACAGTTCGGTAGCCCATTAAATTTAATTCTCAGAATGTATTACTTCTATGTGTTCTAAAAATTTCATTAAATTTATAGAAATTTTTCTGAGGTAAAATTTGTGTTACTGTGCAGGAAAATGCCGCTAAAAAATTCTACAAAATTAGAGCTATTTTTAAAACACTTTTTGTTTTACTTTTATTACTAAAATTTAATGGGCCATCAAACTGTATTTTCGGTTTTCGGATTTTAAATATTTAAACAATTTTCTGAGAGTTTTTAAACATTTTTGAAAGTTTTAAAGGCGTATAATGAAATTAAAAAGACATATTTATACAACTCTTAAGTAAGATTTATCTGCGAAAAATATTAAAGTTCAAAAAATATTATAAAAATCTGCGGCAAGGGGCAATATTTGCCAAATAAATTTTTTTTTTTTTCAAGAGAAAAGTTTTGAACCTTAAAATATATTTTTGCGAATTCATGCACTAGAGATATGTTTTGTACATAAAACTTGCTTTTGGAGCAAAAGCCATCAACATTTGTGTACGGAGAATACAATTCTGGTAATAGCTATCTGTAGTTTCGCCGTTATTGCTTATGACAAAGAAACGGCTAGAAAAATTCAAGCTGACTCCTTCATAAATTAATATCGAACATCGAATTTAAAATCTATTCAACTTCACTTCATTACTAAATAAAAATTTTAGAGCAAATAAATAAAATTAAATAAATACCCCAACTGCTCACTGTAAACTCCTATTGCTTTTCACACATACATACATAAGTACATACGTACCCAAGAATATACCTGCAATCTTGCTCTAAGCCAAATGTATCTCCTTTGTTTCATGCACAAAACCCTTAGAAACCGAAAAATTACCATCAACACAAGAACAGCTGCTGCGCCACTGTTGCATTTTCTTATTTTAGGTAAATCCCTACAAGTCCTGCATACAAATGCACGACTTTTGAGCCGCGCACACACAGAAATCTCACGCACATGTTATAAGATTAAGAAGTTTCGAAAAATGTGGTACAGTGTTTGTATGGCAACAAAATGCGTGAAAAAGGTGGAAATGGTTAAAATGGAAAACTAAAAAAATATCTTACAAATTCCTTTAAATGCCATGATTTTGATTTGTTGTACGAATTTCAAATATTTTTCTTATGACTCTTTGTTTTACTTACGTCCCTCTGCTTCTTAATCCTCTGGCAATGAGTGCGCATGCGTGACGTAATGGAATCACAAACGTAAAATAAAAAGCATTTCCTTGATTGCTGCTGGTGTGTAGTGAGGAAAAAAAAAGTAATTATGGTTTATTGTAACCAAGGTACACCTGCATATATGTAAGTGAATGAAAGAAAATCACAATAATTACAGAAATATATAGAGAATAAATATTTTCGAAGTTGATAAAATGCTAGGGTTTTGAGATGAAATAAAAAGCGTGTATTGAGGTAAAATTAAAAAATTTAAATAAAGAAAAATTAAAAAAAAAATTGTTAAATACATTTCAGCAGACAACTGTCATTTTTCTTTATAAAAAGATCTTGTTTGATTTGAAAAAAAACCTTAAAAAACGAAATTGCTCAAGTTTTGAATGAAAACAAACATTTTTTTTAACTGTATTTATATCAGACACGCAATCCAGCCCCAACTCTATTATGTAATTCGACTAATTTTTTTGCACTTGCGCATTCCATCATGCACATACGTCTACAAATACACATACTCGCATACTTAGGCACTTTCTTTAGTAAATATCTCAACCAACATTTCGCACTGACGAAGAAAGTCAGACAAATTGCGAACGTACTAATTGATCATGGCAGCGGATAGGGTTTAAAGTAAACTAACAGGAAAGCGAAATTGCAACGAGACGCGTAGATATTAGATAAGTTTTATTTGTAACAGCTTAAAACATGCTGGTGACAAAGCGCCACAAGTGTTTTTTTTTGGTCACAACATTTTTTAGCTTCACATGCATTTCTCCCTAATTTCTACTAAAAAAACTTCACTTTATAGTTTTCTTGTTCATCGCATACTTTCGAAATTATTTTGTTTGCAAAAAAATTACTAAATTTTTTTAATTCTTCTTAAAGACATTTTTAAATGTTTCAAAAAAATTAGAATACAATTTCGAAAATTTTCGAAAGTTATTGAATGTTCGAAATATTTTCCTGGATATGACTTCCAGAATTTTTGTTGTTCGCAATGTTCGAACTATTTCAGAAATTTTTTTTATTTACAATTTCGAAAATTTTCGAAAGTTTTTGAGTGTTTGAAATAATTCGAAGATATTGCTACTCGAACTTCTGTTGTTCACAATGTTCGAACTAAATGCAAATTTGTTTTATTTTTCAAGCATAGAAAGAATGGCAAAACAGTATAAGTTTTCTAATTATAGGTATTGTGTATTTTATTAAAGAAACTAAAAACACAACTTCGAAAAATTTCCGCTTTTCGAATTATTTGCCAAGTTATGTCTATTTGATTCTTTATTTAAAAATGTTCAAACCTCCAATTATTTTCGGAGTTATGGTTATTTGATTTTCTTTTCGAGAAAAACGCTCTTTTTTGATAGAATTATTAAGTCCATTATTTTATTTAAGAATTTAAAAGTCTGCGCTTCGAAAAATTTCAAATTAATTTAAAAGTTAGGTCTATTTGGTTATTGCTTTTAAAATTTTCTGAATAAATTTGAAAAAAATTCTCAATGATCGAATTATTTTTAGAGTTATATGTATTTTATATTCCTTTCAAGACCTTCTTAAATTGGCAATTTTAATTTTAAAATTTTTTAAGCTGGGATACTATTTCGAAAATTTTATTAAAAAAAAATTAAAAAATTTTCAAATTTTTCGAACACACAATACTGTTTCGAATAATTTTCGAGATTTGAACTTTTTTAAGCTATTTGCTTTTTGCTTTTCAAAGTTTTTAAATAAATTTGCTAAAATTTTTTTACTTTGGTAGTTGTGTATATTTTAATTTCTTTGTTGGCAGTTTTTATTTTTGAAGATCGATAAACATTTTCAGTTTAAGAAAAGAATTAAAAAAATTCAAATAATTTTCAAAATCATAATTTTGCAAAAAAAATACTGCTATTTTGAAATTTTCGCATTTTTGAATTATTTTGAAAGTTATGTGTATTTGATTTCTTATTCAGAAAACTTTTAAATAAATTTGGCAAATGTTCAATGTTGGAACTTTATTCGAAATTATGCCTATTTAACTTGTTTGCAATACCTTCTTTAGGTAATATTCATTTTAAGCGTTTTTAAGTCCAGATACAATTTCTAAAGTGTCGTTAAGTGATAAAAATAGAACTCAAAACAATATTCAATGTTCCAATTTTCCAAATAAAAAACTTTTATTTCGAATAATTTTCATTATTTGAAAAATTTTCGAAGTTGCATCTATTTTGATTTTAAATTTTCTTCAACGCTAGTTACTCTAATAAATAATAAATGACGATTCATCTGCAACGTCATATTGTGTACCACCACAAATAATAAGTTTTAAGGGGATTTAAAAAATTGTTATATACTTAAGGCAAATTCGAAAGTTTTCGAAATTTTTTCGAGATTACTCCTACTTAATTCGCTTTACATTACTGTAACAAGAAAATTTTTTACTTTCATATACAAAATTATAGTTTCGAAATCTCTCCAATGTTAGGGTTTTTTCTTTCCCATACATTATTTCATCAGAAACTAAAGACTTAGGAAACAAACTCGTATATGCTTTATATAGCTTTAGCCGTGGCATACTAAAGCGTTAGGAAACGAACGCAACACTGAACGTTGAACGAATTTGTTTAGACTCAAACCACTTGATACAGTTCATTTAATTGAAGTGCTAAAATATTTTAGTACGCCTTAATAGGGGCATTCACTTTTATAGCAAGCAGACTCCAAAAACATTTTGAGAGCAGTTAAGAAGTGTTAATATTCAAAAATGTTAACACAATAACAGCAATAACAAAAACAGCAACTCAAATGTTCATAATGATTATATCTATTTGTGCACCACACTAAAACTAAACCTGCTGAAAATATAGTATGATGGACTTTAAAATGATAAAAGCCCTAAAAGTAGGAATATGCTAAAAGTGGCAAATAAATTATGAATTTAGGGAAAAAAGTGTTGAAAGAATTGAAACACTTAAAAAACTATTAGAAATATTTAAAACTAAACACAAAACCAACATTACAAATGAACACAAGGAGCAAAAGAAATTTAAAGAATAACAATTTTCAATGTAGGCTGCCAACGTCACACGCATTTCCGCCCATGCAGCAGCCGGCAAATTACGGCGTGCACTTCGAAAGCAATAAAATATCTAAACAAATGAAACTAAAAATTAAAATATCAAACACAAAAAAGTATACATGCAATTTAGGCTGTGTTTCTGAAGCACAATTTTCTTGCTCTACCTTTTACATCAGCTTTTTAGTATTTTTGGTGTTTCCGAAAATTGACGAATCCCACACACCACTTAATCAGCCGACCGGAAGGTAAATGACCACACATTTTTACATTTTGTCAACGCTGTTATGCCGCAGATACTTGATTATATTGAAGTGTTATTGTTTTAGTTTTTGTTTTTGTACATGAAAGTTCAATTGAATTGTGCTGCTGGAGATGCTTCAAACAAGTAGGCGTTTGTCGCTTATCGGCGCTAGATGGTGATGAAAATTGCTAATAGAATTATATGTTGATATAAATTACCTATTCAAAACTAAAATGCCAAAAGCTGCAAGTTTTGTTATTGTTTTGCTCACGCCCACTTTTTAATGCTACAGACCGTGGGCGCTGTAACCAACGAAGCAAAGACAAAAAACTGAAAATAAAAAGAGGCAAGTGGCTAGCTGATATTTTTATTAGTTATAAATATTTTAATTGCGTATTTTTCATCTTAATTTAGTTTTTTTCTGGCCTTTTTTCAGCCACAACTTATGCTAATTAACCGTTATGATATAATAATGCACATTGTTAGTATTCAAATTAATACATACGCAGATACTAACACACGCCAGGTAGGTGAACTAACAAGTTGTGACTAAATTTAATACTGGTAGGAATTTCAAGTTCGAATAGTGACATAAAAACATTTGTTCATGTTTAAGATTAGCGAAGAAGAAGTATATCAGCCCTTTCGGGATTATTTTACCGTATCGGGGATATCCAGAAAGTGTTTGTTAACGGTCACTGAATAATCCTAAAATATTCTTAAGAAATTAGGATTTTTCGTCCAAAATGGTACCAAAATATTTTTAGATTTGGTTCCCATAGTCCTGCAAACGATCTTTACAAAATACCAGAATTATAAAGAAATTATCTCGAAAGTAGTCCCAAGGTATTCCCAATTTGTAGGAAAAATTAGAAGCAGCTCACCACAAATTGGTAGAGAAGCTCGGCCTTAATCTTCTCAGAAGGTATTATTTATTTTTTTTTATTCCCGAAATTCTCACTAAAAATAATCCTACAATTGTTTTCGAAATTATCTAGAAGTAGTCCCCAAAATCATGCCAAAGTAATCCTGGAAACCCTCAAAGGAAATTAGGAATTTCGAAATATTTTCAAACTATTCCCGAAACAAGCTGCAAAATTATTTTAAAATAATCCCGAAACGAAATGGACTGCAAAATTATCGTGGTATGTCTGGAGAGTATTTCAAAAAAATACAAAGAAAATAATTAAGAAATGATTGCGATATGTTACCGAATGATCCAGTATCGAAAAGTCCCCACATAGTTCTTAAAGACCTTATAAACACTCCCAAAATTGTCCTAAAACAAGTAAGGAAAGGGTTGTCTTCGACTGTGCCGAAGACTTTATACCTTTCATGAATACGCATTGCGATTTTAAGTGTTCGGGCCTTACTCACAATTAGTAAAAACTCTGCAAAACTGATCATTTAAAGATACATAGCCCAAACCCCATTTATCGGAACAATCCATTGTATGTGAGCTATGCGTTGTATTGCTCCTATCTTGCTGATTCCGAAAAATGATTAATCTCATGCAAAATGGCGGCTCCATACCAATTTCATCAAGATATCTCAAAAAATGAGAGACTAGTTTGCGTACAAACAGACGGACGAACATGGCTAAATCGACTCAGCTCATCACCCTGATCATTTCGGTATACTTATTGGTGGGTCTATCTCTTCTTCTTCTCATACTTACAAACATCGGACCAAAGTTATAAACCATTTCATGTTCATGAAAGGTATAATAAAACCGAGCTCACCTTTTAACTATCCCGCAATGTGTAGATTTGTTTATTAAATAATATAGTCCGAAAAATAATTCCAAAGTGATCCCGAAATGGTCCAAAGTAGTTCACAAATAGTCCACAATGATGCCAAATCTACCCACAAAGATACTGTTAATGTTCCCAAAATGTTCCCGAAAATGTTCTCAAAAACTATATAATAGCAACATTTCTGCAACTATGGTACCAAAAAGATCTAGAAATGCAAAAACAAGTCCGAAATTACCCTTCAAGTACACGTGGTCATCCAGAAAATCAAGGCGGAATGCTTAAAAATTATTCCAAAATCATACCAGCATGACCATGAAAATAATCCCGAATTTCTAGAAATGCTAGAAAATGGTTTCTGCAATTATACTGAAATAATCCCCAAATGGTCTAGCAATTTTTCCCAAAAGTTTCCTAAAATATGCTGAAATAATCACGAAATGGTCCATTAAAAAATCCCGAACTTATTTTAAACTGTCCCGAAATAATCCCGATATTGTCTAGATATATTGTCAAATAGATTTTGAAAATATGCTAAAATAATCACAAAATAGTCGAGAAAATAGTCCTGAATTGATTCCAAAATTGTCCCAAAATAATCCCAATATGACCTAGAATTGTTAGATAAACATTTCTGAAATTTTTCTTAAATTGGCGGGAAATGGTTTAGGAATGATTATGAATGTTGCCAAAGTTTTCCACAACTATAGCGAAATAATCCCCAAAGGGTATAGAAATTTTCCCCAAAAGTTTCCGAAAATATGCTGAAACAATCCCGAAATGGGCCAGAAAATAATCGCGATTTGATTAAAAACTTCCCCGAAATAGTCCCGATATTGTCTAGATTTTTGCCAAAGAGATTCCGAGATTACACTGAAATAATCCCAGAATGGCCCACAAAATAATACTGAAGGGATCCCAAAATTGTCCCGACATAATCCAGAAATGGTCCAGAAATGTTGCTAAAAGGCTTATCCGAAATTGTAGTGAAATCATCCCAAATAGTTTCTTGATAACATGAAAACAGTATCAAGTGAATGAAGAAACTCTCCGTCAAAGCTCCCTAAAATAATACCGAAAACCATCTCAAAAAATAGCGATCCTGAAACGGAGTCAATGTATCAAATTAACCCTGCGGAAAATAACCTCGAAACTTTTATGGAACTGATTTAGTATACACATATTAATTTCTTATTCAGATTTATTCGATAGTTTGACTTTTTTTATTCGTAAACACTTAGCAACCTGTGAAAAAAAAAAAGCATTTGAAAAATTTGTTGGAGATTTCTAACTTGTTAGGTACTGAACAGCAGAGTACGAACTATCACAGTTGCAATGATTCTGGGATAAAATCTGTTTAGGACAAATGTCTCTGTCATTGTTAATTTTTTAAAATTCGGGGTTTTATTTGGTACACAACAGATTTATCGGGACTAGTCCGACATCAACTGAAAAATATGTAACTATTAACTAGAACATTTGCGGACTTGCTTGCTACTTCACTCTCTGCTGGGCAAACCAACAACATCAAACATATTTGAAGATGTAAATATTTGTAGCAGTTGTTGGGGTTTCAACGAAGCGTGACTAAATGTGCGCAAACAACAAAAACCATACGAAGAGGGTAAATAAGAAAAAAATATATTAAAAGCAAATCAAAACACTATCAGCCTACGCTTAATGCAAACAAAATGCTTCAGCGTCCACTCATTTCTATGTGATTTATGTCCATTGACTTTCAATTTCATGACACGAACTATGTTCGCTTTTTACTTTTATTTACAATAAATCACTGATAAGACTTGAGACAGCATATCAATAGGAGAGCGCAGGAACTTTACATCAATAATACGAATAAAATTGCTGTAAAGTACGGAAAACACATTTTCATATTTGAAATGTTAAACCGCCACGTGCGAACGTGTCCTTTTCGGTATTTCCGCTGTTTGCCTTCAAAGACGCCGCTCAGTTGCAACAGTTCAATAATTGTAGGACTGAGCATATTGGACGTGTAGCAACTAAAGAACGCAGCTAGTTGCCTCAATGGTATGGGCACGTACGCGAAGACAATGTGGCAGACGAACACATTCATTTAAGGATTAATTGTGCAAGTCTGTTGGCAGTCAATGCTATACTCCAGCTATCGGTTTGACTGTTCGAATGAAAGCTTGAATAACAGATAGTGAGCCGACCGGAAATCTAATAAATGTTGTTGGACACTAAATGAATTTAATTGAAATGACTCGTGCCTTTAATGTGAACTAATATACATATTTATAACTTAATTTTGTTTGCTTTTGCTGACTTATTTTCTGATATTTTAGGGAAGAATCGCTTCCCGAAATTTAAGATGAATTCTACTAGAGTAATAGTATATGTAGATACACTAGTCCGATTCGTTTTGGTGCTAAGAACTGTGTAAGAAAAGCTATTTCTCAAAACGTCTACGTGGGGTAGTGGCTGTCAGTTTCCTGACCCACGACCAGGGTTTTAAAAGCTGTCGATTGGTAAACTTTCTTTCAAACTTCACGTCATCTTCACCAAGGCACTTTTTGCGTTCATTTTAAATGGGTGAAAAGACGTGCTGATTGATATAATATAGCCACTTTTCACAAGGACAAACTCCGTTATTATTTAGGTTAAGTTTTTCATACTAATATCAAGCAAAATATTTATTACTTTTGTCCCAAGAATTGTGTTTTTATGCGAACAAACCGAAGATTGTGCCCTCTACTCAATAGAATCTATACATATATTTAAATTGTAATACATCGATGTCTTTCTATTGCAAATATGCAACAAAAATTTTTGGAAGAGATCATTATTGAAACAATATAATGCAAATCAACAGTTTTTAGAATCTGTGTCTATTTGTCTGTATGTTTGTACGCGTATCACTTTGAAACTGCTGAATACAAATGAATGCAACTTTCATCTTTGCATTACTGGAGCTCTAACTTAAAGTTTTAATATCTCTTGTTTCGGCAACTCGACCGCTTTCTGACTTATCCACCAATATGTGGACCATTGTGACAGAAAATGTGTTTGGACAATAAGGGTATCAAACGAAAAGTGCTAATGAGTGCTGTAGGAAACGATGTGACTAAGTTCCATATCTCAATTAGTTTCGGAGATATAATGCTTCAAATCTACCGCAGTGTTTTATGGGTTCTGAGAAGAATGTGTGGAAAAACAGCCAGCATTTTATGTTTTTTATATCTCCGAAATATATTCATTTTACTTCGAAAAAAAAAAAATTACGGAAAATCGTGTTAATTCAAAAACGTTCCATTATAAAATTTATTTGAAGAACTTTCCAACTCGGAATGAGTTTCAAGAAAGCTATACTTGAACAAAAATGTAATGCATACTACGCTAAGATAGAACGATGTTGACAAAAACAAATTCTAAGATCTTTTCCAACTAATTTCTGAAACGGAACGTCTTAGAAAAAAATTGTGCAAAACGATGTTTCTCAAAAATATTTTAAAAAGGATGATCTTGCGCTCAGACGCCGAAATAATAAACTGAAAAGGTGCAAAATTTAATTTGGTAACAAAACTTGACTTTAGCTGTTATGAATTGTTGCTAGAGATTCACATGATCAAAAATCAGACTCTAAACTAATAAACTGTATCAAAAACGTACTCTTACAAATCATAAATTATTGCTAATCAAAAGTATATATATCAAACAATAATTCAAAGAACAAAAGACTTAAGACACGAACTCGTTAATAATTTTTCATTATAAAAAGTAGATACAAAATGAAAAATGAAAAAATGTGTCTCCAATTTTATTTTTTTTCTAACAGATAGCTGCATCTAAACAGGCAACGACCTAGAAAAACTTACATTTCTTGGCAGACTATACTTCATATAATTTTATAAATTAAAAAACTAATTCCCATTGACATTTTACCTTGATTTATTGTACAGTTAATTATTGTCAAATCAGAAATATCTAAAATTAACATATAAGCCGTCATTTAAATGCACCTGCGACAACTTTAGGACAAGTTATTCAAAACAAATATTGGTAGGCATTTTATTTTTGTGAAAGCTTTCACCCAACAACTACACAAATGCACACATACCGAATTGCCGCAAGAAATAGACGCACTAGCAACAGCAACAACAAAGCAGACAGCGAAATAGCCCATAGGTGCCAGTATTGACTAACTGTAAATAATACCGAAAGCAATAAACAACAACAATTTGTAGTGTAAAACCAGTAAAGCCCAACTGCTTGCTTAAGTGGCCCAGCGAGTTTTCCCTAACATCAAAGCAATAAGCACTTAAGTGCTATGAGAGGCGATAGAGTTGATCAGCAATTGAATTTGTTCAACTTCACTCATTTTGAACTTTCATTTTCAGGTTAACAAAATTTTAAATAAATATTTAACTTGAAGCATTGAGTAGATACAAGTTTATTTTATTTGGTTTTTCGCCTGTTTCTGTTACAAGCCACTAACAAGTCTCCTTATTTTAATCAAATAAATTTTAGAAAAAAAAGTTGCATAATGATTTTTGATAAGCGTTCAATTAAATTTAATTCTACTACAACACTTGCCTATGAAAATATAAAAATAAATAAAAAAATCTTAAGGTTTGAAATTTGATATAAAATATATGATAGATCGAATTGCTACTAATTGCTTTAATGGCTTCTTCATATATCAGCATTTAGTCTCAGTTGCGGCAAGTCTTTGAATATTTAATTGGATGCTGATGAAAGCATAAAGCGCTAAGAAGACAGCGAGCGTTTTGTTGTGACTTTTTGAATTTTTTTTAGCTTAATTCGGTATAAATTGTACACCTGTGAGCAAGTGGGTAGCAAAAGTGAAAAGGAATTAAAAATGCTAATAATCACGCACGTTGTTTATTAAAAAATAGATTTTAAATAATTTAGTTACATAATATTTAAATATGTAAATTGTAAAAAAACGGAAATATGCGTGTAGCTAATAACCCTATTTCTATAAATTTTTCTGGCAGGTGAATTTATTATTTTTTGTTATATTTTTTATTTCACTTTAAGACTCTTAACATTCCATGCCTTGCCGAATATGTTCTCCGCTTGTCTGCATTGCAGAAGTCACTTTTTTGTCTGTCGATTGAAGCAAAGCCCAAAACTTTGCTAAGGTTTCAGATTTTCTAAGCATTTTTTTAAAAATTTTAAGTCGGAAAACTGAAAATGCAGTTTTGTAGAATAACAAACTCGAAGTACAATTTTTAAGTGATTTCAAAATTACGTGGTAATTTTCATAATTTTTTTCTGAAATAATCTTTTTTTTTTTAAATTTTAAATGCATACAATTTTATGTTTTTTTTAATTTTTCAGTCCGCTAATTTTTTGTATAAAGAATGCTCCAACTCCAATATATAAAACTGAAAAAATTTATAATATCTTTTTATACTTTTCATGAACATGAAATGGTATATTAACTTTGGTCCGATGTTTGTAACGTTTAGAAATATAAGAGATAGACCCACCATTAAGTATACCAAATTGATCAGGACGATGAACTGAGTTGATACAGCCATGTCCGTCTGTCCGTCTGTTTGAACGCAAACTAGTCCCTCAATTTTTGAGATATCTCGATGAAATTTGGCACACGGATGTATTTTTGTATTATATTAGACATTTCTCGGATCCGATATAATCGGGTCACTATAGCATATATCTCCCATACAACCGATCGTTCAGATAAGAGGACTATGGCCATTTCTTCCTCATTTTAAAAGATTAAAACTTGAAACTTGGTGAGATATTTTCTTATAGATATTAAAAGATTTCGTAAAAAAATCACCAAGATCGGAGCTCTATATAGTATATATCCCTTACAACCGATCGTTCATTTATCCCTCATTTTGGAAGGTTAAAACTTGAAACTTGGTGAGATATTTCCTAACAGACAATAAAAAATTTGGTAAAAAAATCGCTAAGATCGTGTATTGCTGACAAATTTTTAGAGAACTTTAAACAATGCGTATTTAAGTTTGCACGTATTCATGAAAGGTATAAAGCCTTCGGTCGAAGACAGCGCCGTCCTTACTTGTTTTTAATTTTGTTAAAATATTGTTTGCAGCCCTTCGTTGTCGCCTTCCTTGTTGTTGCAATAAAAAAGTATTTTGTTTTTTAGTGCATCGCTCTTTTAATGTCACATCTCGCATGAAATGTATACCCTTTTTTTGTTGTCGCTGCTCAAATTTCACTGCTCACTTTGCGTTGCGTAGGTGTGTGCAAATTCTGTCATACATTAGCACAGCTTCACATACACATTTGCTTATTATAAAATACTTTCTTAATTTGTTTATTTTTGATATATCTTAATCTTGCAATTTATTTGCATAGAAAGACTTAAGCGACGAACTCGTTTTGTGATTTATTAACAGGTTGAATTTGAAATGCTCTTTTTGGGCTTCAAAATCAGTTGCATCACTTTGAATGTTGTTATATGAAAAATATTGATATTGAAGTGCCACAGAGTGTTCTGAAAACCTTGGAATGACAACTTGCATACCAAATCTCAGCTTAAAATTTGGTGGCATTGCGACGAAAGTTAAGGTAAAGTACTGAAGAGCGGGTTGACAAAAGCAGAAACTTCGGTTTTAGTTCCTAATTTGTAAATAACTTAGCGCTTTTGACAGCCATTTTCTGCTCTCTGCAAGGACTGAGTGAATAAGGGAAGTTCATTGAAAAAACTGCTACTCCTTTGCGCAGAACAAATTCATAGTGCACTATCCTGAACCAGAGAAAATAATATTTGTTTGCTTCAATATAAAAATTGTTTCTTCTTAATAATTTTTGAAATTACAAAAGCTAAATAAAATTTGTTACGCTTATCTTTAATAGCAGTTGCCAACTGTAATGATTTGCGATAGCAGAAATGTGCGCATAATTATTAGTGTTAAAGCTAAAAGGTGGCTGTAAATTCCTATTTAAATTTTTTTTTTACACTTTACTTATCTAATAAGCCATGCCTTAATATAAAATGCTATGATATATATTGCAATAATCTAGTTCGAGTTGGTATAACTCTTTCGGGTTTAAATGTAGATTTGTTTGTAGATACTTTTGTTTGCTGCCACTCCTGCTCACTACAGGCGCGTGTGCGCTGCTCCAATTTCAGCATATTTTCCAATTTTTGCTATAGACTTTTAAATTGCATACAACAGCGCTTGTTAGTCCAACGCATTTGACCACTTTGATAGTCGAAAGCATGCTGTCAGTCTGAATTGGCTTACTGCGCTGTATTTTAGTTGTATTCTTTTGCTACCGCGTTGCAAAAGAGTGCCGGGTAGTTTAATGAGAAGTATGCAAAACAACACGAACTTGACTATGGAGTGCACTTTGAAGCAATTTGGTTCGAAAATAATTTTTTAAATAAATTTTTTTTTTAATTTTTAAATATTTTAATATTTCTAAAATTTGTATTTTTATAACATTATTTTTTTTATTTCTTTCATAATTTTTTTTTAATTTACTAAATGTTTTAAATTTTTTTTTTTAATTTTTAAATATTTTTATATTTTCTTTTCTGAATTTTGTTGAATTTCTATCGAAATTTCTTTCTTTGTAATTTTATAATTTTTAAATACTTTAATCTTTTTATTTTTATTAATGTTTTTATGTATTTTTTTTTATAATTTTTTTATATTTACATTTTTCATATAAAACTTTAATCTCTTTTTTGTAATTTTTATTTTTTTTCTCTATATGTTCTTTTATTTGTATAATTTTTTTTAATTTTGGATATTCTAATTTTTTTCTTCTTTATAATTTCATAATGGTTAAATATTCAAATCTTTTTTTAATTTTTATTAATGCTATTTTGTTTTATAATTTTTTTCATATTTACATTTTTTAGATAATATCTTAATCTCTTTTTTTTGCAAATTAAATTTTTTTTTATTTTTTTATGTGGTCTTTTATTTATTTTGGTTTAATTTTTAAACTTTCTAAATTTTTGTTATTTGTTTTTGTTTTCTTTATAACTTCAAAACTTTTAAATATTTTAATCTTTCTTAATTTTTATTAATGTTTTTTTCTATTTTTTTATAATTTTTATTTATATTTATATTTTTTATATAATATTTTAATCTCTTTTTCTGTAATTTTGAATTTTTGTTAATTTTTTTTTTATATGTGTATTTGTTATTATTCTTTATTTGTTTAATCTCTGATTTAATTTTTAAATCTTTTTAAGGCTTTGTTTTGATTTTGCTTTTTTTTTATATCTTTTTTTAATATCTTAATTTTTTAATTAAATTTTTTTTTTTAACATTTAAAACTTTAATCTATTTGTTTTAATATTTCTTAATTTTCCTTTTGTAGATTTTTTAAATATGTATATTTTATGTAATTTTTTTTTGAGTTTTTAAGTAATATTTTTTATGTAATTTTAAATTTCTTCTTTTGAAGTTTTTTTTTTGTTTTTATGAAATTTTTTTATTTATTTCTATTTTTTTCTTTGTGAATAGTCAATTGAAAAATATGTATATAATATAATAATCTATATTTTCAACAAGTCTGCCTGATCTTTTGCAACCCATTTGCAAAAGAATACAACCATTTAATAGCTTGACATGCAGCCTACATACACACAAACATACGTAGTACTGATTTATGTGCAGCTGGACATTTTGGCGATTTTCTTTGCTATCTCTACTGTGCTGGTTGCCTGTCCTTTTGCACTGATTTGCGGCTGGCTTGCATGCACGTAAGCTTGTCAAGCGTTTTTATCTCTTAACGAGTACTACCATACGTTCGAGCACGGATTGCTAGCTAGCTTGCAGCATGGATATTATAATTTTGTTCTGCGGTTTCGCATTTGGCAGTTGTTACAATGATTCCTTTTTTCATGCTCATATTATTATTATTATTTCTTTTTAAGTGATTTTGCTGTGGTTGAGGCTTTGTGCAACTATTGAGCAGCGGCTGCCAAATCAAATAAAACTTTACAAACAAGTTCACATATTATGTTTTATTTAGTTCAAGTTTTGGTCAACTTTTGTATGTTCGAAATGACAGTTACAGATTTTATGTTGATTATATTTCGAATTTTATTTCCTACTGCATGATTTCAGTGTTTGTAAATGCTTATACAAGGTGGCGCAAAAGTAAGCTTCCGATGTTCAGCATATCGGTTGTTGCACGTGCAGTGTGTGCTGTTGCACCGTCTTGTTGGAACCACATGTTTTCCAATCCCAATTCATCAAGTTGCGGCAAAAAGAACTCGTTGATCATTGCTCTGTAGCGCTCACCATTCACAGTAACCGTTTGTCCCCGACCGATTATTGGTCAAATAAATAGTCAGCAATATTCCGCGTTCTGGAGCAGTGTAGCGTAACATTGTTTATTAACGTGTATTTCGCATGTGTTTACTACACAAATGTGAAAACAGAACTGACTTTAGGGGCCAATCGCAAAATTTATAGCATTTTCTGATAGGAGGATTACTTTTGCGCCACCTTGTATGAACATAAGGGCTTTGTGCGCTTTTTAATTTTTTATTATGCAGATATTTTAGACTGAAGCTGCTCCTTTTCAACTTAGTATTTAGTTTACAAACACTCGGCTTAGTCTTTTAAAACTCGCCTCAATACTAAATTATATTCGAGTATGTTGCTTAAGTCTTTCTTAAGATAAGCCTAGGATAATTTTGAAAAATGTTTTCAGAAAGCGTGATCCCCGGGCTGTCACAGTTCCGCAAAAATTTTGATTTGAAATTTTAAAATATTAATTCAACTGCACCAACAATTTTATGTTACATATTTTAAGTTAGGTCATTATTCCAGCCATAAACAATTATTTTTAACTTTAATTGATTTTGGTTGTTTATACAAAACATAGTAATAGTTTTCATAAAAATTATTTTTATAAAAGTTATTATTCTTGACCTTTAAGCTTATTTATTTATGGCCATGAAAACCTAAAAATAACCAGTCCTTAAAAACAACAATTAATTGTTGATATACAAAACAAAATTATTTTCTTTCTCATATTCTACGCTGTTTTTTTTTTCTTACCAATATTTACCCAGGCTGTTTTATAAACATAAGCAAAAAGTAAACCGACTTTGGCTGTTTGTTTTTTTGGTCATAAAACTTCCACATACTGAACAAATGCCGTTCGGAAGTTCGTAGGATAATCTATAATTGAACACAATACAGACAATAACTTAATTAAAGTTTGGTGGTTTTAAATATTTGTCACATATTTATTTCATTGAAATTTGAGCAAGAAAATCTTTGCTTTTATTTATATTTGTTTTGAATCTCGTTTTAACGCAACTAACTTACTAGGTTGAACAAATACATTAGCATAAACTTGCTTAGTATGATATATTTGCTGATCTTATCATGCTTATCTCAAACGATTTTTCCTAATTTTAAAGATTTGACTAATTTAGCAAAAATTTATTTGAATTTTGAAATACTACAAAAACAAGTTTATAGCGATTTGCAAGCAAATTTTTTGTGTAAAGAATAAAAGAAAACATTTTATTATTTATATCCAATAAATTAGTCAAAAATTTAATTATTCAAGTGACGCTAAATTAAAAATGTATTAAGTAGTAAATTAAATGAAATATTAGCATGCCTTTTTACAGCACGCCACTACAATAATGTGCATGTTATCCTATAAAGAGGCCCCCATGATTAACCTTTGAATATTGTATTTGCTCTCAAAACCCAAAGAATTTTCACATTTTTCAATCTAAATCATACGAGTTTAACCTTCATTTTTTAAATTAGTGTCTTAAGTGCTTTTTTCATTGGTGCGTAGCACTCATACAAGGTGGCGCAAAAGTAAGCTTCCGATGTTCAGCATATCGGTTGTGGCACGTGCAGTGTGTGCTGTTGCACCGTCTTGTTGGAACCACATGTTTTCCAATCCCAATTCATCAAGTTGCGGCAAAAAGAACTCGTTGATCATTGCCCCGACCGATTATTGGTCAAATAAATAGTCAGCAATACTCCGCGTTCTGGAGCAGTGTAGCGTAATATTGTTTATTAACGTGTATTTCGCATGTGTTTACTACACAAATGTCAAAACAGAACTGACTTTAGGGTCCAATAGCTAAATTTATAGCATTTTCTGATAGGAGGATTACTTTTGCGCCACCCTGTAGTTGTGTAAATTGTTGATGTTACATCGAGTATTCGATTTTTTTGTGCCGATAACATTGAAAAAATTAAAAGGAAAACTTTCGAGATTTTCGACTTTTGCTGCCTAGTATATATTTATTTCTATTGCTAAACATACCAAGTAAAATTTAATAACCTCTAAATTACATCAGCGATTACTCAAAAATGGCAAAAAAATTTGTTGGTAGTCAATATGTAGCTGCACTAATTATACCATACTCGTAAAACACTTACAAACATGCATTAGTGGACCATTTTTGGGGGCTGGCGAAATTAAGGCAATAATACAAGTTCAGCTGATATTGACACACGAAAGAGTATGCATTTATATGAACTAGCATCTAGCTAAATACGGAGGTTTAAAAGTGCTGCTTAAAAAAACTATGAAAATTCTTGGATCAGTGTGCTCTTTCGGAAAGCAAATGAAGCCCCCAAGTTTTTTTATACAATTTCCCTTCTCAAGATTTTTTTGTTTTTAAGAAATTTAACTTTCACTTTTTTGAACAAGTCCCAGTATGCATGATACGTCATTTTGTTATACATTTTAGCTTAATTTAAAGCTTTAAACTGATTAATTCACATACTTATATTTGCAAAATTTCGAGCTGCTTAGCTTCTTCTCGAAATTAGTTGTAGCAAGTTCGTTGCTTAAGTCTTTTGTGCGAGGTTAGCGTCTTCGTAATGTTAATAAATTTGTTATTGTTTTATATTTATTACTTATTAATTTTCTTTAGTTTCCTATTCGTTTCTACATTATTTGCATTTATCTAAAATTTTCTACAATAAGCCCTTTTCGAGTTTTTTATTTTTTATTTATTCTTTTGAAGATCGTTTAGTAAGCATCTTGCTATGCAAATGAGTGCGCTTATAAAATATTATGCTGCGCATTGTCTAACTATTTATTATTCTTATATTTTATTTATTACTACCAAAAATTGTTGTTTTACACGTTCACAATAGTAGCGTAGCTTAATGCATTTTCATGTAAATTAAATCTTTGGATTTATTGCCATCAATTTTATTCCAAAAAATCAATAACTATGCTTGCAAGCAAACCCCTAAAATGCTCAAATGCTCAAATGCGCTTATGAAATTGTTGTATATTTTTAAAAAATATGCATTAACTCAATAGCTTTGAAACCCCTATAAAACAACAATAACAACAACCAACGATTTTTGATTTACAACCACTCAAATTCAACACTTGAAGTAATTTTTTTTGTTATTTCTTTAGCCTCAATATATCAATATTTGTGCTTGTTTTTTACTGAATTTTTGATTGAATTTTTTTTTGTAAATTTTTTTTGTGGTTTTCCCTTCATTGGTTAATAGTGCGTGCCAGCATCTCATAAAGCTAAATACGCTGAAATAGATACTTTATAGAGGTATTCAATAACTCGAATGTCCATGAGCGCGCAGCTGCGCGCTTAGTGTTAGAAAAAAAATTTGAACGAAAAAAAAGCAAAGCAAAAGCCATTATCAAAAAGGTTTGAACTTAATCAACGTCAAAATCTGCAGTCAAGAGGAAATTGAGTAGATGCTTAAATAATTTTGAGAGAAACAAAATGGTGGAAAAAGTGCTAACTTTTTTGGACAAACAAAAAATGTGGCAGACAAACGCAAAAAGTACGAAAAGTTAGAAGCAAGCAGATAAACTGTAAAAAAATTGCAACAACAACAAACTTATAACTTGAGTGGTACCTATATCAATCAGCATAGTAAGAAAAAATTATGTTGCTGGCGAGCCAATGACTTTGGCAGTTTTTCAGCAACAAACAATAGTCAAATACATGTATACATACATGCTTTTACACATATGCACATACTAGCAAAATCGCGCCAAAGCTATTCAAAGTGCTAAAGCAAAGAAAATAAAATTTGAAACCTGAGTATGAGTAAAGCGAAATCAAACAAAAAAAAATTTGGCAAACTAAAAATCATAAAAAAGATCGAACAACAACAATAGCAGCGCATAGCCTTCGTTTGCTAAGAGCTTCGTGTTTGCTTCTAGCGTATAGCAAGAAGGAAATACAAAAAACAGCAACTTCAGCATTGGCCAGTTGACTTGGCACTTAAATCTGAATTTAGATAAGCGCAAAAGGAGGAGAAGGAGACAAAAATTGGCATCAAACATACATACATCGAACACTCTTCTACACCGCCAGGCTTCCAATACACGGCGCATGAACCTTTGGAACACAAAAAACTTCCAACTAGCTGTCCCATTGTGCTGGATTGCCTGACTGACTCTGCGACTGCTAAGCTGCTCGACTGCTTTTGTGTATATTCTGTTGCTCAAACTGCTTGCAAACTGTTGTTATTGCTGTTGCCCGTTTGACTAAAAGCTTTTACGCCACAACCAATTCAGCTGTGCGACACAACAAACTACAAAAACTGTACCTACAAACTTTCCAAAGACCCCACATGAGACCTGCCAGCAGCAGCCGCAGCTTATCGTACAACTTCAAACTTGCTGGGCAACAATTACTGTGGCTGTTAAGATCTGGCACCTAACTTAAGTTTATTTGTTTGTGCAGTCGCAAAGCGTTGGTGAACGCCAAGTTGGGGTAAGGCAGATATCAAAAACTCGTTTGCTTAGTGTTTCATTCCCTACTGTGGCTGTGACTGTGACGAATCCGTTTCGTATACTTACATAGTTAGACTACAGCAGCCAATCTTCTTGAACTCTTTACTTAACTCTTTCGCTGTTGTTTCTTTGTTACACGACAATCCCGTAGTTTCAATAAACAATGCACACTGTGTTTACTCTTTAGCCCAGGCAAAAAACATGGCTGCCATAAAAACAAGTTTCAGTTACTCGTCGAGTAGAGAACTCAAGTCAAAAGCGATTGTTGTATGTCTAGCGCAAATGTTTTTGTATAAAGCAAAGCATAAGCAATAACAAACTGAAAACTATATTGTTTTCTCCTTCCCCACACTTTGTACCTTTATACCTTTTCTGTTATTTTATGATATGCCACTTATCTTGCTTTACCTACATTTTCTATTCTCACAACTTCGTATTTTTACCTACTTCATAATCTTCATTTTATTTATTTGCAGGTCTTATGGCATTTGGACGCTTTTCGTCGTTCCTTTCGCAATCTGAATCATCACATTTGTTGCGGTCAAGATTGTATATTCTGTGCATTGAAGGTAAGTGCAGAGTTATGTTCCATAATGTGAACGAATGTATGTTTGTATGTTGGTAGCGTGTGCTGAGTGAGTGTGGAAACCTTACAAAAAGTGCGATTAGTCTAAGATTAGTCTGGGCTGAGTCTATATGTTCGAATTTGTTTGAGCATGTTCTAAGGAGAGAACAATTGTAAGAATTTCTGCCAGAACGGGTACCACACAACTGATACTATTTCTACCCTACATACATAGTTTGCTCCTTAAAGTATGCTACATAAACCAAAAACTTATATTGAATTATAGCCCACTGTGAAGAAAAAGTTTAGTTGTAAACTCTACTCTTTAGGGTTCAATCACAAGATTTTGCATGGCATGATCGCGCTACGTTCCACTAGTTGAGTGCGCTTGTGTATGATATTGTATGTGGAATAGATGTTGGGCCTGAAAGTATGCAACGTTTTGTTGATGTTGTGTTTAAATGTAGAACGTACTGCATTTTCTTAAGATATGGACAGCTTTAAGCACTCAATTGGGTTTGCATGCAATTAGGAGTATGGTAAACAGTTTGCTTTGAAAAAAGCTAAGCTGGGGTTGGAATTTGTTCTTAATATAATAAGAAAATTAAAGAAAAATTTACTCAAAATTTTCAGTAATTTTTTTATTAGCGTTTGACTTTCCATTAGCTTCAAAAGTTCTAAACCCTTTTAAAAATTAAAAAAAAAAAATGTTCAAACAGAGAACAGAATTTTTAATTCCCTGAAATTCTGTAAAGCGTTTAGAAAGTTTAAATCTTCACACTCAACATCCCTTCTTTTTCCTCTTTAAATAGCGCTTAGCGCTGGAAAAACCACAGAATCGCAAATCGGTATACACCTTCGTTTTTTATAGGACTAGTGACCTCTCTCTTCCTTTGCTACCACCGGCAGTAGCCGATACGAATACCTTCTGGGCCGCAGCATCTACTTTCGTGTTTACAACATGGCCTAGCCAACGAAGCCACTGTTAGTTCGCTGCATGATGTCGGTATCTGCATAAAACACGTCATTAAATCTTCTTTGGTACTCGATATATGAAGGATTTTTAATTTTAGGACGGCGGCCGCCGTGGTGTGAAGGTAGTGTTGCCGGCCTACTACACCGAAGGTCCATGGTTCGAGCCCTGGTGCAGGTAACATCAAAAGTGATTTGAAAAAAAGTTTTTCAAAACGGGGTCGCCCCTCGGCAGTGGTTTGGCAAACTCTCCGAGTGTATGTCTGCCATGACAGGCTTCTCAGCAAAAATTCGTCTCCTTTGTAGATGCCGTTCGGAGTCGGCAAAAAACTGTAGGTCCCACCAATTTGTAGGGAAAAATTCAAATCGGCACACCACAAATTGGAAGAGAAGCTTGGCGCAAAAATCTCTTAGGAGGTTTATGATGATATACCTGTTGTATATCGCGCCAAAGAAGTTTTAGCCACGTTTCTTGTTTATTTTGAGACCAATCACTAGATTACTTTTAAAGAAAATTTTAGCAACATTTTTGAGATAAGTCGATTGGAAAAAAACTGTAGTACCAAGTACTAGTAAGGGTTGATGTCAGCACATTTCTGAACGAGTGGCTGTCAGTTCAATCTAATGGTCACTTTTACTTCAAAGTAACTATCACTCTCACTTCAAAGTAACTTTCACTGCCATCTTCACTACGATGGCTACTTTTACTGTCATCATCACTTTCACTATTATGGTCACTTTCACATCAAAGCAACTGTCACTTTAACTGTGATGGTCAATATTACCTCAAAGTAACTGTAAATTTAACTTCAAAGCAACCGCCACTTTCGATATTACTTTCACTATCACTATTAGTACCTGTCACTGTCACTTTCACTATGAGGACAACTTTCACTTCAAAGTAACCACCACTGTCACTATCACTTCAAAGTAATTGTCAATATCACGTTCACTTCAAAGTAGCTGTCACTTTTACTTAAAAGTAGCTGGCACTTTCACTTCGAAGTAACTGCAACTTTCTCTTCACTGTAACCATAACAATTACTGCCATAGTCACGGTCCCGATCACTGCCAGGGCTACGATTCTGATTCCACTGACTATACCCAAACACAAATAGCATAAAATCACAAAGAACCAGTGTTAAGGCAACAAAAATATGCAGACAACCGTAAAATGTTTTAATGCAGAAAACAGCAGTAAATGACCGATTTGCTTTAAGTTCTTGTTGTTATTGTTGCAGAAAAGTGAAACAATGATACTGCGTGCACAGAAAATGTGTGAAAATGGGTGCAGCAATTTATTTAGATCCATGCACCCGCTTAGGTACAAATATAAGTACCTTGGATACCCATACCCAGACAAACTATAATTACTTGAGAAAAACCAAAGACCATAGAACTAATTTGAAGTGCGTGATTTGGTTGTTCCCAGCAATAAACAGCGACGCCGGTTGTGCGCATAAAGATTTTCCCTCAGGTGCGCCACGCCACCACTCTGTTTTGTTGCCAAATGCAAGTGAGTTGTTGTTTTTGTGCATGCACCCATTTTTGATGCGCTTATTTATGGTATTTTAATGGCGCTATTGCCAAGCTGTCAATTCTTAGAGGGATGAACGGTAAGGACAAAAGGCAATGAGAAGGAAAATTCCCACACATTCATTTAGTTGTCTTGTTGTTGTTGATTTGCTTAATTGTGAAGGGACTTTCCCTCAATTGGGCTTAGCATACGCAGTGAGCATATGATGAGCATATGCTAGCAAACATAGCTACAGAAATGCATAAATACATAAATTAATTTTGTTAAAAGACACATCCTAATATTTTCTTCAATTCAAATTTTGCAAAAATTTGGCTTTGCCTCTCGTTTAACAAGTTTGTTGCTTAAGTCTTTTGTATTGCATGCCTTTAACTGTGAGAATCATACAATTTTTTTCATTTTGTACTTTGCAAAAGTGTCTTCTTCTTTTGTGTTATGACGCTTTTCGTTTGCCACTAGACAACTTTTGTTGAACTTTGACATTTTCTGCTGCTACAAGTTCCGTTTGGAAACTTGTTTTTTGAAGTTGTTATTTTATTTGTTTAACTTTAGCAGCCTTGCGGTACTGATTTTTAGTGGATCTGCGGCGTTTTCTTTTGTATTGATTACAATTAAAAATAATGGGTTTTTAAATTTTCTATAAGTATGAAAAGATATGAGAAGTTAGAGTCACGCTTTAGGTTACTTTGATTTCGCAATTTATTTAAATAAAAATATTACTTGAGCACAACGCAGACGAGTGCAATCCGGGTTTACTTTTTGTTGGTGACTTTTTATATTTGAAAAAAAAAAAAAAATTTTTTTTTACATACGAAAAGAAGCCATAACAGCCAAAGTCGAGCTGCGCCAAAATGCACCAATTTTCCAACTTTTCCATTTCCATTTTCATGTTTTAGTTGCTGAAGAAAATGGAGGTTTTATAGTTCAAAATCCAATCAGTCAAGGTTTGTCTGCTCTTGCTTTAATTTTTAAGAGCACCTCATTTATTAATTGCGAAAACCAGCTTAAGTTATTAAAAAAAAAAATTTATTTGTTTTCTGTTACAACCAAACTTGACTTTAGTTTAAAAAAAGTTATAATTTTTTGCACCTGGATATAACGACTTATTTAACCATGGCTGCCTGAAACTTATTAGAATGACAGCCAAAGTTGAATTAGCATTAAAACCCTACAAAATTAAATTTTAGAAAATCAAACAAACTATCTACTTTGTTCTATAATTTCTAATAATATTATTAGTACTTTGAAAAGCAAATAGCAATTTAAAATACAGCCTTTTTCGTATTTTAAGTTCAATGCTTAATCAAGTACTAGAAATTTACTTTGGTTGTTATTACTTTTTGTCACAGTAGTGAAGATTTCACAGGCCAAACAACGAAAATCGGTTTCTTTCTTACTTGAATTTGGAAAGCAACTTATTAGCTCATTATTTGTTAAGAAATGTACCCTGCAAAAAAGCGATTAGTCTAAGATGAATCCGGGATAAGTCGCAAAGGAGCATGCGATCAATGCCAGTTTTGATCTCTTTGTATGGGTTGAAATTATTTCTTTTGTTTGAGCATGTCCTATAAAGACAATAATTGCTCCCTTTCATGCCCAAACGGGTAGTGTCGGACACATTTGTTTGGTTCCGCTACGGGTACGGTCCGACAAGTTTACATTCCTACCTAAAAGTAGGCTACAGAAATTAAAAGCGACTTACCTCAACTATGCCTTAACGGATTAGTGGGGATCAATTGTAGCCCACTGTAGACGAAAGGTATTGATCCCGGCTCACTCCCTTTAGAGATCAGTACCACTATTTTTTGCATGAAAGCTACTCAAAAAAATTAAAATTTATTTTGTCATAACCACCAAAGTATACTTTAGATTGCCAAAATACCATCTTTGCTAGTATCGATAAAACAACTTTTTATTTCGGCGTGTCTTTTCGCATTCTTACAACATGAATTAGCCAGCGAAGCAGTTGGGGACTTTTGCGCTGCACTATGAACCATAAATCGCCCACGGCGCTTTCCGTGCAAATGCCTGCTTCCTTTCAAGAACCATTGAATCCTCTTGCGCAGCCTTTCTTGAAACCGAGCCATACTTCAGTATTGGTGTTTGGCAAGACTGTTTCTCAGTTCATTTTTTAACCTAACTGTATGGTCTCTGTTAATGCTGGTGCTCATACAGATAAAGCTCCTCGCAGTTTCAAATTTGTATTTGTTCACATGACGCGGTTGCCAAGGCTTAGGTGCGCCAATTCTTAATTTGTTCGTGTTCTATGTAGTCTGAACAAATTTTAATTTAATAATTCAACATTTCTTACAAACGCCCCACAAAATGTGTTTTATTACTTTTCACAGAAATCATTATCAGCTTGAATCTCACAGTCTGTTCAACATATGAGCACGCCAAAAGAAATACCCACATTTAGATATATTCACTAACCATAACTCACATATGAAAAATACCATAAAAATGGCATTCCGCTAAGTATGTGCTAAAAGAAAATTCCAACTTAACTAGTTAGACATTTTCCAGGTATTTTCTTGATAACACTGGACAGCGGTATATGTCTAGTCCATGTTATCGCGCAAAAAGGTCATTACACTAGACCAAAAATTAAATACAATAGCTACTAGCGTAAAGTTATTCGTACAAACAAAGGAATGCCAAAGGACACGCATAAGTCCATTGTCTGCAGTTTGACGCACCAAACGCCTACTCATTTCCGCTTAAAATACTGCACAATCATCAACTTTACACAATTTCTTTAAAAATGAATGCAAGTGTGTGTGTATGTATGGGCATTTCTAATTGAAGGTTGCATTTTCACTGCACTTTTGCATAAATTTAAAAATTTTCCTGTTGATTGTTTGAAGTGGAAATGAAAATGTCATTTTGTCTCATTTTGTGATTAATGTTTTTTTCTATGAAAATTTCAAATTGCTATAAAAATGTTTTAACCACTTAAGTGCACAATGCTTTTTACACATATCAAATAGGAATATTATAATCAACTAGAAGCTTAATTGTGCTCATTGATAAATTAAGTGCTAAATATGTTAATTAAATGGCTGCGCTTACTAGCATAAATTACATGAAAAGCCATTTGAAAAACAAAATCGCAATTGCAAGACCTTCAACCATATATTCAATTCTAATGCATTCATATTTTAGGGGTGGTTTTGTTGTGTGGCTTAGTCATTTATTTTTAATGATGTTGCATGCATTTGAATTTATGTGTTGCTCTCGTTGCACTTTGCGTGCTGCAACTGGTTAACGCTGTCATGGGGACTATCATACAGACGAGTTGTGTGTGGGAAAATGCGTGAAAAGTGTGGAGTTTTTGAATATCAAATAAGGCAATAAAGTCATCAGTTTATTGTAGTAATAGCGCTTATACCATTTAAATCTGTAAATCAAACCAAAGACTCAGGCAACAAACTTACTTTTTACTATTATACTAAGCCCATGTAATTTGTGACGCTGTAAACTAATTCATGACATCTGAGCGATAGATCAGTTAAGGCAACATAAAATCACATTATACTGAATCTGTAGTAAAATTGCTCAGATACAAACATAGAACACCATAGCATATCACATCAAATGGATAACACAATATATCGCATCATGTGACTAAATTCGTATTCGTATACCTTTCATACAATAAAATGGTATACTAACTTTGGTCCGCTGTTTTAAAGTATCAGCAGAAGACAATATGGGCCCAACAGCGCTATGAGTTAATTCGATTTAGCCATTGTAAATAAGGATCGAAAAGTAAAAATCGTGATTTGTATTCATGTAAGGTAAAAAGCCTTCGAAGCAGCTGAAGACAGCGCTCTCCTTATTTGGTTTTAACTAAATTTCAATGCTTAAATAAGTTTTTCTTGTAAAAATAATATATAAACCCTATAAAATTTCGGCAAAAGTTTTAAATCATATATACATGGATGCAAGAAGACGATAACTACTGTCAACTACTTCAAATCTTATCATCGAAAATTAACTGTGATGTGATATCAAATGCATGTGATATCAAATTGAATCAAGTCACATCAGCCCAAATCAAAAAAGATGAAAAAAGGCAGTTTGATAATAGTTATCGTTAAAACGGACGCATGCCTTGTTACGCAATGCTCGAAGTCGCCGAAGGCGGTTAATCGCCTATGAATTTCTGATATCATATCATGACAAAATTTAAATCACGTAATGTGCGCTCAATTCATATCACACCAAAATAAATCATATCGTTTCATATAAGATAATATGATATTTGATCAGTTCGTGCAAAAATCAGACTGTATGATGTTACATTACAATAACGGACTTTAAATTTGGTCAGTGCTGATTATATCACATCACCTGAAATTAAAGCGAATAATTTAATATCATATCATATCTTCCCGTAGCACATCATATCTAGTGATTTCAATTTGATGATTTTTGAAAGAAGACTTAAAAAAATACTTTTCCTTTACATCGGTTATGATGTATATGATAGCACTCCTTACTCTTTGAATGTACATAATTTTTGCACAACAGTGAAGCTATAAGAGAAAAGGCTTTCGTGAAGGCAGTGCATGCTTTTATATGGAACCAATGCCATTCGAATACGGTGCTACGATGAGCCTAAATAGATCTTTATCTATCCACTCTATCCACAAAGTGTTTCCCTGAACTATGATAAAAAAAATTTTTTTGGCGCGATATACGTCGAAAAAAATGAAGGCCGAGCTTCTCAATTAAATTGTGGCAGATGAATTTTCGTTGAGCAACTTTTTCATGGCAGAAATACAATCGGAGGTTTACCGATTACTGGCGAAGAGCGACCCAGTTTTGAGAAAACTTTTTCTAAATATTTTTGATGTTACCTATCCGTTGACTCAAACCTGGGACCTTTGTTAGCCAACAAAACTTCGCCACACCTCAGCGGCATCTATTTAGGCTGAGCCTAGTAGCGCCTACATTGTTTGATCTGACATATTACTATGATATCACTACATTGTATGCAACACGTTACGTCTAAAAGTATGTACAGCGGCAAATTTTGATCAGGGACAGACTTAGGATTTAACTAGAACTGTTGTTATAAGATTTCATTTTGTATGCAACTCAGCCACAAGTGTACTACATACAGTATCCCTCCATGATTGGATGGTTTTGAACCCGAAGTGAATATATCCTTAGTAATACATTTACTTTGATTATGTATTATATTTTTAGGCATATTTCTTGGAATATAATTCGTCGTCTGATTATAAAAGAGTTCACTAGAATTTATTCTCAAATTCGATAAGCCTACTTTTAGGCGCTACTTAAGAGTAATGACATGTGTCGCGAGTATAGTGACGTGCAACTCTATGGCTGATTAAAGCATCTCTATCAAACTCCTATCTCCCTTCACTTCTTTTAGAGTAGACAAAGGAAAAGATTCGAGAATAAGAACTGCATTTGAAATGAAAACAGAAAATCATAACACAACTTTCCCTTCAAGCAAAAGAAACACATGGAAAAGGAGCCGAAAGAAGTGCTTAATAAATTCAAGAAAAAAAACTTCATAAACGTCCAACAAAAACAAGTTAGCTAACCCAGAATCACCTTTCTTAGCAACAAGAAAAAAAATAAAAAAATCAACACAGCTCACAAATCAAATCAACAAAAACAAAACAGTCATAAACAACCCCAAAAAATAGGAAAATGCAGTAGGCGCAGCATCACAAAACCAAAGACTTTGCCTGACACAAAATCAAAATACGGCAAGATGCGAACACCGGCGATAAAGCAAAAGAAAAAAAACAAAAATAAGAAAAATAAACACAGTAAATAGAGGCGTAAATTCAAGTAAAATTCGTGAAATGGCGCGCGACTGTACCAATTTTCTTCGATGTCGACTTGAACGTAAGCATAGTACCGTATTGATAAAAGAAGTAGGAGAGGAAAAGTAGTAGATGAGAAGTAGAAGTAAAGTTGTAGTAGCAGTAAGAAAAAGAACAAGAAGCGGATTAGTGTTAAATAAGTAGCGATCAGTCTAGGAAGAGGAGACGGGGAGAGGAAGCAAAAGTTGCGCGCAAGAGATGAATATCAGATGAGGAAAGACAACAACAAAGAAAAAATACATTTATATGGAGGTCTGTATACAGCTCTGTCTGTATGCAAGTAGAAAAGAAAGCCTACCGGCAAATATGGTGAGTGTGTTGAATTTACCTCACAAAGAAACTTGAAAACTTGTGCATGTGTGAACGCTCATGTGCGATAATGAGAATGAGACTTAATTGATAGTATAACTGGGAATGGGAATCAACGTGGAAACTTTAGTACAAGCATGGGAACGTTGGAACAAATGAAACAATGACGACACTAAAAAGGCGGATGAGGAATAATAATAGTAACATTAGTGAGAAAAACTAGTTGAGTAGAGGAAGAGTGTGTAAGGTAAGCGGATGAGCATTTGAGTTGAAGTAAGAGAAGTTTAAGTAGAAACAAAGAAAGTAGAAGTCATGTTATTAAAACAACAAAAATAACAACAAAAAAGTCAACACACATAAGATAAGCACGATCGACAAGCATTTAGTTGTACAAAGCTTGAAGTATCAAGAAAGCTGCTTGGCAGTGACTAAAGAGATCATGCAGGAATATAGATGGTGAAGTAAATCAGAAAAAAAGAATAGAGATAAAGTCATTATAACTTAAGTGATGCCAAAAGGTGCACATATGTGCAAGTGTGTGTATATTTTGAAAGGTGATACATTGATTTTCAAACTGTAGGCAGGTGATACATTGACTTTCAAACTATAAGCAGGCGATACATTGACTTTCAAACTGTAAGCAATAGATTAATTCGCTTATACGATGTGCAGCTAAAACTCGTCAGCCTCTTGGACTTTGAGGAGTTTTTAGAAATTCCCCGCGATCTTCAGCTGTGCACATGCAAACTTAGTTGGATTTTATGGCTAGTCGTATGCAGATGAGCTCTTCTTTTATTGACTCTAGTAGCAAAGCATACAAAAATATGGATAAGAAAATTAAAATATTCCTTAGACTTTACAACAAACCTAGCTTTGCAAAAGAGAGCTATAATATCGGTTCTCCCAGTCATGCAGTGTTTTAAAAGCTAGTGTCTATGCTATGGAAAGATTGATTAGACTGATGCACGACAGTACAGATAAAGTGATAAGGATAACCAACTTTTTCGACCCTAAAGACATTCCCTTGTAAAGTAGAGCATCTGAATATATATCTTTACTGGGTCCAAAGGAAAAGAGATCGCTGCATTTATTTTTCTTTTTAGTGATTTTTTGAAGTCTTGAGGTCGTTGGATATACGAATGAATAGAAAATGAAATCAAAAAGAATAAAGAGGTAAGGGGACAAGTTATAATTTGTTGATAGGCAACACTGCAGGCAAAGCATTCTCGTGGTAGTTCCTCGGAGGTGTGAGAAGTAGCTTTTTCAAATCTGTGGAAGTTAAGAGAGAACAATTCATACTTCATAATTTTTTCCAGCTCAGATACCCCTTTCTCCTTCAATTCATACCGTTGGCTATAGGAGAAGACCATACATCTTACTGAGAACTTCTCCCTCCCCCGTGCGGGTTAGCGGTTTAGAATATGCCCGAGGTAGGCATACCGGTCTTAAGAGGCGATTAATATTCACAAAGGTAATGACGTGTAACTCGATGGTTGATCTACGGATATGATGCCTCTCACCTCTCATTACCCATCCTTACGGAAGGAGGAGTGACATGACCTAGAAGGTTTCACTGGTCATAAATCGCTACCACGACAGTCAGGCAGTACCGCAAGGGAGTACCGGAGCGTACCGGGTTCTAATCCGGCCAAGGACTGTTAATTCGACAACACTCTCCAAAACCTTCGGACCTTCGGGGAGTGTTTTTGTCGTTATTACAACAACAACAACAACAGAACTTCTCCCTCGAGAAACGTACGAGCCATCCTATTTTCTCTCAACACCATCCATGATTATGAGCCACATACTAGGACAGATATGATGAAAACTTAAAGAACTAGTTATTTGTTCTTCGAGCGAAGACTGTGGTTCTCATTTGCCTATTTAGTTCAAAGTAGCAGTTGTTGGAAGGGTGATTCTCCACTTTATCTAAGACAGAGGTCCATGACTGCAATATCATCAGCAAAAGAGAGTAGTTGTAATATCTTGTAACTGGTTGTAGCTGTGCGGTTTGGTTCTTTTTCTACAATTATGTGACCCAGCATAAAGTTAAAAACAACGCACGTTAGGAGTAGCCTTGCGTCAAGTCCTCTACAAAAGTCGCATCAATATCCTAAACAAATGTGTGCCCTGACTCTTATCCTGAGTCTTTTCTAGGATTTTGCGCATTGTATAGATCTGGTAGATAGTCCCAAGGCAGAAGCCGAAGCTTTTAAAGAATGGGTTTCAGACTTCAGCACACTACGCTAGATAGATAGCTGTATTCGATATTAAGCAGGCTAATCTATTTACGACAATTGTACCCCAATATGAGCCCTACGTATTACGATGTAATACACACAAATTTTTACACACTACCGTTTTATTCACTCAGAAGAACAGCTTAATCTATATATATAAAAATTTAGCCGTTTTTCGCGTTGTGATGAGCTTTACGGAGAATGGCTGAACCGATTTTAAGCAACCTTTGCCACATTGAAGAGACACATTTGGAGAAGGTTTATAACTAAAAAAGGGGGTTATCATAAAAGGGGGCGTGGTACCTCCCATACAATCCTAATTTTTCAAGGTGAATATCTCTAAAGGGGTTTAAGGTAGGGACCTGAAAATTGGTATAGACCTATATGATATTAAAGGCATTCAACACATAAAAACGGGGTTATCAGAAAAAGGGGCGTGGCACCTCCCATACAAACTAAATTTTTCAAGCAGAATATCTGTGAAAGGGTTCAAGGTAGAGACCTGAAACGGGGGTTATCAGAAAAAGGGGCGTGGCACCTCCCATACAAACTTAAATTTTATCTGTGGGAGGGTTTAAGGTAAGGACATGAAAATCGTTAAAGAGCTACAGGATATCAAAACCGTTTTAGCGCATAAAAGCAGGGGTTATGTGAAAAGCGGCCGCCGTGGTGTGAAGGTAGTGTTGCCGGCCTACCACACCGAAGGTCCATAGTTCGAGCCCTGGTACAGGTAACATCAAAAGTGATTTGAAAAAAGTTTTTCAAAACGGGGTCGCCCCTCGGCAGTGGTTTGGCAAACTCTCCGACTGTATTTCTGCCATGACAGGCTTCTCAGCAAAAATTCGTCTCCTTTGTAGATGCCGTTCGGAGTCGGCAAAAAACTGTAGGTCCCACCAATTTGTAGGGAAAATTCAAATCGGCACACCACAAATTGGAAGAGAAGCTTGGCGATGGCGAGGAGGTTTATGATGATATACCTGTTGTATATCGCGCCATAGAGAGATAGAGATATGTGAAAAGGGGGCGTGACACAAACAACAGCTTTCATTTCTATTTTTCTTTCACCCAGCGAAGCGGTTGAGGGTCCGCTAGTTTATTATAAAAAATTGCGTGATCATATCAACCAAAAACACCTTCAGTATACAAAAAACAATTTTTTACTGCTGGAATAATGATCTAACTTAAAATTAGCTAACAGAAAAATGTTCGCACAACAGCTAAAGTTAAATTCGCATATAAAGTTTGAAAGCAAAATTTTAGAAAAAAAAACAAACTCAATATATTCTGTTTAAAATACTGATTTTGCTACGAAAATTAAACATTTAACGAAAAAAAATTTAAAAACCAATGTTACTGTGTTGGAAAATCGCTGTGGTGCAGCGTAATTATTTGTTTCCCCTTTTGCTTTGTTGTTACAGTTTAGCTTGTTGCAGCAAATCCAACTAATTCTGAGTTTTAGTTTTTAATTATTTTGGTTGCTGTCGTTTGCTTTAATCATGTTTTGGTCTGCGATGGTTTATTTGTCATGTTCACTGCTTTTCCTCTACTTCCATGTACTTTCAACAAAGTTTTTTTTTGTTTTTTTTTGTTTTTTTTTTGTTTTTTTTTGTTTGGTACCCTTAACACCGCTAACTGTCATGACTTTGTCTCAAGCTCACAGCTCATTGCGGCTTTCAACTTTTTGTTTGCTACTTGAATTAAAAGCGTTAAAACAAAGCACAGAACAAAAGCTATGCCGAAATTAAATAACGTGAAACCACTTTTGCGACATTTGTTTGTTTGCTAACAAAGTAAATAGACAGCAAAAAGCCAGACAAACAAAAAGAATAACAACATAAAAAAGAAAATCAACTTTGTAGTTTTTGAATTACAAAAAATTAGTCAAAAAAAGAAAAAAGGCATGAACAAAAAATGATTAAAACTTGTTCTTAAACACATACATTATACTACTTAGTTGTTGCTGGCGCATTAATTACAATTTTTTTGACTTTTTGTTTGCTTGTCTCTTAGTCTATATATGCATATATTATTGCCTTTGCTGCTCCTTTTATTTGACTTTGAATTCGAGACATAAATTAAAATGAAACTCTTGAAGCGTTTAAAACCTTAAACAAAAATAAAAAACCAACAAAAAACACCCTAAAAAAATCAGCACAATTTTCTGGAAAACTGTGTCTACTCCTCCCTTCAAAAAAAAAATAAATAAAAAAAAAAGTGTAGTAAAATGTCTTCGCTGCTTAAATTATGAAAATCGTTGCCCGACGCCTGGGAAACTCCCACGCAACTTGTACAGCGCAACCGTCGCGGATGAAAAGTTATTCTTCACAATGTTTTGAGCTTCTTAGTATTAACTTACAAAAGTAATTATTCTTAAGGTTTCGCTTGTAATATATACGTATATACGCATACATACGTATATACGCTATATAAAGTGTACCCGTCGCACAGTACTACTATTTTTGTTAAAAGTCGAGCTGCTTAATTGCAAGTCAAATAGAATATCTCATAGGATCACAAAGAAATCTTAACTTGCATGTGTTTTGTTAATTAAATAAGACTAGCAAATACATATATGCATTTATAATTATGCAACACAAATGTGTTTATAAGTGGGGATTAACGAAAGTTCGCTTAAAAAGCTGTTACACCAATTTAGTTCGAAGTCAGCTGTCTTATTCGTTAATAAATTGAGGTTTAACAATACACACTACCAGCTCTCTAAGCTTAAGAGTATTTTCCATATATTGGAGAAATACTGGGTCTTTATCCTATTAGTACGGCGCTAATGTATTGCTCATTTTCCTATCAATTTTCACACGCGGACTAAGACTTGTGATCAAAGACTTCAATTAAAATAAATTCCATGGTTGTTAGTTTTTTTCTTGATAATATTTATTTTATTTTATTTCATTTCATTTTATTTTATTTTATTTAGTTTAATGTAATTCAATTTTACTTTATTTTATTTTTTTTCTGTTATTTTTTTTACATTTAATTTAATTTAACTTATTTTATTTTTTTTATTTTATTTTATCTTATTTTATTTTATTTTATTTTGTTTTATTTTATTTTATTTTATTTTATTTTATTTTATTTTATTTTATTTTATTTCATTGTATTTTATTTTCTTTTATTTTATTTTGTTTTATTTTCTTTTATTTTATTTTATTTTTTTTTTTTTTATTTTTTTTATTTGATTTTATTTCATTTTATTTTATTTTATTTAGTTTAATGTAATTCAATTTTACTTATTTTAAGCTAAATAACAATAATAACTTAATCATTTGTTTACGAATAATTCAACAAAAAAGCTTTTTAGTTTAGCTTAATGTTTTTTAATTAAACTAAATTCAATTTTACTTTATTTTTTTTACCTTGATTTTAATTTATTTTTATAAATTTTCTTTACTATATTTTATTGAATTTAGTTTAATGTAATTTAATTTTATTTTATTTTATTTTACCTGGGTTTCTTTTATTTTATTTATTTCATTTCATTTCATTTCAGTTTATTTTATTTCATTTTATTTTATTTTATTTAGTTTAATGTAATTCAATTTTACTTATTTTAATTTCATAAAAGCTTACATAATAATAAAAACTAATATATAAGCTAAATAACAATAATAACCTGATAATTTGTTTGCGAATAACTCAACAAAAAAGCGTGAAAAGTCATAATCTTAGTAAATTTAATTTTACTTTATTTTTTTTACTTGGTTTTTTTTATTTTAGTTTAATTTAATTTAATTTATTTTATTTTATTTACTTTGATTTTATATTATTTTATTTTATTTTATTTATTTTTTATTTTATTTTATTTTTCTTTTTTTTTTAATTTTATTATATTTTATTTTATTTTATATTATTTTGTTTTATTTTATTTTATTTTACTTTATTTTATTTCATTTTATTTTATTTGATTTTATTTCATTTTATTTTATTTGATTTTATTTCACTTTATTTTATTTTATTTAGTTTAATGTAATTCAATTTTACTTATTTTAAGCTAAATAACAATAATAACTTAATAATTTGTTTACGAATAATTCAACAAAAAAGCTTTTTAATTTAGCTTAATGTTTTTTAATTAAACTAAATTCAATTTTACTTTATTTTATTTTGCTTGGTTTTTTTTATTTTCGTTTAATTTAATTTTATTTATTTTATTTTATTTACTTTGATTTTATATTATTTTATTTTATTTTATTTCATTTCATTTCATTTTATTTTATTTTATTTTATTTTATTTTATTTTATTTTATTTTATTTTATCTTATTTTTCTTTTTTTTTTTTAATTTTATTATATTTTATTTTATTTTATGTTATTTTGTTTTATTTTATTTTATTTTACTTTATTTTATTTCATTTTACTTTATTTTATTTCATTTTACTTTATTTTATATAATTTACGAAAGGTTAGATAATAATAGTAACTTATATATAAACTAAAAAGCAATAATAACTCAATAATTTATGTACGACTAACTCAACAAAAAAGCATGAAAGTCATCATTTTATCGAACTTTTGTTAATACCCCTATAAGCAGAGTTCTAATGAAGCGTCTGAAAGGAATCACTTGCTATCATAAACAGTGTTGCTGCTTTATCTAAAAGTTTTGTTTTTAAAAATAGATTTTATGTTAATGATGCCATATATTTAGTTGTTGGGTTTTCCCTTCATCATCATTTCAACATTTTATTGCACTCTTGCGTTTTATATAACGATAACATAAATCCGCCTACATTTATTTTGAATTACATATCGTTTTACATAGTTTACTGACTGAACTCGTGAGTCACGCAATGCACTTTCCCTGCGCTTGACCATGTTTTCCCTAAATTGCCACTGATCTTACTTCACATACACTAACAGACACGCACACACACGCATGCAGCAACTGCATAAAAACCTCACTGCAACGTACGCCTATCCATCTTCTTAGGGATTTGTTGACACTCCACTTGGCATATGATAATTCATCATTTGTTTATAGGGACATGGATTGATTGATGTTATGCTCAATCAATTGAAAGTTTGATCAATCTATGATTAAGGAAACTCTTTATTATTACTTAGTTTTCTGGCTCATTAGTCTTATTATCATTAACCCAATGGCGTCGGAGATGTAATGGAGAGTGCTTAGCAATTGTTCTATATTTGTTGGCAGCGTTTCTAGTCTGGCTCATTATGAATTTTGATTTATGGTTGTGGACCTTTTAGTTGCATAGGCACTTGGTGAGAGTAGCACTTACTTATGAAAACTTAATAGCCTAGCAGTTAAAGTGCCTATAAGCAAACAGGTTGAGATTTTCTTAGGGCGTTTCTAAAAATTTGTATTTTAAAGGATTTGGAATCTTAAAGAGCTATAGTCAAAAGCAGCCACATACACATTTGCTTTTCACACCTTGTTAGCTGTTTGTTTTCTAGAAAATCTTTTCAACTAAATGTTTTTTTATGACTAGAATATGTTATTTGTTGATGACTAGCATTAACCGAAATTTGGATAGATTGTTTATTCAATATTTCACCATAAGCTAGCTCACAAAAGAGTCGTTTGTATACGTTTTTGGCAAAGTCCGAATAAAGTGACATTTCAGGGATCGTTAGAGTTTTAAATTATACTAAATTTCAGCTTTTGATGGATAGTCTCTGTAGGAGCTTATCTTATCGAAATACCTGGCTATACACCATTTCATTATTTTAAGTCCTAACCTATAATGATCAAGACAATTTCAGATGTGCCTAATGAATAGGAGAATACCCAATAAAATTTCCAAAAAAATTCCTGAAAAAAAAACTTTTTTCCCCATACATTTGGTATGGTGCGAATTTTTATAATTTTTCCTTTGTTTTGTTAAAAAAGCTCAATAATGGATCGATCGATGTTGAAGTGGAATTTTGTGTGTCTGAAATAGTTACATCTATAGGGATAGGGATAGGGATAGGGATAGGGATAGGGATAGGGATAGGGATAGGGATAGGGATAGGGATAGGGATAGTGATAGGGATAGGTTAATGGATAGGGATAGGTTAATGGATAGGGATAGGGATTGGGATAGGGATTGGGATAGGGATAGGGATAGGGATAGGGATAGGGATAGGGATAGGGAAAGGGATAGGGATAGGGATAGGGATAGGTATATGGATAGGGATTGGGATAGGGATAGGGATAGGGATAGGGATAGGGATAGGGATAGGGATAGGGATAGGGATAGGGATAGGGATAGGGATAGGGATAGGGATAGGGATAGGGATAGGGATAGGGATAGGGATAGGGATAGGGATAGGGATAGGGATAGGGATAGGGATAGGGATAGGGATAGGGATAGGGATAGGGATAGGGATAGGGATCGGGATAGGGATAGGAATGGGGATATGAATGGGGATAAGGATAGGGATAGGGATAGGGATAGGGATAGGGATAGGGATAGGGATAGGGATAGGGATAGGGATAGGGATAGGGATAGGGATAGGGATAGGGATAGGGATAGGGATAGGGATAGGGATAGGGATAGGGATAGGGATAGGGATAGGGATAGGGATAGGGATAGGGATAGGGATAGGGATAGGGATAGGGATAGGGATAGGGATAGGGATAGGGATAGGGATAGGGATAGGGATAGGGATAGGGATAGGGATAGGGATAGGGATAGGGATAGGGATAGGGATAGGGATAGGGATAGGGATAGGGATAGGGATAGGGATAGGGATAGGAATGGGGATAGGAATGGGGATAGGAATGGGGATAGGGATAGGGATAGGGATAGGGATAGGGATAGGGATAGGGATAGGGATAGGGATAGGGATAGGGATAGGGATAGGGATAGGGATAGGGATAGGGATAGGGATAGGGATAGGGATAGGGATAGGGATAGGGATAGGGATAGGGATAGGGATAGGGATAGGGATAGGGATAGGGATAGGGATAGGGATAGGGATAGGGATAGGGATAGGGATAGGGATAGGGATAGGGATAGGGATAGGGATAGGGATAGGGATAGGGATAGGGATAGGGATAGGGATAGGGATAGGGATAGGGATAGGGATAGGGATAGGGATAGGGATAGGGATAGGGATAGGGATAGGGATAGGGATAGGGATAGGGATAGGGATAGGGATAGGGATAGGGATAGGGATAGGAATGGGGATAGGAATGGGGATAGGAATGGGGATAGGGATAGGGATAGGGATAGTGATAGTGATAGTGATAGTGATAGTGATAGTGATAGTGATAGTGATAGTGATAGTGATAGTGATAGTGATAGTGATAGTGATAGTGATAGTGATAGTGATAGTGATAGTGATAGTGATAGTGATAGTGATAGTGATAGTGATAGTGATAGAGATAATGATAGAGATAGGGATAGGAAAAGCCAATATTTCTAGATCCATTCAGGTAAATATCTGGGCGGGACAAAGTCAGCCGGTCCCTCTAGTTAAGAAAAAAGCTAAAAATCGATTACAATAATTTATATCAATTAAAGTAAATAAAATCAGACAAAAAACACTGAAAATATTCAAAAGTCAGTAGATAACCACCGAAATCTTATTATATTAATAAAATCGGTTTCAAAAATAAACCTTCTAACTAAGTCGATAGGTCGCTATAACACTCACAATGATACAAACACACAAAAAAAAACTTTCGCACTCAAGAAAATGTAATAATGAAATAAAAAAGAATAGCTAAAAACCGATAATACCGTCAATCTCCACAAAACTAGAAAAATCTTAATAGCTTCATTTTAATTTAAAAAAAAAATCATATAACAAATTAGATAAATAAATATTGATAAAAACCGATATTAGTAATAGAAAACCAGTGCCCCAACTACGCAAGGAAAGCCTGTCGTAAGAGATGACTACGATCCATGACTAAACAGCTCAAGATGTCAAACAACATGTTCCCGCAGTAGACAAGCCTCACTGCCAGAAGGTGCTATTGCCGGAGCTTTAGTGGTTACAGAAACAGCCGAAAAACAACTATAAAAAATATCAGTATTCGAAAATCAAAACTTTATTTAAAAAAATCACAAAGCGTATTTAGAATTAAATATTTAAAAAATTACGAAAAATACGACTAAAATAATAATCGATTAAAATGATTCGCCAATATATACAGATAAAAACAATCGATTCCAGTGCTCGAAAATTCAAAGAATAAGATTTAAAACTTATTACACTTATGAAACCGAAAATAGTCAAATCTATGCTTAAATTATCGATGAATCGATAAGTTTCGATTAAGAAACATTTTTACAAACCAATAAATATTGTTGAAGTCCTTAAAGATCGAGGCAGAAAAATAAATATTTATAAATATCAATATTGAATATTAAAAACGAACAATGCTCGAAAGCCGATATATTACGATGATTTTTTAATATAAAGAGAACATCGAAAAAAAATTCGGTTAAAGTCGTTTACAAATAGGAGACATCTTTACAATATCCAAAACCGTCACAAGCATTATATAGTAATAATAGTAGAAATCAGCGCAATGCAAAATATCGATATTTACTTACATACTAACCTATATAGGCACCATGGTTTGGTTTAAGTTACAAAGGGTCCCAAGTTCAATTTCCAAGACACACAAAATGAACTTTAAAAAAAATCTAAAAATGGTTCTTATGCGCTTTTAAATAGTTTCCTTAAAAAATAAATATCCATCATGTGCTTTAATAGCTTAACACTTAATTGAGCATCATTTTATTACCACGAAGATTTGGATTTTTTATAAACATATTTTTATAACATATATATGTACAGCTGTGTTCAATATAATAGTAGTGAAACTAAAATGGATATCGTTATGAAATAAGAAGAAGCGGTGATTTTAATAATTTTTATTTAAAATATAGCGAATACCGTAACAGAAACCACATTAAAGGCAATTTCAATGTTTACACAAAGTTCATGAAAGTTAATTAAACTTTAAAAGGGGCCATCAAAATATTCAAATTTTTTGGCAGAATTTCTAGAAAATTTGTGAGTGCGCAGTTTTATAGCTCACTCATTTTATGCAATTTTATAATGTGCAAGTTAAAAGTACTAAAAGTACTAATTTCCCCTAAATTTTTAGAATTTTTTTTGGCAAGGATGTTAGTGATTTTTTGTATAAAAAATAAATTTTTCTTCTTGGCAAAAATCACTTAACACCCTTGACAAAAAAAATTCTGATAATTCACGGAGACTTTTGAGCGTACTCATAAACTTTCCTGAGATTTGTGTAAACTTTAAAATTTCCTTTTTATTTGACTTCTGTTATGGAATTCGCTATATTTTAAATGATAATTATCAAAATCACAGCTTCTTCTTATTTCGTCGAACAATATCCATTCCAATTTCACTACCATTATATTGAACACAGCTGTATGTATATAAATATATAAGTGGATCCGACCAATTAACTGCTTCAATATGTTTGTTATAAATCAAAGCAAACAATTAATCGAGTACTAATTAAAGTGCGTTCAATATGCGGCATGTGCCAACTTACCAAATGCCTTTGTGATAAATTCAAAATGTCAACAAAACAAAAATAACAGAAATATATAAATTGACGATGGGACGCGAAAAGCACACGCTAGTGTGAGTTGTTTATGGAGCGACATAAAAATCAGGCTGCAAGGAGTTCACTTCTTGTAGGTTGTATGCGCTTATGCACTGAAATTCAAAACAAATAAATGTCTGATAATAATGTAGTTAAAACAAATATTTACACTCGCTTATCTATTTAGTTGAGAAACATATTTTATGTTGCTTTAATTTCTGCTTTTGCTCTTTGAAAGTGGCTTCTTGATGGAACAATCAGAGCATTGAGCACATTTCTTTGTTTACCTTTTTTTTTCTTGTCAGACTAAACTAACCAAGCTGCTTATGCACCTAACTGCCTATCGTGCATTAAAGTTTAAAAAGCGCTAAGTCGCATTTGTAAATTTTTGAAATTATGCGTACTACCCGGTTTCTTAACTCAACTCCTAGTATATATCTTGCAGACTGCAAACAAATAAATTTTTCCAGATAAGAACTATGTAAATATGCTTGATAACCGTGCTACTTAACATATAAAGTGATATGAATACTACAAACAATTTAGGTTTCTCTTCATGTTAATACAGCTTGTTTTGCTTTTTGTAGTGACTTCAGATATCCATTAAGTGCTCGCTGACAAAAAACTATAAATTCTAATGTCATATCTGATTGGTTAACTTTATTTGTAGTCAATGTTCAGATTTTTCCTTGATATTAGTTTGATGATTTCATATTACTAGAGTTCGCCCAGTGGTTGAAATTCAACCAATAAACTTTATTTTATTTTATTTTTTTGCTGTAGGTATATTTTATCCGCCTTTTTTTCTTCCTTTCTATGTCGTTCCTTTCCTCTAACATATTTTTATTTTCCTTGATTTCTTTTTTTTACTCTCTTATTTTATTTTTTACTTTCCTCAAACTTCTTTTCCTTTCCCTTCCCTTCCTTTTGTTTTCTTGCTTTCCCCTTCGTTTTCTTACCTCTCCTTTAATTCCCTTTTCCTTCCCTTCCTTTCATTTCCTTACCATTCCTTTCTTTCCTTTAATTTTCCTTCCTTTCCCATCCTTTCCATTCCCTTCCCTTTCCTTCCTTTCCTTTCCTTTTCTTTCCTTTCTTTTCCTTTCCTCTATTTTCCTTTAATTTTCTTCGGTGTTTAATACTCTTTATGAGTAATCATTTATTTTATTTTTGTAAACCCTGTTTGTAGGTATCAGCAATGAATTTTACATATTTGCTCATATTTTACATTGCTTGTTTAATGTATCCAACAAAGCAACTTTTGGTGCTCTCAGGAGAGCAGCTGACACTGGGCATCGTAGCCAGTAATCAATACAATAACAACAACTAAAGCAAAAATGCACGACACAACAGAGTATCTATAGTGCGAATACTTATTTTTCATTGGTCCACTACCAACTCTTCGCACTCACAGTGAGAGCCGACCACACGAATAACACAAAAACATGCATGGCAAGTCTACTCACACTACTACGGCTCTTAATTTTTTCCTACAAAGCAACTCTCGGCCATGCTCACGATTCAGCATAGTACACAAAAAGCAAGTACACACACACACAGCGTGTCTATAGTGTGAATAAGTAAATGTGTAGTGGTGTGACTTTTATGTTAAAGTTTTTATATTAAAATGATTTTTAAAATTTTTTTTATTTACGGATAAGAGTACAACTCAAAATTTCCTATCTATACATATATAATTTGTATACCTTAGAATTATAGTTTAGCAGAAAACGGTTCTACATTGCATTCATCTTGTCTATCTATATATAAGATAACTAGATTTCATATTATAACTAGATAACTATAAATAGACTGAGTCCGATTTTAATCTTTATATCTCCGGAACCAGTTGTGATATGTAACTTAATAATATTGCTTATTCCAGCACTTATTAACACCTTTCGTTTGATACCAATAGTGTACTAACACTTTCTGAGTCACCCTGGTCCACATACTGGCCGATAACTCCGAAGCCGGTTGTGTTATCGAAATAAGGCGTATCTAAAATTTTAAGTTAAATATCTTGTGATTCACTGGTGAAAGCTGCATGCTATGGTATTCAGCAGTTTTTGAATGATAAGCGAACAAACGTGTGGACACACAGACAAGAGTTCTAAACACTGCTGCTTTCGATTATATTGGCTCAATAGTAATAAATTTTTGTTGAATATCTGCAATGTAGAGACAATTTCAATTACAATTTTATTAAATGTAGATTTTTCCATTTTTTTATATTGCTGCTTTGCTTACTAATATCACTTTGTATCGATATTTATTTATTTGACTTTAATCAAATTTTATTTTGTTTCGAATTTGCTTGTTTAAAGTTGCAGCTTCCATGAAAACTATACAATTTTAGGCGCTAACAATTTATTTTCGCTTACCGTGATAAACTTATGTTTTGTAGTTATTTATCGGTTCTCATCGAAATTTATCGATCAGCTAATTTTATCGATTTTTTTTTATTTTAGGATTTTTATTTTATTTTCAATTGGCGTCATGGGCGTTATTACTACAAATTGATAACTGTACTACTTTAAAACGCGAAAACTTTAGTTGTTTAACAAAAAAAGTTTTTTTGTTTTCTTTTTTAATAATTTTATCTGCTTATATCGAGTAATATCGAGTCAGGTCCGTATTACAAATACATGTAGGAAAAACCTCGACTTTTTCTGTTTGGCTTTTGTTTCACAAAATATTGCTCTTTTGAGCAAAAGTCTTTAGTTATTTGATACAATTCTGGCCTAAAGTTAGGCTACTTAAAACGTTAGCAACCATTTATGACTGCTTTAGAGAATTTATCGAAGTATTCAATAAGTATTGAGGTTAATATTTATTAGTTGAATTGCATTTTTATTGCATACAAAAATTCTCTTTAAAGTTTTGAGATCATAAATTGGTTTTCTAAGCATTATCTAAGGTAGAAATTAAACGACCAAGCATTCATGACTTAAATCAAAACGCCGCCATTAATTCTCAATTAGCATAACTCAAACAAGCTTGGAGCATAGAAAATTAACAAAAAAAGTCACACGTGCTTAATTGAAGTTTCTCATTTTCAATTGGCGTACTGACTGGTGCACTATGAGAAAACCACAATAACCCGATTACAAACACAATAAAAAAATTAAAAATTTTAAACCAATAAAAGGTTTTTTAAAGCATATTAGCCGCTTGGTGAGCTACAAAAAAATCGAAAAACGATGCTGCACGCATGACAAGAAAAACAGCACACACACTCACTCACACACTTAAGCCATATTACAACAAATGACTCAGAAATATTAAAAGAGCGACTGTAAAAAAATGAAGAAAAAAGTGTTGCCCTTACACCTAAAGTCAATACGCGGAACTGTTGTAATAAAAAGATTTGATGAAGATCAAAAGCCGTACAACAACAACACAAAGAGCAGCAAATAAAGGGATCAACATTACAACTGCTCCATTAAACATTCCACGCAGCATCGATTTTTTGTGTTTTTTATTCGCTTTTAAGTTTTTGTTGCTGCTTTTGGGTTTAGCTGCAGCGCGCGCCATTTGACTCATCGTTCAGCATAAGCTTGTGCGCGTAGATCTTTTGTATATGGTGGCCCATAAAGTGTTAAATGTTAGGTTTTTAATGGTTGTGTAGTGAGTGTTGTGCACAACATTTTTTGTATGGACAGCAAGTAGATGAATCTAAAACTATTTGGAATTTTGTTTATTATTTAATCGTATTTCTTGCTTTTGACTTGCCATTGAAGCATACACAGCAAAGGCGATTTGACCTTATCGACTGTATTTAAAGGCCCTATTTTTAAGCCTTGTTTTTATGTATTCAAATTTTTCATGTTATTACAAATACAGTCACTCACAAGCGTAATGAAAATGGATTAGCTTTCTACATATTTTCTTTAAAAAATATTATATAGATATTTCACGGAGTTTATTAAAAATGAAAAAGCAGACTTGAACAAATTTTTTTTTATAAATACAGAAAATATTTAACAAAAATTTCAAAAAACTTTTATTAGTAAAACAGGGGGTGTATATTTTATATTGTATACGAGTATGGTATTAAACACTTTATCAAACAGGCACATTTATAAAACATTTTCTAAACAAATCTTTTAAAAATGGTATAAGACGATTTGAAAAACAAAAATTTACAATTTCGTGAAAGTTTGTGAAAAAATATTTTTAAAAAAATTTCAACCAAACTTTTCTATAAATTCTTTCTTTTTTTTAATTTTTTAAAAATTCAAATCACTCTGTTGAATATTATCTACAAAAAGAACAATTTCAAACAAAAATGAAAGCATCAGAAAGCATCTTTAAGCAAGTAAAGTTTACCAAATTTGAAAAAAAAATTGCAAAAATGTTTAAAACTTTTTGAATTTTTAGAATTTTTATTTTAATTTTTTTATAAATTTGTATGTAAATAAAAAGAACTGCTCATAATTGTTTTGCAAATACTTGTATAACCACTTGTATCAAGAACTGTCGAACAAACTTTCTAAGAAATTGATTAACAAATTCAAAACACTCTAAACAAAATTCAAAATGTGTTAAACAAAATTTTTATTTTTAATAATTTAACAAAAATAAAGAGCTGTTATAAACTATTCAAAGTTTTTGAGTAATGACTTTATTACAACGTACATAAAAATTCCAAAAAAAATTTTAAATTTTTTTTGTAAATGCAAAAAATTTCAAAACTCCAAAAAAATTCAAAAAAATAAATAACTTAAAGTTAAGAATAAATGCTCTTGCACATATTTCGATTAAAAGAATTATAAAAAATTAAAACACACTTTTCTAAATTTTAGAAAAAATCTAAAAGTTGTTTTTAAAATTATAGAATGAGTTCATAAAGCTTGCTGAACTCCAAAGATTTTTTTCTTCTTTTTAATAAATAATTTTATCAGAACGTTCATAAAAACTGCGAAAAAAAATGTATTTTTTTCGCGTTGTACAATTTTTTTAAATTAAAAAAACTTTTTAAAAGTATAAATTAAATAATACTGTGAATATATTTACACTCGCTTTGATTCGAACTTATGTAAAAAAACCTAGAAAAATTGTCAAAATAAAAAATATATAAAAATTCGCCATGAAAATTGAGCATTGTTTTTTTTTACACAACACAATTTTATTAAAATGTTTATTAAAAATTTCACACATTTCGATTAAAACGTTCATAAAAAATTAAAACACAGTTTTTAAAACTCAAAAAAAAAAATTTACAAGTTGCGAAGAAAATTTTTAAAATTATAGAGTGAATTTGAACTTCAAAGATTTTTTTTCTCTTTTTGATAAATAATTTTATCACAACGTTCATAAAAAATGCGAAAAAGAAATTAATTTTTTCCAGGTATAAAATTTTTTAAGATTAAAAAAAAAGTCTTCAAAAGCATAAATAAAATAATACTGTGATATACTGTAATATTTACAAAACTTATATTAAAAAATTTTGAAAAAAGGTTCCGCTTTGAAGATTTGAGCATTGTTTCTTTTGTCTTTTATACAACATAGCAACATACATACAGGGTGGCGCAAAAGTAATCCTCCTATCAGAAAATGCTATAAATTTTGCGATTGGCCCCTAAAGTCAGTTCTGTTTTGACATTTGTGTAGTAAACACATGCGAAATACACGTTAATAAACAATGTTACGCTACACTGCTCCAGAACGCGGAATATTGCTGACTATTTATTTGACCAATAATCGGTCGGGGCCAAACGGTTACTGTGAATGGTGAGCGCTACAGAGCAATGATCAACGAGTTCTTTTTGCCGCAACTTGATGAATTGGGATTGGAAAACATGCCGATATGCTGAACATCGGAAGCTTACTTTTGCGCCACCTTGTACAACGTTTATAAAAATTTCAGTTGAAAAAAAAATATTCAGAAAGTTATAAAAAATTTAAATTAAAGTTCAACAGACTTGTTTTTTAAAATATTCTGCAAGAATTTTATAGAAGTTTCTTAACCTGATTTTAAAATTGAAAACAAATTCGCGAAAATTTTCAAATATGTAAAAAACGAATAAGTTTCAACTCAGTACTCATTTGGAAATTTCGCAAATTCCAAAATAAAAAAATTTCAAAACTGAAAAATTGATTTTTTATACCAACAATTTTGTTGATTTACGGCCTGTACATTTTCAAGTATTCATGATACGAGCTCAAGGCCAAGAATAATAATTTTTCACTTTTTGAATTTTTTTTTTTTTTATGAAAATTATTATTGTTTTTTACTTATTAATAATCATTTTAATTAATTATTAAAAGTTTTTTGATTGAAAAGAGTAGGAAAAATGTTTAGAGACAACTGCCATAGCTTTTCTTATAAATAGATCCATTTCGGAAGCTGCTAGACTTCACTCATCAGAGAAATTTTGGCACGCATTGCTAACCATTAAGTTAACATTACGCTGGTTTTGATGTCATCTAAACTCCTAGTTCTATTCTTCTTTTTACCATATGCATGAACCACTTCCGCCATTTGACAGTTAGTAGTGTGATCATGATGGATTTTTGACAGATCTGTTTTATCATCAGAACTGCCTTACCGTGTGCTCTCGGTTTTGTTATTGATTTTTTATACCAACAATTTTGTTGATTTACGGCCTGTACATTTTCAAGTATTCATGATACGAGCTCAAGGCCAAGAATAATAATTTTTCACTTTTTGAATTTTTTTTTTTATGAAAATTATTATTGTTTTTTACTTATTAATAATCATTTTAATTAATTATTAAAAGTTTTTTGATTGAATAGAGTAGGAAAAATGTTTAGAGACAACTGCCATAGCTTTTCTATAAATAGATCCATTTCGGAAGCTGCTAGACTTCACTCATCAGAGAAATTTTGGCACGCATTGCTAACCATTAAGTTAACATTACGCTGGTTTTGATGTCATCTAAACTCCTAGTTCTATTCTTCTTTTTACCATATGCATGAACCACTTCCGCCATTTGACAGTTAGTAGTGTGATCATGATGGATTTTTGACAGATCTGTTTTATCATCAGAACTGCCTTACCGTGTGCTCTCGGTTTTGTTATTGATTTTTTATACCAACAATTTTGTTGATTTACGGCCTGTACATTTTCAAGTATTCATGATACGAGCTCAAGGCCAAGAATAATAATTTTTCACTTTTTGAATTTTTTTTTTTTATGAAAATTATTATTGTTTTTTACTTATTAATAATCAAATGGCGGAAGTGGTTCATGCATATGGTAAAAAGAAGAATAGAACTAGGAGTTTAGATGACATCAAAACCAGCGTAATGTTAACTTAATGGTTAGCAATGCGTGCCAAAATTTCTCTGATGGGTGAAGTCTAGCAGCTTCCGAAATGGATCTATAAGAAAAGCTATGGCAGTTGTCTCTAAACATTTTTCCTACTCTATTCAATCAAAAAACTTTTAATAATTAATTAAAATGATTATTAATAAGTAAAAAACAATAATAATTTTCATAAAAAAAAAAATTCAAAAAGTGAAAAATTATTATTCTTGGCCTTGAGCTCGTATCATGAATACTTGAAACTGAAAAATAATTAAAAACTAAAGAAAAATTTTAAAAACTGAATTTTCAAAAATTAACACAAGACTTTATCAGCAGAATTAAGTAAAAGTTTGCAGAACTGCTCTGATTTGAGAAAATTAATTTTCGACTTTTTAAAGTCAGTAGAGGTATGCAGACTTCTTCAAAATATTAAAGAACACAGCGCACAAGAGAATTATTTCGGATACAAAATGTTTTATTTTGCTTGTAATCAACTGTTTGCACTTCAATTTCCGTTATTTTAGACACAAAAGTAGGTTTTATTGCCAATATTGGTAACTTTCAATGTAAACCCTTTTAGCGCTTGTAATATTTACCGATCACTTATGTACAAAAAAAACACTGGAATTTATAATTTTTAACCAACATTGAAGTTTTAGCTTATTTGAAGCCATGTCTTATTTTTTTGGCTTTTTGGATTTTGAGCTTTTTCGTTGAATTCAGCTGCAGCACGCGGAAACGCTAATTGGCCCGAATGCAGCTATTGCTGTAGGCCTGAGTTAAGTGATTTTTCTCATACATTTTTTTTGTATTCTCCTTTTGTTGTTGTATTTAATATTACTTAACATGCTTTATGTTTTCGTTATTATCTCTTAAGTCGCTTGATTTGTTTTGGTTTGAAGTAGCTGCGTGTCATCTTACTAATGACTTACTACTTACTTGCTGAGTGATTGATTTGCTGCCGGTTTGAAGTGGCATAACTCAGTTAAGCGTGTTAGGTGACAAAAGCGTTGAATACAAATATATTTAAAAAAAAAAGGATATAGTTTTTTGTGTGTCTTCTTTTAATTTTTTGTATTTTTTTCAAGATTTTTCTTAGATAAATTTTTTATTTATGTGTAGACACATTTTTCATATTCCAATAAAACTTCTATATGCAACTATATAACGTCAAATGGGAATTCCTGCAGGTATGAGTCATTCATTTACTCATCCATTGCTGCACTCACAAAGCCAGTTTATATTGTGCTCTCCACAGTGCGTAAATTAGTCTGCCATGAGTCCTGGTGTAGCTTACCAACTCCAGCACTCACTCCTAATAGCTTTCCATTAACTTTCGTTATTAGTTGGCAATACTTCAAATTTGTTTAGCTGCCTTTGGCTATAAAAATGTTAGCCATTGAAAATTTGTTATTTAGTCAGTTGGCTTAGTGAGTTTCTCACGTTTTTTCTGTTGTGCTGTTTTACTCTCGAGTTCAGTTTATTTTGGCATGACTTTACAGTTTGGTATTTCCGGTTGTGTTGCTCTGCTGCCCCAAGCGCACAAGAATTTGGTACTCGCTGCAGATATTGTTTCCGTTCATTGATAATTTGCGGCATTCAAATTATGGCTGTAAACTGTTAATTAATAAAGAAAAATATTGAAAGTAACAAATTTAGTAATTAATATTTTTTATTGTATTTTGATAATATCATTTATACGCTTAATTTGCACCATTTGTATCAATTAATCCAAAGCTTCTATGGGCATTAGAACGATTTGCCTAATTTCTAGGTCAGCCTAACATATCTTTGAGGGCAATGAATAACCTTCTTTCAGTGGCAATTTATCAATGATTTCGATGTAGATGGCCTATGCTCTTGCTCTATGTTGCTCCAATCACTAAACTATTTCTGCCTTCAATCGTGAAAATATATATGACCAAGAAGTCTCACTGCCAGTCTACCGCCAACTAAATAGGCTTTCAATTTATCTGAGAATTTTAAAGGTGACCAGGTAAAAGCCTATAGCAATCTGTAGGGCAAAAAAGCATCCTCCTCGGTTCTTCTGATTGGTTGCTTAGTAAGCAAAATGATAAGAAAATCTCTGAAGTATAGCGAAGAAGACCTTCATAAATATTTTGTACCTCTAAAAGTGGGAGTATAATAATCTCAATTGATGTTTGAGCTGCAAAAAAAAAAAAACAGAAATAATTAAACAGGTTTACACGGTTTTATTAAAAATAATTATTTTTAAATCTTTGGCCAGCGGCTATATTTTATAAGGCTGCCTCCCCAGGAATGGGGTCTGCGCAGAAGTACAGTCAAACTGATCGCTAAACCTGTGTTCGATCAGGCTATTAAGGGTTAGTGTTATGTTTCTTGGCTTGGGATTATGTCTCATTCAAATATTTGGTTTTAATCGTAGCTACGCCCGAAATAATATTAAATATCCAGGCCTGCTGAAGGAGAAACGTTACACATACTCTGTCCGATGTTTTAGCATTTCAGTTTTGGTGATAGTTTTGTAAAATCTTAACATTTAGTCCTAAAGGAGTTAACTTAAAAATGTCAAGTTTAGAAGGTATGAAGACTATGAAACTTCGAGGATTCAAGATTCGAGTACCGAAACACTACTAAGCCAAATAAATCAAGTTTAACTGAATTTTTTAAATTTTTCTTATAAAAATGTAAGTCTGATTTCTTATATACGAGGTGTGTTCAAAAAGTATTGCGAATTTTGTGTTTTTTCAAAAATTATTTATTTATTCATGAATATCTATTTTGTCCCCTTCAAAGTAATCCCCATGAGATATTATACACTTGTGCCAACGGTTTTTGCAATCTTCGAAGCACTTCAAAAAATCATTTTTTTGTATCTTGTTCAGCTCCTCCTTCGATGCCGTCTTTATCTCGTCAAGAGAAGCGTAACGTCGTCCTTTCATGGGCCTCTTCAGTTTAGGGAACAAGAAAAAGGCACAGGGGCCAGATCTGGGGAATACGGTGGCTGCGGCATCATTAGTGTGTTGTTTTTGGCCAAAAAGTCGCGCACAAGCAACGATGCGTGAGCAGGGGCGTTATCGTGGTGCAAAAGCCAATTTTTGTTCTTCCACAAATCCGGGCGTTTCTGGCGGATTGCTTCGCGCAAATTGCGCATTACTTGCAGGTACTATTCCTTATTGACCGTTCTTCGCTGTGGCAAGAACTCATGATGCACCACGCCCCTGCAATCGAAGAAAACTGTCAGCAAAACTTTCACATTCGACCGAACTTGGCGCGCTTTTTTCGGTCTTGGTTCGTGCGGCAGCTTCCATTGAGATGATTGAGCTTTGGTTTCCACGTCATAACCATAAACCCACGATTCGTCACCAGTTATGACCCTCTGGAGCAAATTTGGGTCGTCACGGACAGAGTTTAACATCTCATTAGCAATGTTCATGCGATGCTGTTTTTGGTCACAATTGAGCAATTTTGGTACGAATTTCGCGTAAAAATCGAAGACGATCCAAAACACGTGCAAGCAAAGCAGCTGTCAACAATTAACTGAACATTCAAAATGGCCGAGCTTGTCGGCATAAGTGAGAGACATGAGTACCAACATAACGCCACAAAAAATTCGAAATTCGAATATACGTAACCAGCGAAAATTCAAAATTCGCGATACTTTTTGAACACACCTCGTATAACTAGTAAAACCGGCCCGCCTCGCTGCGTCTAGTAACTAATAATATACTGAGTCCGATTTTAATCATTGTATCACATACCGGCTAGGATATGGAACTTAATGGCATCGCTTATTGCACCAGTCATTAGCACCTTTCGTTTGATACCCATATTGTATCTACACATTTTGTGTCACTTTAGTCGACATACCGGTCGACATCTCCGAAACGAAACAAGTGGTATCTTGAATTTTAAGTAAACTTCGAGTTATACAACGGTAAAAGTTCTCTTCAATTCCATACAGCAGTTTTTGAGTGATGCGCGACCAAACATACAGACAGACAGACAAAAATTCTAAAAATGGTTGATTTGCTTCTACTGGCTCAGTAATGATTGAGTTTTTTTTAATATTTGCAGTGTACAGACCTGTTAAAATTTTTTCATATGTTGGGAAGAGGCTAAATGAGTTTCCTCTGAAGGAGACCAAAACTGAAACTTTGAAGTATTTCTGAACCGGTTTTATTTCTTAGACGACAATGTGCTTATTTTTTGTAACAATATTTGCTGTTGTTATTGTTGTAAAAGCACTTGTTGTTGTTGTTGTTGTTGAAGCAGTATTTGGCCCTACCTAATCATTGCATCCATTACCGAAAGTTTTCATACCTTTCTTGCAACGGAAATCTCAAACAAGTGATAGTTTTGGCAGGGTCCTTTTTAGGTTCTGTCGAGGAGTGAGTTTGCTGGCAGAAGCGTTTCCTCATCTTAGGAATTGAAAAAATGGTTTTTGTCATCGGCTTACATTACAATATTCAGAGCTACATAAGTCGAGCCAGATAAACTCACGTCTCCCAGAAAAGTTCGCTTTGCACTGCAGCTACAAGAGGTGCTTTTGTTTCTATGGCGCCGTTGACCGGTTGTTAGTTGACCAAAGAGTTTTGATGATGGTATGTGGATGTTTTTGAGAGTCTGCCGGTGCGCCTTTAGACTTTTGACTTGCTTTTTGATGACGAATCTCGTCCTAATGACTATAAAAGAAGGCCCTGCTAGGATAAACATGCTAAACACCTACTACTAAGGAAAATGATCAGAAAGGTGAAAGTAAAGTTTTTTACAGCTATAAATACCTGCAAGTAAATTAAAAAAAGCAAAACCAAAAACGAGCTAATGTTTGGTAAATCTTAGTCCATTTTGTTTGACTAAGACTTTATCAAACTTCGAAGCCCTACTCCTCTTTCTAAAGTATTATTATTTTATAAACCAAAATCCTAAAACGAAACCTGTTATTCAATCCTCACTGCCTTAATTCTGAATATCTTCATTTGTAAAATATGATGCTCAACCAATTTACAAAGAATTAAAAATCATCAAAACAAAAACACCACTCCAAGCATTTAGATCACTTTGTGCGATATAAGAAATTAACCCTCAAATTTGAGACGTGCGCAGTGAATGCCAATGGCAATGAGCATTTTTAAGAGGCTGTAAAAATGAAAAAAAAAAAAAAACAAGAAAATAAAGCAGTTTTAAGCAACAGAGAAACTGAAGTGAAGCACAAATGCGTACGAGGAAATATAAAGTAAAATATAATATAAATAAAATCAATAAAAAAAGTGATAAAATTTAAATCATTAATTATCAATTTTGAACACAACAAAGGGCTAGTTTTGTTGTGCTGCTGACCGTGAAATTTAATTTCAAATAATTTTAATTTTTAATAAATAATAAGTAAAAACAATACAAGTTGACATCTTTTTTTACCAATAAAACAATTTATTTAACATTTACATTATAATAAATAAATAAATGTAAAGCCACCTTAACTTCACAATAATGAATTTGTATGCCCGCCAATCAGCGCCCAAATGCAGCGCACACCAGTGATTTCGTTGCAAAATAACACATATTGCTGTATTCATTTCCAATTCACTACCAACACCAAGCACAGAGTGTTTCATATACTCAATAATTGTTTTGCCGAGTTGCTCTCAACGCATGCTTTCAATTCGTGTTTTAACCAACTATCTGTCACTTGGTCGCTTTGTCGTCAGTGTGTGGCACAAACACCGTCATTCGGTCAATCACTCTTTATGTAAGCTGTGCTCAATTCTACTACCACACACACTTGTGTTAGCTCAGGTGAGAATACAAGTACAAGCTACATGAATTGTTGTTGTCTGCCATATTTAGCGCTATGTTTGCCCACATGAGTTGGTTGTATTTCGTGAGCTTAGCGGAACGAATTACAAGACAGCAACAACCACCTTCATCAACATCGGTGGAGTTGTGATGGTGCTCTCTCGGTCTTTTGCTCTTGTCTTCGATATACAATTCTTCAACTCAGTTACCTGTTTTTTGTTTTTTTTTTTGTTGTCTGTTTTACTAACTGTTTACTCTTCTTAAAGTAGTACTTTGTGCAGGCGGTTTCTGGTTTTTCTTGTTTACCCATTTGACAGCCGTGACTGTTAGTTTGTCATTAGTCAGTTGGACAGGCGCTCAGGCGTCATTTTGTTTACTTACCTGTGCGGGTTCTTGTTGATCTTTCCAATACACCAGCAAGTGACTTTACTTGTGTGTAATTTAGCTTACCTGTGGTCTCCTTCTCTCGGTCGCTCACTCGTTTTCCAAGCACTTTGCGCAAACAAGTTTCAGTTTTAGATCTTAGTTTCAAGAGTTTGGACGTGTTTCTATCGCCGCTAAGCGCGTTTTTCAGCAATAGATTCGGTTGTGCATGTGTGTGTTTTTTTATTTAACAAATAATCTCTTCGCGCATATCGGAAATGAAATCAGCACCTAAGGAAGCTGCGCACGAATGGCGGGAGTTCTATAATGAAACAAAGAACAAGGAAATTTTTTTTTATAATATTTAAAAAACACGTTCTTTAATGGAATACGAATTTGTGAGACGAACTAAATATAGAAGTGAAAAAAATATTTTTTATCAAATTAAGCACAAAAAACGTGTTTTATGTGAGTTAAGCAACGAAGGAAAACAAATTTTCGAACAACAAAATTTACAGTAATATTTCTTATGAATCTCAGCCTTTGTTTGTAAAACTGAGGTTCACCATCGTAAGTAAATTAAGCGTGAAAGTTGAATACTTTGCGGAAGATGTTGGTGCTGAAGCTCTGAAGTAAAGCAACTGAAAATGCTGCAAATAATTTCTCTAAACCAATTTTTTAAATGACTATAGTAAAAAAAAAACAATTTAAAAGAAATTGACATTTTATGTGTAGAATTATTTTCATGTATAGAATTATTTTTTTTTTTGTAAGTATAACGAGCTCAAGGCCAGTTGATAATAATTCTTAGTTAACAGTTTCAAAAAAAAAAAAAAAAAAAAAAAATTTATAATTGAAAAATTCTCTTCTTAATAAGAAAATCTATAAAAAAATATTTTTAGTAAAGAAATGTTTAATAAAAAAAGTTACAATGCAAAGAAATTTGGTGTACAATAAACAAAAAGCGTAGTTAACAAAAATGTTTACTTAAAATAATTGATAAAAAAATATTATAGCAAAAAATATTTTTAACAGAAATTTAAAAAAATATTTGTGGAGAAAAAAATGTTATAGTAAGAAAAAAAAATTTTTAGAGCAAAACAAAGTGTAAACAGGTCATAATGAAAAAAATATATAAAAAAAAATTAATAAAAAATGTTCACTACAAAAAAGTGTAAAAAAAATATATTTAAAAAATTATAATAAAAAAAATTTTACAATTACTTAAAGCATTAAACAAACTTATAATAATTAAAAATTGGAATAAAAAAAAGAAAAATAAAATAAAAAAATTTGTGAAGATTTTCCGGTCAATTTGTTCTATATTATATTTTGTTTAGGCTTTTTTGACCATTGTGGTTTTTATGCAAATAAAAGATTCTTATTTTGTCATTTCAACCCGACGTTTCGCTAGTCTCCCTAGCTTCTTCAGGGGTGATATATGACGTTAAATTATATTAAATTATTATTCTAAAATTTTTTATTTTTTTAAAATTTGTACCATTTCTTCGTGGTAGCATTGTCAAACTCCAAAAAAAATTGTATCATAATAAATAACAAATAAGCTATAATTGAAAAAATTTTATTATAAAAAAATTCATAAAAAAAATTATAATAGAACAAAAACTACAATATAACAAATTTCCAACAAGGAATGTCATAAAAAAATAAATTTTTTAGATCAAAGTTTTATACAATACAAAAAATATTTTTGGAGAAAAAAAATTTTATAATGAAAAAAAAAATATTCACTATAAAAAAGGGTATAAAAAAATATATTTAAAAGTTATAATAAAAAAAATTTTACAATTATTTAAAATATTAAACAAGTTTATAATAATAAAAAAAAATTGGAATAAAAAAATATTTACAATAAAAAAAGATTATAATAAAAAAGATTATAGCAAAAAAATAAAAATAAAATAAAAAAATTTTTAAAATTGTATCAAAAAAAAATAAATAAAAAACAAAAAAAGTCATAATTGAAAAAATGTTATATTAAAAAAATGCATAGCCAAAATTCATAATGGCTCATTAACTACAATATAAAAATTTCACAATAATAAATAAATGTTTATATCACACAAATTTATAATAAAAAAATATACAACAATAAGAAAAATTCATAAGATAAAAGTAGTTTGAAAAAAAATAAAAAATGCATTATTTAAACTAACAGTAAGACTAATGTATATGGTTCTGCTTCGAAATCTGAAGTAGATATGACTTGTCACGCCTCATCCTACTTGGATGTGCAATTCTTCTTTCTAGGCTTTACTGATTAAGGAACATGGCAATTAGGTTATTAGAAAAAATCAATAATATTTTTTTTACTTTCCACGATCCCTGCTTAAAAGTCTTCATTTCTATCAACAACACCTCTTAAGCAATGTTTAACTATGTATCATCATCATTCAATATCACGTTGTCTATAGCTCGAAGTCATCTTTTAGCCTTAAATTATACTCGCAAATTTAAAGTTTGTTGCTTAAGCCTTTTGATTTTTTCGTTGTTTATGATTGGCCAACAGTGTCAATTTATTATATTAATAAAAATTGTATGGCATAAATTATGCCAATTATAAAATTTACTGAGAAAAAATAAAACCAATTAAGTAGTAAATAACAAAAACCAGTTTCGTGCAAAATAAAATAAACCAATTGAAAATCGAATAGATAACAACAAAATAGCTATCTTATTGCTTTTAATACCATCACATTTGCGACATGTTTTCATTATTAGCTGAGTGAAACCACAATAAGTTTATTAAACTTATCCCAGCTAAAATAGTTTGTTTATTTTATAACACTTACAAGTCGAGTAGTTAGCTTAAACTCCTCCCCTCTGCACTCTGCATTGGTTATACATATTTTATTACTCCTAAAAAAATCTGGAGCTTTGTAGGGTGTTATATGTATAGATGCGCTAAGACTAAGTATAGCATTTCTTTTTATAATTTTTTTTAAATAAAAGTAAAAAAAGTTCAAAGAACAGAAAAAAGCTTTCGTGAGAGCTTTAATATGAGCAGTGATTTCATTCAAAGCTTTCGATTGTTGCTGATCAGCGGTTTCGACCGAAACTATAACTATTACATATTAGATTAAATCTGAAGTACTAAAAGTTGACTTACTTCTAAAGAATGGCTTTTTCTCAATATTTAAAATTTGCTATTAAGAAAGCTCAAAGCTATATACACTTTTTAATGAAAAAAAAAGAGCAGCACTTATGAAGCTTTCTATTGTAATTGTTTGCTGACAATCAGTTCAATGCACTATAAATGCTTTTAATTATTTCACGCTTTCAGCTGCGCATATAAGTTGTTGCTGTTTCCAAAAAAAGCTCATATATTATTACTTTTTTAAAATTTATTATTAAAGTTTTTAAGCTCGTTAGAAAAGCAGATTATATATTTTTTATTAACTTTTACTAACGTTATTTAAATATATACAATTTTTTCAAGTCTATTATTAAAGCTCTTAAGCTCGTGTTGAAAACATAAAAGATTGCGCTATGAATCATATTTATAAAAATTTCCTGAAAAAAGTTCTTAGATTAAAGTTTGAGAAAAACTTTGAATTCAAACTTAATTTAATATTAATAAAACTTAAAGAGCCACTATTTATTAAAAAGCTTTTTAAAAACATGTACGCTTTGGCAACCTTGGCTCGGTTTTACATATACTTTAAGTAACAAATTCAGAAGCCTTCATAGAGAGGAAAGTATTTTTCAGCACATTATAATAACAATACTAAAAATGTTTTGTAAAGGCTAATATTTTTTAAAAACTTTTTAGTACCAAAGCTCTTCTCAGGAGAAATAGTTAAGTAAAAGCTCATATACTTATGAAGCTTTTTGATTCTAAAGATCTTCTTCACAGAAATTGTTTTTAAACTCAATGTAAGTGAATAAGTTTTGTACTACTTGGTCCTCAAAATGTATATTAATTAGCAGATATAGAACAAAAACAGAAGTTTGGCTATTTTTCCAAAATTTTATGCAAAATTTTCTTTATGATAACACAGTTTTAGCTGTATTTTTGCAATTCTATTACGAGAATTATAATTAGTTCAGCGAGAAAAAAATTTTGCATAACCTGAGTTTTTTAATAAGCCAATATTGAGTTAGGTCTGTATTACAAAATAGGCTTTGACTGTTAAATTTTTGGCCAAGAAACCTTGATTTTTCTGGTAAAAGCCAGATCTTAGCAGGGAGGACGCAGTGTAGATAGCCGCAAAATGTTGTCCTATCTTGACTTTGGCTATTATTGGTTGTTGATAAAGGTATCAGAATGAAATTGTTGAGTATAAAACTTGAAACTTGAGCAAACATCTTCATTTTCCCTAAAAAAGTGCCAACGCAGTCATTTTTCGGAATCACATTTCAGTCAACGCTTGCATTTCAACAGCAAACGTCCATCATTTTAAGCGATAACAACTTTATTTCTCAATAAATATTTTTAAAATCAATACAAATAATCAGAAATGCAAATAGATTTTTTTCTTGAATATCCCAACTCAAAAATATGGCGGCTTTTGTTCGAGCTAATTCCACGAAGCGCGCTTTACACACCACACCTACAAGTTAATTCGAAAAAAAAAATCACAACTTAAAACTTGATTGTAGTAATTTGCAGTTCATAAACACTATGTATAATAAAACAAATAGACAACAACTAAAGCAATGCGGACGTTTGTTAAGAATTATTTACTTGTCACAGTCAACTGTCAATTATCGGTATTTGCATAAAAACGCCAGGCAGCTAAATACAAAGCAACAACAAACAGCATAACTTCAGCAACAATAAAAAAATCATAAAACAACAACTCCAATAACTAACTATATAGTCAATCAAATAAAGACACATCTCGCGCTTATCGTTTTCATAAAACCAAAAATTAGTATGCGTCAAGTGCGCAAAAAGCAACAAAAGACTTAAGACACAAACTTCTTCAACATATCAGCATAGATACTTATATTTATGCAAAACACGCATTTGAGTTATTGATTATGCGCCACAAAAACAATTTTTATGTTTCTACTTCTTAAGCTTAATGCATATTTTGTTGCTTCGAATACTTATTAATTTGTTGTTGTTGCTTTGAGATTGTCACTGCTATTGACACCGCTGTCATGTAAATTTCTTTTTTTCTCTTTCCAAAGTGGCTTTTGGTGGGGGAGAGAAAATCAATATTTGTATGCTTGCAATGTGCATGCACTTGCTTGTTTCTATGTAATTTACTTACCTGTGCGGGTTCTTGTTGATCTTTCCAATACACCAGCAAGTGACTTTACTTGTGTGTAATTTAGCTTACCTGTGGTCTCCTTCTCTCGGTCGCTCACTCGTTTTCCAAGCACTTTGCGCAAACAAGTTTCAGTTTTAGATCTTAGTTTCAAGAGTTTGGACGTGTTTCTATCGCCGCTAAGCGCGTTTTTCAGCAATAGATTCGGTTGTGCATGTGTGTGTTTTTTTATTTAACAAATAATCTCTTCGCGCATATCGGAAATGAAATCAGCACCTAAGGAAGCTGCGCACGAATGGCGGGAGTTCTATAATGAAACAAAGAACAAGGAAATTTTTTTTTATAATATTTAAAAAACACGTTCTTTAATGGAATACGAATTTGTGAGACGAACTAAATATAGAAGTGAAAAAAATATTTTTTATCAAATTAAGCACAAAAAACGTGTTTTATGTGAGTTAAGCAACGAAGGAAAACAAATTTTCGAACAACAAAATTTACAGTAATATTTCTTATGAATCTCAGCCTTTGTTTGTAAAACTGAGGTTCACCATCGTAAGTAAATTAAGCGTGAAAGTTGAATACTTTGCGGAAGATGTTGGTGCTGAAGCTCTGAAGTAAAGCAACTGAAAATGCTGCAAATAATTTCTCTAAACCAATTTTTTAAATGACTATAGTAAAAAAAAAACAATTTAAAAGAAATTGACATTTTATGTGTAGAATTATTTTCATGTATAGAATTATTTTTTTTTTTGTAAGTATAACGAGCTCAAGGCCAGTTGATAATAATTCTTAGTTAACAGTTTCAAAAAAAAAAAAAAAAAAAAAAAATTTATAATTGAAAAATTCTCTTCTTAATAAGAAAATCTATAAAAAAATATTTTTAGTAAAGAAATGTTTAATAAAAAAAGTTACAATGCAAAGAAATTTGGTGTACAATAAACAAAAAGCGTAGTTAACAAAAATGTTTACTTAAAATAATTGATAAAAAAATATTATAGCAAAAAATATTTTTAACAGAAATTTAAAAAAATATTTGTGGAGAAAAAAATGTTATAGTAAGAAAAAAAAATTTTTAGAGCAAAACAAAGTGTAAACAGGTCATAATGAAAAAAATATATAAAAAAAAATTAATAAAAAATGTTCACTACAAAAAAGTGTAAAAAAAATATATTTAAAAAATTATAATAAAAAAAATTTTACAATTACTTAAAGCATTAAACAAACTTATAATAATTAAAAATTGGAATAAAAAAAAGAAAAATAAAATAAAAAAATTTGTGAAGATTTTCCGGTCAATTTGTTCTATATTATATTTTGTTTAGGCTTTTTTGACCATTGTGGTTTTTATGCAAATAAAAGATTCTTATTTTGTCATTTCAACCCGACGTTTCGCTAGTCTCCCTAGCTTCTTCAGGGGTGATATATGACGTTAAATTATATTAAATTATTATTCTAAAATTTTTTATTTTTTTAAAATTTGTACCATTTCTTCGTGGTAGCATTGTCAAACTCCAAAAAAAATTGTATCATAATAAATAACAAATAAGCTATAATTGAAAAAATTTTATTATAAAAAAATTCATAAAAAAAATTATAATAGAACAAAAACTACAATATAACAAATTTCCAACAAGGAATGTCATAAAAAAATAAATTTTTTAGATCAAAGTTTTATACAATACAAAAAATATTTTTGGAGAAAAAAAATTTTATAATGAAAAAAAAAATATTCACTATAAAAAAGGGTATAAAAAAATATATTTAAAAGTTATAATAAAAAAAATTTTACAATTATTTAAAATATTAAACAAGTTTATAATAATAAAAAAAAATTGGAATAAAAAAATATTTACAATAAAAAAAGATTATAATAAAAAAGATTATAGCAAAAAAATAAAAATAAAATAAAAAAATTTTTAAAATTGTATCAAAAAAAAATAAATAAAAAACAAAAAAAGTCATAATTGAAAAAATGTTATATTAAAAAAATGCATAGCCAAAATTCATAATGGCTCATTAACTACAATATAAAAATTTCACAATAATAAATAAATGTTTATATCACACAAATTTATAATAAAAAAATATACAACAATAAGAAAAATTCATAAGATAAAAGTAGTTTGAAAAAAAATAAAAAATGCATTATTTAAACTAACAGTAAGACTAATGTATATGGTTCTGCTTCGAAATCTGAAGTAGATATGACTTGTCACGCCTCATCCTACTTGGATGTGCAATTCTTCTTTCTAGGCTTTACTGATTAAGGAACATGGCAATTAGGTTATTAGAAAAAATCAATAATATTTTTTTTACTTTCCACGATCCCTGCTTAAAAGTCTTCATTTCTATCAACAACACCTCTTAAGCAATGTTTAACTATGTATCATCATCATTCAATATCACGTTGTCTATAGCTCGAAGTCATCTTTTAGCCTTAAATTATACTCGCAAATTTAAAGTTTGTTGCTTAAGCCTTTTGATTTTTTCGTTGTTTATGATTGGCCAACAGTGTCAATTTATTATATTAATAAAAATTGTATGGCATAAATTATGCCAATTATAAAATTTACTGAGAAAAAATAAAACCAATTAAGTAGTAAATAACAAAAACCAGTTTCGTGCAAAATAAAATAAACCAATTGAAAATCGAATAGATAACAACAAAATAGCTATCTTATTGCTTTTAATACCATCACATTTGCGACATGTTTTCATTATTAGCTGAGTGAAACCACAATAAGTTTATTAAACTTATCCCAGCTAAAATAGTTTGTTTATTTTATAACACTTACAAGTCGAGTAGTTAGCTTAAACTCCTCCCCTCTGCACTCTGCATTGGTTATACATATTTTATTACTCCTAAAAAAATCTGGAGCTTTGTAGGGTGTTATATGTATAGATGCGCTAAGACTAAGTATAGCATTTCTTTTTATAATTTTTTTTAAATAAAAGTAAAAAAAGTTCAAAGAACAGAAAAAAGCTTTCGTGAGAGCTTTAATATGAGCAGTGATTTCATTCAAAGCTTTCGATTGTTGCTGATCAGCGGTTTCGACCGAAACTATAACTATTACATATTAGATTAAATCTGAAGTACTAAAAGTTGACTTACTTCTAAAGAATGGCTTTTTCTCAATATTTAAAATTTGCTATTAAGAAAGCTCAAAGCTATATACACTTTTTAATGAAAAAAAAAGAGCAGCACTTATGAAGCTTTCTATTGTAATTGTTTGCTGACAATCAGTTCAATGCACTATAAATGCTTTTAATTATTTCACGCTTTCAGCTGCGCATATAAGTTGTTGCTGTTTCCAAAAAAAGCTCATATATTATTACTTTTTTAAAATTTATTATTAAAGTTTTTAAGCTCGTTAGAAAAGCAGATTATATATTTTTTATTAACTTTTACTAACGTTATTTAAATATATACAATTTTTTCAAGTCTATTATTAAAGCTCTTAAGCTCGTGTTGAAAACATAAAAGATTGCGCTATGAATCATATTTATAAAAATTTCCTGAAAAAAGTTCTTAGATTAAAGTTTGAGAAAAACTTTGAATTCAAACTTAATTTAATATTAATAAAACTTAAAGAGCCACTATTTATTAAAAAGCTTTTTAAAAACATGTACGCTTTGGCAACCTTGGCTCGGTTTTACATATACTTTAAGTAACAAATTCAGAAGCCTTCATAGAGAGGAAAGTATTTTTCAGCACATTATAATAACAATACTAAAAATGTTTTGTAAAGGCTAATATTTTTTAAAAACTTTTTAGTACCAAAGCTCTTCTCAGGAGAAATAGTTAAGTAAAAGCTCATATACTTATGAAGCTTTTTGATTCTAAAGATCTTCTTCACAGAAATTGTTTTTAAACTCAATGTAAGTGAATAAGTTTTGTACTACTTGGTCCTCAAAATGTATATTAATTAGCAGATATAGAACAAAAACAGAAGTTTGGCTATTTTTCCAAAATTTTATGCAAAATTTTCTTTATGATAACACAGTTTTAGCTGTATTTTTGCAATTCTATTACGAGAATTATAATTAGTTCAGCGAGAAAAAAATTTTGCATAACCTGAGTTTTTTAATAAGCCAATATTGAGTTAGGTCTGTATTACAAAATAGGCTTTGACTGTTAAATTTTTGGCCAAGAAACCTTGATTTTTCTGGTAAAAGCCAGATCTTAGCAGGGAGGACGCAGTGTAGATAGCCGCAAAATGTTGTCCTATCTTGACTTTGGCTATTATTGGTTGTTGATAAAGGTATCAGAATGAAATTGTTGAGTATAAAACTTGAAACTTGAGCAAACATCTTCATTTTCCCTAAAAAAGTGCCAACGCAGTCATTTTTCGGAATCACATTTCAGTCAACGCTTGCATTTCAACAGCAAACGTCCATCATTTTAAGCGATAACAACTTTATTTCTCAATAAATATTTTTAAAATCAATACAAATAATCAGAAATGCAAATAGATTTTTTTCTTGAATATCCCAACTCAAAAATATGGCGGCTTTTGTTCGAGCTAATTCCACGAAGCGCGCTTTACACACCACACCTACAAGTTAATTCGAAAAAAAAAATCACAACTTAAAACTTGATTGTAGTAATTTGCAGTTCATAAACACTATGTATAATAAAACAAATAGACAACAACTAAAGCAATGCGGACGTTTGTTAAGAATTATTTACTTGTCACAGTCAACTGTCAATTATCGGTATTTGCATAAAAACGCCAGGCAGCTAAATACAAAGCAACAACAAACAGCATAACTTCAGCAACAATAAAAAAATCATAAAACAACAACTCCAATAACTAACTATATAGTCAATCAAATAAAGACACATCTCGCGCTTATCGTTTTCATAAAACCAAAAATTAGTATGCGTCAAGTGCGCAAAAAGCAACAAAAGACTTAAGACACAAACTTCTTCAACATATCAGCATAGATACTTATATTTATGCAAAACACGCATTTGAGTTATTGATTATGCGCCACAAAAACAATTTTTATGTTTCTACTTCTTAAGCTTAATGCATATTTTGTTGCTTCGAATACTTATTAATTTGTTGTTGTTGCTTTGAGATTGTCACTGCTATTGACACCGCTGTCATGTAAATTTCTTTTTTTCTCTTTCCAAAGTGGCTTTTGGTGGGGGAGAGAAAATCAATATTTGTATGCTTGCAATGTGCATGCACTTGCTTGTTTCTATGTATTCTATGCTGTACAAATTGTTATGCCGCTACCGTCGAATGCTTTAAAAAATTCTGTTTAGACAGCGTTGAACCCTTGGCTTTATTTCGGCTTCTTATTTGCTGCCGCCTTTATGCAAATTCAGATATCTATTAACTTTTATTTGTATTGAATATGCAGCCTATATCGTGCCTATGCGTACTAATTCAATTATTTATACATTAAAATATGCCAGGCAAGCCATTGTACGCTACAACCTATGTGGCCATCAGATCTATTTGTGATAGCAATTTATGGGCTTTACCGGCTCTTTATATTGGAGAGTACTAGAATTGATCATATTTTATATTTCATTGAACTATGCTTACAACCAAAGACAGTTTATGAGTTTCATTAATTCTTCAAGGTGGAACTCTTAGTTATCAGAAAGCTTTCAAAGATATTCAGAAACCTTCATACTAATCTGAGAGGAACCCTAATAAAAGTAGTTCCTCCAATAGGATTGACTATGCTCCAAACTATTCTCAGTTGAAAATCGCTCATAACAAAAGGAGGAGGCATACTCAGTATTTAGAAAGTTAAAGTGTAAGAGGAGCTGACTTTGTAGCGGGTTCCTATTGATCTTCCATATTTGGAACTGTAACGATTGACTCGCTCATCTGCAGACCAATGTACTTTAGAGAAAGTTCTTTGCCTTTTCAAGAGAAATTAAACATGGAAATATGTAAGTGAAATGAAAAATAAGAAATGTCTCGAAAATAAGAAATGGAAGGGAGATTAGAAGAAAGTTCGAAAGAAAATAATATAAGAAACGGAGTGAAAAGAGTAAAGAAAAGAAAAGATAAAGTAGTCGGAAAACTAAAATAAAAAGAAACACATATGAAAGAAAAGGAAAGAGACAGTAAAAGGGAAAGGGGATAATAATAGGAAAATGGCAAGAAAGAGAAAAGGAAAAAGTAAAGGGTGAAAAAAGATAAATAAGTAGAAAGAAAACCAAAAGGAAATTAAAAATAGCAAGTAAATGAAAAATTAATACGAAAAATAAGCAGAAAGGAATTTAAATAAAGAGAAAAAGAAAAAAAGAGAACATAAAGGGAAATAAAAATATTAAGTAAAAGAACGCGAAAAAAAAGCAAAATAAAAAGGAAAAGAAACGGAAATTAAAAAGAGAAATAAAAAAAAAAAAAATAATAAAAAAACAGAAAAGGTAACTAAAAAGAGAATGAAAAATAAAAAGAAAAAGAAACAAAAAAATAAAAATAAAATAAAAATAAAAAAAGAAATTAAAGGGAATAAAAAGGTAAAGTAGAAGATCACGGAAAAAAATAAAAAGAAAGGGAAAAATAAGAAGAATTAGAAAAATAATTAGAAAAAGAAACATAAGAGGAAATTAAAAATAGCAAGAAAAATAAAAATTAATAAGGAAAATAAACAGAAAGGAATTTATAAACAGAGAGAGAAAAAAAATAAAAGAAAGAAAAAAGAAACTAAATGGAAATAAAAATATTAAGTAAAAGAACACGAAAAAATAAATTAAAAAGAAAAGGAAATTAAAAAGAAAAGAAAAATAAAAAGAAAAAGAAACAGAAAAATAAAATAAAATTAAAAATGAAAAAAGAAATTAAGGAAATTAAAAATGTAAAGTAGAAGATCACGGAAAAAGAAAAGGAAAAATAAGTAGAAATATAAAAATAATTAGAAAAAGAATAGAGGAAATTAAAAATAGCAAGAAAAATCAATAGGAAAAACAAACAGCAAAGAAAGTTAGAGAGAGAAAAAGAAAGAAAAAAAGAAAAAGAAGAAAAAAAAAGAAAAAAAAGAAAAGCAAAAGGGAGATAAAACTATAAAGTAGAAGAACAGGGAAATGAAAATACAAACTTATAAAAAAATGTTGAGATATGGAAAAATTAGGAAATAGGAAAAATATAATAAAATAAAATAAAAAAACTAATTATTGCAAAGAGAAAAGGAGGTCGGAGTAATGGCATAACAGACATAAGAAGAAAATAAAATGTAACTAGAGGAAGGCAAACAAAAAAACAACACGAGGCTGCACATAAAAAAATTTAAATGAAGAGTATCCGAAGAAGGTGAAAGAATATTTATATCCATTTATCAATCAGTATAGAGGTACGAAAACTATATTTGCAAGGCACATGTCTAACCAAAAATGTATGTGGAGTTTCTACCCATTCCTATTATCCATTTTATGAAAAAACCGTAAAAGTAAGGAATAAAATGTTTGCCTCTTCTTCACTTATTAGCTACAGAAGTAAACTACATACATCTTTGCTTCGTACAACGCCTGCATCAGCAATTTGCATAAAAGTGGCTTTTGCATAAATAAGTAGCAAATTCGAACGCATTTACATATTTTGCGTCCTCAATTGTGATTTCTTTATGTGCAAGAAAGATTTGTCAAACAACACGTTTTGAATTTAAAAATACTTTAATTTGTTTTGAAAGTTCTCTAAGTTGGTCAAACTGAACTTCTTTTGTGTTTTTTCTTCTTTTGCTTTCAATTAAAAAATTACACGCACTTGGTAACTCTTTAAAGTCTTCTTAATAGTCCAGCGAAATCGACTTAAAACATGTTCAGGCTATAGCATAAAGTACTTAGTTTCATATATACGTACCACCCAACAACAAGCAAAAATCTGGATAGGATATACAGTGAGTGGTGCGTACCAAAAATGTTTATCAAAAAGTCAGTAATTTGTTTCGGAGAGGTTTACTTTTGAATAATGTTGAAATGGCTACGAAGTATAGTGTGAGAGCTTGCATACTTTCGGGTACTAGTGGTTTTCTACAAATATACTTTTGTGTTGCACTCAGGAAAAAAAGAACATTGTAATTGTGTTGGAATCAGAATTTTCACCACGATATAAGTGGTTAGTCATGTTTGGTGGGGATGCTATTTGCAATAGTTAGTTTAGACACATGCCCCTAAAATTATGCTGCACTAAAAAGCTATTCTCAAGCTGTTCCTAAATCGTGATTTGTTGTAAACTAAGTTGCTTCATTCTTGTTTTGCGAACAGATTTTACCAGACGAAACTATTTAAATATTTTGAGCATAATTTGTGCTTAAAACACGATTGACGTAAGTAAGTGTGAACATAGTCTTAACTTGTCACAGTTGGTGACCTATTGAGTGCGCTTCGTTTTTCCTGGAATTATTCCTAATAGCACCATACTATTTAAACATTTCTATAGCACTTTTCTGTAGCTATAATTTTACTCCTCTTACCTGCTATCTTGTTGGACTTCTTAAGTAAAAACTAAACATTTTATGGCTACTCATTTCGATTTTTGTCACGTTTCGCTACAAATAAGTACAAAATCAGCGCAATTAACATTTTTAAAAGTCACTACATTTCCACATAAGAAGAACACATTTAAACCTTAATTATCAAGTATCGATCTCTTGTTCTATTTGTAGTATGTTTTGTTGCCCAAAAATAAGTAAGGTAACCAAATTGTAAGCTATACTCGTAGGTACGCATTGGCTCTTATAAGCATCACTACAAACGAACACCTGCTGCTGTCACAACAGCGTTAGATTGTTGTACAATATTTTTTTTTATTGTGTCTCATAATGATTTTTGTCAATAAAGCAAAAAATATAAAAATAAAAATCTTGTACTCTCTTGCCTTTGTTTGAAGTCATTTCTATGGCATCATACACTACATGCTTTTTTGGTGGTTAGTATTCTTCTTCGCACTCCGCTACCTTCTTCTCATCTTCTTCGCACTGCTCTCGCCCCCTCTTATTTTGTTGTGATTCACTTGTGTGCATTGAAATTCTATAGATGCAGCTATAGTCCGTTACCAATAAACTAAATGATCAGAGTTCAACAATTGGGTTATTGTCTAAGTAAAGCAACATCATAAATTTTCCATGACACCTTTACACGTTCGAATTGAATAATTCAAACAGCAAAACAGCAAAATGATCACTGTTTTGAAGAACGAAAATGGTGGGCTAACAATATCGAAGGAATATAAGGTTTCTTAGAAACAATTGTTTGATATACGAAAGTGTTTTTGTACCTAGAAATGGTTCAATTTGGTAGTCAAAGACTTTTACAAGAAATTTTAATTACATTGCAATCGATTTTTTAGGTGGGAGTTTGTAGATTTAGTGCCATAAAGTAGTAGAATTCTTGATAAATAAACTTTCTGTGGAAAATAAAAAATTAATTAAATTAATGAATACCACGAAGTCTTTTATAGTATACTTGAAAAAGAGATGGGCTAATGGAGTTACAGCTGAACTTCCCTCAGCTGCAAAAGCTTATAGATGCCCAAATGGCCAGCAACGCTGCCAAGATCAGAAGAGGTCTCTCGGGTCCATTACAACTGAATCGAGGCTATACAAGAAAGAATTGAATTGAATAATTTTAGCCCTTTTTCTTTTTGGAAGTCTGACTGAAATGATATTTGAGAGGTCACTAAAGGGTTAAAACATACAAAACTTCACGATGGGGATAAAATATACGAAAATTCAAATACATGTTGAAATTTAAATAAGCTGCTTAAATGATTAAAGCTGCAATTAAAACTACAAAAACTTTAAATGCATCGAAATCGGAATCACTTCCCTACCCACTTCAAACTTCAATTAGCAGCTAGTTTCAAACGCAATGTAATACTAAATTAATACATGTTAAGTTCACATGGCAGCTCATTTAAAAGAAAAAAAAATACACAAAAGTCATTAAGAATTTAAAAAAAAAAATTTCTTTCTATATATTTTTTTAATCTTTTTTTCTTTTTCATTCACCATCTAATAACCGTAAGACAAGTTGCTAGCTTAATGTTTTTTGTTGACCTTCGAGTATCGCAAACACATTTTATTATGTGTAAAAATTAATAAAAAAAAAAAATAAAAGGAGTCGAGGCGCAAAGTAGCTGCTTGAATAGCAAAGTTTTGTTCAATGGAAATTAATTAGTAATTAATTTTTTGTCGAAAATTTTAATCAAGTGTGTTAATTTATGTGAATAAAAGAATGCTGGTTAATTTTAATTGATCAAAGAGAAAAGTTAAAAAAAAAATTTTAATTAAGAAGTAGGGAAAAATTATGAAAAAATAAAAAAAAGAGGAAAAAAAAAGAATAGAACAGAAAAAGCATATTCAATAGAAAACACTCAATAGAACACAAGTCAAACCATTTTTAGTGCCAATAAAAAATCACAGCGAAAATATGATATATATATTTAATATTTGAAAACATCAAAGCAATCCTTGTTAGAAAAAGAATATTTATCAAAATTTTTTTTTTTATAACTTTTTTAACTACTATTATTTAAGTCCAAATAAAGAGCAAGCGCTCGTTTTCTTTTTATTAAAAATAGTAGCAAAAAGTTTACTTCAATGTTTTAAGTCTAAATTAGTAGGGTAAAGTCGACTTTTATTTAGCAAAAATAGCAGTAAAAAACTGGCTTTTACTTTTTAGGACTTTTATGATACTTTTATTTTTTCACTCAAAAATAAAAAAATTTAAATTCATCTGTAATTTTTTAGAGCCAAATCAAATAGCATAAATTTACTTTTTTTGCTTTATGTCAAAAATAGTACTGAAAATTCTACTTCAATTTTTAAAATAATAAAATTTAAAACTATGCTCTTATTCACATAGCACAAAATAGTATTAAAATTAAAAAATTTTATACACAAACTCAAAAATAGTAGCAAAAGTTGGGCTTCCATTTCACCTTTCTATTTCCCTACAAATAATGAATTCCTAACATTTTCAAAATTAATAGATTTAAACACTCATCAATCAAGTCATTCACTTAATTTAATATGCCCAGCTAACAAATTATTTAATGATTCTAATACGCTTCAGCTGTGGCGCCGGAAATTGTTAACAACGTCAACTTCCTCACCACTACAATGTAAAGCTCTTGTTTTAACATTTTTTGTAATATAACTTTCTTCCGTAGCTGCCGCTTTGTTAAACAAAAAAAAATATTTCTCACATTTGCAATGAACGCAATATAATCTTGCTGCTTTGCTTTTTTTATTGCTTTCTTCCGCAAGTGGCTGGTTAGTAGCTTAGGCGTCAAGCAAACAAAGTCACGTGCGATCATAATCATATAGAATGCAATGAGCTACAACAACAAAGAGTGGGCATATTATGAAATTAAAAAGTCTAAACTCAGTTGAGTACAGTTAAGCAACAATAATAACTTTGCCTACAACAAGAATCCATATTAGCTGTGTTCTGAGAAAAAAGAGCAACGAGACAGCTGTTGATGATCGCTTAGGAAGCTTTTTTTTCATTCTTTTTTTCCTGGCTTGCTTTTGAAATTTAAAACTTTTTATCTTGCTCTTGAAATAAATATGTTTGTTCAAAAATAAGTAAGTTATATATTGATCATCAATAATATTGGTTACACAATAGAGCGACTACCATGGTATAGTAGCTAATGATTTTGTGGCTAACCGACTAAACATCATTTGATGATATAAACGTATAAGAAGTTAGTCTAAAAAGTAAAATTTTAAATAAAATTTTACTTGCAGTCATAAGCACTGCTCAATTTGATTTCTCAAATAAAATCTTTGCTTGAAAAAAGCAAGCCTCATTAACATTTCTTATTCATAAGCACTTAGCAACTTGTGAATAAAAACTATTCTAAACATTTTTTTTTTTCGCTATTTAAATCTTTCCTTGAAAAATGTATTTATGTACAAGTCGACTGCAGATAATCACCTAAAATTATAGACGCTTGTTTTTATTTCTGCTAGCTTAATTTTTTGGTGATCTCCCTTTTTAATATTTTTTCTAAGCAAGCAGATAACTTTTTACATAGCAACGAGGTGACCAACAACAGCCTATTATTGTGTTAATTAAATTGCGTTTTGTCAATTGCATAACAACAACTGTGCATAGTTTGCAAAACAAAAACCTTACACGTCAAGCTTTACAGCCATAAAACTGGAAAAAGTGATGTACCAAAAGAAACCTTGCTTTTACGCAAGAAAGTGTATAGCTGAAGCGCAAAATTTGTAGCTATATAAAAGCGAGCCTAAAAAAGTACAGTTAAACGTCGCTTAAAACTTATTCATTTATCTTTTGTACAGACCATACTTAAATTGCATTTAAAAGCTCTTCACTATATGCCTCTATGAGCATAAGTCCAACATCATGATTTAGCACTTAATGTTTGTAGCATGCTTGCTCATTGCCAGTGTGTCAAGTACGTTGCTTAAGTCTTTTGTATCGCCAAATAGGTTGAAGATTACAAGTTTGTTATAAGCATAAATAAGTTTTGTAATATAAAAATGAAAAATAAGTAGACCAAATAAGCTCATTTTATTAGCAATAAATATTTTTTATAGCTGATTTAAGCGCGCTTGCTAGCAGGCAACGAAATATTTATTGAGCATAAATGTTCATGAGGTGTTATGTTTTTGTATGGTTAAAATGATATTGATTTGGAATTAAATGAAACCCCCAGTTAGAGTAAGTTCTGAATTGGGTCGTTATGGCTACAATTAACCAATAACTTAAGCTGGTAAAATCTGTAAAAAAAAATACATGTGAAACTACTAAGCCTACGTCCAGAGTTCGACTTTCGACATTTATCGTATTTTATTCACAAATTACTTATAATCAAATAGCTTTGCTTTAAAAAATCTGTCCCTAAAACTACGAATAATACTATGTTGGCAATGCGACTTTCTAATTGAATCGTGTTTCACGCACAAATTAAATTTCAACTAAGCAGTATCGTCTTCTAAAATCTGCCTTCAAGAATGAAACAGGAATAAACTAGGAAAAGTCTGTGGACAGATTCATTTATTGCTTTTGTGTGTAGCAAATTTTGGGCTCAATTTCTATACTAGCTAAGCAAAGGGCATAAAGCACACCCGGTACTTTTGTATTTAGCAAGGTCACTAACCAAAATATTACTGTGTATACCAAAGAAAATTTAATTTTTTATTTACAACTTAGGCCCGGTTTTTCAGTACAAGTTTAACTCAATTTGTCAGTACACTTGTTACGCAGTTTTTCAGTCAACTTTAAACGAAGTTTAAACGTAGTTTAAGCGGTCAATTCGGCAGGGTTAAACTCTAGTTAACCTGTCAGCTGTTTTGCATATTTGATGCTTTTGGTTGTGAAACAATAAGCTGAACGCAATTAAGAAAGGAAGATATTTTTATATTTAATTAAATACTGGATATATCATCTGACGGAAGTGATTATAGTGATGCAGAAATTAGCGAAATCCGAACTATTATAATACTGAGGAGAAGCAATGGCGTTGAATATGTAAACAAATGTCATCTGTTGCCGTATCTAGATAAAAAAAGCCAATGTTGCCGTATAAAAAGCAAATGTTAGAAGCGGCCTTAAACTCACACTGAAAAACCGCTCTGCAGTTTAACTGGAGTTTAAATTTATGCCGAGTTTAAGCAAACTTAGTTTAAACTGAGCTTAACCAAGGACTGAAAAACCGGGCCTTAGTAGATAAAAATCATTTAGTTCAGATTATATGGAAAAAAATGCCTAAATGTATGCACTACAAAATTTATAAGTGAAAAATTATGAGGAGTTTAGAAGTGGAATGTTTTCGGACCTCACTCATGCGTGGCTTATTTCAGCGAAGATGTAACGTGAGTAAAATAGTACACCTGCTGAAATCGCTAAAACTCAAACAACTCACAAAGATGATTCGACATACACTACAAAAGCAGCATATTTTTGGGCGCACGATTTTGCATATAAGTCCGACAGCTATTTATAACATAATTCGAAAAGAAATGCAACTAGCTGAAGATAATAGCATATTTTCAGTCGCAAAGACTTTTATTAAGTTTAGCAAAAGAGCCTAGAACACACCAACTAGGTGGTTTATTTTGTAGTCTGAACATGATTTAAGGCTATGAAATAAAAATATTTAAGTACGCAATACCAAATACCCGTACTAAGTTTATCAAAGATCATAGAACACACTCTGTACTTTTGTAGAAAGGTGTGGCACAAACCAAAACTTTCCTTAGTGTGTCAGAGAAATTCAAATATTTTGCTATGAACGCGCTTTTAATAAATACGGAACTAAGTAGTTTATATTGTAGTATGAATATGGTTTAAGGTTCTCACATGAAAATCAGGGACCGTAACTGTTATGAGTGTTATTATAATGCTCGCTAATTGATCATTATTTTCAGATTTTTTTAAATAAAAGTCAATAATAATAGGTATCATCAAGTTTATTTTTTTGATTAGGGATAATGTTTATTTTTTTATGGTGATTGTTGTTGGAGTAGTGCTCGAATTTTTATGTTTGTTTGTTAATTGATATTAGAAGAAAAATTACAACGATATGCACAGCGATGGTATGGGATGACATGTTTCGAAGTGCCCAACATCATCATCAGACCTCTTCTCGGACACTGGGATACGAACCCAAGTGTCTGCACCAAAGCCGCTGTTTTTTGACAAAATAAATTTTAAGTTTTAATTTTTTTCACGGATTGAAAAACCTTGCCTTTTTGGCAAGTAATTAATCACAAATATTGTTTGGTATAATCTCGTCAACATATGTACTCAATAATTAAAAAGTCTATAAATATAACACATACATATGTATATGTACATAGGTTGGAATACAAAAAGGCTTTTTGAGTTTTTCTAACTGTGAAAAAAATTAAAACTTAAAATTTCATTTTTATTCTTGAAGGATAAAATATCGCTCAAGGACTAAGTTTTATTGCCAGCAAAAAAAAAATTTTGCTCAAAAAATTATAGCTATTTTTGATCAAAAAAATAAAACTCAAAAAAGATTGATTAGATGTAATTTATATAGGATTCGCTCAAATTTTCTTCAGTCAATGCAAAATTTCCGTTGAGCATGCCGAAACATGCACGTTCATATACTTTAAACCGTGCTCCGCTACTGGGAAGCCTTTAATTTTGTTCATTAAAAATTTAAAAATAATCATTATCGGCGGCACCTGATGAAAATATTAAAGTATACAAAATCAAAGCAAATATATATATTTCCAATATAAGTAGCATAAAATTAAGAAAATAATATAACCAAATACTCGTTTAATTTTTATCTTATAATTTTCACAATCGCTGGTTCAATTGCCCCCTAATAATTTCCTAAAGCAACCAAATCATTTCAAAATGCAAAATTACTACAAAGCTGCTACAAATCAATTGAATTTAAACACTTTTGTCATTAATTAGCTTTAAGAAATTTAGTTGCATCAATAAATTTTTACTTTTAACTTCTGCTTTTCATTCACAGTGACCTACTCTCATACACTTTCGAATCAATTATAATTAGCAGATATATATGATAAATATTTACCTCTTTAATATCGCATTCCATTTCTTGACATAAATATTTCGCTTGTTAATATAGAATTTCTTATTTAAAAATATTTGTGAGTGTGCCTGCATGTCATTAAAATACTAAACTTGATTAGCTTCTATTGGTGTCTCGTTTGAAATGCGCTACGGCTGCTACTCATTTTCATAATTTCTCTTTATGCTTTGGTATTTTCAAGATTTTTATTGTTATTTCATTTTAACAAGCTTAATTATAGATTGTTGATTAAATTTTCTAGAGACAAATAACAACCAAGTAATGTCCGTGAACGAACCGACAGCTACTTCGATGATCCCACGATACATCTCTTCAAAGGTTTTTTACGGTATTGAAGTTCGAACTCAGGCACTGTTTGATATTATAATTGTTTTTCTCTTTCATATATTTATGCAACCGTTGCCTTCAAAAACGCACCTGAATTCTTATTTTGCGTCAAAATCTTACATTTTCAAGGTGAAAGCGTGCAATTTTTATTTTATATATTTTTTTCTACCCAACTCATTTTAATTTCTAATTTTAATAAATTTGTTTGCTATTTCACGTGGCTATTTTGGTGAATTTTTTGGTGTTGTAATCGTCTCTGCAATCTCCTAAATTTTAAATTTGTCACATTAACGCCTTCGTTTTTATGATTAATAGTTTGCTTCAATATTGTTAAAATTGTTTTTTTTTTCTCGACAGCAACGCCTTCTTCATTTACTTAAATCTTTTTTATAAACTTATTGCGAAATGGGAATTTTATGCTGATTCATGTGTGTTAGCAAAAAATTTAGTTTTACAAAAAATAAAGAAAAATATTTACAATAAATACAATTTTCAAGTGAAAAAGTAATTTGTTTTTTACAAACTTTTTAGTGGATGGGAATTTTTCTTTAACAAAATTTTTACAAGGTGGCGCAAAAGTAATCCTCCTATCAGAAAATGCTATAAATTTTGCGATTGGCCCCTAAAGTCAGTCCTGTTTTGACATTTGTGTAGTAAACACATGCGAAACACACGTTAATAAACAATGTTACGCTACACTGCTCTAGAACGCGGAATATTGCTGACTATTTATTTGACCAATAATCGGTCGGGGCCAAACGGTTACTGTGAATGGTGAGCGCTACAGAGCAATGATCAACGAGTTCTTTTTGCCGCAACTTGATGAATTGGGATTGGAAAACATGTGGTTCCAACAAGACGGTGCAACAGCACACACTGCACGTGCCACAACCGATATGCTGAATATCGGAAGCTTTCTTTTGCGCCACCTTGTATAATCAATGCTTTATGACAAAAAATATTTTCCTTTTTTTGTGACTCAGCAACTTAGCGCTTTATTCATATCAATAAAATAATATGTATGTATGTGTATATGTATACATTATATGCATATTTATTTAAATAATAAAAAAATCAGTTTCAAAAACAGACCTCTAACTGTTTAGCGGTTAAGCGCACATTCAAAGCTGTTTTCAGATTTAATTACAACGTCGCGACAGTCAATAGCGTAACGGCATCAAAGCTAAAACAGCGCTGACATACAGCAAAATCAGCATAAAATAAACTAACTACAAAAAAATTTATTCATATAAGCATTTGAAAGCTTCAAAAGTTTCATGCTTGCTTAAGCATATTTGCGCGCGAAGTTAGCTGACAAACAAAAAAGGTGCAAACAATTCCGGAACTGAGTACAAAGTAAGAGAATTAAAGAACGATAAATTTAAGTTCATAAAAAAAGAAAAAATTAAAAGTTCGAAAAGGATCATAACGATTTTTAAGAAAAAAAAAATGTATTAAAAATTTCTTGAAGTTTGTAAGCGCAGTGAATATGTAAAGTCTTAAAATAGTCATAAATCAGAGCAACTACGCTCATTTTTGAGTTATAAATGGGTGTATTTCTCTACTTCAAATAGTCATTCCATATTACCTTAATTCCCTACAACATATGGACTTAGGTTGGAGTCTTTTATACCACGTTCTGGTTTTAGAAACCACTCATACTTTGACATATTATTTTATTATTCACATTCCAGAATAAATAATAGCCGATTTGTTTTTTTGTTAGCACTTAGCGACTTATGAATAAAACAGCAAAAGTCGCTTTTTGTTTGCCATCACATTTTATTCTGCTTACTTGAAAAAATGTTTGAATTAAAAGCATTAAAAGATAAGCGAGCAGAAAACATTTTAGGCGCTCATAATTTTGGGTGCCATGTGGAAAGCGACAAGTTCACATTTGATTTTCAAAGCAATTTTCACACTTTGAAAAAAAACTAAATACAAATTATTCTGTTATTTTATTCATAAGCCGCTTAGTGCTAACGAAAAAAAAAACGGCTGAAATTCAATATTTTAACAAAATTTTAAATTTTCTTTGAAAACTCTTTTTTGGCAAGCAGAAAAGTTGTATCTAGCAACGAAATATATTCTTTTTTTTTTTTTTTGGTTGTTAAAAAAATTCAAAGAGAATGCCTCTTCAAGTAAGACATACAAACAAAACCTTGTGAAATTTACTCGCTTAGTATTTGGCTCACGCTAAAGCTACTTGAATCTGTTCACAGTTTCTTTCTAATTAATTCATGGTTTGTTATGACCTGAGTAATCTAATTTGTATTTTTTGGACATATTTGCTAAGGCGAAGCTACTTAGTGTAACTTAAGATTCAGACCGAAATCACACGAGTCTGAACATAGCTTAAACCACCTGATGTGCACACAAACATATGCCTACATAAGCTCTTGAGTACGAGTACGCTTCATGCAGGTATGAGGAGTACCTTATCAGGGGCTGTAATTAAGCTATTATTTATCACTTGTAAAGTTAACTAACAAACACCTGTGTAAACAAGCTCAGTGAGTTTATTTATTTTTTCTTTTGCTTTCAATGTAAAAACAGACAAAACAGGCACTGCCAGTAGACGACTTTATTTATTATCAAATTTCAAATGCAATGTCAGCGCGTAAAATTTGAACATTACTCGTAGACTGCAGAAATATATTTTTATATATTTTTTTTTTTTAATTTCCTTAGATAACTAGATAATTGTTAAAAGGGAATAGTTCATTAATTTTAAGGAAAAAGCGAACTATTCACACTTCATTTCGTACATCGCAAAACCTGAACCGCAAATCAGCCACAAATTTGTCAACGATCATAAGATGCTTTGGGCAAACCTTTTTTAAGCAACTCGCTGTCATGCTTTGCAAATCTTTTCACCATAACTCTCAACTGTCCACTTTTGAAAGGTTCGATTTATTTGTTTTATTTCCTTTTAATTCTTTATCGTTTTATTTGTTGTTGTTGCTATCGTGTGCCACTTTTTTCGGTTTGGATTGATAGCTCGATGCCATCATCGCGCTTGCTGCAACATAATTTTGTGTGGAGTATGCGCTGTTTTGCAGAATTTGGCAATACTGGTTTTGAAATTAGGTGATCGCTGTTATGGCGAAAAGATTTATGGGTTTATTAAGAGTTTATTAGCGGTTAGTGGAGATGCGATTACTATAAGAATACTTGTGCACTTGAGTGTATATGTGAGGATGAGCAGAAAGGCAGAAAGCTGCAGGGTCATGTAAACACGTTTAAATTTTGTAAAAAGGGCTGAGCGAAAGTAAAAAGCAAATAATGGAAATTTACACGCAAATGAAAGTTGCCATAATAGAGGTATGCCATTAAGAGGAGATGCCTTATAAAAAGTGAAATATTGACATGAATAAAAAATTGAAATAAAAATATAATAAAATAAAATTAAAATTAAAATTAAAATTAAAATTAAAATTAAAATTAAAATTAAAATTAAAATTAAAATTAAAATTAAAATTAAAATTAAAATTAAAATTAAAATTAAAATTAAAATTAAAATTAAAATTAAAATTAAAATTAAAATTAAAATTAAAATTTAATTTAATTTAATTAAATAAAATAAAATTAAATTAAATTAAATCAAACTAAATTAAATTATAATAAATTAAATTAAATCAAACTAAATTAAATTATATTAAATTAAAAAAAAAAAGTAAAGTAAAATAAAATAAAATAAAATAAAAAATTTTATTAAAAAAAAAATACAAATAAATAAAATAAAATTATTGATTTTTATTCCAACAATTTGTTGGTTTTTACGGCCTATACATTTTCAAGTATCATGACTATAAATGAGCTCAATACCACTAATAACTTTTCTATAGCGAAAATTATTATTGTATTTAGAGGACAGAAAACACAGCGTATTGTTAGCTTAATGGTTAGCAGTGCGGGCCAAAATTTCTCTGATGAGTGAAGTCTAGCAGCTTCCGAAATGGATATAAAAGAAAAGCTATGGCGGTTGTCTCTAAAAAATTTTCCTTTTCTATTCAATTAAAAACTTTTAATAATTAAATAAATTATTAAAAAATAAAAAACAATAATAATTTTCGCTATAGAAAAATTATTAGTGGCCTTGAGCTAATTCATAGTCATGATAACATAAAATTAAATTAAAAAAATAAAATAAAATAAAATTAAATAACAAAATAAAATAAAATGAAATGAGATAAAATACAATAAAAAATAATAAAATAAATAAAAGAATGAAACTTAATTAAAATAAAAAAAAGTAAAAAAATAAAAAAAAATAAAACAAAATAAAATAAAATAAAAAATTTTAGATAAAATAAAAAAAAAATAAAAAAAATACAGATAAAATAAAATAAAGGAAAATAAAATATAATAAAATAAAATATAAAATTTTTAATAAAATAAAAAAAAATATTAAAAAATTTTAAAATACAGATAAAATAAAATAAAGCAAATAAAATAAAATATTTTTGTAAGTATAACGAGCTCAAGACCAGTTGATAATAATTCTTAGTTAATTATTATTATTTTTGATTAGAGGAAAAATTTAAAGCAACAAAATATACAGTCTATAGTTATAGTACTATTTCGAAAACAGCCACGATTTCTCGGCAGACTAGTAATATAACTATAGCCTGTATATTTTGTTGCTTTCAATTTTTCCTCTAATCAAAAATAATAATAATTAACTAGGAATTATTATCAACTGGTCTTGAGCTCGTTATACTTACAAAAATATGTAAAATGAACAGACCGTAAAACCAACAACAAAATAAAATATAATATAAAATTTTTAATAACATAAAAAAAAATAAAAATTTCCAAAGTTTCCATTAATTCTAATATTAGAATGAAATTTTAAAAAGAATCCTTTATACTCCATATTTTAAGCCCCAAACTAGCTGGGGATAAAACTATCTAACTGATTTTTTCCCTTACTTTACTTTTGATTCGATGATAGTAGTTATTTTATGAAAATGATAGCCTTAGAAGCCAGCTGTTTTACATTGAAATTTGCCCGAAACTTTTTTCGCACCCAACAACCATCAATTAAATATTTTGATGTTAAACTTTTGAGAAAGCCCTTTTTTAGTGTGCGATGCAATGCCACAAACGGTTGCATGCCACATTCGCTTTACCACAAAAATACACATTGCTGACGGCTGTCGCTGTTATATACACAAAATATACTAATATCACACTTTTAGCCTAAGGTCAAGTGCATTTGTACATACTTTTATACAAACATATGCATATGTTTACTTTTATAAGTAAATGAACATGCAGGCTTTCGCATCACAGCTGTTATACGTAATGAAGAAGAAATTAGCCTGCTTGCTTCTGTCTTTAACTGCAAATTATTGGAAGCACATTTTTTGTTGAATTTCTTTCATTTTTCTTTTCCCAAACCATATCATTAATGTCATTTGCTTACCATCATAAGCGGTGACACGTGCGTTGAGCTGACAATCGACTACACGCAATTGGTGTACGTCAGCCTTCTTGCTGCAATTTATAGCTTTTTTCGCCAATTGATAGCTTTTAGAACACTGTTCCGCATTTCTTACTACCGCTTTGCGTTCCCTTTTTTCGCTTTATTGTACCCTCTAACTCAACTCACTTACGTGGTGTGTATTTCTATACCTTTGTATAGAAGCAAAAGTTCAAAGAGGTTAGAGCGCCCCATTGTCAATCGTACTTTTAACTATGCAGATATTGCGTGAAATGTCAAAGAGTTAAATTTACTTGTAAGTGTCCTTAAAGGTTTCCGGAACGTTTAAGAACACATTTGCAGTGAAACGACAGCTTTGCACTTCCTTTTGAGCTGAGAAGTTCTTATTTCCGTTTTGCATGTCAATTACTGGGTGTGCGATTTTATTAGGAGCTTACTTAGCTAATTGGTGGTAGTTGCTTTAGATGTTAAAATCTTGGCTATGGAGTGGAAGCACACATATAAACAAACTGGGCATAGCAACTTTACTTTGCGGCTCAGCGAAGCAGAACTTCTTACAAATTGCTTACACTTTTCCTATTATTTTAGCTTTTATTATTTTGCATACATTTTTTCTTCTTTTACTTTATATCACATAGGCAATTTACATCTTTTTGCTCACATTTTTTCGCCGCCAAAACGCGCTAGTATTCACTGTGAGTCATTGCCATTGAAAGCAGCTGAAAACTCCAGCATTTTGCAGACACTTTATGAACACACACAAACTTATATAACTGTTTACAATGCTACATATATATATATATATATATATATATAATTATCTACTACTAGAAACTCCATTACATACATACATTTGTATATATCCCGTTTTCTTTGCCGCCACCAAAGTCCAATTGTCCCCGCTCTTTGTTCGCTAGATCACATCATAAATCAGTAGCAAGTTTCGTATTATCTTACAAAAAGTGCAGTTATATCTACTTTGGCAATTTTTACTATTTTTAGTATATCTTTTGTTGTTATACATTTTCCGCTTAGTTTGGTCTACCTCGTTTTTTTCTTATTTATTTATGTGGGATATTCTTGCAGGTTAAATGAGGTCAAGTTGAATTTGTGGTTCAAAATAAGCCAACGGAAGCAATTCAATTCAGAAGCATGACTCATGCTGAGATTAAGTTAAAAGTAGAAGTCAAAACAATAATATAATATAAAAACAAAAAAAAAATTTTGTGTGACTATACAAATTCTAAATTTTGAGCCTTTGGCTTTGAGGTTCGCTTCTGAAGTCTTTTGTTCAGTAAATTCTTGAACTATGAGTTTTTGAAACGAATCCTTCTTAAGTGCAAACAGTTTAAAAAAATCCATATCAACGAAAATATTATAAATATAAACACAACAAAATTTTTTATTTCAGGGAATTTATCCTTTAAAAAGTTTAGCTTTAAAAGCGAAACAAGTTCGCTTCTTAAGTCTTTTGTTCAGCGGTAGATACGGGAAATGTGAGTTTAGAACAAAAAAAAAACAGTAAACTAAAAAGGTTAAAAAAATTGCAATAACTTTTGAGATTATTCACGTATGAAATAAAATATATTAAGCCCATAATTACAGATATATATTAGGGTGGGTTGCAAGAAACATTTTTTTTTTATCGGTTAGCATGGTCAATGACTTTCATAAAGAAAAAACATTTCAAACACACAGAATTAAGTCATCTTGTAAGTTCGAAATGTCTTCAAAATATTAAATTTAGTTATAAAGAAATCCTCTCATAAATTCTTATTAATTTCGAAAGCATTATTCAGCATGGAAATACGTGCTCTCTCTGGTTAAATTTTTTTTGAAAATTGTAAAAAAAAATATTCAGAAAACTAAGAAAGTAAAAAAGAAATAATATTAAGGAGGCGGCAAAAAAATATAAAATTAAAAGAAAAAAATTAGTGAAACTAAATAAACTATACAATTTAGAGGAAAAAATATATAATAAAGCTTGAAAACTCATAATAATTAAAGGAGCAAATATTAATGAAAAAAAACTAAAAAAAAAATATTATAAAAATTAAAACAAAAAATATTATTCAAACTTGAAAAATCATAAAAATTAAAAGGGAAAATATTACTAAAACTTAAAAATTCATTAAAATTAATAGAAAAAATATTTAAATATTTAAATTAAAAATTCGTCTCCTTTGTAGATGCCGTTCGGAGTCGGCAAAAAACTGTAGGTCCCACCAATTTGTAGGGAAAATTCAAATCGGCACACCACAAATTGGAAGAGAAGCTTGGCGCAAAATCTCTTAGGAGGTTTATGATGATATACCTGTTGTATATCGCGCCATAGAGAGAGAGATTTATGAAATAAAAAAAATTTACGATAAAAAATTATAAAAATTAAAAACAGTAATGGCACCAAAAATATAAAAAAATATTAAAGAAAGTAAAGAATTATTAAAATTGAAAGAAAATAATAATTTTCATAAAAATTCATTCATTATTCTTGGCCTTGAGCTCGTTTCATGAATAATTGGAAAACATTTTGATTAAAAAAAAAGTAATAAAAATTACAAAAAAAAATTTGAATATTATAAAAATTAAAAAAAAAATAACGATACAAAAAAAAATTTTAATTAAAGGGAAAAATATTAAAGAAATTAAAGAATTATTAATATTAAAGGAAAACATTTTGATTAAAAAAAATAATAGCAATTAAAAAAAATTTTGAATATTATAAAAATTAAAAAAAAAAAACAAATAAGGGCACCAAAAAAAAAATTAAAAATTAAAGGGAAAATAATAATGAAAATAAAGAATGATTCAAATTACAAGAATTATAAAAACCACAAAAAAAAAGTTTTAAATTTATTGACAACTCAGAGCTCGCTTCAGCTCAACATTTTCCTGCTACCAGCCAACTCTTTATTCATTCAACGAAATGTCTGTAGTCAACAAAACTGATTTGCAACTTTTTACAGCCTTCCTACGACAACAACAAAGTTTAGATAAAAGCAAAAAAAAATCACAAAGAACGCTTTAATGCGAACGGAAGTGAACAATGGTGACGATGTGGTAATTTGCGGCAGCTAATCAGAAACGGAAATCCAATCACACTTAAAGCAAAATAAAACAACAACAACTAGGTACAAAAAAAATACGGCCAATATGATTAAGTTTCGTTATAAACGCAAGGAGGTGGCTAATGCGGCAGCCAATGCAGCGACTAAAGAAACAACAAAAAAATTAGAAGAAACGAAATCAACGAATAATACTAATAATAACAATAACAATAACAACAATAATACTAAAAATAGCAACACTGAAAGTCCAAAAGATAGTAAAACGCAGGCAGAGCAGACAGCGCAGCAGGCGTTTACAGGGAAAGAGAATTGTCGAATCCAGAATGGAATTATGCAATCAAAGCAACAACAACAACAGCATTTACAGCAACAGATGCAAAACCAACAACAATTACAGCAGCAACAACAGCTGCAGCACTTCCAACAGCAGTTGCAACATCAACAGCAATTGAGGCAAAAACATCTACAGCAACAACAACAACAACAACAGTTGCAAGTGCAAAAACAGAACATGCAACAACTACAACAACATTTACATCAACAACAGCAAATGCAGCAACAACATTTTTATAGCCAAACACCTGCCAACCTAACCACCGCTAACAGCAACAACAACTCACCACTGCGACCGCAGCATCCGCCACAACACGTCGGCCAACTGATCAGCAACAATGGCACTTTGCCACGCAGCACTCCACGTAAAATGCACGATCCTCTATTGGATGGCTACAAATCAGCGACTTTAACGCGCCAAAGTGCCAGCAGCCGCAAGATGCCCGCACTGGCAAAGGTGGCGTCGACAGCAGAATTAGCAAGTTGGGGCTATACGTTCGGTGGCAGCATGAATAATATACTGAATGCGAGTAATAGCAACAACAACAACAACAATATTTATTTTTACAAAAAAAGTCACAGCAATGAGCACATCTTCGGCAGCAACGACACTTTGCTATCGCTCAAAAACGCAACCAGCCCCGCCGCCACCACCACCACCGCGCAGTCCTACGGCGAGCGTGATCGTTGTATAAACGCTGTTATTGTGAGTGTTGAAGCGTTAAATGATGTGAAATTTAATTTGAATGCCATTTTCTATTTCCTTCTTTTTACATGTGTGTGTGTGTGTGTGTTGAGTATTGAGTATGAGTGTGGATACGTTGAGCGGATGCGCATCTAATTTGTTGATTTGCCACGCATCATGAAAATTAATTTTAAATACATTCAACTTCTCAATCACTTGTAACTAATTACGTTTCTTTTATTTTATTTCATTTTTCTTCTTAACAACAGGAACTCTTCCAACAACTACAAACCAGCTCAGAGCCTGCCTTATGTCCAGAACCATTGCGCCGGGCTTTGGCTAGTGGCCCATTGGCCGGTCGACGTTTTCCGCTTGGTTGTCTTGGCGATGCTGCTGAATGTTTTGAATTGTTGTTGCATCGTGTACATTCGCACATTTCATCGGATGATGGTGATGCTTGTGAGTCGCAAGCATGTGTGGCCCATCGTCGTTTTGCTATGCGCGTCATCGAGCAGAGCGTCTGCAAGTGTGGCGCCAATTCGGAGCAATTGCCATTTACACAGGTGAGTTGGAGACTTTGTTATTGATTAGCTAATTTGAAAGTAATTAAATTTTCACGATTGTAAGAGTAAGTCTATGGTTGCAAGTAATGAAAGCCAAAGTCGCAGGCATTTGAACAAAACAGCCCAAGTCTCTATTCTGCTTGGTTGAATTTTTAAAAACAAGCAAACTTAATATGGGTTTGATTCATAAAAAAAGGAATTTGGGGTTATAAAACCCTGAAAGAAATTTAAAAGAAAATTAAGAACTTCTCAAAGATTTTGAAAATTAAAAAAAAAAATTCCTTTTTTAAAAAAGATTCATATATTTTACAATGAGACAACATTTTATGAGATACAGACGCTAACAAAATATTTAGCTTAAAAACGATCAAAAATGATTTTAAAACAAATTGTAAATTTTAAGCTTTTCCCAAATAACTTGGTATACTTTTTTTTAAAAGCTTAAAGAATGTTAGAAAATTTTAGTTTCATATAATAAAGTTTTAATTTTTAAAGCGGTGCCGAGGATTGTTTCCAAAATATATTTCAAAAACTATTTCAAACTTCAAAAAAAAAAAAAAAATTGTGAAAAATTTTTTAAATTAAAAAAAATGTGTGCGAGTTTTCTGTAATGTAATGTAAATGTAATATTTTTTTTTTATTTCAAAAAAAAAATTTGAAATACTCTTTTTTTATTGAAGTTAGGACAAAATCAAGATCTTTTGACAAACTTCAAAAAGTTTGCATAAAATTGTGAATTTAAAAACCATTTTTAAAAAAAAATTTAATTTAAAAAAATTTCGTTTGCTTAACATTTTATAAAATATTCATGAAACGAGCTCAACGCCAAGAATAATAATTTTTCACTTTTTGGAATTTATGAAAATTATTATTTCGTATATTCTTCGTATATTATTCCGATCGGTTTGTAAGACTATTAAGGGTATTTTAATTAAATTAATTATTAAAAGTTTTTAATTGAATTAAATTAAATTCAATATTATTAAAAAAATAAAAAACAATAATAATTTCCATAAATTCAAAAAGTGAAAAATTATTATTCTTGGCCTTGAGCTCGTTTCATGAATACTTGGAAATGTACAGGCCGTAAATCAACAAAAATTGTTGATACATAAAAAAGCAATTTTATAAAATTTTTCAAAAGGGGGTTAAAAGTATTTAATTTTAAGGGCTTCTTAAAAATAAATTTTTATATTTTTTTAATTGTAAATTTTCAGTGTTAAAAAGTTTCAAGAATCTCTTGAACTTCTATAGTTTAATCTCAAACAAAAAATTAGAAACTTAAAATTTACAAAAAATTTCGAAAATGCTTAACAAACATTTATTAATTTTGAATTTTAAGAAACTTAAAGAAAGTTGATAAAAATCGAAAATTATAAAACTTTAAGGGATTATTTCTAAAAATATGCCAAGCTAAAAAAAAAAATTACGATTGATTTCTAAAATGTATTTTTTCTTAAACTGCTACATTAACAAAAAAAACTTGGAAAATAACTTTTTTAACTAAAAATTATTAAAAACTTAATATTTTAGAAAAAATTTAAAAAGTGGGCATAAAATTTAAAAAATATTTCAAGATTCTTTAATTTTAAAAAACTTAATAATACATTTAACTTTTTTATAAAATATTATATTAAAATACGGTTTTAAAACAAGTTTAACACTTTTTTAGATTTTCAAAACATCTATAATATGTTTTCAAAAATAGTAAATTTTCAGTCGAATTTTTCATGAAAGTTCTCCATTTAAAGATTTTCGAAACTTTGATATTGAAAAATATTTCAAAAACCCCTAATTTGAAAAGATATCATTACAAATATTATGCTAAAATTTTTTATAACATTTTTGAAGAATTTTTAAATAAGGTTTTGAGAATATTTAACATTATTGAATTAACATTTTCAAAAAGCCTAAGCTAATTTTTCAAAAACTTTACATTTCTGAACTAGATTTTTAAGGAAAATTGCAGATTTTCATATTTTAGAAATGTAAATATAAAATTGTTTTCCTTCATTTTAATTTTTGAAGCTTGTGGTTGATAGTTTTATGAAAGCATGCAATAAAAATTCTTTCGAAAATTCCGATTTCAAAAAATTATTTAATTTAAAATTTATCTCCAGTAATAAGAAACCTCCTTTCACTCCCACACTCACACCCACCACTGCTCGCTAAGCCACTACCATAAATCCGTCAATAATTTGTCATAAATAAACATCACAATTGAACTTGGTCTAAATAGTTTTTTCATATACATACATTCATTAGTTAAGTTGTTTGGAACAAGTTTTCTTTGATTTATAAATAATTCATGCAAAACCATTCAAAAACTAGTGAAACTACTTAAAAATTCTGTTGAGTGGCACAAATCATGTAAACTAAAACCTTTGCGCTCCACACGCCCACATGCACACCAACCAAAGAACGTCACAATCAGAGCTGAGCTCCAGTACAGCCACTAACCTATTCTCATATTTAATTGCTAGTTGTGTTTGTTTGTTTGTTTGCTTTGGTTTACGGTAACACCTTTTATTTATACCCAACAACACTTTGAGTGCCGCTAACTGCAATGCGCCTGTCTACGTCAATTCGATGTTAAGTTCAAGTATGTAAATTTGCTGTAACGCTTGTCTTCCAACACAAAATTAAGTAGAACAACAACAACAAATACGAGTGTTCATTTGGATGTTCTTAGTGCACGTAGACTTGAAAAATATGGAAAGTGTTAAAGTGTGGAAGTTAGCACTCAAGCAAAGTGGTGCTGAGAGCGAAGTATTAGAGCATTATGTAAACTTAGTTGCCGATATAAAGAGTACAGTGCCTCAGACGTAGAATGTGACGCTCTGATTTTAAAATTAATTTAATACTATTCTTGCAATGAGTTTGAGCCCTATCAGTGAAAGATATTTTTTTATTTCACTATACCCCAAGCGATTTTTTTTATTAGCTCAGAAACTATATTGACAACAAAAAATTTAGTTTTATTTTAAAAACTATATTTGAGATTTCGAAAAACTGTATGGACCTTTTTCTTCGAATTATGACGGTTTAGATAATTTTATGAGTGCTGACTATTGTGTAAGGGATTTTTTAAGGCAAAATAAGCACTTGTGTGAAGCAATATGGTCTTAAAAAAAAATTTTGAAAAATTTTCAAAATTACAAAATTATTTAAAAATTGTGTTTTTTACATATAAGTTTTTGAAGCTTGAAAAAAGAATTCTTCTATATTGCAAATAAGGGCTTTTCGAATAAAGAAAATTCATGTTTTTGCAATAAAATTATGGGAAAAATCGGTTTTTATAAAAAAAGGTATTTCGAAGAGAGGAAACTAATTTTTTCGCAATAAATTTTTGTCGAAAATTTAAAAAAAAAAATTCTAAATTGGTTTTTTTTGAAAAAATTGGTATTTCGAGGAAGGGAAATTTAATTAATCCAGCATAAAATTTTTCCCATAATTGAAAAAAAAACGAAATTTCAAAAATGGTGTTTTAAAAAAACGGTATACAAAGTTTTCAATTTTTCGAAATTAGTTAACATTTATATAAAAACATTTCTTAAATATGTCAAAGTATTCAAATCTTTATAAATAAATCGAAAAATACTATTTTCTTAATACCCTAAAAAAGATATTTCGAAGATGTTGGGAAAAAAATTCGAAATTTCTCAGTTGGTGTTTTCGAAAAAAAGTTTTTTTTGAAGCAAGGAAACTCTTTCTTTTGAAATAAAATGTTGACCAATATTGTTGGAAAAACTTGTGTTTTAGCAAATAAAGCTATTTCGAAGAAAGGTAACTAATTTCTTTGCAATAAAATTTTTTTTTTTAATATAAAAAAATTCGAAATTTCAAAATTATAGTTTTTTTCCAAAAAATGGTTTCGAAGAAAGGAAACTCATTTCTTTGCAATAAAAGTTTTTTCAAATTTAAAAAAAAAACTTCGAAATTTAAAATTTGGTGGTTTTGAAAAAAAAATTTTGTTATTTTATTATGAAATTTTACCCAAAATTTGTGTTTTTCAAAAAAAATAAAGGTATTTCGAAAAAAAATTTATTTTTTGTAATAAAATTTTCGAAGTTCAAAAAATGTTGGCTTAAATACTGTATATTTCTCAAACAATAACTTCAAAATTTTCAATTTAATTTATTGTTATTATTTAATATATTATTATTATATAGTAATGATTTAAAAATCAAATAAAAGAAATTGTATTGTAGCCTTCAGCATAACCTGTCTTGAAATAGAACTCTTAAAATTGACTGTTAAAAAAAAAATTCGAAATTTCAAAATTATAGTTTTTTACCAAAAAATGGTTTCGAAGAAAGGAAACTCATTTCTTTGCAATAAAAGTTTTTTCAAATTTAAAAAAAAAAAACTTCGAAATTTAAAATTTGGTGGTTTTGAAAAAAAAATTTTGTTTTTTTATTATGAAATTTTACACAAAATTTGTGTTTGTGTGAAATAGAACTCTTAAAATTGACTGTTCCATTTAGTTGTACCTGACTGTAAGCACAACCACAATAGTCGCTTATTAGTTATATAGGTGCAACTTCACACGCAAAACCGCTTCGTTGTTGCGACTTAAACGAGTTTCACATCTTTGCCGTTTGATTGCTGTGAGATATTGAAAAAATATTTCAAAAAACTAATTTGCAATCGCACGTAAATATAAATAAATATCTGAGTGCTAAGAGTGTACGTACTTGTGGTAACGCTTTAAAAAATTATAAACAAAAAAAAATATATAGAAAAAACTCTCTAAATGTATATGCAAGTCAGGGGCAACCACTTATTATTATAAGCTATTGCTTAAGTCGAGTTTAAAAAAAAGTTGACCAATGCGTTCTCTGTACGAAAATTTAGTAACATGGCTCAAAAACTGTGCTTTTTATGGATAGCTAACAAACAGCCAAAAACACATTTTAGCTTGTTAGAATTTGTAATTAGAATGTTCGTTTTTTTTTTGCGTAAGACTTTGGCGACTTATGAATAAAATAACAAAATAATTTTTTTTTTTTTTAATTTGAAATTTTTTTTTAAAATCAAATGTGAACTGATCGTTTGCAAGATAGCAATTAATATTCTGAGCGCTTATAGTTTTTCTGCTTGCTTGATTTTTTCTATCTTTCAACTCACCTTTTATTTTTAAGCGAGCAGAAGAAATTTTATCTAGCATCAAAATGACGAATAAAAAAAGCCAAAATGACTTATTATTCGTTGAGAAAACAACTTAAATTATGTCAGACAAAAAATTCTAAAAAATTGTCTCGGTCTGCTATTACTTGTTGCACTAGTTTTAATAAAATTCTAAACACAATAACGATGTGAACGTCTTTCAAGCAGCGTTAGTCAGCCTCTAAACTCTATAAGAACACATTCAATGGCCGCAAACAACTGTCAACTAACTGTCAAGCACCTGCACGTTTGCACTGATTTTCGTTCAACAAAAAAATTTGTTACTACTCTAGTTACATACAAACATTATATGAATATGCATGGTTGTAGTTTAATAACAATCACTTAACAATTGCGTGGATCATTTGAAAATTTATTCGTTGATGGCCATTGATAAATATTTTTTTGCAGATCATATTATTTAGATTTTTTTTTTATAAATTACAGCTAAGCTGCTGTTGTAGTTTGTACTTCTATTTGACAACCAATAGCTTGCCTTGAAGGCCAATTCGGCAAAAAAATATGTTAAATGTTTTTTGAAAATACCTTACAATGTCATCATGCAGTGCTGATATAAGCATAGATGGCCAAAGCAATATTGTTTTTTTTTTTCATGTAAATATATCTAAATGTTTGTATGTTTCTAAGCAGCTTGCAGGGTATGTGCTATGTTGTTGAGGTGCTGACATTGTTGTGAATTTATAACTTCAGCATCATAATAAATTTTTTGGGGACATCCCCCTGAAAAGTAAAATTATATAAACGCTTAAAGCATACCAACGAGTAAGTTATAGCCGTTTTTTATACGTCATCGATGCTAGATAGAAATTTTTGCCAAAAAAAATGTTTGCATTTAAAGCAACAAAAAAATAAGCAAGCAAAAAAATATTTAAGCTCTCACACTTTTTTTTTTGCTATCTTGCAGGCGACAAGTTCACGTCTTAGTTTCAAAGCTAATTTCAAACTTTTGCAAAAAAAAAATTATTTTGTTATTTTATCCACAAGTCGCTAAGTGCTTGCGAAAAAAAAGCTGCTATAAATATGAACTTCGCGAGTGGGTTTACCTTTCCTATCTTTTCATACTACGAGCAACGCTTAGGTAACCAATAAAAAATTCTTTAAATGATCTCATGTGAGATCTTGTCTGCAAACATGAACAGTTCACTTATTGTTAATCCGCCCACATTCTTGTTCTTGATCGTATTTTGCTAATTTTCAACATTATTTCTACTCAATGCCAATCAGGAAGCATGACAAAAGCCATTTGAAGCACGATTTGTTCCCTTACCTCGTACATTTCCAGTAAAAACGAAAGCGTTCTTTTGCAAAAACAATGACCATGATTTTGCTGTTTAAGAGCGAAATAGGTTTTTTTTTATTAAATTTTTATAGCGAGATAAATTGGAATGAATGGCATAAACATAAATGGTATTTAACACTTAAGTAAACCAGCATGCGGGCCCACGCCCAAGTGAACTCATTAGTAATGAAGTGAAAAATAGAAGTCGAGTAAAACAACAAAAAACTAAATTCGCTTAATAAAGGCTTGGTGAAGAAAACGACAAATACGTACAATGAAAATTGTAACAAATTGTGGCGGCTACCGCAAACCCACTTAACCCGCATTTATGGTAAACGAAATATAATTTCACTAAGCAAACTACTTCGTAACTAATTGAAATTTGTGAAAATTTCATGATGATGACATATTCTGCCCTAAGATAGCGAATTTTCTTATAAACCGCAGAAAGCGTAACCGAAATAGGCATTAAAAGTGAGACCGAAACTGAAACTGAACCATAAGGTGATAGTCGATACGGAAACAGAAACCAAAATCACAAAAGTGAAACCAAAGCCGTAGCTGATAACTGATACCGAAACCGAAACCGCGAAGTTTACCCGATACCGAAATCATAACTGAAACCGGAGCGTAAATTGAAATCAGAGCCGAAGCTGAAACCGGAATCTGTACTGGAACCGCAACCAGAATCTAAGCCGAAACCATGAATTAAACTGAAAACGATACCGATATCGGAACCGTAACCGAAAGTGGGCTTCAAACTGAAGCCGAAACCGAAACCGAATAGAAACTGTTCCCAAAACCAAAAAAAGAGTAAACTAAACCGAATTCGAAATAAATATGAAATAAAAAATTAATTAAACCGTAATCGGAAACAGAACCATATCGAAATTCGAAATGGAAACTGAAACTGAAGGCGATACCGATATTGAATCTAGAACAGACGCTGGAATTAAAACTGAAGCGAAACCGAATTGGGAACCAAAACCGAAGCCGAAAAAATAAAGTGTAAACTGAAGCGATACCGATATGAGAACCAAAAATGTTATCGAAACCGGAACCAAACTGCAATGGAAAACGAATCTGAATTCGGAACCGAAAACGAAAAATAAAGAGTAAACTATTCTGAAATCGATATGAGAACCGAAAATAAAATCGGTACTGGAACCGAAACCGAAACCGAAAAAATAAAGTGTAAACTGAAGCGATACCGATATGAGAACCAAAAATGTTATCGAAACCGGAACCAAACTGCAATGGAAAACGAATCTGAATCCGGAACCGAAATCGAAAAATAAAGAGTAAACTATTCCGAAATCGATATGAGAACCGAAAATAAAATCGGAACTGGAACCGAAACCGAAACCGAAACCGTAATGGAAACTAAACCGAAACCGATACCGTAAGGGAAACTAAACCGAAACCGAAACTTAAAAATAAAAAGTAAGCTAAATCGAAAACGATAGAAAAAATCGAAATTGAATTCGTAACCGTTATCAAACCGGAATCGAAATCGAAAGGGAAGCTGAAACCTTTACCGGTACCGAACCCAAACCGAAACCGGAGCTATAACCGGAACCGAATCCCAAACAAACAAACCGAAAAATTATAACTAACCCGCCAGATACTTTAAAGAGGAAGATCTTTATAGAAGCTAATATTACAGTACCTCTTAAAAATGTTTGGTAAATTTTTTTTCAATTAATCCGCTTCCGTCGTAAAGACAATTTTCTTGAGCGCATCATTAGTTCACCTCATTTATATAACATACTGCATTTTTTATGCGTTTACAACAACAACAAAGCCCACAATAACAACATTCAAGTTACCGAATTAATTAATTTTAATCTGCATAACCGACCATCGTTCGCTTGCCCATACCAACTTGTCCACCAACGCCCACAACATATCATCATTTGTATAATTAATTACCTAACATTGCTGATTAAACAAAATACCAATTAAATACCAATCAAAGCATTTTAAAAGCGCACGTGCTGTTTGAACTACTAAATACAAAAATTACGCCTCCACCTACGCCGCCACCGACTATGGACAATTTCTTTCAAGTGGGCGCTTTCCGGTGCCAAACACATCATAAACTATTCGACAAGAAAAAACATTGTATTGATCATCGGTCAAAAAAGTTGTTTGTCCATTTTAGGTTAGTGTTGAGTATGCTTTAATTTGCGCAAAGACATAATTTTGCTAAGCAGCGCTCAAACTCAAACTGAGCACCATTTCAGCACATTAGTGTTGGTTGATTGAGTGTAGGGTTGTTTGTGTTGCTGTTGTTGTTGGGCGGCCGTTTTGGTGAGGTTTTTTTCGAATTTGGTTATATAACTGATGAATGAGCCCACGCGAGCGAAGGCAATTTTCAGTTTTTGACATTTATACGTATGCAGGTACAGTGGTGTGCAATGCAGTAGTAGTGCGAGGTATTGAAAACTGTGAAACCCCTATTCTTTTAAGTTAAAGTAGTTTAAATTGGAACTGAAATATAACGCTAAATTTATGTGCTAAATTTCAACGCACTATCTGTGCAAATCCTTTATACGACCATGGCCACTTTTTCAAAATAAATTTAAAAGTGTTTTAATAAGACTTAAAAATGCATTCATTTCAGTGTTTTTATATTTTGAGGTCTCTTAGAGCATTTTTAAGCATTTTCATAGAAAATGGGGCGTGGTAAGCAAGAAAAAGGGAGGCGGTGCCACGCCCAATATTACAATTTAAAAAAAGTTTGTGTTTATCACTAGCTTTTCTTTTAATATCTTAAAAGTGAATAATCGTTTTAAAGACACAGGATTTCCCCATTGTGTCACTTTTATTAATATTTTGGAAATTTATAAGAAAAAAATTGTTTCTGTAAAAGTGGGCGTGGTTAAAACTGTATATGGACTTAGTGTATATATTAAGGGCTCTGAAATCCTATGCCGCTAACTTGATTGTTTTTCATTTAAAATCTGCTTAGATTTTGCAAAATTTCATAACTTTTAAGTGTGGTGCCACGCCCAATTTTTAAAATTTTTTTCCCAGAGCCTTTTTTTACTCCCAACCCACTAAAATTTCAAAAGTTTCAACAATTCTACTGTTCAATATTTTTTTCTTTCATTTATATTATATAAATATTTCACGCTGCTATTTTAATGCACACTGCTGTGATTATTAAAAAAACGTAAATATTCATACTAAGCTTTTAATTATCATACAACCCACCGAAAAATCAATACAAGCATAACAAATTTGGCTTGAACTAATTTCTAATTTCGTCTTTTTTTGGTCTCTCTTTACTTCCAGATGGTCCACTATGTCTCCGCATCGGCTTTAACCTCACAAAATAGTTTGGCATTGCAAAATCATCAGCAGCCAACATTTGGTCAATTACTGCGCGCTGCCGGCAATATGGGTGACATCAGAGATTGTCCGGTAGGTGGCGCCTACAACATTTATAAATTTTTTAATATTTTTATTTTTGTTTTATCTAAACAATTTCCAAAATTTCGTGCTCATTTCAGAATGCTTGCGGCGCCAAAATTGGTATTTGTCGCGCGCTACTCAATCGCCCAGATGTTGTGTCTATTGGTATTGTGTGGGATTCGGAGCGTCCCGCTGCCGATCAAGTGCATGCTGTGTTGAAAGCTATTGGCACCAATTTACGTCTCTCGGATGTTTTTCATCAGGTCGCCGAAAATCGTTGGTCACAAAATGTACAACACGAATTAGTTGGTATTGTCTCGTATTATGGCAAACATTATACGACTTTTTTCTTTCATACCAAATTGAAGGTTTGGGTATATTTCGATGATGCCAATGTGAAAGAGGTAAGTGGGAATTCTCTTCTGGGCGGCAACTCGACTTGGGCAAGATTTTGAAAGTGGAAGTAGACGTTTACTTATTTGAACTCCACGCTGAATACTGAGTTCAAGCTCCATGAATAATCTTGCTTTGATTCTCAGTATTCGTCGCCTACACAGCATAGTCGTGCTCATGTCGTGCTAAGATTTCTCTTTCCTCCTCCCTATTTTTTAACTAACTCGCTCTCTTTCTCTCTCTCTCTGTCTCTTTCTCTCACCACAGGTTGGTCCCAATTGGGAAGGCGTTGTTGACAAATGTAGTCGCGGTCGCTATCAACCACTGCTCTTACTTTACGCTGTGCCACAACCGCCCTCAACTGGCGCACAATTCGCACCCGAGACCACACAGTCCACATTAGTAAGGCGCGCTATCACACCAAGTCCGATCACACCCGAGAAAACGAATTTGGGTAATACACGTCGTGCCATTACGCCCACACCATTACGTTCAGCTAACGATTATCAGAATCTGAGTGTCATACAGAAAAATATATTTCCGGCTGGCTCAAACACGTCGCAACCGCCACCAATGAGCAGCGATGAGACCGATGCTTACATAAGCCGCAAGACCATCGAACATGTGCTAAGCACGCAACAGTATCAAAATTTGAATGTTTTACAAGATAAGATCTTCACAAATGGTAATAGTGGGGGAGTCGCCAATACGAACTCCGATGAGAAAGACGCCGATTCCTTGTCACACAAGATTGGCAAAGTGCTTAATGCACAGCTCATGCGCAAATATCATCTACAGCTGACACGCAGTCAGAGCGCTGAATCGGGTCATGTAAGCGGCTCATCGAATGGCTCGTCACCACCAAGTGATGGGCTCACCATACCGGATCACTTGAATCAACCGCGTCGCCGTGATTCGGGTAATTGGTCGGGCGATCGTAATAGCGCCAGCTCAGCTTCATCCACCACGCTCGATAATCCCTATCTCTATATGGTAGGTAAGCGCAACCCACCTGCCGTACCGCAGAGTCCTACACGAAATGGTTTACCTTACGATCCTGGCTATGACTCATTTTCGTTAAGCTCTACTGATTCGTATCCACCGAAACATCACTTGAATCCGCAACTAGCTAAAATACCTGAAGCTGGCGCCTCCACAATGCTCACAGGCGATTGTGAGAAACTTTGTCATGAAGCTGATCAGCTGTTGGAAAAGTCACGTCTCGTCGAGGAATCACATGATCTTGAGACAGCGCTTGTACTTTGTAATGCCGCTGCTGGACGCGCGCGTGCCGCTATGGATGCGCCATACAGCAATCCGCACACAATGACTTTCGCGCGCATGAAACACAACACTTGTGTGATGCGCGCGCGCAGTTTGCATCGACGCATTTTGGTGGAGAAGGGCGCCGACATGGATGCCATGCCCGAAATGAAGCATATGCGTGAGGGTAGCAATAGCAGCGTGAAGCATGTGCGTCAAAATAGCAAAGACAAGACACTGGATAAAACGCAGACACAAGCACAACAGTCAGCAGCAACAGCGGCAGCAGCCGCAGCTGCAGCGACCAGCGCTGCTAACAAGAGTATTGAGATCTATGCGACTTTGCCGAAGAAAAAGAGTCCATTGAAGGCGCTAGCAGCAGCCGTCGGCAACGATGACAACGCAATCGAGTATGAAGTAGCACAGCCAACAGTGAATGCTAAGCCGGAGCGTGAGAGTCGCTCAATCTTTGGACGTAGCAGCAGCAAGTCGGATAAAGAGAAACGCAGTCGTAGTGAAGATCGCAACAAGTTAGCACGCGAATTCTCGCTAACTGAAACGTTGTTGGTCAACGCAAAAGATACGCTGAAGAAGCACAAAGAGGACAAGGATGAGAAGAAGGAGAAGGACAAAACTGGCAAGAAGCAGCACAAAATACGCCGCAAGCTTTTAATGGGCGGTCTCATACGACGCAAGAATCGCTCAATGCCTGATCTCACCGAAGCGGCTGATGACGCCAACATACAGAAGGAGGCACCAGCACCATTAGCCACTTCAGTGGATGATAGCTCTGTAGGTTTGAATGGTAAAAACGGCATGAGCGGCTACATCTCTGAGGGTCACTTCGACTATCGCGACTCAAACAATGCCAATCCGAATTTGGAGCGCAGTAAACTTATGCGTAAGAGTTTCCATGGCAGCGGACGTCAGCTGACTGTGGTTGCCAAGGTTGCACCACCTCCACCCATGCGCACCAGCTCTGCGCTTACACAACAGCAACTGCAACAACAGCTAGCTTTGCAGCAGCAACAGGATGCTGCGGTGTTGCAGCATTTCCACCATGAAGCGAATCTATCGAACATCTCAGCCATGAGCTCGAATACCTCGATAAGCGAGGACTCATGCCAGACGATTATTACCACTTGCGCGCAGGTACACAACGAACAGAGTCCCCTCAGAGACGGCATTTATCAAACAGCAAATGGGCAATATCAACATCAAAACGCTTACGGCGCGCCTAAATCCGAGCTCGGTAAAGACGAAGTAGATGGTGTTGTAGGTGGCTCTAATGGCAACACAAATACCAACAATGCCACTAATTCAACTGAAGTGCCACTTGAATTACCGCCCTACCCAAGCCCACCCCAATCTGTGTGCCACTCACGACAGGCAAGCGAAGATTTTCCACCACCGCCGCCCGAGATCGATCTCGAACCGCTCAATCAACAAATCAGCCAGATACAAGTTTTGGAGGCGAGCAAACAGCAACGCAACATGGAGACGTTAGAAGGTACCACAAGCATACTGGCGCAGTTGCAGCAACGCCATCAGCTCATGAAAATGCGTAAAGAGCAAGCGACGCCCACCTGCGAACCAACTGCCTCCAATTGGCTTAAGGATTTGCAATCAAAGCAAACAGATCTCAGAAATGCACAACGGCACACAGACTCACCCGTCGCGCAACTGGCACATCCATCGATTGGTGTGCGCGATTTGGCGCATCGCTTCGAGCAAACAAAATTAAGCAGCAGCGCAGGTGAACAACAGCCACTGCGCTCCTATTCATCACAAGAGGTACTAAGCCCAACAAAACCGCCCATACGCACACAAATGAATGGTTTGGCGCAACATCAATCTGGCGCGCCAATGACGGCGACAGCTGGTGGCGCGCTGGCAGCTAAGACTACCGAAACAGATGAAGTAGACTGCGCGCCACAACGTTTCCAGCGTCTGCCACCCCATCAAGTGTTGCCGAAGCCGAAGTATGAGGTCACACAATCGCAGATTGCTGAAGAGCTGCGTGAAGTCGAGATGCTCAACACTATGGTGCAACAGACGCTGAATAGCGCACCAGCGTTGCAGCAGCAGCATGCACCACAGCAACAACAAACAATGCAAGAAAATGCCGCCAATGCTTCGGCCGCTGTCACTGCAGCCATCATGCCAAAACGAGTTAAAAAGAAGAGCGTATCCTTCTGCGATCAAGTCATACTTGTGGCTACCGCAGATAATGAGGAAGATGACGATTTCATACCGAATCCGATTTTGGAGCGCGTCTTGCGTACAGCGCAAAATCCCAATGAAAAAGTGTCGGTGCAGTTAATGCAGCAACAACAACAGAATATGATACGGCTACCAACGGAAGCGCAACCGCGCATAATACAACCCCTGCCACCACCAATGCAGCAGCAACATCAACAGCCGCAACAGCAGCACATGGCACAACCACCACCATTGGCGCAGCAGTCGCCTATGTTGGGCAGCGATCGGCGCGCTATGCCGCTGCAGGGACAGGATATACAACGTTATGTGCAGCTGCAGCGCCCACAGCTTGAAGCGCTGCGTCAACAGCAGCAGCATATACAACAACAACATCAGTTGCAGCAGCAACAACAGCAACAGCTTCAACAGCAACAACAACAGCAGCAGCAACAACACCAGTCTGCTTTGCCATACATGCCAACTGGTCAAGTGTACACACAAATGCAAGACATCTACCGCATGCAACAACAACAGCAGCAGCAAAATCAGCAACAGCAGTTTGCCCCACAGCTGCCGCCTCAATCAGCGCATCAGTCGCACGCCCAATACGATGAACGCATGCACAACAACAATAGTGCTGGTGCAAATCATGCGCTAATGGCCGCGCGCACTGGCATGAGCGGCATCACTAATGTTGCCACGCAGCAACATATGCAGATGCTAGCAGCTCAACAGCAACAGCAACAACAACATTTGGATGCTCAAACCAGTTATGTAAGCATGCCGCGCTCACACGTAAATCACGCACAGCAAAGTTACTCAGTACAATTGCAAAAACATCAACAACATATGCAGCAACAACAACAACAACAACAGCAACAACAGTTGTCCCCAAACAATGCTTACTATCCCGGCGTGCCTGGCTTAGACGCACCACCACTACCATCACCATATCAGCGCGTACCACTGCCGCATGGCTACGCCAGCGAGCAATACCCAACGCCAAACAACCACAGCAATCACATGCCGAAGCCACAACATCCCTATCCACCTCCAGGTGCCGCCACTCCCTCACCTTACTTCCATTTGCCGCAGAATGCCACTGTCGCTGTGTTAGCCAACACCCAACCGCAGCAACACACGAAAGCATCACATCAAAAGAAGGTCAGCTTTGAGCCGGGCACCAAAGGTGAAACGGACTCGTTATGCAATGTTAGCAACAACAACATGCACAACAACAACGGCAACAGTAATTTATCAGCGGCGCTACCACCAAAACCCACCAACAACACAGCGCACATCAGCGCACCCTCAGCGCAACAAAATGGCTTGCCAGCTGTGATGTTAGCAGCGGCAGCAGATAGTAGCGTCAATGTGACTGCAATACCGACGCGCGTCTATAACAACGCCATCGTTAAAGCATCAGCCAAAGCGGTGGAATGTAACTTATGTCGAAAGCGCCATGTGATCGCACCCGCGGTTTATTGCACCAATTGTGAATATTATTTACAAATGTTGAATAATCGACGATAGGTTGTGAGTAGGATGTAAGGTGAAAGGAGAGGAGTGATTGAGTTGGAGCGCATGTGCGCTAGACGCAGTTAGAGTAAAAGAGCCCGAAGAGCGGAGAGAAGGAAGCAGCGCACACAGCGCGTGTAATGGTAAATGAGTTGTTTGTGGCATATTAAGCAATAATCGCTGAGCGAATTTGGGTTAAAAGACTATGATTGCATTTTGCTTGAGCATTTAATTTTTTGGTAATAATTAAAAATATCTTAGATTTAAGTTATATAATTAGTTTATAAGATATGCTTAAATTAGTTATATGCAAGACACGAATGGTTTTGAACAAATACTTAAACGCGCTGTTGGATATGGACCTTACTGCCAAAATGTAGGGTAAGTACTGCATTGTTCCATGCTTACAAGAGAAGATACAGTAACGCGCAAAATGGACAAGAAATTTTTTTATTACTTTTCTGCATGAATTTTTTTATATTTTTTTGGAAATATTATGGAATTTTTTTTAAAGTTGATTTTTGTTTTCTTATATTACAGCATAAATAAAAATTCTAAATTTTATGAAAAAGTTTGAGCCCAAAAATCTTCTATACCATTTTGACTGTTACTGTATTTACTTTTTTATTTGCGCTTCTTAAACTTCTAATTATCTATTTAAAAAAAAAAAACAACAATGAAAAACCCACGCATGCAATTCCCTTTATGGTTCTACATAAAGATTAATTGGCATAAAATAAAAAAAAGATTTTTTTAATTATTTCGCTTCCAATTCTAAGGCTCCGAAAAATGCTTTTAAAAAAAAAAAAAAAAAACACAAATCTTCCATTTCGCTTGAATCATAAATAAAAATATTTAAATTAAGTTATTATAAATATTAGTTATACATAAATTTACCATACATACATACATACATTTACAAATTCATGAAAATCTCATACATTAAATTCATCAAATAGTTGCTCACGTATATAAAACAATTATTGCTTACATAAAATTATATATATAAATTTAATTACGTGCTAAATTACTACGAAGTAAGTAATTGTTCTCGTTGCGTTGACGTTTTGGCTGTCGAACGGCCTCAATACCTGGCGCTTACATTTCACAAAATATTTTTACTTTTATTTTAATATTATTATGTTTTTCTTACTATATTTTATAGTTTACTTATATTTTCAATAATATTATATTATATTTGTATTTGTATTGCATATTAAGTTTTATAAAGTTTTCTCCCACAGAAAAAATAAATAAAAAGAAGAGAAATGGCTTCAGCAGCAATGCGAAGCTCCATCCAACTGATGATAATACAAAACAATAAAAATAATAATAAATAAATCACTTTTTTTACAGATACAAATTAAAGTTGTTTTTATTTCGTATTTGAACGAAAATAAACGGTGAGTATACTTGGGATACTACTAAGCTGCGATGCCGATTACCATTTTTTTAGACTTTTGATTAAAATTGAAGCTATAAATTGAGTCGGTCGGCAAATTTGTAGTTCGAAGTTCTAGGCAGACCTGTTAAATATTGATTACTAATCGTAATTATTAACGGTTTTATTAATTACTTTCTTGAGGATGCATTTAATGATTGATTACCAATTACTTTAAATTTTTAATGATTATTTTCCAATTGATTAAAAAAATAATCAAAAAAATACGTGACTTCTCTTGATTATTAAAAAAAATAAAAAAAAATAAAAACAATCAAAAAAAAGTTCTTTTGATTACTTTTGATAATTTTTGATTTCTTTGCCTTTTTCAATTTTTTTTTTTTATTATTTCTAATTATTTTTGATTTTTTCAGCATTGTTGTAGAAGCACATAAATATGCACATCAACAATACTAAAAAACAAATATAAAAAAACATAAAAAAAAAAATCAACAAAGAAATTAAAAAAGTCAAAAGTAGTTAAAACAACTTTTTTTAAATTTTTATTTTTTCGTTTTTTTTATAATTTATTCTAATCGTAATCAATTAAAATAATCATTCCCAATTTAAAAAGCCGTCCACTTAATTAATTACTAATTACATACAGACATTTGTTTGATGCCTCACTACCTAAAACCTGAGTATCAGCTGAGTTGTCACTGATAAAACAGCTGTACCGTAGGGTAGATTCCAAAAAAGTATCGAGGCAAAGTATTCGATAGTTACTGGCATCGTACTCATTCAAAGACTATGAAAACTAATCCTACACATATTTAAACTTTAGATCATGGTAAACGCCTTTATTTTTATGAAATAATACATATTTTGGTTGAAACGAAATCACCATAAGACGATGGTAGGAAATACGAGCAAGAAAATCGAAAATTAAATCGCATTTTGTGTTGTAGAATTTTATGAATGGAACGCAAAATTCATGAGTATTCACCAATTGGGCGATTCTTATTTAAGATTTTTATAGGGGAACTCAAAATGTGTAAATTGTGGCAAAATCTTACCAAATTTTCTCAGGAATTAACAAAGCAAAAAAAGTCGTGATGCGATAACTGAACTGCGAGTTCGATACTGAGCTCACGTACTCGATACCTGTATTAATTTTTAACTCTCCATCTGTGGGTTTTTTTCTTTTTTTTTCTAGATTTCAAGACGTTGTTAACTTATAACGATCTGATTTTTCGGGACTTTAACTAACGATGTTGTCGCCTGCATTGTCGATTGTGCTATTTACGAACTTAGGTATAACGATTCGGGCTTAAGATTCCTCATTCCGATTATTTAGCGACATAATAAACGAATTTCGATAAAAAATGGTTAGTGAAAGCCGAAATTAAATTAGTCATCGTTGAGATAAAAGGTCGATTGCGAATGTCGGTGTAGAAGTTAGTGAATCCCACTACCGATGTGTTGTAACACCACACTATCAATTTTTCATAATTCGGTTCTGATTAAACATATTTCAAATAAAACCACTGTCTACGCCCAAAAGTATGCTACACCATATATCATTGATAACACAGTAAACAGCTCAGTCGGTAAGTTAGTATTTAATTGCATCCCAGCATGTAAAATTATTTAAGTGAAGTGCGCTTCAAGTACATACTATTGATCAAGAATTGAAACAAAAGAAGACATGCTTGTAAAATTGAAGAATATAGGGGACAGATATGGGCTAGAGGAAGTTGGGTTTCTTTTAAATGAAAATCAGATAAATTTAAAAACTTACTGCGTTAATTTTTTTTTGAGTCCATATAAATCTGATTTTTAAATTTATAACTAAACAAACAGGGTAGTTCCAGGTAGAGAAGATTAAAACATCACATTTCACAGTTCAGGGATGTTTTTTACGATTTTGGAACGAAAAGTTTTTTCCGTTGGAATTACTTTTAATTTATTTGGAAATCGAATGTGCCATGTCAAAATGTTGAGACAAAGATGTTTTAAAATTGCCCTGCAAAAATTATGCGACTGAACCCTGCAGAGGGCTCTAACTGATCTCAACTATGCCGTTATAGCCATAAGTTGGGATAAGTCAATTTTAACTTATGTAGCCTACTTATGGGCGTTGAAAGTGGAATTGTCCGACCGTACCCGTAGTGGGAAAAGCGGATCTGTGCGACACTACTCTTTCAGGCATAAAAGGGCATAATAAGGACATGCTCAAATAATGGGGAACACTTCAACGCATATAAAGAGATCAAAACTGTCGCATCCGCCTTTGCGACTAATTGCATTTTTTGCAGGGAAAATATAACTTTATTTTTTAGAAAACGCCAAATTTATAAGTTTCTTCTTCAGTGTCATTTTTCATCAAAAAATTCGCAAATCTTTAGAAATACTGAAAAAAAGCACAGCTTTAACCCATTTCGCAGTCAACATCTGTAGCACTAGAAGATAGAAGCAACAACAGCATAATGACATTTGCCTATATAGCGCGAGCAACACTAGTATTAGTTTGCTCATCACTGCTTTGAGCATTAGTACCGTAAATACTATTTGTACTCTGTCCACATTTCAAAATGATTGTGAGTCGCCAAGAAGGATGCGACTGATACCAGTTTTGATCATTTTTTGACGGGCTATTCTATGCAGAACCCAATCGTACCACTTTAAAACCCCGGGTACGAAAGGACTAATCCAATTTCTAACCACAAGAAAACGTTTAACTCCTATGAGTATGCTACAAAAACTAAAATTGACCCAAATTGACTTATGTTTGAGGTTAATCGCAAAAGGAGGGACATTCTCATAGCAACTTTTGACCTTCTATAACTTTTATGAAAATGTAGTAAAAGTTTGATAAAAAAAGTATTGGAACAAAGATTTTGTAACAAATAGGCCGAATTATATGTTAATGATAAGCAGTGTTGCTACTTTAGCTGTTTTACAGCTAGATCTAGCTTTTTTTTGCCGTTTAGCTGGTAAAAATGGAATTTAGCTGCTTGCTTTTTTTAGCTTTTTCTAGAAATTTGTATACCTTTCATGAACATGAAATGGTATTATAACTTTGTCCCGATGTTTGTAAGTATGAGAAGAAGAGAAAGACCCACCAATAAGCATACCGAAATGATCAGGGTGATGAGCTTAGTCGATTTAGCCATATCCGTCTGTCCGTTTGTACGCAAACTAGTCCCTCAGTTTTTGAGATATCTTGATGAAATTTGGTATGGAGCCGCCATTTTGCATGAGATTAATCAGTTGTTGGAATCAGCAAGATCGGAGTAACATAACATATAGCTCCCATACAATCGATAGTTTCGATAAATGGGTTTTGGGCTATACATTTTGCGATTAAAAAGCTAGGAACATAAAACTTTGCAGGTTTGGTACTTATTATGTTTGTAGTGTGTGTAGTGAAAAGCAGCCAGATCGGACCAACGTAACATATAGCTCCCATACAATCGATTGTTCCGATAAATGGGGTTTGGACTATTTATCTTTTTGATCTGTAATTTAAATTTTACTCGTTGTACATTTTATATAAATAGCAATTAATTTATATAGTAAATAGAAATATTAGTTAATAATAAGTTTGACGTAATTTTAAAAAATACAGATTTGAATTGTTCATTATAATTCCAATGTTCGAAAGTGCATATTCTTATGAAAAGCATCTGTACAAGAAACTTTTCTATTTTTATGAAATTGGAGTACAAACAACCTTACTTTTTTGTATAAAATATCACTTTTTTTTATATACTTTTATATACTTTTGAATAAAAAAACGAATAAAACATGTGAAAAGATGACTTCCTTTTTTAGCTGTGTTTTAGCTGTGTTTTAGCTTTTTTTCTCGAATCTAGCTGGATTGCTGAAAAAATTCTGGCAACACTGATGATAAGCTATAATCATTTTCACATGAGCAAGGAGTGAAATTGAAAAACTTGTATGACCATGCCCTAGCAATTCGTTTTTCAAATTCAAGAAAAACAAAAAGCAATTTTCTTACCCAACCTAGTATGTACCTTAGATTTATATTTAGATATTACAATACCTACAAAAATCAAGTTCTAAGCTCGATCAACACAACTGTCCAATCCGCGCTTCATTTCCGAAAAATGTTCAACCAAAATCTTATGATTGATGTTATAAATTTTTAAAATTCAAAGCTTTAGGCATCTGGAGGTCAATACGTCGGCGTACGTGAGGTAAACGACGTATGTACCTTGTACTTCCGCCATCCACTCTCCACATATATTCTCTTGGATATGCGCTCATATCCAACTGTATCACGTGTATGACGTGACTTTTACGTCGTAACTCATTCGAAAGCTAAGTTATGCCTAAAATATTTTATGGTTGTGTTGTTGAATGTTGGTGCTTCATACGCACAGACACCTTTGACCCACTTAAATTTATGCTCCAGCAACGAATCGAAAACTCAACAAGTAATATGGTTGAGTTCTCTGTCTCCATCGCTACTCTCTTTTCCATATAAATTTTATACACTTTTGGTTTTTGTTTATATTATCTGTTTACTTTCAATAGTCGGAGGCCCACAAAGGCGATACAAGTTTCATTTAGGGTGGCAAACCAGTTTGTCATGGAACCGATTTCTAAATCGCACGCTCGATTTAGTCGGGTTTTGAACCTGGCTAAGGCCCGATTTGTTTTTCAGCTAAAATTCCGTTTTATTTCAAATAACCGAGCACAAAACCACTTTAGAAACATGTTCGATTACAATACCGGACTCCGAACGGCATCTACAAAGGAGATGATTTTTTGCTGAGAAGCCGAAATATACTTGGAGAGTTTGCCTAACCACTGCCGAGGAGCGACCCCGTTTTGAAAGAACTAGCCACTTTTGATGTTTCCTGTCTCAGGACTCGGAACTTGAACCTTCGGTGTGGTACGCTGGCAACACTACCGCCACATCACGGCGGCCGCCCAAATGCTATGGCTGAAATGTTCCTGAAAGGCTGGAAAATGGAAATGAAAATTTGTTATTATTGTGGTTTTTGGAAAGCTAATTCGATATCTCAATGAGTCCTGGTTGTTCTCAAATTTGTGCATAGACTTCAATCAAAATTACATTGAATATTTGGAGAAGTGAAATTAATGTATGAAACGTGACCAAGGGCGGTGATATGACACTATCCCATGTGGTATAATCCCCAGTAAAAAGAAATGGGATTGTGACACTCACTCTGCAGGGTTTTTCTGCAAAGTATCCTTATAAAAAATAACCCTGAGGCTCCGCGATGCGTAGTTATTCTGCACAGAATCCCTATTTGGTTGGGGTACCTTTTCATAAATTTTTTTTTTCGATATTTTAAGCTCGAAGGAATCGCAACTACAAGAGCTACGAAGCTACCCTCTTCGGGTAAGTTGGTTAGAATATGCCTGAGGTAGGTTGCACTCCATTCTGTCAATGGATGTGCAAACTAGGCTAGGGCCTGCTATAATAATAATAATTTAAAATCCGAATGTTAGTGTGTTTCATTTTCGCCATAGCTGGTCACACTTTTATCTCACTTCATAGCTTGGTTTAACTTCAAATAAGATTATGTTGGGTTTTTCAGCGAGTGGAAGAGATTTTCGACTTTGCATTATTTAAACGTGATGCAGCAGTCTTGCAGTGTACTAATTAGCTTTAATTTTAAAACTTTCAAAAAAGCTGTCATCATAGCCCTCATTGTTCCTTGAACTCTAGGGTAGCCGTGGGATAGTACAAGTAGCCCTTACATTATGATTAAGCTCATAAAACTCCTAAGGACTTCTTTCTAATAGGTGTCCCTCTTTTAAGTTCGACAAACCCTTACTTGTTTCTGCGTTTTTCCATCATCTTTCTGCGAGAAGGCAATAAATCTGTGAAAATAAACAGACTAGGCTTCTTAGTTCATTAAAATGTAGCTCTCTTAGCATGGTGCTAGAAGAATTTGCATTTAAAAAAAAATATATATTTTTATTGGAAACGAACATTTGAACATTTCCATTTTTAAATAAAAATAATAATAAAAAAACTTGTTGGGTTTCAAAATCGTGAAAAACATTGCTTTCATTCCAATACAAAAGAAAGTGCATTTAAATTTTTAGAACTTCTTACTTTCTATTGGCTTCGAACCTTAATTAAAGTTCGTATGGTCGTCCATATGTTGTAAACATTTTTTTTTTTTATAAACTACAAATTCTAGTCTCATGCTATTAAAAATTATATTTTTTACTCACGGCCAGATTTCTGTGACATTACAAGTTTTTAAAATTTTTCCTTTTGAACCACTAAACCGCAGCGCATCGCCTGCTCAATGGTTTTCCTCCTTGATTTCATATCACGCTTTAGTAGCGTGCTGTTGTGCACGTGAATTTGTTGTTGTTCAGCATGTACACAATTGTGAGTGCGTGAGAGCGTCTGGAGGAGCATGTCTCTATGTATTTATGTCTTGTTTGTGTAAATCTCGCATAAAAGAGTTTCAATCAAGCGAGGTTATTGTACTGGTAACTGGTGACCCCCACGGTGCGTATACTTGTGCGCTGTACACAGACTAGTAACCCAGTGGTTTTGAGTTCAATCTCTACAAGTTATACTTACTACATATGCTGCCTTTTAAGAACTGCGGCCTTAACCCTTCACGAAGAAGCTCGTTTATGAATTTTTGAGTTGAGTTCGTAATAGAGCTTGCAGAGCTTCATTTTCAATGTAAGGGCATTGTGGAAGAAATTTTTTTCTAGAAGATTGTATACTAGAAAATTCCTCTTTGCAAGAAGTGTAGTTTTTGATGTTTCGTAAGTATTTTGGTGTTAGTTACAATAAAAATTTTCTTTATTCCGGTTTGCTGTCTGTTTATTTATATTTCTTATCTCGTAACTAAAAGTTGTTCAGTGTAATTTATATACATTTAGCTTGAAGCAAGCAATTTATAAGTTCAAGTACTTTATATATACCCAGCTGTCGATTTCAGCAAAGATCCGCTTAATATAAGAGGGACGCGACCAGCCACTTTATATCTCAGTGAGGCTTACGTCGCATATGCCGAAAGGCTCACTCTACTTTTGCCACATAGTTGGGGAATCGTATCTTGTACCTAGGTTATCCAGAGAGGACGTGTACAAAGTGGGTGGAAGTGAGCAGCATCCCATTATTGAAACAGCTAACCCAGCGGTACACCCACATCCCATGTCACTTCAACTAAGTTGAACCACACACTAAGTTGTCAACTAAGTTGAACCACAGAGGTGCCTCGAGTGAGTTGAAAAAAGTTGGACCTTATGGTGAACGTGGATAAGATCAAGATGAAATACTTGCTGTCATCTAAAAAAGACTGGAAACTGTGCAGGACTTCGTCTATTTGGGAACCAGCTTAAATAGCCTTAATCCAACATAGAATCACTATCGCCAACAAGAACTTGAACTGAGCATGCCATTGAAAATTAAAATCCTCTCTCGAGAGAGTAGTAAAATCGTCTCTCGAGAGAACCTTTCTCATATGGACCTTATCAGAAGCGAAGATTTTGGCCTTTGAGTACTCGAGAGAAAAGTTCTGCCTAAAATTATGTAAACGACTAAAAAACCCGTACACGCCTCGCTGCGACTCAGAACTTATAATAGACTGAGTCCGTTTTTAATCATTGTATCTCCGTAGCCAGTTGAGCTATGTAACTCAATCGCATCGCTTGCTACAGCACTCATTAGCACCTTTCGTTTGATACCAGAATTTGGGTATTGTCGTAGTACATTTTGGTTCACCCTGGTCCACATATTAGTCGATAACTCTGAAACCGGTGGAGTTATCGAAATCACGGATACCTTAAATTTTAAGTTAGTCATTTGATAGTGAAACCCTGAAATTTGTATTCGAGTATATGCCGCAGTTTATGAGTGATACGCGAACAAACATACAGACAGACAGACGAAAATTTTAAACACTGTTGCTTTGGATTTTATTGGCTTAAATATCATCACTCCTATATATTTTTCTTGAATAACTGCAATACACTTACAACGCCCTGAATGGACAATTGCATTCCGGAAGGTGTTCCTATACACCATGTTGTGGCAGCAGAGGAAAGGAGTGGAGCGCGATTTGGAACTCTCTTGGTGCTTCTAATTCCCGTCAGATATTACCAAATTGGCCCAAACTCTAGGCAATAAGGTCATAACTAATGTTTACCTCTGAGCGCGTTAGTTCTGCTGATCGCATTGGTTTCTTCTCGTTTGACCTCGAATGGCTCAAGGATGTCATACCCAAGACTACGTAACTATGGCGTCGTTTAGCATAACCGTATCATCTTTACACGCAACCAAGATTAGTAGTATGCTTTGACAGCTGGGTATACAAAAATGTTATCAACAGTTGTACTTTTATTTTGTAAACTGAAACCGGCATTTGATTTAGCTGACCACCAACTGACAAACTGATAATATGAATATTGATACAGATTTATTTCATACTCGTTTTATATACATATTGTTGCTATTTATATATTCAAATCTCGCTTTTGTTTACATTATTGCGCCTTACCAAGAGGCATAGTGTTGGACTTTGACCGAGTCTCTCTCCCTCTATGGCAAGCTTGAAAACATAAAAAAGAAATTGCTGATAGCACAATAACATAATAATAAAATTTCAATTGCGTCTAATTTAAATGAATTGAGAAACTATTTGTCAGCTTACATTTTGATAATTGCATACGTTCGGTATTTATAAATAGAAATTAAGGGAGTCCATATAACTGTATGTGTGGACATTAGAGTGTACTTGCTTAAAACTAAATTTTTTTTTTTTTTTTTTTTGTGTGTACTTTCCACTTAAAAGAATGAAAATACATAAATTAACATGGCCTCCGTTTCTTACCGGAATTTTTTTAATTTTTACATAGCAAAGTACTGTTACAACAACATGTAAAGAAATTTTCTGTCAGGAATGGACGTTTTAAAAAATTTTTGTGATGAGTGAAGTATTATTGGTTATGCAAAAAAATTTTAATAAAAATAAAATTTTTATTAAAGCTTCTGAAAATGAAAAATAACACATCGAGATGCATCAAAATTATACTCAGGTTTTTGTTTTTTTTTTGTTATTTCTTTATAAATTGAGATTCGCTGAGTTGATTGGATGCAAGTTCGGAACCATTGCTGGACAAAATAAGGTTTTTGACACGATTCTTTCGATGTTTTCGGGATAGTTTTAGGAACCATTTTGTGACTTTTTCCAGGTAATTTCGGAACATATGCTGAATTGTGTTGTAGGCTTTACAGGGTCATTTCGTTGTTACTTTCAGAACTATTTTTGGAGTCATTACGATATTTTTTATAGTAATTTCTCTGAAAAAGTCCCTGAAATAATTCAAATATGGACACAAAAAAGTCTTAATATAACCCATCAATCAATTACGAAATGGTGCTGAAAAATCCCAAAATTATCCCTAAAACTTTCCCGAAATCACTCTTAAAACCACCAAGTAGTCCCTTAGTAGCCTTATTTTCTACAGCAATGATCCCGAAATTGAATCAAATAAACTCAGTGCATATCAATTTATACAGAAATAACCAAACAATACTTAACAAATACGCATTATGTACGGGTATAATTTTGTTGTATCTCGATGTGTTATTTTTCATTTTCAAAAGCTTGAATAAGAATTGAAATTTTATTTTTTATTAAAGGTTTTTTGAATAACCAATAATATTTCACTCATGGCTCAAATTTTTTTGTATAACAAATAAAATTTTATTTTTTATTTTAAAAGTTTTTAATTCAAAGTGATCCAATTCTGCTTTGCATTAATTTTTCGAGTGATGAGCGGTTTTTCATTATTTTTGTAAAAGGTTTATTTCAAAAATTTTATTTTTAAAATTTTATTTCAGCGCTCTTTAGCACCTTTCGTTTGTTACCCATATTGTAGTAACTCCGGAACCGGTCGAGTTATCGTATATTAATGCAACAGCGAAATTAGATTCAATTCTATTCAGCGGTTTTTAAGTGATGCGCGCCTACAACAGACAAAAATTCTAAAAAAATTGTTGATATGGATCCTATTCACTTATGAAGGAAATTTTGGTGCCGAATATCAATCACTTGACCATCCCAGCAAACATTTAGGTTAGAGGACGATTACAAAACGACTCAAATTCCGTTGTATTTCTCAAAGGGAGAAGGTTAGAGAACACTTTGAGAAACTGTCGAGAATTATAGCATTCTCTAGAAAAAGTGGACTTAGTTCTCGATATCGAGAAAAACGTTAGTTAGCTAATCGAATTCTAACGTCAAATTCGAATTGGTTTCTAATGTGAACTTTTCTCTAGTGTTTTTCTAATCGCTCTCTAATCGAATTCTAGCTTAGTTCTCTAACCTGATTTTCGATTCGAGAATTACATTAGAATTCTAATGTAAAACTACAATATTTCTCTAACGTTTGTGACTGTCTTTGCTGGGATCTGACGATTGTTCATCTGCCTTTAATAAATTTATATGAAAGCGCCTAGATTTTTTTCAGAAACATAAACACAAATTTCTCAAAACATTTTCTTTATTATAATGATGAATTTTAAAAATTTCATAGAAACCCCCCTTAATAATTCGAGAAACTTCCTTCAATAATTTTGGAAGTAAAAAAAGTGCTGACAACTAGATTTTGCCTTGATATTAATTAAATAATTTTTTTTTTTTCATCTTCGATTTAGGCTTTTTTGACCATGGTTTTCTAAGTGCAAATAAAAAGAATTTATTCCACTTTTCCGACCCAACGTTTCATATTGTTTATGTCTGTATACAGACAGGTAATATTGTTGTTATTGTTATTATTGTTGTCTTTTTAATAAACAGATCACCCCTGATGATGCTAGGAAGTCTAGCGAAACGTTGGGTCGGAAAAGTGGAATAAATTCTTTTTATTTAGAAAACCATTGGTCAAAAAAGCCTAAATGGAAGATCAAATTAAATAAAAAATTTACCGGAAAACACCATATAATGAAATAATTTTTATTTAAAAAAAAAAAAACATTAAAAATCCAATTATTTGTTATTTATTTTGCGGATAGATAGTTTCTAAAACAGAGTCTTCACTTCTTTTAAAATACTACACTGTTTGAGAATAGCGGCTACTCAAATCCCGGGACAAATTCCAAAATCCCGGAATTATTAAAATCAAAAAAATTGGGATCCCTAAAAACATTTATTTCGGGTGCTTCGGTCTCTTGGAGTACCATATACAGCATTTTGATTCGGATATTTGATTGACATGTTCGGTCAAAGGCAGAAGTTTTTAGTGAATTACTTTGTGATAGGCAAAAATCAAGGATCACTCTAATGTGTATATACATATTGTCCCAATAAACATTGTCGCTGGATAAAAGTTAAAAATTATTGAAGTCTTACCTTCAAGAATGCACGAGAAAGGTTGCTATTCTAAAAAAAAGACTAAGCCGTTCCTAAGCAAATGGGAAACTTCAAATGTATTCTACACGGCTAAAAATTTGAGCCTAAATTTTAAACTTTTTTCGGCTACACATATATACAAACCAAATTTGGTTTAGAATTTAAATTATGGCAGTTATCTAGAAAATGAGCGTGAAAAAAAGAGTTACAATATTAAACCAGAAGTGTCTTAGCAATTAAAAAAACATAATAAACATCTGGATCAGTTTCCAGGACTCGAACCGACGCTTCCCGCATCAGAGTCGTCTGTTGTTGTTGTTGCTGTGGTAGCGACTATTTAACCTGCTTAAATTATCACCTCTTTTATCCAACATTGTCATCAGGCTCTTCTAACGGGAGTCCCAGAAACCTCGCGGCTTCAACAGGGGTGGACCAAAGTGAAATTGCTGTTAGAAGAGTAGGCTCGGTTGAGCAGATGAACAGATGGTTAGTATCGTGGGGAGACCCGCCGCATGCCGGGCAGACAGGTAAGAGTTTAGTCTGTTACAGTATCCAGAACGAAGTTGGGAGAGTCGTCTGCTCTACCCACTGAGCTATGGCGCACACAAAACTATTTAGATAAAAATTCAATGAATTGAAGAAACTTACAGAAATAAATAAAAAAAAAATTTTTTTAATCTTAAATGTTTTTTCCAGTTCAATTTTAAATCTAACTCGCAAGAAATTGAAAATTGTTAATTGAAAGGTTAGGAATTTATTACAAACAACAAAACATTTAAAGAATTGCTTAAACCGACGAATGGTTTTAAATTTAAGCTCAAATTTTTAGCCGTGTATAAGTTCGATATCCAACACATGTAAGAATATCGAAAGGCAGATTGTGTTACAAATGCGTTATTCGTTTATATGCTTATATGCCTCGTAAATTGTGTAAAGCTCGTATGTATGTAAATTTTTATACAATCTTTACGAGAAATTAAACGAATACCCTGAATTATTTTATTATTCTAAATCATGTTTATTTACAAACTAACTACACGCCCACATTTAGTTAAAAATAATAAATATGCATAAGAAAATGAATACAAGTAGGGATAGGAATACTAATTTATTCCTAATAACTTATTTGCATTTACTAGATACTTATCCATATGGGTCATTCCGTGTCAACTCTACTTTATATTTTTTATGACGCCTTTGGTAAAAGTGTCTAATTGCGCTACTATAACAAAAGACTGAGAACGCGAACCTGAAACTTCAATTTTTAAAAAGAGGCATTCCGTGCCAACTTAGCGCGACTTTTTCAATGAACTGTTGTATTTTTTAATATGTTATAAATGTAAAAAGAACAGTCGTCAGGTAAATATGTAGCTCTTCATCTAATAAATGAATGTAAATGTATTCACACTTAACTTTACTTCATTTATTTACTTAGTACCCGAGTGACCGAGCTTTGCTCGGCATTTTCATAGGTTGCCATAAAATTTTGTTTGCTTTAGATACTCATCAGTAGATCTTTTCAAAAAGAGATTTTAAAAACATGTCTTGATAATAGAAAGATGGTTAATATTTTTTTTATTGCTAACAAAGTTTGAATACATACCTTTTTGGCTGCTCAAAAAAGTTTTCCCCATATTTTCTAAAAAGTCTTTACAAGATTTCTTGCTGAAGTGTATGGTTAGAGGCTGTCGATTGTTATCAAATAATCGACAAAGAATAGGGTCACATGGGCATATTTGTCGGTTAGTGCTCTATATATCGGTCAATACTCTTTGATTTCTTCTTTATTTTTCAAGATAGAATTACCCATACTTTATATTTAATACATATGAAATGTAAGCGAGCACTTCCTTACATAATACATTCCTACTACGTCTCTGATTTTCTTTCGGAAGCATTACTTTAACTCTTGAAAACACTACATATAACATACTCTTCATGAACATCGATGAATTTAGTTCCACTTCGTTAAACTGACAGGTTTTCCCTGAGCTTTATGCGCAGTCATGGCAAATGTTGGCCTTACTGGAAATTGATGCTGTTGCATGCTACACCTTCGCCGGTTGAGTGTGATTCTCGGTATTTGTACTTCATGCCGAATTTGTTTTGTCGAACAAAAGGGGCAACCCTACTTAGAAATGTTTTTTTAAGCGCAGGAAAATACCTTTAGTTTGATACCCATATTGGCTTATTTCATTTTATTTTTAATAAAGCTCAGACAGGTGGCAACCTCTAAAGATATCCTGTGTGGCAACACCTAGGTAAAAATGCTTAGACTGTGGTACACTATGCACATATCAAATTTCATCTGAATCGGTTGAGAGGTTTTCGAGATAGTCTGGACATACAAATATACAAGAATAGCTCGTTTAAAGTAATAAGACTATATCATATGGTTTTTGGCTCATAACATACGATTGCTTAGAGTCGATAGTTTTTTGAATTTGTAGTGCTTTTTAAGGTCAAAAACAGCTATGATAGTATTCCAAAGTCACTGTAGTTATCAAACTGTTAAATATGTTTCTTCTCCAGTGCCTCCCAAACATTACCAGAACCAAAAAATGTTGAGCAGTAATTTTGAAGTGCTAAAGGGACGCATATACCAAATTGTTCTAGATTTATACTATTTTTCATAATGAGCAGCTGAATATAAGAACATTAATTGTATGTACGAGGTTTAAAGTGTCAATTGAATTTTGCACTTACGGAGATGCAATTAAAGGAAAAGGCTTACAAAATATCAAAACATCAATACGTCAGAATGCCTATGTATTTATAGCACTACCAACAGCTGTATGTACACGGTAAAAAATGTTGGCGAAAAATGTGAAATTTTTTGGGGTACATTATGGGAGAATCAAATTATTTTAGAATTTAAATTAGCTTCTATAAAATGAGCGTGAGGAGAAGGGTTATGCCAGATTTTGAACCGAAGTAGCCTTCTCTATCGAATCAACCACAATTCCTTTAGGACTCCTTAAAGCGCGTTTGCGTAGTCGCAAAACACTTCTTTGGATAATCCGGAAGGACTTTGTACGAACTCCTCTATTCAATTAATTTATAGTCGGTAATTGAAATTTAAAAAAATGCTTAAACCAATAATGGTTTCAACTACAAACCTAAATTTGTGACCGACTAGTTTTCTAAAAAGTTTTTACATACAATTTTAAATCGCTTTGGCTTAACTTAGAATCACCCACATGTACTTTTCCTGATAAGTCACGATTTTTTCTGCATGATAAATAATTAAACGATATACAATAATCCGAAAGCTTGACGCCAATATGCCTACTAATTATTTAAAGAGTAGACTGGGAAAAATATTTTCTTCTTTTTTTTTTTTGAAAACTATATTTATATTATTTGTATGATCGATCACGTGTTAAAACATTGTTTTATTAAATCATTTTTTTTCTTTATAAAAATTAATTGACATTAGTACGGTCTAAAATCAGATGTCAAAACACTTTTTAAAAGTTAGTTAGTATTGAAGCTAAAAAGAATCAATTTTTTTTTGTTGTTGTCCCAATTTTTTCTCTAAATTTAATTAATTTATATCTTTCACCTTCTAGAATTAACATTTTATCAATGCTTATATTAATCCAAATAGAATGAGACATCAGATTGTGCCTAACGGGTCGCGGTTCGGTCCTAACCTCAAAAAAAAAATTGAAAACAAAGAACTGGCATCTTTTGACCAGTTATAAAATTCTAATCACAGATTCGGATCCAGCTTTCAATTCCCTTTAAGAATCTGTATTTATTTTTTTTTCTGTATTGATTTTTAAGTTTTTAATCTGGAATAGCCGATTTTTTTTCGCAAACACTTAGCGACTTATGAATAAAATAAAAAAATGGTATGTTTTTTGTTTTTCAAAATTTGAAATTTCCTTTGAAAATCAAACGTGAACTTGTCGCTTGCTAGTGAACAACTTATAATTTTTTCAGCTACCTTTTTTTATTGCTTTCAATTCAAACATTTTTTTAGGCGAACATTTTATGTAGCATCGAAATTGCGTATAAAAAACGGTGAAATTAACTTTCGAAGAAAAAATATTATTTGGCCCTGTCTAGTAAAGAGATCTGATCTTTTAATCGGCTACGACTATTGTGTTTTGTTGTTGTAGGTACCTATTACTTAATTGCTTTGCTAAATATATTAATTACACAGAAGGAAAAGTTAACTACCGTTAAAAAGTGATACAGTCTGAGCAATCAAATTAATTTATTAATTGCATTGTTTGATTTACAAACACTTATAGCTACATACATACATACTTTCATGCTTGCTAAATACAGAGCGGCGTACGTGCATTAAAGGACGTAGCATCACTGCTGATCACTTTTTAATCAAAAAAAAAAAAAACTGCAGAAACACAACAAACACACCAACATACTGTCGCCAAAAATATTGTGTGTTATTTACTGCAACAATGGCAAATTATAATTTATATATGCTTATTTTACATACAAACATACATCTGTAAAACTCCAACAAACATTACCACCACCAAGAGGTTGTGACTCATTTTCAGCTGCGTACGTGAATCCACAAACGCTTCACACTCACTTCACCCAACAAAGTTGAATGAGACTCTGAGGTTGGTTATTTTGTTGTTGTTCGCTCATTCATACAGCAATTACTGTACTCATTCAAGGTTTTCGACAAGTGCGCTCGTATAAAAAGAGCCGTACGGCCACAGCAAGCAACATTCGTACAGAAGCAATCAACAGCAAATCATAAAATCGAAAGCAATTGCAAGTGTGAAAACGGAAAGAATTAATAAAAATTTTAATTAAACTGATAAAAAGTGAAGTAGCACATTTCTTAAAAAAAATAAATAACAAACGTTCTCTACAAAATTGTGTTTATTCATTGAAAAATTAAAAAAAAAACTCTAAATTAACAACAACAATGAGCAACATAGTGAAGCAAACTTGCCGTATATGCTCAACAACGGGCAAACAAATCAATTTCTACCCAAATCCATGGAAGACAGTAGCAGCTCCAGCATGCTTCTCTACAACCTGCACATGCCAACAAACAAATAACGTTTATAAATCTGAAAATCGTGCTATAGCATTTTCAAAGAAAATTCTTTCGAAAGTTTCTCTAAAAAATTTAACCGGTCAACCGCTGCAACAACAAGAACATTGGCAACCATGGCCGAATAGCGTGAATCCTTACACTGGCGAAATTGGCGGTCCATCTGGTCCCGAACCCACACGTTATGGCGATTGGGAACGAAAAGGGCGTGTTTCGGATTTCTAGTCATAGGTTAAGTAGCGTTTAGTGTTTTAAAATTATTATTTATAAGAAAACTTAATATTAAGTAGATGCCTTTGCAAATTGTATAAAAGCAACAATAGAATTAGAAATTTAGATTGTATAAGTGATGTGATTTATATTTTCATAAATCACAAAGTTTTTAAATTTGTATAAAATACAAAAAGAAAATCACAGCACAAAAAAGTTCAATTGTCTTCATTGACAGCAGTTATTTTACAACTTCATTGCGCTTGAAGCGGAAATGTCGATTTTTAAGCCATGGCGGCTATGTAAATGGCGATGTGCGTTGAAAACGGAAATGCAAACGTGCTTTGCAATATCGACGCACCTTAGATATTTTAAAGAAACTTGCCTCACAATCAAGTATCTCGGCAATGGTTAAACTACAGCAAGTAATCAGAAATAGTTTAAAGCTGCAGATCAACTCACATAGCCATAACGTCATAGTCATAACTAGGGCTGCGCAATCCCTATACACTTGAAGCATTTTTGTTTTTGTTTTGCCCTCAAATATAGGCACAGATACAAATTTACACTTTGAGTACAAATACAGTAAAATATACCGTAATTTTACGTGTTATATACAAGGTGGCGCAAAAGTAATCCTCCTATCAGAAAATGCTATAAATTTTGCGATTGGCCCCTAAAGTCAGTTCTGTTTTGACATTTGTGTAGTAAACACATGCGAAATACACGTTAATAAACAATGTTACGCTACACTACTCCAGAACGCGGAATATTGCTGACTATTTATTTGACCAATAATCGGTCGGGGCCAAACGGTTACTGTGAATGGTGAGCGCTACAGAGCAATGATGAACGAGTTCTTTTTGCCGCAACTTGATGAATTGGGTTTGGAAAACATGTGGTTCTAACAAGACGGTGCAACAGCACACACTGCACGTGCCACAACCGATATGCTGAACATCGGAAGCTTACTTTTGCGCCACCTTGTACGAGTCAAATGACTAGTAGCTGTGACACCGGTGTGAGAAGTACAGCTATACGAGTATGTTTATCTTAAGTCAAAAAATAAATGAAAAAGATCGAGATGTAAAACCGCACACACAGGAACGCGAGAAAAGAAACAGTCAAAAAGTCTACCGATGCTCTTAAAAACGTGATGGGAGAAATAAGGAAACTTTCGGTAAGGCTCCGGGTAAATAGACTAATCATTTTACCCGTATCGTTTTTGCAGGTCTCCCATATGCCCTCACATATAAATACAATTCATATGAGAATGCCTGAGTTTTTTATGAAAGTGCAAAACAAAAACAATTTGGCTCAGACACTTCCATGATCCAACTACAAAAGGTCGCAGCAGTTCGACAAACATACAGACACACAAAAATTGTCCATGTATTTTGTGAGTTTAACGTCAAAATCGTACTGAGAAATGAGTGTAATGTCAAAATTCGAGACAAAAGTAAAAATCAGCTGGTCTATTAACACGACCTGTATTATTGGATCATGGGCACTTCCATTTGAAATAGAAATTTACACTAACAAATTGACAATGAAAATTTTTTTTTAATTATTGAGGCACTGAGAAAAATTTATATTCAAAACTGAATACGAGGTGTGTTCAAAAAGTATCGCGAATTTTGTGTTTTTTCAAAAATTATTTATTTATTCATGAATATCTATTTTGTCCCCTTCAAAGTAATCCCCATGAGATATTATACACTTGTGCCAACGGTTTTTCCAATCTTCGAAGCACTTCAAAAAATCATTTATTTGTATCTTGTTCAGCTCCTCCTTCAATACCGTCTTTATCTCGTCAAGAGAAGCGTAACGTCGTCCTTTCATGGGCCTCTTCAGTTTAGGGAACAAGAAAAAGTCACAGGGGGCCAGATCTGGGGAATACGGTGGCTGCGGCATCATTAGTGTGTTGTTTTTGGCCAAAAAGTCGCGCACAAGCAACGATGCGTGAGCAGGGGCGTTATCGTGGTGCAAAAGCCAATTTTTGTTCTTCCACAAATCCGGGCGTTTCTGGCGGATTGCTTCGCCCCAAATTGCGCATAACTTGCAGGTAATATTCCTTATTGACCGTTCTTCCCTGTGGCAAGAACTCATGATGCACCACGCCCCTGCAATCGAAGAAAACTGTCAGCAAAACTTTCACATTCGACCGAACTTGGCGCGCTTTTTTCGGTCTTGGTTCGTGCGGCAGCTTCCATTGAGATGATTGAGCTTTGGTTTCCACGGCATAACCATAAACCCACGATTCGTCACCAGTTATGACCCTCTGGAGCAAATTTGGGTCGTCGCGGACAGAGTTTAACATCTCATTAGCAATGTTCATGCGATGCTGTTTTTGGTCACAATTGAGCAATTTTGGTACGAATTTCGCGTAAAAATCGAAGACGATCCAAAACACGTGCAAGCAAAGCAGCTGTCAACAATTAACTGAACATTCAAAATGGCCGAGCTTTTTGGCATAAGTGAGAGACATGAGTACCAACATAACGCCACAAAAAATTCGAAATTCGAATATACGTAACCAGCGAAAATTCAAAATTCGCGATACTTTTTGAACACACCTCGTATGCTCGAATTTAATTGAACAAAAAAGGAAAATATATTGGAGCGGAATTTTGAAGAATTTTGATGCATAAAACCATTTTCCAAGTTTTATAAGAAACACAAAAAGGTCTAAATGAACATAAACTAGGTTCGAAAGGCAATTAAAATGAAGCTAATGATGGTTCAAAAAGGTCCAAAACAAAGATGGTCGCAACCATAACTAGTGCAGCTGGGTATCAAAATATACTCCTGGTCTCAGAAAAGCTGAAAGATATTAGCAAGGAATATTCTTTGATATACCAAAAAAATACCAGCTTATTTCAATAGGAAGTGTTTAGATGGAGACTAAATGAAACTTGGTATATTAATTTCAGTTGGCATAGGTAATTTTGTTACCGAAAATGTGTGGAATCGAGAAGTAACCACGCCTAACTTTTATATGTGTATGAAATATTTTATCAAAATCTCTGATAGTTCTGACTTTAACTTTCAAGTAGTTCTTTTAACAGCTTTAACTGAAACCTTTAGGCCCGGTTTTTCAGTCCTTGGTTAAGCTCAGTTTAAACTAAGTGTGCTTAAACTCGGCATAAATTTAAACTCCAGTTAAACTGCAGAGCGGTTTTTCAGTGTGAGTTTAAGGCCGCTTCTAAGATTTGCTTTTTATACGGCAACATTGGCTTTTTTTTATCTAGATACGGCAACAGATGACATTTGTATACATATTCAACGCCATTGTTTCTCCTCAGTATTGTAATAGTTAGCATTTCGCCAATTTCTGCATCACTATAATCACTTTCGTCAGATGATATATCAAGTATTTAATTAAATATAAAAATATCGTCCTTTCTTAATTGCGTTCAGCTTATTGTTTCACAACCAAAACCATCAAATATGCAAAACAGCTGACAGGTTAACTAGAGTTTAACCCTGCCGAATTGACCGCTTAAATTACGTTTAAACTTCGTTTAAAGTTGACTTAAAAACTGCGTAACAAGTTTAAGCTTAGTTTAACTGACAAATTGAGTTAAACTTGTACTGAAAAACCGGGCCTAAGAGGTATAAATTTGTTTGGAATTTAGTTTGTTACCGATGCTATCATCACGAGAATCCACGCACACCACCTGTTGTTATAATTGACGAAATTGTGCTGCTTGAGTTACACAGCTAAAATAAGCAGAAAGAATCTCCGTAATTAAAAAAGTAAATTCTTAATTAGTGGAATCCATTAACTCTTTTCGAAATTTAATTTTTTTGTGCTTACTCAATTTCAAAAAGAAAAAACTCAGTGTACACATATTTTTGTACATGTATTGTGATTCGCCCTTCCATGTAAAATAATTTAAGCACCACTGGTCATAACCATACCTTCGTATTGGTGTCTTAACCTAAAAAAGAAGGTAATTTCATAAAAAGTAGGAAAATGCAAAAAATTTTCAAGGAATTGGACAACTAATAACTCACTAAATCCAAATGCACTAAAAACGCAAAATGAAATTTCTAAAAACTAATGTATACCCCAAAAAAAAAACATTCAATTCGTTGGATATAGTATAGTTATGACTATGGCGTAATTGTATGGCACCATTAATAGATTACGTTGAGTTCCATAAGATTGGTTAGATCAGCTGTTTTATATGGACATGGCAAAGAGGAATGAGGTGAGCTAATTTTCAACGGGTTTTTCATTTTGTTGTGCCAAATGTATAGAAAAATTTTGACAGTTAAAAATTTTGACATGTGGGAAACACAACTGCCAAAGCAAATACTTTCTGAAAAAATTTTAAACTTACTTTTTTTTCTGTCTTTATATTTCGTATTTTTTGCTTTAAATCCTATTTTAGCGTTTACTAAGGCGTTGACCTATAAATTCAACTGAATTAATATGATTGCTAATATCACGTGTATGTAGCTGTACACATTCGTAGTAGTGAAAATTTGCCCTGGCATCATGAGCTAGCGAAAATTCTGACGATGGTGTTCACCACGATAAATGCCAGAATTTTCATTCGCTTTGTCAAAATTTATATTTTTCAGCCATTTAGCACAGAACCTTAAGAAAATTTCAAAACTTAGTACTGAAATGCGTGTTTCAATCTACAATTTTTTATATTTTTAGCGTTTTTTAATTGTATATAAAACTTTTTTTCAACTTCAAAATTACACAAGGTTTTCAAATGGTGAATACAGAATAGAGTTGAGCGTTGGGTTTTCCCCTTAAATCTCTTTATATATCCATTAATATCGTAAAAAAAGAAAACCAACCATGTGGAACGTGGGTAGAAACCCGCCTTAGATGAATAAATTAGATTGATTAAAACTGTAGTGGGCTGGTGAATTAACTAGTTTCGTGAAGTTGTTTTCTGAATCCTTTACTCTTTTGTTCGCTAACTTCACAACTGTAATACGATTGCGTAAAGCAAGAAATTTATAACAATTTATGGAAACTGCTAAAAAAAATTTTATGCTCAAAATTCTAGAGCTTTGTTGTTCTTGCTAATAGTGTTTCGCTTTGCCTAAAAGGCACCATCATTCTGCGAATCGTCAATAAATTCTTCTAAAGGATGTCTAAGTTTTTAAATTTCTGAAAAAAATATGCATTTTTACTATACTTAATATCTGATAAGTTTAAAGTAAAAATAAGGTTAGGATATATTTTTACATCTAAAAAGTTTCAAACCCCAAAGCAAATATGCACCCCACTAAACATAAACAAAAACTATCGTCTTCAATGGTTTTCACGACGTCTTATTCCATTGTTCCTCACGTGTTGGAACCGCATCCCGCACTGTGGAGTGCTTCATAAAAGTTATTCCTAATAGGTAGTAAATAAAACTGAAAACCCACCAGCACTGAAAATAATTTTACCAAATTCACCACACATTTCACCGCACGAATGACAACGAACGTCAAACTGGAAATAAAACAGAAAACAGCTGCGAATTGTTTTGTCAATTGTTATACAATTTTAATTGTTATTAAAAAAATAATTCAAAAAAGAATATCTTCACAACTATTGCAAAAATAATGATTAATATATTAAACATAAGCAAACACACTTGCCGGCTATGCCAATCGACACTGAAGCAAGCTTTAGCAGAGGCCAAGCACACCAATTGTGTCGCTTTTTCCACAACGCAATGCGTCTCTGAAGATGCCAAGAAACCAAAGGAGAAAAGTGAACGTGTAAAAGAGTTTGAGAAGAAGTTACGTGCAAAAACACCATTGGGAAAGTTGGAAGAATTATCAGAGCATCCATTCCAAGAAAAGGAACCACTGAAACCCTGGCCAAATGCAACAAATCCCAATACTGGTGAAATTGGTGGGCCGGCTGGACCCGAGCCAACTCGTTACGGTGACTGGGAGCGTAAAGGACGTGTATCAGATTTTTAGTTACCTCTATATATGTCTGATTTATATGTATTTTTAATTGTTAGATAAATATTAATAATCAACACAGAAAATTAGTAATATATTTCATCTGCGCTTCTGCTGCAAATTACACCACCAGAAGATTTGTTCTCTTAAAGAACAGAAAGAAAAGCGGAGAACCCAATGATGGGTACAAAATACTTTATTTAAAATTCTACTGCTAAGCAAACCGCGGGGGCTTAGTAGATCCTAGCTAACTTTAAAGAGGTGACATCTTCGTGATACACTGGCCTGGTACTCAGAATATAGCCGCCGTAGGTATGCCTGTCGTAAAAGGCGACTAAAATCTACAACCTCAATGATTGTTAATATTAAACAAACCGTCCCTCGGCAGTCGGGCTGGTAACAGAAAGTGCTAGTACTATAGCGTAAAGAACCCATATCCCGCAAAGGTTTGTCCACACTGTTAACATTTCCCCAAACCATCGGTGAGTGTTATGGTAACAGGCCTTGGTGGGATAAGCTCTAGTTTTAGTTAGTGTATCAACGTGGGGAAACTTCCTATCCTTATAGTTGGTGTTGATAAAAGTGGCGAGAATGAGTCATATCCATCCCGTCGCCATATCATTTACGTGCCAAAATAATTAATAGTTTAATTTAGCCTCCCTACTAGACAGGTACCAGTTAAATGGTTGGTCAGATAACCCCTCGGCCTGACTTGCCTTTGCGTTATTTTTGCTTATTTTTCTCAATTAGTTTCTGAAGAGCAGTGTGCCAAATCTAACCATGTGTTTGCTGTCCGGGTGCACACGTACAGTATACGGCATCCCTTTCTTGCGCATGTAAAACCACATCTGTCTGCACTCTTCACTCTCATTATCCGTAATGAAAAGTTGGGTTAGCGCTAACAGTCAGGTATAATGCAAACGCACGCAATCGCTAATGGTTATGAGTACGGCAAACATGCGCCAGGCCTAATGGTTATGAATAATGGAAACTTCATATATAGCTAACAATGAAAATACAATAGGGTTTATTATTAGATTTGGTTTTTAATGTTTAATATAATTTAAAATTACACAATTTTCACGTTCACAACAGTCAATTAGATCTATAAATACATATTTATAGCACTAAACATTTACAAAATATAATTTCACTCCATTTGCCGCAAGTTGAAAATTCCTTTGCTCGTCCACCTGAAAATATGAAAATTTTTGTGCATAAAAATATAAACCCGGACTTTACTTGTTTAATAACAATAATAAGCGCTATATACTTGCCTAATCAAGGCGTATTACTTGCAATTTCTTTGCAAAACTCCTTATTAAATATTTTATACATTTTTTTACGACGCACTAACATTTCACTCACAATACCAAAGAAGAAGATACACAAAGAAAAAAAAAAACTTGACAGAAGGCTTTGTGTGTGTTAGTAATTTACAATTTTCGCTTGCATGTATTAGTGAGTGTGGTTAGGTCCGTCTAGTAGGGCTGTCAATGAAGTGAATAACCTATTGGACAACTATCTCTACAGGGTCTTGAGATGTCTGACAAAAATATTTACGAATCATAATCACAATAAAACCAATAATTTTGCAATTTTTCTTTTGCCCCAATCTCCACTTCGCATTGTCAATTCCTTTGTCAAAATTCGCTTTCGCTGCTCAATCCCAGCTGCATTTTTAGAAAGTTCTTCGCATTTCTTTTATTTAATTTTTAGTTTATTAGTTTATGTGCTAAACTATGTCTGACTATTTACAAGAATAACAAATGGATGAAATGTCTCGGTGCGGTCAAGAGAATCGGATGTTTGCATCCGAGAACAATGAAGACTTTGATCGGATTGAGGTGATTACAACATCGACGACGTCATCGCGTAGTGAGCTCTACGAACAACCGCAAAGCAGCCAAAATCTACTTACCAAAATTGGTAATGCTCAACTTTTAAGGACATTCGCTAGTGCTTCCTTCACATTCCATCCTGGCGATGACAATAGAAGTAAGAAAAGCGATGGTGACGCTAGTCGTGATGGCATTGAGGAACAAGGCGGTGATGAATCCATAGAATTGATAAGAAATTTTGAAGGGCTGCGCTATAAGCGTGCAATATCGCCATTGGCGTTGCTTACTGATAATTTCAGTCGCGCTACAACACCAACAAACATGGTAAGTCATAGCGACTTCACTAAAATGGATTAGAATTGCAATACTAATGAATCATATCTACTTACACAATATCCCCCTGCCGCTGTAGGTACGCCGCTGGTCACTGAATTTAGCGCGTTACGATAGAGATAAGCGTAGTAGCTCACGCGATAGGACAATTTATCGCATGCCTTCACGTAAATTTTTCGATGTGGATGGTAAGCTGTTGCCTACTAGTGGCGCAGATGCCGAAAACGAAGTTGAGCTGTTGATGCAGGAAATTGAACAGCATGATTGTCTAATGCAAGATACAGCGCTAAGTCACCAGAATAGACTGTAAGTAACGAAGATGTGTAGTAAGATTAAGCTTGCGATAACGAATTGATTTCCTCTTAATTTCAGCGAATCACTGCGTGCCTTACCACAACCGCTTTATATGAAACGTTTACTCAAACAAAAATTGGCCATCACCATTGAACAGCAGGCTAGCGAGAGGCAACGTTGCGGCTGGTGTCATATTGTCGCCAACGCTATCATAAGCGTTTTGCTGAAAAGTTGCAAACTCTTTCATGTTATAAGCCAACGGTTGGAAATTTGGTACGATGAGCTCAAATCGATTGAATGTCAATTTGGTTGCAACATAAGCTCCTTCTTCAAATTCTTACGTTGGCTACTCATGTTGAATATATTGCTGTTGATTTTCATATCGCTGTTCATTATATTTCCACAAATACTCTACAATGCAGTAGCGCCTGATGTGCCAGTGCACAATGAGACAATGCGAACTATGCAACAAAAATCGAGTCATGATAAAAGTGCTAGCAGATTTATAGTTAATTTGCTTACGGGGAAGGTGAGTTCTTATGTGAATACAAATTTTGAAACTTCCAACTAATTCATATTTGGTTTTAGGGTTCTATACAAAATTCATTGATGTTCTATAGCGGTTACAGCAATGTAACGTTTCGCCTACATCCGGCGCTCAATACTTACAGCTTACCACATGCTTATTTTATGACGATGCTTGTGCTTTACTTGCTGACTTTTATTGCCATTTCAACTAAGTAAGTAAGAGAGTAAAAGCTGAGTCAGTTCCTGGAATCTATCAACCGAAATAATAGTTAGCCCTTTCACGACTTCCGAGTGTTGTCCTCTTACAGTAGTTTCGACATACCGGAATATCACGACCATTCAATCCGCAGCAATTACCCATTTTTCATATATTTTATCATTCTCTTTCTAGAATGGCACGTGTCTATCGCCTTAGTTTCATTCAAGCTGCTGGTAGTGCGAGGGGCATGTTGGCTGCCAGAACTTTTTCTGCTTGGGATTGTGGTGTCTCAAATCATAAGGCGGCTGAATTAAAGCACATTATTATTTTTGCCGAACTCAAAGCTGTACTTAATGAGAGGGCTGCGCCCAAGAAAACTTTGACAATTTGGTGGCGTGTTTGGTTTTTTTGCTCACGCGCCATCGCTCACGTGTTAGTGGCGTCGATAATTGGCGGCTCCGGGGTGTGTGTGTGGATATTGCTCACAGTGAGTAGAAAACGTCTTAATAAAAATATTTGTAATTCAAATTTCTTTGTTTAGAATCTTGATTCGACTGATGCAGAGGATGGCTGGAGAACTCTATCAACTGCTGGTATTCTCAATCTCACAATGCTTTTAATGCAAGCAATTTTATCGTGGATTTCGAGGTAAATCAGCTTTGAGTTGGAAGTTCTGAAAGAAGTATTCTTATTTTCGGTAATTATAAGGGAGAAAGAGCTCTTTTAAGAATATATATTGGGTACTCTAACCCCACTACTTAAGCGCAAACTTTTTTTGCAATTAGTGTTGAAAGTTTTATTTCAACAAGGAAGTGGCTTGGATCCGCGGATTAATTGAGTTTCAAGTGAAGCTGTGAGGAAGTTTACCTAAGGTAGATGATTGCGCTTATTCGATAAAGCAAGACTTTCTGAAATCCTTCGCGTGCATGGTTTTAGTATCCCGCCACAGTATTTTTTTGCATAGTTGGTAACATGGGCCCCTCTCATATAAATAATTTAGATAGTTAGCTTGAAAGTTTCCATGACATAAAACGAAGAGTCCCTTAAAATATGCAACATTTCAACATTTTTAAATATCAGGAACGCCAGGCCCATCAATATTTATTCAACTTTTTTATAATAATCTACCTTTATTAATATTACAGTTTACTTTTATGCACTTATTTGAAGTTTTTCATATTTTAATTTCTTTTCAGAATGGAAGATTATCGCTCACCACGCCGTACATTGCACATATCTTTGCTTCGAAATTTTATGTTGGAAGCTGTCATTATCAGCGTGCTGGTATATTTTCTTTTAACAAAAGATTATAGACAAGTGAGTTTTGAAATAAGTACAATCCAATTAACCGTTTATTAAAAAAAAAACGTCCCATTTCCAGTGCTGGGAAACACGTATTGGCCAAGAATTATATCGCTTTATTATAATGGACTCATTTATTTGTTTGCTCATAATTCCGCTGTTCTGTATTGTGCGCTCTCATTTATCAAAGTAAGTTCGTTGATTTTTTTTACGCAGACGCCTAATAATTTTACTTTCAGACATTATTTGCCTTGGCTTAGTAGCCCAGAATTTGATATATCACAAAAAAGTTTGGGTCTCGTTTACAATCAAACTTTGCTATGGTTGGGCTTACTATTCGCACCGCTACTTGTTGCAATCATCGTGTGTAAAATGTTCCTACAATTTTATATTAATAAAGCACTCTTGCTTTATCTATGTACACCGTGTTGTTACATTTGGCGTTCGGCGCAGACGCAAACACTTTATTTGGTTTTCACTTTTGTATCACTCTTGGGTGTGATCTTGACACTGGGTTACATTATGACACAGTATGTATTAAAAGTATATAGGAAAACAATTCTGTGACTAATAAACTCTTTCATCTCCTGTCTAACTTTCAGAGTACCAATGAGTTCACAGTGTGGTCCCTTTCGTGATACGGGTTATATGTTCCAAATATTTATAGACGGCGTATTGAAGTTACGAAAAAATGAAATTCTGTGGCGGCTGCTTACTCTACTCATACGTCCCGCAGCTGTGGGTATAATGTTAGTTATAATGACCTCTTTGGTTTACTATTTACGTGCTAAATCTAGTGCTCGTCGGCTCATGGTAAAGTTGTTGAAGGAGATGATTTATCTAGAGGCTAAAGATAAGGAATTCTTGCTAAATCGTATAATGAATATTACGAAAAATCGTGATCCAACACTTTACGATGTCAGATCCAATGGAGGAAAGTCGCTGAACAATACACGCGCCCGACTTGCTGACATATTTATACAAAACGAAATGAGCACATCCAGTCGGAATACATCGGCGCTTAGTGATGGTCTTATTTTACGTAGTCCTAAAGTTAGTTAGCTAGGTTTCTTTACTTCTTTATAGTTATTTTAATAATTAAATTTCAAACAAATTCGCAAAAGGCCTAAATGTAGTTAAATATTTTATTTTCTTTCTGATTTATACTTTCATTATAGTTTCTTATCATATTAGATATTTATTCGCTATAGTTGTATACCATGGGAAACACAAATTTATTGTGTATCTGGATATTAATGTGCTCAAATGACAGGCCAAATGAAATAGGCTCTTGTTGGAACTGATTGCCTTCTAGTATATACATTTTAGATAAATTATACTGAAAATTTACAACTATAAAGCATATGTATATGTATGTAAGTAAATGTATTTTTTAAAAATATTGCAATCAATTACATAAAATAAATACAATGGTATTTACATACGTTTTAGAAAAAGAAAAACAACAATTTATTCGGTAATTTAAATCTTCCATCATATTTTCTGATCACGGACTAAACAGTTTCATACTGAATAAACACCCATTGGACGGGTAAAACCCGAGGCATTCCTGTACTTAGACGCGGCTGTAGTGGGAAGGTAAGAATGGTCCTCATGGTACTTGACTCACTTTGTCGTCTACCGCGAAAGCTGAAAACTACCCCCTGCGAATTAGGGGGTTAGAATATGGTGGAGGTAACAAAAGTAATGAAGTGTAACTCGATGGTTGATCTACGGATATGATGCCTTTTACCTATCATTACCCATCTTCTCCTTCCTTACGGAAGGAGGGCTGACATGACCTAGAAGGTTCCACTGGAAAGGCATGTGGGGTCCGACTGGAAACGGAAATATATTTGTGCATTAAAATACATATCCACTTGATTCAAGATAGACCACTTCTTGGAAAACGGAAGCTCTGGTAAAGGACATTACGGACTTCGGATGTAATGAAGTCAGTAGGTCGCTCGATTCAGAGAAGTATGTGTAGATGGGCAGATGTCAAGGTAAGGGTAGCTCACCAGTCGACGCAATTGGTGAGCCCTTGCGCCTAAGAGTGCCCGTCTCCTGCTATCCGATGCAAGTGGTGAAATGCAAAAAAAAAATTATAATGAATTGGATAAATATTAACTCACTCAGGCCGTGTGCTAATCGGAAACATTTTACTCAGACGAAAAATGAGGTGTATAAATTTTCTATGGTGTAAAAATATTTTCATTCCGCTGTGCCAAATGAAATGGTACATTTTGACAGTTGTAATTTTTGACATCTGAAAAAATCACGTTCGAAAGCAAACAGTCTGTGAATAAATTTTAAATGTACGTACTTTTTCTGCCAATATATTTTGTATTTTTTGCGTTAAATTGTTATTTATCGTTTAATAACGTGTTGGCATATAAATTAATTTGAAATAATATGATTGGCAATACCGAATGCATATATGTGTACACATTCGTAGTTGTCAAAATTTTACCTAGCCCCATGGGCTAGGGTAAATCCAGAAGTTTATACTCACCGCGGTAAATGTCAGAATTTTCTTTCACCCTGTCAAAATTTACAATTGTCAACCGATTGGTACAGAGCCTTAATCAAAACACATCGAAAACAAATAATAAAAGCTCCAAATACGTAATAAATTTGCCGAACTCAAAAATTAATACGTTATGGATATGCCGAAAATTTAATTGGTTGGCTATGCTGACGGCTGTGGCGTTACTGTATGGCATCATTATTCGATTACATTGAATTCTGTAAGGTTGGTTGGATCACCTGTTTTATATGGATATGGCTATTTCACCATTAACTGAGCTTCAAAGGAGATTCCAATTGGAAACGTTCCATCACCCTGTAAAATTCAACTCAGAGGCATGGTTGCAGTTGGCAAACCAAAAACAGATATGGCAATTGAATACCGTAGCGTTGCCGTTTTGTGGATCATTTCGCAAATTCGGGTAATTTCAAGTATTGCAATATATCGCAGAATGCATTTCCTCTGATTCTGAAAATTAAATTATTGTTAACGAAACGTTTTACAATGAACAAAATACTAATACCAGTTGGGGATTTTCTCGCCATAAACTGCAAGGACTATATACTTTTGTTATAGTGTGAAGCGCCCTTTCGCTTTGAACTGTCCTGTTAGTTCTAAAAAATCAAAGATTACCTAACACAAAACTCACCGCATTAATGTTTGAATTTCTAAAAACATTGCTTTCAGTGCCACTCTCTAAAAAAACTAATATCAGAAGCATTAAAAGACATATTGAGCGCTTTAGTAAATAAAATAAATGGTTGGAAACAGAAAAATAAATTAATAGTAAAAATAGTAGACAAATTAGGAAATTTGATATAAAGTGTTAAGAGGATTTCCTTTAGGACAGTTTTAATTAGCTTGAACATTAACAACAAATTGAAAGAAACGCTATTCAATTTTTTACGTTTGCCGAAAAACTAAGAAAAAATAGTAATACCATGGCGTTTGCTTAAAAGGCATGTTGGTTTTATAATTTTTCATAAAGGTCTTCACAAAAGTCCTTACAAACGGACAGTTGCAAAATGGTTGGACCATAATGAAATAAAAATGCTACCTACTACAATATCCAGACCAAAGTTAAGTGTCTTGTGTATTCTTTAATATGTCGCGTTGCCAGGGCCATAATGCTTTTACACTATTTGTTCCGCCCTTTTTATGATTCAGCTGTGGTGCATAGTGGTTGAGTAAACTATTTGTAATGAACGTTTTACGGCAGCAAATCAACTTTATTATTATGGGTGGAGTCAACTCTGTTGAAACAGGGCAGCAAACCTTCTCACTCAGAGTTATATGAAAAGAATTTTAATCATAAAACTACAGGGATATAAAAAGCAGTGGGCCTGTGGCACAGCTAGAATGATTTTTCCAAGGTAAAACTTTTATATCAGTTGTTGTTGTTTTTAAGGACAAAAACTTCAGCACTCTACTTTGAGAGATAAGTTAAATATATTTGAGTTGGATCTTGCCATGAAAAGTGTATGCACTCTTACAATAAAAGTTTCAAAGTTCTTTTAAAATTAACCCCCCGAATATGGTGTAACAACATACTTTTTTTTAATTGGCAAATAAATAGTGTTACAACTTTTACACAGTTTTGGTATTCTTCCGGCTGAAGTTGTCCAATTTCATAACTACGAAAAGAAGTGGTAACGTCACGTAGCTGTGAAAATTTGTCCGTGTTTTGTAAATATTTTTGTGGACAGAAAGTGGCACAAATTTTTGAACACAAACTAGTTACCAAGAATTAATAAACAATTTAAGAATATTTTACACGTTCGCATTTTTATTTTTTTCTCTATTAAGCATTTTTGGTTTTTAACAGCGTTTCCATGTACGCCAGAACTCCGGTTACTTGCATACTGCATTGCCGACGATTACGATTTTCGGTAATTTGTTCTTTTAATTTGAAGCGACAAAATGTACTTTCGAAAGGGTTTTAACTATGCTCGGTTACATTTGTTTACGCCGTAGTTATATCTTTTTAACACGGATTACAAAATCGTCTAAGCATTTCTAGGCTGCCGTAAACACTCTATTTGCCTTTTGAATTTTGGTTTAATTTGAATGAGAGGAACTGTGGCCATTTTATAGTTTGTTTTGGGTATTAATGGAATTGAAAACGGCAACGCTGATATAATTAGCCAATTTGTTTTACCTTTTTATTTTATCTTTGCATCGCTTTGTGCATTTATAAAAACGCTTCGAAATCGTTCACACACAATTGGAAGAGAAGCGGAAGTTTTTGTTTACGAAGTGAATTTTGTAAATGTAGCAAGAATAGTTATTTCCATAAGACAAAAGTGAATTTTATATGCACAAATTTTTAATATTTTATTTAAATAAAAACCTTTGTTTGAGTCGAAATTGGCCAAAGACCAACCAACAAAAATATTCGCCTAAAATTCCAGCATAAAAAATTGCAATCGGAACGTGAAACAAAACCAAAAACAAAAACAGCGAACCACCGAAGCACAAAGCCAAGAAATTGGTCAAGTTTTTATGGAAAAAAGTGAATAAAATATAAAAAGTTCATATTACTTTGTGAGTTTTAAATAAAGGTACTAAGAAGCGCTTTAAAAAGCACTATTTACATACATATATAGGAATCGATTGTAATAAAAAGTGAAAACTGGAGGCAGCAACAACAACACGAAGTAAAGAATCAGCAGCGGCAACGTCATCGAAAATGCAAAACTATGCCGATGCATTGAGTGCCAAAGGTTTTCGGAGCTTTGGTTTCGATACCGATATGGAAATGGAGTTTGATCTGAATAATGGGCATAATTTGAAAACTAAATCGGGTAAGTGAAAATTTGACCTGCATAGAATAAACAAGCACTTTCATTTTATATACATTAGCGTGTACATAAAACTAAAGAAACTTGGAAACAGATGTATCTATAATGAATGTAAACGGTCATTGAAAGCAAAGGGTGTTTCGCTTAATACCTTCATGAGTTTTTATTATTGTCAAATTGGGGGGTGGAGCAAGAAGACATATATATAAATGTAGATATGTATGTATAAAAATGTATTGCATTTCGCATAAATCAAAAGTGGGATTTTTGGCTGATTTTTTGGTAAATGACGCAGTTATATTCTAATTTGTAGTCCCTGACGTGTCGCATATTGGTGTACGCATTGACTATGATGAGTCGTGCATGTGGTCCATTTGTTTGAAATATACACTTGTGTTTGTTTTAGGGGTGCGGTGTGTTGTCTGTCATAGATTAAATTGAATTAAGGAACACACGCCAAATATTTGCAAAGAATATACATAAATGACTCATCGAAGATTGTGAATAAGGATTGTGAAATTGCATATTTTTTTACTAAGCAAACATTATATAGGACTTATCTGTGACTAAATATTTGCAGTATAGCGTTTAAATATTTTATTGTTGTTTCCAAACAGGCATAAAGGAAAGTCAAATATATTAATGTATGCACCTTTAAAAAAAAATGTATTTAAATTCAATCAGAGCCTTTTGCTGTGTCTCGATATATAATTAAAACTTCTTAATAGTCTCCATCTCCGTTTACAAGTCTACCAAAACTTGGGCCTTTATACAGAAACCCTGTTTACTTAAATTTTAACTAGTAGTTGGTAGGGGAGAGGGGGGAAGGGGTGAACCGCCTGAGAGAGAGGGTTTTATACAACGTATTTTTTTCGAAAATTTTGTACAGCTACGATAAAGATTTGGAAATGAAGGCGGGGCACTGCCCACTTTACTATATATATTCTATGCTGTATCTAATGGCCACTTGATTCTGCATAGAGAGAACTTTAGACGTCTATAAACGACACACACACATATTCATTTCAAACGATTTCCAAGACCACTTGAGAGCTAATTAAACTGTCAAAAATGGTTATCAATAATATTATCAGCATAGCACACAATGCTTTCACTTCTCAAACCAGATATCATGGTGTACTTATTTACTGATAAACTGATTCGATCATACCTATGTAAAGGGTGTTTTTTTAGGGGTATAGAATTCGAATTGAAATAAAACACAAGAAAATCGTTTTAAGGTCCATCAATTTGGCTTTATTGGAAGGATAATTTTATGCCATTAATGTTTAAATATGATTTCGGGTATGTGGCCGCCGCGGCTGGCTCGAATAAAGCCAATTCTACAGGTCCAATTTTCAACCACTTTTTCGAGCATATGGGGCCGTATGTCGGCAATAACGCCACGAATGTTGGCTTCCAATTCCCCTAACGTTTCTGGTTTGTTGGTGTAGACGAGCGACTTCACATATCCCCAAAGAAAATAATCCAATGGTGTCAAATCACACGACCTTGGTGGCCAATTGACAGGTCCATTCCGCGAAATTATGCGCTCATCGAATGTTTCCTTCAATAAATCGATTGTGACGTGCGCTGTGTGGCATGTAGCGCCGTCTTGTTGGAACCACAACTCATCCACATTCATGCCATCCAATTCGGGAACAAAATAGTCGGTTATCATGGCTCTATACCGGTCTCCATTAACGGTAGCTGCCTCTCCAGCATTATTGCGGAAGAAGTATGGCCCAATGACTCCACCAGCCCATAGAGCACACCAAACAGTCAGTTTTTGTGGATGTAATGGCGTTTCAAGGGTCCCATGTGGATTCTCTTCACTCCAAATGCGGCAATTTTGCTTGTTGACGTAGCCATTCAACCAAAAATGAGCCTCATCACTGAACAAAATTTTGCGATGAAAATCAGCATCGAAATCAATCTCATTTTCGGCCCATACACCAAAATCACGACGCATTGCATGGTCTCGCGGCTTTAATTCTTGCACAAGCTGGATCTTGTAAGGTCGCAAGCCAAGATCTTTGAGCAAAATCTTCCATTAAGTTGATGGACAAAGCTCCAATTGCTGTGCACGGTGGCGAATCGATTCATTCGGGTCCTCTTCAACACTTTGCTCTACAGCGGCAATTGTTTCTTCGGTGCGCACTGTTCGACGTCTCTGCGGATGCGTATTATCACATAGAGTAAACGTAGTGCGAAAACGATCCATGGTTAACCGAATTAATTGCTCTGATGGACGATTATGTCGACCATAAAATGGACGGAGCTCACGGTAAACTTCGCGAACTGAACCATTATTTTCGAAATAAATTTGCACGATTTGCAAGCGTTGTTCTTTTGTCACCCTGTTCATGATGAAATGGCAAACCAAACTGAACATAAATGACATTAGAGTTGCCAGATTTGACCACAAAATGCCAGTTTTATCTCTATTCGAAAAACAAACCTGTAAAAAAAACACCCTGTATATGTCTAAATAAGGGACTGCATTTAGCAGCTATTTTGCAAAGTTCAATTAAAAATGTCAAATGGTAGTCGTCTCTTCATTGGACATATTCCATTTAAGGAGTTATATCGTACTAATGACATGTTTCGTATGGTATATACATACCTCCGGTTTGGTCTCTTTGTTATTTTCCTATTAACTATCGTTAATAAGTTAGTATATTCTCATAATAAAATGCACGTCAATCAAATAAAATGCAAGGGATGCACCTTTATGAATCACAGAAAACCAGGAATGTTATTTATACGCTTGGCGTGATTATTTTTCCAGGCACCAAAAATAAAAATTTTTTTCAGAAACTCATCTATCTGAACTGTATATATATTGTATGTAGCTGTGAATAAGTGATAAATGCACACAATATGGGAGTAAATTAATTGTAAAAGAACTAACATATAAATTTTCATATAATCCACTTTCACTATCGAATCTGCATGTTAACTTTATGGTAGGATAAAAATAAATAAATACAAAGTAAAATAAATAAAATAAAATAAGATAAAATAAAATAAAGTAAAATTAAATAATATAAAATAAAATGAAATAAAAACAAAATTAACAAAGATTTGCTTGGTTAGTGTAGTGCGCAAATCTCGATAGAACTTAGTTTAAACTATTTGTAATAAATAAATGCACATATAACATTAGTTTAATTTAATTTATGTGCAATATACACATCAGACTTCACGAGTACTTGGTACTAACATCTTTTCTTCCAAGCTTATTCTCTTTCCGCCAATCTCTCCATCTGCTCTTCGCCTGCTTCTCTCTTTCGCTCCCAATCGCATATTATAAGCGATAATAACTATTTCATTGCCAATTCATCAAATGCCATCGATATTACTTAAGGTTAAAAGAAATAATTCCAAATGAATACCCACTTGAGTTGCCGCTTACTTTCATACTCACTTAAAGATAACCCCTGTTAAGTTGTTTGCGATCGTCTTCATTACTGTAAGTGAACTAATTGATTTTGACGAATTGCAATATAAAAGTCCATAGCATTAAGCGCAATTATTTGTTGGGAATTTTCAAAATAAACATAAAAGTAATTGATTTTAAATGTATTCGTCAGTTAATTATTTATAAGCAATTAGTTGCGAAAATTAAAAAAAAAGTAAAATAATAATAACAGCATATTTTTTGGTAAGCACTTAGCGACTTATGAATAAAATAACAAAACGAAAGTTTGAAATTTCTTTTGAAAATCTAATGTAAATTTGTCTCTGGCGAGATGACTTGTGAGCACTTTTAATTCTTTCTACTCGCTTTTTTTTGTTCCTTTCAAATGTATTTTTAGGCGAGCAGAAATAATTTTATCTGGCATCGAAATTACGAATAAAAAGCGGGCTTTGGCAAGCGGTAAATAAGGAAACGTTCGGGAAGAGACAGGTATATCAAGGCTAGTGCCTGAGTTTTTGCCTTATATGCGAGAGTCCCCTGTTCCGAGTCCTCTATTTGACTGGCGCTTTTCAGACAACAGCGGCCTTAGAATTGTATGCAATTTAGACATAGACGCTACAGATATCTTCAACAAAATGATTCAATTTTGAAGCACCCAACGACCGAATGTAGCTTGCACTAAGTAATTTATCAAAATAATATATTCGACATTGTTTACATTTGTATTATTTATTTATTATTGTTTGCTCTTGTTGCCTTAGCAATTATTTCGTTTCTCTCTGCTTTCTTCCATTGTTGCTTTCGTTTTAATTGCCGGTGTGTACTTTCTCATATCGTTATAATACTCATAGTCAAACTACATATAGTATATCCAATTTAGCTTCAGCTCTATTGTACTAATGCCAAGAAATCTTTTGTTTCGATCGTTGTTGGCGTCATTTTGTATAGCAAAATCAAATCAGTTTATCGTGAATATTCAAGCGGAAAGCTAAAATACTTTTGTCAACTGACAACGCCATTTATTGCACACCAACTCTTGTGGCCTTTATTAAACGCATTGTAATATAAGGAAACAAACAAAAACAATAACTATTAATTACGTACGCGAGTGTGGGAAATTCTTATAATTCTGAAAACAATAAATCTGATAGTTTGTACTGCTTGTTGAGCTGCTGAGAGTGCATTTAGAGATATTTAATTTTTGGGTTATGCAACAGAATGATAAATCAGCGCCGAAGAATTTTTTTGTTTTATTCCTTATAAAAGGTTTAATTTAATTGATATTGTTTGTTGCTGTTGTTAAAATTTATGTTTTGTTATGTTCTGTCTTTTGGGTGTCATTATGCAAACACCGAATTTAGAAAGATCTTGTTTTGGCAAACAAAAACGATTTGATGATCAGTATTCACCATGATTCAATACTAGAAGGTTAGCTCTCTAGTGACATATTTTGACAGTTGCCGCCATCTTGCTGCCTGAAAAATTGTCATTTACATTTTGGGTGGCCTTTTATCGAAATTATGTAAAAATAGTATTTAAAAATTTAATATTACACAAAATTTTTTAATAATTTGGTTTCAGAAAATAGATTAATTTGCACTATTATTTAGATCGACTTTTTGGGGTGTAGTGTAGTCGTGGATGTTTAAAACTCGGGACATTCCGGTTTGTAGCAATGGCTGTCTTAAAATTTTGTCCCTGCTACTGTTCCTTACGTGATTCGAAGTTTTGTTTTTAACAACTTATGTATAAAGCAACAGTTTTAAGTCAACTTCTGTTTTAAGTTTGCATGAATAATAGGAGCCAATCCTATCTTATTGAAACGTATCACTTTACTATCCACTTGGTAGAATATGCCAGTTTGTCTGTATGCCCTGAAAAGTTTCCAAAAAATATACATCTTGTCAATTTATCATTATTATTAAAAAACATAGTGCTATAGTCAGAAGCACGAATGTGCAATTATTCAGAGTTTGAGCTGATTAGTTCACTGTATTAGCCCTTGAAGGTTCTAGGTTTGACGAAATACTCTGGTATCATGCTCACACCGAATCCACAATATTTTGAGGTCCATGTAAACCGAATGAGCCGAAATCAAACTTTTAATCTTGTTTTACCACAATTTTCATTTTAGCACATTCAGGCAAGAGGGCGAAAAGCGTAAGCGTATATATTTATTTTAAATTTTGTTTGAGTTTTTTATGGTTTTTTAATTGATTATAGAGAAAATTTACAACGATTTATACAGTGATAGTATGGGATGACATGTTTGATGTTGTATTTAGTTGACCCTACAAAATGTATTACTACTAATTTCCTACTTTTTTGATTTTTCTTCTACCATTTCCTCGACAAATGAAAAAAATACTACTACTTGTTTTTTCGTTCGCAAAAGAAACCCAGAAAATGGAAGTTCTTCTTGTAATTGAATCATGAGTATTCACATAGAAAGTGAAAACATGAAATTGTTTGTAATGCGGAATATTTCGAATGTAAATACGCAACACATCACATGAAATTGAAATGTTACATGTTAGTTGGCGTGACTGCGTCAAACGGAACTTCATATACCCAGTTGTTGATTTCATTAACCTCTTAGGCCCGCTTTCATAAAAGCCGGTTAAAGCTAACCGGGGTTTAATTGACGTATTTTGTAAGGTTAGCTGTCAAATTTACGGCCGATTAGCGTTAACCGGCTTTTATGCAAACGGCCCTTAGTGAATAAAAATAGGAGTTCAGCAGACAAAAAACCATCGTTCCGATAGACTAATGGTTAACAGAACGTGACAAAATTTCTCTGATCAAGAAGTCTAGAGCTTACTAAGTAGATCTATAAGAGGTTGTTTCAAAATGTTCCCTTATAATATACATTTTTTTTAAATTATTACTTTTAATTAATAATAAAATTTAATAAAACAAAAAAAAATTTCACAAAAATTTTTGTTCTCGGCCTAAAAGTCATTTATAGTCATGAAAAGTTTCTAAGCTCTTTAAAAATTTGTTTGATAGCTACTAGCACCCACAGTGATACTAACGGTTGGAAAATGCCGAATAACATATTTAGATTTTGATTTTTATTGATTTTTTCCAGGTAAATTTTGCATGGTGCTACCTATCACACAAAACGATAGGACACTGAACGCAATACTGGCAGTATTTCCAAAATGAAACTACATCTTCTCGAGTCATGCCGCGTGTACTAGGTATAAGTTTGTCTGGGATTATAAACTCTAGTATTGCCATCCCTTGCAAATTTCAGTTTCCCTAATAAAAATTTAATCTGAAACAGAACTTTTCTGCCATCTTTAGCGTCCATTTTCTTGCAATATTTTCAAAAACATTTACTTTGTGTCGTATTTTGCTATTAGCAAATCTTCATTATGACCTTATCTCTCAGATAACTTGAGCTAATGAGGGTATTTGGCAATATAATAATATAAATGTACGAGATTAAAAAGTTTCGCTCCTTTTACGGCCAAACTATACACCTAAGTTCTAAATAATTATATATTTATCGATAGATCTGCTCAAACTGCGTTGCTAGCTATTAATAGAAAATAAAAGAAAAGTTTATTATAATATGGAAAAATCAGTTAAAAAGTGAAACCACTACAAATGCCAAACATGTATTCATACTATAGAGCCATTGTCAATGCTTGAGTTGTTATTGTATTCTTCTTCTTTAAATGGTCATCTAACCGCCCGGGCGATTTTAAGCTCCAACATAGCTCGCCAGTCGTTTCTTCGTGCTCCAACTGGCGCCAAGTGGTGACACAGCGGGATCGCAATCGATTGTATTAATCGCTGTTATACGATGCCCAGCGTGAGCGCCTCTCACTGAGAGCACGAAGAGTTGCTTTGTTGCAAACATTAAGCAAGCAATGCAAAACCTGAGCAAATATGTAAACTTCACTAATGATACAGTGTTTTCAAAAACAAACCAAGTGATTATTTGAATTTAATATGTTGGAGCTAAGAGTATGCAAAACGGTAGTTAGTTTTGTGTTTGTATTTTTTTGCGGTTAGATTTGTGTGAAATAAAATAAAATAAAAGAAATAAAAAAGCTATCACAATTGGGTATAACAAACCACCAATGCTTATTGCAATAACAATAATTTTGCGCAGTTAATGCGTTATTTGAGTTCGTACCAATATGTAGGACGTCATTTCCTCCTTTGTTGCAAAAATTTTCCTTTGAAAATTTATTTCTTTGTGTCACATTTGCCATCTCTCTTTCATAAATATCTTTTAAGGCTCTTCTTTTTTCTCTCAACTGCATGTCATGCCAAGTGATGAATGGCGGCAGAGAGATAATATCAACAAACCTCTACATTGTTATTGTTGTTGCTACTACGTCATTAACATTGCTTGCATATTTCTCTGCTCTTTAATCAAATTCAAAGCCTTGTGGGCTTGAGTAGGTGGGGAATTTTTGTAGGAGGTGTGGTCGAGGTGGGTTTGTTAACTATTTAATTCCGTAGGCGGTAATTCTGTGCCAAAAAGTGCTAAAATTAAAAAAATGCATTAAATGCACATTGGATAGCAATTTTGTTCTTATACAACACAACAAATGCTATCTTGGAGTTGAAAGCTTACAACAGTGTCCATACATTTAATAAAATTTGTATCTAACTATGGGGTGATTTACCACTAATAGAAGATTTGTTTGCTATAAGCAACTTATCCAATTATGTTTTAGACCATACCTGTTAAACTTGATTAGTAATTAGTAATCAATTAATTAGACAGCTTTTTTAATTGTAATGATTATTTTATTTGTTTTTACAAGAGAAGGCAATTATTAGTTAATTACGATTAGAAAAAAAAATAAAATAAATTAAAAAATTAAAAATAATCAAAAATAATAAAAAAAAAACTTTTTTTTGATTATTTCTGATTTCTTTTAATAATCTAAAAATCATGATTTTGATAATTTTTTTAACTAATTGGAAAATAATCATTAAAAATTTAAAGTAATTGGCAATCAATCATTAAATGGATTCTCAAGAAAGTAATTAATCAAACCCATAATCATTACTATTAGTAATCATTATTTAACGGGTCTGTTTTAGATACACTATCTTTATCCTTTATAGTTGTTAAACTGAAGGAACAGTTGCACAAACTTGAGTTCAGTACTATACAAAGAGGAAAAATCTTTCGAAGCAAAATATCGATATTTCCTATACTTCACTATTGTTTGGCATGCCCTTTCTGGAACTGTTCAGGAGTGTTCTGTAGTCGAGTATAGGCCTATTCGATCCATTTAGTGAAATCGAATTTTCGTTGCTTCGTACCTGCCCTATATTGCTACAAACTTTCTGTGTTCGAAAACAATTTTTCTCAGTCACAATCGTGGTAGTACAATAAACAGGTTGACGCTTCAGGGTTGCATTTTTAATTTATTTTTTTCATTCGAAGTGGTCTTTGAAATACCAAACTTTGTTTATATTTTTGCTTTTGTTTACATTTAACAGTAATTTTCTAATTTATGTTTTTTTTTTTGTTTTTTAAAAAAGAATACATTTACGGGTCAATTCTGTGCGTAACCGGTAATTTTGTACCTGGAAGAATATCTCACCGAAAATCGTAACCGTTGGCAATGCAGTTCATGTAATAGTGATTCTAGCGTACAATTTCCGTTACAAAACAAAGAATTCACTAACTGTTTCGCGAGCGAGGAAAATAAATAAAATTTACTTTTTCTTGTATGGCTTTAGACTAAAAATAAATTGTGTTGTATTTCTGGTTCTACTGATTGAATCGAAATACTTTTTTCGCAAAATATTTATGATTTTTTACGGTCTTCAATTAACTGACATTAGGTTGTTACATTAGGGTGGTAGAAACTGAGATATGGTGGGTAAGTACCACAACGAAACGCATGAGCTCAATGAACTTTCTTGAGAAAAACCTCATCTTTGAGACAAAAAAATTGATGTGTCACACTTTAAAATCCGACAACAAATGCCAAATATATGAAGAAAAATGTAGTTGGGCGACATCTAGGGTTGCCAGAAAAAAAAATAAAATTTTTTTTTTTAAATGTTTTTCAAAAACACTTCATATGAGGGGAGGTACGGCCGACTTTTTTCTGGTGATACGCTCTAATGCACACATACGAGTTTTGTAACTCATTCTCAAAGTGAAAAATTATTATTCTCTAAAAACCCGTTTCGATGCAAGGAGTCATAATCCCCTTTTATGAGGTTAATATATGAAACCATTGAAAAGTAATTAATAAGAAAACATTAAAATAATTTATTTTTTGTCCTAAACTGAGCTACCAACAAAATGGTATCAGGATTTATTGAGTGGCGTTAAAAGGGTGCTTAGCGCAATTGCGTCAACGCATTGCCCTGATACCGACATGGCGCTGGCTTCATTGTAACAGCGCCAAAAAATTGATGCCAATAGCCAGCCTTAACTTAAATTACGTTTGACATGACTTTGACACAAGGAATTGTAAAAATTTATTGACATTCTAGGAACCTGAGCTACCAACAAAATGCAAAGCAGGGTTCCATTTTTATTTCTGCTTTTAACTGTTGATTGTGTCATGGGCTGAATACTTGTTTGACACTTGTAGTGGTGTCACTTTTAAACGGATTTTCCATATTATAAGAATTTTTTTCTGATTTTTCTTGATTTATGCCAACGCAGCTTGAGCAGACCTATCGATACATATATAATTGTTTAAATCTTACCTGAATAGTTTGGCTATAAAAGGGGCGCAACTTTTTCAACATGCGCATTTATATACATGCAAGATTATTTGAATTTCAATATTTTTCTTATAGAATTCTCATTTAAGAGTAGTAGAAACCTGTATTCTGACGTCATGCGTATCTTAAAAAAGTGGAAAAAAGTTTTAAATTTTTTTAAAAAAAATTTGGTAATATTTTAAATCAGAAAACGGAAAATATATCAAAAGTTTAAAAAATAACGTTGAGTTTTTAAGTTTTTTTCTTAAGTTTACTCAAGTTATAGTGTGCACAAACGGACGGACCTGACTTAATGTATATTCATCCTAAAAAGAGCTGTGATACATGGAGCTCAATAGCTATCTCCGTTACTTTATAGCGCTACAAACCGCCTTTATATAGAAACAGTACAAGTACCTCCGCATTTCTGGTTGTACACAACTTTTTGACTGTTGATAAGCTATTTGTCATACAAAACTTAAACATTTTCTCACCTTTCATCTGGCTACAGCACATTATTGCTGAAAATGTCGCAATGTTGATACACCGAAATATGTATGTATTTGTACTTCAGTTTATAGATAAGTTAGTAGTACCTATTGTGGTTTAATCACTTTACTTACGACACATTGAACTTCAAAGATAATTCATACAAACGCAGAAAATAATTTATTTATTAAAGTCCCTTGCTATTGTGTCTATTGTATTTTTATTTAATGGTACATACACAATACTAAAACTTAAAAAAAAAGTATGCTAATTCTCTTAAACATGATGGCACAAATTTGTTCAGGCACACACAATGGACTTAGTTATTTGCCGTGTTTCCATATATAGAACACAATTAACTAAACAAAAAATTGTCATTGTTATTATTTCGATATTGTCGTGTGTACTTAAATTATATATGTAGTTTATTTCATTATACGGTTCCCTGCAGTGAAATATCAAACAAGTCAGTAAACATACTAGTATCCAACTATAATTTTCTGGTGGAAATTATACTAGTCAGAAAAAGTCCAGTCGATACTAGAATACAAATATAAATTTTTGGTTGAAATCATACTAGTCAGAAAAAGTCCTGTCAATACTAGAATACAACTATAATTTTTATAGTATGTGTTTAAGCGACATAAGCTGTAATTATTTCTTTCGTTTACTTCATTTGCATTGCATGCTATTGTAATTCACAACCAGCTTATGAAATATTCCAAATATATAGTTTATGTTTTGCAATCCCAAATCGGGGTTTTTTCACAGCGAAAATGATGAAAAATGAAAATGATATATTGATGAGTCCATTTTCTTATTTTAATCCCAGCTAGAGGTTTTGGTCCACATTTGGACTAGTATGCTTTTATCTTTTTCGAACTAGTATGATACTGGTATGATTAGACTGCAATTAAACTAGTACATTTCCTTCCATTTTGAACTACTATGCAACTGGTATTTTACGACCAGTATGATACTAGTATATTTCCACTATGTACAAATTAGTATTTCATGAGTAGTATATGACTGGTACGTTCTGGTCGAAATCTGACAATTGACATCTCATAGGGCATCGCCATGTTAAAAATACCAGTTGCTTATATGGAAAATATGACAGTTGGCTGACTAGTTGAGCTTGGTGCATATACAGCAGGGTTGTGATATCTAAATTAGTAAGTTTTAGAATGTTTTTGTCAAAATTATTTTTTTTTATCTAGAAGTCAGGAATGGAACTCGAAAGTATTTTTTGGCGGAGGGAGGGAAAAGTTTATTGTTCACTAAATAAAACCAGTATATAAAACAGTAACAAGAAAATATCGACGGCTGAGTGGAAGATCAAAATGTTTCAAAATACAGTTTAAGAACGCACTCAGTATTTTATTCAAGAAGGAATATGTTTCAACACCGTCTCATCTCAGTATTTGATTCAAAAACCGCCTATGTCAGCTGAAAATGTATTGAATTTTCATTCAAATGGGATATTTTTCAAAGTCATTCTTCAAACCAATTCTGCGGTAGGGTGTGCATTAACCATAATCTTAAATAGCGCATTTCTGAAAAATGTTCTGGAAGAGGGTGTTTTTAAAAATATTTGGAAATTAGGTTTACGTAGTATCTATGAAGTACAGAAATCGTCCTGTTCCCATTTTACTAAAGTGTAGAAAAAAAATTTATCCAATTTTTTTGCCACCACTGTATATAGCATGAATAAAATATTTGAGTGCGGTAAAATGAATCTTAAACCTTTAGCTGGACATATAGAAACACATCGGAGAAAAATTGTATTTAATTCCACAAAACGGCTTATGAGCGATGCGCGAACAAACATACAGACAAACAGACACAATTTTTAATAACGGGTTTACTTCTATTAAGGTAATAAAGACCGTTTAACAAAGTTTTCTTTAATATACTTCAGCAGTGTTGTGCAAACAAGATAACAAGTTATAATACCATTTAATGTTCATGAAAGGTATAAACAACCGGGTTTATTCTGGGACCGAAGAGCAATCCATTGATACCAGACGATTTCAATATTTTCTTAGTTTATAATTAGCTAATGACCTTAACTGTCTCGTATTTTGTTTTGGTCTCTGGTTTTCATTTTATGTTATTTAGCTTATTTTCTTACATGCGCCAACCACTCGCAAACTCTTCGATTGTCGTTTTAGATATTTTCAATTAATGTTTAAATTTGTTCTCAAATTAGATTCGATGTTTTATTGTTTGTAAACAAACCGATATTTTTAAATACACATGCTTGTTTATACATATGTTGACTCTTAGTTTAGCATATATTTCATAATTGCGCCGTGCCCACGAAGAAACCAAATTGATTTTGTAACTTAAATGCATCTGCAAAATGGCCATAGATACAGTGCTGTGCGCGTAAATAGCATACTTTTCCATACAAAAATATATTTTCTCTATCCATATCCTAATTAGTCTTTAGATATATTAAAACTGTATTGAACAGATATATGCACTACTGGAAATAAAATAAAATGTATGTAGTATATCAGTAGTAATATAAGATAAAACAACAGTTTTTAGAATTTTGTCTGTATGTTTGTTCGCGCATCACTCAAAAACCGATGTATAGAATTGAATGCCATTTTCAATCGATGTATTGCTAGTTGTATAAATTACAGTTAACACGTAGATATTTTATTTCCGCTGTGCACTAGGGTGGCAATAAAAGTTGGCTCAAAATATTTTCACATATGGTTTAATTGTAACAGATTGATGTTTGTACATATTTTATTACCAATATATTATTTAATTTGTTTAAATAATTGAAAAAAGTGAAAGGTAATTGCAATTATAAATACTGTGTATTGATTGTTTTGATGCCACTGTACATACTTGCTTCACCGGTCATTAAAAATATGTATATACGTACTTTTGAATGCATTACTATTGGCCAATATTGTGTTGGTATTGTGTTTTTTTTTTATTTGCCAAACCATACTGGCGCCGCACTTTGGGGCATATCGATGAAATTTGTTTCAAAATCGAATTTGCCGGCAACTGTTGGAGCTAGAGGGGCCAGCTTAAAACAGATTTACTCGTACATTGAAAATTAAAATTACTTCTTTAAAAGAAAAATAAACTTTTGTGTTAATTTTGAAACTACTTATAAAAAAAAGCGGAAGAAAAAAACAAGCATTTTTAAACTAAAAGAAAAAAAATCCAAAATTTTTTTTTAAATATTTCAGAAATTTTTTCGAGTATTCCTTAAAAACGCTGCAATAAGAATTTGCTTCTAGAATACTCTACCTCGCTAGTTTTAGCAAACTTTTTGGAACGAAAAGCGAAATATCTTTATTTATTTTAAGTTTCCAAAACGCTTAAAAAAATTTTTTGGTATAGCAAAGTTAAAAAAAAAATTTAGATATACGAATTCATGATCAAAAAATCTCAACGAAGTGCGATTCTAGCGTTAAAATGTTTAGTTGACTTTTTTATACAAAGAAAAGCAGCCGAAAATTGCAAAATTAAATTTTTCAAAAACGGGTTTCTCTGTTTATTTATATCATTAAACTTTTCTCATATTATCTCATATATACAAATATATATATCTGCTTTAACACTAATTTTTTAGATTTAGATTTTATATTAAACAACTATTTTTATTAATAGTTCGTTTTGTAACAAATTTCTACAAAAGGCCCCATAGTACGCCTTTCCACCCTGAAAGTCCTTCCTTCATTCGCTTTTCGCACACCTGTGTACATATAATTGTGTCAAATTCATTGAAGTCATTTACCTTAGCACGAAAGTGTTTCGAATTGTTCAGCTCACAAATCGCTTGTTAACTTGTTGACATGCATTCCTACATATTAGGGTGTGCCAGCTTTAGCGAAGGTTTTTTTAACTGTGGAATTGCCATAATCATAGAAGGTTTAGTTTTGAGATTATTTATTAGAAATTTGCTGCCTTTTTCTTTCATTACTTCCAAAACTCTTGTTGTTAATTTTTTTTGAAAAGAATTAAAATATTTTAATAAATACATTTTTTTTATATTTCATTAAAATAAAATCTAGGATTATTGAAAGCTCATTCAATTTGAAATGGTTTTCAAATGCGCCCAAACTCAGAATTTGGTTTAAGAATGCCATATCCCAGACATTTTTTTCTAATGCTGGGCGGTCTTTTAATTCGTTATCGTATTTAAGTCGATATTTTATCTATTTAAACATTTTTAGAATTTATTAAATGGCAAATTTTAATAAGTTAATCCGTTACAAAGAAACTCAAGATCAGCTGCTTACGTGCCAGTATCCAGTGACCATCAAACTGTTCCCACTTGTTAGTAGCATTCTCCAGTTGCTTCACAACTGATTTCAACTGTGGCCTTCAGCAGTATTTATCCAGTGCCATCCAAACGCTCTAGCACAGCCCAATTTTACCATAACTGTGTAGCGGTTTACCGTTATCACTGAATTCAGAAATACATACTTTTATTTGTTTTTATTATTGTTGTAAACTATACTAAAATATGGGTTTTTCCCGTTTGTATAAAAGCTGCAGTGTGAAAAGCTAGGCAGGGGGTTTTATGCCGTGCTGAATATGCGATAATGTAGCTCACATTAAATTCTGTGGTATGACCGGCAGAAGGGTCGACCGGATCAGTGATGTGAAGGGTCTTCGCTGAACGTATACATATTGTAGAGTTACCGATATCGAACTCTACCAGCTTGTCCCCATAACGAGGAATGCCCTCCATGAAATCGGCAAGAGGCTCAAACTTCTACGTGAAATTCGCGAGCTCTGAATCGGGTTTTAAATCCTTTAAATTCCTGGATCACTCACGAGTGTCTAGGGGAAGGAATTTAAACAAAAAAACCGAATTATGCGGATGATACATTAGCACCAAATCCGCTTTCCGCTGCTTCTCATTCTGCAGCTCCTGTTTCGATTTCTGCGCCAACCTCTACTCCTGCACGCAGTGATGAAAATGAAATTATTCTGAAATAGGGGGTTCTTTAAACAAATTGTTTTAATAGTTCTCGAGCCTTTCCCGAAAATTCTTTTCATAACAGAAATTCTTCTTACAAGTAGGTCGAGCACCTTCAAGCAGCTATGGACAGGAAAAATTTCGATTACAAGACACATACAATTCCAGTAATGGTAATTTGGTCGTTTTTGAATAACGATTAGAGTAATCATTATCGTTCTCTGCTAAATTACGAGTAAATCGATTGAATTCTCCCATGATCTATTAGCTGAATAGCTGATCGACCCCTATATCTTTTTCTGCGGTTGATATAATTGAAGGTGATAATGTATGCTCTATTAGTATTCGAATACTGACAGCTGGCCGATCAGTAGAAAACGAATATTACGATTTTCGAAGAGCTCAATAGTTGATACTCGAATTAGTCGGATAATCGATTGTAAAGAAAATCCCTAGTTGTTTGACCAGGTCAAGTGTTCTGTTCCTTCGGCTACATTGAAGTACAATGATATCGATGTTTTGAGCATTGAGCGAGAGTACCAAATCAATAACTTTTCTCTTTGTCTTGTGAGCACTCTTTCCCGTTTTCATTATTGTTCTGAGGTGGTCTCTTGTGGAAAGATAACCTTATAGAGTTATTGCTGTGTGATATGTTAGACTATTTCTAATTAAAGAGGTATGATAATGAAGTCATGAGCTATGTATGTGCTTATACGAGGTGTGTTCAAAACGTATCGCGAATTTTGAATTTTCGCTGGTTACGTATATTCGAATTTCGAATTTTGTGTGGCGTTATGTAGATCTGGCCCCCTGTGACTTTTTCTTGTTCCCTAAACTGAAGAGGCCCATGAAAGGACGACGTTGCGCTTCTCTTGACGAGATAAAGACGGCATCGAAGGAGGAGCTGAACAAGATACAAAAAAATGATTTTTTGAAGTGCTTCGAAGATTGGAAAAACCGTTGGCACAAGTGTATAACATCTCATGGGGATTACTTTGAAGGGGACAAAATAGATATTCATGAATAAATAAATAATTTTTGAAAAAACACAAAATTCGCGATACTTTTTGAACACACCTCGTACAGACACTCTGCTATAAAGCTATCTGATTCCCATTGTTTTATAATATTATAAGTTTTCCTGTTCGCATATACTGAGCGCTCCACGCTCTATGTTTTTTAAATATTCTTTATTACATTGGAACTAAATATACCAGGTTTTTTTTTTAATTTTATCACAATTCGGACATAGTGGCAACGCTTAAATATATACGAAATGTGTAAGTAACGTAATAAAATAGATCAGCTGATAAACAAATGTGATAAGTAAACAAATCAAAGATAGAAAAGCAACAGCAATGGAATTCAAAAGTGAAATTAATTATGTAAACAAATGTGAAAATTGCAATAAAATTATCTTGACGCTTCTAGCAAAAAGTTAAAAGGAAAAATTCCCGTGAATTATTGAAATCTCTGCAAAAGAAAATTAAAATTTTATGAAATTTACGTTTGACTATTTGGAGTGTTGGTATTTTTTCCAAAAATAGTCACAAAAAAAGAAATATAAATAAAAAATTCTACAAAATTTTACGCACATAAATAAAACAGCATAGACGAAAAAGTGATCTAAATCTTAAATAACAACGTTTGAACTATTCAAGTGTTAAGCGTTCAAAATGAGTTTACGTGGTGTACACGCTGAAGATTCGACAGATTCTATGGAAATCGCTGAAAATGCAGCTAGCCGTTTTCCATTTGTGCCACTACATCGTGCTGTTGTACGATCAATTTCTGGACCAGCAGGTGCATTACGAAGTAAGTGAAATGCATTTATGTTAATGTACAGGCTTAAATGATTTTATTATACAATCGTTAAGCCTTATCACTTGAGCAAAAGCTGATAATAAAACAAAACTACTCTTGTAATTGGTATAAAATTCCATAGCCGATATCATTTGATTATTGAAGAAGTATTCGTTTACCTTAAACGCATTTAAGTAGCAGTTTCTAAAAAAACATTCTACCTGATTGTCCCCGTCCCCATCAAATGCGCGAGTAAATTCTTTAATAAACGTATATATAATATGATTTTTGATTTGATGTGACGTCGTGTTATTTGTTTTGATTCTGCTGATATCATAATGCGACGCAATAAACTCTTCAAGAACTACTGAAAATGAGAGGTGGCAAACTCCTGACGATAATAGCGTTGGTTTGTTTCTATCGATGTTTTGTTGCGGTCTATATTATCTCTCTTTTCTCTGAAACTATGCAAAACTCGATAGTATCGATAACAGGTTTGTCCATCGACGCTATCGGTATGTACCTATAGTCAAGGCTATCGTTAGTTTCCCATCTCTACTGAAAATTGTGTTGCCATGAGTCTTTACTCTTCTGCAATCCAAAAAAAATCAAATAACTTGTATACCACATCGGTGATGTTGTGCTCTGCGTTGATGTGATATGTTTGCATGTGACTTGATGAGTATCTACACTGGATTATTTAGCTGGAAGATTCATAAAGCTGAAATGTAAATCTTAGAAAAGTTTTGTAAGTTTATAAATTCTAAATCAAGCAAAAACTCTGTTAACTAAAAAATAATAATTCTATGCGCGCTTTGATAGCCTGCAAAGTCATATGATTACTCTATGACAGTATGATGCGATGTGCCTGATGTCAGTGATATGCCAAGTGATGAATTCTTTCGTTATATCGTGCAAAGCGCTGTAGTGAGATGGGTGTGATTTGTGTCCATGTACTCTCATGTGAGAGATGAAATTAAAAATTCATACATTAATCATGTATCATGTGATTCGACGTGATGTTCTTATAATGTCATATGATATAGTCTGATGTAGTGCTATGCGATGTGATGGGATATTAAAAATTACTAGAGTTCGCCCAGTGGTTGAAATGGTTGAATTTAAATAAACTTTATTTTATTTTATTTTTTTGCTGTAGGTATGTTTTATCCGCCTTTTTTTCTTCCTTTCTATGTCGTTCCTTTCCTCTAACATATTTTTATTTTCCTTGATTTCTTTTTTTACTCTCTTATTTTATTTTTTACTTTCCTCAAACTTCTTTTCCTTTCCCTTCCCTTCGTTTTGTTTTCTTGCTTTCCCCTTCGTTTTCTTACCTTTCCTTTAATTCCCTTTCCCTTCCCTTCCTTTCATTTCCTTACCATTCCATTCTTTCCTTTAATTTTACTTCCTTTCCCATCCTTTCCATTCCCTTTCCTTCCTTTCCTTTCCTTTCCTTTTCCTTTTCTTTCCTTTCTTTTCCTTTCCTCTATTTTCCTCTAATTTTCTTCGGTGTTTAATACTCTTTATGAGTAATCATTTATTTTATTTTTGTAAACCCTGTTTGTAGGTATCAGCAATGAATTTTACATATTTGCTCATATTTTACATTGCTTGCTTAATGTATCCAACAAAGCAACTTTTCGTGCTCTCAGGAGAGCAGCTGACACTGGGCATCGTAGCCAGTAATCAATACAATAACAACAACTAAAGCAAAAATGCATGACAACAGAGTATCTATAGTGCGAATACTTATTTTTCATTGGTCCACTACCAACTCTTCGCACTCACAGTGAGAGCCGACCACACGAATAACACAAAAACATGCATGGCAAGTCTACTCACACTACTACGGCTCTTAATTTTTTCCTACAAAGCAGCTCCTCGGCCATGCTCACGATTCAGCATAGTACACAAAAAGCAAGTACACACACACACACAGCGTGTCTATAGTGTGAATAAGTGAATGTGTAGTGGTCTGACTTTTATATTAAATTTTTTATACTAAAATGATTTTTTAAATTTTTTTTATTTACGGATAAAAGTACTCCTCAAAATTTCCTATCTATTCATATATAATTTGTATACCTTAGAATTATAGTTTAGCAGAAAACTGTTCTACATTGCATTCATCTTGTCTATTTATATATAAGATGATGCTATGCAACATAGTGATGCACAGAATAACTTTAACGGTGGAAATAATGTGATGATCCGTATGAACTGATCACGTCATGGGATAACGTAACGGTGATGTTGTGCCTTGCTTTGGTGCGATCTATTTACATGTGACTTGATCATCATATCACTATGATATGTCACTGAGGATGCTCTTTCAAGGGGTGTATGTGAATTCCTACATATGAACTAGATTGTATTGAATTCCAGATTCATAAAGAGAAGCTATTTCGTAAATGTGCCAGAAGTTCTTATATGATACCATGTGATGCTATGATGTGATGTCTCATGGATTGATATGACTAATCGAACAATTTTTAGCATTGACGCAAACGTTTTTTTTAGTAATTAAATTTCAAAACAATAAAACATTTTCCCCTGATAAGCTCTGTGAATAAATCTTGAATACTTTTCTTTGCGCATTTTCTCTCTTTCAATGCATCAACAAACACATCACACTTCCTTATCTCAACGAATCAGCTGCTTATCACCCTGCTTTTGTAATTTCTGGAGGATCAATAAAGCTGAATTGTAAATTAAGAAAAGTTAGTTAATATTAGATTCAGTCGCTGTAAATTTGTGAATTCTAAATCAGGCAAAAAATCTTGTTCAGTAAATATAAAAGAAAATGAATTTCAATCGCATGGACTCTGCTCATCGACTTTTGGTTGATGCTAAATTATTTGGTTTATTTGCTAATAGTGAGCATGAGTTTAAGCAAGTGATGGTTTTTGGTGGGTTAAACCTTTACAAATAAACAAGAATTAATTATGCAAAATAACTTAAGACAACATTCAAAAGGGTTTCTATTACGATTACAACTTTCGGTTGGCACACTCGTATAACGCCCACCACATCACGCCATTTAACGGCGCTTTTTTGAGGCGACGAAAGCAATGGCAGTAGCAACACCAAAAAGTATCGATGGTATCGCCTTCATTTAAAAGTTCACTTTGAAGAGGAAAAAGTCGAAGAAAAAACATGCAAAAGCGTTATTTACATTGGATGGCGTGTGCGGTAATACTTTGCTGGTGGCGCCTACTTTGCCATTAGTGATAAATGGGTGCTAACAAAAGTTCGCTTGGTTGGTGACTTAATACTTTTTTTAATAAACCAAAAATAACATTTGCAATTTTGTTAGGCAACATTCAGAGAGAAGATGTAAAAAGCGAGCGCTGAAAATATCTACCAAAATCTTCCACTGTGGTTCTTGTGAATTTTGAAGTTCTCATCGCGTCTGTAATACCCATGCAAAGCAGGTACTGCTCTTCTTTCGTAGCCTAAGGCCGCAGGAAGGCGTACCTGTCTATAGACTTCCCCACTTAGTTTACCTTTATTGAAAAGGGAGGGAGGATAATAAACGAATTTGCTTTTTCTAATCACTTAGTCGAACTTTTGTTAATTCCCTCTTACATATTATTGATTTTCATGCCAAATGTAAGTTTCATGTTCTAGCTTACTTTGTCCATAGTGGAATTTAATGCGTTCAGACCAACAACAATGACCATAATGACGTGCAAATAAAAAGAAAAACGATTTTGCATACGTTCTAAAGCTAGCGGGCATGTGGTGCCTACAGGCGTTTTTTTGTTTTATTTCTTCTTGGCAGAAGAAGATTTAAGTGTATAATTGTTTTCGTTAGTCTCTTCCTTAATTAAATTGTCCGATTCGTAATATATTTTTCTTTATTTTTTCATTTCAGGTTCTGATTCTCCCACATCAATTGCAGCCGCACGCCAAGTTAAGACACCGGTGCCAGGTGAAGGAGCCGATGATGTGCTGCCCAATGAAATCTCAGCACCATATGAGGTACCGCAATTTCCAATTGAGCAAATTGAGAAGAAATTACAAATTCAGAGGCATTTAAATGAAGCGTTAATACCAAGGTAATTAAGCAAAAGCAATCAAATATAAACGACCAAAGTTCTCGAACGGTCTTTATGAAATTTTCACAGCAAAATTTATGTTGTTGCTAGGGGAAATTTGTATTCGTCATAACATGGATTTCTATCTTTGTCGATAGTGATAGTGGTAGTAATAGTGATAGGGATAAAGGTTATGGTAGTAATGGGGATAGTGATACGAATCGGTAGGGAGAGGGATAGGTAAAGGTAAATTTATACGAAGGATATTGTTCGAATGTTGGAAGCCTGATTTTTGAATAAATTTATAAGTGTTTAAATAATCCCACCGCAAGTTAGACAATCTATTGAATACAAAGGTCAAATACAAATAATAAAATGGCATTTTCGTATTCTTTATGTCTAGCGATAGCTTACACTTGTCTCCCATTATGAGAACATTTTGAACGCATGCCAAAAGCCTTAAATGGCTAGAGGCGTAGAGTTGCCATTGAATTGTCACATGCCAATTATTTTTTGTTGTGAGAGAAATTTAATGTTTCAAAAATGCTAATTAGTGTTTAATCTATTTGGGCGGCCAAATTTATTGTAAACAATAAGAAAATATACAAATGATATGTCTAGAATTATAAAAAGGCACTTAAACTGTGAAACATGTTAAGAGTAGCAACTTAGCTTAGAAACTATAATTGATATTGTATATATAAAGGGAAGGAAATTAATTTCGAAAAGTGACCCTATGGTTGATATTGCAGAGGTTGGCAATCGCTGAACTAAAATGTGAAATATGGCAGGACATGTAAAGATAAAAATTCATAGATAGTTCAATTTTTCAACTACGGTATGCAATAACTCCAACGTCCAGGAACTTACGGAACTTTGAGTTATCCATTGTAGACCGAGCACTCTGGGAGACAGGGAATGCATGACTCTGATTCAGGCGTTTGGTACACGGATCCAGTGTGAATATAAATACATAAAATATTATTATTATTATTATATTTTAACTCTGATATGAATATTAGAGCTATAGACGATACGAGCATTGGCTGCTGAGGCCATCAGCTCACATAAATAAAATACGACAAAATAAAATAAACTGAAATAAAATAAAATGAAATAAAATAAATTAAAACAAATAAAAGAAAATAAAACAAAAAGAGATAAAATGAAATAAAATAAAATGAAATAAGATAAAATAAAATAAATTAAAAGAAAATAAAATGAAATGAAATGAAATGAAATAAAATAATATAAAATAAATGAAACTAAAATAAAATAAAATAAAAAAAATAATAATAAAATAAAATGAAATAAAATACAACAAAATCAAATAAAATAAAATAAATTAAAATAAAATAGATTAAAAAAAAAATAAAAAAAATATAAAACAACATAAAAAAAATAAATAAAAAAATAACAAAAAAATAAAAATTAAAATGAAATAAATAAAATAAAATAAATAAAAAACAACATTAAAAAATCAAACTGAAATAAGTTAAAATAAAATAAATCGATTGGCTGAAAATTGGTGAGGAAGTAGCTTGGAACCAGGAAAAGGACATAGGATACTTTTTTTTCGGAAAGTGGGCCGGGCCACCTATTCCAACATTTTTTTTTTATTTATTTTACGATTTACTTGGAATTTGGTACATTGCTAGCCTTTTACTTTTATTAAAATTTTCGATTGGTTACCACAACAACATTGGTTTTTTTCCGGGAAGTGGATCAGGGACCGTCCTATTCCAAAACTTTTTATTTATGGTGGAATTCGCTTGGTAGCACTTTGCTTTTGTTGATATTTAATATTCTTTTTTTTCCGGGAAGTGGACCAGGGACCGACCTATTCTAATTTTCCTTTATTCATGGTGCGACAAGAAAGATTTGCAGGGAGGGAGAGTTGCTGGGGGAAATTCACTCAGTAATATCTAGTACTATTTTGAATCGATCAGCGTTTCGATACGATTGCAGCACTGATTACTGGTTGCATTCTAGCGTTCACATTGGGCAAATGGACGTTGTTTTGCCATGACCATAAACAAATGACAAGGAAAATTCCTGAAAGTTTGTGGTCTGAATCTAGAAAATCCATGTTTTTCTCATGGTCAATTATATGTGGAATGCTCACGGGTCGGAAGACCATCTGCGCTATTTGTTCTTGCGCCTGATAATAAAACGAAAAATGTCGTCTATCACAAAGTGCTTGATTGAAGAGTACAACCCCTGCACCAAAATACATGACCAAAAAACAATAGTTGAAATAATTGATTTTTTATTTACATTTATCATTCTAATAAAAATAAAATCCAATATCTGCTCATTTATTGCTTTTAAGCCTGAACAAAGTTCGGCGGGTCAGCTAGTAATAAATAGAATAAGAAAAAGCTAGAAAGCTACGCAAATGCAAGTACATTTCTGAATATGTAAGAATTGTCTAAAAGCGGCTTCACTCAACTGCCATTTCAATGTGCTCATCCACCTCCTCCTCATAACATTATCAGCCGCCATTGTAGTGTCATAATCATCATACAATGCTGCCGGTCAGCCAGTCAGTCAGTTAGTGTTGTCATATATGATATGAAAGCTCAATAAGAGCGCTTAAATATCTCTGTATGCACGACTATGGCAGGTCTCATGTATGCACTCGAGTGCGTTTTGTTATACAAAATTTGGCGCTTGCTGTCCGAGGTTGTATGACGTCTGTTTTGTACATAAATACAAGTTAAAGCTGGTGGAATTTCGCGACATATCATCATTGACACTAACAACAACAATCAAATCCAATCATCAATGTTTGGTGTTTGACGCCTCACAAACTTATGGCTTACCTTTAAATTATGCACTTCTATGTTGCACTCGACATATTTCTATGAATGAATGAATGTACCGCTGTCTTTGTATATATGTATATATATATATATATATATTTGCTTACATAATTTGTGTATTGAATTTAAATAGAACGCCATACTCGTATTCGTATTTTTCTAACCTGGCCTTTTTTTGTTAGCCTACTACAACCCAAAGATTAGTTTGGTTTTGTTTTTAGTACAATTTTTGCATTCAAATTATTTGGAACGCGTTGTCGGTACGCGAGACCGTGTCTAGCATTGTTGAAACATTTTTAAACCTGGCTCATTAGTTTGCAAAACGGCAATGTGTGTGGTTAACGTGCTCATCAAATGAGCTCCCTACCACCAAAACTACGGACGGAAGTTATAAACTAAGCGGGTCCTATCGCAAAACTTTAAAATGCGTGTTTGACAGTGAAAAGTTAGCTTTAATTTTTTTTTATTTGATGTGTTCCTTATAACTTATATTAGGGCTCACTAACTTATACGTGCAGCGCGATTAGTGTTGGCTGAATGGAATAATCAACGAAAATCTACCAAACGATACAGGGGGACAATAGAAAATTTCAAGAATGGGGGGCAAACTTCTGAAGGGACAGTAATGGTAAACTTGTAACCGACGTACAGTGCGTGCTTATGTTATGGAGGGATCACTTCTCTTCACTGCTAAATTGCGAGGGTGGAGGTGAAGCCGATACTCCAATCCCCGATGATGGTAAAAAGTGCCTCCCACCTCTGATTACCAAGCTTCTTCTTCCCTACGGAAGCGGGGGTGAGATGACCCGGAAGGTTTCACTGGTCACATCAAATCGCTCCGACGACAGTCGGGCATGTGCCGCAAGGGAGTACCGGAGTGTACCGGGTTCATATCCGGCAAAGAACTGGGACTTCCGACAAGACTCTCCAAAACCTTCGGGGAGAGTTTTTGTCACTCAAAACAACAGTAAACAACAACCACCCTGCTAAATAATGATTACTAATCGTAATGATTGCCGGTTTGATAAATTATTTTCTTGAAAATCCATTCAATGATTGATTAGGATTACTTTCAATTTTTAATGATTATTTCCCAATTAATTAAAAAAATAATCAAAAATAATTAAAAACAAGTTGTTTGGATTACTTTTGATTGTTTTAGAATTTTTTTTGTTGATTATTTTTTATTTTTTCTAATCTTAATCAATTAATAATTGTATTTTCTTGAAAAACTATTAAAATAATCAATGCCAAATAAAAAGTCGTCTCATTAATTGATTACTAGTTGGATGTATATTGGAACGATTTTTCGTCATTACTAGTTCTTTTAAAATTTAACAAGCCTGCTATGATGAAATAGAGATGGCAATATCCCGCCTCAAAATTAATAAAAACGCCAAGTGTGGTCCAGATTGTGAAGAGAGGGAGAAATGGGCCACCTTGTTTCTAACTGGCCCGTATTGTACTCGCTTTGCAAAGTCTAGACGGTTAATCCCCAACTGATGACACCGTGTCTGAGGCGGACCACACAACACTAAACCTCGACATAAAATATTTCATTTCACAATTCCAAATGAAGATTAATAATGCTAAGGTTTTGCTCAATACCGATGGCTCTCTTATCAAATTAAATCTTAACTTGGTTGTATCTGCCAAGTCGGTGATATCTGCAAGAAAGTTTTTGAGCGTGGCTTCACTGAACCCATGAGGCGTTCCAAAACTGTTCTCTGTACCCTGTTCAAAGTATAAGCCGGCTCATTTCATGTGCGACCCGAAACTTACATTGATTCTGCTTTGTGGTCACTACTGACCGATGACTTTGCACAACCATCATTTAGGGACTTTCACTTCTTGTCCTTTTCATACTGCAACTGCCCTTGAGGACATAACAAAGTAAGAAGACGAAAAATGTGAGTTCGTGCAGCAATTAAGGTTAATTTGTTTCATTTTCGTGTTACACGAAATTCAGCAATTCAATCAGTAAGATAAAGAAGGCTAACATCTTCTCCAAACTTCTAACTGTTTTAATTTCTTATTAACGACTTTGCTAGTTTTAATATTCTTATCAGGCTGTCATACTTTTTGTAGTGCAGCAATTTGCCGCTCAGTAAGTAGTTCGCTTCGAATTGAATGAGACTTGCAATAGTCTTAGTCCATTCACAGTTTCTTAGTTGATTATGGCCTGCAATGTCGTCTATCGTTTCTCTATACAAAACGTAAAAAGTTAACCAAACGAAAATATATAATACAAATCAATCATAATCGTTTGCATCATGCCACAAATGTCAACAACAACAAAAAATAAAAACACCACTCAAGTGAATAAGTCTTTAATAAAGTTTCTAGTGAGACATTTGCTTTTGAATTGTTGTAGTTAATAGATCTTTGAAACTTACAACTAAAGCGGCTCGTTGTTATTCAAGTTCATGGACATATGAAAGTGCATTATTTTAAAAAAGTAAAATATTTTAGTGGTGATAAGACGCCTTTGAGAATGTCTTTCGCCTGTGATACTTATAAATTTAAGACATTGAAAATATTTTATAGGTAAGATATAGTAATATGAAGAAATATGTATATATCGTCAGTAAACAAGTAGATAGTATGTATGGTAAGGGCTAGTTGGTTCAATATTTAACATGAGACCCAAAGAAATAAAAATCGAAAACATGAGGTACAAGCCAGACCTGTTAAATAAAGATTACTAATCGTAATGATTACCGGTTTGATAAATTATTTTCTTGAGTATCCATTTAATGATTAATTATCATTTTCAATTTTTAATAATTATTTTCCAATTAATTCTAAAAATAATCAAAAAAAAGTCATAATTTTTTACGATTATTAAAAAATTTTAAATAATAAAAAAAGTTGTTTGGATTACTTTTGATTATTTTTGATTTTTGATTTTGGTTTTGTTTCTTTTTTTTATTACATAAAATACACACCAACAATACTGAAAAAACTCAAAACTAAGAAATCAGAAAAAAAATCTTAAATAATCAAAAGTAATCAAAACCACTTTTTTTTTTGATTATGTTTTGATTTTTTCTAAACGTAATCAATTAATAATTTTCTTTTCTTGAAAAACACTTATAATAAATATTACCAATTAGAAATGCCGTTTAATTTATTGATTACTAATTACTAATCAACAGGGACCCCCGATAATGATTATTTTTATATTTTTAATGAAAAAAATCAAAGGCTTCCCAGTATCGGAGGACAGTTTAAAGTACATGAACGAGCATATCTCGTCATGCTCAACGGAAATCTGCATTGAAAATTTGAGCGAATCCTATATAAATTACATATAATCAATATTTTTTGAGTTTTATTTTTTGAACAGAAATAATCATAAGTTTTTGAGTTATATTTTTTTTTGCTCGTAAATAAAACTAATGTTTGAATTTTAGTTTTTAATGAAAGTAAAACTTATTCTTTGAGCGGTATTTTATCCTTCAAGAATAAAAATGAAATTTTCAGTTTTAATTTTTTTCACAGTTAGAAAAACTCAAAAAGCCTTTTTGCATTCCAACCTATGTATTCGTATGATCAATTACTTGCCAAAAAGGCGCAGCAGCTTTTTGAATTTTTCGATCCGTGAAAAGAAATTAAAACTCAAAATTTAGTTTTTATTCTTGAAGGATAAAATATCGCTTAAGGAATAAGTATTATTTTTGTCAAAAAAATAAAAGTCAAACATGAGTTTTATTTTCGATCAGGAAAAGTAAAACACAACAAATAAACACAAAAAAAAGAAATAAAACTTGAAGATACCTGCTATTGTTGATTTTTATTAAAAAAATCTGAAAATAATGATCAAATAGTGAGTTTTATACTAAAACTCATAACAGTTACGGTCCCTGCTAATCAAATTTAACAGGAAAGCTCAGCAGATGAAACAGCAATGTCAGTTAGTAATAAAATTTCAGAGGGTACATGAGTTATAAAGGGAAACTTCCTCTCAAATTTAAATATTGAAGGATCATAAACCCGAAACCGACACAGGCGTAAAAGTACTATTTTCGAGAATTGGTCTCTTGCAGACTCTTCCAGTTAGAAATCAGATTCGACTTCGACAAACGAAAATAATCATCCTTTGCTCTATATTCGGGTGATGGTCGCTGTGCCGCCCTGAAGAAGAAAGACCAAGTAGCGCACTGGGCGCCATTGTGATGCACTTTCTTCTGGAACCATCCACTTTTTATAATGCTGCTTTTAGTTACGCTCAAACGATTTGGTTTTGACTATCAAACTGCTAACATACCTTATTGAGTTATGAGCTGCAAACCTAATGTGCGCCAGAGCTGGACATTCGCATAGGAAGTGCGCAATTGTTTCTTTGCCGCACTCTTCGTCACAGCTCCTGCATCTGTTGTTGTGGCTTTAATTTTAAAGATTTTTTTTTCTTGACCTGTGCAGCAGGTCTTCTGCTCTCTGATTGTTGTAGTAGCTTGGCCAAGTTTGTTTGGTGATTTTACAGGAATCGGTGGAGAGCCAGTTGCAGACCGGCATTTCCTGCTATGTATTTTTCTTTTACTGGATGTGATTGGTGGATGAATCATCACCGCCTAAGAAATTTCCAAAGAGGCGCCAGCTGTTGTCAGTTAGTCTGCCTTCTCATTACCCTCAATCCAGACGAGCGTGATATTTCAGAAGTTTGCAACTGCACTCAGCATTTCCTTGCAGCTGCTGACGGTTTTAGAGGATACGGTGGGGGACTCAAGCGCCATGAGCGTTGCTTGGCTGTCTGTGTAGATGCATACATGGGGTTCTCTCACTGATACTTTCACCAAGAAACCACAGGCCCTCCTATCCCTACAACTTTCGCTGGGAAGATACGAGCTCAATCTAGAAGACGCATTGAGAGCGAGACTTTTAGTTGCTCTGAAATCACTCCAGCTCCTACCCCACAGTCCAATTTTGACCTGTCGGTGTAAAGCGTCAGCGATTCATTATCGCACACTCTGTCCCCCCGCCAGTCCTTTCTTGAGGGAAACTTCATCCTAAATTTCCTGTTGAAATTCAACATGGGCGCGTGATATTCTGTCGTTGACGAAAGCACGCCGGGAAGTCCGCGGATGATACCACTGTCACCATACTGCCTTGCGTTCCAGCAGCCCGACTCTCGAAGTCTTTCTACCGAACAGGACGCAGTTTCACATATGTGAAACTCCAGTGGTAACTGCTTAAGGATAACGTTCAATGCGTCAGTTGGCCTCACCTTCGCGATCCAGTCACTTCTACGAGGGCCGCCCGCTGTACTCTATTCAGTTCTGTGATGTTATATTGTTTGTCCACGGATGATCACCCTACTTACGCCCATAAAATTGGTAAGGGCAGTGGAAAGACACTTCTGACTATTCTTTTACAATCGTAGTAGGTTATGCAGACCTTGTCTATCCTTCGTTACCCTATTTTCTAGTACTGACTGCGTCCAACTGCAGATAGGGTTGTTTAGGGTGATCGCGCTACCCTTTTTTTATTGTTGAATGTTCCTTCTGTGTCTGTAAAGGCTGCAAGGGTATATTATTTGAGGTGTAGGGATCTTTCTATGGAACGAATGTGTAGGGCGCTTTCCGTTGACCGGGCCGTCAAGTACGCATGTTGTGCCAGAGAAAGCTTAAGGCCATTTAATACATAGCTTATGTGGATGTCTAAAAGCCTTTATTCTAGCTCGGGTGAAGTTCCCCTGCAGTTTCCCCTCCCTCGCTTTTTCTACTGCCTTTTCCATTACCTCTAATTTCTTCCTCTCTTTTTCCGTTCCTTTTCTCCTTATTTTTTATCTTTAATTTTTTATTTGGCTTTATCTTAATATTTATCTCGATTTTTATTTTATCCTTATTCTTACCTTTATGTCTATCTTTACTTCACCTTTATCTCTGTCATTGTCTTTTTTATACCTTTCATGAACATGAAATGGTATATTAACTTTGGTCCGATGTTTGTAACGTTTAGAAATATAAGAGATAGACCCACCATTAAGTATACCAAATTGATCAGGACGATGAACTGAGTTGATACAGCCATGTCCGTCCGTCTGTTTGAACGCAAACTAGCCCCTCAATTTTTGCGATATCTCGATGAAATTTGGCACACGGATGTATTTTTGTATTATATTAGACACTTGTCGGATCCGGTATAATCGGGTCACTATAGCATATATCTCCCATACAACCGATCGTTCAAATAAGAGGATTATGACCATTTCTCCCTCATTTTCAAAGATGAAAACTTGAAACTTGGTGAAATATTTTCTTATGGATAGCAAAAGATTTTGTAAAAAAATCACCAAGATCGGAGCTATATATAGTATATATCCCATACAAACGATCGTTCAGATAAGAGGATTATGGCCATTTATCCCTCATTTTGGAAGATTAAAACTTGAAACTTGGTGAGATATTTGCTTATATGTAGATGGTAAAAAAAATTTAAATGTATTGCTGACAGAGTTTTAGAGAACTTTAAACAATGAGTATTTATGTAAGTTTGCACGTATTCATGAAAGGTATAAAGCCTTCGGCACAGCCGAAGACAGCGCCGTCCTTACTTGTTTATATTTGATTTTCTATATTTACCCTATCCCTATTTTTATTTTAATCTTCTTTTTATATTTGTATCTTTGGTGTTAATGTTTTGCACACAGGTGTATATGAAATTCATGGTTAATGAAATTTTTCATCACTTTTCTCACACTTCTTTTAGACCATCTAATATTGGCGAAAAATTTTCTTCACTTTCCATTGATGAGAGTCTTTCAACGTTGGAAGTCGACGATGGTGAAGAACATGAATTGCCCAATTTTCAACGCGTTTCCATATCTGGTGAGGATACAAGCGGTGTGCCATTGGAAGATTTAGAACGTGCTTCCACTTTATTAATACAAGCATTGGAATTGCGCGAACGTTATATGCTACATTCGGGTCAGTCGTTCCCAACGACTACGAGACGTTTCCTAAAAACTGTACACGAACGCAATCGCTTTGGCACCATTGAACATGAGAATCGTAAAACAATTGCTGGTGAGTTGAACTGATTTCAATTTGTTTTGCTATTCTGTTTTTATACTATATGCTATATGAGTTGTAAAATGTTCTAAAGTTGAAAATCTTAATTAGATTTTAATAGCAAGTTTTATACTTTAATTTCAGTTCCAAGTATTTTTGCATAAAGAAATATGAAGTTTGTACAATAAATCAACTTTCGTTCTATTTTTTTGCAGTATTATATGATTGAAATTTGATATTCGATGTATTTATATATATATATATACACCTGTGTTCAATATAATAGTAGTGAAATTAAATTGGGTATTCTTCGACGAAATAAGAAGAAGCTGTGTTTTTAATATAAAATAAAACGAAATTTCAAAGTGGTTTCTTTTTGTGCTTTTCGGCCTTTAGAAAGTTGTGAGACGAATTTTTGAGCGCTAGCCCACCCAAATATTTGTATAATAAAAAATTCAAGTATTTTGATTTTATTATATCATACAATATATTGTTGTTTAATAAAAATTTTCGATATTTCGACTTCAGTTTGAAGTCATCTTCAGGAAACCAGTTGCAGTTGCATCTGGTCGACTTGAAGTACTTGAGTTTTTTATTATACAAATATTTGGGTGGCCTAGAGCTCAAAAATTCTTCTAACCGAATTTTCAAAGTTTACACAAAGTTCAGAAAAGTTAATTAAACTTTGAAAAATTTAAATCAAAATTTCAATATTTTTGGGCAGAATTTTTAGAAAATTTTTATTAGCTTATTCAATTTTAGCGCCATAATGTGCAAGTTAGAAGTACCTTAAAAGTTTCCCTGCATTTTTAGCATTTTTTTGTCAAGGATGTTGGGTATTTCTTTTTATACAAAATTAACTTTTCTTCATGCGTTGTATGAAAAAATCACTCAATACCCTTAACGAAAGAAATTCTGAAAATTCAAAATTTTGAACGAGTTCTTACTTTCCTAATGTTATACTAAAATTGATTAGTCTACAAAACTGCGTACTCAAAAGTTTTCTAGAAATTCCGCCAAAAAATTTAATTAAATTTCCTGAACTTTGTGTACATTTTTTAATTTATTTATGTTATTTCTTTTTAGAATTCGCAATATTTTAAATGAAAATTATTAAAAACGCAGCTTCTTTTTTTTTCGTCGATTGATATCCAATTTAATCTCACATATTGAACACAACTGTATATAGTTTCTTCACTTGTTTACTGTAAATATTTGTAAATACAAAGAGGTTTGAGTTAACTTTACTTCCGCCAGTAAAATATATAATTTTTTTTTTTGTATAATTTTACGCCGCAATGTTGTGTCGTGTTTTTTTTTCTATCGCACTGCAAACTTACTACTCTTCTTTCCCTTTTTTCATTTTAGAAAATCAATTTGTACATATTTTCCAACATTGTGTCTTCAAAAATTACTATTGTTTGAGAAAAAAAAAAATTGTTTTTTCTTAACGCTAGTTTTAGTCAAATAATTTTCGTTTTGTCTACATAGTACTTATTATTATTATTGCTATCTATCGCTCTTAATTTTGTAGTTTTTAAATTTTTTGTTTTTTGAACGTACATAAACATTTTATTTCCAAACATTATTCTTTTATAGCTATAATACGCAAGATCAGCCTCCCCAGCTCGCAGACAGGTAATTCGTTCGTTTATGCATTTTACCATTGCAGCGGGCGAATGAGTTTTGTTTGTGTTTTTTTCGTTTAAAATACAATTTTTTGTGGCTTGCCATTTTTTGTTTCAATTTCGAAATTTCATTTCTCTGTTGAACCATTGAACTTTATATGAAAAAAAATAAAATAATGTAGCTGAAAATCGTCAGTTTATTCATGATTTATGTTGAAATGTGATTGACCTTAAACTTTTTTTCGTTTTTTTTTCTTATTTTTTTGTGTTGTTTTCTAAATAATTTTCTCTCTAATTGATTGTTAATTTTTCATGTTTTCCTCACTTTTATCTATTTTGCTTTTGAGTAATCTGATCTAATTTGCACGCAGTTGTATTTTACGCTTGTTGTTAAGTTTTAAAGTTCTTTGTTCTCTTTTTTTATATTAAAAATGAGCCCATGCATATGGAATTAAATCTATAAATATATATTTGGTTCATTGACGTTTTCTTTTTTCGAAATGTTTTTGCAATGATATCGTTATTTCTTAAGCGATTTTTATTGAATATAGACAGCGAGTTGTGCAAGATTTTCTTCCAGGAATTAAGTAATAAATTCCTTTTATAACTCTTTATGAGTTACTATCAAAATTGTTTATTCTAGTAATTAATAGTAAGACTTCATAATACTACTTTACACTGTAGAAACAAGGGATATCTGAATTTTTCTTTTACTTGTAATAAAAACAAATCTATATTTCAACCAGACCTGTTATATAATGATTACTAATCGTAAAGATTTCCGGTTTGATTAATTATATTCTTGGGCACCCACTTAATGATTGATTACCATTACTTAAAATTTTCGGTGATTATTTTCCAATTAATTAAAAAAATAATGAAAAAACATGATTTTTTACGATTATTCAAAAAAAAAAATCAAAAATAATCAAAAAAAAAAGTTTTGATTACTTTTGATTATTTTGAATATTTTTTAGTTTTTTTTTTGAATTTTTTCCGATTATTTTGGAATATTCTTTTTTTTTGGATTTTTTTCAGTATTATTGTATTTAGAAGCACACATCAACAATACAAACAAAAAAAATCAAAAGTAATCAAAGCAACTTTTTTTGATTTTTTCTTTTGGATTTTTTCTAATCGTAATTATTTAATAATTGCCTTTTCTTAAAAGACAACTAATAATTACCAATTAAAAAAGCCATCTAAATAATTGATTACTAATTACTTATCAAATTTAACAGGTCTGATTTCAAGCTAAACTCCTTAGAATAAATGCAGTTGCGGTCATAATAGTAGTAGTGCTTATCGCTAATTATTTATACGTGATCATAACTTGTTCGATATTAGAAAAAATCCGATCAGTGTTAGTCGGATTTGTTGTATTTATGTGAATACCTCTGGGCATAATCTTATCAGCCGGTATTGGTAAAGCATAAAATCTTAAACATTTGAGAGCTATCTGCTTACAATGAAGTTCGCGATATGGGAATTTGTGCTTTTAGCTACATTCGAAAAAAGAAAACGCTATAATTAATGTTAGTGATGAGATGCTAAATAAATCCTAGATTGTAAATTAACTCTTTATAGAAATTTGGTAGTTTTTCACTATGTAGATTTTCCTAGTAAAATAAAAAATATAATGTATTTGTAGATGAAGCCTAGCATTTGTTTTTTAAAAAAAAAAACAGCACTATATTTTCTAGCTATAAACTGCGTGATTAGATGCCGTCACAAAATCCAACGTAACACTTTATCTCGAATGCCGATTTTGAAAAATCCAATAAATTATATATTCTTAATATTCCAAACTTTGAAAATATTATTTTGTCAAATTTCTAGTTTGAACCATTGCATTCGAAAATTTTGCTCGACTTGAACAGCTCTTGAAAGCGAATTCCAGACATTTTAATTTCTTAAACGGATTGGAAAGCTGTTTAATCACATCAGACCTGGTAAATAGTGATTACTAATCGTAATGATTACCGGTTTGATTAATTATTTTCTTGAGAATCCAATTAATAATTGATTACCATTACTTTAAATTTTTAATGATTAGTTTCTAATTAATTAAAAAAATTATCAAAAAAAATCATGATTTTTACGATTATTAAAAAAATCAAAAATAATCAAAAAAAGTTGTTTTGATAATTTTCTTTTTTTTTTGCTATTTTTGTAGAAGCTCATAAATATACACATCAACAATACTGGAAAAAAAAAAATCAAAAATCGTCAAGAGTAATCAATCAACTTTTTTTTTTTGATTATTTTAGATTGTTTTGATTTTTTTTAATAATTGTACAAAATCATGATTTTGTTTGATAATTTTTTTAATTGTAAAATAATCATTAAAAATTGAAAGTAATGGTAATTAATCATTAAATGGATTTTCAAGAAAATAATTAATCATCAAACCGGTAATCATTACTATTAGTAATCATTATTTAACAGGTGTGATTAAAACTTACGAATTAGATTAAAATTTCTCCAGTGGTAAATTACTAAAAAACAAACATCAGTTTTAAGTTTCCATAAAATTTTGGTAGGAGGCTGGAGTTAAACAGAAATGCGCGATAAAAAAAATTGTATTAGGGAGACCGAGACTTACATAGAAAGGAAAGGGATGTAATAGAAGAAGTCGAAGAGAAAGAGAAGAGAAAGAGAGCGGCATAGAAGAGTAAAATGGGACGTTAGATGGATGCACTGTCTTCTTGAAAGAACCACAATATTAGATGTAATATACAGCCTATCTTTAAATAAATATGATCGAAAGTTCCCATAGAAATGCAGTCCGTTATCGTTCCTACTCGCCGCGACATGCCTGGCTTAAAGGGTCTCTGAGATTTTACAGCGGCATGAACCATTCCAAAAATAAACACTTTTCAACTAGTGTTTTCCGATACTATATATCCATATTTCCAAGCCAACTGAATATTTGAAGCATGGTTTTTCTTAGAATTCAGAACACTATTCCGTAACTGCATTTGGCTGACTAACAAATATTTCGCTTTAATTGTTCAAACATAGATTTTTAACGACTATAGTAGCTCGTAATACATTGTAACTATGATTTGATATAGCCGATTTGTAGTCATAATGTCGTCTAACTCACTTTCTCTGTTTCTGTAAGAAATGAAATTTTGTCGATTTTCCAAATTTAAAATTTTTATTTTGTTATTCTTTTTTACGGTCTGTTCATTTTACATATTTTTGTAAGTTTTACGCGCTCAAGACCAGTTAATAATAATTCTCAAAATTGAATTAAAAGTATTTCAAAATATTTTTGAATAGCGCCATATCTCAAAATTCTTCTTTCAAAAATGCACACTTCACAATTTCGTTGAAGTGAGCGCCCTGGCTCAGCTGAATAGGTAAAGAGTTTTCGTTGAATTTTAAAGTTGTTCTGAAATAAAATGTTATTGAAAAAAATCTAAGGATAGCGCGTTCTTCAAATAAATTCTGCACAGGGAGTTTCTGAAAAATATTTTAAAATAATGTGATCTTCGACTCGAACCTATACCTTTTCCAGGTGTACTTCAGAACTCATCAAATGCTCTTCAAAACAGTCAGATGTACTTCAGAAACCGTAAAAGAATTTTCTGTATAAATAATTGTATATGATTTATTCCAATCTGTTTGTTTGATTTTATTGTATTTATTGTAAGCTTTCCAAATTTGTAGTTCAGAATTTAATCTTACTTCAGAATTCAAGGTGTCTAAAGTAAAATTAACTATTCTGAAATACATTTTATGGTTTCTGAAATACACTTGTAAAAGTTGTAGTCGTCGAACTAGCACTTCAAAACTAGTTATGCACCATAAATTTGTCTCCTTTATTACTAAATTCCCTGTCGGATTGTTCAGCCCGATCCTTAATGTGTTGCTTTAAATGTCTTTAGTCTCAATGTCACACACGTTTTTGAAAAAAATTAAATTAAATTTGACTAGCGAAGTAGTTTCTAATTATATGATCACCACGGTATATCAACGCCTGAGTGGAAGGTCACCCTTTTTCAAAATATTTTTCAAAAACGCCCTATCTTAGAATTTCTTTGAAGAACGCCTCACCTCAAATTGTTTTCAATAAGGCCCTATTTCAAAATTTGGTATAAGAACGCCCTATCTCAGAATGAGTTTCAAAAATGCCCTATCTGAACCAATATATTCAATACATTTTTAGCTGAGATAGGGTGTTTTTGAATCAAATTCTCAGATAGGGTGTTGTGGAAAAAAAATTCAGAGATAGGGCGTTTTTGAATCAAATTTGGAAATAGGGTGTTTTTGAAAACAAAAATTGGATACAGGGTGTTTTTGAAAATTATTTTGAAATAGGGTGACCTTCCACTCAGCAGTCAATATGATATGCACATATGTATGTTTGTATGTAAATACATGCTTAGAAAGTGCCGCCAACTATATAAAAGTCCTTGAAAGCTTTTTGCGTTTATAGCCGTGACCTTTTCGAAAATAAGAAATGGTTGGCTGGTTGTTGAGCCGTTTTAAGCCGCTACTCATATTATTCAATGCAATTGGCAAGCCTTTGTTTTTATTGTTGTTGTTTTTTATTTTATGTATGTGCTTACCGGCTTTTGTTTAACTACAATGAGTTTTACAACATACGAAATGTGCGCCTAATCAACTTAGCATTTAGTTCAAACACACACAAACATACATAAATAACTAATTATGTATGTGCTTATGTAAATATGTATGTATGTATGTAGTATATAGAAAACACTTTTCGTACTTACTTGCAAAAATATGTAGTCGAACAAATAAATATTTTGATTTTATTGTTTTTGTTTGTTCTTTTATTTAATGCTACACTTAAATGACGATGCAACAACAACAACAAACTCAATTTTTTCTGAATGTGTGGATGCGTAAAACTATTTTTGAAACGCAACACTATTGCAATGAATCGAATGCAAATTCCAAAATAAAACAAAAAAAATATCGCAAATTGAAATTCACAACTACACCCACAAACACCGCCAAAACTCGTCACTTGGCACTCAACAATCAATATTGGCACTCTCGTCACACGTTTGCAAATTTATTTACGAATAGACCATCCCATACATCCACCAAATGATAAGTCCGATCCATGGGAATTAGAATTTCCACCGGATAATCAACATGCTTTCAAAAGTATGAATGGCGTCTTCCATGTCTATAAGGATAAGGTGAGTGTGCGATTTTGTTGCGAAAAGTAAATATTTATTAGAGCTCTTGATAAACCACTTATCGATTTATCGATTTGCAATAATTGTTTAAAAAACTAATCGATTATTACTTATCGATTTTCAATAATCGAGTAGTTGTTTGCACTAGAATAGTTCGCAGATTCGACTATTCTTAAATACAATTAAATTTGACAATAGAAGCTCTATTTGTATGGAACTGAACTCTAAGCCCTTCATAAACTAGCGGAGACTATGTGTTGCAAGTGAGAAGTTGAAATGTTTTTTTTTTTTAATTATAAAAATTTTATTTATTCGTATAGTGACAGTTCGCCTATTGGTCGAAATCGAGTATTTGCTATTCGTTTTTCAAACAGTTCAATATATGCTATTCGACTTATCGATAACCGATTACAAACAAGAGCCCTAATAATTATATATTTCTTTACATTTCATAATTTTTATTTTTTTTTATTTATTTCACTTTCCCTAGGAATGCACTAATGAAGTTAAATGTGAATACCCAAATCTTAGAGAATTCGTCAATGATATGCAGGTCATGTGCAATATGATCGTCGATGGACCACTGTGCGTTTTTGTCAATTAAACATTTAGTTTTTCAAAACATAATATTTTTTTTTTTCTTTTTTTCCTACCACAGAAAGTCATTTTGTTATCGCCGTCTTTGCTATCTTTCATCGAAATTCCAGTTGCATGTCTTGTTAAATGAGTTGCGTGAGTTGGCATCACAGAAAGCGGTACCACATAGAGATTTCTATAATATTAGGTGCGTATTAAATGCCGGTACTTGTAACACAGTGTAAAAACATTATTTGGTGCCGGAGTGCAAGATTGCCCTATCTGGTCTGTCAATTCAAAAGACAATTTCTTAGAAACAGTTTGAAGAGCGCCACATCTCAGATTTTTTTTCAAAGACTCCATACATGTATCAAAATAAAAATAAAATTTTTTTTAGCAGAACTAGGTATTTTTTAGATTATTTTAGAAGAAAGCTTAGCGCGTTCTTCAAAAGACAGATAGCGTTTTTCTGAAATATTCTGAAAAAAGAGGTTTTTGCGAACCGGGTGATCTTTCACTCAGCTTTTTTTTTGCAAAACGTTCTATTTAAGAAATTGATTCAAAAAAAAAAAAAATCAACTGAAATGTATTGAAATTACAAAGATGGCGAGGTTTCAAAAAAAAATTTTATAGGGCGTCCTTTAAACAAATTTTGCTACGAAGTTTTTGAAAAAATTCTAAGATAAGGTATTCTGAGTTAAGATGAAGTGAAGGATCACTCAAATATATTGCATTCTCAAGCCATTTTTATGTCTATTTAAGCATTTATGGTTTGTCCGCCCCGTTGCTGTTGAGGGTTACAAATTTCAAACTAAGGGAAGTGGTCCAATTGATAACCAGCCTTAACAACAAACAAAATGTTAGCCGAGAAATTCAACAGAGAACCACTCTCTCCAAAAGATGGAATGGGTAGAGAACTAAGAAGTCCACTCGAACAACCATCATGCTCTATCATATCTGTGTTGATGATTGGCTCGGAGTCATGGACAGTATCGAAAGGAGAGTATCATGGAGTATTCGAGATTTTTCCCTCGAAGATTTTTGGTCCTTTCGGCGAAAAAAATTTAACGATGGGCTGTAAGAGCCTTTACGAGCATAATGCAGCGAATTAAAGCCCAAAGTATGCGCTGACTCGGTTATGTACGATTGAACAAAGAAATCTCGCCCAAGAAGGTTTTCTTATCGAAACCTCGGCAGAAGAGGTAAGGATGTAGCCTTGACTGAGATAGAAAAACGGGTGAAGGATGACTTCGACTCCATTGGTGTCTCCTATCGCTGGATGACTGGTGTGATTTGATATACATACAAAGACCAAAATCGCCGAAATGGTGTTATGATGAATTGTAAGAATGAGCTTAAGGAGTCGCTTACAAAAAATAGAAGTCACCATTTTGTAACAGCGATTACAACAAAACTAACAGAAAACTTTGGCCTATTCCTACGGTTTACGCATAATTAAAGAAATCTTCTATTCTTTCTTTTTCATTTCACCTTTCCTTGTTCTATATATATTTTAGGATTTCTTGTTTAGAATCTTTGTCTATGTTCGTTTCTCTTCCTTCCCATCTTCTATTTCTCTTTCTGTCCATCCCTTTCCTACACTCTCTGGCTGCCGTTCTCTCCCCCCTCCCTTTCTCTCTCCTTGTTTCCTGCCGTTGTTCTTCTCCCGCTCTTTTTTCTCACTATTACTTTTCAATTACCCTTTCACCATAATCATTCTCTCCTTTTGTATACTCTTTTTTTCGTTGAAATAAATGTTCCGAATATGAATCTAATACGCTAGGTAGGTAGTTAATGACATAGTTATAAAACAATGAGAGTAGTTTCTCACCGGATTCTTTGATCGAGAAAAAATGTTTCCATTGAATTACGTAAAACAAACCAGTCCGAGTTGAAGAACCTCCTCAGCTTAGCGATGTTCAAAATGTTCAAACTGTTTAAAAAGCAAGCACTTTTACTCCATATATTTTTTTTTCTTTTCCTACACAGAAAAGTCGATACACATATACACGCTGCCTCCTGTATGAACCAGAAGCATCTATTACGTTTCATAAAGAAAACACTAAAAAATAATGCCGATGAAATTGTGACTGTTACCAAAGGTCAACAGATGTCGCTAAGAGATGTTTTCCAATCGATGAATTTAACTACCTATGATTTAACTGTGGATATGCTAGATGTACATGCAGATCGAAACACATTCCATCGTTTCGACAAATTCAATTCCAAATATAATCCAATTGGTGAATCGCGTTTGCGTGAGGTTTTCCTGAAGACGGACAACTATTCGAATGGCAAATATTTTGCGCAAATTATTAATGTAAATATGATTAAAGGAAGGACGTTAAAATAGAAAACAGAAGAACTAACGATACTTAAACTACATAAAGGTTGAAAGAGGACTAAATTAATAGATAGAAAGACAAAATTATAAAAAGTAGATATATTGAGATTAGTTAAGATAAAATGTGATGGGTTAGGGAACGGAAGATACAAACAAATTTTAAGAAAATCAAGTAAAGAGGATTACAAGAACTAAAAAAAAAATTGCTAATGTAAATGATATTAAACAAACTTTCGAAAAATGTAAAATATCTAATATGATAGATTGAGATGAGATGGGATGTGATGAAATCATGTGATATGGGATGAGATGTAATGACATGAGCTGATGTTGAATGAAAAACGAATGATACTGAGTTGTCATATGATGAAATAGGACTAAACTAAGCGAAATGTCATGAGTTGTATTATCATGCGATGTGATGGTGTGAGGTGAGCTAGGCTGATGTAGATGATATGATGAGGGATAAGATGTCATGACATGGGCTGACATTGAACGAGAAAGGAATAGTACTGAGTTGCAATATGATGAAATGAAACTAAATCAAGTGTAGTGCCATGAGGTGTGTTATCATACGATGTAATGATTTTAAGTGATTTAGGCGGATGTGAATGTCATGTGATGTAATGAGGTGACATATCATGTGATTTCATTTCATTTATTGACACTATATATTATTAGCACAATCAATTGATTGAAAAATTGAATAGAAAGAGACTTTTCGATAAGAATAAATGAATTGACAAGAAAGATATGATATTGGCTAGGATTGAATGATATATCATGCATGAGATGACATGTGAGGTGAGATGAATTTATAAATGTGATGGGATGGGGGTAGGTGTGATGCGATGAGATCTATGCTGATGAAAGAGATGAATTAAATGATAGGAAGACATGATAAAATCTTAAAGGAGCTGAAATGTGAGGTGAGATAAAAATAGCAGATATGAGAAGCGATATGCTGAAATTCGACGATGTGATATCATATGCGGGAGTTGTGATGCGATGTGATGTTTTAGCCAAAAAAAAAAGATGTCAAATGAGCTGAAGCAATAAATATTTACAATGCCAAGAAGTGCGATGTGATATCATTTTGGATTGGATGATACATCATGCATGCAATGTCATGTGATGAGATGGGGGTAGGTGTGATGCGATGTAATCTATGTTGATGAAAGATATATAAATGATAGGAGGACATGAGAAAAATCTTAAAGGAGCTGAAATGTGAGGTGAGATAAAAAGAGCAGATATGAGAAGCGATATGCTGAAATTAGACGATGTGACATCATATGCGGGAGTTGTGATGCGATTTGATGCTTAAGATAAGAAAAAGGGATAGCAAATGTACTAAAAAAAAAAATTATAAAACAATGGTTAACGATATTAATTTGAAATAGTTTAAAAACTAGATTTTGTCAAGCTCAACTGACCTCTGCTTTCTTTTAGGAAGTCGCCTACGATTTGGAGGAATCAAAATATCAAAATGCAGAGTTACGCCTTTCCATTTATGGCAAATCTCCTGATGAGTGGAAAAAACTTGCCAAATGGGCTATTGACTACAATGTGCATTCGACAAATGTGCGCTGGCTAATACAAATTCCACGTCTTTAGTAAGTTACACATGACTTTTCATGTGCCTTTACTCACTTTTTCGCTCTCTTCAGTGATATTTTCAAATCCAACAATCTAATGAACTCATTCCAAAACATATTGGATAATATCTTTCTACCATTGTTCGAGGCGACAAGCCGTCCCAACGAACATCCCGAATTGCATCGTTTCCTCAAGTATGTCATCGGTTTTGATTCTGTGGATGATGAATCAAAACCAGAAAATCCAATTATCGATGTTGATATAGCCACACCAGAAGCGTGGAGTGACGAAGAGAATCCGCCATATGCATACTATATTTATTATATGTATGCGAATATGACAGTATTGAATCAATACAGAAAGTGAGTTGAGATTGTTGTTGTTTTCATTGTTTTAAACAAATTAATTAAATTTTCATTATTTAGAGCGCGCGGCATGAACACTTTTGTCTTACGCCCACATTGCGGTGAAGCTGGTCCAGTGCAACATTTAGTTTGTGGCTATTTAATGGCTGAAAATATATCGCACGGTTTGCTATTGCGCAAAGTGCCTGTGCTGCAATATTTATATTATTTGTCACAAATTGGTATTGCCATGTCGCCACTCTCTAACAATTCACTTTTCCTCAATTATCATCGTAATCCGCTACCAGAGTATTTGGCGCGCGGTCTAATTGTTTCACTGTCTACTGATGATCCATTGCAATTTCACTTCACAAAGGTAAGGCAGCGCAAATTTTTATTAGTTTTTGAGTTTAATTTTTTTTATTGTTCTAGGAACCTCTAATGGAAGAATACAGCATTGCAGCGCAGGTGTGGAAACTGAGCTCATGTGATATGTGCGAATTGGCGCGCAATAGTGTAATTATGAGCGGGTTTCCGCATAAGGTGAGTTCTTGGTGTAGAATACGTCTTACCCAAGCTATGATTGTTGTTGTTTGTAATGGCAAAAACACTACCTCAAGGTATTTTGCACGAGAGCAGGGTCTACGTACCAGAGTGAGTTGATTTTTCTCCGACCAAAGGTTGTTCATACAGTCTAGCCCTGGTTAATTCGCATTCATCAGTTTACATGCTGGGTAAACAGGGCGATGTATTGTTACTACAACAACAATAACAAGGTTTAGGGGACTATTGTCGTAGCACTCCTTCTGACGTGGAAGCCATTCATTTGACCCCATCGTACCTTTGCGTAAATTTAATCCGCTTTTCATTTCTCCTCGCAGGTAAAACAACATTGGCTTGGTCCTAATTATACCCGTGAAGGTGTAGCTGGCAATGATATAACACGTACTAATGTACCCGATATTCGTGTCGCTTACCGTAGTGAAACGCTTTTAGATGAGTTGTCGAACATTTTCAAAGTGCATGAGGCTCCCAAAAGTGAGTAAACTTGTTGCGGCTACACAGCGCATACATTGCCAAATACATCCACACATCGGCAAAAACAACAAACACATTTGTTTTACACTGAGCAAAATTAAGCTGGTGTCATGACGCGCTCTATAGTCGTCGTCATCTCATGAATTTATGTAACCTTTTTAAGGCTTTTTTCTACTACATACATATAATTACAACTAGAATTATTTACATACATAAATATATTACTATAATAACTGCTCTACGAGTATATACTATGTACGACCACTAATGTTGTTACTAAAAAACGAAACTATATTTTTTCTGTAACTGCTTGTATGTTCAATAGCTCTTGTTATTGCCTCTCTGGCGAAAATATATAAAATAAAAATATACACAACCGTATTGTAGTTAAGTATATACTATGTACTAGTTACTATGCTTCTCTTCTCCTATTTATTGAGTTTATTTCATTTGTAAAAACTTCAAGTTACATATTCAAAGTATATTTAAAAAAAACGAGACAAATATAAAAACAATGTCCAAAACAGTTGCAGCGACCGTTTTAAAGGCCCAGAGTAGTACTGACGCTGTAGTTGTTGATAGCGAAATGGAAAAGGATTCGGAATGCTATTGCTTATCGGATTCATGATGTTTATAATTTACTATAAAAGTTATATAAAATCCAAACTGTTGTTATTTCCTAACACGGTTATACAAATTTGGTTCTAATTGAAATCTATGTTGTATTGTGTAGTATTTGATATGCATGATTTGTTTAAAATAGAAAAGAAATGTACAAGTTCAATTAAGACCTGTAACTAACTCAAGAATAAAATTAATTGTATAACTATATAAAGAAGATGTTTAATATTGAATAAACAAATACAAAAAAAGTGACAAAATATTGGATTTTTTTAAAGAAAGAGGTACTTTATTACAGATTGATAGATAAGTATTTATTTTGAACTAGTAACCCCGGCTACGCTTAGCTGCGTCTCAGAACTTATAAAAGATAGAGTCCATACCATATAAGATATGGAACTTAATGACATTGCTTATTGCAGCACTCAGCAGCTTTCGTTTGATATCCATATTGTGCTAACACATTTTGGTTCACCAAGGTTCACATATCTCGAGTTATCGAAATATCAGTGATGCGTACCCAAACATACAGACATACAAAAATTCTAAGGACTATTGATTTGTCTTCCATTGGCATAATAATGATCCCTGCTATCATTTTTTCTTGACTGAATGTACAAACATCGTCCTGTTGCAATTTTATTATATGCAGAGATTAGGCGAGGTCTTGTCATGCAGGCCGAATTTTCTGACTGTTGAACGCAGTTGCCTCTTAAGGGTACTGACGTACAACGCGACTGGCTTTCAGCTGTAACTGTCAATAGTGAGATAGTGAGTTTCATGAAGCGGCAAAATATCAAGATTGCTGCTATTCGGGCTAAGCGCCCGATCACATCTTCGGACCTGTGATGGCTACAACATCCACCGGCGTGACCGTGAGAGAGGACTTGGGGGCAGACTTGCCTTCATCACTCATCAATCTGTGCAATATCGTCTATTTGAGCCCGAGGTAAACCCGAAGGACAACACCTTAGAACGTCAAGGTATGGTTGTCCGGTCAGGCGATGTCGATCTTGAAATAATTAACATTTATATACCTCCTGCCACCTGCTGTCCGAGGGATTACCACCCTGACATCAGTGCGTTACTCAGAGGCGATAATCGTGTAATCCTCGGAGACTTCAACACACACCACGACCTGTGGCACTCAAGTCTACAGGTTGATGATAGGGGACAGGAATTAGCTGAACAAATATACGATTCGACGTTTTGCACTGTGAACGGGGATGCTCACACTAGAGTGGCGGTAAATTGTTCTAGTTCGCCAGACCTTACTATCGTCAGCGCTGGTCTCATAAACTGCGTTGACTGGCGACCAATGCTATGTCTTGCATTAGATCATTTACCGATGGTCCTCTCAATCGATCGCCCCAATGACTTTGTCACTTCTGAAAATCACACTTTCACTAATTTAAGTAAAGCTGATTGGGTTGGTTTTCTTAATTTCACTGAGAGCACCTTCGCTGCTCTTCCCATCCCGTCTGATGTACGAGAAGGGGAAAAAGCGTTTCGCATGGTCATAGCTTCAGCCTTCAATCAATATATTCCGTCACGTAGAATTAAGGAGATACGTCCGTACTTCCCCGCAGAGGCAGCGGCCCTGGCTAATGAACGTGACCACGTGTGACGCTTGGACCCTACGGATCCCCAAATTCAAGATCTCAATGCGGAAATCAGACGACTGGTTGATCAACACAAACGCGCCAAATGGAAGGAGCACCTAAGGTCCTGCAATATCTCTGCTGGTGTTGGCAAACTATGGTCCACTGTTAAGTCCTTGTCAAATCCGACCAAACCTAGGTTCGGCAGGCTATACAGGGGTCCAAAAGCTCCAAATCTATAAGCCCAGACGGTATATCCATGCTGATGCTAAAACATCTTGGAGATGAGGGAGTAAGTACCTAACAACTGTCCCCAATCTGTCTATGACCACCTTTGGCATTCCAGAAAAATGGAAACAGGCAAAGGTGGTGCCACTACTAAAGCCCGGCAAGCCGGCCAACGAAGGGGAGTCTTATCGACCGATATCACTCCTCTCGCCAGTAGTGAAGACCTTGGAGACGGTCCTGTTCCCTTACTACACCGCTAAGTTGCGACTAGCCGAACATCAGCATGGAAGCCGTAAAATGCATAGCACTACCACCACGCTAAACGCCATCAACACTCATGGTGTCGGTCTCAACCAACATCGTCCAAATGACATGACCGTGATAGTTGCGGTTGACCTGTCGAAAGCCTTCGACACGGTCAATCATGCGCAACTCATTAACGACCTGGAGGATTCAACTCTTCCCCCCTGTCTAAAACGTTGGACCGCCAAATATCTGAGTGGTCGGCAGTCATCGGTTGAATTTAGAGGCGAAATATCAAAACCACGTATAATTAAGCAAGGGGTGCCACGGGGTGGTGTCCTATCCCCGCTTTTGTTTAATAACTACATATCGAGGCTACCTTTCCCACCAGAGGGTGTCTCGATCATCTCCTACGCCGATGACTGCACGATCCTGGCGACGGGCCCCTCTGTAGATGAGCTCTGCTCTAGAGTTAACTCATACCTCCCATCCCTGTCCGGGTTTTTCGGTGGACGAAATCTGACACTGTCACCGCCCAAGTCCTCGGCCACCTTATTTACGACGTGGACAGCGCAGGTGATCATGGAATTATACGTCTACGTCGATGGCATTACGCTTCCGACTGTCACACACCCCAAAATCTCAGGGGTCACGTTTGATAACATGTTCAACTACGGTGATCATGTAGCCGCGATTGCCACCAAAGTACAAAGCCGCAACAAAATCCTCAAGTCACTAGCAGCACTTGGGGTAAAGATAAAAAAACGTTACTGGCAACGTACAAGGCAATCGTCCAGCCGGTTCTGAACTACGCGACGCCTATATGGTCGCTAGCAGACACACTCTGGAGGAGGTTGCAGGCCTGCCAAAACACCGCACTCAAAACTGCCACGGGGTGCCTCCTTATATCTCCTGAGCATCACCTTCACAGTGAGGCTAAAATGCTCGGTGTAAAAGAGCATAGCGAGATGTTGACCAGGCAATTCCTGTTCAACTGCTATACACCGCAGCATCCAAACAGGAACATACTCAGCGAAAATCCGCCTCCCAGGAGAATAAGGAGTCACCTCCGTAAGCACTATGACGAGATCCGGCATCACATTTTTTCGCCGTTTGATCCAAAGGTGCATCGGCGGGCCCTCAATCTCATCCACACGGAGTCGGTAAACTCCTTTGTCAGCTCTCGTCCGGTGAATGCAGTCCTACAGGCACAAGCTCCACCTGTTGCCGATGAGGAACGCGAACTGCCTAGGGAGACAAGAGTTATGCTGGCCCAACTTCGTTCTGGATCTTGTAACAGACTAAACTCTTACCTATCCAGACTGAACCCTGACATTCCAAATGTCTGCCCGGCATGTGTCGTGTCTCCCCATGATACTAACCATCTGTTCATCTGCTTAACCGAACCTACTCTTCTAACAGCAATTTCACTCTGGTCCACCCCTGTTGAAGCCGCGAGGTTTCTGGGACTTCCGTTAGAAGAGCTTGACGACAGTGTTGGATGAGGGGTGATACTTTGGGAAGGTTAAGTAGTCGCTAGTACAACAACAACAACAGTACCCCACAATTTAGAAAAGAAGCTGGTTGAGAAGCCAACAAGATAATTTGGGATGTAGACGGACAACTGCGTGACGGGCATACACTAGAAAAGCGCTGTCAAGTTTTAGTTAAAATACGTCCCATATGCAGTTGAGTGGAGAGCGGGCTAATGTTTCATACCGAAGGTCCCAGCTCGATTCTAAGGTCAGGTGGCGTCAAAAACGTAAATGCCTCATAAAACCTATTTTCGACACGGTCTCGCCTATTGGCAGTGGTCCGTAGGCTCTTCTTATAGTAAGCCGCGCTGTGCTTTCTGATTAACCCATTATGGGATGTATTTCATGAGACTTGAAATAGGCACATTATTGTATGGATATACTGCAATTAGCTTCAGGTCGATGTACTTGTGAAACTCTGCGAGTTAGGGGGCGAGAATAATCCCGAGGTAGGTATGTCTGTCATAACAGGCGACTAAAATTCACAATTCGCTAACACGGCAGTCGGGCTGGTGCCTCAAGGTGCTTGTACCAGATCGTACCGGATTCATCTCTGGCAAAGGACTGACGACATCAGTATAACCCTGTGTGGTTCGTTGCGTCTCATTCCATTAATGGATGGCCGTCTAAGCAGGGCGAAGTACTGTTACAATTATAATATTAATAATCAATATTTCGAAATATTAATTTCAACCTCGTTATGGAGGCGTAAAGCACTCCAATTTGAAACACAATAAACTTCCAAACAAAACGCCGGTATTTGATCAATAATTCACCAATTTTGAGAGCTGATGGCGTATACAACTGTGTCTGAAACGGAATATGCTTCGGAATTATAGCCTATAAAAAAACTGGTTTAAATACTTCACACTTGCAATATGATACAAAAATCTATGCGAAATCAAAATTCAGCACATACTCGTACATACATACATTAATTTTTGAATACAAATTGTACAGTAATATTCTAACATTTATTTTTAATTATGGTACATATTCTATAATATTAGTTTTGAAGAAACTGGTTTTGCTTACTAAAAGAAAAGAGCAAATTTTGATATTTCTTCATTAAATAAATTTTATCTCTATACTAAGTCACATAAAGAAATAAGAAAAATCGTATGTTATTATGTATAAAAAGAGTAAGTATTATTTTTTTAGTACTAAAGTCTATAAGTTGGAAACCATAACTCATTAAGAATTATATTAGTATTATTATTAATGCGACAAGTAATATGCAACTCTTATTTTTCTTGTTAAATAATATTTTAGATATGTACAAGGCGATATAAAAATATGAACATATGATAAATAGTAACCACAGTTATTAAAACAAAAACGTGTACATATACAAACATATTTAAAAAAAATGCATGCACTTACAGCTAGAAACTTAAATATTACAAAAATTCTTGCGAGCCAAGTGCGAATGCGCTGTGCATTTCTGAGTTACAATTAAAAACTTTAAAGAAATTAAGGAAATATGTAAAAAAAAGAGGCGTTCTTGAATCAAATTCTTAAACAGCGCGACTTTGAAAAATATTTTGAAATAGGTTCGAACATCTCTCTCAGCTGTAGACATGATCAGTAAACTATGACATTTAAGAAAATTTAAATATACTGTTTAACGAGCTAGTCATTTCTTTCAATCACGGAACGTATAACATAATTTGACCCAAGTACTTGCACATGCAATTAAGGATTTAATACAGTTCCCGATTAGGACATCTTTACGTTTCTGCAACAACACCACATTTTCACTTTTTTCCAGCAGCCTTGGCACTACGTCGTGAATTGCTTATTGTTTCCGGTACATGTGTTGTTGTTTTTTCAGTAAGTAACATAAAAATGTTCAATTTGGCTTTTGCTTTTTTTGAACTTAGTCTTTAAATTGTTTTGTGATTATTCAAAATCTTATGATGATCAGTCGCATCCTTAAAAGGGTGAATTCATGCCCAATTTCGTGCCGAAATCCAATCTCGCACGGCGTTGGTAGCGTGTATTTACCCTAAATGGATAATAAAGGTTTTACAATTTAATACTTTAACTCAACAAAGATTTAATAAAAGGAGAACTTACTTAATCTCTTGCCATTTACAAATTTCTGTGATAATTAAACTTATCAAACTTCCACTGTAGAGGAAAGCTATAGCTGGCCATATGCTGCATGCTTCCGTTATATAATTGTCATAGAGGAATATTTGTACGCCACAAATGATGATATGCACAAGTAGCGTACAGACGCAAGTGAAAGACCAAATGCTATTGCGGAAGGGATTACGCTGCCACAACGAATGATCACGATCCACAAAAGAGGCAGATATCGTTACTGAAAACAGCGAAAAAAAAAATTTTATTGAACATTTAAAAGGGTTGTGGAGTGTTTAGTTACCAAAATGCAGTAGAATGCCAAGAAAAGAGAAAATGCGTGCGATATGCAAATTGATATGAAGTTTGTCCTCGTCAACGTCGATCAGCTGAATGGGATGCGCCATAAATGCACAATAGGAAAGAATCTGGTTTGATATAAAGCAAAAGAAAAATATTGGATTATATTTACAGAAATTTAATTAGTAGACCAAAAAAATTAGAACATAGACTTTGTTTCTAGAGGGCTCTCTAGAGCTCATTTATAAATACCGAGGGTCGTTCAATAACGTCTTGCCCATGGCTATGGAAAGAGATCTCTTGTGCGATAGAACTAGTGGAGTGAGACCTCAATCCAAAGAGGTGTGTGCAGGGTTACGCCCCAATATGGAGTTTTGCTCCCGCTACTCGGGTTATGGTCGTAAACTAAGTTTTGCTGGATCTTGAAGTCGAGTGATTGCCAAGGTTGATGATATCCTGGTCAGGGGTAAATACCCGGGTAATATATGCAACTTTCTGTATGGCTATCTCAACAAGTTTACTAGATGAGCAGGGTGTTTCGGGCTGCCTGTCAAGCCCAGCATAAGGGAACGCAGTCTCTTCACAAGAAAATATAAGTTACCTGCCTTAATACTGCCTTCGATTGGAAGAGTACCGCTAGTACTGTCTGATAGGAAGCTGTTCCGGTAGGCCTAGGAATCCCGCAGTCGGCTTGTACTGCTGCAGAGGGGTCATCGGTAAGAGCTGGGCTTTCCGCCATAAGTGATAAACTGGCCTTATGAGATTGTGATAAAGCCGATAGTCTTCTATGGACAGTTTTTTAATGAACTGGACTGTTAAAAGGCAAGACTAAATCCAACTTGGCTTTGAATGTTATGCTGCATATACCTCCGGCGAATATTGGCGGCAAGACGTGAACTTATTGCCGGCTTCGATTTTATCTCGGTCGGACATACCGTCATTTCCTCGAGGGAGTAATGCGACAGTGGGCGATTTGGTTCACGGATATATGGAGGTTGGGATGCTACCCAAAAATACTACTCGCACAGCCAAGCGGTACACGCGGTGCTCCTTAATATATTGCAAAACCCTTCATGTATTCACTTCCGAAGGTGAATATATTTGGATGCATCATGACGAAGTTATCAAGCCATGAGCAGAATCTTGTAGTTATGTGCTCATGGGTGCGGTTTTTAGGTTAGTTGATTGAAGGGTTTTTGAGGTTAGGTTAGGGATTATGGGTGGAATCACTTCATTAAGCCCCCTCTTTTCATGTCATATAAACATATTTTGAGCAATACACGACCACAATTTCGATAAAGTATATTAGAACGAATTTGATGAAATTGGTAAAAATATTTGCTTTTGGGTGTTAGCTACAACTTTCTTACCTTTCTGAAATAATTTCGTATATATTTTTTTTTTCTTCTAGATTGGTTATTTAGGACTTTTTGAGGTTACTCTCTACTCTCTCTTACTCCCTGTGACTATAAACATTTTTCATTCCTCACCAGCTCAAGTAAAATTAAATTAGAAAACTATAAATTTGAAATAATTCACTCACCATTACCAAAATTGGTGCAATAAATTTGCAGCCATAACACCAAAGCACAAAACCAAAAACTCGCGTGTCATATTCAGTTTGCTTTTTGCCTGTAGCACGATTCATAGTTCTCGGATCGACATCAATATGCGCCAAGGAGAGAGAAATCAGCGGCACAGGCACACACATTAAATATATAACCATTAGTGGCGTCAGCAAAGGCGGCAACGAAAGACAGGCACTCAAGATATTTATCGCCGAAAGTGCACCAGCACAACAAGCCCAATACTGTATACAATTCCAGAGACCCGAAGAGAAACGACGTGACAATTCAATAATAGCCACTAAAGATAACGGTTCATCGCGACACACCGATATTGAGCAGGGTAGGGAATTCAACATGCGACTAAGGTAGACTGGTGACACTGTATTGCCCGCAGCTTGCATGGGACGCATTTGTGGTTCATCATTACCATAGTAGCCAGTTTCAAGCAACTCTTCAGCGGTATATGGTTCATGACTGCCATATTTCTCTTCACCATTTAGATGACGTTTGATACGCAATAAACGTAATTTATTATTAGTTAAATTACTCTGCGTATATGCGGGTACATCTTGACAAACTTGTGGATATAGTGGTTCACAAGCAATACTACAATCGGCTTGTAAAAATACTTTTGCATTTGAATTGCTCGCTGCCGAACCAAGACAAACAACAATCTCACCATATGATTGCATTATATCAAGCATTTGACGTGTTGCCTCCGGAGAACAATCGGTGAAGAGTGACACTTGCAATGGCACATTGTCAACTTGCTCCAAATGTGGCCGTATATTCTCTATGCCACGTGGCAGTTTTGCACGATTCGACATATCAAAATGTACAGGCGCGCTTTGCTCTGTGCTCTCGGTGATAATGCTCATGGAGCGACAATTTTCATCCATGGCTGAATCATCTGATTGTCGTTGCTCCTCTGTTGTGTTATCAGCTGGCACTTTGTCCATAAGTTGTGCGGCTTCATCTTTTATGCTGTTATTATCACCACAGCTAGCGCTACTGCGGCGTGTTGGTGGGGTTGAGCTCAATTGTACCATTTGATATTCGTCAGGATTGGATATGGCGCAAGGTGCTGATGAGCTGAGTGTTTTGGAAGCTTCTAGATTGTGAGTTGGTAGTAGACGATGAAAATCATCATTGTCCATGCCAGCGCCACCTGCAATGTTCGATGCATTTAGGTGCGTTTGATAATTGTGATTCGTGCTACTACTACTACTACTACTAATACTACTATTATTCATGTTGTTGTTGGGTTTTTGTTTGCTTATGCTTGTATTGTTGTTATGCGTGCCATTGGTGCACTGATTATTTATGACTTCAACATGATTTGGAGGTAATGAAGGCGTGTTACTATTTTTGGTGTTGGTAGTAGTGGGCGAATTGATGGTGCTTGTGTTGTTGATGGTAATGGCGGTGGCTGTTGTATGATTGATATGAGCAGACTCAACAATGTCGATGGCATTGGTATCTTCTACGGGTAGCGTTGTGGACGTTTGCCCACTCACTACCTTAACACCTGTGGACGTACCACAACTAGTCGTTTTATCAGCAGATGTATTTGTTGTAGCGGCAGCAGCGCCAGTATTCGTTGAAGTTTTATCATCAGCCGCCTCATTTAAGAGTGATATATGACAATTCCAACCAGATTCCAAACCCATCTTCTCGGAAAAGACACGTGAGCGCAATTCGTTTTCTTTGCTGAAATGTACAAAGCGTATGCAAGCCCGTTCCAAACGTTCAACCAGCTGTACTATATCTGTTTGCGCCTGATATTGCATTGTCACCATACCGATGAACACTTGATGGCATTGCATTTCGAAACAACCATCCACATCATTGATGTCATGATCATCTTTAGCCTCGGAGAAGAGCAAAGAATCGGTGCTAATACTGTGACTCAATTTTGTATGTCCATGACCGCTGCCAAAGTCACAATGTGCACGATCCACATGCTGCATACGTATTTTCGATTCGGGCGGCAACTCCAGATAGGCAATGGGTCCGCCCTTGTGTTTAGCGCCACTGAGTGCGCCATGAATGCCATGACGTAGTGGACGATATGAGAAGGCTGTGCAGTAGGCGGTGAGTGCGCTACGTTGATAGAAATCCAGTGCTTTCTTGCGATCTTGCGCTGAGAGCGGGCGTAAGTCTTTGCCATCCCAAAAATCATCACAAAAATCCATGATTATATCGGCGGTGCCTTGAGTGAAGAGCGAGAGGTAACCGGCAGGATTCTCGCGCATTACTACCGATAGAGAGTGTGGAAAAGGCACTTTCACTTTGGATGAGAGTTGTAATTGACGTGCGAAGCGTATGTCACGGCGTACCACCTCGGGTTGCTGTATTGGATGTGAAGCAAGTGTGAATATAGAGGAAGGAAGAAAAGGAGCGAGATATGAGAGTGGGAGTTGTGAGAGACGATAAGGGAGATGAATGGGAAAGAAAATTGTGAAAGTTTGATGAGAGGGAAATATAAGAACGAAAAATGAGAGAGATGACAAGGAAATTATTAGAAATATAGGTGAGAGGAAGTGAGAAATGGTAGCGAAAGAAGAACCCGAGGAAGGAAGAAACAGATGGTATATAGAATGAATGATGAGTAGTGGGAAATAGGGAAGAATGGACAAAAGGATATGAAGGAAAGAAAGTGGCGGATATGAGAAAAATAGAGAAACATATAAGCAGAGAAGAATAAAGAAAAAGCTCAGAGAGAACAAATGTGGAATATGGTGGAAAAAAAGGATGTGATGCGAAGGGAAAGAGATAAAGACGAAATAAAATAGAAAAGGAAAAGAGGAAGAAAAGGGAAATAGGTGAAGTTAAAGTAGAAAAAAACAGAAAAGTTAAAATAGAAGGGAACGAAATTAAAAAATTAAAGGAAAGAAAGAGAAAGAAAAAACATTAGTTTTATTATTAGTTTATTTACGAAAAAATACTACTCACCAAATGTCTGTAGGAAGCCAATTGACCCTCGAGCGTAAAACGATCGGTTGCGTGATCGGTAAAGCCAATTTGTTTGGCCAGTTCGCAGAGACAACGACTGTATGATAAAATTTACGTAAAATACATGAAAACAATTATTAGAAATTTACTAAATGTGGGTGTTTAAATGAATTTTGCAAAATAAATGAAACTACAGGGTAAATGATAATAAGATGGTGTTATCTATGCGCATTTTTTAAGAAAGTAGGGATGTGCAATTAATGGATTAAAAAAATTGCAACTGATAATTTTTCTCACTATTTGGAGCTGATGATTAATCAGATTAGATTCTGAGTAATTATTGTTTATAAAACGAACAGTTGCTTGATAAACTAAAAAAGGTTAAACATTTGCATTTTCTGATAATTCGATGATTGATTTAGTTAAGACTAATTGGCATTTTCGATTAATTGCACTTTTCCTTTAGGCATAAAGGCATTTTTCTATACAATAGACGGGGTTGGCGGGTGGCTGGGAAAAGGTGATATGGAAAACTTAAAAATACCAAACAAAAACAGAAGTGATTATTGTTTTTTCTTTGTAAATACACAAACATGTAGTAGATAAGTAATCGGTGATTTTATTACGAAGCTATGTTCACAAAAGGATTGCTTTTGTAGCGTATATTCACAGGTGGAAAAGAGAATGCATCACAAAATCAAAGCAGGAAAAGATCTGACCTAAGGAAAGCGCACTGGTAATGATTCTTTTTTAATAATTTCTTTTTAAGCTTATTTGTAATTAATGTATTTTCAATTTTTGCAAAGATTACTTTCGTTTGATGAATTCTTTCTTATAAGAAAAATGTAATGCATTCTCAATTTTCCCACTGTTTAATAGTTAATTTTTTTTTATTATTTATAATTTACAAATACACACATACATAGTAGACAAGGAAGGGACAGTGTTAAATAAAAGATATTTTGATTTTTGGGGAATGGGAAGATCAACTGGAAAGCATAACAGATTTTTGAAAAACACATATAAATAAATAATTTCGTATAAAACGTTTAACATTCGTGTATATGGACCAACAAAAACAGTATGTAGGTAATTTAAAAAAAAAGTCACCTATCAAGTCAAAACTAGATGGTTGCAGGCCTATAAACGCTAAAAAAAAATTTGTTTAATACAGTACTCAGCAAAAAAAGGAAGGCAATATCCCAGCTCAAAATAATAAATCTCGCCTAGAATTGAGCAGATCTTCATGATAGACCTAATACCGGAGAGTACCCATGATAAGAGAATCGACAAGCACCAAGCCTTTGTCGATTTCAAAGCAGCTTTTGACAGTTGCCTGTCCAGAAATCGACTCCCCTGCAAAGCTTACACGGATCTGCCAAATGACGTTTAGTAATACCAGCAGCTTCGTTAGAACTGGGATCATGCAATTTCTTTAACTTGATAGAATAGTTATTTCGAACAGCAGTACTAAACACTGCTAAATTCTATTAAAAGAGAGTGCAATTGCTGGCGTCATTTGTTTTGACTCCTGGATAATGAGGCGAAAGAGTGGGGGTTTATGGTAACGAGGACAAGACGAGGTATTTGCTATCATCATATAAATCACAAATTGCTTGGGAACCCGCGTTAACAGCGAAAATGATTACCGCCGAGAAACTTAACGAAGATTCACTATTCCCAACAAGTGCTATTTTCAACTGAGTAGGCAACTGACAGGTAAAGTAAGTAAGATGGTAAGATATACAAAACTATAAATCGAATGGCAATCTATGGAATGTTCAGAACACATATGCCTCACTAATGCCCCCATATCACATCAAGAGACAAACATGGCTTAGACAAACTATATTACAAATATAAAAATTAACAAAACATTAGGGGAAAAAATTATTAATAAAAAAGGGAAGTTTAAATAAATGTTAGAAATGAAGTGGCAATTATTTACGCCAATAACTTTCAAATTCAAAAGTGTTAGACATCCCATGCTCAAATTTTGATATTAATTTTAAAAAAGAACAAACAAGAAATATAATTAGAATTACATATATGAAATATTATGTTACATTCAGTGCAATTAAACCTGATGTTGTTTTGTTGCATTAAAGGCAGCAGCGTAGCTTTTTGTATGAGTACAAATTATTTTTTAGTTAATAAATACAAGTTCTTATATAAAAAATGAGCGACTTGTGAGCATAGTAAATATTTATAAAAACAGAATCATTTCTTGTAAAAATTAAACAGTTTTTGTAGATGATTGAGTGTAGTGCTGTAGAAAATAGCTTCGCTTCTTACATGAATTTCAACAATTCTCACTTAATTGCATACTTTTCTATAGCTTCATTCAATACGGCATGAATACATATGTAAGCGCACACGATTTTTGTTCAATTTACTTTCTTCCAATATGTGAGCCAAAAAAATGGTTTTTAAAAAATTCAATTTTGTATTGCGGCGCCACTTTTTGTATCCCTCAACATTTGTGCAAAATACAAAATAATTCAATTATATTGGAGAGAAAAAATATTATTGAGAAAACCATAAGATGTTTTTCACGGATAATAGTTAGGAATTAAATTTATTGCTAATAAATAGGCAAAAAGTATAAAGAATATTGTTCATATTTAAATATTATAACCCAAAGATTTATAAACAATTTTGTATAGCAGGCAAGCTTGGTATATGAACTACGTACCCATGCAAAAAGCTAGTCAAACTGGTGTCAACGAGTGCATACCGATTTGTGACGGGCACTAAATCTTTATCCAGCATTGCCACAGCGGTTACGTGCCCACAAAATTGCGCGTAATGCGCATGCGTTAATGGTGAGCAAGTATTTAGTAGAATTGCGAGGCCTGTAAAGATAGTTTTGTTTAGTATTTCTTTTACAACTAGAATTAATGATTCCAACTATATCTACTATACCATGCCCCTACTTCAACACAAACCTAAAGGTTTCAGCGATTTTATATGTGCCTTCCATTCGTGGTCATCAAACTCCAAACGAAATGGGCAATGTTGATCATGAGTCAAGTCCAATACCTCAGCTACAATTCCACCATCCTTACTTTCTGCCTGTGTCGTTCCATTACTCTCCGTATTTAACGTAGAACAACTAGTGCTGCGCTGATCCAAACGCTCATCATCGGTATCATGTAAAAAGAAAACCTTTTCAGCTGTCGGATTTGGCCATGAAAGTATACCCTTCTTATCAATACAACAAAGTGCTGTAATTGAGCCTAGCACCTGTACTAAATTCGATGAACGTGGCAATAGCTCACTATCGCCATTCCATAACTGCAACCAATTGCGAAACACATTTGAACGTAATAATGAAATATTATCATAATCAAAGATGGGTGCATCCAAATCTTCTTCGAAAGATTTCTCCGAATCTTTAGTTATGAGAACTTGTGGTATTCTAAGAAAACATTGTAAACGTGCGACACCCCATAAATTCATTGATATCCACATGAGTGGAAAGATGAGTGGTAGTAATGGTATAACGGCGGCGGCAGGTGTTTCTAAGAAAACATATTTCCAATAATGCTGATCATCGGGATGTCTACCAGCGTTTGGTGCGCTGCTCAAACCATGTATGCGTAGAAAGCCGGCGAGAAATGTAATGAAAAGTGCGCATATAAAGCCCCATTGCTGGATGTATTTGGTTACCAGCTGCAAAGAGGAAAACGGTATAGTAAATTCGGTATATAATGAGTTTAAAAAATGTGTATTTAAACAAGTATAGCAATTAAGTTTAATTAACACTTTTTCACAAAAAAATGTCAACCAAACCTTTTTTTCTACTTACCAAATACCGCTGTTGATTGTATATTGTCGACGGCCGTTTCAGAGCATGCTCTAATATGACACGTAAATTATCCAAAAATGGTGTATTCTGTAAAGTACATATCAAATCGGGTAGTGGTGCGCGCGCTAACGGACGTACTGGCGGATCATTAACCTGTGTTGGACCATATATTTCATTAAATTCAAATTTACGTTTGCCATTCACCTCCGTACATGGACCGGGAGTTATATGACCCGGACGTAGTACAATATGATCACCACGTACTAAAAGAGCCCATGGCAAATTAACAATATTACCATCGCGATATGTCCACTGCAATGACACGCAAGGCGATATTGGACAACAAAGATGTGGATAATTACATGGTTGCCAATCGCCGCATAGATCACGTTCAGCGAGTTTTATATCGGCTAGAGCCTGACATGTCTTGCGGTAGATTTCGGTGCGACGTAAATTGTTTTCACGCACTACCACACACAAATCCAATGATAAGATAGCTGCAACACAGATGGCAGCAAAATATGATTCGGCAATCAATAACGCAATCATAGTTAATAGAGTGGCAGAGATTGCAGGCCATCCCAGTGGTGTGTCGCTGGGTTTTACAAATGCCGAACGTAATTTGCGATAGAGGCTGCAATAAACAAGAACAAACAATAACAATTTTGGACACATTCCAAATATTATTAATAAATAAGTATGCAAACAAACTATACAATATGTATGTACATGCAGACAGTGGTATAGCGAAGTTTCAAGAAAGGGTGGGAAGGACAGAAAAATTTTCTAGCTAACTCCCAACAGCGAACTACTCAGATATAACTAATGGTTTGGCAATCATTATCTACCCTTTTTACTACCCAATGGCCCTAATGGAGTCCTGGGAATAGTACTTAGCTCCACAGCAAGCAATGTATATCTAAAACTTGGTCACTAATAGATTTTCAGGATAGCTTCAAATCATAATCTACTCTTTTTACTATGCAACGGCGCCAATGGAGCCCTGGGAAGAGTACTTAGCTGCACAGCAAGCAATTTATTTCTAAAACTTGGTCATTAATATATTTCTAGGATAGCTTCAAATCATAATCTACTCTTTTTACTATGCAACGGCGCAAATGAAGCCCTGGGAAGAGTACTTAGCTGCACAGAAATCAATGTATTTCTAAAACTTGGTCATTAAAATATTTCTAGGATAGCTTCATATCTAAACTTATTTCAGGTACATATTTAAGGCAGCTATTTCGAAATAAAGAAAATGGTTGTGTGAAAACTTAGTCATTCCGCGGTGTTGTTGTTAACAGTGCTTCGCCCTGCCGAAAGTTTAATGAAACGGGCAGTTTGAACAGGGTTGAGCCAGGGTGACATGGGTGTTAGAAGAGTAATTTCAATTGAACAGGTAAAGGGATGTTTAGTATTATGCACGAACATACAACTTGCAGGCAAGTATTCATTATGGTGGGGTTGAGTGTGGATGCCGCTGAGTGTCTTAAAGCATATACTTCAAGTTCCCTCCACAGTTGAGTTTAGTACTAGAACCATCAGAATTCATATTCCGTCAAGGAATGTTTTTTCTATGATCTCCGCAAACTCGATCTTGTTGCTGGTGTTACGACAAATTTCAATCTGCCTCATTTTTCCCTCTTCATACGCCCATGCTTGAATGTACATAATTATATTAAAAATAGAAACATACGAACATACATATCGAACTACGCACACCGCTCTCTTCGAACTACTTACCTTTCCTTGGCGTAGGTGGCCTCATGCTCACGCAACAGTTTTTCAATATCATCGTGCAGACGCGCCAATGCGACGCGCGTTGTTAAACCGTAATTAGATTTCTCATTGCTGGATCCTTCATAAGGCATTTTGGAGTTTCCCATAGCGCCAGCAACAGCTTTGCGTTGTGATTTTGCAGACATTTTTGCTGTTACCCGACGCACTGAGCATTTATATTGAGCACCTTGGAAGACAGGAAATTATCTTTTATTTCCTTTACTTTGTTTTTTGACCTGATTTTAATTGGTCACACACTTAACTTTAATTGTATTTATTAGCGCATTTTGTGTCAATTTACTTTTCACTCCTTTTCCAAACAAAAATGGCTTTTTCGCTCGCAATCAAGAGCTGGGGAGAAAAATTAAAAGTCAAAATCTGATTAACAAATGTCATTGAGGAATGAATGCGCAATACGTCATTACACAGCTGTTCAGCTTATCAATGCTGTAGAGTTGCCATTGTACAGGGTTATGTTGTGTGAAAGGGTCCTAGTTTTATATATCCCTTTCACAAAACTTGGCAGCACTTGTAACCACAGGAAGCAAACAACAACAACAACCACTTGCTTCGTTTCATTTGCACTTTGGATATTTATGAATGAAATTGACCATTTGAAATGCCAGCCCAACGAACCATGGCTATCCAGTTTTTATTAATTTCTTATCGATTTGAAAAACCATCTCTATTTTTTTCTTAGAACGGCGTAGATATATTTTTTCTTACGGCGTTTATGAATGTGTGCGAGGGTGATACAAAGTCACACATACACGAAATGTACATGAGGAAAGTGGATAATATCAGCACGCCGCCCATACAAAACTATCCATTTTTTTATCTTCACTTGTGGATAGCGCGACCTATGTTTTATCCACTTTTTTATCTGCGTATGGTTGGTAGGGAGGCTTACATTTGAAAGTCGTAACGTAAATCGGAAATGAACTACCAACACCTATCAATAGTGCCTCCTCTGTCTACAGAGAGTTTTCCGGCGCAGCCACCACCACCGCCGCGTGAAGACACATTACCACATTCTATACCACACAAGCAAGCAGTTAATTCGCGACATTTAGTGAATTCAAGTGAACCAAATGATTCAGGGAAACCTTCCACTCAATCATTTGAAAACAACACCCTTGGTTCTACCAAACAACTTTCTACAACGTACTTATTTTGACGGACAATCGCGTTATACACACTATCAACGTTATGGTTCCGTAACAAACGGTTATGTTAGAACTTTGAACGAATATATCAAACCCTCCCCCCCCCCCCCCCCCAATGCGACAACCGGATTATTTATCACAAGAAACATTAGTAGCTATAAGCAAAAGCCATGCCCATTACTTCTATTATACTTACCTACCAAGAAATGATTTGCTGAATAGAGCCGGCGATAAAGTTCCAAAAGATGTAAAAAGCTTTTTCTATGAGCATAACATTACAAAAACGTATCGGTTGCATGGGTAATCTAAGACGACTTTGCGGAATTCAGCTAAAACCTAATGCTGTCTCCAAATCATCGCAAAGGTAAGATTTGACACATTTACTATATGTTGTTTGCTTGTTAAATTTGTTTGAGGTCTTGTGGAGTGTTGCTAAAGTGGCGGTCCTTTCCGGATATGAACCCGGTACGCTCCGGTACTTCCCTGCGGTACATGTCCGACAGTCTTAGGAGCGATTTGGTCCCCGTCCTCCCGTACGGATGAAGAAGGTTATTAATCAGATTTTAGAGGCATATCCGTAGATCAACCATCAAGGCATACCTAAATCGGGCATATTCTAATCCCCTAATCCGCGGTGTTTTCGCTCTTTGAACATACTTGCCAATTCTTGGAATTATCATTAAGATTCCATAACGATAGTCCTAAGAAAGCAATTTCAACAGAGTTCATCGTATGCACGTCACGAATTAGCTTAATCGGTGTTTAATCAGGATTTTTATAAGGTTTACCTATCACAGTCTCTATAAAAATTTTCCAGTTCTCTTCAGCTAATGGGTGTTATTTGATTTGGATGCAAGGGGGTTTTAAGGGCAATACATAGATTCAAAGCCAATTTGGAAGGGCGCTGACAATGCCGGTTGCCTGACCTGTTACCACGCTGTTCAGGTCGGGAATACGATCATAACATCCAGGATGTGATCAGGAGATAATCCCTAATTTTGTGACACAGCGCTGTTTAAGAAAAGCACTTGAGCCTTAGGCAACTTATAAACACAGCCTTTAACCAGGGATTGAAAAGTTCAGCAATGTGGTGCAGCTGGACCGGGAATATTCTGCCTGGGGTCGGCGACATATAGGGTTTGAAGATGGATAAAGAGATAAACGTCCACGTAGATGGATTTTTATAATTATTGTTTCCAAAATTTTCTGTAGAAAGAGAGAACCTAGAAAACCTTGTTCTTTGGTGCAAATAAAACTTTTGGGGTTAGTCCATTTCAAAAGGTAAATTTAAATATTTTTAAAACTAATATGAGGATTTGAAAATCATTGATGCCGCTAAGTAGGTAATGAAAATAGCTTTCATTTGATGTGTGTATCTTTATGTGAAATATTTATAAGAAAACTAGTTTTTATGGAAATGAATAAAACTGTTTATAAATCAAAACAAGTAAGGAAAGGGCTGTCTTCGATTGTGCCGAAGACGTTGTACCTTTCATGAATACCCGCCACGGTTTTAAGTGTCGGATCCTTACTTACAATTAGTAAAAACTATATAAAACTGTTAATTTAAAGATACATAGCTCAAAACCCCATTTATCGAAACAACCGATGATATGTGAGCTATATGTTATATTGGTCCGATCTGGGTGATTTTCACAACACACATTACATATATAATATGTACCAAACCTGCAAAATTTGGTTTCTTAGCTTTTCAATTGCAAAATGTATAGCCCAACACCCATTTATCGAAGCTATCGATTATATGGGAGCTATGCGTTGTATTGGTCCGATCATGCTGGTTCCGACAAATGATTAATGCTTTACAAAATGGCGGCCCCATACCAAATTTCATCAAGATATCTCAAAAACTGAGGGACTAGTTTGCGTACAAACAGACAGACGGACATGGCTAATTCAACTCAGCTCATCGCCCTGATCAATTCGGTATACTTATTGGTGGGTCTTTCTCTTCTTCTTCTCATACTTACAAACATCGGACCAAAGTTTTAATACCATTTCATGTTCATGAAAGGTATAAAAATGGTTTATTAACCGTATTATTAAATATTAAAATATTGTATACGATATACGACACGATTCCCTTTAATTTGATACCCATATTTCTCTATAGAAATTGGGCAATTCCACAATTAAAGGGTAAGTAAAATTTTTTTTTCCGGAATATTGTGTACTGTGGATGGCGTAGCCGGTGTTGGATCGGACTAGGGTCATTTTTTTGAAGAAAAATAAATATTTTATAGAATTTAGTTTTGTCCAAATATATCGAATATTTCACTGATTTTCCCAGCAGTGTCTTGCCAAAAGAGCTTTTTTCTGTTGTTGTTTTTGTTTCATGGATACGAACTAAACAGACCCAACTCTGGCAGGAATTACCAGGGTATCCTTAGAGGGGAGCCATTTTAGTAAAAAAAATTTCTGTCCCGACCAGCTATCCCCAAACTCTGGCGATTTTCTTTTTAAAGGCCTTTTACACGATATGGTTTTGTCATGTGTATATGTCACATTTTACGTATAAACCCCAAGATAACGTGTAAATGCAAATTAAATATTCCTTTTTTACGAGCCAGAAAAATGCACATTTGTTGGTTTTAATTTTTTTGCAGTTATTTATTTACTGCGTGAAAGGAATCAGATATATGAAAGTGTTGAAAGTCATACGAATTACGTGAGTGCAGAAAAAGTGGCAGGTCATATAAAAAAACATATCGTGTAAAGGGCCCTTTTGGGACTTCAGAATTTGTAAAATTGCTTACGTAACAAGTAGGATTAGTCTTGCCGCTAAGTAATGCTTTGTCCAATCTAAGGAGATGCACCAGACAATCCTCTAAACCTTCGGGGAGTGCTTTCTCGTTACCTAAACCAACCAACAAACCAAACACGCGCAAGTCAAGCATATTTCTGCCATGGAAGGCTTCTCAGCAATAACTCACCTGCTTTGCAGATGCCGTTCGGAATCGGCAAAAAAAGGTCCACTCGATTTGTAGCAAAAATTAAAAGTAGCACACCACAAGAGAAGCTCGGCCTTATCTCCTAGGAGGTATATATCGCGCCAATTATTTATTGTCCTATAACAACAATTTACTCACGCGAATCTTTGCACCCTTCTCAGTCTTTTTGCAGTCCCTCATACAATCTGTCCTACTCTCTTCACAGTCACTTCTACAATCTGTCCTCATGGAGCTCATTTAGAGGAAGGCGGTAATTGTTTGTTTCGGTTTCAGAGAGTACGTGGGAGTTTGGCTTGTGATCTCTCTGTTTCTGTCAAACGCCACTGTTTCTTACTAAGCTCAAAGAGTACATTTTAGTTGTGAAAATATTTTAAGAAACAGTTCTTCCTACTGTTATTGACTTGAAGCTTTCACGACTAAGCGATATGCTTGAAAGTTCTAAAGTGTATTTTCTGTTTCGGCTGTATACACGCAAATCGCATGCGTCAAATGACTAGGTTTGGAATTCCGCCAGCCATCACTTACTTACTTTTTCGTAGGTAATCTCTTTCTGGAAACTACATAGCCAAAGCCGAAGTATGTTGATCCGTCAACTGAAGGTTGGAGGAGTGTTGTCGGAATGACAGTACTTATGTATCCGTTACGCTCAGGTTATAGTCCGACTACCATGTGAATAATTTAATGTGACCACGTCAACCTCCAGGTCATCCCAATCTCGCCTTTCATAATTAATTAAGACAACAATCTCTTAGTGTACCGCTTTATGCTTTTTAACTTTACCTAAATCTCAAAACTCTCAACACTAGGTAACAACACTAAATAATTACTCATAGTTTTAGGTCAGCACAAGTGGCACACAATAAGTCAAAGTATGGTTTGATAGAGGAATTCATACTTCCGGCATTGCCAGCGTTTCCTTCCTGTCATCAGTGAAGAGAAGTAAGTGCGAGCATATGTGTGGCTGTGTGGAAAACACAGGAATACCCTCACTACTCCCTACCTCATGATATAAAACTAACGGTATAGCAAACAGAGTATTCGAGTGCATAAACTGTGCGAGAAAATATACAGAATATGTGGCGAATTGAATTTGGAAAAGAGAGAACATGGTGATTGTTAGTACTTGTTTTGCGTAATAAGGATATTCGTTGTAAAACTCAAAGCAAGGAACAAAAAAAAATTCCAATTGTAATAGCGATTGGCTCTCGGTAGAAGCATACGGCGAAAATGTTTAACTCACAAATTCTTTGCTCTCTGTCTCTCTTTCTCTACTCCTTTGCACCACTGTTTGTTGATGCGCCCTCACACGGAGTCTTGAATCCTGTCGGTATATTTAATTTTTCCACAAATTGTACATAAAATCAACGAATACTCGTATTTGAGTGTTCGTATACCCAGCGATAGAGGGTGTGACCGGGTTAAAAGAAAAAAACTTCATACTTAGTTCGATGCTCAAAATGTGTGGTTCATGCGTTTCGGCTGCCGTTTGAAATTGACCGTCGGATAGTAAGCAAAAAAATCTATATATAAAATTTATTGAAAATTTTATTTATAAAGTAATGAATGAAAAAAGATGCTAATTGAATTAATTCATATGTGAAATGTGTATTTAATACAAGAAGTGAGAAATTTTTCCAAGTGAATTGTGAAAAAGTAAGTGCATTGAAGAAAATTTACTATTGGCTGTGAATACCTATTTTTTCCTTGATACACAGTCATACTTATGCGAATTTATACTACATAGTTTCTGTGTGCTGCTTGATGTAGTCGCCCTAAGTGCATTTGGGGGCGAAAATTATGTATCCATAAAAGCTTTGCGAATGCAAAATATTAAAGAATTTTAGTTTAAAATTAAATTAAAATTTGTGTGAAAATAAGTAAAGTGAATTTAAAAAAAATGATCACATTAAAAAAAAAAACAAATTTCGAAAAATTTCAAAAAATTTAGAAAAACTTCGAAAAAAAAATTTTGCAAATAAGTTACTAAAGTGGAAATAAAAATAAAAAATTGAAATTATAACAAATATGCGTGGAAAAATCTTTTTTAATTAATATATATTTTATTAATTTAACTGCCTTAAAGTTTTAAAAAGCTAAAAAATTACATCAGGTTTAAAGTTCATTTTGAAGTGCTTAGCGAAAACCCTACGAAAAACGAAAACTATTTATTTGCAATTGTTCTTTTTGTTTTTTTTTGGTTTTAATTAAATTGCAACAACTTCAAGTTACTCTCTGTCTGCTTGCATCTGTGGGATATTTTCTAATATTTGTGTAGCACATCGACGTAAAGGACTTACGTACTTACATGCTTACGTACACAATTACTAACATCTAAATCTGCAAAAAAAAAATTAACAGTCACTCACACAATAAATGAGACACTTAAACTAAGTTTAGATATTACGAGTTTAACTCATTTTTTATACAAAACTTTAAATCGGTAATTAAAAAGTAGCTTTTACTTAGTATACATTAGCTTAATTTGAAAATCATTCTTAATTTTGAATCCAATCATGACGAAAGAAATATTTTCGTACTGTCAAAACTGTCACAGAAAACAACATGAAAACAATTAGAGCCGTTCTCACATTATCTGTCAAATTAACAGCCGACTAGCGTTAACCGGCTTTTTTGCACGCGGCAAAAGAAGTGTTAAAAAGGGCTATCCAGCGAAGTATCCGGTTCAATATTTTAAATAAAATTTGTATCTGGATCTGGATCAGTGACCATTGGAACGCACTCAATGCATCCCAAATCAACGCTAAGTTATTGTTGCGTTATCAGTAACCTTGCAAAACAGCTGATTCAATCAACCTTATGAAAAACAATGAATTCGATTATTGGTGCTATATCGTAATTCCCTATCCGTAACGTAACCAGTTCCGACCAATTGCATGTTGGTTTTTTCTCTTACGTTAAGGATACGACTACAGCGATACGAGAAACGCACCAATAACTTCAGCTTTATTTATTCAAAATGGAGTGTGTAAAAGATTTTACAATTACAATTTATTGCATTGGGTTACAAAAAGGATACGATATGAGCTCATTTAATGGTGACATAACCATATAAAATAGCTGATCGAACCAACGTTATGGAAATCAATGTACTCGATTATTGATGCCAAACCATAACGCTAAGGCGTAACCATACCTTAGCCAACCAATTGGTTTTGGTTTTTGGTTTTCGGCCGTATCCATAACCTACAAATTTAGTAACTTTTATGTTTCGTTTTCGATGCATTTCGATTGTGTAATTCATTAGCAATTTTTTTCATTTTCCTGCTTTAAATGAGATTAGCATCTTATTTAGGTTAAGGCACCAATAATCGATGACAATAGGTATGGATGACTAAGGATTTATGGCAGCTTATAGCGATACGCCAAGGGATCAACGTTTTGAGCTTCTAGATATAAGGAAGCAAGCAGTAGCGGCTCTAAATTTTTTCGATAATAGTCGATTAGCATATTGGGGCTTATCAGCAATTCGACGGAACTGCGGGCGGGGAGGAATTGTAATAGATCATGATCTAATACATTTTCCCCCGTCGGCAGTTCCGTCCATTGTCACATGAATAATATGCCTTTCTATTTCGGCATTTTTATATTTTTTCAAAACAAATAAAAAGTAAAATTATGGAAAAAAGAATATACTAAAAAAAAAACGAGATATAGGGGGAAAGAAAAGAGGTTTGGAGGTACAAGGTTATTTAAGAGCAAAGTGTGTTAAAAAATAGCAAGAAGTAGAAAAACTCCAACGAAGATGTTAGCAAAATTTTTAAAAAATTAAAAAAAAAAACAACATAAAATAAAAACAAAAAATCAGTTTTAAAAATTAAACAAAAAATTAAAAAAAAAGTTTAAGAAAAAATATTCAAAGTACTAACAAAGAAATAGTTTTTAAAATTATCAAATTATATCATGTAAATAAAAAATAATATTTTGTGTACCAATTCAATTGAATTGTTGTTTTTTGTTGTTGTCTTTAAATTTTCCAACAAATTTTAAACAACTTTTAATAATTAATTAAATTATTAAAAAAAAAAAACTAAATAATAATAATTTCCATAAAAATAAATAATTTCCATAAAAATTATTATTTCGGCCTTGGTTCTTGGTTCTTTAAAAAAAAATTTCAACTAATCATTCTCAATTTTTTGTTGACAGACGTTCGTCTTCCAAAAAATTTAAAACTTGTACTCGCCACCTCAACTTTATTATCCTCTCCTACCATCTTCAAACTCAGCTCCCTCCTTCTTATCACTTTTCTATCCAGAATCTCCTTCCTATTATTTATTTCTTCTTTTTCCTCTTCCTTCTTCCTGCTTCCCTTTTCATTTCATCTTCCAATCCCAACACTATTCGCATTGCTCTTTATCTTCTTCTTCTTTTACCTGCTCCATTCCAGATTCCACTCCTTCGGGTATGGATATAATTTGTATTTTTATTGGCGTTGGACATGGTACTGCCCCCTTTTTCTAAATTGTATACGGATTCACATCATTGTCTACCATTGGCGCTTCGCAGCCTAGGCGGTTTTGCCCGTTACGTATCAAAGTACGCCAGTACTCCCATTTTAGTGATAACTGAAGTCAGCCTCCAAACGTTCTTTCCATCTAAGCGGTGGCTTCCCTTTTCCTTTGCTGCCGATACCCGGTGTCGATAGGAAACCTTTCTTGTCCATTCGAAAGCGAAGTTCTTCCCAGTTTCAAATTTGTGGCTATTAGCAGTCGCGCGGATGATGACAACAGATCCTCCCATAGGAAAAAATAATAATTTTTCAATAAAATTGCTACCGTGCAACTGGACAACTGGAAGAAAAAATGGTCCCTTTTTGCCGTCTACGTAGTGTATGTTTGCATGCGTATTTGCGAATGGTAAAGTGTATAGACATTGGTTGCACTACCCTGCAAAAAACGGAAATACTCCGTTTCATACTCCATAGAATACTCCTAAAGGAGTATCAGAGTACGCCAACACATATCCTCATTCATATAAAAAATGTGGTCCAATTTACATGGCAATGTCCGGTGATTGGATCACCTAATCCATCTCGGAGTACTCAGTTTCTTTGAATACTCTATAGACCACCTACGTGAGAGTACTCTCAAAATACTCCCATGGGATTACTCTATAGAGTATTCAACAGCAAAGCGAGAGCGGGAGTAGGTGGTCCACAAAAGAACACATACTCCCTTCTCGCTTTCGTCTAGAGTACTCTATAGAGTAATCTTTTGGCAGCATTTTCAAAGTACTCCAACGTAGGTGCTCTATAGACTATTCAGAAGCAAAGTAAATGGTACTCCGAATAGGATTAGGTGATCCAATCCCTGGACATCGCTATGTAAATTGGACCACCTTTTTTATATGAATGAGGATAAGTGTTGGAGTACTCTGATGCTCCAACGTTTTTTACAGGGTAAACCAAACAGCATCCACGCTAGCAACACAACTACACACCTGCACGCACACACACCCACAAAAGCAATTGCAATTACTCAACCAGTAAAACTTTAGTCCACAAATACTCCTCTCATCCAGCAACACCAACAGCCATCGAACTCTTTGTCCATCCATATACAATAGTTACTATCGCACCGCGCCTGTCTCAGTCGAAGCCAACGTCTTGTAGGCATACAGCGAGGCAAACCCATCCACCCCTTCTTTGGTCATATCTGCATTGTTAAACCGCCGACGTCGCCTCTGACAACCATCGTTTGTTGCATTTTACCAGAGTCAGAATATCCTTGTCGGTCGCAAGAATGTCCTTATTGGTATATAAATGTAGCTGTGTATGTATGTGTGTGTGTATAACGGTTTATCTAGCGCAAGTCAAGGCGACGCTCACGCAAGCCACAATAGGAAGAAACACTGAAACGGGAACAGGAATAAAAGCAGCCAACAATGACAGCGCACTGAGTTATTTTGTTATTTTTGTGTGCCAAACTTCCAAAAAAAAAATATAAAAAATATAGCAACAACAAATTTTAATCAATACACTTTATAAAGCATATTCCTTGCTTGCTGTTTGATATAGAAACTATAGACCAGGATAACAAATCGGCGTTGCTGCTTTTGTTGTCTCCAACGTCCTCGTTATACGATAGTAATGTTGAAAACCAGCTACAGGATATGTACGATATGCAAGTGAGCGAATTTGTTAACTGGGCGCAGTGATAGAGAAAATATTTCAAAGGAGAGAAAAATGGAGAAAGTCAGAGAACGATTGCAGATTTGTGCGATTTGTTTGTTTTGCTACTCCTGAGTTTGCGGCGAATATGTTTGTAACTGTATACCCACAAAAAATGTGGACCTTATATAAAGCTTATACAATTTCATCAAATGGCTTATAATATAAGGTCTGAAATGTGTCAGTGCGCCTTCAGGCCTAGTAAACCTACTATCGACCAGGTCTTCACAACACGCGAAATGATGGAAAAGACTCGGAATAAGAGGACCAAATTATACGGCTGTGACAAATGACTTTGGATAACATTCTTAGCATCGCCATTGAGAAGAACCTCTTCGAGCTACTCTAAACCAAACATGGCTTTAGGTAAGACCTATAAGCTGTACAAGAGCAACCAAAGTCAAAAAAACTGCGTCTTGTAGTGAACGAGCACAAGACGAAGACGAGGTAATTGCTTGACAGTGAATGACTTCGCCTATGTAGCAAACAAAAGTAGAAGCGACGATGATGGCAGCCTAAAAATTCTAAAGGAATCGATCTGGCCAACAAGTGCTACTTAAGAATGCATAGGCGTTTGAGAAGTAAAGTCCCCTATCCACAAACCAAGAGCACGCTCCATAAGTAACTCATTACACCGGTAGTTTTTGGTGTTGTTTGTAATGACAAAAATACTCCCCTAAGGTTTTGCCGGACATGAACCCGCTACGCTTCGGTGGTCCCAGTGTAACCTTCAAGGTGATGTCACCTTATGGGTAATTAGAGGGGCTAGGTTACATATTCGTATATAAAGCATCGAGTTGCACGCCATTACCTTTGTGCATTTTAATCGCCTCTTACAACCGGTACGCCTACCTCGGGCATATTCTAAACTCCTAACGCGCAGATCCTGATATTTGGCTCTGAATTATAGCTGCATTAAGCATTCGAAATAAAAGATCTATGGGAACTTTATGCTTTCTAAGGAATTTAACTAATGAGTTTTCTAAGCTTTTTGGGGCAACCAAAAAAAAAATTTATTTTTGTTTGATGTTTTATGTTCCAGAAATTGAAACTTGGTCCTTCGGTGTAGCGAGTTAATGTTCCCAAAGGTGCGCTGTGTTGCCCAAAAACTGAAGTAGTCTAATGAGTAATGACAATAACTCCGTGCAATTCTCGATGAGATATCCTTAAGCATAAGGGGGATGGGCTATATAAAGTAAGGCTTACAGTAAGCTTTGTTTCAAGACATTCTCTCTCGCTCTAGTTGATAGTATATATAACGCAAAGCTTACACAAGACCTAAAATGGATTATACGACTAATTGTTCTACAAGGAAGGTTCGGAAACATTCACTCTTGTGTGCTCGAACGTGAACATCCCAAAATGATCCCGAAAACAATCCCGAAACAGTCTCGCAAATGTCCCTAAATAATTCCGAACGGATCCCGAAGTTGTCCTTATAAATATATATCCCCGAATATACCTGCAACAGCATTTTTCAAATTTACTACTCCAAACTTCTGCGAATGATTCTCAAATGCCTTCTTATTCGCTTGTGAACTCGTAAAAGAACATACTTGAATATTCATAAATAAATGATTTCGAACCTTGCTTATTACTAACGTTATATTTTGTTGGGTATTTATATATATTCGCGCCTGCAATACAAGATTGCATTGTCGTATAAACGTAAACAAACAAATGGTGGCAATAAAAATAACATACAAAAAAAAAAAAAAACTCTTCGTGTACGCTCTCAGCAGCAAAGAGTGAGAGCTCGAGAGAAAAAGGAGTTCTGCTCAGTTCTATCCTTCCGGTGAATTATTACTCCTTGCTTGTATTTGAAGCTCAAATAATATTTATTTGTAGATTCCGGGTTCAAATTGTACAAACACAAATAAATACATACTATATACATGCATATAACTATATATATATATATATATATGTGTTTATGTGCTTCTATGTAAACATTGAGTGCCCTTATGCAGCTTTAAGTTGTTACGATAATGAAATTACCCTTTTTACTCACATTTCAATAGAGATTTATCGAAACGAGACTAAATATACCTACACACATTTATGTTTTGATATATATTTATGTTTGTATGTGTGTTAGACTGTGGCTAGACAAATTGTAAAGGGCGAGTTAGAAAAGTCTTAGAAAAGGTTTAAAAAGGCAATCGTAAGAAACGCAAAAAAAAAAATAAATATTTAAAAAATGTCCGCGGTCTCTTTTTTACAGTAAGCATATTCTAACGTTTTGGTAGCTACGACATGAAGACTAGTCCAATAGCCCCTGCGGGTTAGGGGTTTAGAATATGTCCGAGGTAGGCATACCGGTCGTAAGAGGCGAGTTATATGCACACAGGTAATGACGTGCAACTCGATGTTTGATCTACGGATATGATGCCTCTTACCTCTAGGTGACATGACCTAGAAGGTTTCACTGGTCATAAATCGCAATATCGCTAGAGAGTACCGGAGCGTACCGGGTTAAAATCCGGCCAAGGACAAAATTAAGACAGGTTGCACAACTTTCAACCATTAATATAAGAATATAAAGACAATTAAACTCATCGCATATCTTACGCATTTTGTTCCCATGCGGGTGAGCCATGCTGGTGTCTAAACAGTGGGCTGTGTGTTCAATTGCCCATATATCTAAATATGCCTTAGGCCGATAGCTCAAAATTTTAGTAATTATCATGGACCAAGGAAAATTGTGTGTAAGGTTTGTGCAGGAAATCCATCCAAATATGGAATATTCATTTAGACATTTATATTATTTTTTAAATTTGAATACATTTTTCCAGTCAATAAAGAAAAAGCAAGGAACATTGAACCATGTACGTAGAGTACAATCAGTAAGGTATACAATTTCAAATTAAATCACTTTTCACTGGTACAGCATGCCTTTTTCATGCATACAAAGAACTCATTCAGCACGCATGCTTTATTTGTGAGCAAAAATGCTTTCAATTTGAAAGTTACGCACTTTACATACTCTTTTATTAATGCGGCATGCATGCTCCGTGTATGCATACCATTTATTTCAACTGGGTAGGTTTTATAGTTATACAACTACAGACCGACATTCAGTGTGAAATTTTGTTTATTAGTATTTTTCAAAATCACTAATATAATGTCCAAGTCAACACAACAGGGAAAGTAACCTGTATACCTAGTTTTAGAAAGTTGTAATAATGATTGTAGAACCATACAAGGTTTTTCAGCCATTGACGTTTTTGACAGTTCTCGGCTTTATGCTCCCTAATGAAATGTTAGTTGTTATTAATCATTTTAAAGTGATCAATAATAGCCTTTTCAACACTTTGGCTCTTTTCGGTGTGCAACGATAATGCCAAGAACTCAATAAAATATTTATTTTTATTTTTATTTTTTTTTTTTATTTTATTTTTTTTTTTCAATAAAATATAATTTATAAGTTTACTGCAGAAATACAATAGCTTCTATACCATTTCATTCAACCACTCTTTAACGTATGTTTTCGTAGATCTGTAACAAAAAGTCCCTCGATGTCTCTCACTCACTCGGCCATACACATTTCAATGTTGATGAAATCTAAGCTTGAAGACTAAGTGTCACTTTCGGCTCTGCGTTATCGTGAAGTAAAAAGTAGGTACATCAGTTTGGCCAGATTATCGATTTTTACATGATTTTTATTTTGAAAATTCTGTAATAAATTATTATTTAGCAAACAAAACTTGTGTCAAAGTCATTCAAAATGTTGGCCAACAACTAAGTGATAACCGAAGTGAAACGATATTTTTTCAATTCACGATAATTTCAACTGGTATTCTGTTTACTTTGCATGAAAATATTTTGTAAAAAAAAAAAATTATATTATTTCTCATTTTCGCTAAGAAAACAGAGCTGCCTAGTATACTCAATACTACTGAGATGTACCCTCAAAAACTTATCGAAACCGGTTTCCGAAATACCGCGCTTGGAATACAGCCAACTCTACATTTGGACTCAAATTAAATGGACCGGATTAAAAAAAAAAAAAAAATAATTGGCGCGATATATACCTCCGGAGGAGATTTGACCGAATTTCTCTACCAAATTTTTCCTACTAAATGGCGGGACCTATAGTTTTTTGCCGATTCCGAACGGCATGGCGTGGCGGTAGTGTTGCTGTTCTACCACACTGAAGGTACAAGATTCGATCCCTGGGACAAGTAACATCAAAAGTTGTTTGAACGGGGTCGCCCCTCGGCAGTGGTTTGGCCAAACTCTTCGAGTGTATTATTAGCCATGGAAGACTTCTCTGCAACCATTTATCTGCTTTGCAGATGCTGCTCGGAATCGGAGGTATATATCGCACCAATTATTTATTTATTATTTATTAAGTAACTCATCTTGGATTGCTAAAGCGCGATTAAACAGCAAGTGAAAGACTAAGTAGAAATAAACCAAATTATTATATAAAGGAGAAAAGGAAGAGAAAGGGAAAAACGGAAAAGGAGTAAGTAAATACGATTGAAGAGAAGTAGAGGAAGAGCCAATATAATCAACAATAGTCAAAGTAAACTCTACACAAACCCGTCGCTTCTTATCGATAACTTGCGACAATCGGAAAGTGCCTCTTTCTATTACTCAGTGGGACGCAAGAGTACTAATAGTATTGAAAAATATTTTAGACCCACGCTGCGTATGAGCAACATATTTTTGGAATTCATGTGGCTAAATCGCCGACTTCTAAGTTTTTGTTTCAACAATTCTGAAAAATAATTCAATATCTATATAGTAAATATATAAAACAGGAACCTAAAATGTGTGTTCGTTGGTAGCGAGTGTTTGAACAGATTCGCCAACCGATCTTTTTCAAATTAATACATGAGATGCGTTTATCTATTGTGGTTGTATTAACTAAGGTTTGGTGAAAATCAAAGCAAAAATGCATGTGTTGTGCTTAATGCAATGAAGAGGAAGTGGGAGTTATCGAAAAAGGGGGTGTGACACCTCCCATACAAACTTAAATTTTCAAGCTGAATATCTCCAAAAGGGTTCAAGGTAGGGATGTGAAAATTGGTATGGCGATAAACGATATCAATACCATACTCACTTGAAAAAGTGGGAGTTATCGGAAAAGTGACGTGCCACCTCCCATTCAAACTTAATATTTCAAGCTAAATTTCTCTAAAAGGATTCAATTTAATAGTGGCAGACATTTTGAAAGGCCCGTTCAAGGGAGGGGAATGCCTACTTCCCCGAGTTCCCTTGACTTCATGCATGCAGTTCCCAGTGAAACTTGCATTTGCGATGATAATAAACAAGTCACAAGAAAAGTCGCTTCCTAGATCTAGAAATGTCATGCTTTTCAAATGGTCAGCTCTATTTGGCGTGTTACCGTGTTGGAAAACCGGCATCGCTATTAATTTACGCTACGGGACAGAAAACTAAAAATGTTGTGTATCGTGCAGCCTTAAACTAAATTCTAGAATTGTAATTTTGTGTATTAAATAAAACTAATAGAATTCAATGAAATTAGTACACATTTAATTTCATTCCATTTCCAAAAAATCCTGGACGAGACGAGGTCTTTACTTTCGTTAAAAGTATAGTTTATCGGTTTTAACTGAAATCAACAAGCAATACCTCGATTCGTTTTTGAAAATAAAAAATCAATCTTAATACATCTAGAGCTTCTATTAAATTCAATCAGAAACCTTTAAATTGACGAATTTTAAGAACAAGAGTTTTAAAAACACCAACTAAGAAAGCTTCTGGGTACTGAATATAAGTGGCAGGAATATTGAAGAAACTCTTTCCCGAAGTACAGAACAATAAATGATCCCACTGACTACTTCTAAAACTAAAGATAGGGACTCTGAAATGATTTAAGATTTATTAGAAGACATCTCGATTCATATGCGGGAACAGGCTCCGAAAAGCAAACATATAGCGCAAAACTTAGATATACGTTTTCAGTACGCTCAATCCTTGTGATATGGTATTCGAAGTAACGAGTCTAGCTCGAACCAAATCCACATAAACTAATATATAGCGTATATTTAACAGTAAACTCTGAGCTGTGGTGTCACGATTTGGCTAGCAAATGAAAGCTGCGAATCGAAAATTAGTCTAAGGCCTTCCATTTCGCAAACAGATCGAAGGGATGACAATGATATTGCTACCCTATCGAATGCCTATTACATTGAGGAGCGAGCCTACACCTCGTGCATTTCTGTGCGCCTTAAAGAATTTAATGATGCATCGTGGAGCTCAGGAATAGAGCATTAAATTAATCTGGAAGTTATGCCAGCTATGGCTGAAAAAGGCTTAGCCAAATTAGGCAAAATAGTGTTAGTAAATACTTACGAGTCTTGACCCCTGCGTTGAGATAAAATAAAGTGGGGCTGTGCGCAAGGCCATAGAAACTTGTTTAACGGATTAAGTTCAATTACTGCTTTCTCGATGTGGCTTTTACTCTTTATGTATATATGTATGTATGTCGATACATGTAGAAATGGGAGACAGTCACTGAACGTGTCAGTTTCGCTATAGAGAGTTTATGACTAGCTACAAACTGGTGCTAATCGCTTGCACATCAGAGCAGTTGGTAGCCACATTAGTACCAACAGCGCTGAGGTCTAACCTATAATACAACTAAATATAATTTATACGTGGGCATGGCTATAGCTCGATTTGAACCACTTCAAGTATTTAGCAATATTACAATTACTGCTTTCATTGTTTTGAAAGTTTTTTTTAGTAATTGTACGTCAAAGTAAAGCATTACAAAATACTATAAAAGTAATGATTAAATTTAACAATAAGTTTTGCATACCAATAATTTTATCAATTAAACAAAAAAGACACCTTGCGTTAGTATAGCCTTATAATGCAATCCGGATTTATTTTCACAGAGCTTATTATCATTTAGACTTGCACTTTCTCATAATAGAATTGAAATTTCTTAAAAAGAACTGAACAATTTTTTTTATAAAACACACGAAATGTGAATTCAAAATAAAATTTAATTTAATTTAATTTAATCCAGGCGACAGGGATTTAACACGGAGGTGGCGCGGGCCATAGGTTAAGAACAGCTACTTCGATTTCTTGCTACAGGTGACTAACCCCTCGAAAATGGGCGTGCCAGCCACCCTACCTATATTCAAAATTGATTAGCTTGTTAAGCTATCCCGCCAAAATGACAACGGATTTGGATAAAAATTTACAGCTTCATAGCCTAATATGCATTAACAAATATTGGGTATATTTTAAGAGAGATGCCACATGTTTAAAAGTAATTTTGGCGAAATAACTTAACAAATTATGAAATTTTGAACGTAGGTAGGGTGGCTGCCACGCCCATTTTCGAGGGGTTAGTCACCTTTAGCAAGAAACCGCTAGAACAAACATTCATAGCTATTTAAGATTCTACCGAAATCCGCAAAAAAAAAATAAAATTTTGCAAACAAAATACAAAATGCATCTCAAAAAAATTTACTTGTTTGCATGTTTATTGTAATAATGCACTGGGAAAAAGTAGAAACTGTAGAAGAAAATTTTTTGACAGATGTCACCATTACCGAAATATTAACAAAAAAAAAATGCATTTTAAATGACTGCAGAAAAGTATTCTCTGCATATTTTTTTGATTATTTTTTTACCCTTTCATGTCCACTAGTAGGGGAGTGAGATAAACCAAAACTCCTATGGTCCGAATCACTTCCGTATTCAGTCGATTTTCTGTCTTCCTTGCCTGGACTATTATATTTCTTTCGTCGAATGATTCCACTTCCAATTTTCCTCTGGCTTTTTTGCACTATTTGAACTAGTTATAAACCTTCCAGTTTTAGTTGGGTTCGAAGTAGGTTCAGAATGCGTTCAAGAGTTCTGCAGAGGGGGGTAATGGCCACTTCGTAGGACATCACAATGTTAAAAGTGTCAATTGAGAGCATTGCGTGGGGATAGGCGAAGAAGCAGTATCCACTTGTAATGCTATAGTTGTACACTAGTTTTGAGCTAGCATCATTTACTGCGGAGTTCATTACAAATTCAGTCCTTACATAGCAAATGTCAGCAATCTCAGAACCACAGAAAATTGTGCTACTTAAAATGGGAAACAGTAGCGTGCGATTAAAATGAATTGAGAAATGTCCAAGTAGCTGTTAAGAAGATTAAATGTAATATTCCATCTACTTACAAACATATATACATTGTATGTATGCATGTTTGTATGTTGTGTACTTGCCCTCTGACAGCATCAGTAACAATAACAATTCCTTGCATCAAGCGACGAAATGTGGGCGTGTATGCATTATCACGTTTTTGTGAAAGAATAATCGAAGCTAATGAGTGACGCGTGAGTGTCATTCATAAAAGTGTGCTACCAAAAGCTTTGTACAGCCAAGAAGCTTGAATGTGGCCAAGTCACTAGGGCAGACATACTCAAAGAGCCAAATGCAAAAATGCGAGTTTATAAAGAACAAGACACTAAGGGGCTGATTATGTAAGTCACCGTAACAATTTGCGTCGCTGTCACACACATTCACCCTTACCCGTATGTGATCCCAACCAATTTTGCATAGCAAATCCCATTTACTGGCAGTCACTGAAGTGAGTGAACGCCTTTATATAACAAGAATTTTTCTGAAAACTAGAATAAGTGACTCGTTGCGTTCATTGCTTTTTACATAATGAGCCCTTAAATACATATTCGTAGACATATTTTTTACTGTTTCGATAGATACCCAGTAGGAAAATAAAAAATAGTAACTTACCTCAATTCAGGAATAATTCTACAGCATACAGTTTGATTAAAAATTCGTGACTCCAAAATATGAGCGCACAAAATTCACTAACTTTTACTCATTTCACTGTCATTCTTACCACTTAGATTCCCTTTTTCTGCTCCTCTAGATTAGGTGAAAAGAGGGTTGTAGAGCACGCGCTTTATCATAAGTCCATGCTTCTTGGTAACTTCATAGTCTTCCAAGCGGATTCATTGCCTGCAAAAACCGGTGGAACTGAAATTATGGCTTATCCATAGTTAAAGTCACCCTTCTTCCGAAACCCGCAGAATTCTACAGTAAAAAATGGAGGCAGCTCAAGGAACCACTTCTGGGTCCAAGTGAGCTGAACTACTTTGGAGCTATTACCGTTCACCTAATTTGTACTATCTTATTATACACGCATATCCTATATGTATTAGTTGAAAATCTGGGGAAGGTTCAAATATGAGGTGGTACCCAGGGGTTTAAAACTCCTATATGGTGTTTTTCATTGACATAGAGCATGTTAACGGGAATTATAAGGACATACAGTGATATGGGAGCGGAAGAGAGAAATTAGGAGAGAGATTGGGACAGAAAGGCGACGGGAAAGTGAGAGGGAAGAGGGAAGGAAAGAGCACATTTAAAAGAAGAGAGAGAGAATCTCTCTATCTCTATGGCGCGATATACAACAGGTATATCATCATAAACCTCCTAAGAGATTTTTGCGCCAAGCTTCTCTTCCAATTTGTGGTGTGCCGATTTGAATTTTCCCTACAAATTGGTGGGACCTACAGTTTTTTGCCGACTCCGAACGGCATCTACAAAGGAGACGAATTTTTGCTGAGAAGCCTGTCATGGCAGAAATACACTCGGAGAGTTTGCCAAATCACTGCCGAGGGGCGACCCCGTTTTGAAAAACTTTTTTCAAATCACTTTTGATGTTACCTGTACCAGGGCTCGAACCATGGACCTTCGGTGTGGTAGGCCGGCAACACTACCTTCACACCATGGCCGCCGAGAGAGAATAGTGAAAGGAAAAACAAGAGAGAAAGAGGTAGAGGAAGCGTAATTTTTAGCAGGGATGGCGAAAAGGAAGAGGGAAGCGTATAGGAGGTGAGAGTGAGTGTGAAAGAGAAACACTACTTTGAAGCTCTTGACTTGGTAGGTCAGTCTACTTTTAAGCCGAAAACGCCTAAAACCAGTTCCTAAGCGTGAAACGGTCACTGTTTTGCTTCGAAAAATAAAATGGTAAGGTATTGAAACAACAATTACACTCCCCTTAACATTCTGGTAGTCGTTTTTGCCTTTAATACAACAACAACAACGAGGAAAACAACACTGCAGATCTCACCTACAAACACCAGAAGACAGTTGACAGCTTCCAACGACTTGACTGCTGACTGGCAGTCAAATAACGCCGCCGACATTTCAAGAGCTGCTGCTTGAGATCATGTTCAGTGCTTCCTCTGTTTTTTTGTTGTTGTTGTTTAAGTACAACATATTTAACACAATATTTTTTTTTTTTTGCCTTGTATTGTATTGTGCTTTTCCATACTTGACATACTTCCGGTGCTTTAATAAACCTAAAATTGTGTGGGCGTATTATTTATTGTTGGGTGCATGTCTGTGTGTATGTGTGCGTGCTCCAATTCAGTGAAACAAAAAAGTCCTTATTCTTTGCTTTTTAATTTTATAAATTCCTTCATTTTCTTCTTCTTACCAACCACAACAATGGCTACAGTGTAAAGTAGTTTGGTGCGTGGCTTTATGTTCCTTCTTTGAAAAAAAGGTTCAGCCATTAAACAGCACAACGACGAGCGCAGCATAAATGCGACATCATCAACAACACCGCAACATCGTCAACGCCATCAGCATCATCGTCATTGAGTAACAAACTCTCTTTGATATATTCATATTAAACTAACGGCGTCAGCTAGCAGTGGCGTACTCTGGGCACGACATCATCCACACTGCCACCACGTGTATTTACTCGTGCACCCTACTCAATCGTCTTGTGTACGAGTATATGCTCAGCTGGGATAGATAAGTTGTCGTACATATTATAACCGACATCGCTTGTCTTTTTTGTGTTGTTGTGTTTGGTGAGTGATTTGAGTGATTTAAACACAAAAGAAAGCAAATACAAAGTGAAAAGAACTCACGCCCGTAACGAATTAAAGTTGCGAAAAAGATTTTAAATTAATTGGAGCTTTTGTGTGAAAATGGGTGATTATCATCATGAGTATACGGACCAATATAGGGTGCCGGTTATTGCCAAGCTCCTACATGCGCTTCCGCACTACAACATTACTTTCCACAAAATCAACAGTACATTTCGTCCGCACGATGAAATCTATTTGGAGGTAAGTGACATACTAAACTCATTAATTACAATTTTTATCTTTTTAAAGATTAAGTCGAAGTCAGGAATTGTAGAGATAAGTAGATTTTCCTATATAAAATATCTTCCTAAACACTGACCGTTGGTATAATAACTTTGTTCCGATGTTTTTAAGTATGAGAAGAAGAAGAGATAGACCCATCAATAAGTACACCAAAATGATCAGGACGACGAGCTGAGTCGAATTGAATGAATCTCTTTGAGCTTTATGGCTGCAACATGAGCTGGTGATAGTGCTTGTTTAGCTAATGAATAATCTTGAGATTTATTGATTTTTAGAGATCGAAATCATATAATTCTATACAGAATTTGTCTAACATGAATATTTACTTCCCGAGAAATGTAGAAGGAAAAACTCGATTTTTATGAAAGATACCAAGCAATCTTTTCTCTTGTCCCCGAACCTGTTGATTGAAAAATTTACTGTTTGAGTTTATTCTCAAAAGATGAGAGTTTAAACTAATACAGTATCAGGAAGCACACGGTACTCTTCTTTTAATTGAAGAAAGCATTTATCGCCTCTTTGTGGATCTTTATTGCCATCCGGTTCACTGCCTGAATCTTATTGTAATGCTTTCGGAGATGGCCCCTCAATCGACGGGAGACGGATTCCATCAGAGGGGATAATCGTTTAATACTCGGGGACTTTAACGCACACCATGACCTTTGTCACTCAAGCCTACAGATCGATGGTAGGGGGCAGGAGTTGGCTGTACAAATACCCGATTCTACGTTCTGCACGGTGAACGGGGATGCCCCCACAAGACTAGCGGTAAATGGTTCAAGTTCGCCAGACCTTACGTTAGCGCTGGTTTAATAAACTGCGTAGACTTACGACCGATGTTGACTCTTGCATGAGTTCATTTACCGCTTGTCCTTTCAATCGATCGCCCCACGGACTTTGTCATCACCGAAACCCGTACCTTCACTAATTTTAACAAAGCTGACTGGGTTGGTTTTCTTACCTTTACTGAAAGCTCCTTCCTTCTCTTCCCAAACCTTCTGACGAGAAGAGGAAAGAGCGTTTCGCCTCAAAACAACACACTCCGTCGGGGAGAATTAAGGAAGTACGTTCGCACTTCCTACAGAGGCAGCGACCCTGGACCCTACGGATCCTCAAATTGAGGATCTCATTGCGCAAATCAGATAGCTGGTTGATTAATAGTTAATATTAATAGTTTAGAATGAGCAGAATTTGTGGTAAAATAAAAATTTCATATAACTTTAAACAAAAATTCATCAGCAGAAACCGCATACGCTTACGTCACAGTTTTGTTCCAGTTTCGGTACACAAAGAACGTTTCTCGTATTGTTTCTCGTATTGTTTCTATACGTAAGGATTTTATACAGCTGACGAGCACGACAAACCTTCGGGGAGTGTTTTTGTCGTTACAACAACAACAACAACAACAAACCTTCTAAATTTCGTTTTCGTACACAAGCGTTTCGTTACGATTTCGTTACACAGTTAGCGTTGGAGGTTACTTTTCCGTGCTCTATGTTTCGTACCTGCTTAAGGTCCTATTAGTTTTGTTACCTAGAGTTTCGTTACTCTTCTATTACTCATTGGGAATTGTACAATATGTTACTCGAAACAATAACAGCAAAAACGAATTTCCGTTTCTATACTAGGTTTCGTTACAGGTCTCTGTCTCAAAGTAACTTATACTAATTTAAGTTCAAATTTCTAATTGCTGACCCTTAGGGAATTTGCGGCAAGTCTGCCGCTTATATGATTTTATGACCCAATGCGCAAATTGTTCACCCTAATATACATACACAAATTTTTTACTAATAATTACATACAAATCTTGTATTTTTTTTTTCAATTTCAGAGTTTGGGTATATTGGGTTCCGTGCCGGCCGCGTTCCTCATCATATCCCTGCTTGGGTTGTTGCTCTACTTAATGACACGTTGCTGCGATAGAAAACCACGACCAGCACATTCCATTACAAGTTTGAAAGTAGCTCTCTCTATTGTAACGGTAATGTGTTGTGCTGCAATAGGACTTGGTAAGTTGTTTGAGAAACTTTTATTTCAAATTAATTAAAAATCAGTTTAGTGCATGGAAGAGTGCTATAGAATCACCAACGAAATTTAAGAGGAAAAAGTAAGAGAGAGAGTAAGGAGTAAGTTAGAGTTTGCGGTGAACTCCCATTTTATATTTACGAGTCAATTCTGAGCGTAACCGACAGTTTTGTACCTGGACGATTATCTAACCGAAAATCGTAACAATTGGCAATGCAGTTCATGCAACCGCGATTATAGCGTAGAGAATAAAATTGCAAACGCGAACGAAGCTTCGTGTAAAAAGTGATTATATTGTTTATTAATTCTTGTGAAGTAGTATGTGTACAAAATTTGTCCACAAAAATATTTACAAAACACGTGTAATTTTACGCGGTTACGCGAAATTACCACCTATTTTGGTGGTTACGAAATTGAGCTGCAACTTGAGTCGGCAGAATAACAAAAGGGTGTAAAAGTTGCCAAATTATTAATTTGCGGGTAAAACGAATGTTGTTGCCACACTATAATTAGGGCGTTAGTCGTACTATAAATTAATAAATAATGATATTAATAAAATGGAAATTATTTCTAACTTGTTTAGTGAAATAATTTTTTTATCGCTTTATGAATATTCATTAATTTTCCAAATGGCTATTAAATGAGTGCTTTTTATTATATTGAGACAGGTGTGTAGAAATTAAGTATCTACAAGTTTATGGGCCGCATTGACACTCCTTTCTACATGTTTATAACAACTAAGAATACAGGTGTAAATGTATTTGTACACACATATCTTGTTCTAGTTAAATATTTCCCAGCTAACCAAAGTCGGAGCGCTCCTTAATAATGATCCAAAAAGAGTCCCTAATTTGAGCTTTTTGAGAGTGTTATTTAGTAAACATCAAAAAACCCACTTTTTTATGCAGATTCACGGAGCTTTGGGAGAAGAAATAAAAATTGAGAGCGGATAAACTGCAAGGCTTTATTATATGAATGTTTTAGAGCATTTTCGGACTTTTTTTATTTTACCTAACAAAACGTGAATAGTCTTATTGTTCTTAATGTTTATTTGTAAGTTAAGGGACGTACATTTTAAATTAAATTAAATAAAAATTTTTTGATTCTACGAAGTATTGTGATAAGTTTCAAATGAAAAATGTAGATGCAGTTACTCATAAAGGCGGCCGCCGTGGTGTGAAGGTAGTGTTGCCGGCCTACCACGCCGAAGGTCCATGGTTCGAGCCCTGGTACAGGTAACATCAAAAGTGATTTGAAAAAAAGTTTTTCAAAACGGGGTCGCCCCTCGGCAGTGGTTTGGCAAACTCTCCGAGTGTATTTCTGCCATGAAAGGCTTCTCAGCAAAAATTCGTCTCCTTTGTAGATGCCGTTCGGAGTCGGCAAAAAACTGTAGGTCCCACCAATTTGTAGGGAAAATTGAAATCGGCACACCACAAATTGGAAGAGAAGCTTGGCGCAAAAATCTCTTAGGAGGTTTATGATGATATACCTGTTGTATATCGCGCCATAGAGAGAGAGTTACTCATAAAAATATTTATACTTAAATTTGTTTTTTTCTGTTTAGCAAGACATCGATGAGAATCTCCAATACGTTTCCAAAAATTATCCAAAATCTTCAAAATTGAAAATAATATTTTGTTCAAAAAGAGTAAAAAAAGACGCAAAAAAACTTTACAAAATCATAAAGTGTTCCAAAAAGAGTCAAAAAAGACCAACAAAGCTTTAGAAAAGCATCAATAAAACGCTCTAAAAAAAGTCCATAAAGACTTCAAAGTCCATTTAAAAAAAAGCAAACGCTCCAAATTCATCGGATTCTGAGTCATTTTGGAGTATTTTTTATGACTACTTTAGGGTGCCGCGTATAACGATTATTCGGTCCTTTTGGGTTCCGAAAAGAGCACATTTCTGAGGGTAAAGTTCCGAGAAATGTGCGTTTTATGGCTCCGAATGGAGTTATTTTTCCTACTAAAAATCTCTAGTTTGAACCTAGAATTTTCAGAGTGACATCAAACTACTCCAAAAAAGACCAAATTTGTACCAACGAAAATTCAAAGTTTTAAAAGATAATGGAGTGTCGGGAGCTGGAAAGCTCTCAGAAGAGCTTTTATTTTAATTATAAAACTCTTACCGGTGGCAGCACCCGAACCCACCTGAAACGTGAGCTAACTTATGCCTCGGGGTATTTAAATAGCTTCCACTCACCATGATTAAACTCAAAGCCTATTACGGTTTACAACTCAACTTAGTTGACAACAACAACAACTGATACGTGCCTACGCCTCGAAAACGAAGGACCATAGTGAGACGAAGAAGGAAGTGAGCCACATTTTTAGAAAAAGACACTCGAGGGTGATTAACTTGAGAAATTCTAACCAAATGAAGCAGCTTATGACGGGACGTTTCTAGGCCAGGTCGAATTCCTGGACTTTTTCAGACCTTCGGGAACGACCTTTCAAGCCACTAGAAACCAAGCAACACCTCAGAGAAGGCCCTATGAATATTGCATCATACCTATAAGCTTAAGAAACTTAACACTCAGGTTTTGAACTCAATCTAGAGTCCAGGGACTCTAGTGGTATCCCAAGATACCTCATACAAGCCTGCTATTTCTGGCGGCAGTTCGGCAGCAGTCAACATATTTTAGTTGCGAAACACTGACTACTGACACTAAAAATCTAATCAAGTAATCTAATCAAGTAATACCGTTAAAAATCAGAAACATAACAGTAAATGCTCTATTTTTCTTTCTACGGATGAATGTTTGAGGCGTAGTTTTGCCTAATCGTTGTTTAATATGCTAGCAACGCGTGTTACACGCCATTCGACAGCAAATCAGGAATGAGCATACACGACTATTTGCATGTAATTTTGTTTTTTTTTTATTAGCGAAAGGCTTGGCCGCTACAGATTTCTTTAGGAAAAAGCGCAACAATAAATACTTTTGAAATATTGATAGATCTCCTAGATGTAGAAGGAGTGAGTCGGACGACTAACGGGTGAGTAGGAGGACTAGGAATAAATTGGGCGAAGTTATAGAAGACGACCTACCTTTTCTTAATTGGAGGCTTAGGTTTGTGGAATGGCTACCGCTACGGTCGCCCAAGCAGCTTTTATAAACCGTTTTGGTGTTATGAGAACTCGTTTAACTTCTGCAGGTAATATGGATATATGTTACGTTTGCAGTCTTGCAGAGTGTCAAGGAGTCTGTGGACCTCCTACAAGGAAACACCATATTGGACCTCATGCCGCAGTTGCAACCTTGCGGGGCGGAAAAGACGGTGGAGCACCCACTGTGCGTTTGTCCAGCACAGTGCCGAAGTAGAATAACATTTCTAGGGAAACCTCTGTTAGGGAGACTTTCCGAGCTTAGCGATATGAAGACTGGGAAGCTTCTAAAATTTTTGAACTCAATGGCATGGATATAGGGGGACGGGAGTCCCACCACGCTAGCTTTTTGTAACAGTTTTAATTGGTTAATTCACGAGATGTGGTATCAAATCGGCTAATTGGAGTCATATGGGACTCACCCATCCAATCAACCAACCAACCATAGTTGTTTATAAACTCAGGGATATTTGGAATCCTTATTTTAGATAATCACCCCATATTATCCAAGAAGGGCTTCGCATAGGTTCCTAGACGTATTCTGTGCTAAGCGCTACAAGTTTGTGGGTGTCCACTCTGGACTTGCCTCCTTGACTCCTTGTTCTCCTTTCGCTATAATCCGGCCAGGTGGCCTAACAAAGACCCAGGAAGGAAGGAATGAGATGTTGAATACTGCAGACCCAAGGCGATGGCAATTTTTACAGATGCCTCCAAGGTGAATACCAGGATAAACAGTGGTTTATAACCCGAAAATCTCATGGTGCGCAAATTATTCAAAAGCCGTTAAAAATAGTAGTCAGCCTAGGCTATTCTGACCGTTGCATATCAAAGCACGCCAGTAATCCTTTTTCATCGATAACGGACGCCAATTGGAAACACCAAGGGAGTTCAAGTCATTCGCCACCTGTTTTTTCCAACTCATTCGCATAACATGCCGCAGCCAGCGTAGTCTTTGGGCTTTAATTCTCTGCACTACCGTCAGATCTGCGTAAAGCTTGTACAGGAGAAGGACGATAGACCATAAAGATCCATATCGGCTGTAGAGTGCCTTGTTGGCTATTAATAAGCCTACACCACGAAGACTTTAAAGGAGCGATGTTAAGCCTGAACTCCATAACGAGCGTCTTGAGGGTGACAGACGTTCTAGACATTCTCTCGTTTTTGGTCGTAGAGTTCTGACTTAAGTGTGGCACACTCCGAGACTCTTGATTTTCTTTACGAATTTATCAAACTATTTGCTCTTCTTACATTTCTTATTAATCCTGCCTCCTTTTCACAGGTCTATATGGAAACGACGATCTCCACAATGGTTTGCTCGAAGTGCTAACTGCGGGACGCAAGGTCGATAACTTGGTCACCACTATACGCAATCAGACTCACATACTCGAGAATACTTTAAAAAATCGTATACGCCCACAACTGGTCGAGTTGGCTGATATCTTCGATCAACCCGTCTCCAATCAGACTGCGCTCTCCATACTCTTCGTGTCGCTTAACATTGTGCAAGGTAATGTGACGTTAGCCACCAATGCAGCCGGGGATATACGACGCCCTTTGTTGGGTATATCCATGACGCACTTCTTATCGGTATGTCTGCTCTATGACGTCATTATTCCTTTAGAATTTCAGTTGAAATATAAAACTTTTGCTTGCTTTAAAAAATTTCTTACAGCGCGGTGATCAATGGGAGCTCATACGTTGGCCAGGCACTGTGGCCACACTAGCGCTGCTATTAGTGTTGTGCGCTGTTTTGCTAGTGGGCGTGGCACGTCATTCACGCTGTGCACTAATTTTGTTCAGCGTTTGCGGTTTACTTGCTGTGACTGGTTCGTGGCTAATGTCTGGCTTGTACCTTTCGTCGTCGGTTGCAGTTGGCGATCTCTGCATGAATCCAGCTGATTTCTTAGTTGCCACATCTCCACGCGATCTTCCCACAAATGTACTTTTGCATTACACCCAATGTGAACCAGGCCACACCAACCCTTTCACGCAACGTTTGCGCGAATCACAAAATTCATTGAATAACGCACGCAGCGCCATGGCCACGGTAATGAAAATTTCTTTGGTGCTCTTCAAATCGTCTGGGCTACAACCGAAATTGGGCGCCGTCAATGCAGACTTGAATAGCAGCGAACGTCTGCTTACCCAACTCACCGCTTTAGTGGACTGCAAGGTTGTGCACCATAATTTCCTAGCCGCTGCGCGCGGTTTGTGCGAGGGTGGCCTATTGGGTTTGGTGTTGATGTTGATAGCGAGCTTCATTGCCGCCCTACTATTGACCATCATGGTTTGGGTGGATTCGCATACTTGGATTTATATACGTAAACGTAATGATTATGCACAAGTCGATGAGCCATCGTACATATCGCATCCGGCACCACAAAATCATCAACAAATGATGAATGCGGCACGTACGTTGCCGCGCAATCATAACGGGTGAGTATGCGCCTCGTATGAGATTTGTTTAAATTTGTTTTTTTTTTTGTTGGGAAATTATTTTTCAGGCACTTTAGTCCACCGGTGATCAGTGGTTCGCATACCTTGCAGCATCCATCCAAGCGGCAGCAACAGCAGCAACACGAGATGATGGCGCATGCGCATATGCAGCAGAACATGAGGGCTATGGGCACGCATACGCTTGGTCGTTTGCCGTCGCACAATCATAGCCCTACCCACATGACTGGTAAGTGTTTAAAGGTGGTGTTAACTATCGTCTATATTTCGTGGCACAGTGCAACAGGTGAACGTTTATGGTGGAGGAGTGATCACAACTCGGAACGAAAGAGCTATACCCTAAAAGGATGGAATCGAAGTTTTCTAGATAGGAAACCGAAATTTATAGAATCACTGAGTTCAAATCTAGGACTCTTTAGTTAATTCGGGCTAATAACTAAAGACTGGATTGTAACGTTATCTAATACCTACGTCATTTTCATTAGCTCAAGTAGATCCATAAAGCCATAGAAGTAGAGCTCCGAAATAGTCGTATCGCGAGGAACAGAAGATGCTAGATCATGACAAGAAGATCCTCACAAGGTTCTGGCGCTCTCTAAGTTACTCATAAATCAACCAAAGAGCTGCAAAGGAAATGCAGAAAAAGTAGAATGTCTTGGTAAACTATCCAGAATAAAGCACTCTTACTATACAATAAAATTCTTAGGAGCCCAACTTCGCTGAATACCAACAAACGGAGAAGGGTTAAATTCCTTCAATTAGGCTGAGAGCTAGCGCTAAATTGGGGCTAAGCTATTTCTTTCCGAAAGTCTTTCTTGACTTTCTTGTTCCCCAAGGAGTCTTCCCTTTTTTGTGCCTTTATTTCTGAGCCTATTAGGTTAGGTTCACTGGCTACTACACCATCTAAGAGGCAACTCACTTGGACTCTGTATACTTTTACTGTCTGTTATGATACCATATTAGCTAAAGGCGACACTGGGTTTCATTCACCCAACGAACCTGTGCATATGAAGAACTCTAACGCCATAGAATGATGAGCCTTATTGAGCTTTAGCAGTTCTCTCATGCGCTTGGTTTAGTGAGCCTGGTAGAAGGATCGCCGGGATTGGGAAGAGAAGGTGTCAGTCCTGGTACCCAGATGATTCTAATATTAAAGAAGTTCAACAACAGCGACCTCACGTATACTAAGGTTAGCGCTTCAACTTCTTTATATTTGATTCTCCCGTGCAGCTTGGATCCATTCGTAAACAAGCCCAACAGGTTACTACCCCATATTATATTCCCATTTCACGTCTTGCTAGAGATTATAAGAAGCTAGGGCCGAAGTAAGCCCACAGTAATCGGTGCTAGAGTGCCCATGATTTGCAAGTAAATATTCCACATCGTAAAGCCTAATCGTAGTCCAGGCTGTAACCATTTTGAAAGCAATGTCAACCTGTGGGTGATGCAGTGTTTCATTTAGTGCTGGTGTAGGTGTCGTGCGAAGAGCTCCGCTATCACAGACGAACGCCATTCAAAGCACGGTTTTCATAGTCCTCACAGCGTTGGCAGTGTCTAGCGTTCCCCACCATATCAATACGGCATAGAAGGACATAATATCCTACAGCCAAGGTACTAACTTTTAAGAGCACCTGTCGATGGCTCCCCGATAGAAACACAGAGCAAGTAAGGTCTTCCTGCGAAGTTCTCTATATTATGCTTTCATGACAGCTGCCTGTCAAGTATAAGTCGGAAGTACTTGATCCTGTCAGACAACACCACCGGAACTCTCTTTTTTCAGCAATCTTGTACCTGCTCCGTTTACTTGGGGTGCCAGCCAGCTCACAGGATTCGAAATAGTTGGTTACCATTCCCAAATACCTCTGCATATCGCCACGCATTGTTTCTAAACACTTGGCCTTGAGAAGGCATGACAAGTCGTCTGAAACTCCCTGGGGTCAATTTCATTACAAGGATAATAATTCGACTGAAGATGCAAGAAGAATTGAAGGTTCGATTAAGTGGCTATAGTATTTTCATCCTGGATTTTAAACTAATCCACCATTCACCAGAACCTTTGAAAATGTTGCACAGTGTAATCAATCGACCTCCATCTACATAATTACTTATATATTCATTCTTATACCATCTATCTTCAAACGTAGTTTATACCATTTCCAACTTTCAATTTTTAATTCTCTTTTATCTCACTTTTACGCATATATTTCTTCTCACTCACTCCATCCCTTATCATACTCTCGTACTCGCTTACTCTTATTAAACCCATACTCTGCCCATTTTTTTTTGTTGCAGGTCCCAATAATGGTAAATATGCTACATTAAGCAAACAATGCAAAACTTTGGAAGCCAATGATTTTTACTGAAAATCACCATCAGTAGCCTGTAGCGATCCAGCACGAAGTCAGCCATCACTCCAGCAACAGCAAGCGGCAGCAGCAGCAGTAGCAGCAGCAGCACAACAAGCAGCACTCACACCACAGCAAGTACAACAATTGGCAGGCGGACAACCGATCTATTGTCATCATCCACATCCACATTCACATGCTGCTGTGGCTGCAGCGGTTCAACATCAACATGCCATCTATCATCAGCAACAGGCTGCGGCGGCACAACAATATGGTACTTACGGCACAGCTGCTCATCCACCACCACATCATTTGACTGCTGCTGGTCAACAAGGTCAAATTTATCAGCAAATACCGGCACACATTGCCGCCTTACAACCCAACGGTAATCCGCATTCGATCTATCAACCATTGGTGGCTGTTAGTCAAGGTTCAATTTATGTTTCGAATATGGCAACGATGCGTCGTCAGAATACGCAGAATCAAGGTCATCCACAGATTCCTGCTCATCATGTACCGCCACATCAACAACAGCCACAGCAGCCACCGCCACCAATTCATCAGCCACATAATCAAATTAAATCGCCACAAGATGGACTACGTCATCGTGAAGTACCGGCTTCATCTGGCATGGATACAGCAATTTATGATCGTGATAAAGGCGTTTACAAGTGTTCGACTCTGCGACAAGGTGGCAAGTTTGATCCCAAGTATAAGCCATCTATTTTGAATTGTCCACTGCCTGAGATACCCAAGGACGCTGACCCGCCGCCGGTTGCATCGATTTATGAACAAAAACAGAATTACTCGAAGTAAGTCAATTATATAAAAAACTTTGTTAGCTAGGGATGTGCGATTAATCAATTAATCGAAATTGTACAAGAACCTAAACTGAATTAATTCATTAATCAGTGAATAGACACTATATATCGATTAATCAAAATACTGAGTTTCCCGTTTAATTACAGTTTGATTTATTATAAATTAATTTATTTGACTACTCGAAAAACTCAGTAATCGCTATTTGATTAATCAGACAACTTATTAATTAAATGTTTGTATAATCAATTAGTGGCACATCTCTATTCTTAGTTTTTCTCTATAAGTTTCCAAATGCTAATAATCATGATTATTGGAGTTTAACAGTATACAAACCGATGAGGATTAAGGAGAAGAACGAGGGCAAGCTATGTTTTATTATGAGATATTTTGCGCAGGTAGCAGCAGTTCAATCAACGACAGACAATACAGTTAATCTGAATTGGCTGAAGACGGCCATTCGGTTTATAAATTCCAAAGACTTATAAAGCATTGAAACAGCCTCAAAGTACTGCGACCTTTAATCTGCCTCAGTTGAGCCAGAAACTCATGCGACATGAGAAGCCGAGACACGCATCGGGCACAGCACTTTCCGGAATGTTACGAGGTCCCGCCCGCTATTTAAGAAAATGGCTTACTGGCCATGACTTATGTTAAGCCAGTCTTGGTGTCAACTGTCCTGTTGTAGGCAATTCCCGCTCACTGAATCTAGAAGACGTATTGCTTACATCCCTACCTCTCTTCGAAATTCCACTTCATTAGCAGTCTGGCAAGCTTTGGACGTGCACAATTATATCATTGTAATTTGTGTAAGCACTAGGGGTCGGTAGAGTTCGACTATAAGAAGAGTGGTTCAAGTGGAGGTTTTAATTAAGGTTCGAGAGGCACACATTGGACATGTCATGGTTCAATTTAAGTAATTCAGGCTTTAGTGCATTACAGTGTTCAGCGCGAAGTTGTGGCCGGGTAATGCGGGTCAGTCATGACCGATTAGCGTTCTCCTAACCAAAAGGGATTAGGCTTGTGAGATTATACCAGCGATAAGGTTTGTCTTTCGAAAAAGGCGACTAAAATCCACGACCAGAAAGTTCAGGAGATCTGTTAATTCGACAACGCTCCCCAAAACCTTCGGGGAGTGTTTTTGTCGTTACCACAACAACAACAACAACCAGAAAGTTCAGGAGATCAAAGAAATCGTTCTGGCCGAAGTCTGGATAATACCAGAAGGAGTTAGTGCCGGATTCATACCGGCAAGAACCGTCCATATATGAGACAGTCCCCAAATCCCCATCTGCGGAAGGATGGTTTTTGCGGCTACAAAAACAACAACTGTGCTTTGATTTCGACAAAAGGGTGGGTCGAATTTTAGAATGTCACAATCTGTAGATGGATCTGTAATTTCAACCTAGTATCCCTTTGTCTTTTTTTTGGCCATACCTTGCTCGCAAGCGACGTAGTTTTCTAGTATCAAAGGAAGGACTATCAAAGGTATATAATTCCAGAAATGTTGGATGCTTGAAAGTCGATGGCATTGATATACATCCATACACATCATTCCGTCGGGTGTCGATCAGGGAGAAGCAAAAAGGATTGCCGCAAAGGTTGTTGATGAGCCAATTGGTGGCTGATTAACGGATATGATGCCTTTCACCTCGCACTATCGATCTTCCTCCTAGTTGCTATTGTTTTTGTAACAGTACTTCAGCTCGATTAGTCTTCACGTCCACTCACAGACCAGATAACCAGGGGAATGAACAGCTTCATCCCTTCACGCTAGTTAACTCGAAACAGTGGAGATAGTTTTTAAAGGTAGAAATTAAAGCAAAAAAGAACACAGGTTACCATCCAACAAGGGGATCGTTCAGTTCTTCTTGGGATTGTGGTTTTATCCCTAATACCACAAGACAGTCTTACGTAGTTTTCATTGTTCTAAAGGATTAATTCTTGACGGCTAAGAGTACTAGCTGCAGTTAAGAGAGTATTGAGGGTCTAAGGCACTGATGGGAGCAGTGGTGCTAGTTGGTGTTATTCGGAATTTGTTAGGAGTATCAATGGCCACCCGTCGCAACTTATGGTTCATTTATGTCAAAGTTCGATAAAATACCCACACACATACATACATACTTATTCACTTTATTTTATAGTTTCTCAATAATTCATGAATCATCATAAACGACTAGTATTTCTAAAAATTTATTGTGTCATTAGAACGTTGCAACGGCCACCCATGAAACTGCCACCACAAATGAAAGCCATACCACCGCCACGTATTGGCACACCAACATCGCCGCCACCACCAAATTCAAACGCACATAATGAGTCACAGCATGCGGGTGGTGGACAACAACAACAACATCTACAACAACAACAAATGCCAAATGGTACAATAACAACAGGAGGGGATAATCGGCAATTGAATGACGATTCTTCATTGCCTTTGCCACCACCACCACTGGAATCCACCACAGATGTGGGCAATATGATTGTTATTGGTAGCGGTAGTGGTGGAGGTGGAGGTGGTGGAGGTATAGTGGGTATACATTCCCCACCAAAACCAGGACACGTATTGAGTAATAACAATAATAACAACAACAATATCAACTCAAAGAGCAATATAAGCAACAACAGCGTAAATAACGGCATTAGCAGCAACAATGTAACCAACAAAAGCAACAATAGTGGCGGTAGCAGCAGCAATGCAAGTAGCAGCAATAATAGCGGCGGCAGCGCTGCTACTCTACCCCTACACAATGGCAGTTTGGCGAATAATATGGACGATGATGATGATTTGCCGCCACCACCGCCACCCGCAATCACCGACGACTCCAACTATGCTGTAACGGAACTGTAAGAGGCAATGACCCAAAATAAAAATAGAAAAAAATAGTTACATATAAAAATCCAAATGAATAAAAAAGAAAAAGTTTCGAACTTTGACCGCAAAGCTAATTTGTTTGGTGCGGCGGGTTAAAGCGTGGAACAGCGGAAGCGCCGGTGAATTGTTGCGGAAATAGGGTAGGGTAAAGAGGTTGTCGCTGCATTTAGCGTCGTTGTTTCATAGCAGTTGTAGGTTTTAAGACTCCAGTTAATGTTGTTGTTACGAATCTGGATATGCAGGCAGACATACTACATACATACATTGGTATGTATTAAAGCTAAGTGAGTTATATAAAGACATACATACAGACATACATAGCAAGTAAATAAATGTAGGTAAAAAGCTAAATAGGAATTACTGAGGTTTAATGGTGCATTTAAATTTATAAGAACTGTACAAGGACTAAACATAAAATACGAAACCATTGATAACGATCAGCTCATAATAGCGAAGGATTAATACACAGTTAAGTGTACAAACATATGTACCGTTATACGGATAAAATGTCGATAACATTGTCCAAGGTGCAGGTTTAATGAAATTTAGGGTAGGACATTTCTTATCGACATTTGCTTCAGCAGTTTCGGATTCGTTATAAATTTATATGGAAAAAACCATGGCGTACCAGGGACTCGTTAAAGGCTTGCGACCCGACAAAGGCTAAAGGCGTCACGGTGTCCATATTTGTAACCATGACCATAACCGTAACCGCAACTGTTATTAAAATCATAACCGTATTCGAAATAGCCGTCGTTCCTATTAACCGATCGATTCTGAGCGTAACCGGTGATTTTGTACCCGGAAAATTATTTAACCGAAAATCGTAAACATCGGCAATGTAGTCCTCAATTCTGGCAACGCGACCACTGCGCAAGAGAGAATAAAATTAAAAACAAAGTTTGTGTTATTTTCTGTCTACAAAAATATTTACAAAACACGCGCAATTTTTCGCGATTACATGACGTTACCACCCAGTTTAATGGTTACGAAATTGAACTACAACTTAAGCCGGTAGAATATAAAAAGGGTGTAAAAGTTGCCAAATTATTTACTTGCCGGTAAAAAGAATGTTGTTTGCACTATAGAATTAGGGCGTGGGTGGCATTTTAAGAATCTTCGATTATCTGAAGTTGCAGTCCATTTAAATATTTTTGCGGACAGAAAATAGCACAAATTTTGTACATATACATGTTAACATGAATTGCAAAATAATATTAGCAAATTTTTTACATAACATTTCATTCGAGTTTGCATTTTATTCTCTATTCGGGTTACATAAACTGCATTGCCGACGGTAACTATTTTCGGTTAGATAATGCTTCATGTACAAATTACTGGCTATGGCCAACTGTGGAATTACAGCCACTGTTATACAGTCTTTGAAAAGTTATCGATTATGCAGTGTTGTAGTGCAATCAGTAGTGGAATTCACTAACTTATAACGATGCGATTTTTCGAGATTTTAGTTAACGATTTTGTTTCCTGCATTATCGACTGTGCTATTCACTAACTTAGCTATAACGATTCGGTGTTAAGATTCCTCATCCCGCTATAAAACGTACGCTAAGTACTCAAATGCCATTTTTTTGATAATAATATTGATATAATAGTAATATCATTTTAATTTTCGCTAAAAACTTGAAATTATGTGTTGTTTATTTAACAACACAATTAACAACCCCAAATTGTGTATTGTTTACTTAACGACACAGCTGATCGCGAATAAACGAATATCGCTAAAAAATGGTTAGTGAATACCGATATCGTTATAAATATCGTTACGACAAAATGTCGATGGTGAATGTCGTTATAGAAGTTAGTGAATTTCACTACAGGGCAAGTTTCAAATTTTCATTTTAGTTCATGTTGAAGAAAAAGTAAAAAAAAAACTTCCAAGCAGAACAAATGCTCTCAATTCAACCCTCTGCAGTTATAGTAACGGTTACGGTTATGGGTATGGTTGCTGTAAAGGCTCCGATGACTTTGTCTTTACCTAACTTTGAGCAACATTAAGTCAACTTACATATAATTTTAAGCATACTTTTTTTCTTAAAATTTAATATAGAATCCGAATCCGCTAGGAATAAGGTCAAAACAAAAATCGGTCAAAAAAAATTTACCCACCCTAATGTAAGTACATACATACATAGTGATGTAACTCGCAGACTTTTTTTTAGTTTTTTATTCTTTTGCTTCTGGGTACGTTTGTATATAAATTGAGGGATTAATTACAAAACAATGAATATATTCTATAAAAAATTTCTCATAAAGACAGGGTTTGGTTGTATAATGACATAAATTTTGTTTTTTTTTTAAACAGTGGGGTCATATGGAATTAAAAAATTTGTTAACAAAGGTTGTTTTTATGGAAGTACCATCTTTTTAGGTTAAGACACCAATAATCTATGTCAATGAATATGGCTAAGTATATGCTATGGCTATGATTATTAGGTAATACCTATGTCACCAGCTTAAAGTGTTTTCATATTTAGGGATGACTCTGATAGTTACGAATTAATACTATAATAATTGCGGATTCATCAGAAGGACACAGTAGATCAGCTTATTTCCCCTTCTTTACTACCTTTATATTTTCTTAAATTTTTTAAGTCCAATCATAGGCGCAATTTTATTTTGACATTTATCCTAACAATTAAAAAAAAACAAACATGGGAATGTATTGTGACGGAATCGATAATTCCTCGATTATTTCCTCCTGGGTTCAATCGCTATGAAGTCAAGTAAACAAGCGCGTCCATTCTGTTTAAAAATATCTAGTTTTATTTACTAGTACCAACGGAAATACTAATTCACTAGTTAGGTAACTCGACAGTAATAGTATGTAGACACTATCATGTTTTGGAGCTCATTCACAATTTCCCAGCAAAACATGTCGAAACACGGTGCTTTCGCCTTGTAAAATTGTCATCGAAAACCTGATGAAAACTACTCGTTTTATCCCAAAACAGCACCGAAAACTACTTTCAATCAGTGTCGGCTCAAAAATTGTATCGAGAATAATCGAAAAACATACTTTCACATTACTGGTATGTCATTGTTCTTTCCTTGCCAGAACACTGCTAGTGATATAAGGAATTATGAAATATCTTTTCTTTTGATCACTTCTCCTACATTAAATAAAATATAACAGAAACTAAAGTGTGACATTTTATATAATAATTGACATTTTCGCTACCCTTTAATTAAGTCGGTCCCAGAGAGTTGTTAGATCGCTGTCAAGTGGAAATAAAAATCGCAGGCTTGGAAGCACTTATTTAATTTCAAGTGTTTTTTTAATTAAATAAGTGTTTTATGATTTAGTGTGCACATAGTCTTACCTTCGCGTTTAGGTGCCAATAGTTTTCTCATTTTTAGTAAATATTTTAATTATTATCAATTTTTTAGTAGCAAAACCATGTAAAAATGAAGCGATATGAAATTCTTGCATTGAATACAGTTTTATTTTTTTAATCAAAATACCCATTAAGAAAAATAAAAATTTTTAAAATAAAAGTTGGAATATAAAAAGTAGAAAATAAGTTCGTGTTTGTAGTAGTTTGAATGGGTCTTCAAGCTGTAACCGAAATCTAAAGAAGCAGAATAGTAATTTAGGCAAATAACGAAACATTCCACTTGTCTTCAAAATTCGACTTAAACCTAATAAAAGCCTGAACAAGCCAAATCGAAAAATTGCATTTTGTATGAAAATGATTAAACGCGTGTTAACTAAAAAAAAATAACTGATTTCTCAATATCTATTGCCGGTATCATATTGACAGGAGCATTCGGTCGTGCGTTTGAAAAAAAAACTACGAAAAGACGCTTGCAAAATCGGTCTAGAAACGCAATAACTGAAATTGTAACTGAAACGCAACACTGCTAAACATATTAACGAATAACTTTTGTATATAATATACTATATGTATTTACAAATATTTATAAATATACAAACATACATACATATATTGAGATAATGATATTATTGTAGAATATGCTTAACTAGTTGATTAAGTGTAAATAAATTTTTTTATTAAAAACTTTTACTTTTGAAATTTACTTTTTTTTTTTGATAAAAAAGGTCTTTCCAAACACATAAAGATACAATTCCTTATAAATGTTTTTGTACTCAAATTTTTATATGTAAACACATATACATAAATTCACAAATACTTACAACATTAACACTATATACAAATGACAACACATAAATATGACAGTTATAGATTGTAAATAAATACATATATATATGTAAATCATCGTTTTGTAAAAGGCTAAATTCAAAATATGCGATTTTTTTACTTACGAAATTTAGTCTAATGAACGAAAAATATATTTTTAAACTTATCTTGTACACAAAATTAACAGAAAAAGTGAAGTACTCAGACAAATTGCATTTATTATTAAATAACTTTATAGCGAAAAAAAAGAAACTTTCGTTTATATCAACCCCAACGCTGCTCCCAACTCATTTTGGGTTTCCTACTTTTTCTGTTTTAAACAATGACAATTAATTAAAACAGTGAAATAATCAAAAATTAATTTGGTTAAGTATGAGCACTTAAGACTTGTTATGTAAACACCAAATCATTTGCTCAAATATTCGCGCATTTAAATTAACAAAAGCTTATGAACAGTGAAAATATGGCCGATTAATTAGAGAAATGAAGTATCACTTCCTTTAAAAAATACTCCAAAAACGTATAAGAGCGTTTTGCTCAATGTCCGTTTAATGCTTACCACCTAGCGCTGGGTAATGCTGCGTTGCGCTGTTGCGTTAATATTCAGTATGAGGCTAGCAACGTTCCTAAACAACACAACAGCGCCAGAAAAATATACAACAATTTTTTTTGCTAATCATATTTTGCTTTGAAGTGATGAATCAAATTTTATGGCATAGCTTTTTTAGCTTCACATTTAAAATACAAAATCCCAATTAAATTACTCAATGTACACACTATCGCGTTTTGGAGTTCATTCTCATTTTTGAAGCAAAATATGTTAAAAACCGGAGTAAATTTTCATAGAACGATATACGGTTATAAATGCATTTTAAAATTGCGCCAGAGTCAGCTTCATTTCTGATAGCGTAGCTGTGATCTCATCAGAAGTAGTCAGAGTCTTCTCTCTATGACCACTGAAAACATAAAAAAAAGAGTAAACAAGGTTCTCTATCAGACAGAAATTAGTTGTGTTCGGTGACCAAACTTGCAAAGAAGTGTCAAAAAAGTGAGAATGCCGTAAAATTCTCTCGAAACGCTAAAAGTAAAAAGTATGCGCCGAACAGGAGTCAGTAAAAACTTGCAAGCAAAACAGCTGTTTCTTTTTTGATTGTTTAATAGTTCAAATTTTGAATTTTTGTTGTTGCGTTCCTATGTCACGGTCAGCGGTTTTTCACTTGCAAGTTTTACTGAGTGCAACTCCCGCAGCAGAAACTTGCAACGCTCCCTCTCAACTAAATGTCAAAATGCGCTCTCACGTTGCAAATATTTTGTGTTACCGAACACTTTCCAATAAAAATTTTATAAAATTTCATCCTCACCGAACACAACTATTAATAGTGTCAAGCAGAAGATTTTTTGCTGACTACTTCTGGTGAATCAGTCAAACGATCAGCTGTTGTGAATTTGACAGAACAATTGTGAACAAAAGAAAATTAAATTTCGAATTTAAATATTGGAGGCGTTTAAAACTACCTGGCCAACATTTTATTTGCAATTTCGTATTAATTTTTTGTATAACATTTTTATCTGACTTAATTTTCAGCTATTATTTTTGTTGACTTTGGCGTTTATATTGGAGTTTTAATGTTGCTCTCTCACTCTCAGCGTTTTTAAAACTTCCACTAGTTTTAGACAGAGAAGTATGGAATTGAGCCTTGTAAGTGACGGAAATTGCTCGGTGATCTGTCAAAATGGTAACGTAAAGTTAATTGTTCGACCGGACATTGAGCCAAACGTACTTAAAGCAAGCAAGAATAATTGGAGATATCAAAAGAAGCAACAAAAAAAAAAAACTACGACAAAAGCTTAGAAAAAATTGATTTATTTATTTAAATTAAATTAATTTTTTATGTGATAAAACATACATACTTACACACAAATACATATATGTTGGGACTCATAACAATTCATTAACCCAATGGCTAACAATAAACATGTACAAAATATTTTGTAGAAAAAGCGGAAGAAAAAGTTTACTTTATTCTTATGTAAAATTTTATATTCGCTTGATTAAAAAAAAAAAAAAATGTATTATAAATAAATTAATAGATATATAACTGAGGTGAAAAATAGTTAGAGGAATAAGCGGCATTAAGAAAGTATAGAAGTATGTGAATACATATACTTAAGTGGGGTAAACCGGAAAATGTACTATGCGCAAAGAAAATAATAATAAATGTTAAATTTGTAGAAAAAATATTGTAGGTATTCTATGGTTTTGGAAAAAACGATTTGAATATAGTAAGGCAAATCGATTGCACGCAGCAAGGCGTTATCGCTTAATCGCATTAAAGCGTTACCGACTAATTAACAAAAATAAGTTCAAGTTTTAAGTTGGAAACTGATATTTAGCTTCGTAGCATACAGTTTTAAATTATTTCTTTTTTTGTAATTAGAGTTTTTTTAAACAAAATTTTTAATTTTGCTAAAATAATAAAAAAAAAGTTACTTTTTATTTGACTTTATATTGCGACATTTTTTGCTTTATTATTTTACAAAACAGAAGGCCCACAACAGTTTTTATGCCAGTTATTAGCATATTGTATAAGTAAATAAAAAGTTTGCTACATACATACATACATATATATTATAAACAAAAATAATCTTTAATTCTGTGTTAAATGTTGTCGTACTCCTTGAAGTAGTTATAAAAGTAAATAAATAAATATATAAATAATAGAGAATACATGCAATCTATTGATATTAAAACTTAAAATGAAAAACAAATAAAAAAAAAGTGAGGTTAAGTAAAACTGAAATTTTAGAAAGTAAAGTCTTAAATGAACGTAAGAAAAAACTATTAGCTAAATGTAATCTTGAATATTGAATCTTTTTTACCACATTTTGCTTTTTGCTGTTCATTTAATTTTTTTTACGTTCATAGCATTAGAACTTATTTTAAAATTTGGATATGACAGCGTCTAGTAAAAAAACTTAAATGACAGTTCTGTTACGTAAAAGAAATCTTTTTTCTATACATTGCTACTTTTCTGATAAAATGTTCTACGTTCCAGATGGTCCCGAAGGGAGTTTGAAGCATGCTTCCACTGATAGAGACGAAATGATCAGCTGTTTGTATTGCGCTAGCATTATCGAAAGCAAATCTTTCTTCCCAATATGAATAAAGCCAATGTTTTTCAATGTTTGCGAAATGTCTAAATTTTCATAGTGATTTCCAACATGCTTCTCCACGTGAGGTTGCACATTTTCTCTAAAGTTTAATTTCAGTTTAAAACCCCTTGGAACTCATTTTGAAAATGCACCTGCAATTTTTACACATGGCAGCGATTGAACTTTCGGTCATACTGACATAAAAAATTAATCAAAACACTTGAGCATTGTGTACATGGCATATCTATACAGGTAATATCATCTCAACAGGTGATTCGTTTTTTTTTTTATTTTACTTTTCTCTAAACTGTCAAACTTGCTTGTAATCGGTTTGTTTATATTTTAGCATGTGCTGTGCTGTCCTGACATTTGAGAGAAGCAATTTCCAAAATGGCCGCCGTGCTATTACCTGTTTTACTATGCCATTATTGTGTATCAAAACCATGCACAATGCACTTGAGCGAACGAAAAACATCCAAACCTTTTACCAAAGCATTTAAAAAGGAAAAAAATTAAGAGATATATATTTGTGTGACAAAATGTAGGACATATTCATAATATTATATTATACTGCGCATTGTGTTTTAATATTGCTATAATGCAACAAAAAAGTAAAATGTGAAGTTTGATTTCAGTTGGAAAATATTAATAGAATTTCACACGTTTTCAAGTGCAAAAATAAGAATTTTTTCATATTCCTTTTCCTTATGGAGAATTAACTGTCTCTCCAATTTCTCTCAAGTTAAAAATCAATGTTGGAATTTGGAAAACGGATTTGATTTCAAATGATATTCAAATGTATTTCGAGCAAAAATGCTTATTGAAGTGCGTTAGGTACCGCATGCCGCTCAGGGGCGTGTGCGTACCTTGTCTGCCACGTGACGATGCATGCGTCTATGTTAAGACCTCGTAGAGTATGCAGATCTGGGACGCTGAAGCTATGTATGTCAGACATCGATTACGACGTTTCCCGTGTTGATGTCGAGTCTTTCCATTTAAATTTTTCGAAATTAAATTTCAAAAATAATCACAAACGGGGTCCCTGATTTTGACTAAAATCGTTGCTCCAGCTAGTCGATTATCAACTTTTGCATTAATTGAAAATCGAATAGCAAATAGTCGATTAAGTTTAATCGACTAACTGTCATTAATAGCAGAGTGAAAGTTGTTAAAATGAAATTTTTATTCTTGCGTAAATATTTTTTTTTTCTAAGGACGAGTTAAGCGGACAACAACAACAACACAACGTGCTTGAAGACAGACTTATAAAACGTTTCCCTACCGGACAGCTGTTTGATCAGTGACAACTCGCTGATATTCAAGTCGAATTTGTGTACTATTCAATTTTTAACGGTTGTTCGATTAGTGACACTGGGTTTTTCCAATTGATGTATTAGTCGATTATTATAAGGCCTAATAAATGTATATATTATGTTTGATTATGATGAAATATAAACGCATACATAATTACAACTATATTTTTATAACATAATTTTTGTGTAAAAAGTTTCCTGTTTTGTGTGTTCCTTAAATATGAAACAAAAAATATAATTAAACATCAAATCCAGCGAAGTGTAAATATTTTAGTTGTATTGTGTTGCTTCTCCTTTAAACTTCATAAATAAACATATAAAAACACAAAAAAGGCAATTTATTAATTAAAAATAAATTTTGGCGTTTCAGAAATGTAGAGATACTACATATAAAATGTTTGTATGTAAACAGTTGCTGTACTTAAAAGGAAAAAAAAAACGATTACTAAGCACCAATCGTATAAGAGAAACAAAAAAAATTCGGCAATTACTCGTAACATATAGCAGTAAATATAGATATAAACAGTGGAAAATATATTATTTATTGAAACATACATACAAATTTATAATGATTTGGAGTAATTAGAAATAATGAAAAATAACAAAAAAGTAAGGAAAATGTTGAAGGACACATTAGACATTACAACTTATATGGAAATCATGAATGAGAAACAATAAAACTGTGAAATATATAATAAAAATAATAATAAACGAAAAACACTAGTTTTGAATTTTATTCTAGTTAATTTTGAAAATTAGAATAGTGGAAATATTTGCTTTTTGGCATTTTGTGAAATGGTTATTCTTACAATTTTATTTGAATATTAAATTATAAAAAAATAGGGATAAAATGTGTTAGTTTTCATAAAACGATTTGATACATTTCTATCTATCACTCGTCCAAACATTAAATAAATTTATAAAATAATTGAGTTGAATAGTCCTACAGGGTTGGTAGTTAGAAAGAGTCAAGTGAAAATAAGAATAGCAGGTGTGGACGCAGTTATTTTATTTGTGGTGTTTTTTAACGAAAACAGGCGTTTTATGATGTAGTATGTACATAGCCTTAATAGCATGTTGAGATGAGATTTCATCGGATCTTTATTCGGTAAATTCCAAGACGAATTTATAAAGGTGAGCTAAAATGAACTGACGTTTGCATGTTTTTTTCATTTAAAGTTGTCAAATTGTTATCTACACATTTTTGTTTGTTTACAAATCTGTTAGTCACGCTTTGGTCCTGTGTAATTCAAAATTTCGCAATGCTTTATAATCTTTTCCGGGCCGCAAGCATTTCAACGTAAAATTACTGATTTTTATTTGTAAACAAACCAATGCGATTGACAATCAATTGACAATCTTAATATATCTAACAATAAAACCAAACACATGCGACTACCTTTCTTACTTCGCCATGGTGAGTTCAATTAAAAATTTTTTTAGGCAGGCGGAAAAAAATGTTATCTAGCATCTAGCATCGAAGTGACGATTAAAAAACGACAATTACGAAAAATAGGTGGCAACCTTGCCTTAAATACTTTTATTTGAAATTGCGAATTTTTAAGTTACCATCGGACTTTTATCAAGTCAGATTAATTGATTGTGGCCAGGATTTTGATTCTGGAAGTCCTGGGATGGCAAGAAAGGTAAAAAAACTTTGATACTAAAAATATCGATATCAATTATAAAAGTTGGCGTGGTAAAGCGATATCGAAAAGTAGGTAGATGCTCAAAACCCCCAAATACAAAATCCACATCCAAAAACAAAAGCCCCAAAACTGCCGTTCCAAGTGGAGCATTAGAGCATAATATAGACCCCCCAACAAGGAGAAAGTAAATAAAAGACGCGATTCATCTTTTAGTGTAAATGATGGTTGTAAGAGGGGGAAAGAAGATTTCTTAACTACTCAGGAAGGTGTTTTGTACAAAAATAGTGTGGATCGCGAAGCGAGTGTTGGATCCGCTAAGGGTTATTTCTTATAAGCGCTGCAAAAGGCGTCGCAATCCAGAGAAAGCTTCCATCTTACGAGCGATTTTTGAGTAACTTCCCGGTGAGCTAGAAAAAACTGTGAAGTTGCGGATTTTTATTTTGGGGATTTTTAATTTAGAGATTTTGTTTTAGGAATTTTATTGTGGGGATTTTAATACCAACCCCAAAAAATAAAGTGGACCAAATCATCAGGGCCTTTACTCTGTAGTTCTATTCGAAAGGCTATTCTACTCGAAAGCAAAAAGCGATTCTAATACACATAGGCACTCTGTAGTTCGTTAGAATTTACTTTAGAAAATATTCCATAAGAGTAGGCATCACTGTTTCACAAATTTCAAGCGCAAAGCAAAATACAATAACACTTTGCATAAATCTCAAGTGCAGTATTAGGCAGCGAAGTTTAACATGTCGCAGTAGCGCAGGTGATAAGAATCTCGACTACCACGCGTGCGGTTGCAGGTTCGAAAGTAAGTGCTTGCACAAGTAATTTTAATTCTTTTATTTTATTTGTATTAAATAAAATTTAGTTTTTTTAAATATGTAAATACTTCTAATCTGTAAAAATTTTGTTTTCTTGAACTTTTCCAATTTTTTACATAGAATTCGTCAATTATTTTCTGTCAACAGCTATTGCTTAACTCTTTCTGCTATAAAAATTACTTCTTGATATAATCATAAGAAAATATATTTTTGCGGATTTCCGTTTGCTAAATTGTTGACGAATAGAATTTTCTAACTTTCGACCATTGTGTCATATGTTTTCGAAGTAGTGAGTACCAAATTTTCTACAATAGAAAGGGGGATAAATCAAATCCGAAGGGAACAGAATGCAACTCGAACAACGAATGCGTTCTACTCGAAAATTTCTTACAGAGTTCGCATCACTCGAAAGCGAACAAATTTTGTTTCGAATAGAACTACAGAGTGAGGGCTTTGCTTTTGCTTTCGAATACGAAATGTTGACGGAATGTATCGAAAATTCGATAAATTATTTAAAAAGTACTTATTAAACAATGAGCAAACAAAGAAACTCTGTCTACAATCTACAATAAAAATTACTTTCTTAACGAGTTATATAGTAATACTTTGGAACACTTGAACATTCAATATCGAATTTAAGTATCGCCTATCGAATGACCAGGTGGGCTTTCATAAACATTATTATCGTCCACATTCTTTACGATTTAAAGCGAAACAAACTCTGTCCAATAAAATTCTCAAATCATGCGTAACCAGTTAAGTTGTGTGTATTTCTCTTTATTTCTTTCTTTGTTTTGTGTAATTCGTTATTTACTATTTTCAGATAGCATTTTAAGTTTTAAATATAAGAGTATGAATAATGATCATATTTATTTACTATTATAAAGTAGTAAAATAGTGGAGAATGGTTTTATTTTTATAAGATAAAATGTGGAAGATTTTATAGTGGAGAATAGATAAGTTTAAAAAAAATAAAAAATTAGAAGAGTTAAAAAGTAAAAAACAATAAAAACAGAAAGGAAGTAAAGGTTAATTTTAACAACACATTTCGTAGACAATGATGACCACAGATGGAAATACTTAAAGGGACTATACTTTTTAAAAAATAATATTTTGCATTTTAAAGAGGGTAAATGGGGTTGATCAATGAATGCAAAAGCTTGCAGATCAGAATTTCGAATGTTGCTAATAGCATCTTTGTCAGGGCAGCATGATACAAATCCTCTTTGATTCAAAATTTTTGTTAAAATGAGAACGGGCTTGTATTTCTTTTTGTAAGAGTAATATATGATCCGATTTGCTACCAAATCAAAAAAAAAATTATTTTTGATTTGAAAAATTTTCATTCGTCATTTTGTAATCTTTAACTTTTAATTCGAAAGTTTGCTTCCTTGTTCCACGTACTGGAAATGCCTGGAAATTTTGGGAAGTTATAGCAATGCCAAAAAGGATAAAAAGAGAGTTTCCTCCGAAAAATATTTGTTACAGCCGAAATAAATGATTTAATGCGGATAACTTAAAATTTGAAGTTATTAATTTTTTCGTGATTGTATAGAATTTATTGCAAATTAAAAAATAAAAAAAAAATTTCATAAAAAAATTTTGTAACATAATTTTGGTTATAAATTTTATAAAGTTTTGGAATATTTTTAATTTTTCATGGATTTAAGAGTGCATGTTTTAAATTATCTAAGATACTTTCCAATAAAATGGTATAATGTTTCTTACGTATAAGAATGCAGGTGAAAATAAAATATGATCCACATAATATATAAATGAAATAAGTTTGGATATATTCGCTGTTAAAAATACAAAACGTTTTAAAGCCATTACTTTAACTTATTTTGCTTTTTACTAAAAAAACAAAAATGATTATAGTGTTCAGGGGTTGAAAATGCTTAACTATTTTCAAGTATTTCAAAATTGCTTTTACTCGAGTTTTGAAAATGATTCAGCAACTAAAAATAAGCAAAGTAAAAAAAAATTGTTTTTCATTTTACTTCAGCAGTAAGTTGAACGGAAACGAGCTTCAGTAATCAGCAGAAAAAAAAACTTGAGAGTTTTGCTGAGGCTTTAAGCTATTAGCTTTTTATATTTAAGTTTTTCCATTTTTCATATTTTTCACAGCCGAATTTATGTTTCGAATTTCGTCTACAGTGGGCTATAATTGATCTCAACTCGTCCCATATGGGCATAGTTGGGATAATTCAGTTTTAATTTGTGTAGCATACTTATAGGAGTTGAAAGCAAACTTGTCCAACTGTACCCGTAAAGGAACAAAGGGGATGTGTCCGACACTACCCGTTTGGCCATAAAGGGTACAATTGGTCTCTTCATAGGATAAAAGCCGTACTACTACTACTGGAGAAACTTCTGTAAGTAGCAACCAAACCAAAAATCTTCCAAATGATTAGTCGTGTCGTTCACAAGTTGCGAGAATTTCTGAATCCTCATGTTCTTCAACAATTTCCATAAACTTTGGAAAGTACATTGAAGTAGAAACCGACCGTCCCTATAACGGAAGAGCTACAAATTCGGGGATTTCACAAGTCAGTAGAACAACAACAGTTTTCCAAACCGGAATAAATATCACACGATCTTGCCGAAAATTTTACCTAAAAAAAAAGCGAAATATTGATTCGTAAGGGACCAGCATATTTTAAATATAAATAAATTGACTTTTCCGAAGAAGAAGTTTCCTTGGAAGAAGTTTTTATGTTTCGAATCCCAAGCCTAGCGCAATATCTGTTATGCAGGGAATAATACTTCGTTTGTTACTCGTCTTACTTTTTTTCCATATACACATCCATACATATGTCTTTCGGACGTAAGTATAGCAAAAAGGCATATAACAATCGAAGCAATTGCACCAGTACGATCAGAACATCGTATAATTATTTGAATTTCCCTATGAAATTTTGAAATAGCTGCTGAAAAAAAGCAAACAAATTTTAGTTTTACTATCTTTCAGTCAGCAATTCGAAACATAAATTCGGCTGTGAAAAAACTGAAAAATATGAAAAATGAAAATACTTAAATATAAAAAGCTAATAGCTTAAAGCCTTAGCAAAATTCTCAAGTTTTTTTTTCTGCTGATTGCTGAAGCTCGTTTCCGTTCAACTTACTGCTGAAGTAAAATGAAAAAAAAAAAATTTTTTTTTACTTTGCTTATTTTTAGTTGCTGAAATGTTTTTGAACTATAAACGTAGGCTTCAAGCAAATTTTCGAATCTGACAAAAACTTATTTCTAGTTAAGCTAAACATTTCAAACTTTTGCTATTTTTCAGCCAGCAATTCAAACCCTGTCACCTGTGTGTAGCTATTTCGAAAGTATTTTTTTTTTTGTTTACTTTGAATTTACATTTGAAACAGTACGTAATTGCTCAAAATACAAAGTTCGTATTAATGCTTTCTATTTTTATTTGGAGTATAAAACTACAAGCAGTATTTGTAGATACTTTAAAACCTGAAGCTGCTTTCAAACTTCAAGCGCACTCTAGGTCATGCATTCAATAAAAATTGTGGTTGGTTATATCGCATTGCATTATACAAGTAAATATGCATTTATTTATTACGTGCAATTCGAAATTAATTTCTATTTACTATGGAATTATTTGACATTATTAGTGGCGACATTTGTGTTTGCATTTGAAGTTACTGTTACATTCGCATTAACGGGCACCAAATCGGGCGCCGAAGAATGTTCACTACTTTGGCTTATATTGCGCGCATGATTATCAACCACACCGTTTTCAGCGATGTTATTTGCATTTGTCTGTTGTGATAAATCTGTCAATTGCTGTGAAGTTTGTGCTGTTGGATCGGGGAAAACTGGCGCTACCGCGTCTGAAATAACTGGCGTTTGCACCATAGGTGTTGGAGGTGAACGTCCTGCTTGATGTAGTACACCAGACATTTGCATGTGATATCTGTGAAAAGTTAAATACATAGATTTTAACGTCGTTTAATATAAAGGTGTTGAGTTTAATATATCTAACCTGTATATATTTTCGGTGCTCTCAACCACACCTGCCGTTAAATTGAGACTGCGACCTTTGATGCCACCTGCCTCTTTTGCCGGCGGTGACCACCAATTGAATACACGCCCCACAACTGGGACATGACGCAGTATGCCATCCTGCCACATTTTCTCCTCAGTTTCGCGTTGTAAATCGGCGGTGGCAGCTTCAATGCCCTGGGTTTCGGAAGGAAAAATTCAGATGTTGAGTATAGTAAAAAATATAGAGCTTGTGAGCCGCTGCCACACTTTGGCAATAAATGAAAAACCTATCCTGAGATGAATCCTAGATTATTAAGAGTCTTGAGCATTTGCTCGAGGGTCAGTCGGACTTTTGATAGAACGTTCTTACACATCTTATTTGCGGTTTTACGGTTAGTACCACGAGCATGGGAAAACATCGCAAAGAGGTCAACAAAGACAGATATATACAGCACAAATCAATGACGGAAGAATTTGGATAAGTTAACCTTGTAACGCCATTAGGTGTCGAACCCCTTCCACACCCAGCAAAAACATTACCTATCTAAGTGTTCCGACACTCTTCGGTTTGTTTTTTTGCTAAGAGATCGTAGAGAACTACATTCCTATTGCTGTAAGCTCAATTTATAACAGTTCTTTAACTCCAAAGATCTTTATAAATTAACTCTGAAGAAAAAGCATGCATTTTTTACTTCTACATTAAAAGATTTTAGCCAAACCAAAAATATCTTTGCAGTTGCTTTAAGAACATGAAATTTAATTATGGCGGAGTGAGCGAGACTAGGATCAGTTTCGACGAAAGTGGTATTGGATATTATTTACGTTGCAATGGAAGTGTTCCTCTTAACAGTTTTGACTCCAAAAACGAAATTAGAAGGCCTCTTGACAAAACTTCTACAATAACTGCCCTCACAATATATTTACGAAGAAGTCTAAGGCCACTTTAAAATACACAAACCACATTGAGCGACTTCCGGAGCACATTAATGCATATGTCCTCTTTCAACTTTAAATACAATATATTTTGAAACACAATAAATTTTACAACTGTTACCTGCAATAAGCTATTAAATCAAATCGAATTTTTTCAATACTTACCTTCTTCACAATTTCCGACATTGTATCCAATACACGCGAGTTCTCTTGCACGCTCTTGCCCACCGAAACCACCAAATCTAATAACTCTTCCACATCCGTTTCATGTGTAACCATGCCAAAACGTACACAAATCAGTCCATCTGTACCCTCGCCCAGCGAAAATGCATTATCCGTAGACTTCAATGCATCAACAAGATCGGAATTTAATTTATTTAGCTCAGTTTTAGCTTGATCGGTAAGTAATGATTCCCAGCCTTCGGGCACAAAACGTACACCACCCATACCCGCCCATTCAGGTAAATTGACCAAACGCAATACATCGCTCTTCTCAACTAACTGTATGAATGTAGCTTTATGCTTAATGGTAGCTCGTAGAATATCCACATTGCCTTCGAGGTTCTGTGCAAAACTTTCTAAATTTTCCGATGTTGGCGGTATCTCACCCAAACCCAATTCAAGTGGACAGTAACGTATGCAAGTGCCTTGTGTTGGATGTTCAATGATTTCAAAATCGAACTGTTTATGTGAAAAATGAATGAAAAATGCAGCAATTAACAAAAACTGTATTAAAACGTAGAATTGAATCACTTACATTAGGGCAGTCACGCTGCAGTATTTGTCCCAGCCATGAATTTAAACGATCAAAATATGAAGCATTGCCGATCTTCTCCAATGCTTTGCCACTGCTCTCCAACGCATGTAAATGTTCGCTATCAGTTTTGCCAGTTGTTGTTGGTTTGGCGAGACTGCCATCGAATTGGAATACAACAACAGGTGCAACGGTCTCGAATAGCAACTATATATATATATACATATATGAAAATGGTTTTAAAATATTCAATTATAAACCTGATTTTGTGTTAAAAAATACTTACATTAGCATCGAGCGGCTTGTTAATGACATCGATGAGTGTTGTGCCAGATTGGCCGCCAGGTGCACGACTCTATCGTAAAGAAAATCAAAAGATTGACATTAATGAGTTGTTCTTGTTGTTATTAACTTTTTTTTATCTTCATACTTTGCATAGCAATTAAGTAAAAAGTGTATTCGGTATAACTAATTGATTTTAGGGGGGGCACTTTGTTTTAATATTTATGTTTACTAAGCGCCCTATTTTATTATTTGTTTTGTTTTGCTAACTCAACATTCAATCATATTCCAGTTTTTCTACACTTGGCAACTGCAAAAAATATGCCCAATATTGAATAAGACAAATGCAAACTAAAAGGTTACTACTATACACAAAATATGATATTACCTACAACTAGGAAATACTTAAAAATATTTCTTTTGCACCATCAACTCACCACTACACGTACACCTTCACATTTAGATGTGATTTCAAACAAAATACTACAAGTTTGGAATGCAACATTAATACGTTCCGCAATAGCATCGCGCCCTAACGCTTGTAAGCTGGTCCACAATGAAAGCGAATGTAGACGACGTGATAATATTGGATCTGATTCGAAGGCGGTTAATGCTGAGTTTTGTAATTGTCGATGAAGTAGCTTTTGCGAGGGGGAGAGAGAAAAGAATTAAATGTGTGTTATTTATTTTAAAATTTGTATTTTTAGCTTACCACGATGGGTAGACTTGGCACACCTAACCAACTGCCCAAATTCAAAACAATTGAGTCAACAACACTGCTGATCTGTGTGGAGATAGAAAATGTAAACATAGTCATATATCAGATAAGATTGTCGTCATAAGTAGCTTATCAAATAAAGAAACAATTTAAAACAAATTATAACATTATTTAGTCACTTCAATTTTAGGCTGGTTAAGTTGGTTGAGTTGTTAAACGTCAATTATGTGGCTTCCAAAGGCTTTAGATTACAAAAGAGAAGTATATGACTTAATTTTTAGATTACTTGTAAACGAGGGAAGATGAAACTTGTGAGATTCTTTTATTTTAAGAGCACACAGCTCTTCACGGAACCTCTATCATCCATATATAATGATATGATAGAAACCACTCCTGGAGTCATGACAAGTGCATTATAGCAGAGACTTTGTAAGGTTGGCTGAATCAGGGGAAAATCCTAGAGCCTACATTAACAGGGAATCGTAAGAATCGATAATCCGAGAAGGGAAAATCGGAAAGAGCTCTTCAGAGGAGATTCTAACCCTTTAGTTCAGTAGGCACCAGGGTGACTGCAACAATACAACGGCATCTGTGAGTTCAGTGCCTTATGGAGGGTAATTGTGGAGACATTTTCTTAATTGGGTCGGCTGAAGGCTTTTCCGTCATTCCCACAACAGCCGGTTCTATCGCACCGGAATGACCCGGGTTTTTTCACCCGGCCAAGGGCTGTTATTTCAGTGTAACCCTGTCCAATCTGGGGCAGGGCGAAGCACTGTTAACAACAACAACAACAACAAGGCTTTTCCGTTATGCCTTGTCAAATTTGGTGTAAAGACAACCACGTGTTGCAATCGTGGCATCTTTGAGAAAGAAAAATATACTAAAGATGGCGGATTTGCCCCCAATTAACCAAAGAAAAAAATAAACGTAAATTTGACGAATGCTATTCCAACCCAACCAGACAACAATTTCGTTCATCAACACCCTGCACACTCACCGCATTAGGTCCCTGCACACATGCCAGCGCTGCCAAACCATGACCCGTGGCATGCAGCCAAATATTGTGCGTTCGACATATCTCACTCATCCGCTGCAAATTATCCACATAACCATTTAGCGAAGCACCCACATCAGCCACTACCAGCAATGGTGTACGATTTGCGCTCAAATCTGTTTGTACCTGTTTCATCAATAACGGCAAATCCATTGTGCCAAAAGTGCTATTAGCCGGTATCAAACGTATCGCATCCAAAGGTATACCCAATTGACGACAGGCATATTGCAAACGTAGCGGCGTTGTATTCTCTGAAATATAAAAGCATGGATGTGCCAATGCTGGTATACCACCTTCAAGATAACCGGGACAACGCGCTACTATCGCTAAACGCACAGTGCGCAATATAGCGTCAGCATTGTCTGTGTGAAAACTGCTAGCTGGATCGATAAAACGAAAGAGCGTACCCAGCCAACGTGTTGTATCGCCAGCAATAGCGCTAGACACACGCACTAAATGTTGACGATCCAAATGTGTTAGATAAGCGACAATACTGTGCGATATAAGCGCTAATTGTGCCACATCATCTAGCCCTGGTAGTGGGAATTCAGGATCATCATCGGAATCTGAGTAGGCGATTAGGGTTTCCAGTGATTTAAGAATTTCAGCTGGTGGTTTGCAATCGCCATGCAATAATGTGGTGTGCTTTGGTGTCGCTGGTAGGACAAGTGGCGTATCTGCTCCATTTTCTTTGTTTGTCTTATTGCCGCCGTCCACTGTATCATTGGCGCCATCGGGCAGTGCTTCAATAGCTTCAGCTACAGGCGCAGTTTTAACATTTTCCAAGCCGCGTAGCACATGCGATGATTTCAATTCTAGCTCAGCTAGACCGGAACGAATCTGCAAGTGAGAATGAGGCATAGAAGCAAAATTAAAACTATGTTCATGTGGAAATTTGCACATTAGCACTTACACTGGATGCGGCAATTTCTGCAACGCGTGGCTCTTTCAAGTCATCACCGTCGCCGGACATTGCTTACGTGCGCTTTTGGCTTTTTACCTTCACTTCACAAATTGCTCCACTTCACTCACCTCTCAGCCAATCGATTAGGTTCAGCTTCACAGGCAGTAATCTATTAATTATTTGCGGTTTTGCAATTTTCACGTTCGCACCACCTCTTTTGTGGCCACAAAAATAAAATAAATTGTTATCCAATTGCTTGGCGTTTTGTTGTTGGTTTGTGTGCGTTCTGTATTTCGGTGTTCAAGCCAAAGACTTGGTATTCTGGCAATGTTTAGTGTTCCAATTTGTTTGTCCAGTTGGTGCCCTGTGGTGGCACAGTTTTTGACGTTGCTATCTATATTTTCAGGTAGATTTTCTTAAAATTTTTGGACTAATTCTACTATTGTCGTCGTAGTCAGAATTTTCACTTGTTCTTTGGCGATTGCTTTCCGCTGACATTCGCATTTTAGATTTGTTGTGTTGTCAGTTATTTGACGTTTGAGGTCTCTCCCTTGTTTTTTTGCGAGAGATAGAGAGCGTGCTTGTCAGAGAAACATCTGTACCCAGCGCTTGGTTTAGCGTATTAGGAAATGAGTTAAAAGTTGGGTAGTCCTAGGGTTCCTTTCACCATCTACGATAAAGGCTAGCGAAACCCGTTTACGGTTAAGTAATTAAGCATCGAATAGCATTAACCGGCTTTTATACAATCAGCCTTTGGACAGTTAAGCGCCTGTTTGATAAGGTTAGGGCTGAACGACATATTATATGACAGAAATCATTCGCCGATCTGTCAAACTTTTGAAACATATAAGTTTCATCACCAAATAAAAGGAGTGTCGCGATACACAAAAAAATACACGCCCAGGTACTTTTCACTTACAAGTTTAACTGAGTAAAATTCCCCCAGCAGAAACTTGCAACTTCTTCTCCCTATAAAATATCAAAATGCGCTCTCTCCCTGCAAATGTTTTGTGTTTCCAAACACTTTCCAGCAAAAATTTGATAAAATTTTTTAATATGTTATGCTTTCCGAAAAAAGCTAATGTATGTCTTGCTTTCGGACAGTTTCTACAAGAGACAATCCATAGTTACACATACCCCAACATACCAAATACATGCCCTGCATGTGGTATGACCCCTCATGATACCATACATCTCTTTTCCTGTTCAGTTGAACCCACTCTTCTAACACCCACATCACTCTGGTCCAACCCTGTGGAAACTGCGCATTTCCTCGGACTTCCGTTAGAAGAGCCTGATGACAATTTAGAGTGATCGAGCCCATTGGGCAGGGCGAAGCACTGTTAACAACAACAACAAAAACAACAACAATCCATAGTTTCAAATATTAACTTAACAAATCAGAACGTTAGAGACATTGGCGTTCTGTTGATTAATTCGTTGGAGAGGCGTATCACAAGACAGCTAAGCAAGCTCCAAACGATCTTTTGTACCCTCTTGTACGTTGAAGAGATTGACGTAAATCGCTTAGCTGACTTCCTTGTGCTCAATAAAGCTAAATTACTTCTAATGATTCGGTTTCAAGAGTGAGCCCACATTCTGGATAATCCCTTTATATTAGCCGATTGGAAGTTATAGAGGTGGGTTCATAAAATCTCCTCATACGCAGCAGGCAAACGTTTACTTGGAAAGGCGAAGGTACGTCACGTTTTGTAATCGAGTCTCCGCTATGTTTGTATAAAATCTGGGTCCAACCCTCTCGTTAAAACTGAAGTATAGAACCCTAGCAAAATCAGTTTTAGTCTTACTGGAAAGAGTTAAAGCTATCGGGCAAATGCACATTAGGATCGTTTAACTCTACTAAGCAAGCACACTTACTTCCCCTAAAGATGCTGCTGATGTATGCATCAGATTTTTCATATTGCTCCTACGTATCTGAATGATTACCGTTCAGCCCTTACTTTCAGATGACGGCTCATATGATGGTCGCCTGTCTTGTATGGTTACTTAAATGGCGCTTAGCAGTCTAAGGGACGCTTTCATAAAAGCCGGTTAACGCTAACCAAGGTTTAATTGACGTTTTTTTGTACGGTTAGCTGCCCAGTTAACGTCCGATTAGCGTTAACCGGGTTTTATGAAAGTGGCCCTAAACAGTTTTAACCATCCAAAATGGGAGCCAGTCGTTTATATGCTCTGCCAACTGGCGGCAATTGGAAATACCACGGGAACGCAAATCCGTCTCCACTGTACTTTCATCGGAGTGTTGTCCCAGCCATCCCCTGTCTCCTCCGGCGTGTGCCGATAAGAAAACCTTCTGGGGCTGAGCATCTTAATTCATTCGTACAACATAGCCTAGCCAGCGAAGCCGCTGGGTTTTAATTCGTTGAACTATGTCGGCGTCATATAGCTTATCATTAAATCTTCTTCGGTGATTTCCTTGAATCTTTTTGGTATCTCCTTGGATCATCCATTGTATCTCACCTCATCAGATAATTTCAGCGTAAAGCTTCTGCACTACACAGCAGCACTAGTAGCAAACACAAACACTCAGAAATTGCGGCCAAGATCAGTCAACGGGGAAGCACAGACAATGTGCAGTAGCCGGTTCAGACCGAATAAGTAAACCTTTATCCTATAACTGTATACAGACTGAAGTTGTAGACTTCTCGAAGGTTTTGAGGAGTGTTGTCGAATTAACAGTGCTTGACCGTATATGAACCCTGAAGTATTATCCGACTGTCGTGGTAGCGATTTGTATGACCAGTGCAACCATCAAGGTTCTGTCACCCCTCCTTTTTTAAGTTGCTGAACCATCGAGCGGCACGTCATTACTTTTGTGCATTTTATTAGCCTCTTACGACCGGTATGCCTACCTCGGGTATATTCCAAACCCCTAACCGGCAGGGTAACGAAGTTGCAGCTTGGATACACTGGTTTCTTGGTTCAAATTTAATTAGGTTTATCTTTTACAACAGCTACCTACTAGATTCAGCTTTTGCCGACTGTGAACAAAATCTTCTAAAGAAGATTATTTCTTGCTCAAGACCATTTCATGATGTTTCCAGTTTAAATTTACTTGCTTAGGGACTAGAGCCTGCGACCTTCGTTATGGTAGATAAGCTCACTATACCACGCGGTCCAAGTTTATTTATTTATTTATTGTTACGGCTTTTCAGGACTAAAACTTAGTATAATACATTTATTAACTATTACAAAAACTTTTGGAAATATTTATGCTGTCGGAATGCATGGGACTCCGATCAGCGTTGTAGCTGGCAGTTCAAAGGGCTAGTTATAAAGTAACTCTTGTCAGGCGGATGGAAAGGACGCGTTTCCAACCCTCCAGTGCTTCACCGCTAAGTTTGCTTCGTTTTATCAATATCCTGTATGCTGTCGGAATGGACAGGATTCCGATCAACTAGATAAAATAATGTATGTATAGACAATTGCTTTATAAATGTTGTCGGAATGTACGTAATTCCGAACAACAGAGCATCTCTCCTTTTGATGACTAAACTGACTGGGAAGTTGGAAATCCATGGTTTCCACTCCTCCATTAATGTTTATGAAGTATGGATTTATATATATCTATACCCCGTTTCTCTACAAGAACCACTTTCGGTTCAACTTCTAGTGAGTCGAACCGGCGATGCCGTACTCCAGAGAATTAGGTTTGCTTGTGGTAAGAAGCTTTTAAAATCCATGATCGGATGGTGCATGAGGTCAAACAGTCGGGGTAGTACTACAAGGTGCTATTACTGGAGCGTACCGGATTCTTTACCATCAAGAGAATGTACCCATTGGCAAGACTTTTCTAAAACTTCGGGAAGAAACTTTTCAATTACAACAACATCACTTCTCTCACAATCCAAGAATACACCCAATATTACCTTGGAAGGGGGAAGCTTTTAAACATTCAATAGAAAAAATTGAAGGAAACAAAAAAATTTTGTTATCCTTTACAAATAAGCGTCCCTATAAAAATTACTTTTACAAATTAGTACACATCTGTAAGTGTATGTGAGTCTCTTCCCGCAGTTCAGTTCTCGCGTTTGACCAAAATATTTTGAACTGAAATTGAAAGAAATCATTGCACTATGGAGTGGATGTAGAAAAATTGAATATCAATTGTAACATAAGCACATGTAATTACTTACAAAAGCTTCAATTCTTACCAAGCATTTCCAGCCGTACGGATGCATGGAGGAAGCAGATTAGGGTGCTTCACCAGGAAATGTAGCATTTTTTCTAGCAGCATTTTAAAATTTGGTTTAAAAAACGTTAAATCAAATTTACAGGAGCTGGTCGGTTCTCACTCAATCTGTCCAGCCGATGAGGGCATCATAGTGCTCCCAATAATAACTGGCGCTACGAGAAAATACGCCCAGCCTCGGAAATTTATGGAGGGAACTTTTCTTCTCACTCCTAAATAAAGAGTGAAGATATGTTCGACAACGCGTCGATGGCCTTACAATAGAGGGCCCATGAAAACAGAACCATGTTTTCGATTACAACTGCCTTCTGATACACCAACTTTGAATTCACGAAGGACTTCGTTTATTTGGAATAGAACCAGACCATAAACTTCCCAACAAGTGCTGCTTTGGAGTAAGTAATTTAATAACAAAAATCATGCTCTGTAAGTGCCTGATCTAACCAGTCTTGAGAGTGTTTTCGGTAGTGGGACTTGTGCAGTGTTCACCGTGATTCAAACGATCTGCTGTTGTGAACAGTTTCAGCACCCGAACGTGATGGCAAAGCTGTATTTTGAAAGTCAAGTGGAGAAAAATTAGATTTCAATTAAAAACTCTGGAGATATTTTTAGGTTAGGTTATTATTAAAATTAAATTTCTCTCTCTTTGGTCCGTGTTTCACTTCCACGATTTATTCCTTCTCTACCTCGTGCTCTTTTCCTTTCCATTTCCCTATCTTTTCTTCCTCTTTCCTTTCCCCTTTTGCTTGGATTACCCTTCTCTTTCTCCTAGCTCCTTTCCTTTTCTTACTTTTTTCCATTCCTCTTCTTTCTCTATCATACCCCTTATACCTATAAAAAAACAGTTCTGAAAAAAAAAACGCACTTACTGAACACACATGTTTCTCAACTTTTTATACGAACGCACCTAAATCGACAGCAAAGCAATCGTCTTGAACTGACAATTCCAAACAGCTGTGAATTTCGTGAAAAGTATACAAAGAAAACACGTGAATTATTTTGCAAAATTATAAACAACAAAGTTAATGTATTGAAATATGTATCTATATATATAAAATTCAAATTATGTATGTATGTATGTATGTATCTATAGACCGGCTTGTGTCCTAAAAGTAAACAAAATTGATACACGCACTGGATATCTTCCAGGGATGGTCATAGGCTAAAAAATATTTTGATATATATAAGGGGCGTGGCACCTCCCATGTAAATGGAATTTTTCATAGTCCGTATCTCTGGAAGTATTTACGTTAGACCACTGAAATTTGGTAAGGGGTTATATGAGATTAATCCCTAACACCTCCAAAAAACTGGAGATAACGAAGAAGGGGCTTGGCACCTCCCATACAGCTGGCATTTTTTTTTAAAGAAATGTGGGGTGAAACCGACCTCCGTGGTGTGAAGGTAGTGTTGCCGGCCTACCACACCGAAGGTCCATGGTTCGAGCCCTGGTACAGGTAACCTCAAAAGTGATTTGAAAAAAGTTTTTCAAAACGGGGTCGCCCCTCGGCAGTGGTTTGGCAAACTCTCCGAGTGTATTTCTGCCATGACAGGCTTCTCAGCAAAAATTCGTCTCCTTTGTAGATGCCGTTCGGAGTCGGCAAAAAACTGTAGGTCCCACCAATTTGTAGGGAAAATTCAAATCGGCACACCACAAATTGGAAGAGAAGCTTGGCGCAAAAATCTCTTAGGAGGTTTATGATGATATACCTGTTGTATATCGCGCCATAGAGAGAGAGAGAGGGGTGAAACCCACGGGTATAAGCTAGTAAAATATAAAACACGAACAAGCGAACTGCATGCTCTAAGTCAGCTGGTTTTCAGTTCGCTTTTAATATGAGAGGAGTTTATACACTTTGGCAATGTGTGTGGACATATTAACGACCGATTTGATAGTGAGCTTAAGTCAGAACCCTTTGTAATTTTAATGCAATTTGAAATTCTATGTAGACATGCCTTTTGAGTGAAGACGTTCATTCAGGGTACTTATATAAACATCTGAATATCTCCCTTACCCTCTTCACGAGTAATTTGAAGATTTAAATGAATTGCCCTAAAAAATTTCGAATCGAATATTTCTCCTATGGAGACTGAGGCATTCTAATGCATGTCCGTATTTCGTGTTGACCACCGCCGTCATCTATTGAACGTGCCTAATGACTCAGCTGCACTAGCGATTCAACACGCTCGAGTGAATTTTATTTTCATTGTGCCATGCAGCGCATTTTAATTTATTACAAAGTACTCGATTTTAATTAGATTTTCTGTTTAACTGTACTTATTATTATTGCAGCCGCTTCTATTAGTATTTAGTGTCTTTTATGCGAATTCGGTATTGTGGACCTATGAATCCGCTCGCGCATTTGTGATTTTACTCTTATGTAAATTACTCCATGCCGTGCCGTTTGAAGGCTCATTTCTAGATGTAATGTGAAATTTCAATTTTCTTTGTATAGGAAATGCAAATATTTTAAATTTTCTGTTCGATTAAATGCTTCCACTGAGCAAACTTTTTTTTTAAACAATGGCCTTGTAAGCTTTGTATTCATCATCCTTTTTTAACTGGCGTCCCCTCACAAAGTACGGCAGTCATACTTTTCAAGTGATCAGTGAAACATCGGCAGGCTCATCTTGCCTCTTAACATTAAATTTCCTTCCATACTCGCCGATGCCATAACGACAAGGACTGTAAGTCTCTCCGGGAACATACTTAGCTACTAACTTAAAAGGGGCTTAATCGTCTAAATAGGTTTAGCCGTCCAACATAGCTCGCCCGTCGTTCATTCGTTTCGCTATTTCGTTGGAAACACCATGTGATCGCAAATCGGTCTCCATGTGGTTCTTACATTAGGGTGGGGTTCTTCTTCCTCCTCCGCTTCCACCGGGGGGGGCCCTTTAAAAATACCTTCTAGGCCACATCTTCATCCATTCTCGACACATGGCTTAGCCAACGAAGACGCTTGGTTTTAATTCGATGCCATACGTCGGTGTCTGCGTACGTCTCATACAGCTAGTTATTAAACTTTTTCGGTTCTCGCCGTCGCCAACGCGTTAAGGTCCATAAATCGTCGAAGAATCTTTCTCTTGAATACTTTCAGAGCCGCCTCATCAGATATTGTCAGTACCGAAGTTTGTGCACCATACAGTAGGGCGGCTACGATAAGTGGCTTATGGCGTGCTGTGTACCTTCATCGAGAGAGGACTTTACTCCTCAATTGCCTACTCAGTCCGATATGGCATTTCTTTATAAGAAAATTCTTCGTTAGATTTCTCATCAGGGTGACATTACTGCTGGTATTAATGCTAATTCCCAGGTAACGAAGTCTTTAACTTTTTAAAATTATGGCTGACAACAGCGGCTTGGCTGCCAAGATGCAAATGCGCTGACATTTAGCCCGATGAAAGCTGTAATACGCTTTTTAAGAGTCCAGTTGCATTACAACTTTCTACCTCTTATTATATCTCTTATTATTAGTTTTTATATAAGTTTTTATTCTTATTTTTCTTCTTCTACTTCTTTTACTTTTTTGCCTTTTCCTACAACTTTTCTGTTTATTTTTCTCTTTCTTTATTTTTTTAATTTTAATTTTATTTTTATATTTTTTTCTCGTTTCTTTTGCGATTTTGAATAAATATTTATTCTTTTCTTCTTCTTCTACTTCTCCTACATTTTTGCATTTTCCTTAAATTTTACAATACAGGCCGAAAATCAACAAAACTTGTTGGTATAAAAAAGTACTTTTCTTCTTCGTTCTCTCTTCCTTTTTTTATTCTTTTTCTTTTTAATTTTAATTTTCTTTTTTTTCTTCTTTTTTCCTTTTCTTTTTCTTTCTTCTCTCCTTTTTCTGTTACTTTGCATTTTCCTTTATTTGTTTTTATTTTCTTCTTCATCTATTTCTTCGTTTTCTTTTTCTCGTTCTTTTTCTTTTCGTCTTCTTTTTGCTTATTTCATTTTCCAAATACCTTTTTATTTTCCTATTCTATTTAGTGTTTTTTATTTATTTTTAGCGCCTTATTCTCAGTTTTTTACCTTTTCTCTTGTTTTTGTTATTTACTTCATTCGTGTTGTCTTCCTTTTTTCTCTTTCTTCTTCTTTCTATTTTCCTTTTTCTTGTTTTCATATTCTTTTTTAATTTTTTCTTGTTTCCGATTCCTTTTAATATTCATTTATTTTTCTTTCTGTTATTTTACTTTAATTCGAGTTTTTCCACTTCTTTTCTTTTTTCTTTTCCTTTTTCTTGTTCTTTTCCTTTCCCTTTTTCTTTTCCTCATCGTTTACCTTTTCCTTTTCTTTTTCTTCTTAGTTTTCTTTTTCTCATTCTTTTTCTTTTTGTTTCGTTACTTTTCCAAATTCCTTTTTATTTTTTCTATTCTATTTAATGTTTTTTTTATTGAATATTACCGTCTTTTTCTCAGTTTTGTTACTTTTTCTCTTGTTTCTGTTATTTACCTTATTCGTGTTATTTTCCTTTTTTCTCTTTCTTCCTCTTTTTTGTTTTCATATTCTTCTTTTTTCATTCATTTCTTGATTTCGATTCCTTTTTGTTTTCTTTTCTTTCTGGTTTTTTTTAATTTTAGTTTGAGTTTTTCCATTTCTTTTAATTTTCTTTTTTGGGTTCCTTTTTATTTTTAGTTTTTATGCTTTTGTTCATATTTGACATCAAACATGTGCCAACTCCTAAATGAATAGCCAACGTGTCGTATGAGTAACGCGAATTTAATTTAAAAACTCTTCTCAACATTTCCTTTCAAAACGTGACGTGTATACATACATCACATCTGTGAATCTCTGGTGTGTAATTTTCTTTAAGTTTCTTATAATTTCAATTGCTGGTGCCAAGGCACATTGACCCGAAACTAACAAGTCGTTGCACCGGTTGCAGTCACTATTGTTACCAAATAATTATAATTATCGCTTTTGTTTCCTTAGCAAAATTATAACTCTTCATACATGCATGCGTGCAAAATATGGCATAAGCATTTACTTTCTTATATAATTTCATAAAACAAAAGGACGCTGAACGCTTTTGAGTTGTGAGAATTGCGAGCTAGCTTTTTTTGCACTCACAATTTCGTTGGAACTAAAACTCGCAGCTCCGGGAAGAAATTTATTTACAAAATTTTCCATGAACATACATGCAGGAGTTTCTTAAGCTTCTTATTGACGCCAGCGAAAGTCTTGCATTCATGAAGAGGACTTCATTTGTTTAGGTGAATATAGTCAGTTCGGAATTGACGGAGTCCTTCTCAATTTTGAATTTGTTTCTCGTAGGCGTGACGAGGCCAGGAAAGGAAGAACAAGAGCGACTGAACAGAAAAAATGTTTCTTAAACACGTTGAATCTGTCATTAGTCATTTTAGCGGGGACTTTCTAGGTGCCATAACCCGCTGGTTGTAGTACCGGTACCGGTCATTCACCTAAATCCCTGGAAATCAAATTTCTCATAGAAATCAGGTTCGAGCGCCGAGCTATGATCTATGAACGATGCGATCGATTCCTTCTTTTTTAATCACGAATCAGCTAGGTTTCACAGTCGTCGGTTGATGAACCTACGAACGTTGTTTTGTGCTGCAGGCTCAATCTTCGGTTGGTAGGAAGAAATAAAGCTTCCTCGCAAATTTTATGGTGTTGGAGATGCCTAGTACGATTTATTGCCCTTTTTGCTCTATTATGGAAGGACTCCTTGGGACGATATATTGAAGAATATCGTTTTATTGCGACAGAGATTGGCGTCTGAGTTATTTCCTCACCATAGAAAAATTTCTTCGAAACGTGGTCGGCTTTCCGAAAGTATTTCTACCATGAAAAAGCTTCTCAGCAAAAATACATTTTTCCTGGCAAATGCCATTTGGAGTCGACGTTTTGCAGCAAAAATTAGCAGCAGCACACTCGGTTCTAATCATATTAATACATAGCCACTACAGTAAAGGTCGCAAAGCTCGATAGCCTTTTTGTCTTGACTAGCCCGCTAAGTTTCCTTTTCCTTATCAGCCTTGTCTTCCCTATTGAGAGTCCAGACATTCCAGTTGCACGCCTCAAATCACCAACAACTTCATTCTCTTAAAATTAAGGCTTTGCGAGATACATAACTGAAAGCTCCGTGTCCACCCAAGACACAGTAAGGCAATATGTAAGGAAAATTATGTTCAGAACTGTTTGCTATCCTTGTCTCTATCAAAACCTAGTTTACGAAGTAAAATATATACTGTTACTGCTGAAGTTAAAAAGTGAATACACAAATATGCAGCTAACTTTACATATTCCCCAAGCACATGAATACTTTTTATCAACTCATGTAGCCGTTAGGGTGTTTCATTATAAGGCAATGCATTTTTGCGGGCGTGCGATATTGAATTCGCCCGCCAGCGTGATGAATCAAGTGCCTCCTTGTGTGTGTTTTTTTTTTCCTGATTGCGTTGGATTGTACACATCTCTATATATAATAAAATAAGCAATGTGATTAAGTTCCATATTTCAACTACACTACACCGAGTGTACTTCAGAAACCGTAAAACGACTTCAGAATAATCAACTGTACTTCAGAAACCGTAAAATGTACTTCAGAATAGTCAATTGTACTTCAGAATAATTAATTGTACTTCAGAAACCGAAAAAATATTTTTCTCAGAAACCGTAAAATGTACTTCAGAATAATCAAATGTGCTTCCGAAATCGTAAAATGTACTTCAAAATAGTCAATTGTACTTCAAAAATCGCTAAATGTACTTCAGAATAATTATTTGTACTTCAGAAACCGTAAAATGTACTTCAGAATAGTCAATTGTACTTCAGAAATCGCTTAATGTACTTCAGAATAATTAATTGTACTTCAGAAACCGAAAAAATATATTTCAGAAACAGTAAAATGTATTTCAGAATAGTCAATTGTACTTCAGAAATCGTAAAATGTAATTCAGAAAATATAAATTGTACTTAAGAAACCGTAAATTGTACTTCAGAAGCTGCAGAACTAATATGATTTTACCATTTCTGAAGTACATTTTACAGCTTCTGAAGTACAATTTACGGTTTATGAAATACAATTGATTATTCTGAAATACATTTTATGATTTCTGAAGTACAATTGACTATTCTGAAGTAAATTTCACGGTTTGTGAAGAACAGTTTACGCTTTCTGGAGTGCACTTGGAAAATTCGTCGTTTCAGAGACATAAAGATTAAAATCGATCTCAGTCCATTGTAAGTTCTCAGACTAAAATATTTTCATATCAACTAAATGAAGTTTATGGAAATTCGTGAGCGGTCTACTTGGCAGAAAAAAGTTATTTGAGTTATATTTTTAGTTTCCTACATCAGAAAGAACTATATAGTTGAGTAATAAACAATACGGAAGGATAGATGAGTAGCACCCTAACGCACACTTACATACATATCTATTTACATACAAAGTAATAGTTTTACTTACGATGAATTTTTAATTTCCGCATGCGAGCAAATGAGGGATTACATATATATTCCCCAGCGATACCTACCCTGGGATCACGTACTTGTTTAGGTGCCGAACCTCGCAGGATTTTTTCCTTTCAATTCTGGCATTTTTGGGATTGGGAATATGTTACTAAAACCGAAAATATGTTTGTTTGATATACGAAGTTATTTAAATTGTTACTAATGTTTATTTATTATGAAAAAATTTTGTGTGACCCGTATCAATAGTTTCATTAAAAATATTTCTTGACAATTTGAACAAACCTGTTAAATTTGATTAGTAATTAATAATCAATTAATTAGATTAACTTTTTAATTGTTTTTCAAGAAAAGGCAATTATTATTTGATTAGGAGTAGAAAAAATCAAAATTAACTATTTAAAAAAAAAAAATTAAAATAATCAAAAAGTTGCTTGGAATACTTTTTAATATTTTTGATAGTTTTGGATTATAACTGATTATTTTTTATTTTTTTTTCAGTATTGCTAATGTGTTTATTTATGTACAACAATACTGAAAAAAAATTCAAAATTAATAAAAAAAATCAGAAATATTCAAAAATAGTCAACAGTAATCAAAAGCAATCAAAACTACTTTTTTTGGATAATTTTTGAATTTTTTTAATAATCCTAAAAACCATGTTTTTTTGGATTATTTTGTTTGATTATTTGGATGATAATAAAAAAACAAAAAAAAATGAAAGTAATGGTTGTTCTCAAGAAAATAATTAATCAAACCGGTAATCATTATGATTATTAAGCATTATTTCACAGGTATGCATTGGAAACATTTTGCTAAAAAAATTGAAAAATTTTGGGAAGAACTTTCGGGTGGTATTTGGTATTGCTTTGTTCATAATTAAACATTTTTCTTTTTAGATAACAAAATGTATTAAAAATTGCAAAATCATATCCCGGAAAATACCCAGGTACGCGGATTGATATAATCGAAAGAATAGTCAAGCCTATTACACATGTGCATATTCAGTAGGTCGTGCTAAAAAAAAGTTTATACTTTTTCATGGTCTCAGCCCGAAGTACAGTTTAACATGTACAAACAAATATCCTGTTGAAAGCAGCAAATTTCAAATTTTCCATTGCTTAGCGTAATTTAAGACTTGTGTGAAAAATGAAATAATTAAAATAAAAATTCGACAATAAGATTTTTTGTACAAAATTTACTGATTTATAAGTTAGAGTAATCGAGTAACTATATGAAAAAAAATGTCTTCCTAGGTTGCAGATAAAAATAAACGGAAATCGCGAAATGGAAATTATGAGCTCAGCATTTAAGAAATAAATAGTTTTTTGTCACACCCTAATATACACAAACATCAGAAAGTTCAGTAAAAGCGTTCACAATTTTTTTTCAAATATGCAGGTGTGCCATTTTTTTCGTTTTTTTGTTTTCTTTGCATATTAACTTACGTCTCACGTGCTTCTTGTCAAACTGAATTTAGATCTATGCAAGTTTTGTGTGACGCATACGACCGTACATCTCATAACTTACAAGAAATGGCACTTTGTATGCATGATTTTATCGTGAATATGCGTGTCATTGCTTATACATAACTCTATCACTAGGGATGCTCTTTTTCAAATCGATAATTTGAATTAGTCTTCGGGCAGTGACAATATAAAACAGAGGAAAGGATTCAGACCCTGATGAATTAAGGAAAACAGATGCTCTGAAAAGCGATGAAGGAAGTGCTTTTTTATGAAGAAGAAGACAGAGTCAAACACATACCTTTATTTATTCTTTTTAAGATATGTTGTAGACCGTACTTAACTGGACTGCTCTAGTTAGCAGCAGTAAAAATTTAGTGTAAAAAATAAATTCCCAATCCAATTTTTCCAGTTCTTAGCAAAAAATAAATCCAAAGTGTAATAAATCGGGTGTAGCGATAGAAAATTTACTTCATACTAACTCGGGACTTCGGAAAGACTCAAAATGGTCCGAAAACGCTACTGAAACGATTCCTAAAAAGCAACGAAATTATCTAGAACACAATCTCGAATTGATGCCGCAATTGATACCCAAAAAATGGTCTCCAAAAAATCCCGAAAGGCCCCGAAAACAATGCATAAGTGATCCTGTAATGAGCCCGAATTTATAGCGAAAGAGTCCCGAAACGATCCCAAAAAGGTCCCGAGAATAACTCCGAAATTATACTGAAGAAGTCAGTAATCGATCCCGAAAACGATTGCGAAATGATGTCGAAAGGTTCCCAAAGTTATATAAAAAAAAATTCCTATAAAACAATTTCGAAATGATCCTAAAATGATCTTGAAATTATCTCGAAAAAGTTCAGAAACTATCCCAAAAAAGTTCCGAAACAATTCCAAAATTATCTTGAAATAGTTCAGAAAAGGTCTTGGAAAAGTCATGAAAACTATCCCGAAATTATCCCGAAAGAGTCCCGAAAATAATCCTGCAATGATCCCGAAATTTCGTAAGCGTTTTTATTTTATTCTATATTGCGTATTTTTTTGACCCGTATTACCGACGCTTACCATCTTAGCTTAAATAATTGTCCAGATGCAATTACCGGTTATGTCCAGAATTGTGAATAATCTTATAACTTTAAACGAGTTATTCTTGTATATTTGTATATCCACTACTATCTCAGGAACGACGTAACCGATTTGGATGAAATTTGGTATATGGGTAGTATCCTTTGTTTTAAGATTTTCTACTTTGGTGTTGCCACTTGGGGTGGTTCACAGGGTTGCCACCTATATCAATTTTTTTAAAAATATTAAGCAATATATGGGAATATGGGTATCAAATGAAAGGTATTTTAGGCCCTTTACCAACCAAAGTATTTTCGAGCAGGGTTTCCGCCTAGGGTTGCCACCTGACCACATTTTACTTATTCCTTCAGATATCGACCACTATCTCGGAAACGGCTAAACCGATTTCGATGAAATTTGGTAGATGGATAGTATGATTCCTTCTAAGATTTTCGACTTGGATGTTGCCACTAAAGGAAGCTTAGAGGTTGCCACCTTTCCGATTTTTTTTAAATATTAAGCAATATACAGGGTGGCTGATGAATTTTGCTACATTAAGAAACTCAAATAATTTTTTTTTCAGTGTATGGAATTCATTTTTCTTTTATTCATGTTAAAGCCCATTAAATTTTATTAAATATAGCTTAATTAGTTTTAAAAATAATGGAATTTAAATGCCCCCCCTGCTCGTCGATGCATGTGCGGCATCTTACCAAAAAGTTGTTCATTACTGCTTGGAGAGTTGAGACAGGAATAGCCGCAATTGTTTCTCGAATGGATTGCCTTAGTTCATTCAAATTTGTTGGTTTTGCTTTGAAGACTTCCTGTTTGCAATAACCCCACAAGAAAAAGTCAGGTGCAGTAAGGTCAGGCGACCTGGGTGGCCAACGGAATGAGGAGTTTCTGGATATCAGCTTATTGGGAAATCTTCGTCGAAATTCTGTCATAACAGGTTGGGCTATATGAGGAGCTGCACCATCTTGCTGAAACCACACAGAGTTGAAAGAAATTCTCATTCGGCGTAATTCTGGATAGAAAAACTCTCTCAACATGCTCAAGTAACGGTCTCCAGTAACCGTAACGGTGTGACCGTTTTCTTCGAAGAAGTAGGGCCCGACAATGCAGCGTGATGAAACTGCACACCACACTGTGACACGAAGTGGATGCAATTCCGTCTCATGGAGTATCTGTGGGTTGGAAGCACTCCATATTCGACAATTTTGTTTGTTTATGTTGCCGTTTAAATCGAAATGGGCCTCGTCAGACATGAAAAGACAGTTCAACATGTTTCCATCCTCTTCCACCATTTGAAGCATCTTCTGGCAAAATTCCAAGCGAATCGGCAAGTCTGCAGCGTTCAGTTTGTTGGCCATTTGAATTTTATATGGGAATAAGTCCAAATCTTTGTGCATAATTGACTGTAATGACTGTCTGCTTACACCCATTTGAGCAGATAAGCTTCTTGTCGAAACACGTGGATTGTTTTGTATGGCAGCAGCTACAGCAGCGATTGTTTCCTCCGTTCGAACTGAAGGGTTTCGATGGTAAGGTCTTCTGTTGACTGTCCCATGCTCGGCAAAATTGTTTACAAGTCTTATTATGGTCCATCTGCTCGGAGGATTGCCGCCAAACGTGCGCCTATACTCTCTTTGAACCGAAACTACGGACTCCAGTGCGTGATAGCGGCGGACAATCCAAATTCTTGTTTCAGTATCCCAGTTATCCATTTTTGTTAAATGTAAAAGTCAATCTGCAAAATAAAAAAAAATTAACCAGATTCATTAAATAGAAAAAAAGTTATTTAATTTTTTTTGGTAGCGGCTTTCATCAGCCACCCTGTACGTGTTCTATAAATAGGCCTCATCCGGTCGTCGTGATCCTGAGCCAAATAAAAAATTTTACATGTAAATGCAACAACAACGATTTGAGTATGGTTCAATTTGTGAGCAAGATAATTTCGTTTGCTTCTTATCTTTGGTATGGGTACACCACCTTTTGACAAACAATCTTGGATTTCGTGCTAAACGCATTAATTTATTATAAAGTTGTTGCCTTCCCATGAACATGAGATATATTATTGATTGTTTTTATTTGGGTATTAATAACTGGAATATATATATATAATTTTAATTATCATATTCCCATTGTATTTTTAAAGCAAATATCATGATTTTTAGCGCTAAACAAAAATATTTGTCTCATTTTTTGAAATGAGAAGCCAGCGCGCTGACATCTGCTTCTGAAGTCTATTAAAGATCGGGAGTGTTTCAGTGAGAATGGAGCGTGATACGGAGCTCGAACTACCATTGGATGATGCCTAATGTTGTGACCAAATTATAATGCCGCTGAACACGTGTCATCTTTGGTGTATGCACAATACGGTGGTTGGAATTTTTGTTGTATTCGAGAGAAAGGTTGTTTAGAAGTTATATAATTCTTCCCGTGCTAACGTTAATCAAATGGAGCTAAAAAGGCTACCTCTTGGCTTAAGCATGACATTTCGACAGCTCCTTGTTCTCTTTAATAACGGTAGCCTTCCAAATTGTTGCATAATATTTAAATTTTTTTTTTATATCGAGAGCGAGTCATTCTTGCGTTTTCCTACATACAAAAATTTGTCCCCTTTTATCTTCACATCACTAAGTCTCAACAAACAACGACATTTCCTGTACCATATTGTTATTGTTATTGCACTAAGTTTGTATAAATACTTTACCGTTATTACATGTTGCTAGCACCTGCATGTTGTAGCATATTTTGTTAAGTCTTCCAACAACTTTTTGCATGCGATAATATGCATTACATTGTTAACATGGCAAGGGTTCGTCAAAAATGCCAAAGACCCAGCAGACTATGCATGAGAAAGTCCTAACAACAACAAAAAATACATGCACTACATTACACATCTGTTTGTATGTATGTCCATATATAAATAAAATATTGTGCAAATTTTACGAATAAATTTATTTGTTGGCAAAATAATATTGTTGCTACCTGCACTGCTGCTCAAAGAAGCAGAGTTCAATCCATCTTTTAGCACAAAAAAAAAAAAAAAATTCTAAAATATCAAACTCTTAAACTGGGACTCCACATTTCGGATGCAATGAACAAGCTTCCTGCCTCTTTGCACACAAACTTTATATTCATTGCAAACGTAGAATTATGCAAATTTGTATTTCTCGTGGAGTTGTCAAATTGTAGTAGCAGCGACAAATGCGAAAGCGTCTACGTTCAGGGAGTTGCATACCCACACACACGGCATCAGTTGACATGCACCAACGCTAGAGTTCGCTGTGTCTCTATGGCTGTGTGGTACATGGTTGATCAAAGGGGCAATCTGCAACTTTGCTGCTGATTAAGTAGAAAAAATTTCTTCCAAGTGTTTTTCAGTAGAAATGAAACCACCAAAAAGCGCTCTCAACTGAGGTTTCCGACAAAAAGTTTTAAAAATTTCGCGATTTTCTATCTAAATTTCCAGGAGCGGATGGTTATCCTCGCTTTCTTCTAAAGCTCTTGATAACTTATCTGCTCGATACACATCATCGCTACTACTAGCACGCCCATTCACTTTTTGAAGAACTTCTTTTTCGATATAATTTTTTCCTAAATTGGTATCAAAAGCTAAATACTATAGTGGCACACCCTTTACATATATAAATAAAACTTGTATCTCGTCTGCACATAATATGTCACGTTTATACAAATACTCGTACCTGTGGTCACACATGTTAATCCATATATAATACATAAAGTTTAACGCGACTCCCAAAGCGCGCCAATAAATTTACAAAACCAAAAATAAAAAACTTCAAATATTTATGAAATATTCATGCGAGACGCGTTAAGAGATATACAAAGCGCATATTTAAACTGGAGGGCATATATACATGAATAATGAAGTGGCGGTATGAATACATCAAATACAATAAGCCTTTCGGTTTACTCCGGAAGCTGTTCCAAAGATAGCTATGTCTTCATAGCTCGATTGAGAAAAACATATGTAAGTGAACAAAGAAATCTTTATGTTTACTTAACTGTGATAGGATATACCGTGAGCAGCCCGGTATTTTAAGAGAAACCGATAAGCAATACAAAAAAAAATTTATTAAAAACAAAACCTAAAAAAAAAAGTATGTAAAAAAAAAATTATGAGTAAAATAAAAAAATTTGTATAAAATATAGTAAAAGAAAAAAACAAAAATAAAATAAAATAACATAAAGTCAAATAAAATAGAATAAAATAAAGTCAAATAAAATAGAATAAAATAAAATAAAATAAAATGTGATGAAATAAAATAACATAAAATAAAATAATAAAAAAAATATAAAAATAAAAAAAATATAACATAAAATTAAATCAAATAGAATAAAATTAAAAAAAAAATATAAATAAAATAAAATAAAATAGAATAAAATAAAATAAAATAAAATAAAATTAAATAAAATTAAATAAAATTAAATAAAATAAAATAAAATAAAATAAAATAAAATAAAATAAAATAAAATAAAATAAAATAAAAGCAAATAAAATAAAATAAAAGAAAAAAGAATAAAATAAAATAAAAAGAATATAAAACAAAATAAAATAATGTAATTGAAAATAGAATAAAATAAGATATGGTAAAATAAAATAAAATAGAACAAAATAAAATAAAACAAAATAAAATAAAATAAAATAAGATAAAATAAAATAATAAGAAAATAAAATAAAATAAAATAAAATAAAATAAAATAAGATAACATAAAATAAAATTAAAATAAATAAAATAAAATAAAATAAAATTAAATAAATTAAAATAAAATAAAATAATGTAATTTAAAACAAAATAAAATAAAATAAAATAAAATAAAATAAAATAAAATAAAATAAAATAAGATAAAATAAAATAATAAGAAATTAAATAAAATAAAATAAAATAAGATAAAATAAGATAAAATAAAATAATAAGAAAATAAAATAAAATAAAACAAAATAAAATAAAACAAAATAAAATAAAATAAAATAAAATAAAATAAAATAAAATAATGAGAAAATAAAATAAAATAAAATAAAATAAAATGTGATAAAATAAAATAAATTAAAATAAAATAAAATAATGTAATTTAAAACTGTAAGACTTACGCGCAGTTCCGAGCAAAGAAAAGACGACTGTATATTTCAAGAGTGTTTAATGAAGTAAGTATCAAAGAAAAGCTTAGAAATATATAGTACAATGTACATATATGTATGTATGGTAATGGTGAAATAAAGATGTATAAAGGAATGAAGTAATAGCATAAGGGTTGCATTTTATAGTATTCAACAATTTCCGTCTCAACCCTAATGCTTTTGTTCTAAATTGAGTTCTAAATTTAACAATTTACATAAATTCTTATGTTTTTCCAATGACAAATGTTTTGTAAATATATCGGCAGTATTTCTAGCTGAAGAAACGTATTTAATATTAATTTCATTTTTCTCGTACAGCTCTCTAAGGTAATGATATTTTATATCAATGTGTTTGCTACGTTTTGTTGTGACATGATTCTTAACCGCAAATTGAGCGCTTTGGTTGTCACACCATATTGTTGTAGCATTTCCCACACATTCACTGAAACCCATTTCGCATAGTAGACTACGGTGGAATGATACCTCTTTTGCTGCCTGGCACATCGCTACGTACTCCGACTCCATGGTACTTAGGGACACTACTGGCTGCTTTTTAGACTCCCATGCAACCAATCCGTCGCCAAGGAATAATGCATAGCCACTGTGAGATTTCCTATCCACAGAATCTGCAGCCCAATCAGCATCCGTAAAACAAGCCATATTTTCTGCGGTTGATTTATAAGTTATTACGCCCTTTGGGTTTGCCTTTAGGTATCTAAGTACACGCTTTGCAGCTTTGAAGTGTTCACTGTGTGAGTGACTGTGAAACTGTGCTAATTTGGAAACACTGTAGGCAATGTCGGGTCTTGACATGGTCGCCAAATATGTTAACGCGCCAACTAAAGACTTATATTCATTCATATTGTATCCCTTACATGTTGAATCGTTGCATTTCATTAAAACTGTTCCACTACAATACGGAGTTGGTGCTCCATTACACTCACTCATGCCCCAGCGCTTCAGCAATTCGTGCACATACCGGTTTTGATGAATACGAATATCTCCGTTAGGGCTTGAACGTTCGACTTCAATACCAAGGTAGTATTTAATTTCCCCACGGTCCACCGCTTCCACATTCTCATTAAGTTTTATTATAATATTACGCATCGTTGTTTGTGTAGAGCAAGCCAAAATAATATCATCAACATACAGACTCAAAATATTTATCTCATAATTTTTACGCATAATGTAGACGCAATTGTCTGATTTGCATCGTATAAATCCCATTTCACATAACACATTATTAATCTTATCGTTCCAGTATCTACCCGATTGTTTTAGGCCATAAAGGGACTTATTTAATTTACATACTCGATCAGGGTATATCTTGTCTTTAAACCCTTCTGCTTGGCTCATAAACACTTCTTCCTTCAGTTCGCCATTTAAATAAGCCGTTACGACATCAATATGATTTACGTACAATTTATACTTTGCAGCGAGAGCAAGTATCAGACGAACAGTGGAAAATCTCGAGACCGGTGCATAGGTGTCATAAAAATCTACGCCAACTCGTTGGGAACACCCTTGAGCTACCAACCTTGCTTTATATTTTTCTATGTTGCCATCAGCATCATATTTCTTATTAAACACCCATTTGCTTCCAATTACGTTTTTATTCACGGGCCGGTCGACTAACGTCCACGCATTGTTTTTCAGCAATGAGTCATATTCCGTCTGCATGGCTTTTCTCCACTCGTCACTTTCATTTCCGCTTATAGCTTCGGAAAACGACTTCGGATTTTCAAACATCATGCTACAAATCTCTGGGTTATCTGTTAAATATTTCTTTCTGGGCCTGCCCACTTTTCCTTCGCGACAAATGCGCGGTCTTCCCCTCTTACGCTTTCCAAAGACTAATTCACCGTCATCGCTACTTTCTTCCAAACTATCACTATCTTTGCTAGCTTCGCTTGATGAAATATCAACTTGTTCTTTATTTGTGTCATCAAAATTACGCGACTCTGTTTCTATTACGATGGTATCGCGTTCTGCATTAATACCATCACTTTCATCGTAGCGATTCAACAAATTATTCTCAAAAAATATTACATCTCTTGCAATGACTATTGATTTTGTACTAGCATCATACATTCGGTAGCCTTTGGTTTGACTCGCATATCCAACAAATCGCACCTTTGTACCCTTATTATCGAGTTTAGATCTACCAGGTTGCTTTCGTAGTACCACGGCTTCACAACCAAACACTTTAAGATGCTTAACATTGGGTTTTATACCACGCCAACACTCATACGGTGTTTTGTTAACTAAAACTTTTGATGGGCATCGATTTCTAATATACGCTGCTGTATTAACAGCTTCTGTCCACAAATTATGGGGAAGATTCGAAGCCGAAAGCATGCAACGTGCCATCTCGACAATTGTTCGATTTACCCTTTCCGCAATCCCATTTTGCTGAGGGGTGTAAGCCACTGTTGTCTCGTGTACTATACCATTTTCTCTACAAAAATCTTTAAAACTTGCATTTACATATTCTCTTCCGTTGTCCGTCCGTAAACATTTCAATTTTCGCCCTGTTTGTTTTTCTGCTCTTAGCACAAACTCTTTGAAATACTTAAACGCGTCTGATTTTTGCCTTAAAAACCGTATTTCAACATACCTTGAGAAATCATCAACGAAGGTAATAAAATATTTAGAACCACCCTGAGACGTTGTACGCATTGGCCCGCAAATATCGCTATGAACAATTTCTAAAATGTCTGTGCTTCTTACATTTCCATACCGTGAAAAAGGGCTTTTTGTTATTTTGCATAGAGCACAGGTTTCGCAATCAAAATCAATACATTTATTTATATCTAACCCACGAACCATACTTTTGTTATTTAATAAACTGATATCGGCTTTATTTAAATGACCAAGTCGCTGATGCCATTTCAATAAATCATTATTAGCAAATGCTGCTGTGTTTACTTGTTCATAATTTTTATTTACAAAAAATTTTACAATAAACAGGCCGTAGCTCACGTCTGCCTTTAAAAGAGTATCACCTTTGCTATCTCTCACAATTGCATTGCTTTTGGAAAAATGCACAGAGTTTTTGTTGCTTATTATTTTACTCACCGAAAGAAAATTTGATTTTAACTTCGGTACATACAACACTTCGCATAATTCAATTGAGGTATATTTTGAGCGCAAATGAATAATACCAATACCTGTCGCCTCCACGATGTCACCTGATGCTATCATTATTCGTTGAGAGTGACTTTTAATTGAGTGAAAAAGATTTCTGTCTTTGCACATATGGGATGAAGCGCCGCTATCCAAAATCCATGTGTTACTTCTGTTGATGTTTTTGTTGCTCAACTGGAATACGCTCATGACTGCTGATTGTTGGCTCTCCAATCTACACTTAGCTTTCACGTGCCCCCTCTTTCCACACTTAAAACATTTAATGTAACTTGTGTTGCGCTTGTAGTTGTTGTTGCCCTTCTTGCGGTCACTGCTACTGGAATCTTCAATATCATTTTGCTTGCTACGATTACTTGTGGTCGGCCGCTGTTCATCTTTCCAATATTTGTTAGCGCCAAATACCTTCTCATTATTGCCTTCATGCCTTTCACCTTGACGTTGCTCCTCTTCCAATATTTTGACCTTCAAATTATGAAGTGTCGGCAGCTCGTCTCTGCTCTCTATCGCTACAACAAAATTGTCCATCTCTTCCGGTAGACTGCATAGCAATAAAATACTTAACAAATCGTCTGGTACAGCTACATCAATTTCATTTAAGCTGTCCACTATTGATGAATATTGGTTCAACTGAATGGAAAATTTTTCTGCCATGCTGAACTTGAATTTCACCAATCTTTTGAGCAAATTTACCTTGCGCGCTGGTCCGTCGGCATTATACATGCTTTTGAGCAAATCCCATGCTGCTTTCGCGTTGATGCAATTTTTCAAATGAAGAAGCTCCGAAGACTTTACACATAAAGTGATCAACGCTAACGCCTTTTGGTCAGCAATCTGCCATTTAATCTTCACCTCAGCTGCAGCTCCAGAATCGCATGATTCTTGTATAACATGCCAGTAGTCTTGAGTAATTAAAAGACTCTTCATGTGAACCGCCCAAGTCGCATAGTTTTCACCATCGAGCTTGTCAATTTGACTGTAAAGTGAACTCATCTTTACTTCACAATATATTTGTTAAACTTCACTGCGATATTTATTTAATTAAATAATTTTTCACTTATACGAAACGGTTTTTGTAATTAGCACATGTCTGGGCCCATAACCCTTGTAAGACTTACGCGCAGTTCCGAGCAAAGAAAAGACGACTGTATATTTCAAGAGTGTTTAATGAAGTAAGTATCAAAGAAAAGCTTAGAAATATATAGTACAATGTACATATATGTATGTATGGTAATGGTGAAATAAAGATGTATAAAGGAATGAAGTAATAGCATAAGGGTTGCATTTTATAGTATTCAACAAAAACAAAATAAAATAAAATAAAATAAAATAAGATCAAATAAAATAATAAGAAAATAAAATAAAATAAAATAAAATAAAATAAAATAAAATAAAATAAAATGTGATAAAATAAAATAAGATAAAACAAAATAAAATAAAATAAAACAAAATAAAATAAAATAAGATAAAATAAAATAACAAGAAACTAAAATACAATAAAATCAGATAAAATAAAATAAAACAAAATAAAATAAAATAAAATAAAATTAAACTAAATTAAGTTAAATTAAATAAAATAAAATAAAATAAAATTAAAATAATATAAAATAAAATAAGATAAAATAATTTAATTTAAAACAAAATAAAAAAAAAATAAAATAAAATAAAATAAAATAAAATAAAATGAAATAAAATAAAATAAAATAAAATACAAAAAAATCAGATAAAATAAAATAAAACAAAATAAAATAAAATAAAATAAAATTAAATTAAGTTAAATTAAATAAAATAAAATAAAATAAAATAAAATAAAATAAAATAAAATAAGATAACATAAAATAAAATTTAAATAAATAAAATAAAATAAAATAAAATTAAATAAATTAAAATAAAATAAAATAATGTAATTTAAAACAAAATAAAATAAAATAAAATAAAATAAAATAAAATAAAATAAAATAAAATAAAATAAAATAAAATAAAATAAAATAAGATAAAATAAAATAATAAGAAATAAAATAAAATAAAATAAAATAAGATAAAATAAGATAAAATAAAATAATAAGAAAATAAAATAAAATAAAATAAAATAAAACAAAATAAAATAAAATAAAATAAAATAAAATAAAATAAAATAAAATAAAATAAAATAATGAGAAAATAAAATAAAATAAAATAAAATGTGATAAAATAAAATAAATTAAAATAAAATAAAATAATGTAATTTAAAATAAAATAAAATAAAATAAAATAAAATAAAATAAAATAAGATAAAATAATGTAATTTAAAACAAAATAAAAAAAAAATAAAATAAAATAAAATAAAATAAAATAAAATGTGATAAAATAAAATAAATTAAAATAAAATAAAATAATGTAATTTAAAATAAAATAAAATAAAATAAAATAAAATAAAATAAAATAAAATAAAATAAGATAAAATAATGTAATTTAAAACAAAATAAAAAAAAATAAAATAAAATAAAATAAAATAAAATGAAATAAAATAAAGTAAAATAAAATAAAATAAAATACAAAAAAATCAGATAAAATAAAATAAAACAAAATAAAATAAAATAAAATAAAATAAAATAAAATAAAATAAAATAAAATAAAATAAAATAAGATAAAATAAAATAAAATAAAATTTTGTTTCCACATTTTTTAAAGACTTTCAAGGTACCTTTTAAAAAAATGTTTAACTCCTTTGTCAAGCCTTTCGCTTTATCTTTATGTGATTTTTGAATACTCAACAGTCCAAGCTTAGCGCTCGAACTGATTTTAATGTTATGTTATTTTCTTATTTTGGCAATAAAAGAATCACATTTGTGGTAATCATGACATACTGAGTTATGTGCCTAGGGTCGATTTTTAGAAGGCAGCGTCGCAAACGACGATTTGTGTGTGAGCCTGTTTGTTATTTTCTTTATTATTTTGGAAGTATAAAAGTAGGTCATATCTACGTATGTATGAATTTGTTAATCATGGTGTGTCAGTACATAGTATTTCTCTATGTTGCTCATACGCCATGTAGCACACACACCCCCATAGAATCTTTTTAAAAACTAGCAATACTAATTATGCAAAAAAGCTAGCGCCAAAGGTCAAAAGAGTAAGCGGTATGATTGAGAAAGCAGCATTTTTAAGTAAAAATATTTACAAAGCAAAATTCTAACTTCAAACAGTTAGACTAAGTTGAGGGTAACATAAAACTATTTTCAGTTGAGTAAGAAAATGTTTATGAATATTTTTTAGCTTTTTCCAAAAATCGAGCATGAGCTGGAAAAGCTTGCTTTCATCTTCACTTATTATGTATAAATGATACACTTACCTTCGTTAATCCTTTTCAACAGCATTCTTCAACCAAGCACCACACTGAGAGCTTGCTAAGCAACTTTAATGCCCATCACTTATGCGCCTTTAATCTGCAAAATGAAATATGAATATTTGAAAACTAAATATATATATATATAAATTGATGTATATGCAAAATAAGAAGAAGAAGGCAGCAGTTTGTAGTACTAAAAAACAATAACAACAATAAGGACGGAGGCAGCAAAACTTAACAGCTGCAGTTTGTTGTGGCAATATTGAGTGGATTGCCAACACATTATTATCCATATCCCTTTTTGGCTGAGGATATTGATATCAAAATAAAAACAACAACAGCAACAAAAACAGTACATACAACAGGAAAATCAAAGATGGAAACAGCAACAAATTTATTGATAAACCTCACTTTATGGCTTTTCACTAAGCCCTGCCACAATTTGTATATGCAGTTTGTACGAGAATGTACAGTGATGAGAAAAAAATTGCACATATTTAAATTTCGTTCGAAAACTAATTAAAATGTGAGAGCTATGAAAGGTATGAATTATGAAATATGAATCTTGGATTATGAATTATGGATTTGGATTATGAATTATGACAGCACTATAAATTATGAATTATGATTTAAGAATTATGAATTATGCACTATGAATTATGGATTATGAATTATGAAAGAATTATAAATTATAAATTATGATTTAAGAAATAAAATATGATTTAAGAATTATGAATTATGAATTATGATTTAAGAGTTATGAATTATGAACTATGAATTATGGATTATAAATTATAATTATGAATTATAAATTATGAATTATGAAAGAATTATAAATTATGATTTAAGAATTATGAATTATGAATTAAGAATTATGAGCTATCAATTATGAGCCATCAATTATGAGGTTTTAATTAAGAAGTTTTATTAATTAGAATTAAATTATGATTTACGAGTTATGAATTACGAATAATGAATTATGAATTATGAATTGTGAACTATGAATTATGAGTTATAAACTATGATTTATGAATTATGAAAATTGAATTATGAACTATAAATTATGAATTATGAATAATGAACTAAGAACAATGAATTATGAGTTATTAGTTATGAATTATGGGTTATGAATTATGAATTATGTGCTGTTTGGTCTGTCTTGGAAAATCCAGTTGGCTTTCGCTGCTATTTTATTGCATACAACTGTTAGCTAGGAAATGCAAGGACACATATGCGTTCTTGCGCCTACAGATATGTGTGCTCAGGCATATATATATGTATGTATTTCCCTACTTATATATTCTATATCAAATCAAATTTGCCTACTCAGTACGAATAAATATGCAGTTTATCTCAGCTTGAAGTAAACTGTAAAGAAGATGAAATATTTCATAATATCCTTGTATGCAATAAGGATTTTTCATGTTTATATTCTTGTTGTTGATATTTTTTGTTGTCGTCATTGCTTTTATATTGGATGTAACAAATTTATTTTGGTTTGTATTTTGTTGTTGTTTAGTTTGCTTGCGCGCTCAAAGCCATTCATTCCATTGTACAAGTCCAAATTGGCAATGTTAAAAGCCAACCCAAAAAGGATCAAGGATGTGCACAGGATTGCGTACATAGCTGGAATGCATAGAAATTCTCTGCTGCTTGTTGCTAGTGCGGCGCTTTGGCAACTGAACAGCGAAATAAAACAGATGGAGTTGAATTGGTTTGGCGTATTTTGAGATGTTAAAGATAAGAAACTTTAAATGAAGTATAAGCGTTTAGTTTTAAAGTTGAGAACGCTGACATTAAAATGTAGCAACAATTTATATTTTTTTTTTACCCATCAGTGTTACTTTTTTTGAGTTGACAACTGAGAAGTAAAGTCCTCTCTCGTCGAACAAAGATCACGCTCTGTAAGTTCTTCATCATACCTGTTCTGTCTCAGAATTATGGACAGTGTCGTAAGAAGCTGAGATGGCCCTTAAAATATACCAGAGAAAAGTTGTGCTGAAGATTTATGGCCGAGTACATTAGAAGTTTTACATGATTATCGTTTTCAAATCTGATTTTTGAATTCTGCTTATTCAGAGCGAATTGTTTCATTATCTTAATTGCCTAAACTTTCGTTTTGTATCTGAGGTAATCCAGTTTTTGTGCTCAAGAATTAGCCGAACTTATCAAGCTTTCTTCTGATACCAAGAACTCTATTCTCTTGTCTTCATTATGTGTTACCAGAAATTATATTAGGGTGGGTTGCATCTGTGCTATATTTTCTCTACTATCTACTCAATCCAAATTATCATTTGTTGGCAAGAGTGATCCTTCCTAATATTTCTATGCTGAGACTAACTTCAATGTGAAGTCCTTCACAGTTTCTGATATTTACCTGTGATCTCAAGGCAAGAGTGAACCAATTCTTTATATGATAACCAGCAGTACTTCGCTTTTCATAATTCACCAGTCTCCTCACTATTGTCCTATAGTATACGATTTACGTGGAGCTCAAATGGAGGCAAATGAACAGTTCCATATTGTTTGTTTTTGTTTGCAACGACAATCTCGGCGTAAAGTTAAAAAATATATTAAGCATATATTATGTATTCATAATTCTTGATTAATAATTTATAATTCATATTTCATAATTCATAATTTATGATTCATAGTTCGTAGTTCATAATTCATAATTCATAATTCATAATTCATCATTTATAATTCATAAATAAAATTTCAAATTCATAGTTCATAATTCATAAGAAATCAGTTCAAGAACACCATTAACGAACTGTCTGCTGAAAATAGAATTCTTAATCAATTATTTATTTAAAAATGCTTAAGGCTACCTCGAAATGTTGAGTAAAAATAAATTTTTTTTTAAATCCACCCTAATGTAAATCCATGGGCTTTCAACATTTTACAATTTCTAAAATATTAAAATATAAACATATTCAGTTGGAACTGCCACATTTCATCAGTTGTTTATTAAAAAAAATGTTTCAACACTTTTTTAAGCCCACCCTAATGTATGCAAAACTGAGCCAAACATTTTTTTAATTCTATTTTTTAAAGTATATTGAGATAATTTTTCAGTATGGTAAAAAAAGTATAATATTGTAAAAGTTTCAGACCTTAATATTGGCAGTTTTTTATTTGTCAAGACGCTAGATAACAATGTTGCTGCTCGCTTATAAAAAACAACAAAAAGAAGAAAAATTTAAAAGCGCTCACAATTTTGGTTGTTATCCTGGCGTTTTCGCATGCGATTTTCAAAGTTACAAAAATTTTAGAAAAAAATTTGTTATTTTATACATAAGTCGCTTATTGGTTACGAAAAAAATCGGGGATTAATTTTTAGAGGTCTATAGCTGCTTTGGTTGTTATATTGCAAGTGCCCGGTTCACAACTGATTTTCAATGATTCAAATTTAAAAAAAAAAAACAAGTAAGGAAGTCTAAGTTCGGATGGAAACGAACATTAAATACTAAGCTCTGTATAAGTGATGGTGGTAAATTGTTGTGGAGTTATGATCTATGGTGGTTTTAAACTTTGTCTACTACCATATGGCCAATCTTATATATAAAAATGCATGGGTGTCTGGCGTCCAAAGTAATTAACCGATCTTTATGCAATTTTCACAGCAGATTCTTGAGTTCACTGGTTCCAGCATAGGCTATATATAATTTTGAAAAGCGTAGATAGTATACCTCGTTTCATGTGTCGCAATTTTATTTAACACGGTCCTGAAGATTATGATAGCTAAAATTTGACATTGTGTTCATTTATATATGGGCGGTACCAGGCCCATTTTCCGAAATTGAAAAAAAAAAACATTAATTAAAATTAATTAAATTCTAGCTTCCTATCTGCATCAGTGAATGGGATATGACATGTTCCGGTTTCCTACCTCTCTTTTAGAAAACTTTGGTCCAAAAATTTTACTGACTCATAAGTGGGCGATGCCACGCCTCTTTTCCAAAAATTTGATAAAATCGTCAATCGAAAACTAAATTAATAAATTTAGCAAATTTCATCATTGTAGCTGTTTTTATTATTGAATTAACCCATTTTATACGTTTTTCGAAATTTTCGATATCGAAAAAAGGGGCGTGGTTATGGTTCGATTTCGCCCATTTCAAATAACCAAGGTAGGTTGGCCATTCATTCAAATACCTAAATTTTTACTCAAGTTATCGTGTCCACGGGCAGAGGGACGGACGGACGGACGAACATGTCTTAATGAATTCCTCTGTTCATTGTAAGAACTTTGATATACGGAACTCCATATCTATCTCTATTATTTTGTACCGTTACAAACCACCGTTATATGATCAAAACTATAATACCCTGTGTACTAGAACCCGCTGGGTATAAAAATTAATTTCGTTATTTTATTTATAAGTCGCTTAGTGCTTACCAAAAGCAAAATCGGCTATACATTTTTGGTGATCTATAACTGCTAGTTTAAGGTTTTTAGGACAGATGCAATTTCTTATCCAATACTGCCAAAGCATTAACTTAATTTCTCCACAAAAAAGTTTGAGTACAATTTTTTTTTTGACACAGTCTAATGTGCGTGCATACATATGTATGTAAGTGCGTGACAGTTGTTAAAAGCCGGAACCCGTTAACCTCGTCAAATTCTAAACAAAACAAATAAGCTCTCAAATTACTAAAGCGATGCGCAAAGTTCAATTACACTTTGGATAAAAGTGAAACAATGTTGACTATGCAGAAGACTTTAACCTTTCCATATCAAATAACACAGACGGGGAAGCTAAAATTCCTGCATACCACGACGCACATACACATACATAAACAGGTTTTTCATACACAGAAAGAGTGCAATGTTTGTTAAGGTCTTTGAGTGTTGTAAAGCAAAACAACAAAAACAATTAGTCATGAACACCCTCAAACATGAAGACTTTGCTCACTTACTGGCACACGGTAGCAGTCAATTGGAGGCGCACTACTTATAAGTGTGAGTCTAACACATACTTACAAACACACTCGCATGCATATGCATGCCCCCAGGCTCATGAATTTTCTATGCTGCTTGCATCTAGTATGTGCTCTCACAGCGCACCGCTCTCGGGCTCGTCACTCTGCAGATGATGACTTTTGAGGCTGCGGTGGCAAGTAAACATTCAAATGTGTGTGTGTGTGTGTGCTGGTATTTGTGTTTGTGAATTGTTAGTGCGGGTTGCAGCGCGTAAAAAAGAAAAAGAAAGTGAAGTGAAAGAAAAGTTTGCCTAAGGCAAAACTTGTGCAAAAGACGCTTTGTTGTTCTAAGAGTATGGAGCGTAACCTCAAGCGAAGTCTGTGATGTGAAATCTGTGACGAAGTCGTATCTAGTTCGGAGGGGAAGGCATGCAAGCAAAAACAACAGAACTACCTCGGTTGTTAGTTAGTGTTGCATGCTGCAAGTTGCATGTAGCAAAGTCAACATTCGGTCTGATGGCATTTGACATGTAGTAAATGTTAGCAAATACATATAAACATAGCAGGGGCGGCGTCGCTGTATTTTTGGAGAACTTTTGCTTGTAGAGCGGTCTAGATCAGGGCATCGCGCTAACTCCAATATCGATCCACACATTCGACGCGTAAACGAGTACTGGACAAGTAGAGCTGGATAATGACAATGGTTTTGTCTTTACACAGGCAGTCCCCCCGTATAGCAAAGGCGATTTAATTCCCAATAAAACACGGGACTACGACCCCGACTAATTCTCTCTGAGAATCGAGTAATCAAAAGCCCAATCACATTCATCTAGCCCTACTAAAAGCTGTAAAGCGATACACTTCAAAAGGAAGTGTACTCCAATATGTTGAGCAGCATAGCTTGTACTCAGATTGGGCAGTGCTCCAAAGATAACTGAGCCATTGTGAACCCACAAAGCTACCGTGAACGCCTGTAATATACCCTTGTGCTCACCTGCAAGAAGCAACATTAGGACAGCCCCTGTTCAGCTGACTTGCGGCCCATTTACTCTAAAGCAAAATACAGGTGGCTAGCTGAGCCTAAAATGTCAAGTACTTGATGGGGTAAAGATATCCCTGCAAAGTTGCCTAGAATACTGCTATGCCTTGGGATGCAGATGCTGCTTTTTGAGAAATAACTAGCTTAGGATAGTGGAGAGATAGATCAGAGATTCCCGAACCACTGCCATCCAGAGCCTTAGTAGCCAATTGGCTGCTCGAGTAAATATTGGATTTCCTCATCGTAGTAGGACTAGTAGAAGCTTGAACTCCAGGCTTAGAGGAAACTCCTGACCGAAAAGCTTGCTTTAAATCTTCTCTTTTAACGTCGATTCATGTGTAAACCAGCACCCTGCCCCCACAGCACTTCCTGGTTACAAGTTTTCCTCGGTGTAATCGGCTCTCAGTAATCTGTCTGGCCCGAGTTAAATATTATCGTGAGAATGCTGGAGTGCCCGTAGTTCACACAGTTAACATAACAGCTGCTTCCTACCAGAGCAGTCCATTTTAAAGATATGAGTGTGTTCCATTAGAGAAGAGTATTTAACTGACCATAATCTCGTGAACTCAGTATACGACTCTTAACTAGAGGTTCCAGCTCTTACCCGAGCTTGAGGTCCTCCCCTCCTATATACCCATTAGGTTTTGCAAGGCAGCTTCCTACTGAGTATGATTCCAAAATGCCTAACCCTATGAGACGGCACTAGACGTACTTCGCCAATCGAGGATAAAACGAACGCAATCATCTTATTATTTCCAAAAAAGAGAACCCGCCCCGCTTTTTCTGTGGTTGACAACCAGTCCAAAAGACTCTGCTCATTAGTCAACGACTTTCGATAATTTATCTCTGACCACGATTGCCATCTCATCAGTGCGCTCAATCAGTAGGCAGCCACATGCTTCAAGGCCAAGAAAAGATTTACTTACAATAACAACTCAGAGTAGCGGTCTTGCAGCGCAACCCCGCATACTAGTTTCTTTATTGAGGTCCCACCATACTTCGTCCTGTCATAACAGTTCTATAGTACAGGACTATTGCTCTAAACAAAGAACCTTTGGGTCTTAAATCAATCACTGCTCTTTCGAAAGCCCAGGAAAGTGCATAAGAAAAAGGCTTTTGTGCTCTAGTGAGTCCTCTATTTGCATTTCTATCGAGTGGTGAGGACTTTGCGTCGACCAGCCCTTGAAATAGATAAAAGATAGCCGATAATGTTCCCTTGTAATTGAGCTCAAGTCCTTGAGAATATATGAGAGCTCGTACCTGCCTTCCATATAAAGATAAACTTGAATATATTCGAAGACTTCGGGACGCCACCCACTTGATTACTAACTCTGTCAAAAAGATATTCATATATATACATGACCCAGAGTTCTTACATAGTGCTATAACTTAAGGTTGTGCCCAGTTTTGTAGCGCTCCATTAAAGCTTTCTTGCTTCCCTCAGCGGCCCTTAGGGTCAGGAGCCCTGCGCAAAAATAACCCTGCCCTGGTATTTACAAACACACACATTTACACTTATCAATGCGTGTATGTACAATGCGTGTATGCACAATTCTTAGTCGAGTGAAAAGAGTTCGACGAAAAGGTTAGATTGTGGGTGGAGGTGAATAACCGCTTTCGGCAAAAAATTGCAAGAAAAGCACCATTTGCCATATGAAGTCCTTTTCTACTACCTTTTTTATGCACACATACATACATACTTTTCCTTGCATGCTCATAATGGCTAGTCAGTCCCTCTACGCCACTTGAGTGTCCCGCTGCTAAGCTGATTGAGTGCTTTTCGCTCGCTTTCGCCCTCTGGCTCGGACAAGAAGTGACTTGCTGCTTTGAATGCATTTGAATTCTTCAATGAAGTGTAGCACACTTGAAGTATTTGTATGTATGTGTTGGCGGAGCTTTTTTATTCATTCATTCATTTTGATGGGTGCCAAGGTGTTCATATTTAAACGTCCACTTCATTTAGTGGCGAGCGTTTCACAGGGGATTTATTTACACTCAAATAGCTAGAAGTGCCTAATCTAAATGATTTTGCATGTAAGATATGTAAGTGTATGCCTTTGTATTGTTGGATGTATGTGGAAATTAAAATAAGATCATAGGTTGGCAGGTTTGTCTCTAAGGCCGATATACACAACAACAATACTGAAAAAATCAAAAATAATAAAAAAATTTAAATTTAAAAAAATCAAAAAAAAATATTAAAAAAAAGGTTTTTCGATTACTTTTTATTATTTTTATTTATTTTGTTGTTATGTTATGTTATATTGTTGTTGTGTATATTTATGTGCTTCTAGTTGGAAAAAAAAAAAAAAAAAAAAATAAAAATAATTTGAAAAAATCAAAAATATTCAAAAAAAAAGAGTTGTTTGGATTACTTTTGATTATTTTTTATTTATTTGAAATTTTTTTTTGATTTTTTTATTATTTTTGATTTTTTCAGTATTATTGTTGTGTATATTTATGTGCTTTTACAACAAAGTTGAAGAAAAAAACAAGAAATAATAAAAAAATAAAAAAAAAATAGAAAAAGTCAAAAATATTCAAAAAAAAAAAATATTTGTTTTGATTACTTTTGATTATTTTTATTTATTTTTGATTTTTTCAGTATTGTTGATGTGTATAAAAAAAAAATTGAAAAAATCAAAAAAAAAATATTCAAAAAAAAAGTTTTTTTCGTTACTTTTTATTATTTTTATTTATTTTAGGTTTTTTTTAAATTCATTTATTATTTTTGATTTTGTTCAGTATTATTGTTGTGTATATTTATGTGCTTCTACAACAATTTTGGAAAAAAAACCAAAAATAATAAAAAAAATATAAAAAAATAGAAAATGTCAAACATATTAAAAAAAAAAAAATGTTGTTTTGATTACTTTTGATTATTTTTATTTATTTTTGATTTTTTTCAGTATTGTTGATGTGTATATTTATATGATTCTACAACAATATTGAAAAAAAAAAACCAAAAATAATAAAAAAAATCCAAAAAAAATCAAAAATAACCAGACATATTAAAAAAAAGTTTTTTTGATTACTTTTTATTTTCTTTATTTATTTTAGGTTTTTTTTAAATTTATTTATTATTTTTGATTTTGTTCAGTATTATTGTTGTGTATATTTATGTGCTTCTACAACAATTTTGGAAAAAAACCAAAAATAATAAAAAAATATAAAAAAAATAGAAAAAGTCAAAAATATTAAAAAAAAAAAAATTGTTGTGTTGATTACTTTTGATTATTTTTATTTATTTTTGATTTTTTTCAGTATTGTTGATGTGTATATTTATATGATTCTACAACAATATTGAAAAAAAAACCAAAAATAATAAAAAAAATCCAAAAAAAAAAAACAAAATCAAAAATAACCAGACATATTAAAAAAAAGTTTTTTTGATTACTTTTTATTATTTTTATTTATTTTAGGTTTTTTTTAAATTTATTTATTATTTTTGATTTTGTTCAGTATTATTGTTGTGTATATTTATGTGCTTCTACAACAATTTTGAAAAAAAAAACCAAAAATAATAAAAAAATATAAAAAAAATAGAAAAAGTCAAAAATATTAAAACAAAAATTGTTGTTTTGATTACTTTTGATTATTTTTATTTATTTTTGATCTTTTTCAGAATTGTTGATGTGTATATTTATGTGCTTCTACAACAATATTGAAAAAAAAACCAAAAATAATAAAAAAAAGATTTAAAAAAATCAAACAAAATCAAAAGCAATGAAAACAAAATTTTTTGATTTTATTTTAATAATCGTAAAAAAATGATTAGTAGTCAATTAATGGACAATCAAACCGGTAATCATTAGGATTAGTAATCATTATTTAACAGCTGTGCAATGAAGTAATATGTCTTAAAAAGCACGTTTTTAAATGGCCCTACATGGGGTGGATATCACAAATTCTTTCATAAAACTTCTTCTGGGAACAAGAAGAAATTTTTTTAGTTCACGGACGATTACCTGTTCGTTACTATTCGGTGTTTATCGTGCACTAGCACCTCCCTGTACAGTGCTAAGGGAGCCGGTTGAATGGAAAAACGTTTGCAGTACTCTAAATAAGGACATTTAAACTGCTAAGACATTTTGAAATAGTATTGCCTGATTTCCTTTAATTAAATTTGAATGAAATTCTTTTCCGAAGTACCACGAAATAATTATTTCCAGCAAATCTTCTAGACTTCTACAGATCATCGAACCTCGTTTAACGGCTAGATAAAAAAAGTGAACCTTTGTTTGAAATGTTTCGAAATATATCGGCGTGCTTATTGTGGCTTATATTTACCACGATTTTACTGTTTTTACAACACATTTAAGAAAAAACAAGACCTACATACTCGTACATTGATTTGGTGATTTACTTTTGTCGCACACATGTTATAGTTAGCCTGAAAGTGTAATTAATTTTTTTAACGGACCATGAAAAAAGTTTTTTTGTTTCATATTTTAAAAAACTAATATTTGGCCTTCATCATAAAAACAAATATAAAATTTATGAAATGCACATAGAAGTTTTTTAATCTTGTTTAGCAGAGGAACTTTTGGTGCTTTAGTTTTGTCGTACACTGTACATACATACATAGAGTGACATATACAGCTAACCTCACGTTATTCATATATATGTTGTACTAGGTCATTGCTGTTCTAAGATGATTACTGGCCTGATTTTATTCTTTGCACAACAACACCAAATAATTTTTTCATTCTCACCACCTTATCCATACAAGCAAATTGAAGTACGTGCAAGTGTGTGTTATATACATACAGTTGTGTTCAATAATAATAGTAGTGAAATTAAACAAAAGCTGTGTTTTTAACAATTTTTATTTATAATGTAGCGAATTCCATAACAGCAATTACATTAAGAAAGTTTTAAAAGTTTACGCAAATTTTAGGGAAGTTCATTAAACTTTAAAAAATGGCCATTAAAAATCTGGAAAATTTTTTTGGCAGAGTTTCTAGAAAATTTTTGAGTACGCAGTTTTTTAGACCAATCAATTCTAGTATAACATTGTGCCAGTTAGAACTCGCTCAAAAATCTCCGTGAATTATCAGAATTTTTGTCGTCTAGGGTGTTGAATGATTTCTTCCATACAACGCATGAAGAAAAATTAATTTTGTATGGAAAAAAATACCCAACATCCTAAGTTCCTTGTTACTTGCACATTATTATGCTAAAATGAAATGAGCTATAAAACTGCGTAATCAAAAATCTTCTTAAAACTCTGCCCAAAAATATAGAAATTTTTATGTAAATTTGTAAATGTTTAATCAAATTTCCTAATCTTTGTGTAAGCTTTGAAATTTCTTTTTATTTGGTTTCTGTTATGGAATTCGCTATATTTTAAATGAAAATTATTAAAATCCCAGCTTCTTTTTATTTCGTCGAACGATATCCATTTTAGTTTTACTACTATTATATTACACACAGCTGTAATTGCATTTTCCCTGCAGTCAAACGCACTAGTTGTAAACTACTTCAAAACTAGTTTCAATGCTAAGCAAAACTAGTGAGACAACTGTTTTTTTTTTGCTTTATAAGAAACTGGTATTTTTAGCACGGCGATGTCAATTGCCAAATTTCTGATAGATATACACTAGTCACTAGACTACTTCACAATAGCCCAAAAAGAAGCATAGTTCAATGTGTGTGGCAATGGTTTCGAGAAAATAATTTAAATTCCCCCGTATTTAGTGTATATACTGGCTCCTGAGCCCATATCGTTTCAGCTTCGACTTCTGAAGCTAAAAATATTAGATTTAAAAAATAACTTCTATTGAAATTTTTCCAACTCTGAGCACTCAAGTATTCTACAAAAATTTAAATTTTTGTTCATTAAGGTTCTTTTTCAGACTAGTTTGAGTTGAGTTAGAAAGTCACAATTGTGGGCTAGTATTTCTGCTGACTAGTCTATTACCTTACTCTTCATAGAAATTTGACTTTCACATTTTTTTGGCTCATTTAGTTGGCAAGCCAAGTGCAAGCTTTTGTGTGTGGGTGTCTGTGCGTGGGTACATATATGTGGGTGCTAAGTGCACGCAATTCAAGTGAAGTCGTGTGTAAATCTATTTAGTCTCGTATGCTCGATTTGATATGTTTTTCTTGACTAACTTTCAGTTGTGTTGTAAGTGTTGAGTCTTGGTACTGTATTTGTTTTGAATTAATTGTTTTTGAGCGAAAAGATATGCTAAGCCAGACTCCGTTTTTTTTAAAGGCACATCACCGAGGTTTTTTTTTTCCAAGTATAGTAGGTCATGTGAAAATGTATCAACTTCTAGGAGCAAACTTATGCTTCCCTAATTAAACGGTCGCCTTGAAACTATAAAGCGAAAGATTTGCTAAGATTTTAGAAGACTTTCTTTGAAAAATGCATTTACTAGGGCTCTTGTTTATAATCGATTATCCGGCTAAAAGTCGTATGTCAGTCAGTTATTGACTAGTTGTGACTACTCGAACATTGACGGTTTGATAAGTATAATTTCAAAAAAAAAAAAGAAAAAAAAAAAGAAAATCAAATATTTTCTATGGTTTTAATACCTCAACTCTTCAAGTTTATGAAACTGATTTAACTGAGTTCCATGCGTATAGAGGAGCCATAATAAAAGTCAAATATTCCAGCTAGTCGAAAGCAAACAACTAATCGATTATTTTTTTTTTAAAAACTTCTGTAAGTCGACTAGTTCTCTTTGGTATTTTGATTATTATTATCATTATCATCATTGCTGCTATCAGGAGCAAAAATTGAATGTTGAAATGGCGATTTGCATTATAATTGTCATGATCATTATGATTGTCATAAGTATTATCATCATAATGATATGTTAGCATTATCTTTTTTATAATTGTAATCATCTTCATTATCAAACACATCATCATAATCCTTATTGCAGTCATTATCATTTAATCATAATCGTCGTTGTTGTTGTTGTTGTGGTAACGACAAAAACACTCGTCGTCGTCATCATTACCGTTATCATTGTAGCAAACACCACCATAATCATCATAAGCAGCATCGTTGTCAATATTACTATTAGTGTAATCATATTCATTATCGCAGTTATTACTATCATTGTTATAATGAGCATTATCCCCACAATCAAGTGAATCACTAGTTTCATCATTATCGTCATCACCCCTATCATAAACAGCATTATCATCAATAATCTTCGTCATCATCATTAGCATCATTATCATAATCGTCGTCACTATCATTATCATCAGCATTATCATCATCAGCAACATTATCATCATCATCATCAACAGCAATATAATCATCACCATCATCATCAACATCAACATCGTCATCGCCATCATCATCATCATCATCATTATCCTTATCATCGTCGCTATCATCATTATCATCAACAATCATCATCAACATCAACATCAACATCATCATCATCATCATCATCATCATCATCATCATCATCATCATCATCATCATCATCATTATCATCATCACCGTCATCATAATAATGCTCAACATCATCTTTATCATATTCATCAACATCATGGTGAAGATCAAAAGCATAATCATCGCCCCAATCATTGATTTTATAATTTTTTATACCATGCTGTGCATGTTATTATAGCTTCGCTTTTATCCATATAATGGTGGTTTGTAACGGTATAAATTAGCCAAGATAGAGTTCGATACATTGAGACATGTCGGCCCTTCCGTGCACATTTCAAATTGCGCACATGACCGTTACTTTCCGGCAAAAGATAGGGTTACTTAGAATAGAAGAAGTCAGAGGATAGGCATGCCCTTCTTTCAGTATCGAAAATTTCGAAAAACCTATAAAATCAGATAATTCATTAAAAGTATAATAATAAAGTTTTGATACCTTTATTAACTTGAGTTATTCTATTAACGATATTAGCAAACTTTTTTAAAAAGGGGCGTGGCATCACCCTCGCATGACTAAACAAATTTTTAAATTTCGACAGTTCATAACTTCAAAACCTTTTATGCCAGAATAATAAAACTTGTTGCTAGACATGCTATTATTGTGAAATACTCGTATACGTTCACTGAAAATAAGCGAAACAGCTTTTCGACCACGCCTACTTTTTCGAAAAAGTTACTGAAAAGAACGTGGAAAGACTTCTTTCTTCTTCTCCTCTTGCTTATATTTTTCAAAGTTTTTTCTCTGCTGTACGGCATGAGTGAGTATTCTGCTATCACCTTCTTCTTGACTATTCTTATCGTTGTTATAACAGCAGAAGCTCTCCTAGAAGGTTTAGGGAAGTTATGTGGATATTGGAAGTCCCTTGCAGCAATGAATTTGGCACGCTCCTGTGTAGAACGACCACTACAGGACTCTTTGTATGACTAGCCAAACTTTCTGCTCGACTCAACTTGCCTCTCTGTTCCTTGAAGGTGTTTGGAGTTAATAGAGCAACCTGAATTGAAGAAAGTAGGAGATAAACCAAAGCAATATGCAATCCTTTAATAATTTACTCACAACCATTGGCTTTCGCATCGCTGCTAGCTTTTTCGTCCTAAAATACTGTCACTGCATATAATTTATTAAAAGCTCTTATTGGCTTGCCTCTTAAACGCCAAAAGCTATAAGCAAAATGTACACCAAACAAGTGGAATGCAGTTTCATTGGGCTCTGTGGCCGTGCTCAGTCGAGTTGACTTGGTGGTTGCGTGTTAAATGTTACGCATACGCCGTGTCGTACACGTCGTGCTTAGAAGGTGCAAAGCGAATTGGTGATAAATATCGCATGTTACTCCGTTTCTTTGTTGCTCTATTTGCTTATACGGAGGAAGATGTTGTTGTTTAGGACCACTGCTACCTGTGTGCTTTGCGTGCTTTTCTTGGCTTTTCGAAAATACCAATATACTAAATCAGTACGAATTGATAAATAGCCATGAATTATATGCGAAATCTGTATCTCGTGAGGGAATGAAGTTGCATTGGTGTTGTGTAACAGCAAACTATTGTTGTTGGGGTTAGACGCTTTTTCAACGGGAGCGTGTTTTTGTTGATTTCACGAGGAACACTTCCCATTTATTTTTTCACACGTTGCCGCTCAATGTGTTAGTTTGGTTGTAAGCAAAATGAGATTGTTAAATCCCGATGGGATTTTGATGTTGGAGAAAGGGAGAGAGGCTTGATAACTCACGTGATTGGGTATTTCAAGTTTTCGAAGGGAAAATGTAGAAAGATGTTTTCTAATTCAATATGAACAATGTTTATTCAAAACTATGTCAAACATTAATTTTCCGATTTCTGGCCTTAGTATTAAACAACGATTGTTTTCTTTAAATGCAAATTACAATAATTACTTATTTACCGAGATCATTAAATGAATTCAAATTATTAATGAAAGTTATGTTTAAACGAGAGTAAGAGATACTTATGCTGATGACTGCAACTGGTACTGGATACTTTGATTGTTGATGCTGAGGATTGACTGCTTCACTCGCTGCCGAATGTAGAAAAATTAAGAGAGCGATGAATAGCGCTCAGCGCTTATATAGGCAACACTGGAAGCCAGTTCCAGTGTGCAGTAAATTTCCGTGGCTAATGCCATGAATGCAGTCATAAGCAAATGTAAAAATAAAAATGCAGGGTTGTAAGTGAGGTGCGTGGTGAACTTAAGTACGTGGATGTCACTTAAGTGCCACAGTGATTTAAGTAGATCACTTAAACAGAGATCTTAAACTGAGAGAATCTCACATGCCATATGTGGAAAACAGCCAATTATGTACCAATGCTGTTCGCTGATATGGCTTGAGAACTACCAAAGAGGAGCCCTCAGAAATGCAAAACGAAACTGACCTATTACCGAAGTCCCTGGTGTTGAGGCAGTCTGAACGACTTTCCGACATCTCGGAGATTTTGTACACTGGTAATATATTACATTTAACCTATTCCGTTTGCGCCGCCCTAGCTTTTGTGCTGGCGCAGATAATATTTTATCAATGTTGCCATCTGTAAAAGTTATTTAAAAATCAAATGAAAGTAATTTTGGGTCGGCTTTCATTGAAAAATTTGTTTCAAAATCGTGGCTTACTCACCTTCCTCTTGTTTTGGCACATATGTCGACACCCGCTCAACCGATGCTTATTAAATCTTATATATAGATGTTGTACGACTTTTTGGACTTATTTTTGGGATGCTGTCACTAACAATGGTTTTAAAAGTTTGGCACATATTTCAAATTATATAAGTATTAGCTGCAATATGTCAACATCAAATTCATATGTATGAATTATCATTTTGCTTAGTTTCCCAAAAAATAACAAAAAAATGTTTGAGTGAAGTGGCCACCTAGTCTAAATTATGTTATGCTATTGTTATGTATTCCTTTTTATAGAGGAAACTGCTTTGTCTTTTTGGATTCAAATTTATGGGTAGATAATGTACTTTTGCACTAAGAATATTTAAATAAGTCACACTTACTGCGGATTTTCTTTATAAGGTTGCCACCTATTTAAAAATATTTAAAAATTATCAGGAACATGTGATGTGGCAATAAGAAAAAAAATCATTTGAGCAATTTTTCATTGAATAATTTCTTAATAGGATTAAAATCGGACCTTAAGGTTATGTATCGTATACCAATAACGTATCAACGCGTTTGGTACAAATTCTGATCACTGATTTTTTAAGTTATTTTACCCAAGTGTTGCCACTAAGTATGGTTTTTAAAGATTGTCATTTATGAGAAACTATTTAATAATTTAATGGAATATTTCAATATGAGTATCAAAAGATGTATAGTTTACGAATAAAAAAAAAAAAACTAATTTTGAGCAGGGTTACCACCTAATAATAACTATTAATATTTATATTTGTGTGTGCGTTCCTATATCGGACAAGATAACATCGTTTTTGTTGGAATTTTGTGAGTAGATTTACTTCTCACTAAGAGAGTTTAACTAAATCTTCCCGCTGAAGATAATCAAATAAGGTTGCCACCTGTTTCTTTTTATTTAAAAATTATAAGAATTTTCTTGGAAATATTTTTGTACAGGGTTACATCCCCAACTGAATTGTTACCAATTGACGTCAATATAAAATCCACCAACTTTTTGCAATTGAAAAAAATTTTTTTAGTGTTTCTAAATAGCTTTGACATGAAATATACCAATTTTTAAAAAGATATTTCCATAATTATCATTAAAAATATTTTTTGTAGGGTTCCCACCTGAGCTGAAATAAAATCAAGGGGTATCCCTAAAAATTTGTATCCATAATTTTATTTATATACACCTGTGCTGCATTTTGCATTGCATTTTTCAATAGGGTTGCCACTTGATGCTGAAATAAAATTCACCAATTTTGATCAGAGATTTTTTCGAAAATGTATCTATGCACATGCATACAATACTCTACATTCTTGTAAAAAAAAAATTATGTTGACTGGGGTTGCCAATTAATCTTGACATAAAAATACCAATTTTTACAGAGATATTCCCTTTTTTGTAATTAAACATATTTTTCATTAGGATTGCCCAATAAGCTTGACCTAAAAATCCCAATGTTCAAATCAATATTCCCTACTTTGTAATAAAAAATATTTTGGTTAGGGTTGCCAAACAGCCTTGACATAAAATCCACCAAATTTTAAGAAAGATTTTCCCTTTTTGCTGTAGAAAAATTTTTTGTTTGGGTTGGCAATGAATTAAAATGCAATGAATTAATCTGTGCACTTTCCATGCATTGTCAATAAAAATATTTAGGGCTGCCAATTAACCTTGATGTAAAATCCACCCATTTTTTTTTTAATTTATTCACTATGGGTATAAAATAGTGGCTCCAAAATCGTACTTAGGACTTGTATAATGTTAAATACTTTCAGCTCATTTGTATGTGGCACAAGGTTGCCAACTATTTCCAGTCAGACAAAAACTTTAAAAAATCATTTTATTGTTAGCTAGTATCGATCACGCAGATTTTATATTGTAATTGTGAGTAGAAAACTATTTTCGAATAAGGTACTTTCTACATCCTTTTATCTAAACGATATAAAGTAATTACATAAATATATACCGACGTATATTCCAAAAAAATTCCGCATGCAATTTATGAACCTTTTTATTAAATTCCTATCCATCACTTTCACTAACTGTACTTATTTGGCAGCGATTTTCCTCGCTATTAATTCCTAAATCTATTGAAATAAGTTCGCCAAGCTTTGCATTTAAATTGAACTTCAATTAGTTCAATTTGTACTTCTCAAAGCGGACTTCTTTACACCATTATAAACTTTTCAACTGCACACAATAGAAAATTACCACAAATTTATCGCAATTTTAAAAACAAAAATTTTAATTGTAGCACTCAAATCACAGCTTGAAGAAATACCAGCCTTCACTTAAGTGCAACAAATTACCAACGAAATATTTTCCAATTTCATTTGGTGAAATTATTTGTGGTTGCTAGCATGTCTCAAATGCTATTGCTTGTGTGTGTGTGTTTGTGTGCGTGTTTTATATAAATTATATTATTGTGTAATTGCTTATTCAAATTGTTTACCATTTAGTACAATCAATTTCCAATTAAACACACCTGATTGCCATTTCAAGTAGCTAATTGTGCTTGAAATGTTTTTCTTCCGGTGCAACTCAGCCTTTTGTCGGTTTTGTCCCGAGTTTTGCCATTGAATAGCCAAATTGGTTATTCCTTGTTGTTGTATTGCGCTTCAATGCACTAATTGCAGTGCCTTTAATCAATGTGTTCAGGACATGTCTTTCAAAAAGCTGAATTTAAAATATTTATAAAATGCTTTAGTGGGGATAACTAAATGATCGGGCTTGAGATTTCTATTTATTTCGTATATCTTATAGTAATCTCAGGTACAGTATGTGATTAGGTCGTGACGTATCCGGAACTGGAGCCTTGACAGAAGTCGAAAGTGGAACGAGAATCGCAACTGAGTCTAAATCCAGAAAAGAGCCGGAAACTCGAATTGGAGTTTAAACTGGATCAAGAAACGAAAGGTAAAAGTGAATTCCGAACTGAAACCGAAACTCGAATGGTAACTGAAGTTGAATCTAGAATTGGAAACAAAAAGGAAACAGAAACCTGAATGGGATTTTAATCTGAAGCCAGAAACGAAACCGGAACCGAAATCGAAACCGAACCCTAAATCTGATGTTAATCTGAATCCAGAAAGTAAACTGTAACTAATATGGGAATGGAATCTCAACCCAGAAATGAAACAGAATACGAAACCGAAATTGAAACCAAAATCGGAAATAAATTTGGAATACAAAGCGCAACCGAAACCAGAATTCAGAAAGAAAAGCGAAACTAGAACCAAAATCGAAACCGAAACCAGAAAAGTAACTGAATCTAAATCTAGAAATGAATGGGAATTGAATCTGGATCCGGAAATGAAACCGAAACTTGAAATGCAGGCGAAAGCTAAATCTAGACCAGAGGCAGAACTGAATCTGAACCCAGAAATTAACCCGAAACTTGGAGCGAGGGCGAATTCAAAATTCGAAGCCAAAACCAGAATAAGAAATGAATCAGAATTAAGAAATGAAACCGAAATTTGAAAAGGACCCGAAACCAAAACCAGAATAGAACCCCAAGCCGTACCCAGATTCGTTACTCAAAGTGAAACAACAAACGAAAACGAAACCAGAAACATGACTAAAACCGAATACAGAAGCGAAACCGAAACTGGAACCATTTGCCTTTTGAAAACCATAAAAGCTTTACAACCTTTCAGTTTCAAACCCGAAACCGTAACTGTCAACACCATTTTCAGAACTTAAATCGTAACCATTCCAAGCAGTTAGATTTTGAAGAAACCGAAACACTTTCCCAACACCAACACCTAAGCAGAAATGGAAACGCAATAAGTTTTGTAAAACCGAACCGAAACCGGAACCGGAACCGAAAAACTTTCCAACACCGAAACTTGAACAACGCCGAAACAAATTTTGAAATACGAAACCAAAACGAAAACCGGAATCGAAACCGAAACCTAAACTCTTCCCTAACTCAACACCGAAACTCGAACAAAACCGAAATTAATCTTAAAACACGAAAACAAAACCAAAATAAATTGTGAAGTACAAAACCAATACCGACTCCTGTAGGAAAATTAAATTAACTTTGAAAAAGGAACCAAACCGAAATATCTTACAAAACCGATACCTAACCAGGAATGAAAATGAAACAAATTTTGTAAAACGGAACCGAAAACGTTTTGAAAAACGAAACCCAAGCCGGAACCGAAACACTTTACAATACCAACACCGAAAGTCGAACATAGCCGAAATTAATTTTGGAACTCTAAACCAGACCTGTTTAATTTGATTAGTAATTAGTAATCAATTAATTAAAGGGCTTTTTTAATCGGTTATGATTATTCTGATTGGTTTTCAAAGAAATCCAATTATTCATTGAGTACGATTATAAAAAAACCGAAAAATAATCATGATTTTTTACGATTATTAAAAAAATCAAAAAATAAAAAATCGAAAAAGAAAAAAAATATTCGAAAGTAATCAAAATAAAAGTAATCAAAACAACTTTTTTTGATTTTTTTAATAATCGTAAAAAATCGTAATTAGTTTCTGATTTTTTCTAATCGTAATCAACTTATAATTGCATTTTCTTGAAAAACAATTAACATAATCATTACCAATTAAAAAATCCCTCTAATTAATAGATCACTAATTACTTATCAAATTTAACAGAGAAGTTTAATTTACGGACAAATATTTTCAAAAGGCTTTCGAGATGAAGTCTGGAATCTAAAGAAAAAAAAAATCCAGAAAAAAAATTATCGAAAGTAATTAAAAAACTGTTTTTTTTTTTGATTTTTTTGATTATTTTTGAATTTTTTCAATAATCGTAAAACATAATAATTGTTTTTTTTTGATTATTTTTTTAATTAATCGGACAATAATCTTTAAAAATTGAAAGTAATGGTAGTCAATCATTAAATGGATTCTCAAGAAAATAAATAATCAAACTGGTAATCATTAGGATTAGTAATCATTATTTAACAAGTCTGCTCTAAACCAAGACCGGAACCGAAACTCTTTGCAAATCCAGATTAATTTTTCAAAACCAAGATTTGAATACCAAGTTGAAAAGCTGGCCTTCCTTGATGTATGTTTTCGACACAGCCACCATTTACCCCACCGAATTGACATAGTTGCGGGGCTGCATTGTTCATTTGCAAGTCACTCGTTACGTATATGCCCTGTACGCCGCAAAGATCACACTTCCTCGCACTGAGTTCATTCATAATTGAATTTTTACATGCGTTCGCTCATACGAGATGCAACACAAATTGTTATGATTTATATATATGAAAGTATGTATGCAAATGTTTCTGAATACTTTTACATGTTATGACAATAAAACAATTATGTAACAACAATGTTTACAATAAAAATGACAGCGTTAAAAGTGAATTGTAAAGTGTTGGCAATTGACAGCAGCGGAATTGCATTCGTATTATTGCTCACATGGTGTGCAGTCGTCGTACATGTATGAATGTATGTATGTGTGTATGTAATGCGCGATTGACTGTGTGATGCTGTGACATTTTTTAAGGGACAATAACAATCATAATTAAATTAATCGCCATAAAAGTGATAACTTTTAATATTTATGGTTAATTTTTGTATGGATGCTCTTACTAGCTATTGTAAAGGGTGTTTTTTTCAGGGGTATAGAACTTTGAATTAAAATAAAACACAAGAAAATCATTTTAAGGTCCATCAATTTGGCTTTATTGGAAGGATAATTTTATGCCATTAATGTTTAAATATGATTTCGGGCATGTGGCCGCCGCGGCTGGCTCGAATAAAGCCAATTCTACAGGTCCAATTTTCAACCACTTTTTCGAGCATATGGGGCCGTATGTCGGCAATAACGCCACGAATGTTGGCTTCCAATTCCCCTAACGTTTCTGGTTTGTTGGTGTAGACGAGCGACTTCACATATCCCCAAAGAAAATAATCCAATGGTGTCAAATCACACGACCTTGGTGGCCAATTGACAGGTCCATTCCGCGAAATTATGCGCTCATCGAATGTTTCCTTCAATAAATCGATTGTGACGTGCGCTGTGTGGCATGTAGCGCCGTCTTGTTGGAACCACAACTCATCCACATTCATGCCATCCAATTCGGGAACAAAATAGTCGGTTATCATGGCTCTATACCGGTCTCCATTAACGGTAGCTGCCTCTCCAGCATTATTGCGGAAGAAGTATGGCCCAATGACTCCACCAGCCCATAGAGCACACCAAACAGTCAGTTTTTGTGGATGTAATGGCGTTTCAAGGGTCTCATGTGGATTCTCTTCACTCCAAATGCGGCAATTTTGCTTGTTGACGTAGCCATTCAACCAAAAATGAGCCTCATCACTGAACAAAATTTTGCGATGAAAATCAGCATCGAAATCAATCTCATTTTCGGCCCATACACCAAAATCACGACGCATTGCATGGTCTCGCGGCTTTAATTCTTGCACAAGCTGGATCTTGTAAGGTCGCAAGCCAAGATCTTTTCGCAAAATCTTCCATAAAGTTGATGGACAAAGCTCCAATTGCTGTGCACGGTGGCGAATCGATTAATTCGGGTCCTCTTCAACACTTTGCTCTACAGCGGCAATTGTTTCTCCGGTGCGCACTGTTCGACGTCTCTGCGGATGCGTATTATCACATAGAGTAAACGTAGTGCGAAAACGATCCATGGTTAACCGAATTAATTGCTCTGATGGACGATTATGTCGACCATAAAATGGACGGAGCTCACGGTAAACTTCGCGAACTGAACCATTATTTTCGAAATAAATTTGCACGATTTGCAAGCGTTGTTCTTTTGTCAACCTGTTCATGATGAAATGGCAAACCAAACTAAACATAAATGACATTAGAGTTGCCAGATTTGACCACAAAATGTTAGTTTTATCTCTATTCGAAAAACAAACCTGTAAAAAAAACACCCTATAGTTGCTGTGAGAATACTTTGACTAGCCTTACTGGTAATTTCCTGCTGACAAATGTCATCAAGCTCTTCTTACAGATAAAGAAGTTCTAAGAAATCGTCAAATTTCAAGAGGATTCGAATATAATGAGATTGGGTTCGGAAGGTTTGTTCTCTTGCGCGGGTGAGTGGAGTGCTTGTGCATTGTGTGGGCATAATGAATACAGAAAACGCATTGGAAAGAAAGGGTTTAGTCTGCATAAGTTCGATTTTCATATATATTTGCAATATCAAGATAGAAGTTGAGCCAAAGTGACTTGCGACACTCCCCGCTTAGCTCTTCTTTAGGTATTGGTGGTGCCTTAGTTAAGATTGATAGACGCTTCCTGTGCCGCTTTTCGAGAAGAGACAAGTATAAAAGCCTGCAAAATGCAACGAGGCATATATGGAGTGCTATTTCTTCGGAAGCGAAAGGACAAAGCTTTGCAATTTGGCCCATTTCATGTAACGAATAATTAACGAATTTATCGAGATGATAAAGACCTCTGGACTCCGAAAAAGAGCGTCCGTAAGTGATTCTTAGTCGCTCCTTTTTCAAGTGGAGTCTAGTGAAGTCTAGTTGGGTCTCACCATAGTGACGAGGAGGCTTATTTGAACTAACTATTTGCCTGCTGGGACGTTTAGGATGCTTTAACTAATAGTTTTAAAGATAACCGATACACTGAGTGCCATGTAAATTGACAGAAATGCTTCTTTATAGTTACCATATGGGGGTTATTTGGTTGGTTTATTGGTTGGTGTGGCGAGTTCTCTATGACTCCAACTGTTGCTAAAGCTGTTTGAATACCACATTTTTCACTCAACAATGTAAGATATTATAAGAAAACTGATAAAAGTTGAAGAACCAATGTGAGGCTTTCATTTTATAATAACAATGTTTCAAAATGTTAATGTCAATGGTTTAAAATATGTTAAAAGCTCCCGGGGCTTTATAACATTATTTTCCTAGAGGGTTCCGTAGGAGGGCTTTTCTATAAATTTCGTTTTGTTACCATATCAAGCACAGTCTTCGAACTTGTTCCAAATTTTTTTCTAAATCACGGATTCTATTAATTTTACCGCGCTGCCTAGAAAATGTAATACCTTTTGGTTGGAAGTCTAATAAGGCGAGCTTAGGTACTTCAATATAAAACAGAGGAAAACACCCAGCCTTGGTCGTAGTTATGGGGACAGAGTACCATGCAAGTTTCAAGCATTCTCAATACTTTAAAATTTCGGTTTAATAGTATAAATTTCTGTTCTCAGGGCGAAGGTGGGACAGACGCACAGATCACTCTCATTCTTCTGCCTGGGTAGATTGAGTCGTCAGGTATGAAAAGCACGTGTTTCCCTGCACTTACGAATGCTCAATGAGCTAAGGCTACCAGGCGACTTTCTGAGATACTTTCCAGCATCGACTTAGGGAAATATTCCAAAAAAATTGCTGACCTTCTATGGCCGAGGGAGGCAATGCTATAACTTATTGCTAGCCAAAAATTAAAAAAGTTTGATAACTAACCTTGATAATGTTGACAGCGCTTTCATTCTTAGGAATGTCTCTGCTATCCGAAAATGAGAGCAGAAAGGAGTTTTTAGTAGTAAGAGGTCGAGTTGAAGTCTCAAGTGTAGCTTGGTTGACGTTGGAGATGCAAAAACTCTGCTTTGTCTTCATTGCCTTGGTTGCCAGATATACCTCAGTCATTACACCAAGCATAGATAAACGACGAGACTCTATCCACCATCATTGATGGAATCCACTTGATATTCATAGAATCTCAGCTGTGCGTGAGATCCAAATGTTATTAAAGTTACTCCTCTAATGATCTATCCTCTAATGATCTATCCCTACTTTACATTTCTACCACAAAATTTCCATTCAGCTTTGTTCAGCTTTCCAGTTGTGAGTACCGCAGTACATCCGAAATCCAACATCCGAGTAACCACCGCATAAACGTTGGCCATGAGCTAAATGCATTTCAAGCTGCATAATTTCTAGAAAAAGCGAGGATGTGGCACATAATTTGCAACACTTAGTATCAAATGACAGCTGTCGCATTTTCTTCATCAATTTGGCCCGAAAAACTTCAAGTGGGTGTGTCACAGTGGCTGACTAAGTGCGAGCACTTTGTCAACATATGCACTACACACATATATATGAACAAGGATATTAACCCTGCAAGGAGAGCAATAACTAACGATAGTGAAAAAGAGTTTTTGAAAAAATTTTGAGTTGGATATTTTTCACATATAATTTGCATTAATTTTTCATTTAAACACATATCAAAAAAAAATCTGGAGAGTTTTTGGAAAAATTAGGCGATAAGGTTTTTTTCAAGCGAACTTAAAGCAGGCAATTGTTCTTTAACCTCTACAATCCCTCACCGAAAATACGCTCGAAAAAATAATTGTTTATGACTTATTTTTAATAACTGGTGTCTGAAGAGTTTATTTCAAACAAAATTTTTTTTGTTTTTTTTTTTATACTAAAAAACAGTTTTTCGAAATTTTTAATTTTTAATATAACTGCAAAATAAAACAAAATATTCTTATGTAATAAAAATAATATTAAAAATAAATAAATATATATTAAAAAAAGTAAAAGTGTTTATGTGTACACAAAAAAAATATTGACTCACTTGTGACAAAATATGATCCCATCTTGCATATTTCAGTCCATTTGAAAATATCGTATGAAATGAACGCGACAGAAGAAGTAAAGAGAGAAACTAAAAATGTAGAAAAGCGAGCGAATATGTTCCCAATAAATTGTTATATTGTTTGAGAAAAACAATGAAATATTGACAGTTATTTTACAAAAAAAACTTTTGTCCACATATGTGGACATTATACCCGAAGAGGATAAAAATGTAAAAAAAATTTCCAGGTAGCGCAGTCTTCAACCTAATTTGCAATAGGGTATTTTGTGATAATTACTGGAAAAATTGTAAAAAAACGTTTGAGGTTGAGTTTTTGAGCATCTTATATATAAATAGACAAGATGAAAAAATGTGGAACCGTTTTCTGCTAAACTATAGTTCTAAGGTATGCAAGTTACCAAGTTATATATGTATAGATAGGAAATTTCGAGGTGTACTTTTATCCGTAAATAAAAAAAATTTTAAAAATCATTTTAATATAAAAAATTTAACATAAAAGTCACACCACTACACATACACCTATTCACACTATAGAGCCGCTTTTGTGTCAGTAAATATGTCATGCACGATTTTGTATTACTCATGTGATTGGCTCTCACTGTGAATGCGAAGAGTTGGTAGTGGACCAATGAATAACAAGCATTCGCACTACAGCGCAGCTGTTGTGTGAGTAAACATGTCGTGCATTTTTGGTTTAGTGGTTTTTATTGCATTGATCACTGGCTACGCTGCCCAGTGTCAGCGGCTCTCCTGAGAGCACGCAAAGTTGCTTTGTTGGAGACATAAACAAGCAATTTCAAATATGAGCAAATATGTAAACTTCATTGCTGCTACCTACAAACAGGGTTTACAAAAACAAAATAAATGATTACTCATACAGAGTATTAAACACCGAAGCTTGATTTGTATTTGTGGTTAGGTTTGTGTAAATTGAAATAAGGTAAAATAAAATAAAATAAATTAAATAAAATTAAAAAAAAATAAAACAAAGTTAATTAAAATAAAGTGAAGGGAAAGACAGTAAAGGTAAGGAAAGGAAAGAAAGGGAATGGAAAGGAAAGTAAAGAAAAGAAAAGTAAAGCAAAGGAAAGGAGGGGAATGGAAGGGAAGGGAAGGAAAAGGAAAGGCAGGGTACGGAAAGGGAAGAATAAAATAAATTCAAAATAGAGACTGCAGAGAGTAAAAGAAGAAATCAAGGAAAACGAAAATATGTTAGAGGAAAGGAACGACAGAGAAAGGAAGGGAAAAAGGCAGATGAAAAGTACAGCAAATAATGAAAATAAAATAAAGTTTAGTGGTTGAATTTCACCACTGGGCGTTCTCTAGCATTCTTAAATGGGCCTTTCTTCAATATAACTTGGATTTTGCATTTGAAAATTGTATAAAAAATATTTAGAAAATTAACCAAACTTGCTGTAGGCAAACAAAAATTTTGAAAAAATCAGGGATGGAGCGTTTTTGAAAAATTTCTAAAAAAATATTAAACAAGTATTAAAAAATTCCATGATGTGGGTTTTCGAAACAAATTTTCAGATAGGCCTCTTGCAAATTGCAATTGAAAAAAAAAAAATTGTTTGTTAAATTTGTGCTGGTTTGTTTTTTAAAAAAATTCTGGAAAATTTATTTTAAAATATTAATGACACGAGCTCAAGCGCAAGAATGCTAATTTTTCACTTTTAATTTTTATGAAAACTATTGTTTTTTTTTATTTAAAAATTCAACCCAACTTATTGTAGATCATTTTTGAAATAATTTCTATAAAAAAAAACAATTTGGAAAAAAAATTCTTAAAGGACGTTTTTGAAAAAAAAAGTTGAAATGTGCCCAAAATAACTTTAAGATTGAAAAAAAATTTATTAAAAAAACCAGAGCTGAAAATAAAATTTTTAGGAATATCTATAGCCCGGCGGTTTTGAAAAAAATTTCGAAATGAGCACCTTTTCAATCTAACTTGTGATGGGGAATTTATGAAAAAAAACACTGAAAACAGATTTCGAAACAAATTCTGCGATTTTTTAACAAATTTTTGTTGTTAGTTTTTCTGCAACCTAACTTGCAAAAGAACATCAGACACAACAGAAAATCTGAGTTTTTAAAAAAAATTCTGCAAAAAAGTTTAAAAAATTCAAGGCCGTAAGACACGTTTGAAATAATTTAAGCAAAAATATTTCCAAAGAAAATTGTTTTCAAATTTAAGTGAAAAAAATGAAAAAATCTGCGATGGCGAGTTTATGGAAAAATATTCAAATTCTATGAAAAAAATTTTGAGACGTCCCTTCAGCCTTATAAGTAAAAGACAATAAAAAATAAAATAAAATCACAAAGACATTTTTAAAAAAATATTTAAAAAATTCTATTAGGAGGGTTTTTGACACAAATTTTCAAAAAGGGCTTTTTTGAATATAACTTGCAAATTGCAATTGAAAAAAAAAGATTGAAAAATAGCTGTGCTCGGTTATTTTCGAAAAAAATTATGAAAATTTTTTTTCAAAATTCAACTTTTTCAAAATCATTTCTATAAAAAACAAAATTTGAAAAAGAAAATCTGAAAGGAATTTTGAGAAATGGAAAAACGGAGCGGACAAAAATCTCGAAATATGCCCCTTTTCAATAGAACTTTTAATAGGGAATATATCAGAAAAGTCCGAAAACAGCTTTGGAAACAATTTCTGGGGTTTTTTTTTAAATTTTGTTGTAAGGTTTTCTGCAACTTAACTTGTAAAAGGACATTTAAAAAAGTATTGAAGTAAATCTGAAAAAAAAAAATCCTGTAGAACACATTGGAAATAATTTCTATAAAAAAAATTGAAAAGAAAATTGTGAAAGCACATGTTTTCCTTCAATATATGAAACTTTCAAATTTAAGTGAAAAAAATGAAAAATCTGCGATGGGGAGTTTTTTAAAAATGATTTGAAAAAATATTAAAAAAAGTTATTAAAAACATGTAAGGAAAGGGCTTTCTTTGACTGTGCCGAAGACATTATACCTTTCATGAATACGCATTACGGTTTTAAGTGTCCGGTCCTTACTCACAATTAGTAAAAACTCTGCAAAACTGATCACTTAAAAATATACTCGTATAGCCCAAACCCCATTTATCGGAACAATCGATTGTATGGGAGCTATAAGTTATGTTGGTCCAGTCTGGCTGATTTTCACTACACACTTTACATATATAATAAGTACTACACCTGCAAAACTTTACGTTCCTAGCTTTTTAATTTGCAAAATTTATAGCCCAAAACCTATTTATCGAAAGTATCGATTGTATGGGAGCTATATATTATGTTGGTCCGCTCTGGGTGATTTTCACTACACATATTACATATATAATAAGTACTAAACCTGCCAAATTTTACGTTCCTATCTTTTTAATTGCAAAATTTATATCCCAAAACCCATTGATCGAAACTATCGATTGTATGGGAGCTATATATTATGTTGGTCCGATCTGGCTGATTTTCACTACACACTTTACATATATAATCAGTACTAGACCTGCAAAACTTTACGTTCCTAGCTTTTTAATTGCAAAATTTGCAGCCCAAAACCTATTTATCGAAAGTATCGATTGTATGGGAGCTATGCGTTGTATTGCTCCGAACTTGCTAATTCCGACAACTGATTAATCTCATGCAAAATGGCGGCTCCATACCAAATTTCATCAAGATATCTCAAAAACTGAGGGACTAGTTTGGGTACTAACAGACACACGACAGACGGACATCGCTAAATCGACTCAGCTCATCGCCCTGATCATTTCGGTATACTTATTGGTGGGTCTATCTCTTCTTCTTCTCATACTTACAAACATCGGACCAAAGTTATAATACCATTTCATGTTCATGAAAGGTATACAAATGTTGAGGTAAGCTCATCTTGGTACTTGTGATAGGAAATTTTTGAAAAAAGTTCCGAAAATAAATTTGAAAGCAAATACTGCGTTTTTTAACGAATTATGATATGAGCACTTCTGTACTGCAATTTGTATAAAAAAAAAATTTTTGGAAAATTCGGTGTTGGCGCGTTTTGGTAACAAATTTTTAAATCGGCGCTTTTTCAAATAACATGTGTTAAGGGAATTTTTGGAAAAATTATAGCAAAAAAAGTTTTGAAATAGTTCGGTATTACAGGAAGTTTATACTGCGTGGCATCTCCATACCAAATTTTCGACTTCCTTGCATGCAAAAGAGACTTATGACGAACTAGTATGGCGCACAAGCGCTCACCATTTCACCGCTTGACACCTTCCCTACAGGGCTGTCTGCTCTATAATTTGCTCCCCTTTTATTTTCTTATCAACTTCCACCATTTTAGTGCGCTGTCACGGCGTATCTGTCATGTTTTTGAAATGCTAATGTTGTCACTGTTGTTGTGGTTGTTATTGCTTTTGTCATAATGTCTACATTTGCCGCTTTTGCTTATCTCTGCATACAAAGAGTTTGCTTCTTTACTTCCGGGAAATCACACGTCCGTCCGTCCGCATTCGCACTTCATATCTATCTATCTGCTCATGAATTTTCCTTTTAAACGAATATCTTATGCATTTCCTTGTACCGTGCACAATATTTAAGTATGTTTGCTTATTGTTGTTGTTGTTGCAGCAATTTTTTGTGATTGTCATATACACTCTATGCCCCGCTGACACTGTCACTGTCACTTTTGTTTGTATTGCCACTGTGGGTGCTGCTGCTGCTGCCTCTGGTGCTGTCGTTATTGATGACAAGAAAATAAGCGCGTTGAGCTATGTTGCCTTGAGCGTTTCAGGGCTTATGCATGCTCGCTTCCTGGCCTCATCTTTTGCTGCGCTGCCATTTCCGCTCCTTACTCTTGCTCCACTTTCATCATCATCTACTTTAACATTTGTCATTAAAAATCCATATCCAGCGTATTTTCAAGTGTATAAAACAGCTGCTGTCGAGCAGTGGAGTTGTAAAAGAAGAAGAAGAAGAAGAAGAAGAAGAAGACGAAGGCAAAGAAGAAAAAGGAACAACATTTGTTAATATCTACTACGCGCACAGTTTGGTAAGCGCTTACCCTGTTGGAAGAAGGAATATCCAGTAGGGAGTTTTTTGGGTTGTAGGTTATAGTACTCCACCACAGTGATGGGCGTTTTCAGCAAATTTGAGTGACGAAAAAAATTTGAATTGCTATTCGAATGTGTCTGTTTGTTTGTGTGTCCTTTATAGGCGTCCAAAGTATTCAACCGATCGTTATGACATTTTCACAGTATATTTTTCGACTCACTGGTTACAGCATAAGCTTTATAAAATTTTCGAAAAGTGGGTGGTTCCACGCCCACAGACTATATAAAATTGCAATTTGTCATAACTCTAAATGTATTTGATCTAAATATTTGGATATATGTATCCTATAGTCAAGATTTACATAATTTTCGAAAAGTGGGTGGTGCCACGACCACAGACTATATAAAATTGCAATCCGTCATAACTCTAAATGTTTTTGATCTAAATATATGATATTTGAATATATGTATCCTTTAGTCAAGATTTAGATCATTTTTGAAAAATGGGTGGTGCCACGCCCACAGACTATATAAAATTGCAATCCGTCATAACTCTAAATGTTTTTGATCTAAATATATGATATTTAAATATATGTATCCTTTAGTCAAGATTTACATCATTTTTGAAAAATGGGTGGTGCCACGCCCACAGACTATATAAAATTGCAATTCGTCATAACTCTAAATGTATTTGATCTAAATATAGTATATTTGGATATATGTATCCTTTAGTCAAGATTTACATAATTTTCGAAAAGTCGTCGGTGCCACGCCCACATATTTTGTGTTTTATTGTGCTTCATTAATGTCCTTAGTTTATTATCGATGTCTATGAAGTTTTCACGTTAGGTTATGGAGTTCGCTGGGCACTACACATGCTGTATATAGTTTTTTGATAAGTCGCAGGTTTTATAAAACTACAATTCGGCATAGCTAGGAAGTTATTTGGTTGAAGTTAATGATATTTTATATGTAGGTATGTGTGTGTACTTCTGAAGGTATTTTGGAATTTTGTTCAGTTTTACAGTCCAACTAGTAAAACCGTCCACGCTTCGCTGCGTCTCGGAAACCACAATAAACTGTGCCCGATTTTAATCATTATATCTCCAAACCCAATTGAGATATGAAGCTGAGACACATCGTTTATGGCAGCACTCATTAGCACCTTTCGTTTGATACCCATATTGTACTAATAAAGTTTTTGTCAACCTGGTCCATATATTAGTCGATAACTTCGAAACTAGTCGAGTTATCGAAATATTTTAAAATTTAAATAAGACTTCTAGTAATGCAATCGTGTAAGTTGCATTTTATTCTATTCAGCAGTTTTTGAGTGATGCGCGTATAAACATACAGACAGACAGACAAAAATTCTAAAACCAGTTGCTTTGGATTCTAGTGGCTCAATAATGAGCTCTCCTATTAATTTTCTTTGAATATCTACAATGTATAGACATCGCCTGCTATAATTTTGTTATATGAAAATATTTCGGACAAAATACCTGACGGGACTACTTGTTTCCTCGTAGAATTCTTTTTGGGGTCATTACGGAACCACTTCACGACAGTTTCGGGATCACTATATGTATTTTTAAGGATCATTTCCGGATTATTTTCAGATTTTTTTTGGAATAATTTGGGGAACTTCGAGAGCATTTCGGTATGATTTCGGTATAATTTCGAAATTGTATTAATTTTGATACTTTTCGGGACCATTTCGGGATAGTTTCGGAAACAGTTTGAGACTTTTTCTGCACATTTCCATAACCATTTGGGTATTGTTTATGCCATTTTTCGGGACCCATTTCGAAATTGTTTTCGAGAGTTTCCGAAACCATTTCTAGATTGCTTTTGGGATCATTTTGAGATTTTTTGGACCATTTCAGGATAAATTTGATTTTGCTCTCTGGCAAACAGAGTTAGCTTGAGTTAAATTTGAAAGCAAGCTTCACATAATGGAGACGGTATATTTTGATAAAAAGCTTAGACCAAACCTACAAATTCAAATAAAGTTAAGTGCGACAAGATACCATGCAAGGATTATAAGGGCATATTTGAAAAGGGACAACTCCGAAATCCCACACGACTTGGGATGTTGAGCTACTCATGCTATATGAAGGCAGCACAAGTCGGCAATGTATGTACACCTGTATATGGTTTACAGAGATTCTATGAATAGGATGTGTACCAGTCCAAATGCCATGTGCTCGATTCGGGATGATTTTATCGAACCATCGATGACGTCTTGTCTCAACTTTTTAAATGGAAGATAACTCTGTGACATCTTTGGCCCAGAGGAAATGTGGTGGGCGTATCAACGCATGAAGCCAATTGGCTCTTGCGACATCGCTTGAGAGGGGCCATGTGAAGAAGAAAGAAAGGAAAAAAGCGCAGTCAGTATCAGGTTGTACTTGTATCGGGTTAGAGAGAGCAACCCAAGTATTGTCATTAAAATTTCAAGTAAAGAGTCTTGATTCCGAAAGAGGAAAGCGTCGACGTAGATCAAGATTTTCTTCAACATAAGCAAGAGCAGAAGTACTTTCTTGTTCTTGCCAGGGCACCAAAATAGTGATAGACGATTTTAAATACCAGGTAGGTAACGAAGGATTACTTTGAGCTTTAGTCGGTGAATTCATTCTCTAGGACGTCACATCTCCTTATAGAAGCTGACTAGAATATTATCTTGTAACAGTAAAGCTATTCAGGCGCCTCTGGGAAGTGAGATAAGGATCTGTTTTTCTTCTAAAAGCTGCCGGAAATATGGACAGTTGGATTATTTATACACCCTATACAGGCTCCTTTCTCTAGGAGCAGTCTTCGGCCGAGCTACATAAGGAAAAAGTGAAGAAATAATTCTTACTCAGACGGACCAGCACTGTGAACTCTATATGTCGTTCCAGCAAATAATGAAAAATGTCGTTTTGAAGTGGAAAAGAAAACCGATGCGTATAGGAACACGTTTTGTGAAAGTCAGTGCTACCGACGTGCGAAGATAGAGGACGTAAGGCCACAGGACATGAAGGAACATTTCATGTAGTGAATAAAATGTGGACTTGGTAGGTAACATACAACAGAGAAAGTATTATAAATCTGGGCGACCAACTGACTATGACAAAGCAAAGCTGTCAATATTCCCTCTCAGCCATCAAATAGAGAGAGAGTGAGAGGGAAAGAGAGAAAGAGAGAGGGAAAGAGAGCAAAGTCGACTTCTGATCGTTTGGTTTCTTTGAACTGCTGTTGGAGAAGATATTTCGAGCAACAGAACCTAATAGCCATAAGGAGCCCTGAATTTTAACATTTCTGGCCTGAATGTAGAGTCGAAAAAATCAAGTCTCGCGAAAAAGAACAAATAATACGCTTGCTGGCAAGGTGTGGCAAGAAGTAGAAGAAAAACAATAAGGGCAGAGGAAAAGGAAAGGAGCTATGAGCAGGTGAGATACTAAATTTTGAAGGGCAGGAAAACGTGTGTCGGATCCGCTAGCATGCAATATTTCGTCTTGGGTAGCTATTAACATTTCTACAAAAATATTTATCCCGTTGTGTGTATGTAATTATGGCTGCTTGCTTGCATTGCTTTCGGCATACTCAAAATCTCTTTGCCGAACTCAAAAAATAGTGTAAGCTTTTCATTTTGCGCTGATTACCCAACGAAGTGTTTGCTATGCTTCTTCAGCGTATCCCATTCTAGCTAATCATCCAAGAAGACGCTACTTATTTCAAAATTCCTTCAAATAAAGCAAAGTATGCTGAAAGAAAATTTTCAATTATTTATTTAATAAAAGTAATCAAAAAAATCTTGTTTGAATTAGCAAAATTTATAGTGAGAAAAACAGAAAATTAAATATTTTTATACCAAGTAATTAACACAAACCGTTTTGAGATTTGTTTTTGGTTTAAAGCTTTAAAGTTGTGTCAGCGTCCATTTCAAAATTTGGCTGCTCTTGCGCTGTAAACACGAGCTCACGCACACACATACATAGATACGTTTGCATATTTACTGTGCTGCTTGCTAACACTTTGCATTGCCTGAAAAAATTCTGGTAATCACGCATGAGCTTTGACAGAAAAATCAGAAAAATTTTCGTCAACGTTTCAAAAAAATCTGTTTTTTGAAAATTTGTATTCTTTTCGTGATTTTTCTTTAATATTTATATAAAAAATAGTTTAACACATCAAATTAAAAATGACCAGCAGCAACATTAACAAAATTATGCGCAGCAATATTACGCTAAAGGTGAGTAAGCAAAAAGAAAAAAATTTTAATTAAAAAAAGAAAAAATTATAATTTTTAATTTTTTGCAAATTCAAACCACTTGCAACAGCCGTGGATACTTTCAAAGAACACATCTGAAATTGTAAACACTTGTATACAGAAAATTTACAAACAATCGCAAAATAACTTCAAGAATGGTAAGTGACGGCAAGCGTGAATAACCCTACTTGTGGGCGTGAGCGCATGCGCAGTAAGTGGACTTGAATTGAAAGCAACTGCAATGTGTTTTATTTAACAGTTTTTAAGTTTATTTTTACAAAAAAGTCTATGAAATCAAGTTTAAACAACGCGGGCAAGAGTAATAGACTAAACAAGTTTTTAATTGATAATTTTGCTGATTAATCAAAACTGTTAAATAATCTGTTTAATCAGCGCCTGCCTGACTCATAGAAATAAATGGAAATCTGAGTGACTTTTATTTCACTTGAGCAATTTTTTTAACAAAAAAATTTTAAAAACTTCAAACTAGTCAACAAGTGGAGAGTGTCAAGTTTGTTAATCGTGAAAATGATTAGTAATTTAAATTGATTAATTAGGAAAGTTGTGATATTCAGTTTTCAGAATAATTAAATTAATTAATTTATTAATCTATCAAAATGTGAGTTATCGGAAAATCAATCGTTTTGTAATAATCAATAATAATTATTCACTGATTAATTTATCAAATTATAATGAGTATGTTAGATGATTTGATTAATTTCACACCTCTTAACTCACACCGTTCAACATTGAATCGGCCCTGTTAAGTACTGATTGCTAATCGAGATGATTTTCGTTTATTTGATTATTTGCTTGATCCTCTATTTAATGTTTAATTACAATTGTTTTACGTTTCTTAATATTATTTTCTAGAGATGTGTGATTAATAAAATTAATAATGATCGATTAAACAAGGATTTAAATTTCCTCATTAGTGACCCTTGGATTAAACATATTCTGCTTAATTTGATTATTCGGAGAACTGAGTAGTTGTATTCTGATTAATCAGAATTTAATTGGGAAAATTAATGCCAAACTGCCAAACGACACTTTTTAGGGTTTGCGTCTGTCTATGTTTTTATTGCTCATCATTCAAAAACCGCTGCATGGAACTGAATGGACATTCCATAGGTGTGAGATGGTTCAAGGCCCGTTCAAGCAATAAAAAAATAAAATTTCGATTAATTTCGTCTAATCATAATAAAGTTGCATCAATTAAGTTCTTCTATATCAAATTATAAAATTAAAATTTTCATTGCAAAATTAATTTTTTTTATGAACTACTATAATTTATTCACTACATTCAATAATTTATTTATTACTCGGGATCTGGTTAATACGGATTTGATGGATCAATATTTTTGATAACGTGGAAAAATTATTAATCAATATTTTATAAAAATATCGTGACAAAACTTGAAAAATCATTACATATTAATCAAACCAATTAATTTAAAACTTGATTGATTTCATCTTGATTAATAATAGGCGATTTCATTTGATAAATTAGTTCTTCGGTTTCAATTAAATTGACTCGGGATCTGATAAAAAGATATTTTTTATGAAACGTTAAAATGATTATTTAAGTTTTCTTAATCGTTTAATCGCACATCCCTATTTTGCAACAAATAAAATATCCGAATTATTTTAAGCGCTACATAAAATTTTCTGATTAATTGCATTTTGATTAATTTCAATCAATTTCATTGGATTAGCTAAGTCGCAAAACAATTTTTTACTCGCAATCTGATTAACCCAAATTCGGTTGCTCAATATTTTTTAATGAACGAAGAAATGATTAATTCTCTAAACTAATTATACGTACATTCCTGTTCTGTAAACATATCGTAGCCAAACTTGAATAGTCATAGCACGTTGTTCAAAGCGATACGATAAAAAAAATGTACGATTAAGTTCGTCTTAATTAATCATAATAACAATTAATTGATTAATTAAGTTCTTTAATTGTACTTAGTTATTTTACCTAGGATCTAATTAAAAAGAAAAAAATTTTATGACACTTTAAAACTGATTATTTAAGTTTTCTCAATTGATTAATCGCACATCGCTAATTTAGAAAATTGTATCCAAACATCAAAAATCCTTCAACTTTAGTCAAATCGATTTGATTAAATCTTTTTAGATTAATTTCATCTTAACTAATGATGATCGATGTCGTTTGATTAATTCTGTTCTTAAGACTCAATTAATTTTTTTACTCGGGATCTGATTAATCCAAATTATGTTGGAATCTAGTTAAAAAAATGTTTTTCATGAAACGTTAAAACTGATTAATTAATTAATTTATTAACCGCACATCCCTATTTTGTATAAATATCTAGTCCAAATCAAAGTGATAAATTTTAAAATGTTTCTGTTAATTTCATCTTCATTAATTATAATTATAATAAATTCTTTAGTTTCACTTATTTGGAATAATCGTTCCGCATTTATCAAAACGATTAAATAAAAAACTTCTGATTAGTTTCATCTTGATTATTAATAATAAAAAAATTAAGTTGATTAATGGAGTTCACCATTTTAAATAAACTTGTTTACTCGCAATTCGATTCAAATAAGATCAGTCAATATTTTTTAAGAAACGTAAAAATGATTAAGTTTTTTAATCAATTAATCGCACATCGTTAATTTGTAAATCATTAAACTTTAGTCAAACCGACTTATTAAAAATTTTTTAGATTAATTTCATCTTAAATAATGATGATCGAAATCATTTGATTAATTAAGTTCTTCAGTTTAAACTCATTTTTTAACTTGCGATCTGATTAATCCCACTTCGATTAATCAATATTTTTGATTAAACGTTAAGCTTAAAAAAATTGACGATTAATTTCAACTTGATTAATCATCAGAAAATTCAACTGAGTAAGCTCTTCAATAATACATTAATCAAACGATTTCATTCAAACTTTCTCGACTTTACATTCTAATTAATCATAATTGATTTTATTTAGTTAATTAAATTCTTCAGTTTCAATTTATTTTAATACTCGCCATTCTACTTATTCAAATTTAATAAATCAATACTGGACTAGCCGTATAGTTCTTTTTTTAAATATCGTAGTGAGCTTTTAAGCTTGCTAGTTTATAGTATTCGAAGAAAGTCAGATACAAAAGTTTAGAGCAATTAGCTTTCGATTTTTGACTTTGAATGCAACTTTGCTGCTTGCGCGTTTTATTTCCAACCCAACATATCACTTGTTTTCCTCTTCATTTTACAGATCGAACTAAAGTCGCTTCATCGAAGCCAGAAAACAAGGCACCCATACGCGCATTGAAGTCGCAAGAGCGTGCCCGCATACCACTCAGCATTAATATTTCACGCGCCAAAAAGAGCGCCACTCCAGCGGCAAGCACAATTGGGAACGCCGGAACAGGTGCAAGTGCTAATGGAGCACCGGCCACTGCAGCAGCTATTGCTGCAACCGGCGAACGTTTAGCCAGCAATGCAGCAGCCAATAATCGACGTGGCGCCTTAGCAAATTTATCTACACATCGCAAATTACTCAAATCTTCACCCAACTACAAGATCTACAGTTCGCGCCGTTTCGGTTCGTCTGCAAGCAGCTCGAATGCCAGCATATTTCGACGTAGTGATGAGCGTCGACGTTCCACCACACAAACAGCACAACTCAACTACTTGCTACGCACTTTCGCAACACAAATGAACACGCGCCAGCCATTGAGCTCGATTTTACCAAAGTTTATGGTGTCGGCACGCAATCAACACATGGAGACGCGCACAACCAACCAGCAGCCAACGCACATGACACAAATGGCAACGACCATACAACGTGACCTAATGCCCGTCAATAGTGCGCTCAAAGATCGTATAGCGCTCGGACGCCCACGTTTGAGTAAAATGGCTGCAGCACAAAAGGCTAAAAATGTTGATCCCATGAGCGGTTGGCATCATCCACCCGCACAAGATGTGTTTTTGATGCGTGTCAATCAGCGTGGCATAGCGAGTGCTGAGCTCCAGGAACAATATAGACGTATGAAGAATGCGAGTAGGGCGCGTCAGTTCGAGCATATAACTCAACTCGAAACGCGCAATGCGATTTTAGGTGGTGTTGGCCGAAACTTAGCACAACCGCGCGTGGTAGATGAATTGGAACCAGGTGCTACTACTGCGGGCACAGCATACGACTCAACGCATCCAACAACGCGCAATCAAACGCCGCACTTCGAACACACACACAAAACGCTTTTGTCACGCCAACAGCCAACCGAAAACGATCCAAAGGTGCCATCAATATTACCACCAGTCAATATTTCGCATATCACAGCAGCTGCAGCACCGGTGCCGCCAAAGCAGACAAAGAGTGTGCCGCAGCACTGTGTCACAACTTACAGTATTACACAGCAAATGAAAAGGCCGAGTGAAGAACGCGTCGTCACGCACGAAATCGCAGCGCAACCCGCAAGTGCGTCTGCACCTAGCAACAGCAACTTGCCTGCACTGCAGCCAATTGAAGCTGAAGCGAGTGAAGCACACGCACAAATGCTGACAATCACGAAGAAATCGCCAACATCGCAAATTGTGAGCAGAGCTGCTGCTGCCGCCGCTGCCGCGAGCAGTCATACAATGCGTTTCAATCATAGCGCACATTTAAAAAAATTTTGATGCAGCAAACACGTGAAATTCGTAGGCGTAGTGTGTTTTAGTGACGTGGGCACGAGCCTCAAACTGACTTCACCGATTTATTGATGTGAGATCGAGTTTATTTTAAGGAGCGAAGTGTTAGCAAATACATAGTGCATACATATAAACGTATTTATGTAGGTAGGTGTATAGTTATAGAGAAGTAAGAGAAAGCAACGTTGCGTAGCTTGCTGCAAATGCTGACAGAGAACTGCATGAGCATTTAAAAAAAAACGAATCAATAAGAGTCACTAACTCACTCCAAAGCCTATGACTTGTCTTGTCGTTCAATACTGAGTAACTATTCGCTTTCGCTTTCTCAGTCTTTATATGCGCATTTGTTAAAGCTCAACGCATTGCTGCAATTCTCTCTTCCTCTCAATTGTTGGCTCGGCTATTTGCTGCGCATAAATGTCTCCACTGAAATGAGCAGAATATAAATTGAACGTACCACCTTTTGGTTATTTTTTATCGCGTTAATCGTGTAGTAATATTAAATATATCGAAACCTATATACTCGATTACCGTAATGTTAAATTATTATACATACATACATTTGATATAAACGCAAGAAATTGTATGTGTTGTTGCAATGAATATGAGGAATATATAGAATCATGTGATCGAAAAAGTGTTTGATTTTTTGTTGAGGATTAAGTGCAAAAAGTGGTGGTAGCGCTATCTGGAAATATTTGAGTTGCATTACTACATAAAATACCTATCGTAAGGTACCCATATTGGCAGATCCCAATTTTTATATTAAAAAAAAAAGTTTGAAATATGTAGGTGGCAACGCCGTAAAACATTATGAGTGGCAACACTTGAGTGATAGAGTTGAAGTTATAAGAGGTAAGCTATACAGATAATGTAAGTCGCTTTCGATAGAAGAGCGGATATAGAAAAGGCTAAATATAATAAAATTAAATGGCAACACTTGGTTAATTTAGAGTTAAGCAATACCTTTTTGATCTCGGATCTCTCATGTTTGAACTAACTCAACCCAGCCAAAATAAGTCGTCCATTTCGTTATCGCCTTTGCCAGTAAAAAAAACGAAACATCAAATGCGAAACAACCAAATATAAAATACCAAAGCGTTGGTTCCAATCAAAACATGAAAGCTCAAAGATCATATCTCCCAATATGTCAAGCTCTTTAGAGCTCCCAAACTCGCGCTGGTGTTGTCATCAAGCGTACAAACATACAAATATTGTTCACATTTTTAGTAGCGGTCATTGTTATGACACAGCGTCAAAGAGCTTCATCGCTCTTAAGCAAAATTATAAACAAACTGACAGACAAAAGAGTTTGTCATTTCATCAAAAAAAAAAAAAAAAATCCTTCGCCAGCGAATATGAGTTTGAATGAGTTTTCGACGAGATTTAAAAGCAATTTTATTTTGATGGTGTCAAATCAAATGAAATGAAAATTTAAAATGACCGCAAGAGCAAGCAAAGCAAAAGTTCACAACACGTCCTTTGATGAAAGAGTGGAAAATTGTTTCAACTTTGGTTGTACATCGAAATACATGGGTAATAGCATAAACGACAAGGAAACTTAGCAACAACAAGAACAATATCACAATGCACAAGAGTAGTCAAAACAAAAAAAAACATTAGTTAGCTCGAGGAAATAATATAACACACTTTATTTGTGCAAAAAGCTAAAAGTAAGAAGACATACGTATACTTCTCTAGTATTTGTATATGTTTGTATGTATATCAGCGCTCTCGGCCGACTCCCAACAAACTGGGAGGAGCTATTAAAAGTGAGATGAATTTCGTTTACTAAATGACTGTTTAACTCTTTAGAAATACTTTTGCCTCTTTGGAAAGATGGAGGTTTCTTTAAGAAAAGTTGTGATATTCAGGAGAGCAAAAATAAAAGCGCGTTTTTTTTCGCAAGAACTTAGCGACTTATGAATAAAATAACGAAATTATTTTTTTTTTTAAATTTGAAATATATTTTGAAAATTAAATGTGAAGTTTTCGCCTGTAAGATAGCAATCAAAATCGTGAGTGTATATAATAATGTTTAAGGCAACCGGAAAAAATTTGAGACTCCAAGTACACAATTGACACTCCTCCTGCACAGTTTTCCTGCACAGAATCCCGTTTTGGGTGAGGAAGAAATCTGTTCACTTTTTATGACTTTTAAAGGTCAAAGGTGTCATAACCCCAACTGGGATTATTACACTTACCCTGCAGTGTCATAAGTCCAAGTAACAAATGGGATTATGACACTCTACCTTTTGTGTCATGCTTTTTGCGCTAGCTAAATGGCTTGCGAAGAATTCGAAAGAGATATGCGTGGCTTCTGTCGCTTTTGCGATACATAAATGGATTTTAAAATGAACGCGTGTTGAACGAATCTTTGAGCACCAAAAGCGCTGGTTCCTATTAAAGTTATTAAGTGTTATACAAACGAGCTAAGGAGATGTCGACCGAAAATATGTATGATTATCATTCAAAAGGTATTTTATAAGGAAGTCAAACGAAGGCTTTAATTTTTGTGTACGGAAAATGAGAAAGTCATGGTGGTAGATTATACCCATAAGCATTAGACTGGGACAACAATTTTTTTTTAATTATTTTGATATCATATAATCATATATTTTCCACAGACTTGTTAAATAATGATTACTAATCGTAATGTTTGCCGCTTTGATTAATTCTTTTCTTGAGAATCCATGTAATGATTGATTACCATTACTTTCAATTAATAATGATTATTTTCTAATTAATTAAAAAAATAATCATGATATTTTACGATTCTTAAAAAAATTAAAAATAATCAAAAAAGTTGTTCTGATTACTTTTATAATTTTTGATTTTTTGATTCTTTTTGATTTTTATTTGATTTTTTTCAGTATAGTTGTACAAGCACATAAATATACACACTAACAATGCTGACAAAAATCTAAAATAATCAGAAATAATCAAAAAAAAATCTAAAATATTCAAAAGTAATGAAAACCACTTTTTTTGATTACTTTCGATTATTTTTTGATTATTTTCGACTTTTTTTTTTAATAATTGTAAAAAGTTATGATAATTTTTTTTTTCTCTGATCGTAATCAATACTTTTTCTTAAAAAACAATTAAAATAATAATTACCAATTAAAAAAATAATAACTTTAAGTAGTCTGTCATTGCTAGCTTAAAATTTCTAGACTGAGTTCTTCTTGCAATTTTAAATTCTGATGGAATATTCAGATTCAGCATTCAATTCGCTTCAAGAATCTGTATTTATATTTTTTTTATATACATTTATTAGGTTTTACCAAGTTTCGGCTTTTACAGTATGTTTTTCGCCATTCTGAAAAATAATAAATATGTGAATAATAAAATTAAGAAACAAAATTTTTTTTTCTTATCCCAGTTTAATATACATATGTGTATAGGTATGACATGAGACATTCTGAAAATTGTAATTAAAAACGAAGGAGTTTTTATAAAAAGAAGGATACATAGTCTACCCGAACCAAGTCGGGTATTTATCTACTAGAAACTAATTAACATCTTCGTTTGTTATCCATATTGCACTAAGACATTTTAGGGCACTTTAGTGCACTTATTGATCTACGACTCCGAAACCGGTCGAGTTTATTACACAGAGAATTCATCTAAGAAGGCATACTCTCCCAGCATTCTGATGACGCAGGTCACAGTACCAATATAAAGCAAAAGTAATCTGCTGCTTGGTATTACCCAATGTATTACTCAAATTTGGGCTAAAGTCAAGTATAGTCCATTTTTGCATTTCTTCATTACCACCCGCAAGTTAAGTCTAGGCAGACATTAAAATTCTTTTAGAGCTTATGGGACGAGCTGCCGTTTTTTTCTGCTTTCTCCAAACATTTCTTTCTAAGATCTTCGCTGCTTATATCTCGAAGTGCTCTTTGAAAGAGTGAAATAGAGACCTCTGTGAATATTTTAGACAAATACCAGCTGCTCAAATACGGGCGTACTGCGGCAGCCACTTCTCACCTGAGTATGTGTAGTTTCCCACTTTTTGGTTGCATTTTGAACTGGTGCCCTCCTCACTTGCTGTCTTTTTGTAGTTTTTCAACCTTAATATTATAGTCTTTTGTTAACTTTTTTCATTATGTTTGCTTTGCTTGTTGGCGTTTTTTTACACTTAAATTCTTTTGTTCATTTTGCGCCACTCTTGGCATTTGTTAAGTTTTTGTATTTTATTTGAATGCACTCTCACACACACACACGCGACTCATCCTTCTTTTCGCACTAAACGTGTTTGCCTTTTCATAACGTTCTCTTATGCTATGCTATGCTGCGCTGTGCAGTTTTTTTCTAAATTTCTGTGCACTCACACACAAACTTACACAATTACAAATGCGCCATAGTTTTAGTTTATTCATGGCTTGATTGCCATCCAGGTCAGGGTTGACACACTCAAAAATGGCAACAGCAAACAACTTGAAATACTTCCATACACACACACCTACATGTTATAAGTCAAGTTTTAGGGTGAGAGGGAGAAGACATCAAACTCGGGGTGGAGTATATTAGAAAACTATTAAATAAAAAAATTTTGCTTGAAAAAAGTATTTTGTAAATGCAGCAAAGATTGATGGACAAACCAAATATGAACTACCAAGCGAGGAGATTTGGTTAGCAGACTCAAACCAAAATCGAACTATTTCTCTCCTGGCAAACGCTAAAACAACAGAAATGGTGCTAGTTTTAAAGTAAGAACCTTGGACAAGAGAGGGAGTTATGCGGCAGCGGGGTAGTTAAAGGTATGTTTTTGCAAGGATGAGCGATATAGCAAGGAGAAGGAGAGTAGAACGGAGCGGGAGAGTTAGACGGAGGGGAAAAGAGAGAGCAAGGGAGCGAAAAGGAGATATAAGGAACAGGGAGAGAGTTGGAGAAGGCGATTGTATGGTTGAGGGAGATGGAAAGGGAGAGTAAGAGAGCTAAAGTGGGATATAGGGGACAGGAGAGACAGGAGGAAGCAAATGGAGAAGGAGGAGGGGATGAAAAGATATGACGTGAGCAAGAAAGATACGATGAAGAGGCGACGAAGAAAGAAACCAGAGTCGACGTATATTGGAAAGATTTTCCGTCATCCCTTGCCAAATTTGGTTTTGTAACAAACCGGTTTCGTCGTTCCGCCATACTCAGTGTTTACTTTCGTTCTGTATATACATTAACTTCAAATATACATCAACTTTCCAGGCCATCAACAAAACAAAATAAAAAATTTGATGGTTGATCTACCGATATAAAGCCTCCCACCTCACATTACCAACCTTCATATTCCTTAGGGGAGGGGTGGGGGAAATGACCTAAAAGGTCATATACAGCAAGGGAGTGCCGAGGATTGCCTTTTCTCTAAAGCCGACCACAATAACAACAAGAAATCCGAGTTTAAGTGTAAAGGAGAGTGGTGCGAGAGAGAGAGAAAAGTGAGAATATGATTTTTTTTCTTGATTCACTCTTAACAGCTCAAACGATTTTGGCCGTATAACAAAGCATGTCAGTCCTTTCTTATTCTTACCAACGTGTGCCAATTGGAAACTCGAAGGGATCCCAAATCGTTTTACACTTGGTCCATCTAAATGAGTGTGGGCCTTCTTCCTCCTCAGCTTCCAAAAACGATCATTCGCATAACATAGTATAGCCACCGTAGCCCATGGGTTTTACTTCACTGAACTATGTGTTTCCACGAACGCCCTCAGAAAATCAAAGAGTAACTGTGAATATTATCAAGCTTCGAGATGCTAATGATTCAGAGCGCAATATATAGCCTTTGTAATCCTCTGCTACCCGAGATTAACCCTCTTAGGAGCATAAATGTTAAGAAAAAGTAGCTCTGGCGTCCCCAATTTATATACGTTATAAAGCGGTTTTGGGGTTGGGACGGCAAAAATACTCCCCAAAGTGCAGATTCATCTGTTTGTCCGCTTGCTTACCCCGCCTTCGTAGTCCGGATCCAAAGTCTATCCATACTGACCTCTACTATTGAGGACTACGACTACAAAACGAAGACTTATTGCTTATAATTGTGATTTAGAAATAACTACGAAGTGATATAGGTATAGGTTAACGCTTTCTACTGTGGATATGTACAATGTTTTTTTGACTCAGAGCTGATTACTTAATTTTGTTCACATTATCCCCGGCGAGTACTTCTTCTGGTGAAAGGAATACTGGCCACCTTACTTGTGCCCTCATGAGCTGCCTCCTGTTATAATCAGAATTGCACTGTGTTTCATTAAGGTTCATTAAGATTCCTGGAAATGTATTTTTATACGGATATAGAGATCAAGATCCAGGTGGTGATGGAGATGGAAATACATTCCCACAAAAGCCGGTTCTATCGCACCGGAATGACCCGGGTTTTTTCACCCGGCCAAGAGCTGTTATTTCAATGTAACCCTGTCCAATCTGCGCGGAGATGAAAATAGAAACGTAGATAAAAATTGAGATTTAGGAGGAGAAGGAGATCATAATGTAGATGGAGATGAAAATAGAAAATGTGGAGATGGAAATGTATATGGTTGTAGAAATGGGAATGCAGGTTTAAAGATGGAGAGGTCCTCAGGAATTGAGAAGAATTGGAATTAGAAAATTGTATGACTCGATAATTTATTGCAATCGGCATAGAAAAGGATGATAGCCTTGATGCTATTTATAAATCGGTCTCTGGATTTCTCGAACTTCAACATACTTGGACATTTTGATTCCTCTATGGAGGCTCCCCTTTATCATCAACGATATGTACGTATGTACATATGTGTAGCAGAAAAAAGGGCACCACCCTTCTGTTTAAAGGACGATCCCGTATTTTATAAAAAAAGCGATTCTCAATGATGTAACAACAACGTTTACGACAATACAAGACACAAACAACAATGGCATGAATTTAAGCAAACAATAACAGCTGGTGTAGCATTGAAGCTTACATACAATCTCCCACATACCCTACAGAGCAGTCAATAATTACTTTCAAAAATGAGGAAGTATTCAAACTAGGACTAATATCGGAGGAGAAAATCCTAGCAATTCAAACTGAGGTAACCATTTATATATTCATTTACCATAGACAGCATGCTTTTAGGCAAAAATTGTATAGAATTTAAAATTATCAGAATCGAATTGTGCCTACGGCCTTTCTGACAATTTAAAGCACTCAGAGTCATAAAATATTTCATACAGAAAAAATTTATTTAATAGACCACATAAAACTCAAAACTCTGATGCAAATTATTAGGTGAGTATATGCATCGGGCATCATTGAGCTGATGTATGTATGTAAGTTAGAACAGTGCGTAAGCAATTCATACCTAGCGATGAGACATTTAAAGTTCGTAGAGGAAAGTTATCGTAAATTCGGCAGTTATTTGCATCCAAAAACTGTTAGGGTTACTATAGAGAAGCGCTTTCACTCAGAACAACAGATTTTTCCTACAGGGTGTTTTTGCATTTTGAGCGCGATAGAATGATGCAGTAAATAAATAACTTAGTAAATAACAAAAAAAATAAAGCGTTGAGAATTAAAAACTGTTGAATAAATAACGGTCATGCTGCATCAGATTTAGCGAAAAAAACAACAAAGCAAATAAAGTAAATTTTTCTTCCGTTACAAAGCTCACCAATATTTGCATTGCTATGAAAATAAAATATCTTTTAAATGAAATTTTAATTACCCGCATTCATTGCATATTTTAATTCATCACTACAAAGGCCGAAGGGAAAACTTAAAGTTTCTTGATTGTGATAATGTTTTTTTTTTCGTTTTAGAATATTTTCACCTTCACATCTATGAAAAATAGAGAGCATTACTTCTATATTAGTGTAGTGATGGAATTTTTTTAATTATTATTATTTGTTTATCAGAAAAAAATAAAATAAAGTATTTATTTCAATATGATTTCTTAATTTTTTTTCAATATTTTTTTAATAATTTATAAGTTATAAACAAAAATACTTTTTTTTTCCGTTATCAAAAGTATGCACATTTGTTTCTTTTATTTATTACAAAAAAAGAGTTTTTATTTTTAAATATTTTTTTTAGTTTTATTTTATTGTTAATAATAAAAACAGGTAAAAAAAAAAAATTTTTTTGTTGTTGTAAAGCATGTACATTTTTGTATCTATAATTTATTATATATTAGAATAACATGAAGTAATTTTTTATTATAATTTTTTTAGTTTTTTCTGAGATACTTCTTCTTTAAATGGTCACCTAATCGTCGAAGAACCTTTCTCTCGAATACTCCCCGAGCCGCCTCATTAGATGTTGTTAGTGTCCACGCTTCTGCACCATATAGCAGGGCGGGTGCGATGAGTGACTTATAGAGTCTTATTTTCGTTCGTCGAGAAAGGACTTTACTTTTCGATTGCCTGCTCAGTCCGAAGTATCATTTGTTTGCAAGAGTAATTCTTGTTGGTGTTAATGCTGGTTCCCAGGTAAACGAAGTCCTTTACTATTTCGGAATTATTGCTGCCAACAGTGGAGATTTGTGGACCTCTACTTTTTCGCCCAGAAAACCAGCTTCGCTTCTCTCTTCAGCTTGCGGTAGTGTTCACACACACTCTTCATTGCATTCGATCTCAGCGCCGCCTTGAAGGCTTCGTCCTTTCTTTTCGTTGCAGCGCGGCACTCTTCAAAATCATACCAGTTGTTTCTTCGCGTTCGCCGGAATCTAATTATTTCTTCGGCTGCGATACGGAGTGATTCTGAGGTATGATCCCACTGCTCATGCATTCCACTAGGTTGAATTGTGCTCGCGGAGAACAGGTGTGAGCTTTTCGACGTCCAGCTTTCCCTGCGTTTTTTGTTACACCTGTGTTTTTCTTAGATACACAAAATTAAATAAAAATAATAATCTTTTTCGTTTTTAAAAAGTATGCTATTAATTTTTTTAATATTTATTTATTACAGAAAAAAGAAAACTTAAAAAAGTAGTTTTTTAAAGGGTGTTTTTTTTAGGGGTATAGAACTTCGAATTGAAATAAAACACAAGAAAATCGTTTTAAGGTCCATCAATTTGGCTTTATTGGAAGGATAATTTTATGCCATTAATGCTTAAATATAATTTCGGGCATGTGGCCGCCGCGGCTGGCTCGAATAAAGCCAATTCTACAGGTCCAATTTTCAACCACTTTTTCGAGCATATGGGGCCGTATGTCGACAATAACGCCACGAATGTTGGCTTCCAATTCCCCTAACGTTTCTGGTTTGTTGGTGTAGACGAGCGACTTCACATATCCCCAAAGAAAATAATCCAATGGTGTCAAATCACACGACCTTGGTGGCCAATTGACAGGTCCATTCCGCGAAATTATGCGCTCATCGAATGTTTCCTTCAATAAATCGATTGTGACGTGCGCTGTGTGGCATGTAGCGCCGTCTTGTTGGAACCACAACTCATCCACATTCATGCCATCCAATTCGGGAACAAAATAGTCGGTTATCATGGCTCTATACCGGTCTCCATTAACGGTAGCTGCCTCTCCAGCATTATTGCGGAAGAAGTATGGCCCAATGACTCCACCAGCCCATAGAGCACACCAAACAGTCAGTTTTTGTGGATGTAATGGCGTTTCAAGGGTCTCATGTGGATTCTCTTCACTCCAAATGCGGCAATTTTGCTTGTTGACGTAGCCATTCAACCAAAAATGAGCCTCATCACTGAACAAAATTTTGCGATGAAAATCAGCATCGAAATCAATCTCATTTTCGGCCCATACACCAAAATCACGACGCATTGCATGGTCTCGCGGCTTTAATTCTTGCACAAGCTGGATCTTGTAAGGTCGCAAGCCAAGATCTTTGCGCAAAATCTTCCATAAAGTTGATGGACAAAGCTCCAATTGCTGTGCACGGTGGCGAATCGATTCATTCGGGTCCTCTTCAACACTTTGCTCTACAGCGGCAATTGTTTCTTTGGTGCGCACTGTTCGACGTCTCTGCGGATGCGTATTATCACATAGAGTAAACGTAGTGCAAAAACGATCCATGGTTAACCGAATTAATTGCTCTGATGGACGATTATGTCGACCATAAAATGGACGGAGCTCACGGTAAACTTCGCGAACTGAACCATTATTTTCGAAATAAATTTGCACGATTTGCAAGCGTTATTCTTTTGTCAACCTGTTCATGATGAAATGGCAAACCAAACTGAACATAAATGACATTAGAATTGCCAGATTTGACCACAAAATGCCAGTTTTATCTCTATTCGAAAAACAAACCTGTAAAAAAAACACCCTGTATATGATTTTTTAGTTTGTTTTACTTTTTTTTGGTTATTAAAAAGTATGTTTATATTAAAAAAATTATTTATTTATTTAAATAAATTAAAGTAATAAAAGAGTATTTTTTTAACATAAGATTTTAATTTTTTTTTTGTTTTTTTTTTAATTGTTAAAAAAATAATTTTTTTCGCTATAAAACTATGTAATTTTTTTTTTTTAATTTTTTTTTATTTATTTATTAGAAAAGAAAACGTTTTTTTTAATATTTTCTCTTTATTAATGAAAAATTCAAAAAAGAAAATTTTTTTTTTAGTATTGGAAAGCATATTTTGTTTTTGATTTGTTATTATTTATTAATTAGAAAAAAATAAAAAAGGTATTTTTTAATATAATTTTTTAATAAATTTTTTTTTGTTGTTTTCTTTTTTTACTAATCATCAAATAATTCTTAAAAAAAGAACCATAACAACAGTATTAATGAAGTAAAATGAACTATCATTATTTTAACTGGTATGTGTAAAGTTATTTTCACCATTATTAACTAGGCAGGAGGTTGTAATATCCAAAAATTGACTTATATGGCCTGTATTTAAAATTATCAAAACTCGTAACTAGTTCTCTTCCTCACCAAACCCAATTTCTTCTCACTAGTTTTCATATTCCTATTCCCATTTATATTCCTATTCATATACCTATATCCTGTCCGAATACTTCTTCTTCTTCATTTAAAAAAGCTTAAAGCATAACTTATATAATTAATTAAATTAAACTTCGGATTATATTTTATATGTGCAAATAAAACAGACATGCAGTGGCCACAAAAATTACAGTCAACCTACAAAGAAATATTCAAATATAACTTGGCACCAATCACCAAACTGAGTAGTTTGCGCCCAAGTTAGAGTTCTTTACCTTTTATTCTAAGATTTTTTGTCTGTAAGTCAAACAATCCAAAATGAGTCTATCATAGCAGAGACGGAAATCGAAGTTAACAAAATCAGCTTTGGCATTCGAGTTAGTCGGAATTTGGCAAAACAATTGTAATCTAAGCACAACACATACAAACATGCAAAAGTGTGGAATGAAGCTAAATTTAGTGGAAGGAAATGAGAAAAAACTAGCAAGGAAGCGGAAATTTGGGTGACAGGGCTTATTTATACCCAGTTGTGATTAACTTTTATGATACTTTTAACAAAACAAGAAATACGAAAAGTCTGAGAAAGAGAGAGAGAGAATGAAAAAATGATTTGAAAGAGAAAAAGGCGAAAGGGGAAAACGAAAAGAAAAAGAGATGGTGAACTAGAGGGAAAATGAGCTAGGCGTTATACAGGTAACGTAGAAAGAAATATTCTGGGCAGAAAAACGTCTGCCTGGTCTATAAACATCGAATTGAGCAAGACCAGTGGTAAAAATCGAACTAAACTAATTTTTATTTTATTTTATATTATTATATTTATTTTACTTTATTTTATTTCGTTTAATTTTGTTTTATTTTGTTTTATTTTATTTTATTTTATTTAGGAAAAATGCATCGTGACGCTACAGGGCATCATAGCTTAGTTGTTAGAGTACTCTAACAGCGGCTTTGGTGCAGACACTTGGGTTCGTATCTCAGTGTCCGAGAAGGGGTCTGATGAGAAGCTGGGCACTTCGAAACATGTCATCCCATACCAGCGCTGTGCATAACGTTGTAATTTTTCCTCTAATATCAATTATTTTATTTTATTTTATATTTTTTTAATTTTATTGGGTCTTATTTTATTTTATTTGGTCTTAGTTTTTTTTATTTTAATTCATTTTATTTTATTTTGATTTATTTTATTTTATTTTCTTTTAATTTGTTTTGCTTTATTTTTTTTATTTTATTTTATTTAATTTATGTTATTTTTGTTTGTTTTATTTAATTTTGGTTTTATCTGATTTTATTTCATTTTATTTAATTTTTTTTTTATTTTATATTTTTTTAATTTTATTGAACTTTATTGGTCCTAATTTTATTTTGTTTTGTTTACCACAATTTTTTATTTTGTTTTATTTAATTTGATTTTTTTGTATTTGATTTAATTGTACTTTATTTTGTTTTATTTTATTACAATTTATTCTTTTTAGTTTTATTTTGTTTTTTTTTTATTTAATTTTATTTTAATTTATTTTATTTTACTTTATTATATCATATTATATTTTATTTAATTTTTTTAATTTTCTTTTTTAGATTATTTTATTTTATTTTGTTTTGTTTCATATCATTATTTTTAAAAATATGCCTTTTTAAAATTTGAAGGGACATGTAGGTATAAAATATGTAACTTGTTTGGTTTGATGTTATGTTTGTGTATATGTAAATAAAAATTGCATTTGAAAATAATCTCTAAATCGTTGTGTGCTTTCTTAATGACTAAACGACCTGCCTGGAATGCTGTGATTCGACTTTTGTTGCTTCAGTCAAATTAAGCTTAGTCAGACTTTTCCGCAAAACAATGAAAACAGCTGAGTAATCCATACTAACAATGAGGTCAGGTTTTTCATTGTATTTCGCTTTAAAACATCTATGAGATCTATGAGTCTTGATTGCAGCTATCATATACATACATACATTCTAATATATGGGATACAACTATTTTTTGTTTTTATTTTTTCTTCATTATTTCTCTAGTATGTAGTGACGGCGTACTAACCTTAATGCCAATTCTTTTTTTTGGTCCTAATTGATTGTACACCCTGGTCCTTCCTCTATCTCACAGGCCTCCTCTCCCCAGCAACATTTTTCTCTCTTTCCTTCTATAATAGCGGGTAAAGATATATATTCATAATAGCAGTAGGTGGCAACCCTGCTTAGAGATACGAGTACGTTTGAATATTGCATTCAAAACGATTGAGCAGTTTCCAATAAAACAGTGGATATACAAGAAGAGCTCATTTCAAGTTGGAAGGTTAGCATAAAGGTTCCCAAAAGTGAGCTTTATATGAAAAATGCTTTAAGATTTATTTTATTACAATGTTCTATTTTTATTGCAACACTTTTAGGTGTCGATCTGCTGCAAGGAAAACACTACAAATTTCACTCTCAATATAAACTTCCATTCGCCGTCTAAAAAGTTTACATAAAAAAAAAACATTTTTTTTAAACCCTTCCTAATGCCCACAAAGCCTTTGATGTACACAACGTCCATTAACGCACACAAAACTTCAACCGTATTCACAAACGTCTCAGATGTCTTAAGGTTGCTCTGCTTTTGATTGTTCAACTTTCCATATTTTACCATTTCCTCATATTCTTCCTCACATCCGACCACTTCCGTTGACGCCGATCGGAATTACGAAAATTCCACAAACCACTCAATTCATCGAAATTTTGCTTGTTGGCATTTCTGTGGTTATGACTTGCAGCGTAGATTTGATGCACAACAGAGCTTTGCTCGGCTCAACAGTGCAGAGAGCATAGCAGCGAACTTTCATTTCAATTAATGGACTGCATGGCATATAAGTTTTCTGCTTTGTTAGGATTTTCATATAAAGCAGAAGAAGAAGACCTTTTTGTCTGTTATTGACTTTATGTCAGCTTGCTCATACTGAGCTCAATTGGTGTTGAGTGGTTCATACATTCGCATTTTTGGCAATGCACAAAATGGGCTAAATTTTATTGAAAAAGTAACTGGCGGAACGAACTTTGTTTAGTAATTTTATACGATAGGTGGCATCGTCGTACTATTCTAAGTGGTAACACTGAGATGAGATATTTTTCATTGCTACTGATAACTTAAAATTTTAAAGGTATGAATCAAGTCCTTTTCGAGTTAATAGAGGATAAATATAATATGATTAAGTGGCAACGCTAGATGGGACCTTCCTACGAAGTATTTTTTTCAAATACGAAGCAAAATGCTTTTCATTTGATACCCATATGGCATATCGCATTGCATAAAAAGAATTAAGATGAGTGGTAACCCTGTAAAAAAAAACCTTAGTGACAACAACTAAATAAGATAAATTAAGTTGCAGAAGATATCTATGAAAGTTTTGTAGAAAATTGGCAAATATTTTCCGTAACAATAGCGGGTATGCAAAAGAATAAATAGAAAGTGACTACGTGTCAACCCTCGCTGGTAACATTGCTAAGGAATATTTTGCCCTGAAAATAGTCAAAATCCAGCTTTCGCTTGTTACTTATATTGGCATACCCCATTTCTTAAAAAAAAAAGAAGTTTAGTGGCAACCCTGTAAAAATATTCCAAGTGAGAATACTTAGTTAGGAGAGCTTAGATTGTGGCCGATAACCTAATTTCTGAATTTCTTTCCAAAGGGTTAAGTCGTTTTCAAGTTGGTGACAAGGTGGTACCACTGTTTACAATTTGCTGTTGGCAACCCCGTAGAAACATTATATGTGACAACACGTAAGTAAGTTAAGTGGGGTTGCGGAAGACAACATATACGAAAGTTTTATAGAAATTTGGCAAAATACCCTCCGAAATAATGACGTATATACAATAGAATAAATATAACGGGACTAAGTGACAGCTCTAGCTGGTAACACTCCTAAAAAATATTTGCCCTAAAATACGTCAAAAAATATATCTCGTTTGCTACTCAAATACCATATTGGCATATCTCATCATCAAAGCAAAAAATTCAAATAAGTGGCAAACCCCTTTAAAACATTCTAAGTGGCAACACCTACATAAACAAGAATAAATATAACAGGACAACCCTAGCTTGTAAAACTGCTAAGAAATATTTTTTTTAAGTACGTCAGAAAATACCTGTCGTTTGATACATATATTGGCATACCCCATTTCTTAAAAAAAAAAAAATTTAGATAAGTGGCAACCCCATAAAAATATTTTAAGTGGCAACTCTTGAGTAAGAGAGCTTAGCTTGTAGCAGTTAACCCAGTATCAAATGTTCATTAGAAATTATTAAGTCGTCTTCAAGATGGTGACAAGATGGCGCCACTGTTTAGGACTTGCTAGAACCGTAGCAAGAGTCTGCTTCCCACGTATGGGGTATCGAGAGGAGTATTTGCTCTCATTAAAAAAGCAGAACCTTATTTCTAGTTAAACTTAAGCGCCTCCTCTAGGTTCTGGACACTCTAACAGGTTAAACTTTTACCTAACTAGTAGTCCCAACAGCATAGTGTGGCCACCCCCCGCATAGTATCTTTTCGACTGTGCAACAAAGTCTTACCCTATACGGCTGAAAGTGTGGGCTGAGAGCTGGCATTTATTTTCCAATATTGAGCAAAAACGAACACAGCAAACTTATGCAATTTTTGTTTATTCCAATTTAGGCTAAAACTCTTACATTTTTGATACGTCAAAAATTTACAAACTGCAACCAAATTAAGCTATCTCTTATGACGCGCTCATTTCATGCCAGTCACAGCTGGAACCGGATAATTATGAGAAATTACAGTGGCATAAACAACTACATAAATACTTGATTTTTGGCAAAAGAAATGGAAAATTAGTCAGACTGAGTGTTGAGTGTTCGTCGACGGAATGCCAAATTGGATGTAATTAAATTACGAAAAAGAAGAACTAACTGTCAGATATCCGCAACGCGCCAAACACTAATTTGATTGGTGCAAGAAAAGCTTTTAGCGATTTTGTGGGGTGTTAAGATGTATTTCTTTAATCTTCTTTGAATTGGAGGCAAATTAGAGGAAGGCGGATGAGGGCGTAGAAATGTAATGAAAACAAAAATAGAATATTACATGATGTCTTGTTTGTACTAATTGACAAACAAATTACTCAGTAATCTTAATCATTTAAGTGAGCGAAATAAGAATTTCTTTGATTATGCTTTCTAGCTTAGAAAGTTTATTAGTAAATGTTAAATTATTCGTTTGCGCTTTTATTATTCTGAATAGCAAATGAAAGTTTGAAACCAACCGATGATGCTAGACTTCTTCTCAGAGAATTTGGCACGTCCTTTTATCCAGTAAGCTATTAGAAGGATGGTCTTTAATCAGCTCCTGTTTCCCTTAATATTACACAAGCAGCGACATCTGTAGACATAATCATTGCTAATAATGGAATACTTTCAAATGTACAGGCAGGAGAAACAACAAATTTCATCGCAAAATATTTTTTTAATTGTTAAATATTTTTTTTTTGCTGTAGATGTGTAAACATCTTTGGCCTCGGTAGGGGCTGTCCAGAAAAGTTGCGCGTCCCTGCCTGTAAGCGTGTCTCCGCTGTAAGCATGCCTCCGTTTATCATTAATATACAAAGTTTTTACAAAAACCAACATAGATAATCACTTATAATATAGATGTGCAAGTTGAGTCGAAATTGTACCACTTTATGGTCAAATTATAAATTTAAGGTATTAACAATTACATATATATGGATAAGTATTGGCAAACTGTAGTGCCGTTAATCAAAAAACCTTAAAAAAAAATTTATTATTATGTTGAAAAATTAGTTCAAAAATACACCAACACATATCCCAAATATGTATTGACACTATAGAACAATGATCGGCGTTTTATGAAACAATTGTTCATGCTCATCTCACACTCTTCCTTTGGCGATTGGTTTAGTCGTCGCTGAGCAAGTGGCGTAGCAACATCGCGTGTGGGTGTCACTTGTTTGAGCGTCGAATAATATGTGCGTGGAATTTTTTGTAATGTAGATGTATCTTATAAAATTAATCAATTTTTTATCGAAAAAATTATGGATATTCTAAAAAAACCGTTTAACGTATTTGATTATTGCAATTTAAATACTACCTCATTTAAAATTTAAAATTTTGCCGACCCCTGCTATAGAAGTATAGTTGTGTGAGTAGACATGTCATGCATGTTTTTGTATTACTCGTGTGATCGGCTCTCACTGTGAATGCAAAGAGTTGGTAGTGGACCACTGAAAAACAAGGAAAGGAAAGCAAAGAATAAAATAAATTTAAAATATTGACTGTGGAGAGTAAAAGAAGGAATCAAAGAAAACGAAAATATGTTAGAGGAAAGGAACTTCAGAGAATGAAAAGGGGAAAAAGCGAATGAAGGGTATAGCAAATAATTAAAATGAAATAAAGTTTTGCGGTTGAATTTCAACCACTCGGCGATTTCTAGTTCATGTTAAATTTACACTAGTTCAGAATACTCAAGGCGGTAGTTAATTTGTTTTGTTTGTGTAATCTTTGTGTTATAATTATGAAAAAGAAATGCAAAAAAATTAGCTAACATAAAATAAAACAAAATGAAATGAATAAAAATTAAATAAAATTTAATTAAATGAATTATAAGAAACTATGGGAAAAGGAAAGGAAATCAAGCAAGAAAAATTAACAATAAAATAAATTAAAAATAGAGATTGTTTAAAGAAGGGAAAAGCAAATAAAATAAAAATATGTTAAAGTAAAGGAACAGCATAGAAGAGAAGGGAAAGAAAGTAGTAGCTAATAACTAAAATGAAATTAAGTTTTGTGCTTGAACTTCATCCACTGGGCGGGGTCTAATTTAAATAAATTTATGTACAGAATACATATGGTTACACATCAAACTCCAAGAGTACTTGGTACTCATGATTTTTTTCAAATCGCAAACATATTATTAAGTAAATTTTTTTTAGTATAATTAATCTTATTTTTTAAGATTTTTTAAGATTTTTTTCACTATTGGTGTAGAAACATATAAATATACATATCAAAAATACTGCAAAAAATCAAAAATAATCAAAAGTAATCAAAACCACTTTTTTTAATTATTTTTTGGTTTAATGATTGCGTTTTTCTTGAGAAACAATTTAAATAATAATTACTAATTAATTACTAATCAAATTGAACAGGTCTGTTTAAAACTCACTAACTCTCACTCACTCTCATTCACGCTCATGCTCACTCCACACACAGCTCACTTTGACATATAACGGTAATATTAAAGATCAAATTTGACGTTATCCACCTGCGTTTTTCAAAACAAACTAAAGTCTGGAGCTTAACCAAAAGCAACAAAAAAGAGTTGTAAACAAGCTTCAGCAGCTAACTGAGGCTTAGGAGGTATTTGATGATAACATTCCGTAGCAATAAAGTCATATTTCATGTCCTGGTCTTCTTGCCAATTGCCGAGTGTTTTTATTACCACAAATACATACGTACGTACAAGTAAATCTGTTGTGTTGTTGGTATTATCATTGATGTCACATAAATAACTACATCTCTCCGTATGTATGTATGTTTGTACAAACCTACCTTCATACTTAGATGCCTTTCATACATATTTGATTTATGTCGCTATGTGATAATTTTAACGCACCTTTTTTGTGCCTTTGTTGTTGTTAAATATTGCAAGATTTTCGTTTTTTGTTGTTTTTAACGCCACAATTGCTAGCACATTGGGTGCACGATTTCTACAAATACAAAATATGCCGAGCGATACTCGAAAAAAGGTTGAACTCATACGACACGTTCAATCGCAATTTGTCAACGTCAACTCTTTTTACTGGAAGAGTTTATCCTTTTTGTTGTTGTTGTTATATCAAATATTTACACTACGAACAAACATATATTATGTTGTAACATGTTGTTGGATACATTATAAGCACAAACACTCTACACGTGTTCGATGCTGTTAAGCCTTCCAATGAGAAAGTGGTGGAGTGTGAGGTACAAGGAACTGTCTACGATTGGGCCGAGGGCTTTATAGCTTTTATGTCAATGGGAAAAGCAAACAACGGCTAGTAGTTAAGAGATTTTGAGCAATTTTTCCACAGTGGACAAAACTTCAAACAACTTTGCGACTGCTTTGAATTGAACTGACGAGGCAGACTTGGTAAAGAGAAGTTAACCCACTATACACTTACAAGGCCAAGTTATACCGCAACGTTGGAGCAGGTGTCTTCTGGGGAATAGCTACTATGTTCAAAGCGGAAATTCTTGGTATCGGACTGCAAGAGGGGAAATCCACTAGGTGGCACACGGATCGCGCTATTTAGAAAAAAGTGAAGTTTAACTAATCCCTGGGACCTTGGGACTTGAAACTTTGCGCATAGTTCAGGACAGGATCACAATACAATTTATGCAAACCGGCACCCGCTAGGTGGCGTGCTGATCGTGATAATTTAAAATTCCCCAAAAACGGAGGGGGTGGGGGGGGATCCAATCGATGTTTGAGTAACCTCCCAGTAAGCTAGAGATTGAAACTTATGCCATATTTTCGAACCTGGTGACAATGCAATATTTCATTAAAAAAAAAATCCGCTAGTTTGCGTACTCTTTGAAATAAGGGCTTACAATATACCCCAGGTAAAAAGCTGCCGCCTTTAAGTATGCGATGCATGGTATGCTGTCCGTCGCTGTTACTCTCAGAGAGACGGTTAGCGACTGCTGGGCATCAATAATTTTTACTTCTAACTACTTTGAGATTAAAAGCATCAATGTGCATGGCCATAACGACAAACCTGGTAATTGTCATGCGGAGCTCTTGAGACGAGCAAGTACTAGTGAATCGGTCGTGGCTGACTGTAGGACCTGGCGTGCTACCTGCAGTCTACTTCTAGACAGGTATTGAAAGCACCTCTGGCCAGATGATCAAAGGAACTACTAGGGTTCACCAAGGTCCACTACTGCTTGCTGACAAGAGAGCTAATGAAGTACTGCCCCATGGGGGTTCATATGCTTCCATTGAATATTCTGGACAGTATCAACTGTATGAGCTGCATGGAGGATGATGAGGTGGAATCGGTTATAATGTTCTAGAGTCACGAAAACAGGCAGAAGACAGACTTCGGTCCTATCCGAAATTGAATTGTCGCTACGCTGCGATTTGCTAAATAAGTGTGAGATAGTATTACCGTTGGAAAACGTGGCATCACCACGGACCGCAGATGTAACCAAGTAAGCTGCAGTTTTTAGATCGGGGTAGCTGTCACCTAACCCAACCTTACCTTGGTGTCACCGAAGTCATTCCCACAACAACAACTTGCATCATAAGTGCTGAGCAACCCTCCGTCTTACATGTTATACTTCAGGTTACCTGCAAGATCACCCAGCTAACCAGCTCCGACTACGATGGGAAGAAAATACATAGCCTGCTTAGTACAGCAAGAGTTTGTTCTCCAGACTCAATACCAATAAGGTTGAACTGGCTATGGGGCCAGCATGCGGAGACATCCGAAATCAAATGCAACGAGACGTGCACGTATCGAAGCCATTTTAGGGGATAATTGACCCCAATTAGAAACACCAAGCGAGACCAAGTCATCCAACACCTTAGAGGTCACCTCCCTTTTCTCTGCGGTTAACCTCGTATGTTGATAGAAAAACCCCCACGGAGCTTTTTTGTTCATTGGCATTACATGACCATGTGCGCGCAGATGTCAGATTTTGTTTGCTTCCCTTCTTTATGCTCATATTTATATTTCCAAACTTGGTATCGCGTGAAGGACCATAACTTTTCTGGAGAACTTTTCTTGTAGAACACCCTAAAGGCCGTCGCATCTTCTTTCGGTACTCCTTTTGATTTCGAGCCATGCATTAGGAGCGGTATGATGAGAGACTGGTCTTTGGTTATTTAGAGAGCACTTTACATCTCAGTTGCCTTTGCTCGTTAGATCTCTCGGCTGACACTATTTTCGCTGTCAATGCTGGTTCCCAAGTAGGCCAAGTACCTCACGGTTTCTAGTTTGTCTCTGTAATTAGTATCGCAGCTGACAAGTGGCAAGTGCACAGTTCTTTGTACCCATATTCTTCGCTTCCTTATACAATCCAGAGAAGGCATAGCTTACGACGTGCTAAGCCCAATAAGAAATTGGTTTCGAAAACTCTTCCGGAACTATGACATTAAAGAAAGGAGCTAACCATTTAGGCGTAGGAGTAGAAGGCTGATGGAAAATATCTATGGGGTTATAGAAACTAAACGGAGTTGAAGATGGACACTAGCGACTTTAATATATGGCAGCTCCCAAGGTAGTATTCGCTTATCGAACCGAATCAGGACTAGCCGTGTAATCAACCTATTGGCACTGCAAGGAAGAAGCCTATGGGAAGCAAAAAAGCACACGTATGAGGAGCTTGTAAGAGTAGCTTGCCAAGAAATAAGCTTGGAAACCTTTAGACTTTGGGCAAGAGCCCTGTGAAAGTGAACACCGAAGCAGATGGACAGCAAGATTAATCACTGAAGCTCAGACATGGATCACTAGAAACACGGTCGTTGTAGCGGTGTCAGCTATGGTGCATTATGGATTTTTGCAACCCCTTTAAAAAAAATTTAAATAGTGCGTTTTAACTCCCCTTTGGAATCACCTCTCAGCATTAAGTTAAAGAAATTCCATAATAGATAGCCTCATTTGGTTTCAAATTAATTTTAGAGATTTCGTCTTAAAAGCATACAGGCAGCACCCTTTCGTGCTGTCAAAAGCTGCTTTAAAGTCCACAGAGAGATTATCTTATTGTAGATCTTCTCCAGGATTTGGCGTATCCTAAAGATCTGGCCGATAGCAGACTGATACAGAGATTGATCCTAAGGGCAATGTCTTTACAACCGAAACTAAGTAACTGCAAAGATCCACTCAAGTAGATAGTCATCAAATAACAGTTTTTAAGAAACTTTCAAAAGCCACCAAAAGGCGGTGGCGAACCTGACCACGGCTTGCTTGTTTGCATTTTGTTTCAACGCCACCTCGCTGATGCTACTAAAATGGTTGTTCGAGTTTAGAAGTTGCACAATGAAAATAATAAATAACAAAACCAACAACACAAGTGGGCATTTTCGTCAGCACGACCATAACCAACACAACCGCCACCAATCATCACGCAGCTTTGTTAGTGTGGAGTGTGTTCTAGTATGTGGTGGGCTTGTATAATTAACTTAATTAATTTTCTAAGCCAACAAAAGCGCATTCGCCAGCCAAAAGCTGCTGAACTCACGGCCACACACATATATAAGGTAGATGCAAGAATGGGTCATATGGTAAAAATCCCAGCTTTGTTAGCATCTGCCGAAATTGCAATTAGGTCCATATCTCAACAGCCTATTAGCAGCGCGCGGATCATGCGAAGTGTCGCTACGCTGGCCAAAAACTTTCATTGAAACACTTTTGCAAATTGCTTTGGCGAATATTTCCAATTTAAATGCATTCAATGGAATTTTGCGAGAGTCAGTGGGCGAGTGTGCGGGGTCATGTAGAAGTGTAGGTATCTACTTGCATATCTTACTGAGCTCGTTTGTGAAATTACCGTCAGAAATTGATTGATCATGATAGTTCAAAATAAAATAAAGTGAAACAAAATAAAATAAAATAAAATAAAATAAAATAAAATAAAATAACATAAAATAAAATAAAATAAAATGAAATAAGATAAAATAAAATAAAATAAAATAGAATAAAATAAAACAAAATAAAATAAACTAAAGTGAAATAAAATAAAATAAAATATACTAAAATGAAATAAAATAAAATAAAATAAAATAAAATAAAATAAAATAAAATAAAATAAAATAAAATAATACAAAATAAAATAAAAAAAAAAAAAATAAAATACCACAAAATAAAATAAAATAAAATAAAATAAAATATAATAAAATAAAATAAAATAAAATAAATTAAAGTAAAATAAAATATAATAAAATAAAAAAAATAAAATTAAATAAAATAAAATAAAAAAAAAATAAAATAAAATAAAATAAGATAAAATAAAATAAAGTAAAACAAAATAAAATAAAACAAAATAAAATGAAATAAAATAAAATAAAATAAAATAAAATAAAATAAAATAAAATAAAATAAAATAAAACAAAATAAAATAAAATAAAATAAAATAAAATAAAATAAAACAAAATAAAATAAAATAAAATAAAATAAAACAAAACAAAACCAAATAAAATAAAGTAAAACAAAATAAAATAAAATAAAATAAAATAAAATAAAATAAAATAAAATAAAATAAGAGAAAATAAAATAAAATAAAATAGAATAAAATAAAATAAAATAAAATAAAATAAACTAAAATGAAAAAAAAAAAATTAAATAAAACAAAATAAAGGAAAATAAAATAAAATAAAGTAAAACAAAATAAAAAAAGTTGGACATCTCGAAATATATCGGTGGTAATTGTATTCAACAGTTATGTCAACGAATGAGTACGATGCGACCCAGAAGTTCTTTCGCATGCAACCCGCCGACTGTGGGAGAGGTTGGGAGAAGCCGTTTGTTTTTCTAGCTGGCGTCCCTTGACAAGATATAGGGATTGTAATATATACTCTACACCATAATAACTCCGAAAAGTATTCAGCAATACTCAAAATGTTCTGCCAGTCATTTTAATATAAAATTGCGAAAAGAAGACACTTCACCTCCGTAGTTGTGGTTGTATTAGAAGCACAAGGCCCGCTAATTGGTCGAGGGAAATTTCAGGGTAATAGTAGTAAGAATAATGCATCGGCTTAATCCTGCCAGAAGTTTAATACAGAGCTTCCCTTCCAATTTGTGGCATGATGCTTCCAATATTTCAACAAATTAGTGCGACGTACAGTTTCTCTGCCGACTTTCTGACGAGCTTTTCATGGTAGAAATACGCTCAGAGGATTGCCCATCACAGCTGTTCTTTCCGTAGTACTTTTTCTGAAGTCTTTTTGATCTCACCAGCAACGGGATTTGAACCAGGGACCCTCGGCATGGTAGGAAAGCACACCACCATCGATTGCTGAAAAAAATGTCGCTGAGCTGGATAGTCAAAGCTTAGAACATATGTCAGAATGCGATGAAAGTATAAAACGAAAAAAAAAAAATCAGTTTTGTGGTGCTTGGACGGATTTGATATATGATAATGCAGCGTGGGGAAAAAAATTTCCCTAGGTTTGTGTGATGTCTTATCCCCATAGAAAAAGTAGAAAATGGTAATACAAAATATACATTTTCAAAGCTACATTTTCATTAATGGACCAAAAATTTGTTGCCAGGATAGGAAGCTATCAAACTTTAACTTTGTTTCAGAAGAAATTGGCTAGAACGGAGTTAGAGTTTCGATACATCGCTAATTTTGAAATGTCCTAACTTGCACAATGAAATGCAATTTAAATTCATAGTTTTAAGTTTGCGTAATTGCGTTTAACATATATGTATGGCATGCCATAACTATATAAATAGTTCTATGATAAACGAACATAAATATATGCAAGAATAATTGGGTATTTAAGTTAATTACTAAGCAATTCAATTACAAGAAATTCGAGAGGATTTGAAACATATTCTATCGCAAAAGTTGAGGCCTTAAATTAGCTTGCCATAATAATAAATATTTATACTGATACAACAACAAAATGCATCAAATTGCTCAATAAGAAGAAGAAATAAAAAAAATGCGCCTAAAAGTATGCTATATTACACGCCTGAGTACGATCGATTTTGGGGGAGTGGCTCTTCTGCTGGACAGCACTCGAGATTTGTTTTACTAAGGCAAACTGAAAATGAGCCATATAAGTACTTGGCAATGACAATAAAAAAAATTGTTAAACTCCTAAAATAAGCTTCAAATGTCACACTGTCAATCATCAAACCCCCCAAAGCTTTTCCCATATATGACTGAAAGTATTTTATAAAAACGTCACAGAGAATGTCGAAAGAATGCCCGTCGTATGAGAGGTTAAAAATCAGCAGCTTGAAGAGTCCATTGTGCCAAGCGAGTGAAGAGCTTAAAGGAGTTGTAGGAGTGCTTCCACGAAAATAATGCCCTCGAAGAAGGAAATTGCAATACAAAAAGTAGGAAAAGAGAAGTTTAGATTCTCAAATAGCTCCAGACATCTATAAGACCCATTTTCTTAAAGCAGAAAAAGTATATTGAAGAGTCTACTAATATTATTTCATAAAACAAAACCCTTCTAAGGTTTCGAAAAGTGTTGCTGAACTGAATGCTTCGCTGGATGTAAATCAAACACACTGTGGTACTAGATCCCCCAAGTACTAGACAAGACTGTCGGGCTAATAATTTGATGTGACGACAAATCCTTCAACCTTCCCCATTAGACTACCACCTTTTTCTTAAGGAACTTGAGATCACCAGAGCCTCATCTGTCATATGTCAGTGCGTGTGTGTCTTAGCAACGGTTAAAACTTGGAAAAAATTCACTTAGCAGGCACCTTCAGCCCAGTAGCAGGTTCACTAAGGGAACACATTTAGCCCAATTCTGTTGAATCTATGCATGCAAGTCGTTATCCACACAACGGCTAAGAAGTCCTTGGTTATTCGGCTACAAACTAAAAGAACCCGTAATTGACAACCTTGTTTCGCTGAGGTTAGATATCTAGGTTGGTGACAGGGATGCATCATCCAGGTTTAATCTGTCTGCATCCTAGGCTCCGAGGAATAACTGTTACTGTCTCCTATGCCAAAATGTCTGCATGCTAGGTATTGGGAACGCCCAGGGCTACGCTTGAGTTATGCCAAAGATCTGATCTAAAAATTCCGTTAGTGAGCACACTAGTCACTAAGACAGTACAGAGCACATAGGTAGATGAGCCGGGATAGATATGCCGAGTTTTTTCTAAACCGAATTCGAATTGCCTATCTGACCTAAACGATTGATCTACATTTCTTAAGGAAAATTCCAGATACAATAAATGGAACTCACCAGAGTAGGGTTATGGATCCAGTGTGAGCACACCTATCAATACTGATAATCAGAAAGTCTTCCAAGGGACGAAATGAAACCCTGCTTCCAAACAAAAATTTTTCAATGGTATGGGTAGAAAGAATGCTATATCCTTTTTGTCATAACGCAGTTATCGTCAGCCCTGAAAACGTTAGCTACATCTTACACTTTTTCTTCACTTTTGTCTTTATTATCAACATTCGCCTTTTACTTTTAATCCTTAGTTGTAATGTAATTGACCATAAAGTTTTGCATTAAAACAATTTATTACACGTTTTCCAGCCAGTAAACTCATTTAGGCAAAATACTCCCCCTGGCCAAATTAAGTTTTCCCAGAATACCGAAATTTCATGAAAAATTAATGTTGACCATATAAAATGAATACCTGTAACTAGACATAAATTCGTGTATGACATACATAGAACATGTGAATGTGTATGTAAGTGCTACGAGGTGGGTGTCTATGTGTCTGGGATTGTGGCGTTTGAAGCTCTTACAGTGACAGGCGACGAAGCGAGGTGCACATGAGCCGGAAGATTTAATTAGTCTTATATCTACTTAATGTGTGAAGGTATGTGTGCATGTCTGAAGGTAGGTGGGTGTGAAGGTGTTGTGCAGTTGTGTATTTGTGTGCTCAGGTGAATGGCTCAGCAGCATTGAGCGGATATGTTTGGCTTATGAAAGTGTATGAATAAATAGGGAGATAGCAGCATTACCATTCCGGTTAAAGTGGACTTAGTGAGGCCACGAAACGGAAATGCACATTAAATTTAGGGATTTAAGTTAATGCTTTCATTTATTATGTGCGGTGTTAGTCAAATACTTCACTGCAGTGTAAGAAAATGCATCAGCCACAGTTGGCATTCATAATTTCTGTTTAACAATGCCATCTCAAATTACTTAAATTTCTTTATTTATAATTCATAATTCAAAGTTCATAAATAAAAGTTCATAATTCAAAATTCATTATTCTTAACTCATAATTTATAATTCATAATACATAATTCACAATTCATAATGCATAAATCATAATTTAAAATTTATATATCGTAATTTAAAATTCAAAATTCATATTTCATTTTCATATTCATAGTTAAAAATTCATTATTTTTAATTCATAATTAGAAACTCATAAATTATAATTCATAATGCATAACTCATTATTCAAAATTCATAATTAATTATTTATAATTCATAATTCATAATTTATTATTCATAATTCGTAATTCATAATTCACAAGTCATAATTCATGATTCATAATTTATAACTCATAACTCATAATTCATAATTTAAAATTCAAAATTCATAATTCATAATTCATATTTCGTAATTTATAATTCATAATGCATAATTCATAATTTAAAATTCAAAATTCATAATTCATAATTCAAATTTCATTATTCTTAACTCATAATTTATAATACATAGTTCACAATTCATAATGCATAAATCATAATTTAAAATTTATGTATCATAATTTAAAATTCAAAATTCATATTTCATTTTCATATTCATAGTTAAGAATTCATTATTTTGAATTCATAATTAGAAACTCATAAATTATAATTCATAATTCAAAATTCATAATTAATTTTTTATAATTCATAATTTATTATTCATAATTGGTAATTCATAATTCACAAGTCATGATTTATAATACATAATTCATGATTCATAATTCATTATTCATAACTCATAATTCACAAGTCATAATTCATAATTCATGATTCATAATTTATAATTCATAACTCATAATTCATAATGCATAATTCATAATTTAAAATTTAAAATTCATAATTCATAATTTATAATTCATAAATCCCAATTTAAAATTCATAATTCCTTATGATTTCCATTTAGAGTAAAAATGCGTATAAACTCTTCCCATTTGAAAAATTCAAAAGCTGCAAGTGCAACCCTGCCTCGCTCAGGTGCGCTATTATTCTCTCATTTCATCTTTGCAGTTTGCTCAAGTAAGCGTTTTGACATCTGATGCAAATCCATTGTAATTTGCAATTTGGCCTTCTAATGCGCTTAAAGTGCCGTCGCCAAGGTAAATGTTTAAACTTCGAAAGCGTAGAAGCCAATATTAGTGGTGTTTTTTAATTTCGGGACTTCTTTTTTATTTAAATATTAAATGTAATCCCAGAAGTAGTGATGAGTAGAGTCGTAGACTAGAAAGCTAAACCAAGGCTTTTAAATTAATGACAGCTTTGGCCATTAAACGAACACAAAAACTGCTCTGAAGGAACCGAAATACATTTAGAAAGCCCAGGAAACATGATTTATGGACCGCAGCATCTTGGTATGGTCGGTTGTCATAAAAGAGAGTTCACCCCATGCTGTCTGCGGCAGCGGCACCAAAACATCCCAGAAATGCAAAACACCACAAACCAGCGGGATATCGATCACTTCGCGAGCAGCACCTCAAAACTGCTTGTAATCTGCGTCGCAACAAATGTCGACAAATTTCGCTCAGCTGCTCCAAATGAGGCTTTCAACATCACAGCGAAAAACTATTAAACTCAACTACAGTCACACGCTCTCATACCTCACATGTCGCACTACTTTGCAGCCTTGTAGTTGCCGACATTTGGTGCCAGCCAGTAAAGTTGTCGTCGTTGTTGTTACTGTCGCACTCGCACTCGGACTTGCCTTCAAGGTACCTGTCACTAAATGATGAATTAATGATGCTGCTTAACTGCGTTGTTGTACTTTACTTACTCACACAATAACTGGCTCCCTTCCTAGCAACTCCTACCCACCGCACAGTTGACTACTTTTTTCGTTCGCGCTGTTTGTTCTCGTTTATTGTTGTTGCTATTGCCTGGAGCATATTTTTTTTCATCGCGCAGTTAGCGTAAGTTGTCGTTTCTTGTCGCCTGATTATCCTTCATGTGCTGTTTCTCTTTTAACATCTGTCTCATTATTGCGTTTGCTTAATGGTATTTCTGCTTTGATATTTTATTGTTGTATTTTTTTTTTGCTCTGCTAAATTAATATGTCCAAGAGTCTGGTTTAAGTGCTGCCGCATTATTTATATCGATGCAGCGTGATAATTATCATGTCGGGTGTTAGTTAATTGCGTTTGTAGGTATGGCGATGCTGATGGGCTTGGGGTGAGTGTGGCTGTTGACAAGCCATTAATTGCCTATGTAGTAAATGGGGGAGGGGGTAATAGAAATAATTTTTTGTTGAAGCCTTTTATGGAGTTTTTTTTGAAGAAGTCATGGAAAATTCGATTTGTAAAAGTTTCCCTGACCATACCAACCAAGTTAGAACCTCAATAAAAACAAAGAGATGTCACAATATATAACCACTAAAATTGAATTTGACATCTTTGAAACCACTTTTCGCTTGCCCACCCAAAGAACTATCAGTTTTGTTGTATTCAAAATTGTTATGTCAAACACCATTTTCTTGTTCCATATTTGTGTTATCTTGACTCGAAGAGGCCAAAGGGACATTTAGTTAGAAAAAAGAAAGTGACCTCGGAAGGCAGAAAGTTTTGGAGAGAAAGTTCGGAGCATGAAGAAAGGTTTCTGCAGGAATAATAATGGCGACCTAGACTCTTCTCATCAATGCCAAATAGGTAAGGCTTCAGGCCTTACTGCCCTTAATATATCTATGATATAACGCCCAAACTATATATCTCAGGTATAAGCCATTATATCTGTATGGATAGGCCTATCCACGCAGCAGTCCAGTCAATGAAAAAAAATTAATTATAATATAGAAAAGTCAGTTTAAAAATGACATCACTACAAATGCCAAACATGTATTCACACTAGTTATACAGCCATGGTCGTGTGAGTAGACATGTCATGCATGTGTTGTATGACTCGTAGGATCGGCTCTCACTGTGAGTGCGAAGAGTTGGTATTGGACTAATGAAAAACAAGTATTCGAATTATAGAACCGCTGTTGTATGAGTAAACTAGGCATAAATGTTTGCTTTGTACCCGTCACGGTACTGCAGGCTTGACTAAACATTTTAAGCGTCCAAAAATACGGACTGTTAAAAATTTCATTTGTATGGGAGGTGCCACGCCCCCTGTATGTATCAAAATATTTTTTAGCCCATGACCATCCCGGTAAGGTATCCAGTTCGTGTTTAAAATTTGGGGATGCTGATGGGCTTGGGGTGAGTGTGGCTGTTGACAAGCCATTAATTGCCTCTATAGTAAATGGGGGAGGGGGTAATAGAAAGAATTTTTTGTTGAAGCCTTTTATGGAGTTTTTTTTGAAGAAGTCATGGAAAATTCGATTTGTAAAAGTTTCCCTGACCATACCAACCAAGTTAGAACCTCAATAAAAACAAAGAGATGTCACAATATATAACCACTAAAATTGAATTTGACATCTTTGAAACCACTTTTCGCTTGCCCACCCAAAGAACTATCAGTTTTGTTGTATTCAAAATTGTTATGTCAAACACCATTTTCTTGTTCCATATTTGTGTTATCTTGACTCGACGAGGCCAAAGGGACATTTAGTTAGAAAAAAGAAAGTGACCTCGGAAGGAAGAAAGTTTTGGAGAGAAAGTTCGGAGCATGAAGAAAGGTTTCTGCAGGAATAATAATGGCGACCTGGACTCTTCTCATCAATGCCAAATAGGAAGGCTTCATGCCTTATTGCCCTTAATATATCTATGATATAACGGCCAAACTATATATCTCAGGTATAAGCCATTATATATGTATGGGTAGGCCTATCCACGCAGCAGTCCAGTCAATGAAAACAAAATTAATTATATTATAGAAAAGTCTGTTTAAAAATGACATCACTACAAATGCCAAACATGTATTCACACTATACAGCCATAGTCGTGTGAGTAGACATGTCATGCATGTGTTGTATGACTCGTAGGATCGGCTCTCACTGTGAGTGCGAAGAGTTGGTATTGGACTAATGAAAAACAAGTATTCGAATTATAGAACCGCTGTTGTATGAGTAAACTAGGCATAAATGTTTGCTTTGTACCCGTCACGGTACTGCAGCTTGACTAAACATTTTAAGCGTCGGTTTCACCCCACCTTTCTATAAAAAAAATTTCAGCTGTATGGGAGGTGCCACGCCCCCGTTTTCGTCATCCCCAGTTTTTTTGGAGGTGGTAGGGATTAACCCCATAAAAACCCTTACCAAATTTCAGTGGTCTAACGTAAATACTTCCAGATATACGGACTATGAAAAATTTCAGCTGTATGGGAGGTGCCACACCCCCTTTTTCGTTATCCGCAGTTTTTCTGGATGTGGTAGGGATTAATGTCATATAACCCCTTAGCAAATTTCAGTAGCCTAACGTAAATACTTCCAGAAATACGGACTGTTAAAAATTCCATTTGTATGGGAGGTGCCACGCCCCCTATATGTATCAAAATATTTTTTAGCCCATGACCATACCGATAAGGTATCCAGTTCGTGTTTAAAATTTGGTTACGATCGGTTTATACGTTTAGGACGCAAGTCGATCTATAGATACATATATATATACATAATTTGAATTTTATATATATAGATGGGTAAGCTTACCCGTCAGAGTTGCCAGCTATCATTATTATATTTTTTTTCGTGCATATTCGTCATTATCGTAGGCGACTTTTACTATTTAAATGAGCTTCCAAATATAGCCATACCAAATTTCAGACTTCCGACTTAAGTGCTGCCAATTGGAGGTTTTAAAAGGATTGCCACCTATACGAAATTTTAAAAATATTAAATGCCAATATAAGTACCAAAGTAAAGACATTTCATGTAGAAGTTCAAAAAACACGTTTCTTTATAATGTTACCAGCTAAGGTTGCCACCTAGCATTCTTACATTAACTTTTTTTTGCATATCCGACATTTTTTTCGAAAACGACTTAGCACATTGGGAGGCACGTTTGACAAGGGGTAATTCGCTTCATTTTAAGCTGTCCTTCTCAAGCGTTGCCACTTGGATGTTCTTCACAGATAAGTATCTAGAACAACCAAATTACATGGCAACCTCTAAAATGCTCGGTCGCCCAAGTATTATGAATCTTAAGGTAGAAAAATTTGAGGAAAAGAGAAAAATTCAAATGATTAAAACCTCCTAATTCTGAGTGCATTATAGCTGTGAATCTACATTCATATTTCAGTAGGTGGCAACCTTGAAAAAACGTTTTCTAGCTAAAAAAACTATTATTCACTTAACTTCATAGAAATTGATAAAATAATAGCATCAACTTAATTTAAAGCATCAAATAGAACGCCCTCTAATAGAGCAGCATTCACTGAAATGAGCTACTGCAGCTGCAGGGAGCAATCAGTGCGGCGCTTAAAGTTATGCAGCACAAAGTAATTGCACCACGGCTAAACTTGCCTTTGTAGATACGAACGGTTGCTAAGGAGTTAGTTTAGAGAACAAAAAAAAAAACAGAAGAAAATAGTGTAGTAAACTTTATAGCGCCAAAGCATCGATTAATTTTTGATGTAGAAAACTTTCAACTGAATGCCTTTAAGTGTTTACACCACACCCCACACAGATATACTCATCGCTGCCACACTTTACTGCAGCTAGCAAACGAGCGGTGCACGCTGTTGGCGGCAAGTGAGTGTCCGGTCAAATGGCAAGTTCATAATTCACAACTTTAACAAAGTTTAGTGAAGAGCGCTGAACGTATAGCCCAGCGTTTGGCAAAGTAACTCCCAGGAGTCTGCTGCACTTAGAAGCCAGCTTTGATCATTTGAAAGCATGATGAGCGGAGAGACCAAAGGCCAGTAGAAAGAGCGAAGAACAAAAAAAATTTGGTAGGCATTTTTCTCTTGATTGACCGCAGCTAAGGGCCGTTTACATCTTTCTCAGCACTCGCCACCACTTTGACTAATTTGGGCGCTAAAAATGTGCCCATCCCTGCTAAAGCGCATTAAATCAAATTAAATGGAAACTATTTAAGAGAAAAGTTAAGAATGCGCAAAGCCGGGTATAATATGGCGTGAAGCGATTAAAAGACAAAACAAAATAATAAAAACGATTAGTGCAACGTGCCGTTATTTAATAGCGCAGCTTTTATTGCTTTTCGAGCAGATTTTGCAATTTTCATTGCAACAATTCGCGTGTCAAGACATGCAATGACGGTAATTAAAAACAATTTTTGTTGCTTTAAAAATATGTAATAGATGAAATGTGTCACGAATTTTGGGCAGATAAAGCAGCAAGATAAAGCTTGTAAGAAAGAGATACTAGCTTTAGTGACAGCACCCCCCAACACCTTCGGGGAGGGTTCTTGTCGTTACAACAACAACAACAACAAATGACAACTTTGTGAGAAACCAAATGAGTGGCTTTTCACATTGTCTCGGATAATTAATATTATGTTGTATTTTGTGTTATGTTATGTTATAATTTGTGACCTTATATCACGTCATACCATATAATGTTATGTTATCTTTTGTGACCTCATACTATGTTACGTCATACCATGTTATGTTATGGTTTGTTATGTTATGTTATGGTTTGTTATGTTATGTTATGTTATGTTATGTTATGTTATGTTATTTTATGATATTTTATATTTAGTTAGTGTTAAGATATGTTGTACAATGTTAATGCTAAAATGTGTTATATTATTATATGTTTATTGTTGTTACGTTACGTTACGTAACGTAATGTTCCGTTCCGTTAAGTTATTTATCGTATTTGTATTGCGACAACTTTCAAAGTCGCTGCTGCTTTCATGGTCACGGTATCGATAGCTTTTATAGTTCCGGTTACTGAATTGGTCATTGTCACTCTCCACGTTGGAGATGGCCCTATAGAAGTAATGGCAATATTACGATCAGTGTCACAATTACTTTGAAATTCGTGCTTACAATCACCTAATCGGCATTGATTCCACACACTGCCAGTTACTATTTCTTTTCCCGGTCAGCGTTCAGATCTGGGTTCCGTAATATGGAAAATGTAAGCCATCTTTAAAGGTATTTTTTCAGTCACTGTCACCTTCACGTCCACTGTCACTTAATTTGCCATTGTATGGGTCTGTTTAGAGTCGTATTCACTATACTTGTAGCGTCACTGTCATGCTAACGATGACTGTAAAGGCAATAAAAGTAGAGCAATAGGTCCAGTTGCTGTCATGGTACGGCCCATTCTCAGTTTTATGATCACTATTTTATGAGTCACAATAACATCACCATTATGGCCACAGTCACAAGCACGATAACTGCAGCGGTTGCGTTACCTATCACTGTCACGGTCACGTTTTTGGTCACTCCCTTTTCGGTTTATGGTTACTTTAAAGTCTACGGTTACTGTTGCTGCCACTTTGGTCGTCACTGTCGTTGTAGCTATCATGGTCACGGTTCTGTTAATGTAACCGTTCCGGTCACTGTGCTGAGTTCGTTCATAGTCACTGCGCTTTTGTTTCCTTCTTCGCTTTACTTCTTATCGGCTGATGGATTATCGGGAGTTATGTTTGTAGGAAAAAGGTACTCTCAGGAAGTGGTAGTGGGTGCCCAGAATCCCCAAACTTCTTCCTCGAGCATTTTAATTTTCAATATGACCTGCCTCGGGATTTCAACCTTCTCTATGGTAGGCAAACACATTACCCACTGTACCATAGCTACTACCTGCGACTGTGAAGTGATAACAACCAAAGTATACCCACAGGCGGGTAAATATTCGCTTCTCAATTAACCGCAACCCTTACCATCTTCTCAATGTCACCACTTGCAGCCATGAGTGCCATGGCCACCAATTTGATATCACACTTTAAATCCGCCATACCGAAAAGAGCAGTGCTGAGTACAAATCACGAGTGCTGTGAGTATGTCGTCAACACTTCAGGCGAGGCCACTCAGTTGTTCATGTTTATGTACTTCATGCGACTTACATGGATACGCGCAGAGCTAAAGGCTTGACAAACCTCCTCAGGCAGCGCAACAACCCATGGCTTGTATTTGTTGACAAGTTGAATTTTCAGCGTTATAGTGGCTATATTTGATTGGCGCAATTAATTGAACTAAACGGATGCGTAAGAGCCTACAAACGGCACCACAAATACTTGATTATTAAGAACGCAATTTGTAGGAGATAGGGTAGAAAGGTAGGCTGATTCTTTTGGAGGTTGGAGGCTCTCAATTGCGTATCAACACTATAGGCAGGGCTTAGGGTATTGAAAAAAATTTAAATATGTATGAAGAGAAGAAACGTATGACGGATGACTTCAGGTCCGGGACAGTAATGACGATGTGGTAACCGACTAACAAAGACTACACTCTATAAGTGTCTCGCTACACCTACCCCGAAGATTTTACTATCGCGCCACGAATTCGGCAGCACGAAGAGGCAGCCTTCTTGAGATGGGAAACACAGGTGGAGAATGGCTTGGCCTCTCTTGGTCAATTCGGGTCAGTTAACGCTGGAAAAGGAATGACTACAATACTTAGATGTCGAACGGGGGAAAATCGTATAATAGTTTGAGCGCTAATGAATGATGATGATAATAAATTATCTGTCTGAAGACAGGTTAATTAGGTTTTGAAAGACATTACAGTAAAACTCTTACGTGCTAAAGCATTTTATTACTTTGCTGTTTTCCAAAATCTTAGTAAAAATATGTTAATAAACATATTAGGGTGGTCCCTAAAACCCAATTGAAAGATTTTTTTAAAAGCTAGCCCCTTCAGTCCATAATAACATCGTCAAATATAACACATAAAACTCTTTGTTCTCATTCGAGGTGGTTAAAGTGTGTCGCACAAGGGTCAATATTAAGTTTCCTGCACAGTGTTATCAGAACTTGTTCCATGCGCTACATCTTAATCTTCTCCAAAACTCAATTAATATATGAAGGAGTGAGCCTGAAAAAAAAATAAAAAAAATAATTTTGATTTTTTAGGATTCCCGAATGTACATATCGCTCCCAAAATTTGTATGTGATACCAGAAGGCGCGGCACGCTTCGCTGTGCCTCAGAACTTATAAAAGGCTGAGTTCGGTTTTAATCATTAAATCTGCGAAACCACTTGAGTTATGTAGCTTCATCACATCGCTTATATCAGCACTCATTAACGTCTTTCTTTTGATACCCATATTATACAAAAATTTTTAGGGTCACCCTAGTCCTTGTATTGGTCGATACCTTCGAAACCGATCGAGATGTGGCAATAAGCGATATCTTTGATTGTAAGTAAGATGTCTAGTGATACAACGATAGAAGTTCCCTGCAATTCTATTCTGCACTTTTTGAGTGATGCGCGTTCAAACATACAGACAGACAGACGGACAAAAATTCTAAAAACTGTTGATTTCGACACTATTGACTTAATAATGATCGCTGCTATCAATATTTCTGGAATATTCGCCATGTACATACCTTGACCTGTTAAATTTTGATTATATGTAGAGATTTTCGTCTAGTATTAGTATCAACGTAATTATAATCTTTATACATTTAAGCACCACCCTAATATAAATACATGCATTAATTCTTCCACATTTACATGTTAATTGAGTAGCAATGCGTTTACTGTATCAAAGCTCTTGAGCTCCATTAATTACTAAAACACAAAAGCAGAAATACTTCAAAGCTACCAAATGACATGCGGCATGCTAGTTCTCTCTATTAGGGTGCGTGTGCTGGTGTGAGTGTTTGTAAGTCAACACATAAAAGCAAAATTCATCATGAACCAAATCGCAAATGTCAATTACTCGGTGATTATTTCATTTAGCAGCTGTCAAAGCTAAGATATTAATTTTATGGCAACTTAGATGTGTTATTCAAGAGCAAATATATGTCAACGTACTTAAATGTATGTGATATACTCGTACCTATGATTAAGCTACCCAATAACAAAGTAAATGTAAAGCAAAACACTGAAAAGTCTAATGAAATAAACGGAAAGCCTCTAAAATGACATTTTCATGCAAATTTTGAAAGCTTTTTATAAATGTTTTTCTAATTATTTATATACCCCATACTCATATTAATAAAAATAAAATTAGTTTATAAAGCTTTCAAAAATGACATTTTCGTGCAAATTTTTAAAGCTTTTTATAAATGTTTTTCTAATTATTTATATACCCCATATTCATATTAATAAAAATAAAATTGGTTTATAAAGCTTTCAAAAATGAAATTTTCATGCAAATTTTGAAAGCTTTTTATAAATGTTTTTCTAATTATTTATATACCACATATTCATATTAATAAAAATAAAATTAATTTATAAAGCTTTCAAAAATGACATTTTCATACAAATTTTGAAAGCTTTTTATGAATGCTTTTCTAATTATTTATATACCCCCTATTCATATTAATAAAATATAAAATTTGCTTATAAAGCTTTTTAAAATGACATTTTCATACAAATTTTGAAAGCTTTTTATGAATGCTTTTTTAATTATTTATATACCCCATATTCATATTAATAAAAATAAAATTGGTTTATAAAGCTTTCTAAAATAACATTTGCATACAAATTTTGAAAGTTTTCTTAATGCTTTTTTAATTATTTATATACCCCATATTCATATTAATAAAAATAAAATTGGGTTATAAAGCTTTCTCAAATGACATTTTCATACAAATTTTGAATTAAAAGAGCATTATAAACTATAATTTTTTAATATTTTAGCCACTACAATAAAATAAATTTTTTTTTTTTCAATCTTACATAAAGCTGAAATTAGAAAAAAAATTGGAAAATGGGTTAAGCTAATAAAGCTTCGTTCGTAAAGTTTATAAAAAGTTCACCTTTTATTTCAAATAAATTATAATTAAAAACAATTATATTTCGCTTATTAAAACAAATTTACTTTAACGTATTTTTAAAAGCATTTACGAAAATGTTTGCTGGGTAAAAAAAATGTTGCAAGCTTGTAAATAAGTTAGCATAAGCACATTAATTTAAATGCAAATACATACATAGGTCATATAATGCACTTATGAAGGGCATGTACACTCACACGAAATAGAATAGGTGTGAAAACGGGTAAAAAAATAGTTGAGAAAAGAGATGCCTTTAAATGGAGTTTTATACCTTTTGAACTTTAAAAAATTTTGCATACATAAATGTAGGGACAGCAAACAATAATTATTTTATTTTTTACTTATTCTTGATAGTACACATATAGTCTTATTTTTCATAGGTAAAACTCAAAGCATCATACAGTGGCGGACATAAGTGTACATATAGTCGTTTTCTGCGATTTTCACAAATGTTGGCCTTAATAAAATTATTTTAATAACGCTTGAGTAAAGACATGCGTTAGGTTCTAATACAACAACTACAAATTTTGTTTTAAAAATGTACACAAAATTAGTGGAAATTCAAAGAAATTTCATTAAAATTTTTAATTTTTTTTCTAGAATTTTTAGAATTTTTTGGGAGTATGCAGTTTTGTAGCCCATTTAATTTTAGTATCATAAGGTGTTAATCTTAAGAGCGTACCAGATTTCGCTGATTTCTTTCATACAAAAAAAAATTGCGTTCATAAACTTGTATCATGAAACGAACTTAAGATTAAAACCTTATTATATTAAAATTGAATGGACGACAAAAGTGCATCGTCCAAAAAATTAAAAATTTTAGTAAAATTTCTTTGAATTTCCACTAATTTTGTGTACATTTTTAAAACAAAATTTGTAGTTGCTGTATTAGACCTTGACACATGATTTTACTCAAGATTTGTTAAAATAATTTTATTAAGACCAAAATTTGTGAAAATCGCAGAAAACGACTGTATGTACACTTATGTCCGCCACTGTATATCCTGAGCGATGGAAAATTTCACCTTAAAAATTTTAACGAAGTGGGTGACGCCACTTGTGCCTTATTTGTATCTCATAAATACTTATTTCCATTACTAAATCTTGCCTGACTGCTTCTGTGTGTGTGTACAAGTGCTTTGCTGGCGCCGATTATCAATGCATTGCTTGGCTTGCTATTGTTTGCATTTTATTATTCGGAAATCGTGCATTAACACGATCGCCAAATATTATTAAATGAAATGCAGGAAAATTAACTAAATTAAAATGAAATGAAATGAAATAAAATAAAAGAAAATAAAATAAAATAAAATAAAAGAAAATAAAATGAAATAAAATAAAATAAAAGAAAATAACATAAAATAAAATGAAATAAAATAAAATAAAATAAAATAAAATAAAATAAAATAAAATAAAATAAAATAAAACAAAACAAAACAATATAAAATAAAATAAAATAAAATAAAATAAAATAAAATAAAAAAATATAAAATAAAGTAAAATAAAATAAAATAAAACAAAATAAAATAAAATAAAATAAAATAAAATAAAATAAAATAAAATAAAATAAAATAAAATAAAATGAAATAAAATAAAATATTTATATACAGGGTGACTGATGAATTTTGCTACATTAAGAAACTCAAATAATTTTTTTTTCAGTGTATGGAATTCATTTTTCTTTTATTCATGTTAAAGCTCATTAAATTTTATTAAATATAGCTTAATTAGTTTTAAAAATAATGGAATTTAAATGCCCCCCCTGCTCGTCGATGCATGTGCGGCATCTTACCAAAAAGTTGTTCATTACTGCTTGGAGAGTTGAGACAGGAATAGCCGCAATTGTTTCTCGAATGGATTGCCTTAGTTCATTCAAATTTGTTGGTTTTGCTTTGAAGACTTCCTGTTTGCAATAACCCCACAAGAAAAAGTCAGGTGCAGTAAGGTCAGGCGACCTGGGTGGCCAACGGAATGTGGAGTTTCTGGATATCAGCTTATTGGGAAATTTTCGTCGCAATTCTGTCATAACAGGTTGGGCTATATGAAGAGCTGCACCATCTTGCTGAAACCACACAGAGTTGAAAGAAATTCTCATTCGGCGTAATTCTGGATAGAAAAACTCTCTCAACATGCTCAAGTAACGGTCTCCAGTAACCGTAACGGTGTGACCGTTTTCTTCGAAGAAGTAGGGCCCGACAATGCAGCGTGATGAAACTGCACACCACACTGTGACACGAAGTGGATGCAATTCCGTCTCATGGAGTATCTGTGGGTTGGAAGCACTCCATATTCGACAATTTTGTTTGTTTATGTTGCCGTTTAAATCGAAATGGGCCTCGTCAGACATGAAAAGACAGTTCAACATGTTTCCATCCTCTTCCACCATTTGAAGCATCTTCTGGCAAAATTCCAAGCGAATCGGCAAGTCTGCAGCGTTCAGTTTGTTGGCCATTTGAATTTTATATGGGAATAAGTCCAAATCTTTGTGCATAATTGACTGTAATGACTGTCTGCTTACACCCATTTGAGCAGATAAGCTTCTTGTCGAAACACGTGGATTGGTTTGTATGGCAGCAGCTACAGCAGCGATTGTTTCCTCCGTTCGAACTGAAGGGTTTCGATGGTAAGGTCTTCTGTTGACTGTCCCATGCTCGGCAAAATTGTTTACAAGTCTTATTATGGTCCATCTGCTCGGAGGATTGCCGCCAAACGTGCGCCTATACTCTCTTTGAACCGAAACTACGGACTCCAGTGCGTGATAGCGGCGGACAATCCAAATTCCTGTTTCAGTGTCCCAGTTATCCATTTTTGTTAAATGTAAAAGTCAATCTGCAAAATAAAAAAAAAATTAACCAGATTCATTAAATAGAAAAAAAGTTATTTAATTTTTTTTTGGTAGCGGCTTTCAATAGCCACCCTGTATATTTTAAACAGACAGACAGACGGACGAACGTACAGAAGGACGAACGGACAGACAGACATAGCTAAATCGACTCAGCTCATCGCCCTGATCATTTCGGTATGCTTATTGGTGGGCCTATCTCTTCTTCTTCTCATACTTAAAAGCATCAGATCAAAGTCATTAACGGTATAAAAATCCTAGTCTCCCATTGATTTCGCCTTGTCAGCCATTGCGTAGATAACTTACTAGCAATATAGATGTTTCAAATTTATGTTTTTAACAAACAAAAAATTCCATGAACTTTGTGCTACTCGAGCATGCAAATTCGGCTAAGTGTGAAATTCACTTTGATAACTATGTACATTCTTATTTATGTATATAAAAGTACATAAACCAGAAGTGAAAAGTGCAAAACCAAAAACACATCAATATCGAACAAAAACTTTTCGACTTTCGATAAAAAAAAAAAAATCCAAAAATCTTTCATGTGAAAATGATACAGGTGATGATACTGAACTGTCGAAGCTTTTACAGCTGAGAATTTGACAAAAATGGCATTACTTATGTACATACACACACACATACATACGCAACACATACAGGTATACAATGCAGATATTTACGAAACTTGAATTTGGCAGAAAAAATCAGCAAAAATTGGTTGACACAAAACCAAAAATGCACTCGATGACGAGTTACAATTTCCAGACACTTTGACATGCAAATGCCCGCTTAAAAAAGTTTAGAAATCTTTCAACTGGGGTTTGTGTGTATGTGTGTGTGTAAAGCACTCTCACATATCTAACACTTGGTGTAGGTAAGTCAAAATGATACAAAAAAAAAAAAACAAATAAAAACCAGCAAAAAAAAATTTAAGACATTTTCGACAAGCAGCTGCAATATCGAATTGAAGGAGCAGCAGCTGCTGCAGGGGCCACACAGCATTGGTGACAAGAATTGTGTCAAACTGAATTCAAAATGAAGTTTTGCAATCACTCAAGCAAATATGTGCATATGCTTATATATACCCTGTAGTGCAACAAGAAACTAATGAGGAGGAATCATACTAGTTTACAACTCGAATCAAACTAGTCCGAAAAAGAACAAATATGAACCAAAAAAATAAAAATACTGAAAAATACTGGAGTTCTAAAATTCGGGTATAACTTTTTTTATTTCCTGCACCAAAGCTCGAACCTGTGATCTCTCCCGTGTAGGTCGAGTACTTATCCTACACGGCTAAAAATATGAACCTAAATTTTAAACTTTTCTGGGCCACATATATGTCTAAACCAAATTTGGTTTCGAATTTAAATTGTGCCAGTTTTCGAATGAGCGTGAAGAAAAGAGTTTCAATTTAAAACAGAGATGTCTCAGCAATTAAAAAACAAAAAAAACATTTATATCAGTTGAGAAAAATTCATTGGCTTGAAAAAACTTTCAGAAACAAATGAAAATAAATTTAAAAAATTTTGGACTTCTTTTTTAGTTAAGTTTTAAATGTAAACCGTAAGAAATAGAAAATTGGTGCGGGTAATTGAAGGGTTTGGAATTTATGCGAAAAATTAGAAAAAAAATTGGTTTAAAATTTAAGCTCGAATTTTTAGCCGTGTACTATTTTTGAAATACATAGTTTAGAGCTAGTTGGTTTGACTGCAGGGTAAGTGTGTTTAGATGTGAATAACTGCATGGCATTTAACAGTATAGAACTAGAAATTTCCGACTATAATCGAACTATTCCGAAAAAGATGAACTTTTATTTGGTTAAAGTTCTTGGATCATACAGGAGTGTTGGAAGCATAGTTGAGCTTTTTATTTGAATTTTAATATCTCTTGGTACCACCCCCCGGGTTCAAATGCAGGGAGAGCTACCTTCAAAATGGTTGAGAAAAGTTTTTTCAAATGGGGTTACCACTCGTCAGTAGTCGAATGTATTTCGACGGCTGAGTGGGAAATCACCCTATTTCAATATAATTTTCAAAAACACCCTATCTCAGAACGTCTTTGAAAAACGCCACACATCAAAATTTATTTTAATAACAGCCTATTTTAAAATTTGTTTAAATAACACCCTATCTGAACGAAAATTTACATTTTAAGCTGAGAGAGGGCATTTTTGAATCAAATTCTCAGATAGGGTGTTTTTGAATAAAATTTTGAGGTAGGGCGTTTTTGAAAAATATTTTGAAATAGGGTGATCTTCCACTCAGCCGTCGATATCTAGTACTTTCGCTGGTGCTGTTCGGAGTTAACAAAAACTTGCAGGTCCAGCCAGTTTGTAGAAAAAAATTCAATGAAACATACCACAAAGAGAAGGCTCGCTTTAATCTACTTAGAGATATATCGGACCAAAATTATTAAATATATTTTTTTTAAGTATTCATGAAACGAGCTCAAGGCCAAGAATAATAATTTTTCACTGGGTTATCCATCGAGTTGAACGTCATTACACTTTGCGGCTGGTTACTAACCCTTACCCTCTCTTTTGCTTTTGGGGATATTTCTAAGAAGTATAAGAGCGGTTTATTTCTTCATGAAATAAGCTTATTTTTTATCTCTTAGAGTATCCGCATATTAGGTTAAGTTATGTTGAAGGAACTTGCCTGGTATTTCCCATGCGCTTTCGCAGCTTCTTTCGAGCGAAATTGTTTGTATATCCCAACCTTGGAGCATAGATGTTATAGCACAGCGTCTCGTAATTATACGCCTAAGTACTTTAACTACAGAGTTGTTTAGTTTTAGAAGGCAGCTGCTTCTGTTTCTAACAAATATGACCAAGGGTGCCTTGAGACTTTGAAATGATTCCAGTTGGTACCTAGTAAGTTTGTTGGCCGCCTGGTTGGTATCCATTAAGTAACATTTTATGGTAATCTCATCAATGATCTCCTTCGCTTCGAAAAACGGGGAGCCGATGAGGGAGGTATTAAGATATTTTAGAGCCCTTGAAGAGGATCAAAGTTTCCACCTCACTTCAAATCTTTCAATAGCTGACGATAACGATATTTATGTTGGTTGCTCCAAGTGTGTATCCTGTAGAAGTCTAACCGCCTTCTTTACAGGATAAACCTTCGCTAGGAAAACATTGCGTGAGTCAGAAAGTCTATAAGACTGCAGATAGGGCTGCTTACTCCCAGTGATCGCGCTTACTTTTGTGTTCTTAAAGGGTTTTCTATGTCTGGAAAGGCTGAAAGTGTGTGTTCTTGGAAGTGCAGGGATATTTCTATGGATCCAATGGGTTCATGTAATTTTTCGCTGTCGACAAGGGACGACTCCCACACTCCATCAGTTAGGCTACTCAAGACTCTTTGTGCTGATGCGTCTATTTACTTCTTTTGGGATTTCTGTAACGGAGAGCTTTGTTGGATCTGTAATGTATGTCGAAGAGAATGCGGAAGAGAATGCTTGTGAATCACCCTCACCATCTATAGAACAGGTTGATGCAGGGATTTGATTGATCCAAAAACTCTCAAGATTTTTGTAGTTGTATTTATCATTGAGGTTGACACAATGTAGTAGTTAGCTGTTTCGTGTCTTGCACCTCTTCAGGCTTGTTTTCATCTGAGGGGTTTCGCCTTGGCCATGCTGAAGTCAAAAGCAATCTTGTGTTCAGCTCTTTTCTAGAAACTCTTCCCAAAGACCTTCATATTTTATTAAGTCCCTGTCCACTTCGGCCGGAATGTTGTCATTGAACAGCTTGATGCACTCCAGCAATTTCTCCCCTTGGTTATCAAGAGGGAACAACCAGATGCGCGTGCGTGATCTCTTCGGGATCTCCGCCGTCGGTATCAGCCAGGGTACTATATATTTGCCTGTTGGATTCGCTCAGTAAAAGAGCTCGGCATATTCAATGCTAAAAAGTGAGAAGTAACGTTTAGCCTTTTCCGGGGAGTCTGATATTGTTAGCCCTATATTATTAAAGTGTAGAGTGCAGGTGTAACAGGCAGACGGTGAGTTATTTGCGTAGCCCTCAGAATTCTTTTAGCAGCTTAAATTGATTGCGAATATCAAACCAAAGTACTTGGGCACTTACCTTCTCCAGCGAGTCCTGTTTTTGGTCCCACCAAATACGGAAAAGCGCGAGAATTGTTTTGCCAACAATTTAAGCTTCTAATGCAAATCGGTCCTTTCGTCGTCCGTACCAAACCCTTAACATGGAATTTCATTATATAAGGTATCACCACATTCGGTCCCAGCGATTTGATAGGATCAAATGAAAGACCATAATATTATTCTCGCTTTGTCTGCAATATTTAGGATGTCATCTTACAAGGCCTAAATGTTACTTACTGTCAAATCTTTCATCTACATTTCCAAAGTTTCTTGTCCTTAAACCATCCTGTGAGCGATCAGGATTAACACCAGCTCGATTGCCGGTAGGGTTCACCTCATAAGCTCATAAGCATGCATGTGGCTGGTTGATAAAGTGCGCATGCAAACATTGTTTAAAACTGGCTACCAAAAGTTTTCTCTATGTTGAACTATTGCTGCCAGTGCCTACAGATGTATATATGTATGAGTATTTAATGCACTTATTCGACTTAGCCTTGGCTAAAACTTACAAGAGTGAGCTCGAGAAAAGATACACATTATTCGGGCAATCTGATGCAAAATTTAAAACTTTTGTCATAAATTTCCAGGTTTTACTCACATGAGAAGTGATAGGAGAGAGGAAAGAAGAAATTGATTGAGTGATATGCGTCAGTCTGTCTGTGCAGCTTTTTAGATATGTGTATTTTAAAATAAGTTATACCGGTACCAATACATTTTTAATCGCTATTTAAATGGGCGAAACCGCCACGCCCATTTCTTTATTTATCGAAGATTTTGGCAATCAAATTCAGTATACATATAATATGGTATGTATGTTGATATTAAGGCACCCAATTGAGCTTTTGCGGATTTTTTTTTTAAATGGGCGTGACACCGCCCACTTTTGTTTAAGTAAATTTTACAAATACTATGTGTAATAAATCAAAAATCATTTAGATATCAAATCAATTTCAGTAAACAAAATACATTGATTACAAGGAATGGACCAGAGAGAGAAATTGACGAATTCAATTGAGGACCACGCCCACTTTTATAAAAGTGGTTTTTAAGGGAGCATGGACGAATACTATAGGTAATATCTGTGAGAAAAATTTTATATACCGCATCAATTTTGCTTCAAAAGTATCGTTTTAAAAATGCGAAACTACATATATTTTTCTTAAATAGGTGTGGCACCGCCCTCTTTTGAAAATGCCTGTTTTAATGTTAAGCTAGGGATAACTCAAAGAGCAGTTGAAGTATCATAACAAATTTGATACACTTAATTTAAATGTAAGTGGAAACAATTTTGGGAGGCAAATTAGACAAATCGGTTGCTAACCACGCCCACTTTTGATAATACTTTTTAAAAAGTGCCTCACCAAATTTGAAAAAGGAAAGATCTCTGAAATTGAAAGAGTTGTACCACTGAAACCAAGGCAAAGCTAATTAACCTTTGCTCTAAATATAATAAAATTGTAACAGGTCGATGTCTGTCAATTGCAGAATCGAGAGCAACAGCTTTAAAATCTTTGTCTGTTTGTCTGTATGCTTGTTCACTAATCACTCAAATACTGGTGAATTGAATCAAATGAAAGTTTCAGCGTTTCGTCACTAGCTATCAAACTTAAAGTTTAATACACCCCTTACGTCGATAGCTCGCCCGTTTTCGGATTTATCGACCCAAAATGTGGACCAGGGTGACCCAAAAATTCTTAGTACAATATGGGTATCAAACGAAAGTTGCTAATAAATGCTGCAATACACAATGTGATTAAGTTCCATATATCAACTGGTTTTGGAGATATAATGATTCAAACCGAACTCAGTCCGTTACTCCCTTGCCGTACATGCCCGACGTCGTGTTAGCGATTTGGTATGACCAGTGCAACCTGCTAGGTCATGGAAGATGGGTAAACAGAGTAGATCAACCATCCAATTGCATGCCATTTGATTTGTGCATTTGAGTCCCCTCTTACGACCGGTATGCCTACCTCGGACAATTCTAAATCCCTACCAGCAGGGGCGATGTCCAAAACATCTTCATACCCACTTGTGTTGACGCTTTAGGCTGTAATGGTCTTATATGATTCAACCTCGTGACAGTTAACTATAGGACAGTCGCTGCTTGCAGAAGAGCCGACACACGATTTATGCGTGATACCGAGAAGTGGGTGGACTACATAAAAATGAAGCGTCAAATATGAAAATAATGAAAGAAAGTCGTACCAAGGATAGTGCCATACATTTCTCTCTCTCTCTATGGCGCGATATACAACAGGTATATATATCATCATAAACCTCCTAAGAGATTTTTGCGCCAAGCTTCTCTTCCAATTTGTGGTGTGCCGATTTGAATTTTCCCTACAAATTGGTGGGACCTACAGTTTTTTGCCGATTCCGAACGGCATCTACAAAGGAGACGAATTTTTGCTGAGAAGCCTGTCATGGCAGAAATACACTCGGAGAGTTTGCCAAACCACTGCCGAGGGGCGACCCCGTTTTGAAAAACTTTTTTTCAAATCACTTTTGATGTTACCTGTACCAGGGCTTGAACCAGTGCCATACATTTAATCTGAGAAATATTCACTCGAAGTAAAGTGCAGCTCACCAGCAGCACAACTTCACTACTGGCTGACCTGCATGACGAGCGGAACACTCCCACATGTGCCGGCACTTGGTGCAAGAAAGAAGTTAAACTTATATTTTTCAAATCTTCGTTTAATTTCCTTTTTTTCTTTTTTTTCTTCAAAAAACGTCCTCCCGCTGCATGACAATGAAACCTCGTAAGGCGTGTATGTACGAGTATATTAGACTGGGTCGATTTATTAACCGATATCGCGCCATCGATTTTTCGATAGGTTTTGGGCTCAGGAAACAAAAAGTTCCACTACGCATACCCAAAAAAATAATTTTCGAGCCGGCGATTGACCCTTTCGCCATTTTTTTTCAAAGGGTTTTTCCAGCATACTTGCAAAAATGTTTTCGATGTCGAATTTGTCTCACTTCCTGTCCCACTTAAAATTATGCGCTAAAAACGTTGGAGATAACGGTTTTTTGAAAAAAAAAAAAATTTATTTTCGGGTTTTGTGACTTGTTTTGGTCGAAAAATCGACTTTGCCAACATTTTTAGCGGACATTTTTGGGTCGGACAAGGTAAACATAAACATTTTTAAATCAAATGAAAATTATTTTAGTAGTTAGGTCATGAAAAAAACCTTAAAAATCAAAGTCGAAAAAAGTAAAAAAAAATGAAATTTCGCAGGCTCGAAAGTAATTTTTTTGGGTACGCGTAGTAAAACTTTTTTTCCTGAGCCCAAAACCTATCGAAAAAGCGATGGCGCGATATCGGTTAACTTTCGTCCATACAAATCAACCCACCCTAATGTATATGATGTGCGGAAGAGCTGAATCTGATATGGCCGTTGGCTGGCTGACTGGTTAGCTGCTACAAAAGTGAAATGTGCTTTACACTTGCAGGCGTTAAGGAGGAACCAGTAGCCAAGAATCACAAATGCAAAATGATAAAGACACGTCTGCAGATATTGTATGTGTCATGGCAAAGCATCGTGAGCCTTTAGTGCTGCATTGAAGCTGCATATTGGCAAAGGTGTAAAATTGCTGTCTGTGACAATTTCCTCTTTCTTAACTCTTCTTTTTTGTAGAGCGTGGTCAAATGTGCCTTTTTGAGAAGAACCGCAAGCCGAAGCGAAACTTTGGTTTTTATCTACTAATTCGACGAATGTCGAAACCGAATCCGATGATTTGAGGCGAAGAATAAATTCCTAACACACATTTTTTATTTTTTTGCGAACATATTTCAATTCGTGTATTTATTTCATCCTAGCATGACAGTTTTGATTAATTATATTTAATGTGCTAGTCACTTCAAATCAATACAATAAAGTACTATAGTAGTAAAAATATATCAAAGTTAACTTAAAGGAAAATTAAAAATTTTAACATGACAACAGACCCATATGAAAGAAAAAGTAAAGAATGAAGAATAAAGGTATAAAAAGAACAAGAGAATAAAAAGTATAAAAACCAAAGAAATTTAACTTTACAAAAATAAAATAAATAAAATAATATTAAAAATTAAAATTGGTTATCGCCAATTCTGTTTCGCTTATCATTCATCAGTAGGAGAAATTCCATACTTTTGACACTCGATAGATTTATTACTATATTTTTAGGGACGTTGTGTCCGAAACCTGATATTAGGACATAGTAATCTTCCAAAATCAATTACTTACATAGTCCCAAACAATGTTGTTGGACCTTAAAAAGTCGTCAACTTTACTACGGGCTCAGTACTTTGTCAGATTTTGAGACCTTTAGCGTAGTTTTGCATTCTTAACTAAAATACTCACAATATTTATGGTCTTGGACTGCAGCAAGTGGCATCGAAATACTTTGCTCTGTTGTTGCAATTTTGGACTTGTACGAAAATGCCCCACCAGTCAATTCTAACAAGAAGAAGTTCAATAAAAAAATTTTAAATCAAAAGTAATTTAAAATTATAAAAACAAAATAAATAAATAAAAAGGTAATTTGAACAATCTTTAAAAAAATAAATACATATATTAGATAAGAACACATATAACATCAAAACCAAATTTTAATATTTTTATTTATTTTCAATGTGAATAAATTAAAAATACACATCTCATCTAAAAAAAAAAATAAAACAAAATAAAATAAAATAAAATAAAATAAAACAAAAATATTTTAAACTGAAACAAAAAATAGTTCGAAAGAATTGAAATGAAAAGTAATTTAAAAATTACAATAATAAAATAAATAAATAAAAAGGGTAATTTGAACAATTTTTGGGATTGGTGGTGAACGAGGGCAAAACGAAGTACCTTCTGTCATCATGCAAAGAGTCAGCGCATTCGCGCCTTGGCAACCAAGCCACTGTTGGCAGCAATAATTTCGAAATAGTGAAGGACTTCGTTTACCTGGGAACCAGCATTAATACCAACAATAATGTTAGCCTAGAAATCCGACGAAGAATCAGTCTTGCAAACAAATGCTACTTCGGACTGAGTAGGCAATTGAAAAGTAAAGTCCTCTCTCGACGAACGAAAATAACACTCTACAAGTCACTCATCGCACCCGTCCTGCTATATGGTGCAGGTGCGTGGACACTAACTACATCTGATGAGGCGGCTCTGGGAGTATTCGAGAGAAAGGTTCTTCGAAAGATTTGTGGACCTCTACGCGTTGGCGACGGCGAGTACCGAAGAAGATTTAATGATGAGCTGTATGAACTTTACGCAGACGCCGACATAGTTCAGCGAATTAAAACACAGCGGCTTCGCTGGCTAGGCCACGTAGTGCGAATGAGTGAAGATGCTCCAGCCCAGAAGGTATTCTTATCGGTATCCGCCGGTGGAAGCAGAGGAAGAGGGAGACCACCACTCCGATGGAAGGACCAAGTGGAGACCGATTTGCGATCCCGCGGTGTTTCCAATTGACGACTGGCGAGCTATGTTGGACGGTCAAAATCGCCCAGGCGGCTAGATGACCATTTAAAGAAGAAGAAGATATTTGTAAATATACTAGATAAAATTACATTTCACATCAAAACTAAAACTCAAGATTATCATATATTTTTTCAAAGCGTCTAAACTAAAAAAAAAATATTTAAATTTCAAAATTTGAATTTAAAAAAAAATTTGTATACACAAACCCCAAAAAAAAAAAATTTTGTTTGAACAATCTTTAAAAAATATATACAAGGTGGCGCAAAAGTAAGCTTCCGATGTTCAGCATATCGGTTGTGGCACGTGCAGTGTGTGCTGTTGCACCGCCTTGTTGGAACCACATGTTTTCCAATCCCAATTCATCAAGTTGCGGCAAAAAGAACTCGTTGATCATTGCTCTGTAGCGCTCACCATTCACAGTAACCGTTTGGCCCCGACCGATTATTGGTCAAATAAATAGTCAGCAATATTCCGCGTTCTGGAGCAGTGTAGCGTAACATTGTTTATTGACGTGTATTTCGCATGTGTTTACTACACAAATGTCAAAACAGAACTGACTTTAGGGGCCAATGGCAAAATTTATAGCCTTTGCTGATAGGAGGATTACTTTTGCGCCACCCTGTACAAATATCAGATAAGAATACATTTAATATTAAAACTAAAATTAAATATGTTTATTTATTTTCAATGTGTATAAATAAAAGAAAAAATTGAAGTTTAAAATTTTGAAATGTAAAACAAATTTGAATATTCAAAACCTAAAAGAGAATAAAATAAAAAAATTTAAAAAAAAAATAAATTTTAACCAAAAAAAAAAATTAAAAGGAATTTAAAAATTACAAAAATAGAATATATAAAAAGGGTAATTTGAACAATCTTAAAAAAAGTATATATTGAAATATATTAGATAAAATTACATTTAACATCAAAACTAAAACTTAATATTTTCATATATTTTATAGCCGTCTAAATTAAAAAAAAATTAAATTTCAAAATTTGAATTTAAAAAAAAATTTTTATATACAAAACCTAAAAAAACAAATAAATACAAAATTTAATTTGAACAATCTTTAAAAAATATGTACATATATAAGATAAGAATACATTTAATATTAAAACTAAAATTAAATATGTTTATTTATTTTCAATGTGTCTAAATTAAAAAAAAAAATTGAAGAAATTTGTATTTCTTTGCTGGCTTGAGGTCCGTGTTCAATAATTGTAAAAATTAAAAACACATTTTGATTTTTTTCGTTAAAATCGATATATTTCGACTGTTTTTAATTTTTACAATTATTGAACACGGACCTCAAGCCAGCAAAGAAATACAAATTTAAGGGAATAAGGTCGCCAAAAATTCATAAAAAAATTGAAGTTTAAAATTTTGAAATGTAAAAAAATTTTAACATTCGAAACCTAAAAGAGAATAAAATAAAAAAATCAAAAAAAAATAATTAAATTTTAAACTAAAACAAAAAAAAAAAAAATTCGAAAAAAATTTAAAATGAAAAGGAATTTAAAAACTACAAAAATAAAATTAATAAATAAAGAAAGGTAATTTAAATAATCTTTAAAAAAATATATATGTACAGTGTACACATATTAGATAAGATTACATTTAACATCAAAACTAAAATTTTATATTTTCATTGTTTATCCAGTGCCTAAATTAAAAACAAATTAAAATTTCAAATTTTGAAATTTGGAAAAAATCTCAACATTCAAAACCTAAAAAAAAATATAATCAAAAAATTAAAAAATAATTTAAACTAAATCAAAAAAAGAGGGGAAAAAGAAACGAAAAACTAAAAATTACAAAATTTAGTACCAAAGCCAATTGCTTCCTTTCGAACTAGAGAGCTGAAACTAATAACATACTCGGATACAAATACAAATCGGACTCTTTATCGGTCTTTTATGAGTTCTGAGACGCAGCGAAGCATGGCCGGGTTTCCTAGTGGTGTAACAAGTTTGGTCCGCTGTTTGCAAGTATGAAAATAAAAAGAGATGGAGCAATCAATAAGTATACAGAACGACTATGAACTGAGTCCGTAAAGGCATGCCCGTCTGTTTGAACGCAGTAAAATTTTGGAGATATTTAGCTAAAATTTTGTATGCGGCCGTCGTTTCATAATATATTCAAATTTTGAGAAATCACCAAGATCGGATCAATATAATATTGTAAGAACGTCAAATTTCGCACAGTGTGTACTTGCTGAAAATAAAGATCGCAAAGTGTAACTCATCATTCGTATTCGTGAAAGTATGAAGCTATGGCACTACCGAAGATAGTCCTCTCCTGAGTTCTTTTTAAATACATTTTTCCTTTTTATATGGTAGAGCTTCAATGGAGAAAAAGCTCAACAATTTTTTTAACAACATTGTTGAATACTCGTGGAAAAAGCAATATTATAAATATATCAGTGCATTAAATCAGTGATCGGCAAACATAGACGTCACTTAGACAAAAAAGAAGTATGAGTTGATGATGAAACTAAAGAAAAGTCGCCTTTCTTCTTTTCTTGGTGTATTTCATTCTTGGATTGTATACGTGTTAAAAGTCTATTGTATGCACGTGAAGGCCGAACATAGCTCCATTTCTAAGAAAGTATTTGGCGATCACTGGATTATAAGGCAATGCAAGACAGCGTAACGCCTACAACAGCCTAATCTGCAGTCATTGACTTTTTTAATTTTCCTCATGCCTGCACTTCTTAGTCTAATTCTTAGCATGAATAAGCAAATAAAATATCTCTTCCACCACTCAAAGTTCCAAGTGCTTGGTGTTGACTTGATTTGATGTGATTGGTTCTTTCATTTGCTCCAAGTTTCAAAACTTCGTCCGCAACTTTTCAAGACATACGAGTTTGATTGCTTCACAAATTCGATTTTCACAACTTTCTCTGTGAATTTGACTGAGTGATTGCCAACAACTCTTCGTTCTGCATTTACTTATTTGCATGTGTGCAATTTGAATGAAAAATCCCATGAAAAAAAATATATCAGAGCTTACATGGTACGTAACTTTAGAATAGCCAGTGATAAACAAGATTATTTAATAAATTGCACTAGTATCTCCCGTGGTAGAGGTTCGACCAATTTAAATGAGTTTAACTGGTTAGATTCTCTGTTCATATTTCTCTCCAGCACTGTCCAGAGGCTGAAATAGTATAGAAATTTTTGTTATTGGAATTTATTATGTATAGTTAAGTTTTTGTGAAGCCGCTTTCATAAAAGTGGGTTCACACTAAACGGTGATGAAATCGGCCCTTAGAAATTTTTTAATGCCCACCATCAGTTCAACAACTCTTTGCATATTCGTTCAATATTTTAAAAGCTTACGCGTAATAAAAACCCTTTGACTTTATGGACACATACCAACAACATAGTAAGACCAATAATAATATAACGCCACTGCGGGTTGGGGGTTTAGCATATGTTCGAGGTAGGTAGATAGCGGTCGTAAGAGGCTACTAATATGCATAAAGCTAAGACGTGCAACTCGATGTTTGATCTACGGATATGATGCCTCTTACCTCTCATTACCCATCTTATCCTTCCTTAAGGAAGGAGGGGTGACATGACCTAGAAGGTTTCACTGGTCATAAATCGCTACCACGACAGTCGGGCAGTACCGCAAGGGAGTACCGGAGCTTACCGGGCTCAAATCCGGCCAAGGACTCCCCAAACCTTCGAGGAGTGTTTTTGTCGTTACCACAACAACAACAACAACCAATAATATAAAATGGTCACTTTAACTCAATGTGCTTAATGTAGAAAAAATGTTCACCGTTTGGAGCTTTATGTGTGTATATATGTTCCCATTTTTTATTTATTTTTTTCTACACAGGAAGTGCTGCCAATTTATAAATTTTCCCTCCACATCTGGCTTTCTCGGAATCCATTTAGCGGGAAAAAACCAAAAATTCCATTTAGCGATTGAACAACGCACCTTCCTACTTTGTTTTGGTTTTCTTTTGGTCTCAATTTTTGAATCATACGGCAGCCGTGGATGTTTTTGAATCCCATTTTAATATTGGAGTTTTTTGAAAAAATAAAATTTTGATTCAGTTTCCCGAAAAAAATTTAAATCTTATTGTAAACACTCAAGTTTTTGGTGATTTTAGATTGCCCCTAAAAAACGATATTCCATTTAATTTCACTACTATTTTATTGAACACAACTGTAGATATAGTCTGGCAATTGATTGTATGGAAAAATGTTAGGCTATTAATATCAGACCTTTTAAATTTGATTAGTAATTAGTAATCAATTAATTAGACGGATTTTTTAATTGGTAATGCTTATTCTATTTCAAGAAAAGGCAATTATTAATTGATTACGATTAGAAAAAATAAAAAAAAGTTGTTTTGGTCACTTTTGATTATTTTAAATTTTGTTTTTGATTTTGATGCAATAATTTTTATATTGTCAGTAGTTTTATATTTTTGATAATATTTGTTTTTTTTCGCTTTTTTTTAATTAATTGGAAAATAATTAATAAAAATTTAAATTAATTACTAATCATACATTAAATGAATTCTCAAGAAAATAATTAATCAAACCGGTAATCATTACGATTAGTAATCATTATTTAATAGGTATGGAAATGTCACCTTAAAAAGAACAGCAGCATCAGCGAAATGTGTCCTATTTTTGAAGGTAAATCTCCAGCAATAAATCGGTGGAAAGGCCATTAAATAGAAACAGACATTACAAAATGCATTCCTAGATGGTGTTTTCCTAATGTTGCTTTAGGAATTTACTCTAAACTCACTCCTGATAGGTTCAAGCCGGTGACATAGAAAGATCTTAGTGCCTTAGTGCCGTTGACGTTGTGATCGCGTACAGAGGCAAGTTTTGCTAAGGTCAATTCAGAGCGCATTGTGCTGACGTATAAAGCTAAGTCCCTGGCTTTATTCTGGATAAGGCGTCAAATTGTAATATTTAACGCATATCTACTCTATAGGCAGAGCTCCTTTAGCAAAAAATGGTGATGCCTTAAGCGCCATTTTCTAGATCTCTTGCCTTTAGAACTGATTGGGTCTCACGATAGTTGTGTCCTTATTTTAAAAAGTTCGAGGGATATACATGTATACTAAAAATTGTGAACATACTGACAGATATACATCAAAGCATTCTTAAACCTATCCCTGCAGGAAATCGATCTGTCCTAAAAACTAACATTATCCCTTGGAATTTTTTTGTTGAGTTTTTGTGCCATTATTCACATTATTCGGGATCTGGAGGTCTTCCCAGGGATCTCTTCCCTCTACGCCTCGATATAACACTTATTGACTCGTGTGTGGTGTCCGCACGCAACGTGACCTAGTTTGCAGTGAGTGAAATTGTTGCTCCAACTGCAGTCTTACATCTTGCAGCGAACGTGCTAGAGCCGAGTACATAAATTATCATCTGTTGCTCATCCTGTGGTCAGCAAACATTCCTTGCTTTACTGTGCTCAAATTCTTTTTGCACAGACTCGTGTGTGCATATTGGGTGGCGCAAGATTATGTTCCGAGCCGATATTGGGATCTCGTGGGGTGCCATTATACAGGACGCTGTTCAGCATACAGCCAGGTATCTTGTTGTTACTTGGTGCAGATCGAACATCCTCCGGGAGGACCTACAACTACAGCTTAATTAAACCCAGCAATTGGAGTTTACCATAGACGCATCACTTATCCACTTCGTATTTCCAACCTGTGGGTGTGCAGGTGTAGGTAACATAAGGTCGCTTTGGTGAGGATAACGGTTAGTCTTTGCATTTTGGTTTTCTTTGTCTGGCCACTGGAGTAGATGTGCTAAGAGTTGCTTAGTACTTTTTTGCAAGGCTGCCACGTATATGCAATTTTTTCAAAATTTAGATGAAGAATTTTACATCTCATATCAATGAAAACAGGTTAGCCAGGTTAACCAGGTAGGGTTGCCACCTAATATAATTTTTTTTTGCAAATCGGCTGCTATCCCGTAAATGGATTGTTCCATTTGGATAGACTTTGGCTAAGCGTTGCCATCCATCTTAATATGCCAATGAGCATTAAAAGAAAAGTACATACTTCTGGGTAGGGTAATCAACTTATCCCATCTATCTCTATGGCGCGATATACGACAGGTATGTCATCATAAACCTCCAAAGAGATTTTTGCGCCAAGCTTCTCTTCCAATTTGTGGTGTGCCGATTTGAATTTTCCCTACAAATTGGTGGGACCTACAGTTTTTTGCCGACTCCGAACGGCATCTACAAAGGAGACGAATTTTTGCTGAGAAGCCTGTCATGGCAGAAATACACTCGGAGAGTTTGCCAGACCACTGCCGAGGGGCGACCCCGTTTTGAAAAACTTTTTTCAAATCACTTTTGATGTTACCTGTACCAGGGCTCGAACCATGGACCTTCGGTGTGGTAGGCCGGCAACACTACCTTCACACCACGGCGGCCGCCCATCTACGATAAACTAAATTATATGGCAGCCTCGAAAAATGCGGCCGCTGGTCAATTGAACAGCGTTGTGAACTGCTGGAAGCACTTTGGATTCTTTATTTAAAAACTTTATAAACGGCTTTATACAAAAATCTTAGGTAATCTAACTCTTTAAAAAAACGATCTTATTCATCGCTTCCCATCAATCACTCAAGCATGGTTGTACCCTCCATTAACACCACATCACCACAGCAATCCTCATCAAACTCCACGGCAGCACTTTCCTCCTCCCCAAGCATTGTCGTTGTTGTCACCTCAATAGTCATAGCAAAAGGCGCATGCACATCGGGATCGTGTGGGAAGAGCGCACGCAAATCAGCCACCGGCGCACACAGACATCCATCAGAGGCTCGCTTGTACTGCGGCGTTTCCTTGAGGGCATGTCGCCTATTGCGCACCATAGGCGCTGTAATGTGTGAGAAGCGTGGCGTCGCCGTACGCACACGAAAGCCGCAATTAGCCATATAAGCATAGAGTTTGGGATTATCATAGGCGAGCGATGGCGGCGGATGCCAAGTCTTCAAATAATCATGGTAACTGCGCAGGCCTATACAACTAAGACTTGGCAAACATGCTGCAGCGGCTGAGATGCCCAGCGTTGAGTGATATGATGTTGTTGGTGGTGGTGTTGTTGTTGTAAATAAGCTTGGTAAAGTTGTTGTTGCTGCGTAAGTTGAAGTTGCAGTGCTGCCGTTGGACGGAAATATATTGATGTTTGAGGTTGTGACGGGTACTGTGAAGGCAGTTGTTTTTGTTGTTCTTGCTAAAGTGATTGTTGCAATATCTGCAGTATTTGTTGTTGTGGTATGTTGTAACAACAAAGATTCTGTTTTGATTTGCTTCTCATCGGGCAAGTTGACGATGTCGTGAGTGTCGTGATTGCCGTTGTCGTCCTTGTTGTTGTCGTTACACGCATTGGATGTGTCGCCGTCATCTCTGGCAGTTGTTGTGGTGTGTCTTTTTATTGTTTTTGTATAGTTACCATTTATTAGCTTCGTTGGTGATATGCCTGTTATTGGCGTATCCACTTTGGGTACCTCCAATTCATGAAATATAAACGAGTAGATGCCATCGCGTCGCTCGAGTTCCTTTAGCATTAGCTCGTCAGTGAAGAGATTGATTTCAATGAGATCTTTGGTGATGGCAGTCATCTGTGGAAATAGCATGAAGTTACGTATAAGTGAATAGAGAACTAACTTTCTGGGATAGCTAGGATGGTATACTTTTTTTTATATATGTAATTAAGCTCAGATCGATAGAGTTGTTAACCCTGTTCGAACTTTTCTGGCTTAACAAAAAAAAACCTTTCAATAAATCTGAAGAGTTTTCAAGAACTTCATGAATTTCTTTAGGCATAATAATAGTGACTGCGGTCCAAAACAAATAGAGAGGGATATTATAAAGCCCTGTAAACTGAAACCTGGCGATGGAAAATTTGTTCCATCACCCGAGTATGGCAAAGTGAGAATGTCTCAAGAATAAAAGAGTTTAGGAAATCACCAACCTCTTTAAATTTTTGCAAGACTAGAAAACCCAGTCAAGCTTCGCTGCGTAACAGAACTCCTAATAGACTGAGTTTGATTTTAAACATTATATATCCGAAACCAGTTGAGATATGAAACTTAGTCACATAGCTTATTGCAGCATTCATTAGCACCTTTCGTTTGATACCCATATTATACTAGAATTTTTTGGGTCACCCTAGTCCACTTATTGGTCGATACCTCCGAAACCGGTGAAAATATCGAAATAAGTGATATCTTTAATTTTAAGTGAGATATCTAGTAATACAGCGATATTACCTCCCTGCAATTCTATCAAGGAATTTTTGAGTGATGCGCGTTCAAACATACAGACAGACCGACAAAAATTCTAAAAACTGTTGCTCAATAATGAACTCTCCCATACATTTTTCTAGAATATCTGCTTTGAAAACGTCGATCTATTATAATTTTTTTATATCTAACGATTTGGTTCGACGAGCTCATGCCTTCAGATTGGCAGATATGTGAACCCTGTTCAGTCTATGAGAAAGTAGAAATAAGTTTCCTGAATATGGCATATCTGTGTGAAAGACAGAAGGCTTTGGACCTTATCTAAGTCGAGTTTTTTGGCTTTAGTTCGGTTTTTTTTTCGTTTGCAGTTGCGGTTTTGGTTAAAAATAAATAACTGGCGCGATATATACCTCCGACGAGATTAAGGCCAAGCTTCTCTACCAATTGGTGGTGTGCTGCTTCTAATTTTTCCTGCAAATTGGCGGGACCTACCTTTTTTTCCATTTCCGAAAGGCATCTGCAAATCAGATTAATTTTCGCTGAGAGGCCTTCCATGGCAGAAATACACTCGGAGAGTTTTCCAAACCACTGACAAGGGGCGATCCAGTTTTAAAAAAACTTTTTAAAACCAGTTTTGAATTTGGTTCCTATTAGGGTTTCTTCTCAAGCTTTGATATTGGTTTAGTTTGGGCTCCTTTTTAAGGTTTGGCTCCTCTTTGGGTTAAGGTTTTGGCCTCTCTTTGGGTTTCGTTTCCATTTTCGGGTTTGCTCGGCTTCCTCAAGAGTTTCGGCAAAGGCCTTATTTTAGGTTTCTGTTTCGTTTCCAGTTTCGGTTTAGATTTCTGTTTAGGTTTGGAGCTTGATTCTTATTTTGCTTTCTTGACGGGTCTTGCTTTTAGTCCCTGTTTGGGTTTAGGTCTCGGTTTTTCTTTTTACTTGGGTATCGGGTCTTATTTGTATTTTGGATTTGGTTACTTTTGCGTGTCGGACAGAAAGCAAGTCTGTGTGTCGGCTCCATTTGCTGTTGGGATTTCGTGTCTGGTTTCTGTATGGGCTTCAGTTTCGGCCCCTTGTTGGGATTTGCTTTCGCTTTATTTTTGCACTAAGGGGTTTAGTTCTTGTTTGAGTCTCGGTCTTGGTTCCTGTTTGCGAGTCGGTTTCTGTTTCGATTCCTTTTCACTATCGGTTTTATTTCAAGTTTGGAATTCGGTTCTCGTTCCTGCTTTTTGTGGCGGATTCGGTTCTTGATTGGATTTAATTTTGGCTTTCGGGTAAGTTCCGGTTTTGATTTCCATTCGTGTTAGGGCTTCGTTTACTGTTTGAGGTGGGGTTTCTATAAGGGCTTCGAATTCAGTTTCTATTCCTATTTCCTGTCAGTTTCGGTTATGGTTTGTCATTGGGTTTTGGATTTAGTCTCCATCTTCTTCAACCTGATGCTGGAGAAGGTAATTCGAACAGCAAAGCAAACGCACATGGGTGCAAATGATATAGAGAAGAGAAAAAGTGGGTCTTGCCTTGAGGGAGACGAAATATTGGCAGTCATCAAAAAGAAAATAGAGCGCATCCCAATGGGCGATATTCACAAATTTGAAAGTGAAGCCCCTCGCCTATTTGGGAAACAGCTTTAAGAGCGAACTTAATTTCAGCCGAGAAATCAATTTGAGATTCACTCTTTCCAACAAGTTCTTATGGGACTTGGTATGTAATAAAGAAGTAGAGCCTACTCTCGACGAGCTGTAAACCAGGTCAGATAATCCCCAGATTATTCGGTTGATAAATGCAAGATAGTGGGATTCTTTCTAAACCACTGAAAACTTTCTCCCCCTTTTCTATCGTTTTTAACGCAAAACTTTTTATTCGATCAAACAAATAATTCAAAATATTTTTATTCTCACAAAATTTTGTTACTCCTTTTTGCCGTACTTTCAAAAGCTTTTTATCCAAGATTTGGACTTTGCCAGTGCAATGCGTTTAACTTTTATTTCGAAAAACAGTTTACGTTTTTTAAATTTCAACTAAAAAATTTTTTTTGTGCACACAGGCGACCTTTGATAACCAAACACAGTTCACGCTAAATACCGTTTTGCAATATTTATTTTCCAACAATTGTTTTCAATTAATTGTCACAATCAATTCGGACCCACAACTGAAGCGCGTCTAAGAGCGGCTGAAAACTTTAAGGCTGCGCTGTTTAATGCGAATATATTCCTACTTAAAATTGCCATACGCATGCATGTACATATGTAGATATCTATGGTATATATTTATATATGCGCTCATGTTTATACAAATAAACACGGGCTTTAGAAGCCGAACAGTGGGGTATTCTGCAAGAATTTATCAGAAAAGTGCGAGTTCAGAAGTGAATTGCGACCACAAATTTCAAAAAACTCCCATAGCCATTACCCCATAGTCGTGATCATACCATTTTCTACACATCTGCCATCAATTATTATTGACTTAACCTAAAAGAGATGAGAATTTCATGAAAAGCCGTTTCATGAAAAGCTGTTTCCTTATGTCTCTCGGGGGTGGAGCTTCATCCAATAGATGGCGGTTTGGATGACTAGGTTTGTGGCAGTTCAGTAAAAGCTGTCTGCTCAACAGTTCGTCATGCTCGCGTGTATTGAGCATTTTGGCCTCCTGATTTTTGCAGACTTGCAACTTCCTCCAGTTGGTGTCAGCAAGGTTGGGCGACCATATGGCCGCAGGGTAATCAATAATCGATCGGCCAATAGCCTTATATGTTGCTAGCAGCGTTTCTTTATCTTTTCCCTAAGTACTGTCGGCCAGCGACTTGAAGATCTTGTTGCGCCTCTGTACTTTTGAGGCTATTGCAGTGGCATGACTAGCGAAGGTGAGGCTGTTGTCAGACGTCACAACCAAGATTTTAGGGTGACTGACAGTAGATAGAGGTACTCCATCTACGTGGACGTTTAACTCTTGTCCCATCTGCGCATTTCACGTCGTAAAAAGTGTCGCCGTCGATTTAGTCGGAGACAGGGGCAGGTCTCGCTCGGTGAAGAAACTGTAAAGGGCTCGGAGGTAACAGTTAATACTTATACTGACTTCGTCAATTGAGGGGCCCTTACGCGAAGCCATAATCGTGAAGTCGTCAGCGTAGGATACAATGGAGATTATGTCTGGTGGGGAGGAAGCCTCGAAATATAAAAATTAAACAAAAGGGGGCAAAGGACACCACCCTGTGGCACACCTTGTTCGATTATTCGTGGTCTAAATTTCTTGGTCCTAAATTTGACTGGCGCTTGCCGATCGTTGAGGTAGTTAGCGGTCCACCTTATTATGGCAGCAGGGAGCGGTGTCTCTTCCAAGTCTCTTAGGAGTGTGACATGGTTGACCGTGTCAAAAGCTTTAGAAAGGTCGACTGCCACGAGCACCGTCATTTGGTTTGGTGGCTGTTGATTCAAGCCATAGTTTATCTGCGTCGTTATGGTGTTGATTTCGTTGTCTCTCACCGTTGCTTAGATTATCATTTTCTCAAAATTTCTTCAAACTCCCCACTGTGCGTGGTCTGCCTTTTACATATTTTATTTTCATTGGAAATTTTGCACAGTTTTTATGTTGTTATTTGTGTGATTTCTTCTAAATTCCTTCACTTTTATTACTTATTTATTTACTTGTATTATTACGAATAGTTTGTTGTATTTGAATGAGCATGTTGGATCACTGAGCACGGCTTCCTGCATGTTTCTATACAAACTTACAAACAGACAAGATACACATGTTTACAAATTAAATGTTTTTAAAAAAGCACGGAAATTGAGAAAAAGCATTTAAACTAAATAAATCGGATTTTATACCTACAAATACTTGTCTCGTGGCGTTTCAAATTCGCTTTGTTTTTGCGTCGCTTCAAATAGAATTTTTGTTGATTGATGCGATTTGATTCGATTTGGTGCCCAGCGAAAATTTGCTTTTTTTTGTGTTTTTTTTTTGTGAAATACGAGGTGTGTTCAAAACATATCGCGAATTTTGAATTTTTTGTGGCGTTATGTTGGTACTCATGTCTCTCACTTATGCCGACAAGCTCGGCCATTTTGAATGTTCAGTTAATTGTTGACAGCTGCTTTGCTTGCACGTGTTTTGGATCGTCTTCGATTTTTACCAATTCAAAAAAATGGATCAAAGAACCTGTATCAAATTTTGTGTGAAAAACGAAATTAAGTGCGCGGATGCATTCCGAATGTTGACTGTGGCATACGGAGAAGCTACCTTGGACCGAAGCAACGTTTATCGGTGGTACAAAATGTTCTCAGAAGGCCGAGAAGATGTGCAAAGAAGAACAAAAATTGGCTTTTGCACCACGATAACGCCCCCAAAAACAACACACTAATGATGCCGCAGCCACCGTATTCCTCAGATCTGGCCCCCTGTGACTGTTTCTTACTCAATAAACTGAAGAGGCCCATGAAAGGACGACGTTACGCTTCTCTTGACGAGATAAAGACGGCATCGAAGGAGGAGCTGAACAAGATACAAAAAAATGAAGTGCTTCGAAGATTGGAAAAACCGTTGGCACAAGTGTATAATATCTCACACAAAATTCGCGATACTTTTTGAACACACCTCGTATGTTTGCTTTCAATCACGGCTAGTCGCTTGTGGGAAACATCCGAAAAGCTTGACCATGAATACTATTTGCTTTCATTGGCAGTCCTGCGGTACAAAATAAATGTTAAATACTGAACGCACACATCCTTTTTCCGCTTTGCACTTCACTGGAAGCAGGGATTTGAATTTATGTTGCAATTCGTGGAAATTCAATGAATTGTAACCAGTTACCGAGTGATGGATTACTGGTAAATTTATGGTTCACTAGAACAGTGGCTTAAACACTTGGTTTCACCCTAATCACGATGTACTGACTGTAACAGTACACTTCTGCGTTTTTGATTACCGTTACTGGCAACGGTTTATATTCCAGTAACAACTAAGGTAGGTTTAGCGTTATGGTTATGGTTACCGATAAGGTAACTTCCACAAATTGCAACACGATTTGTAATAACATAACTTTTAGTTCTTTTGGAGTTAAAAGAAAATTCGTACTCAGAAAATACTTTTGCTGGAAAACTTCGTCCTTTAAATATTTTATAAATGTTCAAAGAATGTATTAAAGCATTTTTTTTAAATGCGAAATATCGTATAAATCAAAATTTGTTTTCAAATACCTAAATATAGAGTTTTAAAATCTTTTCGAAATCCGAAAGTTATGGCATATTTAAAAAGAAATAACATCCTGTTTTTCTAAATTAAAAAAAAAAATTTTCGAATATTCCTTTGGCAATTTCGTAGCAAAAAATTTTCTTTTCAAATATTTACGTGAGTTGTAAATGTCCAAATCTGTAATTGAAACAAGTTTTTTTCGGTTTTTTAAATGTTTTTGAAATTCCTTTTTTGTACCAACAATTTTTGTTGATTTTGAAATTCTTAAAGTATTGCAAACTATCAGCCTTTGTTTTACGCATCTGAAAATCTGTAATCAAAATTAATAATTACATTTTTTAAACACGGTTTTTGAAATAGATATTCGAAAAAAGTCTTTGAAATATTTTTTTTTTTTGGAAATGTGCTAAAAAATATCAGAGTTTTTCAAATCCTTACAATAATTTAAGGTATCAAATCTACTTTTAGTATGAAAAGTTATTTTGTCACACGCGGTGCTCAATACTCAACTTAAAAGTTGTTTCTAATTTTCAAAATAAATTCTGAAATTTTAAAAATTGATTCCTAATTTTTGAAAGCAATCCTTGTTTATAATTATTAATTTAAATTTAGGGTATCGAAGTTTGTAAGAAACCGGAAAAACCAAATTTTTTTCACACAAAGTTCTCAATATACAAGCTTTTTTAGGTTTTCGAAAAAAGTTTAGAAATCATTTTTTGAAATTGTAAAATATCGATAAAGTACAAATGTTTTATAAAATATTCAGCAAACATTCTATACCAATTTTGAAACTTTTTTTAGTTTTAAAAAAAAGTTTTGAAATAATTGTTTGAATTCTCCAAGAGCTTAGTAGTTTTTCTTACCAAATACTTACATGTGTACGTAAGTTTCAGGGTCTCCAAATCTTTGACATATCGTAAAATTTATGTACTTCAAACACACCAGCTATAAATATTTTTTTTTAATTTTCGAAAAAATTTAAAGAACATTTTTAAACATTTTTTAAATCAAAAATTTTTGAGTGATAATTTTTTAATGAAAATTTTTTAAAAATTTGCTATAAGAAATTAAAAAAAATTATAGATACTTTGAACATGGTTTTCAAAACACAGTTTTAAAACTTTTTTGAAATTTTAAAAAATGTTTTATGGAACTGTTTGAAATATCATAGAGATACAATTTTTTTTTAAATATTTAGGGACATTTAGAAACTCAAGATCTAAATATAACAGTTATAGCTTTCAGAGACGGTTTCCAAAAGCCAGTTTTGAAAGTTTTTACAAATTAAAAAAAAAAAGATTTGTAATTCATTTATCTCTAATATTTTAACTTCGCGTCTGAAAATCTATAATCAAGTTATATATTGTAAAGATATTGAAAATTATTTAGAGTTCCAAAAACAGTTTTAAAAAATTTTGAAATTTTAGATTTATTATTAGTCGAAGAAATTATATATTTCAAAAACGATTTTTAATACCCATTTGATTTTGGAAAAGTTTTTTAAAAATACTGGATAGTTCGGCGCAAGTCGGAAAGGCAGAATTTAAAAAGTAGTCCTACTCACTACTGCTGTGCCCGGTTAGCCACATTGCGTTTAAGTTTTTCAAATTCACACAAGCTGTCACTGTCATATTTCCTTATGCACTCATGAAGTGAAGCATATATATTAAAGAAACTTTAAAGATAACAGTTTTTTACTCTTAAATTGCTTTCCATTTAGCTGGAAAGAATTTGCTCCACATCTAAACCAACAATGCTTAACGATCCATTTAGCTCTATACCCCAAGCCGGCTGTACTTGTATTTTAACCTGCCAATGACAATCACAAATAATTTTGCTATCAAAATAAATTATCATCTTCGCGAGCCAAAAACTTTTCCACAACCAAAATGGGATTTTATAGCGCAAACTGTCGCCTTATGGCAATGAAAGAGAAAGTCAAAATATACAAATACATACACACATACATATTTAGAAGAGAAAACCATAGAAATACAAAGTAAAAGTGAAAGCAAAGTGGGTCAGTGTCAGACAGCAAAAGCAGGCGATGCGGAAGTAAATAAGAAGATGCAAGAAAAATAGCTTAAGGTAAAAGGAAAGCGTAATAAGAAGGACCACTTGTTACGATGAAGCTGAAGCTGAAGTAGAAGGGAAAAGAAAAGCTAGCGGCATTGCTCTGGAATCAGTGCCAAGTAACTTGGGAACATATCAAAAAGCAAAAGCGAAGAAAAATTATTACGAAATAAATTTTTTGTTAAATGTTTGTTGAAGCCACTTAAATTGCCGATTATTCTACTTGGGTCGTACATGGCCGCGAATACCTCAAAACTCGCTTCCTTTATACTCGTATGTATGAATGTTAGTACACTTTCGTTCCAACTTCGTTTACAAGAACAGAAAGTAAAAAATTGCTTTGTAAACTTTGAAAGCTATTATCGAGAACATTTTTACGTTGGTATTCGCACCTTCTTCCTTTGTAACAGAAACGTGTTAATGACCTAGATAATCAGCAAAGTAGCTTGTGAAGCCATAATTCTATCAACGTAAATAGTGCGTTGAACCGGGAAATAAGAAGCGTATCCTCATCCCAGACAAGAAAGCACCTAGCACGGACAATAATAGGTAAAATAAAAAAAAATACAATAAAATAAAATAAAATTAAATTAAACAAAATAAATTAAAATAAAACAAAATAAAATTAAATAGAATGAAATGCAATAAGATAAAATAAAATAAAATAAAATAAAATAAAATAAAATGAAATAAAATAAAATAAAATAAAATAAAATAAAGTAAAATAAAGTAAAATAAAATAAAAATAAATAAAAAAAATATAAATAAAAGAAAATAAAGTAAAATAAAGTGAAATAAAATAAAATAAAATAAAAAAAATAAAATAAAATTAAACAAAATAAAATAAAGTAAAACAAAACTAAGAAAAATAAAATAAAATAAAATAAAATGAAATAAAATAAAAAAAAATACAATAAAATTAAAAAAAAATAAAATAAAATAAAGTAAAATAAAATAAAATAAAAAAAATATAACCAAATACAAAAAAAAATAATAATAAAAAACCAAAATAAAATAAAATTAAACAAAATAAAATAAAATGAAATAAACAAAAAATTAATGTAAAATAAAATAAAATAAAACAAAATACAAAAATAAAAAAATAAAATAATATAAAATAAAGTAAAATAAAATACCATAAAATAACACAAAATAAAATAAAATAAAATAAAATAAAATAAAATAAAATAAAATAAAATAAAATGAAAATAAATAAAAAAAATATAAATAAAAGAAAATAAAGTAAAATAAAATAAAAAAATAAAATAATATAAAATAAAATGAAATAAAAAAATAAAATAAAATAAAATAAAATAAAATAAAATAAAATAAAATAAAATAAAATAAAAAAAAAATAAAATTAAATAAAATAAGATAAAATTAAATAAAATAAAAACCCAGTTTCAAAATTTTTTGGAATTTTATTAGGAAAAAAGTTGTTTTTTTAACACTGTTTTTAATACCCAACTTAAAGGGTTTTTTGCATTTTCGAAAAGAGATTTAAAATTTTGTTTTTTTTTGTTGAAATCGTGTGCATGTTTTTTTCTTAAATATTCAAATTTATAATTTTAAAATCGAGAAAAAAGAGAAGTTATATTTTTAAGCCGGGTTTCAATAAGCGGCATTAAAAGTTTTTTTTTCGCAAAAAGTTTTGAAAATTTTTCTTTTGAAGTGTCGTGACGATTAGCAGATTTCTTGAAACACTTACATAAATTTAGAGTACCAATACTTAATTTTAAAGTTTTTTTCTAGAAATTTTTGATATAGATTCTGAAGTTTTCAAAATATATTCAGATATTTTTGAAATATCGTATTAAATATTTGCATAAGTTTAAGGCTTCGAAATCTCCAAGAAATCGGAAAACTATATTTTTCAAATAAGGCGTTCAATACCCAATCATACAAGCTTTTTAGGTTTTCGAAAAAAGTTTTGAAGCAATTTTTTTTTAAATTTTGAAATCGCGGAAGATAACATTTTATTTTTAAAATTTCACTACATATTTGAAAAATAATTTCTTAAATACTCTAAAAAAGTTTTTGAAAAATTTTTTTAATTCCCCTAGAGCAAACATTTTTTTCACATAGAAAAATAAAATAAAATTAAATGCTACCTAGTTATGTTTCTTTGCTATTTGTTGTTGTTGTAACAGCAAAGCACTCCCCGAAGGATTCGGAATGTTACGGATATGTGCTGTTCCTTGAATCTGGTACACTTTGGTACTAGCTCCTGCTTTAACTAGTCCGATTGCAGTGAGAATTATTTGAATTTTTGTCGCCTCTTTATCGCGAATTTTTCCTACAGGGTAATCAAGCTTAAAAACATTTAGAAATACGCGCGTTGGTCTATTAACATATTTATGTGTGAGCTTACATGAAGGGTCGTAAAAGTTAGCGACTTTCAGATGTCTCTCGTGAATTATAAATAAGTAAATTTTGTTGAGTTTTAATGATGATGATGAGCCTACTAAAAGCTTGTCAATTGGCTGAGGAGTTCTGTGTGTTGATGGGCCCATTTAAGCTTATATATAACCCAACAAGCAAAGCATGATGTCTGCTTGTTTTGAACTGAGTTTATTTCACTGAAATGCCTTTGAACCTATTGGGATATTAATATGCGTTGTAGATTTCTTCGCTTAAAGCTTAAGTGTCAAACAGGTAATAAATATTTATGTTTGTGTTTGTTTTTGTTGTTGTTGCGTCTAATGCATTGTGCATTAACAAAGCTTAGCCACTAATGCGTGCTAATTACTAATTTGTCAATAAAAAAGTGATAAGCCGGATAGCTATCAACAAAATCGATGTGTAGACATGAAATAAGACTGGCAATCAAATGAAAAAATTTCAAAACCTATATACTTTGATGCACACATATTAAAAAGCATATCTGTAAAAGATTTAAAAAATAACTTAATGGGTTCTTGCTATAGTAAGCTATTTATAAGCGTTGCCAGTATTTAATTTATTTCAATGATTAAAGTTAACTTATTATAAACTTCAAGAACGAATTTTTAGAAATCACTTAACTTTAAAAGTGAAATATATATGTTTACAAAATACTATCCATTATTTGTTTTTAAATTCCGAATGTTTCCAACAAGGATAAAGCAAACTCTTACAAAATGCTGGTATTTCGCTTACAAAAGTTTGGAAATTAACCGTTGCATAGTGGAGCTTAATCAAGTAAAGCTTTTAATAATTTTCAGAACTAGCTTTTCGTAAAAACTGTTCCAAAATTTTATTGGGATGATATGGTGTTTGATGAAGTATTTCTTCCTTGTATCTATAGTTTAACCTTGTTGTTTGTGTTACTGCTGGTTTCCAGATAGACGAAGTGCTCTTACTATTTCATTGCTATGGCCCCCGTTCATCATAAAACATTAATTCTCGGAAGCAGCAATTTACTACTCGTGTCCTAAGACCGATGATCTTAATGAAGTCGGCAAACCAAACCCATTGGGTGCTCTTTCAAAACACTATTACAGAGTTTTGGAGCACTCTTGTATTATTTAGTCTTGCCTCTCTGCGGTGATTGCAATGTGCTGGTCTATGACACCAAAGGTTCCAGGTGCCAGTGCCAGGACAACCCACCTAATGGATCTCTGCTATGAAAAATCTTCTTGGGGAAAATTCTTCTGCCTCAGCAAGTGTACCTCATTCGCCTATAGAGCGCTTAAATTAGCAGAGAAGACTAGAAGCAGTACAAAATTTAGACGAGAAACTCGACCCTAATATTCTCGTAAGTATATCACCCTAAAGTATTAATATTATTATTATAATCAAATTAACCAAATCGCACGATAGGTGGTCGCTCAGTATGAAGCTCGGATAGGGCAATGTCATTTTGGGAACCTAAAAACGGTTTGCTGGAAGCTTCATTGCGGATATTTCGTCAGTTCCTTTTCGTGATATAAAAACGACAACGAAGAGATGTATGCCAATCTTCCATCTGGTTGGTGCCTCATCACTCGGATTATGTCGACTATATCTACGAATTTGATGCTATTTTTCGGATCATGATTCTTGTGAGCTTTATGAAACCCATCAAATTCCATAAGCGCATACTTACGCTCCTCCGAACATATTTTTTGCTACCGTATCTGAACAGATCTAAGGGTATTTCATTATTTACAGGCGATTATTCATTTTGGAGCCAGCACATTGCCTTAGTCAGGTGAAAGGATGTTTTTCGATGGCCGGGGATTGGGGTATCGGGCACGTTATCTCTTTAAGCAAAGAGGATAAGTACTTTCTGCCTATTTATATTGGCTCTGTACGTGGCTTACCAATTCGCCCTTTTCCGTTTTTCCTAGTTCGATCAGAGGTTAAAACCCTGAATCATTAAAAGTTTGGATAGATTTTGCAGCTTAAGTTCTCCGTACTCACGACTTTCTCTCTGTGGTTTTCATACCGAAAATGTATCCCGATTTCCTCTTCAACTCGCAATAGCGTTCACTTACTCCGCACTCAAACTGGCTCAGTATGCAGCGCCCCTTCTTTCTATTGCCATCCTACCAGCTGTTTTTTCTGTGTGCTCCCGAGATATTTTCCTACCTCTGCTCTCAGAGAGTAACTACAGCTTCATTTGTGGTTTCAGTGCACTTTTTTTGTAGGCCGGAGGAGGATAACAATCTTAGCTGCGACCAGATACTGATTAGAGTCGATGAAAGGTCCTCGAATCATACGAAACAACCTTCAATACTGGAAGCATGTATATTGACGAATTAGCCTACGTCTACAGTAAATCAGACTAAATCCCAGATAATCTCCACAAGCGATAGTGGAAGCTTGGTGACCGATCCAATATCTATTTAGACGATGTGATTTTTGTATTTAAGGTGAAGGATTTACCTTTTAGCACACCCCTTTTGTTGTACCGACCCAGCTGTACCAACTGTTGTTTTAGATCTCTTAAAATTTGGATCTTTGTCATATTCGGTACAAGACAACGCTGTATTTTGGGCTGGGTTGGAAGGTGTTCTGACTCTTAAAGTAACTCTCTCCGAAGAAGAACCTGGAATTATTTCTTTGTGAGAAGTCTTTGACAGCTGATTGGAAGATCACACTAACGAAAACTCAATGCAGCTCCAGCTGGGATAGGACCTTTGTGTATCAAATACCGAGATAGGACATTCCTCACCCAATTTTTAAAAAAATAGCGTTTTCGAAAACAAATATAAGAAGTAAAGACATAGGGTCATCTTCCACTTAGCCCTCGATATAATAAGCGGTTTCACTCGAACTTCGATTTCCTTAGTAATTTAAAACAAAAACCTACAATGAAACAGATTCCAGCAAAATAATTATAATTGCGATGATTTATTTATGATACTAAAAACATATATTATATAAAACCTAAACTTCTTGTTGTTACTGATGTGGTGTCCCTTTTTATTGTTGTTGTTGCCACTGTACCAAGAACTGAGTACAATTACATGTTTGGGTTGCGTAAACCCACATTCAATTGTATACACAACATGCGCGTTTTTATGCAACATTTTATCAAAACAAAAACAAGAAAACATCAAACAAAACGAAAATAAATTTTTTTTTAATAAAAAAGTGAAACTTTCCGACATCACTTGGTAGCCAACAGCTGCGCATCCTTGCATGCAAAAGGATTTGCGAACAGAAGCACATACATACAAACACACACACGTACATACATAAGTAAATGTTTAATTGTTTCTCTATGGTAGAGATATATTTATTTTACCGACGATTTGAGCAAACGATAAAAGTTTTTTATTTATTCTCATGCAATTTGAGTGCTGACGGACCGAACCGGACTTTATGTAGGCGGATGTATGTAGTTGCTGATACGATTTGCTGTTGTTGTTGTTGCATGCAAGTATTGTAGTCTTATATTATGTTAGCTTTATACAATCATGTTTGTTGTTTTATACTCGTATATATGTTTCAGTAAGCATTTGGCCAAGTGTACACGCATGTCAATACAATATTTATATATTTATGTATATTCTAAGAATGCTGATCCCGGAATAATATGCTTTTTAAGATGCCGAAAATTACGCGATTTTTGGGAAAGAAATCCCGAAATTTTCCGAATTTTAAACATGTTACTAAAAAAAATATTTGTAAACTATTTATGAAAATTATAAAAAAATTTTACTGACTTTTTGTTGTAAAAATTTCATAAGAAACAAGTAAGGAAGTCTAAGTTCGGGTGGAACCGAACATTATATACCAAGTAGTGATCTATTATGTCATACCAATTTACGCAGGTATATTTTAATACTTTTCAGTTCGTATTATAAAGCCAGCTGATTGTTTTCAATAAAAACAACAGATGAGTTTTGAGGGGAAAATTAATTTTAAAAAAATATTAATGTATGGCGCGATATACAACAGATAGCTTCCTTTCCAATTTGTGGTGTGCCGTTTTGAATTTTTTCCTACAAATTGACGGGACCTAGAGTTTTTTTTTCAACTTCGAACGGCATCTCCAAAGGAGAAAAATTTGAGTTCAAATAGACAGACGGGCAGATAGACAGACGGACGGAGAGACGGACGTTTGCTATATCGACTCAGCTTATCGTTATTATTATTTCAGTTTACTTATTGATGGGCCCATCTCTTCTTCTTCTCATACTTACAAACATTTCATGTTCCTTAAAGGTATGAACATCAAAAAAGGAATATAACTTCCATGCTAACTAATTGCTGGGGTAAATTAAAAACTTGCCCGGATATTTTACTTGTGTGTTATCCGATTTGCCTAATTTTTGGTAGGAGTTTACTGCATACTATTGAAAAGCAGCTGCCCAATCTTGATTGAAATATCTAATTCAAACTACAAGCAATCGCCTTTGAAAATAGCAGAACTTTTATGTTGAAAAGTGGGCGGCGCCACGCCTACTTCCCCAAATTCCACAAAATTTGTTTGCGGTCAGCTTAGAAGCTTATTATGTGTGCAAGATCTATTGGCATAGTTTGCATGGTTATAAAAATATCGCATTTTACATTTTACAAACAAATTTTTCAGAATTATGGTAAAAAACTGGGCGTGCCCGGTGACCGATTTCGCCCGATTTCGCCCATTTATAACAAACATTTATCTTTATATGTGCAATATTTTCGCAAAATATCGTTTCGATAAAGCGATTTTTGCCGGAGTTATGGCATAAAAAGTGTTGTGTAATAAGCCATTATAAAAGGGGCGGGGCCACGCCCATTTCCAACAATTTATATTTTTCGACTCTCTTCATTCACGGACACTTTGAAAGTGAAATAGAAATGATATAAAGCTTTTGTACGCAAAGTTATAAATAAATAAATAAATATATCTATGATCCTTTTAAAAATCTTTCGTAAAAAGTGGGCGTGGACCGATTTCGCCCATTTTTTGTTCGGAATTTATCAAAAGTGGGCGGTGTCACGCCAATTTTAAAAAATTTCTTAAAAATTGTATTTTCTGCCTTAACATTAATATACATACCAAATTTTATCCGTATAAGTGTATTATGTACTGAATAATCACTTTTTGTGTTTTCGAATTTAGTCTATATATAAAAAGTGGGCGTGGCTATTATCCGATTACCTCAACAACAACAACAACATTATCCGATTTCGCCCATTTTAGATAGCGCTCGAAGATGAGTGCCAGGGAACCTGTATACCAAATTTCATTACGATATCTCAAAATTTGCTCAAGTTATCGTGTTAATTTCTCTCAATTTCTCTTTTCCTCCTAAACATTTGTATATATATAAGTCAATATCTATCTTGATCCGTTTATGCCGTTACATACCACCGTTAGACGACTAAAGTTAATATACCTTGTGTGCGTAGTACTACTAGGTATAAAAATGCTGCTCTTCTCATTTAAAATTTTTATAAAACATATAATATCATTATTTGTTACATATGTACTTTAAAATTATATAGCTACGCAAACTGTTTCCGCACTGTTTTGAAGCTATAGGACAGTCGTTCCCAAACTTTTTCATACTTTAAAGTTATATAACCACTCAAACTGTTTCTTTACGTTTTCAAAGCTATACTCCACGACAGTGGTACCCAAACTTTTCTCATACACTAAAGTTAGATAGATACTTAAACTGTTTATTTTTATTTTTTGAGAGCTACACTCTAGAACAATGGTCCCCAAACTTCTTTCGTACTTTACTGTCAAACTGTTTCTATTTATTTTGTCAAAGCTATACTCGAGGACATTGGTTCTCAAACCGTTTCTATTTATTTTGTCAAAGCTATGCTCGAGGACATTGGTTCTCAAACTTTTTTCATACTTTAAAGCTAGATTGATACTCAAACAATTATTTCACTTTTTCCAAGCCTCCAAATAAAAAGCGCGAACCTTTAGAGGGCGCGACTCACCGGTGAAAAATCACTGTTCTAGGAGAATAGCGAATATCCAAAGTCAGATACTAATCCCGGTGTGGTGGGATATTAAAATCAGATATCTTAAATACCGGGGTTGCTAAATCAGATCTGTGATGCCCGGGATTGCTAAAATCCAAATAATTGGCATCCCTAATACAAACATGTAGATTTATTAGTTTTATTTTTTATTTTGTTTAAAAGTTTGCGATATGAGATTTTACATTTGTTTAAGCAAAAAAAAAAGGAAGGAAAAGGGGAATTTATTTTGAAAACAAATTATGAAATATCATGTGCCAAGTGCTTTCGAACAATTTCCACATCTGTTGTAGACTAACTGTTAAAAGTAGGTAACCGAGCCCTCCCATTGTAGGCAACAATTAAGTAGTTGGGAAGGAGAAAGCTGAGACTTTAAAATGGAAAATATGCAGCAGTTTTTAATTTAAAATTTCAAAAGTGTTGAGGACTAGAAGAAGGAAATATTGTGAAATGTTGGGAAAGTATACGGGAGATAGTGAAAAAAGGGGGATATGAAGTGGGAGAAAGACAAGGAGGATAGAGAAGGAAAAGGAAGGGAAAATGAGAAGCAAAAGAAAAAGCAGAATGTGAGAGGGAACTTGAAGTAGACGACAAAGCAGAAATGTGGATAAAAATTAGAAGAATGGGTCAAGGAGAGTGAGAAAAGAGAGGGAGATGGTGTCGAAGAAGGAGGGGTGAGCTTGAGATGGAGAAAGATAGAAAGAGTGAGAGGTTATAAGGAAAAGAATAAGGTGAGAGGGAAGGAAAAGTAGAAGGCAAAAATTAAGGAAATTTAGAATTCGAATTGGACGGAGAAGGATAAAAAGGATTAAAATTAGGAGTAAAAGTAAGAATGTGAAAAGAAGTAAATGGATAATTTAGAGGGGAGGGAAAGAGTAGGTAGAATGACAATGATAATATATAATGATAGTGATATGAGCGAAAGAGAGAGAGAGAGCGCAGAGAGTGGTAAGAAGTATAGGGTAAGGGAATATGTGAACTTCGATTCCATTCAGTGTTGCAGAAAATTATTTATGGGGCGACTATAGTGTTTAGACCCTGCGGGAATGAATGTATGTATATAAATTTTTTTTTAATATTAGGATGAGTTGAATTTGTTTTTTTTCGGAACTTGGAGGTAGGGATATGTACGTTATAAAAACATGAAATAAAAAAATTTAAAAAAGTTATTTTCAATAATTTTATATATAATAAAATTGTAAAAGGACAATTTCCAAACATTGCAGATATTCAAGAAAAATTTATAGCATCGAGCATTGTTGAGCCAAAAGAATCCAAAGCAACAGTTTTTAGAATTTTTGTCGGTCCTTCTTTATGTTTGAACGCGTATAACCCATAAACTGCTGAATAAAATTGAATGCGCCGTTCAACTTTGCATTACTAGTCGTCTAACTTAGAAACAAAGATATCCCTTCTTTCGATTGCTGGACTGGTTTCGGAGTTATCGAGCAATATGTGGACCAGGGTCACCCAAAATGTGTGAGTACAATATGAGTCACAAGCAAAAGGTGGTAATGAGTGCTGCAATAAGCGATGTGATTAAGTTCTATATCTCAACTAGTTTCGGAGATATAATAATTAAAATCGAACTCAGTCTATTAGAAGTTCTGAAGCGAATTAAAAAAAGAAATTCGACAATTTTTCAACATTACATTACAAAGATTTCTGCTAGCAAATAAAATATTGTTAATTTTTGGTTGATCATCTTTTTTTCTTAAATTAAACTCACATGAAAGTTGTCGAATTTTTAATATTTTAATAAATTGTTAGATGGGCATTGGCTCTTTGACAAAACTGAGGCTTTTGTTAGAACACAGAAATTATTGATAGTTTTCGACGGCCTTTCTATTGCAATACGGTTGTTCCCAACCTCCTTCCAGATAAGAGAAAGGTACCTTCCTTAGTGCACCGATTCTTTGTTTGATGTCAGCAAATACTTCTTATTCTCCTCGTTCGTGGCAGGACCCACTCGTTTCGATTAATTATCGATTCCAGAAGAGCCAAAACGTACGGCACGTTGTAAGAGCAATGATATCAATATCAACAGAAAATGCCTGCCGTGTTTGAACAATTTCGTTGACATTTTGTTTTGTTTTTATTTTTGTTGCTTTATTGCCTTGCCAAGTTTGTTTAATTTTCATGACGGCTGTCAAGTTATTTCCCCAGCACGATTAGCCAAATGTAGGAAGCCATTAAATATTCATGCTGTCACCGACATTATGATGCAATTCCCAGGAAACAAATCAAAGTAGCTTAAAATCATGCAAATGTCGTTGTCATAGAAGAAATACAAAATTTAAATTTAATTTGGAGGAAGTTTCGAAATTATTTACTGCAAATTAGTAGATACTTTTCGCAGTAGAAAACCCCTATCTACTCAGACAGTCTGACGTTAATCTGGCACAATTTCGATTTAAATGCTGAAGTGGGTTTACCTTTTACCTGATTCATATTAAGGCCTGATATAACTAGTATATCATACGCATTTGAAGAGTTCCACCACGCTGTGAGCCACCTCTACACATGCTTCGCTTGAGCGATAAGTGTCCTAGAACTAACGTTAGCTTCGCTCGAGTGACGGGTAAGCAATGCCAATTTTTCAAATAGACTCTCGCTCAATTTATGAAATTTGTAATGTGTGAAAACTTCTGGTATAAACGGTTCTTTAAAGCAATTCTGACCGACCCAACACACCAGAAAGAAAGTATTTAGGAGGGTTATTTGGTTGGTTGCTGTGCCGCTTGGAAGAGGAAAGAACCCTAAGCGCAAGTAGATGATCCGCCCGTCTTGGCTTCTTCGGTAACGCCTCGGTAGCATTGCCAGTTTGGGATCGGTTCCTCTTTTGAGAAACGTCACCAGTCCGCGATCGCCCTCCTGTATTAATCGACATTTTTGGAGACGCTGGTAGCGTCTCTGCTCTTGATTTGCTCGAGCATGTAGAGGGCCCTCTGGTATTTCCATCTTCTTCTTTGTCCAAGCGCCTCTCGCACTATTGCTGGCGCTACCGACCATTCTTGTGTTAGAAGAAAAAAAATGTATCAAATAAATTTTGATAATTTTCAGAGATCGCGCGATTTTATATTCCAAATTTTCATTTTGAACTTTGTATACGTATGTAAATTCATTAAATAAATTTTTTTTACATTTATATATATATATATGAGGTATAAAATGAAAATTGGGATTAAAAATTGCGCGATTTCTGAAAGTTATCAAAATTCATTCGATCCAAATTTTCAATTTATGCCTTGTATTTATTTTTATGAAATAAAAAAATTTTATAAAATTAATTTTGATAATTTTCAGAAAAGCGCCGGAGGCGAAATTTTGGAGTAAAAACTGCTTAGTCCATTATCCAGTAACTGCACCTGAAATAGCAGTTGCCTTGTTATTATAGAAATTAGTAAAGCATTAATAATTAATTCTCTTTGTGAAAGCGTATTAATGTCAAATTCTTATGAGAATTAACGTCATTGACATTAATTCCATTGACATTATGGCACGTCAACTAGTACTTTTTATCAACTCCTGACTGAAGGCGAGTAAAACAAGCCTTCCGTGCCTTCAAGGTCTGTATCCGATCTTGTCCGTTGTTGTTGTTGTGGTAACGACAAAGGCACTCCTCGAAGGTTTTGGGTAGTGTTGTCGAATTAACAGTCCTTGGCCGGATTTGAACCCGGTACGCTCCGGTACTCCCTTGCGGTACTGCCCGACTGTCGTGGTAGCGATTTATGACCAGTGAAACCTTCTAGGCCATGTCACCCCTCCTTCCGTAAGGAAGGATAAGATGGGTAATTAGAGGTGACATGCATCATATCCGTAGATCAACCATCGAGTTGCACGTCATTACCTTTGTGCATATTAGTACCCTCTTACGACCGGTATGCCTACCTCGGGCATATTCTAAACCCCGTCTTTGTTTCCGTTGTACCGCTCGTAGTCTGCGTAGAGTCCGTCTTGTTTGTTTCGTCCGTCTTGTTCCTTGTTTCACTGCTCTTAGACTTACTCTGTTTATTTTTGCCTAAATTCATGTTTTGGTCTCACGAGTATGCCAGAAAGGTTTCGTCACTTGTCCACAGAGCTGGCTTGCGTAGAGTAGGCACTTGTACAACCGACCTTGGTTGGGAATTAGAAGGGACCGTTCGAGATCGGCAACTTAATATCCATCTGCTAACCACTCATCCATCGGCAAGGTTATTCAGAAACCTTTTGTTGGGAAAGTGCTGGTGCGCTATGTAGCAATTCCACACATTAGCGATTGGATTACTACAGACCATTAGGTTTTGGTAAAGCCACCCCAGGAATGTAGGACAGGTTTCCTTCATGGTTCAAAACAGTTCGTGGTGCTCTTGTTGCAGAGATTCCTTCGACACGGGCAATTCATTTTTCGGGAAGGACGAAAGAGGATAGATACGCCTTTCCCGGGTACCTTAGCTTAATTAGCTTAACATTCTTTATCATACATTTTTATTGTTCTTTCAGGGCGCGTTGAACTAACAAAAGGAAAAAAAACTGAATAAAATTTGGTCACAATGGGTTTTAATGAACTCTTGTCTGCGTTGTGTGTGTGCGCTTAACGGCCTTCCAAATGGGTGCTCCTGAGCATTTGTGGCCAATAATAGTAATTAACACCAGCAAAGCCAACAATAAAGACAGCAACAATAACAGCAACAAGGTCTAAAGAAATCCAGCCTTAGATATGCGCCAACAGCTACATTACATCCATAAAATAAGCTCACACCCAGTCATACATTTGGACAGCAGTCCGTTGACCAGTCGGCTAACATGCAAACTCAGATAAAGCTAAGTCGAAATTATCAAAATGTTTTACATATAAAAGTTGTATATGTTTGACTAACATTCCATATTATAATCGCATATATTCGTAGCTATGTGTGTTGTTGTTCATCATCTCCGGCTCTGTTCACCGTTCCGGCATATGTGTGCTAATTGCACTTTCATAGTCGAATGTGGCATTCAGCCAGTAAAATGTGAAAATTTCAAAAGTTAAGAGACCGTCCGACAGATTTCTCCATTCGTTAGTATGTGGCAGTGTTGCTGCGAATAAAATCTCAATGGATATATGTATGTACGAACATTTGTAGATTTAGGTGCTTCCGTATTAAATGGCTTTCGTTGGTCGAATTGAAGCTTATCAGTTTTGGGTTAATTTAAGTTTTAAAATTTTGAATGAAGTCGTAAAATTTAACGTTGAACCCTTTATGGGTTTGAGCCAATTTGTAAATGGCTTATTTATATTATATATGTTTGTGTGGATATTAAAGTAAATAAATGCATAAGGCAATTTTGATGTTGTTTCTAAATAGAAAGGATATGGGAACAAGCGCTTAACTTGAGGTAAGCAAGATGACAATGTTAGGTCCCCCTGCGGGTTAGGGGTTTAGAATATGCCCGAGGTAGGCATACCGGTCGTAAGAGGCGACTAATATGCACAAAGGTAATGACGTGCAACTCGATGGCTGATCTACGGATATGATGCCTCTCACCTCTCATTACCCATCTCTCCTTCCTTACGGAAGGAGGGGTGACATGACCTAGAAGGTTCCACTGGTCATAAATCGCTACCACGACAGTCGGGCAGTACCGCAAGGGAGTACCGGAGCGTACCGGGTTCAAATCCGGCCAAGGACTGTTAATTCGACAACACTCTCCAAAACCTTCGGGGAGTGTTTTTGTCGTTACTACAACAACAACAACAACAACAACAATGTTAGGTAACTAATGTGATAATTAGGCAGGCTAAATATAGCTACAACAACAACAACAGGTAGGCACGACAAAGGTGAGCTTATGAACGATGCCCAGCGAGTATTTAGATTATGGGGGAGAACTTAGTTGACGAACCGGAGCCCATAATCAAAGGTAATGTCATTAGTATGCCGGAAAATTGATCACCGCAGCAACTATCTCTGAATAAGTCTTACCAATTTCGTATATTAGATTACTAGAAAGCATGGAGATGCTTCACAGAACTTAAAATGGTTGAGATATGGAACCTAATCACATTGCTTATTGCAGCACTGATTAGCACCTTGCGTTCGATACCCATATTGTACTAACACATTTTAGGCCACCTTAGTGCGCACATAGGTCGATAACTCTGAAACCGAAAAAGCTATCGAAATAGGAGATACATTTAATTTTAAGTTAGAAGTCTAGTAATGCAAAGGTAAAAGTCGCATTCAATTCAATTCAGCAGTTTTTGAATGATGCGCGTACAAACAAACAGAGACACAGACAAAAATTCTAAAAACTGTTGCTTTTGTTTTTATTAGCTCAATAATGGTATCTCCAATAAATTTTCCTTAAATATCTGCAATGTATAGACATTGTTCTCTCACAATTTTATTGTATGTAGCGATTACAGAACATTGTACGAATGACTGAAGCCCAATGTACAATGAGCGATGGGATCTTATCAGTGCGTCTTTAAACATTGGGAAACTGGTTTGAAAAACGAGAGGTGACTGCCTATTTGATGCTATTTTGGAATTCCACTTCATCTTATACAGCTATGTTACCTTGTTATTGTAGAAGATAATTTAAGAAGCAGAGCTAAAATGCACTAGCTAAATCAATCACAAAAGCGTGCTTATGACCTTAACACTCTTTTTGTAAGTTTTGCGTTGACTGGACAGCGTCAACAGTGGCTAAAATATGCAACAAATAAGGCTGCTCTGGTGGGGCCGGTGCCATTATCAGACTCACGTTCCTCTACCTATACCTCTATACCTCTCTATCACTACATCTACCTCTACCTCTATCTCTACCTCACCTCTACCTCTACCTCTACCTCTACCTCTACCTCTACCTCTACCTCTACCTCTACCTCTACCTCTAGCTCTACCTCTACCTCTACCTCTACCTCTACCTCTACCTCTACATCTACCTCTACCTCTACCTCTACCTCTACCTCTACCTCTACCTCTACCTCTACCTCTACCTCTACCTCTACCTCTACCTCTACCTCTACCTCTACCTCTACCTCTACCTCTACCTCTACCTCTACCTCTACCTCTACCTCTACCTCTACCTCTACCTCTACCTCTACCTCTACCTCTACCTCTACCTCTACCTCTACCTCTAGCTCTACCTCTACCTCTACCTCTACCTCTACCTCTACCTCTACCTCTACCTCTACCTCTACCTCTACCTCTACCTCTACGTCTACCTCTACCTCTACCTCTACCTCTACCTCTACCTCTACCTCTACCTCTACCTCTACCTCTACCTCTACCTCTACCTCTACTTATTCCCCTACCCCTCCTCCTCCTGTTCCCCTCCTTCTCCCTATTCTTCCCGCCTTCATCTCCCTCTCCTCCGTCCTGTTCCCTTTCCCTCTCCATTTTGCATGGTCATCTTAACACTAATATATTCCAGAAACAATAATAATTTTAATAATAAAAACCAAATAAAAATATTCTTGGCCTTGAACTCATTTATAGTCATGATTGCTTTTCGGAAGTATTTTGCAAATAATTAATTCTAGTCTACTTTAAGGTATTCTAACAAAATATTAAGGTTTATACCAGTGCTGTCTTAAAGAAAAATCAGGCCCTAGAGTAAGTGCTATTAAAAAGAAAATTTGTTCGCTTTCAAGTGATTCCTAGTCTGTAAAAAATTTTCAAGTAAGCCCATGCGTTATTCTGTTCACTCGGATTTGATTTATCACCCTTTCGATTGTAGAAAACTTGGTACTCCCTATCTCGAAAACAAATGTTAAAATGATCGAAAGGTAATAAGTCCTATTCGATAATAATTTAGCAAACGGAAATTCACAAAACTGTAATTTCTTATGAATATAATAAAGCAATTAGATTCAGGCTACTTTCATCGAAAATCTTTCGCAGGAACTACAGAGTACCGATGTGTATTAGAATCAATTTTTGCTTTCCAGTAGAACAGCCTTTCGAATAAAAATACAGAGTAAGCACCCGCTTTAGAGCAACTACAGCCAAATCAAAAACTTTTTGGAGTTTTTTTCCGTCTCTCTGATGCTGATAAGGCTGTTGTACGTCTTTATAAATTAAGGAATGGGTTACTTTGCATATAGAAGTCTGAGTTTAAAAATAAAAAATGCGCTATAACCCATAAATTCAATACAATACATACAATTCTGAGATCGGAGGTTCTTTAAAAATACTAAGATATAGTGTGATCTTACGCGACGCCGTCAATGTATCACATGTAAAGGGTTGTTACTGAAATATTTAAGAATACGTAATTTTTTTTTATAAATTCTCTCTACTAATTTAAGAACTTTGATTGAAATTTCCAAATAAGCGTTTCACACAACTCAAGTAATCATACAAACAATACGAAACTTTTTTGAGAATACATTTGCTCAGCATTTGTTTCAAAATTCAATTCTCTTTGCTGTTAAAATTTAATTGTTTGGCGACTAAAAATTTCTAGCTTAACAATTAAGTACTTGGGTGAAGCTCAACAAAGTTGGTTGTGGGCATAAACTTTTCAAAACATTTGACACAGAATAATAAACACATCCCGCTGTATGTATGTATGTAGCTAAGTACATATGTATTTTTGTATGTACAAACAATAAATTCAATCTAAAGTAAGTGATATCTTAATTGCGCATTCATTTGCGTTTACAACAACAACAATATACAAAACATACAAGCATGTGTGGCATGCATAGAAGTGCTGAGATTTGTTTGTCTATAGACCAGGGGCATGAGCGTTTATAAGTTTTATGAATAAAAAATTTAATTTAAAAATAGTATATAAGGCAGCGATGTACAAATGTTTACTTTGTTTAGGGATAAACCACCTGTAAAGCCACAAGAAAAAAGTATTTCAATTCATGCACCCTTTATTAAGTGATACACAAACAAACATTCAGACATACATGCAAAACTGCTAAGAATCTTTTATTTTGTCTTTAAACAAGGACTGTAACCGAAACCGTAACCGATTAAGACTGTTTCATTTTTTGAAACCAAAACCGAAACCGTTTCTGAAGGCGGAGCTGGTTCAAAACTTGGACTTTATTTTTTTAATTTTTTACTAATTTTGTAGACACATATTTTCTTTTAAAACACGGTACCCTGGCCAATATTCGCGATTTCGCTGCAGTATCAAAATATGAAACAGAAAGTTGAATTTAAAATTTCAAATTACGGTTTCTCAAAAAGCCTAAGATCAAATTCAATGACAATTTCTTGACGGATATATACATACATATCTCTAGAAGCGACTAAATACAAGTATCGAAAAAAATCAAATACTTTTCTAATAAAAAAAGGTGTTAATTTTTGGAATATATTTTTTTCTAAAGTTGATCCATACATAGCATGAACAAAATTGATTACTATATTGGAGCAAATTAAATGATGTAAGCAGAAAAAAATTATATAAAATCAGGCCCATATTAAACCACTTGAGTTTTGTAGCTAAGTAATAAACTTTATTAATTTATTTGCTCACAAACTTGTGTTTGTTTCCTTATTTTGAAACCGATAACGAAACAAAACCGAAAAAAATGTTAAAGAACGATTACGGAACTGTATCCGGAAAGTTATTTCAATCGGTCTCTCACCTTGGTTTTGAAGCGCGTAATTACATTTCTCATGTGCTTTCCTACATACGTACCTATAACATATTAAGTAGCAACATCGGCCTACTAAAAATTCATTAAACATTAATTTAGATATCTGGCACACCATTGCCCACAATCGAAGATGATGGAATTGACGTTCCACAACCCGACTATAATGAGGTGCGAATAGCAATATCCCAATTGAAAAACAATAAAGCAGCTGGCGCTGATGGTTTGCCTGCTGAGCTATTCAAACACGGAGGCGAGGAGCTGGTAAGGCGCATGCATCAGCTTCTATGCGGAATATGGTCGGATGAATGCATGCCTGAAGATTGGAATCTGAGTGTTCTCTGCCCAATCCACAAGAAGGGCGATCCTGCAAACTGCGCCAACTATCGCGGAATCAGCCTTTTGAATATCGCATAAAAGGTCCTATCAAGCGTATTGTGCGAAGGACTGAAGCCTGATGTGAACAGACTGATTGGACCTTATCAGTGTGGCTTCAGACCTGGTAAATCTACCATCGACCAGATTTTTACAATACGCCAAATCTTGGAAAAAACCCGTGACAACGCATCATCCCTTTGTTGATTTTAAAGCCGCTTTCGATAGCACGAAGAGTAGCTGCCTATATGCCGCTATGTCTGAATTTGGTTTCCCCGCAAAACTTATACGGCTATGCAAAATGACCTTGAGCAACACCGCCAGCTCGGTCAGAATTGGGAAGTACCTCTCCGAGCCGTTCGAAACTAAACGAGGTTTCAGACAGGGTGACCCCCTATCGTGCGATTTCTTTAATTTAATGCTGGAGAAAATAATACAAGCTGCAGAACTTAACCGCGCTGGAACAATATTTTATAAAAGCGTCCAACTGTTGGCATATGCTGACGATATTGATATCATTGGCCTTAACAACCGCGCCGTAACTTCTGCTTACTCCAAATTAGAAAAAGAAGCGGAGAAAATGGGATTGGTGGTGAACGAGGGCAAAACGAAGTACCTTCTGTCATCATGCAAAGAGGTAGCGCATTCGCGCCTTGGCAACCAAGCCACTGTTGGCAGCAATAATTTCGAAATAGTAAAGGACTTCGTTTACCTGGGAGCCAGCACTAACACCAACAATAATGTTAGCCTAGAAATCCGACGAAGAATTACTCTTGCAAACAAATGCTACTTCGGACTGAGTAGGCAATTGAAAAGTAAAGTCCTCTCTCGACGAACGAAAATAACACTCTACAAGTCACTCATCGCACCCGTCCTGCTATATGGTGCAGAAGCATGGACACTAACAACATCTGATGAGGCGGCTCTGGGAGTATTCGAGAGAAAGGTTCTTCGAAAGATTTGTGGACCTCTACGCGTTGGCGACGGCGAGTACCGAAGAAGATTTAATGATGAGCTGTATGAACTTTACAGCGGCTTCGCTGGCTAGGCCACGTAGTGCGAATGAGCGAAGATGCTTCAGCCCAGAAGGTATTCTTAGTGGCACCCGCCGGTGGAAGCAGAGGAAGAGGGAGACCACCACTCCGATGGAAGGACGAAGTGGAGACCGATTTGCGATCCCGCGGTGTTTCCAATTGGCGCCAGTTGGCGCAACGAAGAAACGACTGGCGAGCTATGTTGGACGGTCAAAATCGCCCAGGCGGTTAGATGACCATTTAAAGAAGAAAAGAAGGCACACCATTGGTGAAGATATCATTAAATTTTACCAATCGCTTTCAGCGTGATATGCATACAAACGTACAGACATAGCGACACAAATTCCAAAAAGAGTTGCTTTAAGTTCCGTTGCTCTCTCTTTCTTGCAGACATTGTACACCTTACTTCCAATATATGTAGAGGCATGCGCAACAGCGACAATATTTTGCATACGATTCGACGCATCTAAGGGCGCTTTATGACTTATCTTATTGTTGTTATACTCAATTATAAAATAATAAATAAGCAATTATTTCTGCTCCCTGCTATAAATAATATTGTCTACAATGCACTCAAATATTGTCTTTGAATTAGAAAGATACTCAATTCAAGACATTCCTCTACTTAAGAAAACTTTTACACAGATTAAAGAATTTGTAAAAAGAATCGAAGATCCTCGTTGTTGTTGTTGTTGTTAACAGTGCTTCGCCTTGCCCCAGATTGGACAGGGTTACACTGAAATAACAGCCCTTGGCCGGGTGAAAAAACCCGGGTCATTCCGGTGCGATAGAACCGGCGAAGATCCTCGTCCTGCAGGGTACCTCGTTTCAATTGAAGAATAACTTTGACAGTTTTTTCTTTGTCATTTCCTTGCTACATAAAAATTTTTCTGCTCGCTTAAACAAATTTTTGAATTGAAAGGAACAAAAAATAAGCAAGCAGGAATTATAAGCGCACAGTTTTATATGCTATTAAGCGAGCGACAAGTTTATATTTGACCTTAAAGGAAATATCAAATTTTTGAAAAAAACATAAAAAAATTTATTTCGTTTTTTTATACATAAGTCGCTAAGTGCCTGCAATAAAAACTGATTTTAATTCAAAAAAATGTTTCTAGTCAAAAAAAAAACAATATGGACGGCAATTTTTTTATACAACTTACTTTCTAAACTATTTTTATAACTATTAATTATGCGCATACAAAGAAGATTAATTTTATTGGCCGTAAAGTCATAAACAACTGCATATAGATATAAACTGTTATATGCCAAAATGTTCAGGAAGAAAAGAGAATTTGATTAAATCATATCTATCTTCAGAAAACGTAAAGGTAAAAATAATAAATTTCCGTTGGTATTTGATAAGATCGATTAATTTTTCCTGAGAATGTTTTTCATGGTAGGCATATACTGGCTTTCTGAAAACTGTCGAGGAGCGATCACGTTTTAAAAAAACATTTTTTCAATAATTTGGTGTTGCTTCTGCTAGCACTTGAGATATGTATTTTAAGACATCTTATTGAAATTCTACGTTAAGGTACTCTGGCACTCATCTTCCGTCGCTATTTAAAATGCTCGAAATCGGTGAATAGCCACGCCCACTTTTTAAACATAGAATGTTTTGGAAAATGCAAAAGGGTGATTACTCAATATATAATACACTTGTAAAGACTAAATTTGGTACAAAGATTAAAATTGTGAAATTCAGTTGATTTTTATGTAAACTCTTAAAAATGGGCGTGGGAACGCCCACTTTTTGTTACAAAAATTTTACGGATATTATTAGTCATAAATCAAAAATCATGTAAACGTCGCTACAAAATTCATCACACCCAATGCTCTTAGCGCAAGAAATGTGCAATAAAAAGGGCCAATATGGGATGGGACAGTGGGATTCTTATGGAAAATATTTTTAAGAGGATCATGCATAAATATTGGATACATTATCTTCTTATATCAATTTTATTGTAAAGGGTGTTGTTTTTAGGGGTATAGAACTTCGAATTGAAATAAAACACAAGAAAATCGTTTTAAGGTCCATCAATTTGGCTTTATTGGAATGATAATTTTATGCCATTAATGTTTAACAATGATTTCGGGCATGTGGCCGCCGCGGCTGGCTCGAATAAAGCCAATTCTACAGGTCCAATTTTCAACCACTTTTTCGAGCATATGGGGCCGTATGTCGGCAATAACGCCACGAATGTTGGCTTCCAATTCCCCTAACGTTTCTGGTTTGTTGGTGTAGACGAGCGACTTCACATATCCCCAAAGAAAATAATCCAATGGTGTCAAATCACACGACCTTGGTGGCCAATTGACAGGTCCATTCCGCGAAATTATGCGCTCATCGAATGTTTCCTTCAATAAATCGATTGTGACGTGCGCTGTGTGGCATGTAGCGCCGTCTTGTTGGAACCACAACTCATCCACATTCATGCCATCCAATTCGGGAACAAAATAGTCGGTTATCATGGCTCTATACCGGTCTCCATTAACGGTAGCTGCCTCTCCAGCATTATTGCGGAAGAAGTATGGCCCAATGACTCCACCAGCCCATAGAGCACACCAAACAGTCAGTTTTTGTGGATGTAATGGCGTTTCAAGGGTCTCATGTGGATTCTCTTCACTCCAAATGCGGCAATTTTGCTTGTTGACGTAGCCATTCAACCAAACATGAGCCTCATCACTGAACAAAATTTTGCGATGAAAATCAGCATCGAAATCAATCTCATTTTCGGCCCATACACCAAAATCACGACGCATTGCATGGTCTCGCGGCTTTAATTCTTACACAAGCTGGATCTTGTAAGGTCGCAAGCCAAGATCTTTGCGCAAAATCTTCCATAAAGTTGATGGACAAAGCTCCAATTGCTGTGCACGGTGGCGAATCGATTCATTCGGGTCCTCTTCAACACTTTGCTCTACAGCGGCAATTGTTTCTTCGGTGCGCACTGTTCGACGTCTCTGCGGATGCGTATTATCACATAGAGTAAACGTAGTGCGAAAACGATCCATGGTTAACCGAATTAATTGCTCTGATGGACGATTATGTCGACCATAAAATGGACGGAGCTCACGGTAAACTTAATAAATTTGCACGATTTGCAAGCGTTGTTCTTTTGTCAACCTGTTCATGATGAAATGGCAAACCAAACTGAACATAAATGAGATTAGAGTTGCCAGATTTGACCACAAAATGCCAGTTTTATCTCTATTCGAAAAACAAACCTGTAAAAAAAACACCCTTTACTTAAAATTTTTATAAGAAAAATATTGAAATTCAAATGATGGTATGTAAATGATTAAAACATGTTACTTTCTAGTGTGCTATAGCTATGAAACACACTTTAAAGATTTTTGTCGTGAGCAGAATTAATGTAAATAAGTTTTTAGTGAAATAATATTGACAATTTCAGGGCATATTTCTGATAAAAAATAAAGAATTTATTTATTAGATTCTGTCTAAGCGAGTACTTTTTTTGTTTAAGTAAATTTTTTTTATATTATTATATTATTTGTTCAGGGAGTGGAACGGGGGGTGCGGAGCACATTTATACCTTGTATGTTTTTACTGGCACTATTGGCGCTGAGGCATAACGTGGGATTGGCTTCCTCATTTTCGCTGTGAAAACTCCCCATTTAGGATTACAAACCATAAATCTTTAGAATATTTCATAAGCTGGCTGCGAATTACAAGAGAGTGCAACGCAAATGAAATAAACGAGAGAAATAATTATAGTTAATGTCGCTTAAGCAAATTCTAAGCACAAATACAACAAAATAGAAAATTTGTAGTATCGGCTAAAGTATACACTTAAATCCAAATAACAAAAGTTAGTAGCTAAAATATATATTTATATTTCTTAACAATTAATGACTTCTTTTATTGGCTTTGTAACAGAAAATCATAAGTTCAAAGTAGTGACCTAAAAATTATTGTTTTTTAGCCATGAGAATGGCTAAGAGATTTACGTTGAAGAAGCGACTTTTAAAATTAAATTTTTTGCAGAAAATATGAAAATTTGCTAAAAAAATTTTAAATTCTTTTCTTCAAGGAAATCGTGTTCGCTGTTTGGCTTGAAAATCCTTTCTAACTATATCGGTCAAGCTAGTTAGATATTTGTCAGCGTGTAAGTGTTCTCATCTTTAAAGTGTTTGCCTACCTCAAACACACAATTATTCTGAAAAATATTCGTTTCTCAGTTTTGTTGGCATTTCCAACCACAGGCAGTTACCGCAACTCAACTCGGTCGTGCACACTTTTCCAGTACAATTGGATAATACTTTGCTGGCTTGTGTGCATTATCTATCAAATCTCTTGATCTTTATCTTTAATTTAAGTACTAAAGTCCTTAAGCTGTTAAAACATTTTGTGCAAAATTTCAGAATTCAGTTATGTAGAACAACCACACAGACGCACACACACATAACTAATGCAAACAACTTCCACACCTTTCTATTGTACATTGTAGCTAGTACTACAATACAAGAAACCAGGGAACGAAAACAATAGTAATTAGCAAACAGACGAATTAGAAAGATTGAATAGAAAGGAGCAATATTTTTTTTGCAATAAAATCCAGATTAAACTAATATTTTAAAATATGTGTCGAATTTAAACTTTATAGTAATTGAATTTGCTATTTTTTGACATGAAAAGCGAAATTAGAATTTCAAGAGTTTAAAAACTTAATGTAAAATGTTATTGCTTTTTTGTATCAACAAATTTTGTTGATTCAAGTATTCACGAAATGAGCTCAAGGCCAAGAATAATACTTTTTCACTTTTCAATTTTTAAGTTTTTATTTTTTTAATAATAATTTTTAATTAACTATTACAAGTTTTTTAATTGAATAGAGTAGGAAAAGGTTCAGAGACAACCGCCACTTTTAATAATTAATTAAAAATGATTAAAAAAAAAATAAAAACAACAATAATTCATCATAAAAATTAAAAAGTGAAAGATTATTATTCTAGTCCTTGAGCTCGTTTCATGAATACTTAATGTAAAATGTTATTGCTTTAGTCTTTGTGTTAAAAAAAATCTCTTTTAAAAAAATTTGTTTAAAATTTTTTAGACTTGGAAAATAAAAGTAAAATTTGTATTTTAAGTTCTAAATTTTATATTTGAAGCCAAATTTTCTAGGTTTTAGGAGTCCAAAGAAAACAGTGTAAACGAAGTTTGACCAAAGTGAAGATGCTGTTAGAAGAGGATGTTCTATTGAAAAGTTAAAGAGATGATGCAGCATTAGGTTTCACTTTTTACAGTATCCAGATCGAACCTCTGCTAGTATGTTTCCATTTCCCACGGGTAGACGCTCTCCTCTTCAGATATTTCAAGTGGTTGCATCATAATAACAGTATACACAGGCCCTGATCTTAAGGAGGTACCTACCGAATCGATGTGGAAGTCATTTAGAGCCCGCCTGTGGTTAGGTAGATCAAACGCCTGGGTAATGTGTGCCTACGCAATAATTCCGCGTGCTCTCTAACATTGAGCATTTTTGTCTCTTGATGAGGGTGAGACTCAGATGACATAAGAAGATATCTCGTAGCAGTTCGGATAGTGGTGTTTTGGCAGACTTGCCAGTTGGTGTCCGAAAGATTGGGCAACCATATCGGCGCAACGTAATCAATAACTGGACGGTCGATGGCCTTACATGTAGCAAGCAACTTTTCTTTATCTTTTTCCCAAGTGCTGTAATTAAGTGACTTGAGGGTCTTGTTGGGGCTCTGTACTTTTGAGGCTATTGCGGTGGCATGATTTGCAAAGGTTAGACTGTCAAATCCAAGATTTTCGGGTGGTGGACACTTGACAGCGTAATGCCATCGTCTGCGCATTCCACGCCGTAAAGAGCGTGCCATTGATTTAAAAGGAGCTGAAGTTAGATTTCATTCGGTGAAAGGGCTAAGGGAAATGGAAAGCCAAGAAAACTATTGGTCAATACTCAGAGTTCGTCAATGGAGGTTCTCTAGCACGAAGCCATAATATAAAACAAACAAAATGGGCGATAGGACAACAAAGTGGGGCACCCCCTGTCTTATTCTTCTTGGCTTATATATAAAGTCTCTGAATATGACTGACGCTTGCCGACTGTTGAAATAGTTAGCTGTTTTTAATTTTAGGCCGGCAGAAAGCAGTGACTCTTCCAGTTCTTGAAGGAATGTCGCATGATTGACCGTAGTTAGGTCAAAAGAGTTTGATAGGTCAAGTGCAACGAGTACCGTCTTGTGGTTTGGAGGGTGTTGGTTAATACTATTATTAATTTGGGTACCAATGGCGTTTAAAGCGGTTGTTGTGATATGGGATTTATGAAAGCTATGTTTATGGTTGGCCAAGTGCAGATTTTCAGTGTAGTAGGAGAGTGGTCTCTATTAACTTCGCAACCAGCGAATGATTCTCCCGTATTCGGCGCCTTTTCATTTTTTAGAAGAGGAACTATTCTCGTCTGTTTTCATATATCAGCAATGAAAATTTTCAGCTAGAAGATAGAAAGCCCAGCTTAATAACTATGTCCCTCGTTGAAAAATGTTACAACAAACTCATGGAAATACCGTGGAGTCCAATTGATTTCGAGGGCTTGGTATTCATTATAGCTTCTTTGGCCTAGGAGACGGTGACGGCGAGTGGGCATTGAGTTTTGTCGATATTTGTGCTCACGACAGCTGGCTCCTCTCTTGGTCCTATCAGCCGGAGGATACATTACAAACTATCTTTTGGTAAACTTTAACTTTTATTTTATTACTAGCGGTCCCGGAAGATGTTGTTTTGCCTAAAGTTTGACTTGCCTACATTTAATAAATTGTACTCTGTAGCACCGCCCACTTTTCGAAAATAATATAAATTTTGACTAAGGGACACATATATCCAAATATCATTAATTTAGACCAAATACGGTCAGAGTTATGACGAATTGAAATTTTATATAGCCTGGGGGCGTGGCACCACCCACTTTTCCAGCACTATATATAGCTTATGATTTAACCCATGATCCCAAGAATATACTGTGAAAATTTCATAAAAATCGGTTTAGTACTTTGGACGCCTATAAAGGACACACAGACGCACAGACACACATTCATTTTTATTTATAAGATAGCTAGCGTAAAATTAAAATTTTTTACTACTTATTATTAAAACCAGGTTTTAACTTTTATTTCTGAAGCATTAAATAAAATAAAATTTTTAGTTTCATGTCTGATTTAAAATAAAATAGTCAAGACACTGCTTTTATTTCAAACTTCAATAAAAAAAGAAAAGTTTTTTTTTTTTGTTTTTGAACGAAAAATCAATTTGAAACTTTATTTTTGTCTTAAAAACTAAAACTCTAAAAACTAATATTTCTTATTTGAACATTTAAGGTCATATTTTAACTTAATTTTTATTTCTGAATTAAAAAAAAAATTTTTTTTCTTTACAGCTGTTATTTCTGAGGTAAAAAACATACGCAAAATTTAAATAGTCTTTATTTCTCTCTTAAAAATAAAAGTAAGATTTTAACTGTTATTCCTGAATTTTAGGTTTAATTTGTATTTCTGCTTTAAATGCTAAAAGCCAAATCTCAACTTTCCTTGATTTCTTATTAAGAAAAATAAAAGAAATATTGGAATATAATATTTAAATTAGATTTAAAGTCGGATTGTAACTTTTATTTCTGGCGCAGTAAAAAGAAAATTTAAAGAACTTTCTACTGCAGAATATAAATTTCAAACCTTTACTCGCATTTTATAAAAACAAAGTCGTTGAACTTTTTCTTCTAACTTTTCTTAAAAAAGTAAAAAAAATCATATTTAATTCTTATCTTTTCAGTTAAAACTTGTAACCGCTACGGCCCCTGCATGAAACAGTTAAAACTTTTAAAGTTGAAAGCTAAAATTGAGTCAAATTGTATGGTGAGATTATGGCCACACACCACTAAAACTACATTTTCATTCACATCCCTCCATTCTCCCGTCTTTCACACACTTTGCATTCTTTGTGCTTTTGATTTAATATTTTCTGTTGCTTTTTATTTAAATGCTAAGTTTCAAGTTAACAAATTTAATATGAAAAATAATTCCGGCATTCATTAAAGTTGCGAAGCGCATTTTTGTATTATGCAAAAGGCAATAAGTGCAAGGCTTTTAAGTTCTGTTCTGTTCTGTTCTGTCTTTGGCACAAAATACTACGGTGGCAGTTTGCTTGTTTACTCTTTGCTTTGCTTTTGTACGTAATCTTTTCATTCGGACTTCACTTCACTGGACAGACTCAACACTCACTTCACATTTCGCAACACATTTTGTTAAGTATTAAGTTTTTGGCTCTCTTCTTTCAACTTTGTTTTTGGTTTTATGGAACACAAGAAGATCGCAATGTGCCTGACAGCTACAACAAAAGAATATTAACGGTGACCAAAAGCACTCGGAAAGGCACGCGCTCAGGAACAGCTCAACAAGCAAGCCAAAGAAGTTTAATTAAAGAAGTGAAAGACGTAATGGGCTTAAGTTTGGGGTGCTGTCGGAATATGTTGCTTTATGGAGGTTTAAATTAGCAGGCCACATAAAGATCTTTGTTGATCTATGTCGATCTGTCTGATGAGCCTTTCCACTCTTAATACAAGTCCTTGGTGTGGATTGAGCTAAGCAGACAAATCAGGGGTTTCCTAATCCCGGTAACGGGCTTAGAACACGCTCGCGGTAGGCGACATAACAAATGCCTTTGAGCCAATGGAAGTAAGATGTGAAAAACCAAGTAGAGTCATGGAGTTTGGAAGACTTTATGAACAATGCTTAGAAAATGTGATGCTCTATCTCACTTAGCAAAGTGAAAGGATTAAAAGCATGTTTTTTAAAGATCGAAGCCCTTTTTGTTGAAAAAGCGGAACTTCTGAAATTCTCAGCAACTCACTTGTGAGCTAATATCTCGGTTTTAATAGAACGCTCCTGGTTATTACTTTAAATTGTATATTCCTTACTTTCCTAATAAACCCTGACTAGTAGCAAACAATACCCAACCTAGCCCTCGTGTAAAGTTTGCTTGCGTATACTTTGTTTTGTTTAAGAAGACATCACAAATTTGAAATTGGAGAAAAACTTAAGCTCAACTTAAGCAAGTTCGTTCAACTTCCTAAAAGTCTAAAGGACCAAGGGCTCTAGCCTATATTTAGTGGAATCACAATGGGTCATCCGCCATTAGTGTGCCTCTCGCCTATCCAGCGGGGCAGATACCTTAACCTAACATAACTCAATCAGGTGGCGCTAAGTTGCTAATGCTCTTTCGGTGGCCCTCACCCGCAGGAGTCGAACTGCCTTATAGCCAAAGGTAGAATTACGAGAAAGGGGAGGATTTCGTCATAGGAAACTAGCATAGTAAGTTTTATGTACGAAATATTAAAATTTATTTCAGAAATCGTAAAATGTGCTTCAGAATAGTCAAAAGAACTTCAGAAACCATAAAACTAATCCGTATTGAGTTCAGATGCCAACCTGGAAAATGTGTAGACAGTGCCCTCAGAGCCAGTAAACCAAAGCTCAAATTTCATTATTCATCTTTTTGCTGAAAATTTTCTCAAGGGTTCGTCATCTTCTCACTTCCCCTAGCACCGGTCTCCTGCATTACGTGTAGTCAGTTGGTTGCTTTGTGCCTCAGCGTAGTTGCCTTTATTCATTCATTGTACTTGCATTGCCGAAATTTTCACATATTCATTTGCTTTTGTCTCTGTGTTTACACAAACTGCTGCTGTGATTGCTCCGGAATACAAAAGTGGAGAACATCCGACAACAACTTGTGACGACAGTAGAAAAATATTAAGGTCTTTATGGGGTTGCAGATATGTTCCTACCATGCAAAAGTACGCAGTCGAAGAATTTCATTGAGATAATAATGATGCTGATAATAGAAGTTATGATGTTATGTATTTGCCTGGAAATTTGAGTGGAGTTGGGATTGCGTCTGTCTTTGAATAAGTTTTCTACATACGAAAAGGTGTGAATACTCGTATTCTATGATTTCTATTTAAAACAAAGAATATTTATCCCACCAAACCGGCTTCAGACTACGGTTGGGTGACTTTGATTAAAAAAATATTCAAATAAAAAAAGTATTTATCGTTATTCAAAATGTTTCGTTATTATTGAAGTATTTAAAAATAAAATACAACTACCTGTAGATCCCGAAAAGTCATATCCATATGTGCAAATAGTCAAAGTGGGTTTTTCTTGAGATTTTTTAGGTTATTTCGGGATAATTTGGGATTTACTGTGACTATTGGACTCCAGTTTTAACCCAGGACTAGTTTAGCGTTTTTGCTGGCCATAATATGAGTTTTCCCGGAAATACTTGGCGACCTTTTCGGGTAATTTTGGGAACACTTGCGGACCATTTCGGGATTACTTAGAGACTTCTTCGGGATCGAAATTTCCTTCGGTATCATTTATTCACTTTTTCGGTATTATTTCTTGACTTTTTCGAGACCCTTGTGGGACTGTTTCGGGACTATTTTTAAGACAATTTCGGTATGGTTTTCTTGATAATATTTTTTCGTCAAAAAAATTGCCTGAAAGCAACTATCCCTGGTTCACACACCTGGTTAGTATTTTAGCCACCGGATATTGAAGGTACTCCAAATCCTGGAGGGTATTCATTGTAAGGCAGTCAACGCACCAATTCTTAGTCGTCTTGGCAGCAGCTTTTGACAATGTTGAAAGGAGCAGGGTTTATTCTGAGCTGTCTGAAGTTTACCTTCTTACACTGACGTTAAGGCGATAAAAGGCTTCTCTGAGTCATTTGCAACCGAAAGAGGTTGCAGAGAAAGCTAAGCTAAGCTGGGTCATGTTATGCGAGTACGAAAAGACGATCCACTCGAAGTTGTCCGTAAGCACACAGTCGACTTTGACAGCAGAGAAATGTTGGGTCCTTCATTAAGTTGAAAAAACCGATGGAGCTAGACTTAACAAAAAGTGCAAATCAGCTAAGCCCTTAAGCACAAATTACTGATGAGTCAAAGAGGAGTAAAGATACGAAAGATGTGTAGAAGCTTCAAACGAGATAACTCACAATAGGCTCACTTTAGAAGGCGGCTTATAAGGAGGTGAAGAAAGCCAATTTATTTTAAAATATTTTGCGTCGAAATAGAAGTGAAGTTACATGAATGCAGGCCTGTTAAATTTGATTAGTTATTAGTAATCAATTAATTAGACGGCTTTTTAAATTGGGGATGATTATGTTAATTGTTTTTTAAGAAAAGACAATTATTACCATTAGAAAAAATCAAAAAAAAAAAATCAAAACGAATCAAGAATAATCAACAAAAAAAATTGCTTTGATTACTTTTGATTATCCGGTACTCATTACGATTAGTAATCATTATTTAACAGGTCTGCATAAATATGTGAACTTCTGGTAGTGAAAATTAAGGTGGCCACAGACGCAGCGAAATTTAAGTAAGTTTCTCAGGTGGTTAGGTTTACTTGAAAGCGCTGGGCCTGAGTATAAGATGTCGACTTTATACTTACCTAGCTTATACCTGGGGGTTTCAACCCACATTTCTATAAAAAAAAATTCCAGTTATATGGGAGGTGTCAAGCCACATTTTTCGCTACCACCAGTTTTTTTGGAGGTGGTAGGGATTAATCTCATACAACCCCTTACCAAATTTCAGTAGTCTAACGTTAATAGTTCCAGAGATACGGACTATGGAAAATTCCATTTGTATGGGAGGTGTCTGGCGGCCGCCGTGGTGTGAAGGTAGTGTTGCCGGCCTACCACACCGAAGGTCCATGGTTCGAGTCCTGGTACAGGTAACATCAAAAGTGATTTGAAAAAAAGTTTTTCAAAACGGGGTCACCCCTCGGCAGTGGTTTGGCAAACTCTCCGAGTGTATTTCTGCCATGACAGGCTTCTCAGCAAAAATTCGTCTCCTTTGTAGATGCCGTTCGGAGTCGGCAAAAAACTGTAGGTCCCACCAATTTGTAGGGAAAATTCAAATCGGCACACCACAAATTGGAAGAGAAGCTTGGCGCAAAAATCTCTTAGGAGGTTTATGATGATATACCTGTTGTATATCGCGCCATAGAGATAGAGATGGGAGGTGCCACGCCCCCTATATATATCAAACTATTTTTTAGCGCACATGCCCATCCCTGGAAGATATCCAGTGCGTGTTTCAACTTTGGTTACGATCGGGTTATTAGGGTTAGATACCTCTGTAAGATCAGAAAGACCGTTTCCCAAAAGTAACTAACCGAACAATGACCCAGCAAATGAAGAACGCTTTCTTGGGGACGTGACGAATAAAACAGGGTTGCACTGAAATAACAGCCCTAGGCAGTGTAAAAAAACCTGGTCATAGACATACGAGAGAACCCGCTGTTGTGAGAACACTGACTGCACTTTCCTCTTCTTCAACACATCAACACCTGTGACAATAATGAGATGTCTCGCGTTTGGATTGCCTTGACCAGGGCACATTTTCCCTATTTATGGTGTTCTTGCTTGCTCCGACTTTTAAGGAGGTCAAAGGTATACCTATACAATAATTATATGAAAGCACTTGGTCGGTCATGTGCCTCCTTGTCAACTTATCTGCTCTACAATTTACTTGTTTGTCCCTGTGTCCATCTAACTAAATAAGATAGATACGGAACTGCTCGGTAATCTTATTGAGAGCTTGCCATTCAGTCTGACAAAATATATCTTTACCCCCAAATAATGCACACTGTAATATACAAAATAATTTTCAATTCAAAATCTGTCCATCAACTTTTCTTGTTTACCCTTAATGTGTCACGTTGACTCAAAAAAGATATTCTGTGCACTCAGCCACCTAATGGCTTTTCGAAATATACAAAAATTGATGAGACAAAATATGCAAATAAAGATTCCAAGTGTCCGCAATAATTAAATCTAGTTTGAGTCGAGAGATTTGTATCGGAAGTGAAAATGTTTAAAAAGGAAGCACGAAGTAATGAAAAGGAAATTTGGGCTGCTGAATGAAAGGATTTTTAGCTGACATGAAATCTTTGTCAACTTTGCTTTTCTTTCAGTTAAGTCAAAACAAAGTTTGTTGAAGTTGAGCAGGGTAAAATAACAACAACAACTGTTAAACAGCGGCAGTGAGAGAAAACAGAGCAAGCAACACAACAGCCGGATATGCAGTTTAAATAATTTTCTCCATTCAATTATTTTGATTGTTTTGAGTTTGTTTTTATTGCAGAATTTTATAATGTTTATTTGGTATTGAAAACGATTTTAAATCAATTAAACAAACTAATATGAAAGCCATACCATGTGTCATCTGCCATATTTAAATTAGATTTTGAGACTCAAAAAGCTATTAAACGGATTATGCGTGTGTGTGTGTGTGAGAAGACATATCACGCCATAAGAACATAAATGAAATTCTATGCGAGTTTCGAATAACTTTTCCAGCTGCTTGTATTCATGTTTTTCTACAACAATCAGATTTCATTAAATAACAAGCTGCTATTGTACCGAGAAGTATTTATGGAGCACTAACCGTCATTGCGCTTGGAAAGCTCCCATTAGGAATAAGAGTTCATACCCAAATAGTACATAGTAAACAATCACTTTCTCATTCTCTGGTTGCAAAAGCCAGCTTAACTCATTTTGAAATTTTTTTTTACTGCAATTTCTACTCTTACGGTTATGTTTAAGGTTACGGTCACTTTTATAACCACCCTTATTACTACGGTATGATTACGGTATATTTACGGATACGGTCAGGGCCTTGATTACGCAGGGTGTTGGATTTGTTTATTAATTTTGCTTACGAAACCGGTTTTATTGGTTATGGTTAAGATTATGTTTATTTTTGCAATTAGTGCAAAGGTGTGATTACGGTAATGGTGAACGAAATATTTATGGAGGGTGTTGAAACTCTTTTGGTGCCTTAAATTTCAACGCCTTAACTTTATTCAAAAATAAGTATGAATATTTTTTAAAACTCAGATTTACGTTTTTTGATTTAAGATAATTTTTTGTTGTTGTTTGTGTGTTATATTTTTTGGAAATTAGAGTTTTTTGATTAGAACAAATTTAAATGAAAACAGAAAAATATTAAAAAAAAAAACCACTGTGAAAAAAAATCTTGGCTGCGGTTATGGTTACGGTTATAATTACGGTTACTATTATGGCTAAGGTTATGGTTTTTGTATAAGGTTAAAAGGTTAAAGCTAAGGTTTGGTTATGAATAAGGATTTAATTATGTTTAAGGTTGCGTTTACAGTAGCCGTCACGATTTCAATTTATTCTATAAATACGGTTATTGTTTTAGCTAAGGTTACGGTTTAGGTTATGGTTTCTGTAATGATGACGCTTACCGCTAAGGTTAAGGTTAGAGCTTAGGTTTGGTTATGGTTAAGGATTTGGTTACTGTCACCGTTACAATTACGTTTACGGTTAAGGTTAAGTTGACATCTCAGTTTAGGGTTGTACTTAAAAATTGAGTTGTGACTACGGCTATGTTAACGCTTAAAGTAATAGCTAAGATTAAGACTACTCTTAAGGATCTAGTTGTGCCCACGACTACGGCTACGGTTGCTATTTCAACTACGGTCACAGTGATGGTTAAAGTTAGGTTACGGTATGGTTATGGTTAAAGTTATACGAATCAACTTAGAGGGTATTAAGGTATTTCTAACACTAATTACCGACTTTACAAACATTTATAACGGTTAGGTAGAAAAAAAAATTAGCCATATTTACGGGCACATTATGTTTATCTTTTAAATCAAATTTCATGTTAGTACATTAACTCACCTCAGTAACTAGCAATAGCAAAATTTGACGGTGTCTTACACAAACATACCTTAATAAATCTGCTTTTTCTAAATTAAAAAATTATTATTTTTTTAATTTAAAGTTTTTACTTAATATTTCCACACTAAATTTTATACACTGAGAGGAATAAGTATGTAAATCTGAGAGAAAAACCTTCATTTTCTTTTAATAAATTACTCTAGCAATTTTTAATTAAAATGAAAGTTTTCCTCAGCGATACAGCTTAATAACTTGTAGTTTAGCTTTTACATTGAAGCCCTGCTTAAAACAAAAGGAAGCAATGACCCTTCTAGGTACTTAGTACCAAATCTTCCCACACAAGACACCGAATTCAACAAAGTCTTGACCAAATTTAGTGCGCTCCAAAATCATTGAGGAAATACGTAAACGCTTAAGCTAACAAAATGGGAATTTTTCAAAGTGTTATCATATCTCATATCCGCAAGTGTCACTTTCATACATTGATCGTCAGTCAGTTAAACTGAAAATATAAACACCAACTCGTACTCTTTCAGATAAGCCATTTGCCAGAAACACAAAAGAGGAGCAATCTTAAGTGGCACTTGCAATGGCCACTCAAAGTGACGGACAAGCGGAAATGAAAGAAATATTTTGGACACGATGCATCTATATATAAATATATATATGTACAAATATGTGTATCCTGGTAAGAGATGTGTGACTACACTGCAAAAAATGCGATTAGTCTTGGATCAATCCGGGATGAGTCGCAAAGGAGCATGCAGCTAATGCCAGTTGTGCTCTCTTTGTATGGGTTGAACTGATCCATTTTGTTTGAGCATGTGCTATGAACAGACTAATTTTGCTCTTTTCTACCTTAATGGCTAGTCTCGGACAAATACCCCTCCTTCCCTTACGGGTACGGTCGCACAAATTTACTTTCAACACCTATAAGCAGGCGACGGAAATTAAAATTGACTTACTTTAACTTATAGCTCACAAGAGACAAAAAGGCATAGATCGCCAATCACTCTACTTAGAGATAAGTAGCACAATTTTTCGCAGTGTAGATGTTCAATAATGGGATGCATGTACAATGCTTTTATAAATGTTGTCTGCAGTACTGCCGTGTGTGGATGGATGACTAAGAGATTGACGTCCTTAACTGGATTGCGTGTACTCAATTGCAGTTGAAGATAAATTAAGTGTGTAATAAATGGAGGGTGTTGGAAGGATTTGAATGCATCTACTGCAACAGAGAATTTTAAATATTTTGGATTACTCGAATTTTAATTAAAAGAGTGTTACGTTGTTGTTTAAAGATATACGCTAATATTTTTTATTAGGAGAATCAAGTGAGGTACACCACAACACTAAGCTCAGCCAGCACTTTGGGCTGCCATCATCATCTAATGTGTCTTAGTCTAAGAGTTACATCTATCTAAACACGTTCTGAGTATTCTAAGTGGGAAATATTTTCAGCCAATAGATTTAGTGGCGGCCGCCGTGGTGTGAAGGTAGTGTTGCCGGCCTACCACACCGAAGGTCCATGGTTCGAGCCCTGGTACAGGTAACATCAAAAGTGATTTGAAAAAAGTTTTTCAAAACGGGGTCGCCCCTCGGCAGTGGTTTGGCAAACTCTCCGAGTGTATTTCTGCCATGACAGGCTTCTCAGCAAAAAATTCGTCTCCTTTGTAGATGCCGTTCGGAGTCGGCAAAAAACTGTAGGTCCCACCAATTTGCAGGGAAAATTCAAATCGGCACACCACAAATTGGAAGAGAAGATTGGCGCAAAAATCTCTTAGGAGGTTTATGATGATATACCTGTTGTATATTGCGCCATAGAGAGAGAGAGATTTAGCTTTCGATTTTATATGAAATGAACCTGATTTTTTTTCGTATGCAGTTAGCCACTTATGAATAAAATAATCATATGAATGAGTTTTTAAAAATTGGAAATTTCTTTTTAAAAATGAAATGTGTACTTATAGCAAGCTTATTAGAGCGTATCACGGTGTAATGAGGAAAAAAAGTTGGAAATGCCCTAGTTTGATTATTTCGTTTTTTTTTGGATTGATTATAAGGTTTTAAAAAATTTTTTTTTTTCGGCACCCTGTAACAACAGAAATCGACTGCCGAGTGGAAGATCACCCTATTGCAAAATCTTTTTCAAAAACGCCCTATATCAGAAATTGTTTCAATAACGCCCTATTTCAAAATTTGATTCAATAACGCCCTATCTCAGCTAAAAATGTATTGAATTTCCGTTCAGATAGGGCGTTTTTGAAACTCATTCTGATATAGGGCGTTCTTAAGCCAAGGCGTTATTATTGCTTTTTTATACCAACAATTTTTGTTGAAAAAAATTTTGAGGCGTGGCGTTCTTCAAAGAAATTCTGAGATAGGGCGTTTTTGAAAAATATTTTGAAATAGGGCGATCTTCCACTCAGTTGTCGAAATGATAATTATTTTTTCTCTATAATTTCTATATTTTACATTAGATTTTCAAAAATTATACATATTTAGAAGAGTATTTAGCAGTGCAACATTTCTTCTATAGAAAACATAAGTCCATCATGACAAATTCAGTTTTTATTCTAGTTTTACTAAAACAAGCACCCTGTATTTGGAACACAAAAAAATTAGTTTGCTGTAAGATAAACTAAAGTTGGCGTCTTAGGTTAATGGTTTATAAAGACGAAATGTGACATGGGTTAGAACCCTTACAACAATATATTGAAATCAAAGCCCAAAAGGAAAAGTTATAAGGAAAAAGGAATCTTGAACAAGTAAACATTCGATACAGGGGGGACATTTTAAACTTGAATTCAAAAATTTTTTTAGGCAAGCCGAGAAAACTTTATCTAGAATTGAAATGACGAATAAAAAACAACCAATAGTAAAGTAGTTATACCATGATTTTTGCGATTAAAAAATTGTTATTGCATTGCTATTGTTATCGTTTTTCTATCTGCCAATTGATTTGCTATTTTAGTTGTCTTGTTATTATGTTTCTTTATCTTTCTTCTTTAACTGCTCAGGACCAGCTGTTTGAATGGCACGTTCCATGGGCTATAAAACTGTTTCACCTGTCAACAGCAGTCTCCAGTGGCTTTGCAACTATTCTCAGACTATCGATATCAACAGCGCTACTCCAGTGAAATCCAAACGCCCTAGGGCCAACCGATTTTGTTTTTATAATTGTATTGCCTAACGATTTACTTTTCTTGTAATATTTGTACAAACTTTTATCGCTTTAACACATACGTGGCAACCTCGTATCTATACCAAAATTTATGTGTGAAAGGCGAGTCAAGGCGCAATTAAGGACCAAACGAAAGACAGAAGTTGTGGGCATAAAGTAGATTAGAAGAAAAATTCGAAGAATAGCGGAATAAATAACTGAGAAAGAGAAAAGTTAAGCAAACATATAAGGTTAGGGAAGAGCAAAAAGAAGAGGGTAAGGCAAGGGAAGATGAAAGAAATTTCAAGAGAAGAAGACGACAGCGAAGTAGAATCAAGGTGACACAGACTCCCATACAATTTATAGGACTGCATTTACTCTCTCTCAGCTATTATTGGCCCGGCTAAGCCAATGCTCAGACCTAAGGACCCTGATAAGTCGGAGGAGTGCCAGTACTTCATTCGCTTGTATAATGCCTCGGAACCCATACTAGAAAAGCAATATGTCGACTTTGCCAGGTTCATGGTATAGTCGCAACCCTGACCAACCATGCACATTGTTGTGGTCTAAAGAAAGTCCGAAGAGAAGCACTGGCGTTAACGAAAATTGATATATTTTATCTTTGATGTCGGCTTATAGAAGTATACTACAATCATCCTGGATTTTCCTTTATTTAGCAGGCTTATCAGATAGCAGTTGCTTCATGAGAGAAATTACCAAAAAAATGATTTTTGAAAATATTCAGCTTTGAGAACAGGCAGGGGACTATTTTGTTTTTTAATAAATATCACAGGTAATGAAATACGTCGCGTTTTAATTAAAGAAATTAAAGTAGAGCAAAGTTAGTCCGAACGAGTATCGCAATAGAGAGTTTACCGATTTCTTTGTGCCATTTTATTTTTCAATTTTTGTTTTGCTGATTTTAATTGAAATTTTTTGCATTCGGTCTTGAAAAACAAGCTGAAAAATTAGCGAACTCAACGACTACACGTAGAGGAATAAAAAAATATTTCTCGACTGTTTACATGAGTGATTAGTAGAGATCGGATTATATGCAAAATAAAACGCCTAAATGTAGGCACTATAATATTTATAAGTAAAGTCTAGTCTAATACGATGTCTCCGGGTCCATGAATTTCAATGAACATATAATATTTGTAAAATAGGGGGCAGTGAAATAACGCACGGGGAAACAACGCCCGCGGGTGATATTTTCTTTTCGAAAGGAAGTAAGGCCAATTAAACCAAAAAAACAAAAAAAGGAAATAACGCCCGTCGACAAAAAGAAATAATCCCGCTGTCATTTTTTCCTTTTTGAAAGGGAAATAACGCCCAATAAATCAGCTTTCGCAAACATACACTGAAAACTTTTTATTTTTTTTCTAATTTTTTAAGTAAATCTATATTTGAAAATTAAAAAAAAAACCAAAAAAATAATGCCATTATATAGGGTGTTTTTTTTAGGGGTATAGAACTTCGAATTGAAATAAAACACAAGAAAATCGTTTTAAGGTCCATCAATTTGACTTTATTGGAAGGATAATTTTATGCCATTAATGCTTAAATATGATTTCGGGCATGTGGCCGCCGCGGCTGGCTCGAATATAGCCAATTCTACAGGTCCAATTTTCAACCACTTTTTCGAGCATATGGGGCAGTATGTCGGCAATAACGCCAAGAATGTTGGCTTCCAATTCCCCTAACGTTTCTGGTTTGTTGGTGTAGACGAGCGACTTCACATATCCCCAAAGAAAATAATCCAATGGTGTCAAATCACACGACCTTGGTGGCCAATTGACAGGTCCATTCCGCGAAATTATGCGCTCATCGAATGTTTCCTTCAATAAATCGATTGTGACGTGCGCTGTGTGGCATGTAGCGCCGTCTTGTTGGAACCACAACTCATCCACATTCATGCCATCCAATTCGGTAACAAAATAGTCGGTTATCATGGCTCTATACCGGTCTCCATTAACGGTAGCTGCCTCTCCAGCATTATTGCGGAAGAAGTATGGCCCACCAATGACTCCACCAGCCCATAGAGCACACCAAACAGTCAGTTTTTGTGGATGTAATGGCGTTTCAAGGGTCTCATGTGGATTCTCTTCACTCCAAATGCGGCAATTTTGCTTGTTGACGTAGCCATTCAACCAAAAATGAGCCTCATCACTGAACAAAATTTTGCGATGAAAATCAGCATCGAAATCAATCTCATTTTCGGCCCATACACCAAAATCACGACGCATTGCATGGTCTCGCGGCTTTAATTCTTGCACAAGCTGGATCTTGTAAGGTCGCAAGCCAAGATCTTTGCGCAAAATCTTCCATAAAGTTGATGGACAAAGCTCCAATTGCTGTGCACGGTGGCGAATCGATTCATTCGGGTCCTCTTCAACACTTTGCTCTACAGCGGCAATTGTTTCTTCGGTGCGCACTGTTCGACGTCTCTGCGGATGCGTATTATCACATAGAGTAAACGTAGTGCGAAAACGATCCATGGTTAACCGAATTAATTGCTCTGATGGACGATTATGTCGACCATAAAATGGACGGAGCTCACGGTAAACTTCGCGAACTGAACCATTATTTTCGAAATAAATTTGCACGATTTGCAAGCGTTGTTCTTTTGTCAACCTGTTCATGATGAAATGGCAAACCAAACTGAACATAAATGACAATTGAGTTGCCAGATTTGACCACAAAATGCCAGTTTTATCTCTATTCGAAAAACAAACCTGTAAAAAAAAACACCCTGTAACTAGTATGTTATATATATATTAAATATACCTTTAAAAAAAACTTTTTTTTTAAACACTTGGCCTTCAAAGTAATTTTCCGGTGTAGAACTTAATTTTTTACACAAAAAAAAATTTTATGTGTACTAGTTTTAGGGTATATATTTTCGAAAGCTGATTAAATACCTTTTTAGTGGTACAAATATCTTTGAAATCGTTACAATTCGAGGGATGGGTGGAAGATCTATTTCAAAATTTGATTTCAGGTGAAAATGTATTTTTATATTTTATATTTTCTTTGAGATAGAAGCAAACAGAAAACACCCCATAGCTGTTTGGTTTTTAATCTCACTTTTTGTGCCAAATTCCTGATAATAAATTTTGGTACGGAGCATTCAACGCTGGTAGTAACCCAGTTCGAATTTGGATATTCTTGCTTGTTGCCACAAAATTAGCTTAACGTACTGCTCTAATTTTTACAGCAACTGTAAGCAATAGCACACTTCATTTCCTTCTTCCCAAATCTACAATGCTGAAAGCTATGAACGTCAACTGAGCTATTAGCGCAAACGTACTGCATAATAGAGCCCTGATGTTTATTTGTATGTTTGTAGGCTCTAAGCGATGTTACTTAAAGTAATTATTCTACAACACTTTCAAATAATTTTCCACTTCAAAACTAGCATTCATATGCAGCTATAAATGCGAGCACATAACCTGCAAAAAATTGTGTGACTAAGCTCTAAAGAGAGCGATACGAGATTAATCCCTTTAGTCTACAGTTGGCTATAATTCAATATACTTAAGTAAACTTTGTTTGTCTAGCATACTTATTAAGTCAATTTCAGTTTTTGTGGCATACTTGTAGGAGTTAAAAGTACCTGTTTGGGTAGAAAGTGGTGTTAATGGGTACAATTGATCTCTCCATAGGACATACTCAAACAAATATCAACACTCCAGCAAATACAAAGGATCGGACTGGCATAAGTCGCATCCTTCTTTGCAACTCATCCCGGATGTATCTTAGCCTAATCGCATTTTTTGCAGGGTAAATATAGAAAAATGTACATATACACGATCTTTACTCTCCCACAGCCACACTGTTGTAGGCAGCGACATGTAGGCAATACCGATGATATTAGGCACATTCAGACTAATTTCGAAAAACTTATAAATCTAATGACATTCACTCACTCACTAAGCACATGAAAGCAAATATGCATAGCTATTCCTACCAATTTACTATGTCTGCTTAATAGCCAGTTCTACATATATACAAACATACATGTTCGTAGTAAAGTAGAGGAACATAAAAAAAAGCTTTGCGATAGTAAGCTCTAAAAGAGAATAAAGAAGCGAATACAACACAAAATCATCAAAAGCAACATGTACAAGCAGCAGCCACGCCCACAACTACACACAAACAAAACTCTTTATAAAGCTAAAACATATATGCATTTTTACATAGTTGTTTACATGTACGTGCCAGTGATCCAGGATAACTCGCTTAAAATTAAAAAAAGGCGTGAGTACCAAGTACTCGTCGAGTTTGATGTGTACATAAATTTTATCAAATTAGACCTCGGCCAGTGAATTTCAAGCACAAAATTTTAATTTATTTTAATTATTAGCTACTCTTCCTTTCTTCTTATTTTTCTTCTCTTCCTTTAATTTAATATATTTTTATTTTATATGCTTTTCTCTTCTTTCACCAGTCTCCTTTCCTTTCCTTTCATTTCCCTTCCATTTCTTTCCTTTCCTTTCCTTTCCTTTCCTTTTATCTCTCTTGTTGTTGTTGTTGTTGTGGTAACGACAAAAACATTGCCCGAAGGTTTTAGAGAGTGTTGTCGAATTAACAGTCCTTACCTTTGATTTGAACCCGGTACGCTCCGGTACTGCCCGACTATCGTGGTAGCGATTTATGACCAGTGAAACCTTCTAGGTCATGTCACCCCTCCTTCCGTAAGGAAGGATAAGATGGGTAATGAGAGGTGAGAGGCATCATATCCGTAGATCAACCTTCAAGTTGCACGTCATTACCTTTGTGTATATTAGTCGCCTCTTACAACCGGTATGCCTACCTCGGGCATATTCTAAACCCCTAACCCCAGGGGTTTTTTATCTCCCTCTCTCCCCTTTACTTTCCTTTTTCTTCCCTTCTCTTCATTTAATTTCTTTCCAGTTATCATAGTTCCCTTAAATTCATTTCATTTAATTAAAAATTATTTTAATTTGTTTTATTTAATTTATTTTATTTTAATTTATTTTATTTTATATTAGTTAATTTTTTTGCATTTCATTTCATTAGTATAACAACAAAGATTACACAAACAAAAAAAATTAAATACCGTCTTCAGTATTCTGAGCTAAAATAAATTTAACACGAATAATCACTTATTTTCTTTTTGTAAATATTTATGATAAACGCAGTTCCGTTTGTCTTTTTGCCGATTGATAGCATTCGTCGTGTTTAGTCACGATTACCGAATACAGTGAAACCTCCCTTGGGCGGACGCTCAACTACAGTAAATTTTTGTCCGCCCAACAGAGGTGTCCGCATATAAAAAGTCCGCATTTTATAAATCTTTTAATGCTCACCATTTTTTCATTTAAATAAAATATACTTATATAACATTGATCAAACAAGATATGTGTATATTTATTACTTTCAAACTTTATGTACATATGTACATATACACATCTCATTTACAAACAGTAATAACAAAAATAAAAATTCCACTTCGGAGAACAAATTACATAAAACTAGAAATGTAAGATTGGTCACTTAAAAAAATGGCAAATTGTAGATTGACGTAAATTTTTTTGTTTTTTTTTAAAAGAAAGCTATTTTGCATGTGATTCTCCAATTATTGCAACCATTCGAACGCAATAAGGCCTTCGCTGCAGAATCTTTTCAAATTAAAAACAGCCGTCAAAGCAGTTTCATCTGAGCAAATTTTGTCACCTACTATGATACTCTCAGTATCAGTAGTCCTTTCTTCGTCAATGGTTTCAATATTTTCATCAATTTCAACATCTAACTCCAACTTAGGGCTTTCGGTCACAATATGATTGTCTATTGCTACAAAGTCATCCGAACTTGAAAAAGTAGACCACCCAAGGGTTTTTGATAGTTCAAAAATCGAAACAAGCGTTGCTAAGAGCAAATCATCTTCGGGCTCGAATTTGAGTGAAAGATTACTATTTTTGTCAAAACCTGCTTTTTGGAAGCAATTTTTAACGGTTTCCGGTTGAACCTTAGCCTAGGCTTCTTTTTTAAAATGTATTGCCTCTAGAACGTTTATGTTTTCTTTAGGAGAACTAACCAAGGTATTTTTTACTTGAAAGCTTCGATAATGAATTTTAAAATTTTGGATAATTCCTTGATCCAAGGTTTGGCAAACTGAAGTCGTGTTACCAGGTAGAATATTTTTCTTAACTCTTTTCAAACTCATATAACGAGGGTGAGATGCTGCATTGTCTAGAATAACAGTAGTTTTTTATTTTGCTACTCCATTTTTTTGTCGAAATCTCCCAGCCATTTTGCGATCACCTCACGTGTCATCCATTATCTGAATGCCAAGTTACTGGAAATGCTCTGGGGCGTTCAGCTTTCCCAATAACAAGGAGCTTTTCTTTTTCCCTGCCATATATGCACAAAATAGGACAGTTAGACGTTCTTTGGAAAGTTTGCTCCACGGCATACTTCGTTTTTTAGAGCCACGGTTTTGTTTGGCAAAGCTCTGAAGAAAATGCCTGTCTCGTCAGCATTATAAATATCCCCAGGGCTACATCCAATCAGCAATGATGGTAGTTTTTCCCAAAATTGCTTCACATCTAGCATATCAACAGCAGAACTTTCACCGCAAATGTACCGAAAAGTTATGTTATGTCTAATACGCCATTTTTGTAGCCAGCCGTTAGAAGCCACAAAATCACTGACACCGAGTTTTAAAGCGATTTCTTTTACTTGTATTATTGGCCCAGATATGGGAATATTTTGGCTTCGCGCCTTGTAAAACCACTCGAAACACATTTCGTCAATTTTTTTCCATCTACTTTCATAAAGGACCTTTTACTTTCAACATTGCTTCCAGACATCCATTTCGCTCGGATATCTTCTTTATTGCTAACAATGGGTGCGGCCTGGGTTTTCCCAATTTTGACCCTGATAACAGAAATCGGATTAATTTTCCTTAAAGTTTAGATACATAATTAAGTCCATTTTTATTCGATAGAAAATGATTTAACACACGGAAAATAAATTTAAGTTACATATGTTTCATGATTACTTTTCGGCTAGTGCCGGTACAGACAAATTGTTTTCCTCACTCGCGTGTATGTTTTCAATTTTATCTTTTATGTTCAGGTTTGATCTCGCCATCGTTTTACGTGTTTGTACTATCACTCAACATAATTCACTGAGCAAACAAACTAGGCATGCACTGTAAAAAATTTTTTTTTTTAAGAGACACGGGGAATGCCCTTTCTCATTTATATACCTGGTATGTACACAACCAATTCGACACTTCTAAACGTCTTTATAAATGTAACGAACATTTCGTTGGCTCATTTTATATTGTTTTATAGACCTATATCTTGTCCGCCTATGTGGAGTTTGCGTCCGCCTAAGAGAGGCTTTTATTTGATTTGTTATGAAATTAAATCTTTTTGTCCGTTGATAAGAGGCTCGCGTCCGCTCAATAGAGGTTTTTGGTTCAGTTTTATAGCAAATGATTGTCCGCGTCTGTCCAAGAGAGAGTCCGCCTAAGGGAGGGAAATTGGTTCTAAAAATTGTATTTTAAACTTGGTGCATGAGAAAATGTGGGCCCAAAGGAGGGGTCCGTCTAATAGAGGTGTCCGTTAGGAGAGGTTTCTCTGTAGTACCAATCAACAAAGCACTTGCATACACACACTCCCACATAACCAGAGGCCCACATAAATATCGGCAAAACATTCATACAAGATTCTATAGCCGCAGACTAAGCCGAATTTCACTTACAACTCAGATATGCACAAAACCAACATCAACAACAAAGCACAGACAGAGACGCATGCAGATCTTACGCGTAATTTCGCGAGCCCAAAGGTGCTACCACATCAAAAATGATTCATAGCAACTCTAATTGAAAATGAGATTTGATCAATTCAAAAATAATACCTATTTTTTGCTATGAGATGCAATGGGATTTAATTTACAGCTTGCAGCTTATCGATCTGCCAACGCTTGTAAGTCATAGGGAAATGCTAGCTGTAATATTTATATACAAATATATCTATTTAATAGATCGATTTCAATACTTCCTCCCAAGCTTCAAGACATTTCCAACCTATTATTTTGAAGCAATGCAGGGCTAGTATTTCTGCAAAAATTATAACTTCCACTCTTTTAAATTAGATATTCGGCACTGGCTTTTTATACTTAAAAGCTTGGGTTTATTATAAGAACGGACATCAACTAATAAGATAGCTATCACCTCCAACAACCGGTCGTCTATTCGGCCTCCCGGGGGCGAGCCCTGTTAAGCAGTGCAGAGAGGGGGCCATTAACCATGCAAGTCGACTTATTGTTTTTGTAATATGTTAGCGAGAGGACGTGAAATATGTATGTTGTTGTTGTTGTGGTAACGACAAAAACACTCCCCGAAGGTTTTGAAGAGTGCTGTCGAATTAACAGTCCTTGGCCGGATTTCAACCCGGTACGCTCCGGTACTCCCTTGCGGTACTGCCCGACTGTCGTGGTAGCGATTTATGACCAGTGAAACTTTCTAGGTCATGTCACCCCTCCTTCCGTAAGGAAGGATAAGGTGGGTAATGAGAGGTGAGAGGCATCATATCCGTAGATAAACCATCGAGTTGCACGTCATTACCTTTGTGCATATTAGTCGCCTCTTACGACCGGTATGCCTACCTCGGGCATATTCTAAGCCACTAACCCGCAGGGGCGCTGAAATATGTATCTAAACAGTTAGTTAAGCGGCGCTCATGACACTTAATTACCCCTTCACCGTCAGTAGTTGCAAACTTTCCAAACATCACGCTCGTCTAGGTTTCCAACCATAGGAGTGTTGATAGTAGCCAGAAGACAGACGAATTAGTAAGATCAGGTCAGTCTCGGATGAGCCTGAGGTGACCATGGTGAATTATCCAATCTCATTCATTAAAAAAAAATGTATACATATAGCAGGTTAAAGGAAATAGCGCTCTGTAGCAGGCACTCCACCTACGCCTCCAATATTACAAAAAAAAAAAAATCTGGTCCACTGTGACAAAAAGAAAACAGACGACCTGATTAACACGCCGAGCAAAGAATCCCTTACCAATGCGAATGTTCACCGCCAGAGCACATTATGTTAACAACTCTGGATACACAGGAATTTATATGCATTGCGAAATACTCCATTAGAGTTATAAGGAACTTCAAGGGCCGAACCAAATGATTTGAGCTTCACTAGGAACGAAACAACGGTGTATTATTTGGGCTCGAATGTTCGAGGCACCTTAGTAAACAAGGAAACGAGAAATTCGAGAAGTTGGCTCGACCTTGATCGGCTATTCATGTGTCAGAAGCGAAGTTCTTCAACCCTCTGACCTGGCTTAGTGAGGCCTATATTAGCTAAGAGTGATTATAGTCCTCTAGGAAATCTATAAGTGTGTGTGGAAGTACAAAATTTTGTTATTAGCAAAATGAATAGAAGCGGCATATATAGGTTCTTCGCAGTGCCGAGCGTATTGCGGCTTGTTTGGCTCTAATAGCTATGAACCTATCCTTAGATAAGGGGCTTGAATATACCCATGGAAGGTATAATGTCAAACGTGACTAAACTCCATAACCCGAAAGTTCAAAATAAGTTGTCTTTCTCTCCCTCCTTTGTTTTACCACTTTCGCTCTGTGTTACTTCTACCTACCTTTCCATCCACTAAGCTTCGCTCTATAAAATCTTCGAATTGTATGCGCCCTGCGCCACCTATGATCGAACTGGAGCATAGCGCCACTTATCGCGTTAAGTTTTTAACTCGCAACATATTTTCTCTAGTTTGTATTCCAAACAAGCAAACAACATGGACCAGATCTTTTATGAATATATCGACTTCAGCGCCACCTATCGGTTAGCTGACATATTGAGTACATTATATTGAATGAAATCTAATGACAAAAGTTAAATTGACCACAGCGCCACTTGTTGGAACTTTTATCCGTAAATCACTACTCTGTCCAGCAGAGATATATAAATCGGTCCAGCTTTTCCATACTGAATCGACGCCCAAAGAACGAAATTCCACTTATATATATAAAAAGACGAAAAGGTATCTCTCAGTGGGAATCCGCTTGGACCTTTCAGCTAACTTTTATTTTGGTGCCCTGCTACATTCACATAAATTTGTCTGCAAGCGCGCTGATTGAGTATGGTAAAGTACGAGCGCCATTCGTGCTTGGCTGTGTGCGTGTTTGTATGTTTATGAATTAGTATGTATCCCTGCAGTGAAACCAACTAGTTGCAAACTACTTTACAACCTAGCCCAACTGTTATATTTTCATATAAGCAACTGGTATTTTTAACATGACGATGTCCTACGAGATGTCAGATTTCGACCAGAGCATACCAGTCATCTACTACTCCAGAAATACTAGTCTGCATATAGTGGATATATACTAGTATCATACTGGTCGTAAAATACCAGTTTCATAGCAGTTCAAAATGGAAGGAAATGTAGTAGTACAATTGCAGTCTAATCATACCAGTCTCATACTAGTTCTAAAAAGGATAAAAGAAAACTAGTCTGAATGAGGACCAAAATCTTTAGCAGGAATTAAAAGAAGAAAATGGACTCGACTCAACTTTAATTTTTCATCCTTTTCGCTGTAAAAAACCCCGATTTTGGATTGCAAGACATAAACTATATCTTTGAAATATTTCATAAGCTGGTTGGGAATTACAATAGCATGGAATGCAAATGAAATAAACGACAGAAATAATTACAACTTATGTCGCATGAAAACGTACTATAAAAATTTTAGTCGTACGCTAGCATGGATTGAACATTTTCTGTCTAGAATGATTACAACCAGAAAATTATAGTTGGATACTAGTATGTTTACTGACTAGTTTGATATTTCACTGCAGGGTATCAAACCATTTTATAGTTTAGTGACTCCCCTATCCTCCCTTGATGCGTTTTCTAACTAAATTGTCTTCAAAATGCAAATTACAGCCAAAGTAAAGTAGCACAAACAAAGAAGGGGAATGGCACGCATAGAGAGGGGAGTCGCCGAGGCAAGCAATAGTTTATATTACAGCTAACACGCATGTAGAAAAGTAAATAAAAGTAGCTAGGCGCGCTAGCATACACAGCCCTGTAGAAAATAGGGATACGGAAACAGAGATTTTATGAAGTTGGAAGACAGAGTTGGCAGGTGGCATGAAAAATTAATTGTTGATCTGGGTTCCGCTTGGAGCTCAGGTGGGAGACCACTTCGTCTCATATAAGTAAGGATATGCCAATTTGCTTCCTACATCCGAAAATTGTATTGCTCAGAATACCATCAGGTAGCTTGATAGATCTCTGCAGATAGTATATTTACCAAGCAAATCATCGGAGTCATAAATAAGTCAAAAAGGAGTCTTAAAAGGGAGCGTTTATGCTCTTTGTAAGCTCAATTGTGATTCCGAAATGAGGGAAGTTCCCTTCTTGCGATGACCGTCCGATATGAGCAATAATTTATATATCATATGAGTCATATATGACTCCATTTGAACTCATAATCGGCACTTATTGGATTCAAAAAATACTCATTTATCAATAATTTTTAGAGTCATTTATGACTATTACAAAATTCATAAAATGCAGATTTTCGACTCTTAAACTGCCCCTTTTTGTGTCTTTAAATTTTGACTCTTGAATTGGAGCAAGTAACCTGAATCTTTGTTCTAAAAATAGATTTTGGTGAAAAAATCAGTTTGAAAAAATACTTCAAAATGAATTTAGCCAGCACAAATAATAAAAACGAAGCACAAAACAATGCGAATCAAGAACAGATTCGATGATGTGGTTAAATCTGTTTTCAAATGAAAAATTTTCCAAAACAAAATATTAATATTTGATTCAAAAATGCTTTGTTCAAGGAACGAGTGGCTCATAAGTTTGATCACACCGGAGTCATAAAAGACACATATATATATAATCGGATTTATATTGGAACGAATTGTCGTCCTCCCTTGTCAATTTTGGTTTTGTAACAAACCGGTTTCGGCGAACCGCCATCTTCAGTGCTTGATTTCGTTCTGATCTGTGTCTATCCGTTGTATTTATAGTCTGGATGCTGTATCAGGTAGTGTTAGTATTCGTGTATATGAGTCGTGTCTTACGAACGTATCCGAACGGGTACCTGCAATGAGGGTTGTTTTTAACGCTCGTTTATCAGTTGTGGTGTTATATCGGATAATTAAAAAATTCGTTCCAATATAAATCCAGTATCCACCCTGTCGGAAAAACACAAAACCAAATCAACTCATATATATAATCATATTTCTATGGCTCACATTCCCCACATATGTATTTGTGACTCATTTTAGACTCCTAAATTATGAATGCTTAGCGAATGTTTGAGGGGAAGTCTCGGGGAAGTTGATCGATTTCATGGGAATTATGCAGGCAAGCAAAAAGCAGAGCAATTAACGCAAAAAAAAGGTTTTTTATATCATGAAATGCTGGATAAATGCGGAAGGAAGAAAATCGAAAGTTTGATGTTGTTGTGCGTTGCTTGGTTTACGTGCACAGTTAAGCGGATTTTAAGGCACTGAGCTGAACAGTGGTGAAGTTAAGGATGGTCCAAGAATGCCTGAACTCTTTCCCGATTTCCTCAAAGTATTGCAAAATGTCACGAGAACGGGTTGTTGGTCCCTATCTGGGACACTGATGATTATATGTAAGTTCTTGAATAATATTCCTTAAAACCTTTGTAGTCGAAAGTATGACTGCTGAGTATTCCATCCTCTCGCAGGGCGAACTAATTCCATTAGAGAAGGACGCTTCGTGGTAACTAATCTAATCCAAACGATCGTTAAACGAGTTGGGGTCTCTCTGCGTTCAGGCGCTATCTTATCTCCGATTTAGTCCAGAAGGCGAATGCCAGTTGGGCACTGAGACCTATTTCCAACAGGGTACTCTAGTGAATGCCAGTTTTAGTAATTCTTTTGAATGTAATCAGCAATAGAGCATCCCCACGCGCAGAGGGTGAAGTTGTGGCTACAAATGCGAGGATGTAGGACATTTGACTCGGGTAAATCGATAAAATGCAGACAAAGTCATGCAAATCCACATGGAAATGCAGACTAATGTGCGAATGTGTGGGTGCGTATGTGTGGCATGTGCTGACTGTCAAAGCAGTCACAGGTGACGCGTGCGTGGCGAGGGTAGACAACGAACCGGCACGCATACACATCTGCACACATACATACGAAGCAATTAATTTATAGTTTAAAGTGAAATTTACTGCAACGCTAATTTAATGAAGCAAAAGGCTTTCGATATGTGAAATTACGATCACAAAAGAGCATAAGAATGAGCGTGCAGTGATAAGCCGCACGTGCTGCTGTGGAGAGTGTTGTTCAATAGGCAAGTGGGTACAGTGCGGAGGAAATAATAGCTTTATACTTAGCCGTAACTTGGTGTTAATCCCTGACATCCCAGCATCTAAGCATTTAAACAATTGACAGTTTGGATCTTGAAAACAACAATTACAGCAACAACATACAGCGGGTAGACATATCGACAATACAATAACAAAAAATACGCAGGGCTTGATGGTCAAGGCTTTTGAAGATATAGAACATAAATTTAGGCGTGCAGGTTCAAATCCCTCTCCCGTGAAAAATTTTGAAAAAATGTATGGTGCTCGATACAGCTGCCACAAATTGAATAAAAAATTAACTATTTTTCATTGAATATTGTACATACAGTGCAACTAAAAATTGGAACAGGTGGCAACCCTTAGAAAATTATCATATCGTTAGCCATCTACGTGTTGAGCACCTTCGTATGTCTCTCTCTCTCTCTATGGCGCGATATACAACAGGTATATCATCATAAACCTCCTAAGAGATTTTTGCGCCAAGCTTCTCTTCCAATTTGTGGTGTGCCGATTTGAATTTTCCCTACAAATTGGTGGGACCTACAGTTTTTTGCCGACTCCGAACGGCATCTACAAAGGAGACGAATTTTTGCTGAGAAGCCTGTCATGGCAGAAATACACTCGGAGAGTTTGCCAAACCACTGCCGAGGGGCGACCCCGTTTTGAAAAACTTTTTTCAAATCACTTTTGATGTTACCTGTACCAGGGCTCGAACCATGGACCTTCGGTGTGGTAGGCCGGCAACACTACCTTCACACCACGGCGGCCGCCTTCGTATGTCACCGCAAATTAAATTAGATTTTTGTTTTTTTCCATCTACTGGAAAAGCCATTTTATATGACACCTCAAATTCAGCAATAAAAAATAATTATACAACAAAAAACAAATTTTCGACCTGGTGTTGCCACTTTTCATGAATAGCATTAATGGAATAAAAAACACATCAATTCAGGTGGGCTAAACCAATTCAGGATTCTTTAAGGAAGGTTTTTTTGGATCATTTTGTGAATTTTCAGGATAATTTCTTTACCATTTGTGGATATTTTCGGGACCTTTTCGTGACCATCCAACAATTGACTACGAGGCCAAAAAAATGATCCCCAAAAAGTATCGAAAACAGTACCAAAATGATCCCGGAATTATCCCGAAAACTATTCCGAAGTGAACCTAAAAGGGTCCCGAAATTACCAAAAAAAAAAAATTCCCGGAATGATCAGAACCCTGCTTAATTCAACTACAATTAGCTTTTTCGTAAATCCTACTGCGCTACGCTGCTACCATGTCTCTATATAATTGATAAATACAAAGCTTTGTAAAAACTATACGTCGGTCGTATATGGGTTAAAGTTTCCTGTACACTTATATGTTCACTACTTTCTCGGAAACCGCTCAATCGATTTGGCTGAAATTTGGTATGCGGATGGCTTACTCCCTTCAAAGATATTTTGCCTCAGTGGTGCCACTGACGATGCTTTCACAAGATTGTCACCTATTTGAAAAAAAATAAAAAATTTTAGCGACATGTAGCAATAAAGGCTAATGAAAGTTTTTTTAGTGTCTCAGCAAAAGTATTTCTAGGTTGGTTTACTACATCGGGTTCTCTATTATGTATATTTTTCTACCATTTCACATGTTTTTAAGAAATATAAGTACGAGTATATAAGTAATTGGGCCCAAGCTTAGCTGTCTCTCTCAAGTGTTGCCACTTAAAATGTCTGCACGGAGTTGCCATCTATCTGAATTAAATTTAAAAAACATTAAATAAGGTATGCCAATATGGGTATCAAATGAAAGGTATTTAAAGTCGGGTAGAATTATCAGCCGGGGTATCCACTTAATCCTGTTATACATATATTCTACTTATTTTCTGCTCACAACTGTATGTTTGTGTATTGCTACTGCTACAGGGTGATGACACGAGTCCTCCCACTTAATTAGACAAATTATGACAATGGACATAATTTAAGATGTAGGCATCACGCTGGAGCCCGTCATAGTAATAGTGGATAGTGTGCTGGCCTGCTATACCTAAAGCCCTAAGTCTATGCCACAAGGTTGCATGAAAGTAGTTTGGAAAAGTATTAAAAGCAGAATAGCACCGCAGCAGCGCCCTGAAAGCTTTTCGGGTGTAGTTTTGCATGAAAATCTGTTCAGAAAAATTTTCTGCCTCATAATATGTCGTGTGGAGTCGGCGTAAAAACTATTTAAGTATGGACAATTTGTAAGAGAAATGAGAAGTGGTACAGCACAAACTGGACGATAAGCTGGGCCTAAAAATGCTGGGTACCACAAAGCACCAAATTTATAGTTTTATTATTAAGCATCGGCACTGAACTTCGTAGTCAGTTCTGTATAGAAAAGTGGCATACCAAATAATTTTGAGTGACTTTAGTAGATGTATATGTGTTTGTATGTCTGAGTTATTGCTTGTACGTGTGTATGCATTCGCACGTGCTGAAGTGCCTTAGGCTCATTGCCACATTAGAGACTTTGCATGTCAAAGAGCTGGGATAAACAATTAAGTACAAGTGCGCTTACAAATACATGCACAGATTTATCTGTACAAACCCTGCAAAAGATGCGATTAGTCTAAATTGAAATTGACTTACGCCTATAAGTATGCTAGACAAACAAAATTTACTTATGTTTATTGAGTTTAAGCCAAATGTACATAAAGGGAATGATCGAGGCTCACTCTCGTTAGAGATTAATCGCACAATTTTTTTCCAGAGAATGTATGGAGTTGTTTCACTGCAATTTCGTGTTTTTAAAACCAATATTCATCTACACATACAGGGACATATCTTTATGTACAGCTCTTTGCAGGGTGATATCCGAATGTTGTAGTAACACTACCCTGCAAAAAACGGTAATAATCCGGTACATCATCCAAAAAATACTCCTTAAGGAGTATCAGAGTACTCCAACACTTATCCTCATTCATATACAAAAGGTGGTCCAATTTACATGGCGATGTCTGCGATTGGATCACCTAATCCATCTCGGAGTACTCCACTTCTTTGCTTTTGAATTCGCTATAGCAGTGGTGTCCAGAATGAAAAATGTGAGTGTATTAGTGAGAACGAGAGAATGGGAGCAGCCCAGTAGGAAATTTAAACCAAAATAACAGCATATTGGATTGGAGTAGAAAATTGGGAACGTGTTACATTTTCAAATAAAAAATTCAAGTGTGTTACTTGTTAAGCCTACACATTGTTAAATAAGGGCGGTATTTTACAGATTTTGTATTTGATAAATTTCTTGTACTACAGATATTTATGATTTGATGCAAATAAATTTCTATAAGTGTGTGGACTGATGGGAGAACATTATGACTGGTAAAATAAATGCTTTGTAGGTCAACTGAACAAAAATAAAATTTTTTAGGCATATTGCATCAACCATCAACTTGCAATCATGTAAACGCCATTATTCAATTGAAGCAGAATTTTTTAGCGAGACAGTAGCGAATAAATAAATAAAGAAAATCATTTTGATCTTTTGTCGTGATGATGTATTTATATAACTCCTTATATATATTTGGTTGCGCTGCTTGAAGAAAATGAACTTAAAGTCCGAAAAAATTTTCTCACAAAAATATGTTGTGGGTAAAAGTGATAGGCACTGAAAAGAAATTTTTTTTAGTATTGGAATTTTTTAGCAAAGGCATCTTCTAGCATAAAGAAGTTCTCACAGGGCATTGTATTGCATACACGATTGCATACACTAAGCGTCGCGGACAAGTTTGGTGTTTATTCGTTGCTGCTTCGCTAACGACTGGACGATGGAGAGTAAGAATTGGTGTAATCAATTGATCTATGGGATGGACAGCAATGCTCTATAGTGTACCTAGGTAAGACTGCCCCCAAAGAATTACTCCATGGAGTATTCAACACCAAAGCGAGAGAGGGAGTAGATGGTCCTCAAAAGTAAACCTACTCCTCTCTCGCTGATGGCAACATTTTGAAAGTACTCCCACGAAAGTGCTCCTTAGAGTATTCAGAAGCAAAAGTAAAGGGTACTCCGAGATGGATTTGGTAATCCAATCGCCGGACATCGCCATGCAAATTGGACCAACTTTTTATATGAATGAAGATAAGTTTTGGAGTACTCTGATACTCTATCGTTTTTCACATGGTGGGTCAAGTTACACACATACATATACACATACATCGTTAGTACATGCTTAAATTTGATGCAAATTCGATTTTGAATGGATTGAAGCTTTTGCTTTGACACACTCGTTAGTCTTTTTGCGTAACCCGCTGGCTATGTACAGAATTCTATTGAGAATTTCTTACTACCTTTGCTTGATTTACAGTCAAAATGAAGTTATTTTTTTTTTTGTTAATTCTACTTATGACTTGTATGCATGTGAAACGAAATTATAACTTCAGTCGGCTGCCAGAAGTTTGTGAATACAAGCAAGTGAAGGAAGATGTAAACTACGGAATGCTCATGATGCTGAGTTAAATGTTGAGAGTTAAGTTTGAACAGTCAATCAGTGTTTCAGCTATTAATGTCAAACTTGGTAGTCTTATATATTTTTTTATTATTATATTTTTTCCACTAGAGACATAAAGATGGCCAAATTAAAATTTTTTGAAATCAAATACTAAGCTTAATATAAATATTTTCTTGAAATGGCTTAATTATGCTTTCAAATAATAAGATTCGATTACATACTTGATATTCAGGATTTTCTTTAAACATAGTTTTGGTTTAACCCCGTGATTAGATTAACTCGGAATCGAAAAACTTGCTTAGTCCTTCGGACAGGGAAAAACGTGAAATTTTTCAGGATATTTCTCTTCAAGCCGATGGCAAGGGCCAAAAAAAAAAGCTTCCGAAATGGATCTATAAGAACAGCGGTTGTCTCTAAACAAATTTTCCTATTCAATTCTAATAAAAACTTTTGATAATTAATCAAAAATAATTGCTAAAAAAATAAAAACAATAATAATATTCATAAATAAAAAAAAAATTATCATTCTTGGCTTTGAGCTCGTTCATAGTCATGGTACTTAAAAAAAAAAATTTAAAAAAGGCTGAGAGCTATTTACTTAGCCAATAATTTCTTTAACCATAGTTTTGGTTTAACCCCGTGATTAGATTAACTCGGAATCGAAAAACTTGCTTAGTCCTTCGGACAGGGAAAAACGTGAAATTTTTCAGGATATTTCTCTTCAAGCCGATGGCAAGGGCCAAAAAAAAAAGCTTCCGAAATGGATCTATAAGAACAGCGGTTGTCTCTAAACAAATTTTCCTATTCAATTCTAATAAAAACTTTTGATAATAAATCAAAAATAATTGCTAAAAAAATAAAAACAATAATAATATTCATAAATAAAAAAAAAAATTATCATTCTTGGCTTTGACCTCGTTCATAGTCATGGAACTTAAAAAAAAAAATTTAAAAAAGGCTGAGAGCTATTTACTTAGCCAATAATTTCTTTAACCATAGTTTTGGTTTAACCCCGTGATTAGATTAACTCGGAATCGAAAAACTTGCTTAGTCCTTCGGACAGGGAAAAACGTGAAATTTTTCAGGATATTTCTCTTCAAGCCGATGGCAAGGGCCAAAAAAAAAAGCTTCCGAAATGGATCTATAAGAACAGCGGTTGTCTCTAAACAAATTTTCCTATTCAATTCTAATAAAAACTTTTGATAATAAATCAAAAATAATTGCTAAAAAAATAAAAACAATAATAATATTCATAAATAAAAAAAAAATTATCATTCTTGGCTTTGAGCTCGTTCATAGTCATGGTACTTAAAAAAAAAAATTTAAAAAAGGCTGAGAGCTATTTACTTAGCCAATAATTTTCAGCAAGCAGGTACGTTTAAAACATATATGGGCTATTCCATCGAAAGGGACAGTTTTACATGAAATCTTACTTTTGTTAAAAGATTTCAATAAAACTAATTAATGGTTTCTGTTGTAAAATATTGCATTCAGTTAATGGTTCCAGACACACAGATACGCGTTCATTTTTACACCCTTCATGAACATGAAATGGTATTGTAACTTTGGCCCGATGTTTGTAAGTATGAGAAGAAGATGAGATAGACCCACCAATAAGCATACCGAAATGATCATGGCCATGAGCTGAGTCGATTTAGCCATGTCCGTCTGTCCGTCAGTCTGTTTGTACGCAAACTAGTCCCTCAGTTTTTGAGATATCTTGATGAAATTTGGCATGGAGCCACCATTTTGCATAAGATTAATCATTTGTCGGAATCAGCAAGATCGAAGCAATACAACGCATAGCTCCCATACAATCGATAGTTTCGATAAATGGGTTTTGGCCTGTAACTGATTTCAATAAAACTAATTAATGGTTTCTGTTGTAAAATATTGCATTCAGTTAATGGTTCAATTAAAAGAAAACTTGAATAAATGTAATATTTCTGGAAAAAATATTAGTTTTAAATTTGGACGCTATCCGACGATAAAGTTATATATTACTAAAACTCTGCGAATTTATGAAAGTAGTTTATTTTATTTAAATATGGCTATACCTACAGACAAATGTGGAATATGTTGCCGCAAACATAATTAATTTTTCTAAAATTTGTTTTGTAAGTTTAACGAGCTCAATATCAGTTGATAATAATTCTTAGTTAATTATTATTATTTTTGATTAGAGGAAAAAATTTAAAGCAACAAACATATACAGGCTATAGTTATTTCGAAAACAGCCACGATTTCTCGTCAGACTAATTTGTATGGTTTTGCTACTTCAGAGAATCTTGTAAAATAAAATAAATTAATATAAAATAAAATAAAATAAGATAAAATAAAATAAAATTACTATTTTATAGCAACAATTTTTGTTGATTTACGGCCTGTACATTTTCAAGTATTCATGAAACAAGCTCAAGGCCAAGAATAATAATTTTTCACTTTTTTGAAATTTTTATTAAAAATTATTATTGTTTTTATTTTTTTAATAATCATTTTTAATTGAATATTAAAAAAATTTTGATTGAATAGAGTAGCAAAATTGTTTTGAGACAACCGCCATAGCTTTTCTTATAGATCCATTTCGGAAGCTGCTAAGCTTCTTCATCAGAGAAATCTTGCTAACCATTAAGCTAACAATACGCTGGTTTTGATGTCACCTAAACTCCTAGTTCTATTCTTCTTTAACATATACATTAACCACTTCCTCCATTTGACAGTTAGTAGTGTGATCATGATGGATTTTTTGACAGATCTGTTTTATCAGCAGAACTGCCTTACCGCGTGCTCTTGGTTTTTGTTATTGCTATTTTTTATACCAACAATTTACTCTATTCAATCAAAAAACTTTTAATAATTAATTAAAAATGATTATTAATAAAATAAAAACAATAATAATTTTTAATAAAAATTTCAAAAAAGTGAAAAATTATTATTCTTGGCCTTGAGCTCGTTTCATGAATACTATAAAATAAAATTAAAAAAAATAAAAAAAAATAAAACAAATAAAATAAAAAAAAAATAAAAAAAAAAATAATAGAATAAAAAAAAATAAAATAAAATAGAAAAAAAATAAAATAAAACAAAAAAAAAAAAATTTAATAAAATAATAATAATTAACTAAGAATTATTATCAACAATGTTTCTGCACATTATTTATCGACATATTTGCTATTTTTATAAACAAAATTATTTTCACGCCAAGGCTCATTTTCAATTGAAGTAGCCAAAGAACTTCATACAAAGTTTAATTCAACCCTCATGGGTTGCATGCGAGCTGTATGAACTCACAAAGAATAGATTTTTGAAGAAATTCTAGTCTTTGTATAAGTTTTAATCATTCCATTTAAATAAAAATATGATAAAAATGTTAAAAGAATAATTTTATATTAATGTGACCAAAAAGCAGAAGCAAATTTGGCCTTAAACGATGAGGTGGAATCTGTGAGTTATAGTTTTAAAACTTTAATCATACCAATTGTAATCAATTTCTAGACTTTAAATGTTTTATCAATTGCCGATTTTTTATTTTCAAGTTTGAAGTCTTTAGCACACATAAATGAACATTTAACATATACATATATACTTATTATCTTTATTTCCAAATGTTGATGTACTCTAAGAGACAATAGTCTTACTTGTACAAAATGATTAAATAAATTTAGTACCGATCACTTTATCAAAAGTTGTTTTTTTTTTTGATATATAAGACACGTTTATATAAAATATAATTATTTGTAATCAAATAAAATCTTAGTTATGCCGGACTCCAACTTTATAAAGCGTCGCACCCAGAGTCCCCCTCAGACCACTGTGAAAGTATCATAAAGATCCACCGACCACTTTCTTAAATTGTGTAAATTTTGATTGAAGGACACACTCATCCAAATATAATTAATTTAAACGAAGTGCACTCATTGTTATGAGGAATTGTAATTTTATATAGCATGGGGGCGTAGCAACACCAACTTTTCCAAAACTATATATAGCCTACATTGTAACCAGTGAACCCGAAAATCTGTGAAAATTTCATAAAGATCGGTTGAGTACTCCAGACACACAGACACGCGTTCATTTTTATACCCTTCATGAACATGAAATGGTATTGTAACTTTGGCCCGATGTTTGTAAGTATGAGAAGAAGATGAGATAGACCCACCAATAAGCATACCGAAATGATCATGGCCATGAGCTGAGTCGATTTAGCCATGTCCGTCTGTCCGTCAGTCTGTTTGTACGCAAACTAGTCCCTCAGTTTTTGAGATATCTTGATGAAATTTGGCATGAAGCCACCATTTTGCATAAGATTAATCATTTGTCGGAATCAGCAAGACCGAAGCAATACAACATATAGCTCCCATACAATCGATTGTTCCGATAAATGGGGTTTGGGCTATGTATCTTTAAATTAACAGTTTTGCAGAGTTCTTACTAATTGTGATTAAGGATCGGACACTTAAAACCGTGGTACGTATTCATGAAAGGTATAAATTCTTCGGCACAATCCAAGACAGTCCTTTCCTTACTTGTTATTTATAAGATTGAAATTTAGCAGAATAAGCCTGGTATTGCCCACATGGTAGCAGAAAAAGTTTAAGCCCTCTAGAGGTCATAACTCCATAACAATTTACCATGACCACTTTTACAAAGCTAGGTATTTAGTGTTCGGTTCCACCCGAACTTAAACTTCCTTACTTGTTCTTATTATATTTACTTTATTATTATGTGATCCCTGCCATTTCAAATAAGCCCCACATTTTCGGTGAGCACATGTTCGTGATTCGTTCACAAAAACGCTCAAGCCGTATTTACCTGCAACAACAATGAAATCGGCTTGCTAACTTTGAATTTAACTCACATGCTCAATACCTATCTACATATCGAATTCCTATTATAAGCAATAATTTTGTTACCAAGCCAACACGCTTTAAAAAAATAACAAACTCAATTTAAGAGCTAGTTTTCGTCATTAAGAAGATGAAATTGCTACTTTTCATCAGCCAAAAATCGAAAGTCCTACTTCTCGTCTCTCGTGCTAGTTTTCGTATGATGAAGAGTCAATGGATTATTACACGTAGCAAGACTATTTGACGATTTTGTTTAATTAACCAAACTACAAGTACAAAAGAAATTAAAAAAAAATATTCCGAGATTGAAAACAAAAATGAGTTACATGTGACTCATGTAATTTGTGAATGCAGCCTGGTGAGTCACTTATGACTTATTGTACAGAGATTTTAATTATTTGCCATATCTATATATATAAAATTTTCGTGTCACAGTGTTTGTTGCCATACGCCTCCGAAACGACTTAACCGATTTTAATGAAATTTCGCATATACAGGGTGTTTTTTTTACAGGTTTGTTTTTTGAATAGAGATAAAACTGGCATTTTGTGGTCAAATCTGGCAACTCTAATGTCATTTATGTTCAGTTTGGTTTGCCATTTCATCATGAACAGGTTGACAAAAGAACAACGCTTGCAAATCGTGCAAATTTATTTCGAAAATAATGGTTCAGTTCGCGAAGTTTACCGTGAGCTCCGTCCATTTTATGGTCGACATAATCGTCCATCAGAGCAATTAATTCGGTTAACCATGGATCGTTTTCGCACTACGTTTACTCTATGTGATAATACGCATCCGCAGAGACGTCGAACAGTGCGCACCGAAGAAACAATTGCCGCTGTAGAGCAAAGTGTTGAAGAGGACCCGAATGAATCGATTCGCCACCGTGCACAGCAATTGGAGCTTTGTCCATCAACTTTATGGAAGATTTTGCGCAAAGATCTTGGCTTGCGACCTTACAAGATCCAGCTTGTGCAAGAATTAAAGCCGCGAGACCATGCAATGCGTCGTGATTTTGGTGTATGGGCCGAAAATGAGATTGATTTCGATGCTGATTTTCATCGCAAAATTTTGTTCAGTGATGAGGCTCATTTTTGGTTGAATGGCTACGTCAACAAGCAAAATTGCCGCATTTGGAGTGAAGAGAATCCACATGAGACCCTTGAAACGCCATTACATCCACAAAAACTGACTGTTTGGTGTGCTCTATGGGCTGGTGGAGTCATTGGGCCATACTTCTTCCGCAATAATGCTGGAGAGGCAGCTACCGTTAACGGAGACCGGTATAGAGCCATGATAACCGACTATTTTGTTCCCGAATTGGATGGAATGAATGTGGATGAGTTGTGGTTCCAACAAGACGGCGCTACATGCCACACAGCGCACGTCACAATCGATTTATTGAAGGAAACATTCGATGAGCGCATAATTTCGCAGAATGGACCTGTCAATTGGCCACCAAGGTCGTGTGATTTGACACCATTGGATTATTTTCTTTGGGGATATGTGAAGTCGCTCGTCTACACCAACAAACCAGAAACGTTAGGGGAATTGGAAGCCAACATTCGTGGCGTTATTGCCGACATACGGCCCCATATGCTCGAAAAAGTGGTTGAAAATTGGACCTGTAGAATTGGCTTTATTCGAGCCAGCCGCGGCGGCCACATGCCCGAAATCATATTTAAACATTAATGGCATAAAATTATCCTTCCAATAAAGCCAAATTGATGGACCTTAAAACGATTTTCTTGTGTTTTATTTCAATTCGAAGTTCTATACCCCTAAAAAACACCCTTTACATTCGGTAGATCTGAGAATAGCTTCTAATCTACTTTTTATTATAACCCTAATTGATATTGTTTCATAAATATTAAAAATTTAATAATTTCAAAACTCTGTCTATATATATATAAAAATCAATTGATGTTCGTTAGTCTCGCTAAAACTCGAGAACGCCTAGACCGATTTGGCTAATTTTGGTCTTAAATTATTTGTGGAAGTCCAGAGAAGGTTTAAAAGGCTAATAAATATCAAAGTTGCATAGAGATATGGCTAGGGATAAGGGTAGAGATAGGCAATACTTCTAGATCTATGCAGGTAAATTTCTGGGCAAGACAAAGTCTGCCGGGCCCTCTAGTAATACAAAAAAATAATGTATTTCGTACTTTTATTTTTATTTTAAATTGCCAATAAAGCAGCCTTTCCTTCTCTACCATCTGGTAAAAATAAGTTCAAGTTTTATTTGACACGTATGTCTAAGCTTTATGGAGGGCGAGTAGTTTGTTTGAGTTATTTTTTTGTATATTATTTTATTATTTGTTCAGAGAGTAGAACGGGGGGTGCGGAGCACATGTTGCATAAGGGGCAACCTTTGAGTAATATTTATTTAATTATTTTATTTATATATTATGATTTGTTCTATATAGAAGTGGGGTGCGTTGCACCTGTTACACCTTGTATTTATTAATTGGGGGCGAGCACTGTTGGCTCTGAGGCATTGCGCGGGATTGGCTTCCTCATTTTCGTTGTGAAAAACCCCGACTTGGGATCGCAAAGCATAAACTATATCTTTCGAATATTTCATTAGCTGATTGCGAATTTCATGCAATACAAATGAATGAACGAAAGAAATGACTACAGCTTATGTCGCTTAAACATACTCCCCCCTAGACGGCTTAGTCGTCTAGTGAGATTCATAAGTCGCCGGTTCGAATCCGGCTCGAAGGACCATGTCTAAGCTTTATGGAGGGCGAGTAGTTTGTTTGAGTTATTTTTTTGTATATTATTTTATTATTTGTTCAGAGAGTAGAACGGGGGGTGCGGAGCACATGTTGCATAAGGGGCAACCTTTGAGTAATATTTATTTAATTATTTTATTTATATATTATGATTTGTTCTATATAGAAGTGGGGTGCGTTGCACCTGTTACACCTTGTATTTATTAATTGGGGGCGAGCACTGTTGGCTCTGAGGCATTGCGCGGGATTGGCTTCCTCATTTTCGTTGTGAAAAACCCCGACTTGGGATCGCAAAGCATAAACTATATCTTTCGAATATTTCATTAGCTGATTGCGAATTTCATGCAATACAAATGAATGAACGAAAGAAATGACTACAGCTTATGTCGCTTAAACAACGTACATTTTTAAGATTATTACTACTTCAGAGTTTAAGCTCGATATATGCATTTGCACCTACCATTGTCAATTACTAAAGAAAATACTTTCAGCGTAAACTCCGACAGAAGCAGCAATTTTCACATTTCCATTGCAAGTAAAGATTTCTGAGTGAGATAAGTATCTATCTCATGCGAATATCTGAATTCTACTGCAGTATCATAACCGCAGCACGTGGTGCATGCGACGTGAGGTAATTAATTAACATAACTGTTAACTTTTTACAGCATTCTAGATTTTCTTCAAACATCCTGTAAACTTACGCTCATTTAACATGTCGGTCTCTCAACCTTTGGCGCTCATTTTGGTAAATGAGTATTGAGCGAGAAACTTCTTCGGACCGCATTGCTTTCGTGTAATGGTATTTGACCACTTTTTGTTGCTGTTAGTGTGTCAGTAGGGCTAATAACTAATATCTTACCAATGTCTAATATGTAAAACCAGATGTGCATCCTCCATAAACAAAAATGTATGCAGAATTGGATTGAGCTATTGATGAAAGGGGGCACAAATGCAAAACAGGCACAATGAGATATATCAAGTCCAAATATGCTAATGTGTATGGATTTTTTTTTTAGGACAAATATAAGAAAGAACATCTGGTTTGTGCACAAATAATTTTTGTGCTCAGCTCTTATCTTGGTCAAAAAACTAAGAGTAGATCGCTTTCTCTGGAACCCTGCTTACAGTCAGTTCCCTAGCGATCTAATGCGTTCTTTCTGCAGTTCCACAAGCTATCTGCAGTATGGTATGCTGAAAGTGAATAGACACGAAACCAGATCTTAGGGGATACTTGCGAAAAAAGTGTTCCGATTTTCAGTTTACTTTGGGCGCTTTGTATTTTGAAACATCTACAGGGTGGCTGATGAATTTTGCTACATTAAGAAACTCAAATAATTTTTTTTTCAGTGTATGGAATTCATTTTTCTTTTATTCATGTTAAAGCTCATTAAATTTTATTAAATATAGCTTAATTAGTTTTAAAAATAATGGAATTTAAATGCCCCCCCTGCTCGTCGATGCATGTGCGGCATATTACCAAAAAGTTGTTCATTACTGCTTGGAGAGTTGAGACAGGAATAGCCGCAATTGTTTCTCGAATGGATTGCCTTAGTTCATTCAAATTTGTTGGTTTTGCTTTGAAGACTTCCTGTTTGCAATAACCCCACAAGAAAAAGTCAGGTGCAGTAAGGTCAGGCGACCTGGGTGGCCAACGGAATGTGGAGTTTCTGGATATCAGCTTATTGGGAAATTTTCGTCGCAATTCTGTCATAACAGGTTGGGCTATATGAGGAGCTGCACCATCTTGCTGAAACCACACAGAGTTGAAAGAAATTCTCATTCGGCGTAATTCTGGATAGAAAAACTCTCTCAACATGCTCAAGTAACGGTCTCCAGTAACCGTAACGGTGTGACCGTTTTCTTCGAAGAAGTAGGGCCCGACAATGCAGCGTGATGAAACTGCACACCACACTGTGACACGAAGTGGATGCAATTCCGTCTCATGGAGTATCTGTGGGTTGGAAGCACTCCATATTCGACAATTTTGTTTGTTTATGTTGCCGTTTAAATCAAAATGGGCCTCGTCAGACATGAAAAGACAGTTCAACATGTTTCCATCCTCTTCCACCATTTGAAGCATCTTCTGGCAAAATTCCAAGCGAATCGGCAAGTCTGCAGCGTTCAGTTTGTTGGCCATTTGAATTTTATATGGGAATAAGTCCAAATCTTTGTGCATAATTGACTGTAATGACTGTCTGCTTACACCCATTTGAGCAGATAAGCTTCTTGTCGAAACACGTGGATTGTTTTGTATGGCAGCAGCTACAGCAGCGATTGCTTCCTCCGTTCGAACTGAAGGGTTTCGATGGTAAGGTCTTCTGTTGACTGTCCCATGCTCGGCAAAATTGTTTACAAGTCTTATTATGGTCCATCTGCTCGGAGGATTGCCGCCAAACGTGCGCCTATACTCTCTTTGAACCGAAACTACGGACTCCAGTGCGTGATAGCGGCGGACAATCCAAATTCTTGTTTCAGTGACCCAGTTATCCATTTTTGTTAAATGTAAAAGTCAATCTGCAAAATAAAAAAAAAATTAACCAGATTCATTAAATAGAAAAAAGTTATTTAATTTGTTTTTGGTAGCGGCTTTCATTAGCCACCCTGTATAGTTTGTAAGGAAGCTTGATGGCATTCTAAAATACCAGCTTTGCAAACGTGGGCTCTGTCTATCCCGAGCCGCTCCAGCAGTAGATTGGGATAGTATTCCAATTAGTTCCAGCCACAAAGATACAGAGCCAAGATCCTCAAGTCGCTCGATGGTAGCACATGGGAAAAAACAAAGAAAGGTGAGTTGCTAAATATAAGGCTATTGGCGGACGGGTTATTGACTAATGCTGACGCGCCGTGATAGGTGCAGAGGAATTTGCGCTCACTTGTCATGAGGTGACTACGAAATGTGCCTTCACAGATCCAAGGTAGCCTGGCTGGTGTAGTTGATCACCTTTCAAAGAGCGATTTCCACATGGCACCGGTCCAGGAGATTCGAGTTAATAAATCTTAGTATGTGACACCCTCATAGACGATACGCAACAATAGGACCGACTAATGGGGGTAGTGGACTACTAATCATTGGCGCGAAGGCCAACGCTTGTAAGTGACACACCTTATTTATATTCCTTTAAGATAAGACTTTGAATGAACCAATCAAAATTAGAAAATTTGGTAGATTTATTGACTTGGTCAACTTATTACTGCTGTTTGGAAAATAGGCCTGGTACCGCCCACTTGTGAGTGAAGAAGCTTTTGAACTTCGACTTTAAAAAACTTCAAAGCCATTTACGATAGAATAATGAAACTTGCTACACATATTACATATTACCGTAGCGGAGAGTGTATCCAGCGACCCCGCCCACTTTTACGTAAAAATTTACTGAAAAGTCTGTTGAAAGATAGGTAATGACATATCTTATTGACTAAACTAGCTTCAATTTTGAAATTTGGTACCTACTAGTGCTTAGTCAGTTTTAGATTTTTGCAAAATTTTTGATGTGTAAACATCTTTGGGGTCGGTAGGGGTTGTCCAGAAAACGCAGGCGTCGCTGCTTGTAAGCGTTATGCTTATGTGGATGTGTGTATGCAAGTGGTCTGCTGAGATATATACTTGCATACACACACCAACTATCTTATATATAAATAGACAAGATGAAAAAATTTGGAACCGTTTTCTGCTAAACTGTAATTCTAAGGTATACAAATTATATACGTATAGATAGGAAATTTCGAGGTGTACTTCTATCCGTAAATAAAAAAAATTTAAAAAATCATTTTAATATAAAAAATTTAACATAAAAGTCACACCACTACACATGCACTTATTCACACTATAGAGCCGCTGTTGTGTGAGTAAATATGTCATGCACGATTTTGTATTACTCGTGTGATCGGCTCTCACTGTGAATGCGAAGAGTTGGTAGTGGACCAATGAATAACAAGCATTCGCACTACAGCGCAGTTGTTGTGTGAGTAAACGTGTCGTGCATTTTTGCTTCAGTTGTTTTTATTGGCTACGCTGCCCAGTGTCAGCGGCTCTCCTGAGAGCACGCAAAGTTGCTTTGTTGGAGACATAAGCAAGCAATTTCAAATATGAGCAAATATGTCAACTTCATTGCTGCTACCTACAAACAGGGTTTACAAAAACAAAATAAATGATTACTCATAAAGGGTATTAAACACCGAAGCTTGATTTGTATTTGTGGTTGGGTTTGTGTAAATTGAAATAAAGTAAAATAAAATAAAATAAATTAAATAAGATTGAAAAAAATACAACAAAGTTTATTAAAATAAAGTGAAGGGAAAGACAGTAAAGGTAAGGAAAGGAAAGGAAAGAAAAGGAATGGAAAGGAAAGTAAAAAAAAGAATAGTAAAGGAAAGTAAAGGAGGGGAGTGGAAGGGAAGGAAAGGCAAAGGAAAGGAAGGGTACGGAAAGGGAAGAATAAAATAAATTCAAAATAGAGACTGCAGAGAGTAAAAGAAGAAATCAAGGAAAACGAAAATATGTTAGAGGAAAGGAACGACAGAGAAAGGAAGGGGAAAAGGCAGATGAAAAGTACAGTAAATAATGAAAATAAAATAAAGTTTAGTGGTTGAATTTCAACCACTGGGCGTTCTCTAGTAGTTATTATTCGGCAATCGTCAGTGAACACGAAGAATTCTATCAATCGGCAAAAGACGAAGGCAACTGCATTTATCATAAGCATTGCAAAAACAAAATAAGCGATTATTCATGTTTGTGTAATCTTTGTCGTTATACTTATGGAATGAACTGCAAAAAAAATTAACTAATACAGAAAGAAAATTAAATAAATAAACTAATAATAAAATAAAATCAAATAAGATAAAGTAAAACAAAATAAAATAAAATAAAATAAAATAAACACACAATAAAATAAAATAAAATAAATTAAAATAAAATAAAATAAAATTAAATTAAATTAAATTAAATTAATTGAAAAGAACAATTATAACGGGAAAGAAATAAAATGAAGGGAAAGGAAGGAAAAGGAAAGGAAAGGAAAGAAATTAAATTTTTTACAGGATACACATATTTACACATCAAAATCCACGAGCACTTGGTACTCACACCTTTTTTAAAATAGGCCTGGTACTGCACACACAGTAGTAACAAATTTTCAGAACTGGAACAGGTCATCACTCAAGAAGCATTTAAGATAGAAGGATATGAATTGTTGACAATCATAGCACTTTAGTGGTTGGTTCACTCGTTTACACTTCCTTTTGCATCCCAACAAAAACAATCCTTGCTACGGCCTTGGAAAGAGTTTTTATACATTTTTTAGGAAACCTTCCAAGAAATTTTTTATTGTTTACATACAGCGAGCTACAGATTTTCACTTCATTGCTGCGCTAGTTAGAATGTAAACAAATCTTTCGTCACTCCTAAACTCCTAACAAATTAAATCCAACGATTTGTGAGTAAGAGCAGAGCATATGTGAGTGCCTATGCGTACCGATGCTGAGCTATTTAAAAACAAACAAAAAATGTCAAAAGTGCTAATCCTACAAGAACAACACACCCTCACACACACACATACAAATACACGAGAACATAGAATAAACAACAACTGCCATCACATGTCACTTCTTTCAACTCCAAAGTAAACAAATCATTGAATGAGAACTTTTGCCTGCAGTGTCAAGATGGAGCACGTGGCTTGCGGCATTGTATGCGCTCACCTATTACTCACTCTCTCTTGCGCTCTCACTTTCTTACACTATGAGTGTGTAAAGAGCGCTTGCGCTAATAAAAGCTGCTGCTGTTTGTTGGTGCAAATGTTAAAATGTCGTTTAAAATGCAGCAACAGCGCGGCACACCTTGCTGCTAACGTCGAGCGCAGCGCTTTCGTGTGGCAGCGGCAGCAGGCAAGTAGCCAGACTGGCCATTGAGCGGCTGCGTAAGTAAGCTGCAGCAGCAACGTCGACGTTTGAAGTTATCCTTGAAAATGAAGGCTCTTACCGACGACGGCGTTGCTGACGAAGTTGACTGCATAAACTGCTGCTGCGGCGGCTCAGCGTTTGGCGCTCATTATTTGCGTTGTGAGGGAAATTTCATTTTTGGTATTTGTCTTTTGGAGGAAATTTTATTTGGTATTGCTTGTGCTGCAGAGGCTGCGTTGTTGACGATTGCTGATGCTGTGTTTCAGTATAAAACGGGACACACGCTAAGACGGTAATGACGACTGCCAGTGCACACTCTAGTCGAAGAAAAAAGAAATAAGACACTCGCATGTGTGTGTGTGCGTTTGCGTTGAAGTGCTGTGGCTAACGCGCGACGCGTTTAGGTGAACGTTCGCGAGCGTGTAAGCAGAAAAAAAAATTCAAATTTTTAAAACAAATTTTGAAAAAATTTCAAAATTAGAGAAATTTAATTAAAAAAAGTGGTACGTTGCATCACATGTGCATGGTGCGTATGAACTCGAATTTTATGTTTCGCACGGGAATTTTTCATCTGCATTGAGTGTGAGTGTGTGAGTGTGGCTTAGAGTTTATTGTTATTGGCGCTTGTGAAACGAATTACATCTCCCAAAAAATTGCAGATGCGTAACGAAGCGCTGCATGTGCTCTGAGCTGTTGTTGTTATTGTAAACAAAGTTTTGCAATAGTGTGTGTGCAGTGCAGTGTAGTAAGAACAGCAAGCAAAAATAGTAAAAAAAACGAAAAAAATTTGTTCATTTAAAAAAAATTGTGTTGACATAACAGGAAATGAATAGCACAAGAAAAAAAAAAGAAATCAACGAAAACCACAAAAATTGCGAAAAATCAACTGATTTACACCCAGCAGCTGATGCTGCACACAACAACAACAATAGCAAGCGCTCATATTTCCGCAAATGTAACGCGCAATTTGAGCGCATTCCCTTTTCACACTTTTCCTCGCACATTTAAATTTTGACGGCGTTGATTTAAATTTTTTTATTTTTATTTTTTTTCTTTTTTTTTGTGCTTAACTCACAGCTGTTACGTATACGCCATGGCTGCTGCGCGTAATTTGGTGTTGCAGCAGTGTAAATAGTTGGCAGTAGCCCGAAAGTCTACCTCGAATGCAATGCAAGTGTATTTGTTAGTATGAAGCAGCTAAAAACGACAGCACAAATAATAAAATTTGAAGGTTCTTGAAAGAAAACAAATTTTGACAGAGGAAAAAAAAAAATTTTTTTCTCAAAAAGAAACAAAAATGTTTGTAAAAATTTAAACATTTTCCACAACACCCTTGCAAACAACCTAGCAAAAAAGAAAACTCATATAAAAAATCTCTTAAAATCGCCCAAAACACGACGCATTAACTTATGTAAGAATTGCTTTAGCATCAGCAGCGTGCTGTCATCACATTTGCCGCAGCGTCGCAGCTCTATCTAGCTGCACAAACACATTTTCAATGTGCAAGCAGCAGCTGTACGCCTTTTTTGAGTGGCTGTGTGTTGTTGCTGTCTTAATGGTGTTGACTGGCGTGTGACTGGTGTGACTACTGACGGCTACTTCTCTAGTTGTTTGGCATCTTTGTCGTTAATATTTAATATTGTATGGTGCCGTAGGTTGAAGAACGGCCACAAAGCGTTGCATACGAAATAAGAAAAGCAATTAAAAAAACTAAAATTAAAAATTAAAAAAAAAAAACGAAAAAAGTAAAAGCACAGCGTTGACTGCGTTGCGTTACGAAATATCGAGTAGAACAGAACAGAAACTAAATTTCAAATTTATATATGTAGTAGTGAACAGTTGATAAAAGATCCAACAAAAAAAGCAATTTAATGAAGTTGTTTCGTTGAAAGAAATATTTGGATGAAAGTGAAATTTAGATGTAATGAAAAAAAAAAAATTTAAGATATAAGAAAATAGCAGCGATAGCTTCGATATATCAATTTATAGCAGAACAGCTTCTGTAAATATTTTTAAACATTTTTTAAAAAATAAGAAAACGAGCAAGGAAATGTAGGTTCCAAGGAGTTCAAGCATGTTCTAATTATTTACAATCTATGTTTAGAAAATCAAATAACACCACCCATTGAATACTTAAAAATTAATTTTTGTCCCGCATTTTTAGGCGATTGTTCCGCTACTAGGCAGGTAAGTTTCAGATAGCGTACATTGATAGGGTGAGCGAAGGTTGTTAAAAGAACCATTGAATATTTAAAATCAGGTCCTAATTTTGGCATATATATCAAACTAGCCGCGGGTTTTACCACACATTTCTATAAAAATAAAAATTCCAATTGTATGGGTGGTTCCACGCTCCATTTTTCGCTATCCCCAGTTTTTTTTTGGAGTTGGTAGGGATTAATCTCACATAACCCCTTACCAAATTTAAGTGGTCTAACTTAATACTTCCAGAGATATGGACTATAAAAAATTCCATTTGTATGGGAGGTGCCACGCCCCCTATATATCAAACTATTTTTTAGCCCTTGACCATCCCTGGAAGCTATCCAGTACGTGTTTCAAATTTGGTTACGATCTGATTATACGTTTAGGACACAAGTCGGTCTATAGATACATATACGAGTATATAGATAATTAGAATTTTATATATGTATATAAATGAAATATTTTTAAATTTGCGTCATTATGCGTCATTTTTATGCTAGATAAAATTGTTATCTGCTTGCCTAAAAAAGATTTTAATTCAATACTAATTTAATTTATTAATTAATTTTTTTTTGCTATCTCGGAAGGGATAAGAAATTTGAAATTTATAAAAAAAAATTTAATTTTGCTATTTTATTCATAAATCGTTAAGCTCATACGAAAAAAAACGGCACAAAATTATTATTCAACAAGTACGGAAAGCGCTGGCTGTATACCTTTCCTGTTAATTTAAAGATACATAGCTCAAGCCCCCTTTATCGGAAAAATGTGTTGTATGGGGGCTTAGAAACTGAGGGACTAGTTTGCGTTCAAATAGATAGACGGACGGACAGATGGGCATGGCTAAATCGACTCAGCACATCGCCCTGATCATTTCGGTATACTTATTGGTAGGTATATCTCTTCTTCTCATACTTTCAAACAGCGGACCAAAGTTATAATACCATTTCATGTTCAGCATTACCTTTCTTTCTAGGCATATCTCAACAGCTTTCGCGAATTGTTTTTTTTTCAGTTTTTTGGTGATATCTTTTGATTTTCCTGAGACTTACAAACATCCTAACTCAGAGTCTGGTTCGGCGCCTTAGGTCAACATTTCTTTCAGCAACGCCATATCTCAGCTAAATAGGTATTGAAAATGCATTGAGATAGGACGCTTTTGAAACTCATTTTGAGTTAGTTCTTCATAAAAATGTGTCAATATGGTGTTATCAAAACATTTCTAAGATAGGGCATTCTTTAATACAAAATTTGCAAAACTCAAAGTGTTGTTTTCTAAATGTGCTAGTCCTCTTTTATATCGCCTTTCTGTTTTTTTTTTCATTTTCCTATGCTTATCCCTTTTTCTCAGTCTAACACTCTCATTCCGCTTTTCCCAATCACAGGGGTTCATTTAAAGGATCTCTATAAAAAATATTACATATCTCGTAGATCTAAGTGCGTACTAATATTAGTTAAGATTATATCACCACGAAAAAATCCGATTTGAATGGAAGGTATCACACCCCGTTCTGCCTTATCGTCTTTTTCCATCAAAGAGGTTAAGATCAACTTCATATAACCCCTTATTAATTTTCCGTCTTCTGCCATAGATACTCTCAGAGATCTGAAGTACAAAAAAATCCAATCTAAAGGTCAAGCCGACCCATTCCTTATCCCTTGGTCTATATTGTGAATCTAAACAATTATAGGACCAATGGAATACCAAAAACAATTTTCTTCGAAATCGGTTCAGGCATTGAGAAGGAGTTCAGTCGAATACGAACACCGAAACTTGCATAGTTCTCTTTTTAGAAATGCATTTTATAAGACTCAAACGAAAATAATAAAAAAAAAAGGAATCAAAATAAACCAACGACTTTCAAACCAAATAATTAATAGTTTTGACATTTCCATAGATCAGGTTGCCTGAAATAATTTTTACTGCAGAGCTCTTTGCAGCAAAGTTGTAGTGGACGTTACAATCTCCTCTGTGTAATCAGTCCCTATACAAGTTTTGTAAGTACTAGAATGCCAAAGCTGAGCTCCACTTGTAGCCAGCTTGCTTGAGATTTAAAAGTAATAATGCGATCTTCAAAATAAAACCAGAACTACAGATTCTACCTTTTCTATTTTCTGAACAATACGCAAGTGTCTGCTAATGCCCGCGATCATGGGTTTAGGGGTTTAGAATATGCCCGAGGCATACCGGTCGTAAGAGGCGACATGACATCACCACTTCATACAAGATTATAACGTGACATCCAAATGGAAAAAACCATTAAAAAACTAACTGGGACTAGTCAACGTTTACGATTGTTTACTTTAAAATTTATTACAAAATAATTTTGTGTGATATTGCACCGGTCTGTCATAATGGCTTAGTGACTGAAAACCCCAATAAGTACAGTCCCTCTATCTTTCTCTAATTTTTCTGGTTTCTCTTCTTGTGCCTTTTTTTCCATATGCGCCATATTTTTCTATCCCTTTTCATTTAAAAGATCCTACCCATGTTCCTTTTCTAATGTGTAAACATCTTTGGGCTCGGTAAAGCAGTCTATCAAAGTTAAGCGTCGATGCCTGTAATCTTGCTTCTGCCGCTGCTTGTAACCGTGCTTCTGTCTGTACCTTGTGTATAGAAATCTTGATTCTCCGGCTTTGCTGACATGTGTGTTGCTCTGTTTGTGTGGGTGTGTGTGTATGCAAGTGCTTTGCTGACTGTTAGTTTTCGGTAATCGTACCTAAATACGATGAATGGGAAAAAGATGAAGGCAACTGCGTTCATTATAAATATACCCAGGGTTCACAAAAATCAAAATAACTGATTACTAATTTGTTTTGTTTGTGCCATCTTTATGGTTATACTTATGGAATGAAATGCAAAAAAAAATTAACTAATATAACAAAAAACAAAACATAAATAAAAATAAAATGAGACAAAAAAAAAATAAAAGCAAAAAAAATAAAATAAAATAAAGTAAAATAAAATGAAATCAAATTATATAGTCTAAAACAAAATAAAATAAAATAAAATAAAATAAAATAAAATGAAGTGAAATAAAATAAAATAAAATAACATAAAACAAATAAAAATAAAATAAACTAAAATAAAATAAAATAAAATAAAATAAAACAAAATAAAATAAAATAAAATGAAACAAAATAAAATGAAGTGAAATAAAATAAAATAAAATAACATAAAACAAATAAAAATAAAATAAAATAAAATAAAATAAAATAAAATAAAATAAAATAAAATAAAATAAAATAAAATAAAATAAAATAAAACAAAATAAAATAAAATAAAATAAAATGAAACAAAATAAAACAAAATAAAATAAAATGAAACAAAATAAAACAAAATAAAATAATATAAAACAAATAAAAATAAAATAAAATAAAACAAAATAAAATAAAGCTAAATAATATAAAATAAAATAAAATAAAATAAAATAAAATAAAATAAAATAAAATAAAATAAAACAAAATAAAATAAAATAAAATGAAACAAAATAAAACAAAATAAAATAATATAAAACAAATAAGAATAAAATAAAATAAAACAAAATAAAATAAAGCTAAATAATATAAAATAAAATAAAATAAAATAAAATAAAATAAAATAAAATAAAATAAAATAAAATAAAATAAATTATTAAAAATAAAGTAAAATAAAATAAAATAAAATAAAATAAAATAAAATAAAATAAAATAAAATAAAATAACATAAAGCAAATACAAATAAAATAAAATTAAATTAAATAAGATAAAATAAAATAAAACAAAATAAAATAAAATAAAATAAAATAAAATAAAATTAAATAAAATAAAATAAGACAAAATAAAATAAAATAAAACAAAATAAAATAAAATAAAATAAAATAAAATAAAATAAAATAAAATAAAATAAAATAAAATAAAATGAAATAAAATAAAATAAAATAAAATAAAATAAAATAAAATAAAATAAGATAAAATAAAATAAAATAAAATAAAATGAAATAAAATAAAATAAAATAAAATAAAATAAAATAAAATAAAATATAATAAAATAAAATAAAATAAAGTAAAACAAAATAAAATAAAATAAAATAAAATAAGGTTAAATAAAATAAAATAAAATAAAATTAAACAAAATAAAATAAAATAAAACAAAATAAAATAAAATAACATAAAACAAATAAAAATAAAATAAAATAAAATAAAATAAAATAAAATAAAATAAAATAAAATCAAATAAAATAAAATAAAATAAAATAAAATAAAGTAAAATAAAATAAAATTAGGTAAAAGGTACTATGATAACGTGAGGAAAGGAAAGTAAAGTAAAGAAAAGTAAAGGAAAGGAAAAGAAAGGAAAGGAAAGGAAGGGTAAGAAAAGCAAAGGAAAGGAAAGGAAACATCATACCCCATGAGTACTTCGTAGTCACGCCTTATAATTTGGCAATACCCTTCAAAATGTGATCTTACGTTAAATAAACCACAGAAAAATAATGGTTATGACTTTTATCGATAAATTTAATTTCCCTTCTGTATCAGCAAAACAGATTTGATTCCCATACTCGTCTCTAAAAGTAAGAATATAAAACCAAAATAAACGAAAACGATTCTAAGAAATTCATATTCTAGTGCAAAGCAAAGAAACACACCTCAAACGCCTTGAATATTATGACTTTTCGTGATAGTTCCTTGTAAATGAGTGTGTGAATTAGAAGAATAGCGGGAAAATTGCAGTGCCAAGGTGATATGGTGTAAGAAAGCGCAAAAATAAAAAAAATAAAAATAGACAACAAAAGCACAAATGCAAAGTTTAAAAGTAAGAAATACAAATACAAAGACATTTACCATCACCTTTATGAGTGAGAGTGCGCGAGTTTGCGTGACTACAACGACCGACGATACATTATTGTTACGCAAAACTGAATGAAATGTGAAAAAGTGAAATAAGAATAACGATTTAGTAATGTTGAATTCGCGTGAAGGGGACAGTGAGAGCAAAAACAAAAAGTTTTGAAAAAGTGAAATTTGTATTTTTTTATTACTAAAGTCTGACTTGAATATTAGCAGGCAGCTAACTGCAGTCTTCAGACTCTATGAAGAAAATTTGTCACAGTTGTTGTTGTCATGCTGTCAGCATATTTGAATGCTTCTGCAAATGACAGAGTGGTTGTGACTATTTTTATTATTGTTAAAAGTTTTGGAAGTACATGTCAAAATCACACAAAGCTAAAATAGCCAAGTGAAAACGACCTAATCCCGTGACAGAATTATATAGTATTCAAAGTGCACCTTTAAAGCATAAATACACTGAATTTGTTGTTATTGCTGTTTTGTGTAAGTAGTGTCGTGATATAACAATAACAAGCAGCTACTGTAGCTAAGAAATTGAATTTAAATTTGGAAGAGAAATTTTAACTAAAATAGTAAAGTAGGAGTGTATGTGAGTGCGTTCTAGTGAAAGTAGTTTATTTTAAGGGCACAAACAATACTTAAAGAAAACTATAGAAAGCATATCTTTTAAAATTCTATTAAAACTCTATGACAGTGAGAAGTACTTTCTTGCGAGACATAACACCAGAGAGAGATCTAGCTAAACTTACACTAGCTAATACCCAGAATATTGAATAAACCTACGAAATCAACGCCAAGAGACCATAAATATTAAAATTCAAGATGATATTGTAAAATTAAAAGAACAAACAACAGCCTAATACTAAATAAATATTTTAAATATTTATGGTCATTTTCTTCACAGCTTACTCTATGAAAGTGTAAAAAACCTCACAGTGTAAAATTATTTAGTATTGGGTTGTATATGTATATAATACTATAAGGTGGCAACCCTGGCTGATAACTCTACCTAGAAATATTTTAGTTGAAATGTGACGTAAAATACCTCTTGTTTGATACCAATAAGGGCATATCTCTCTCTTAATTTTTAAAAAGTTCTTCAATATTAGAGCTAAAAATATAGCGTATTAAATATTGAAAGGTCCATGCAAAAGGTTCAAGTCTTTTTCGAGATAGTAACGGGTACTCAAAATATAAAAGCATATATATAGAACTAGGTGGCAACACTACCTACCGTACCTAGAGCATTTTCTATTGAAATCGTTGGAAACCTATATTGGCATATTCCACTTAATTTTTAAAATTAAAAATAGCTGGCCACCCTGTTTCATCAATCTTAGGATGAGTAGCAAATTTTGTACAAAGTTCATCTGAATGGCTGAAGTATTTTGCGAAATTAAATCAGATAAGCAAAATATATAAATATAAAAGTGTTAAGTGGCAACCGTGGCTGGTCTCCCTACCTAGAAATATTTAATTGAAATATCTCGTAAAATACCCTTTATTTTTATGCGTATATTAGCATTTCCTACTTAACTTAAAAAAAAAATGCAAACATGTGGCAATTCTGTAAACCATCAAGTAACAGCACATCAGTAGGAAAGCAGGGAATATAACACATTAAATATTCAAAAGCTTGTGAAAAAAGAGCTAATATCGGATATGAAAAAAAAATGTATTATACTAGATGGCAACCCTGGCTAGTATCCGTGCCTTAAAATATTATTGTTGGAAGACGACATGAAGTACCTTTAAGTTTTTACCCATATTGGCCACTTAAGTTTTGAAAATATGGGTGGCAACCTTTGTAAAAAAATTTTTAGTGGTACAACCTTAATACAAAGTCTTTGAATATTAAATGCAGAGAGGCAATGGATCCCGATCTCAAGCCACCATACTAACGTCGATACTGGTATTGCAGAAGAAATCACATATGAAGGGGCCAGAAGCAAAAGGATCTAAGTGAAATATTTTTAAATTTGAGTTATTTGCACTTAAGTATATTGTTGATTCGTGGACAAAAAAATCCAAGTCTTTTTGGAAATTTTAGTGGCATATTTTGGCCGTTCCATAAACGCCGTTTCCAGAATTTACAATAAGTAATCAACTTTAAACTTGTAAATCTCGATTCAATGTAGGGCTCACTTAGATCCTTATGCTTCTAACCACTTCATCTAATTTTTGGTACCGATTGTAGCTGATCTAGGGTTGTCACAAAGGAGCCGAGTTATCTCTCTCTATGGCGCGATATACAACAGGTATATCATCATAAACCTCCTAAGAGATTTTTGCGCCAAGCTTCTCTTCCAATTTGTGGTGTGCCGATTTGAATTTTCCCTACAAATTGGTGGGACCTACATTTTTTTGCCGACTCCGAACGGCATCTACAAAGGAGACGAATTTTTGCTGAGAAGCCTGTCATGGCAGAAATACACTCGGAGAGTTTGCCAAACCACTGCCGAGGGGCGACCCCGTTTTGAAAAACTTTTTTCAAATCACTTTTGATGTTACCTGTACCAGGGCTCGAACCATGGACCTTCGGTGTGGTAGGCCGGCAACACTACCTTCACACCACGGGAGCCGAGTTATATCTTTATTATTTATACTACTGTAATTTCTATCGCAAGTGTATCTAATATAAGAGTTTTTGCCCCTTATTGACTTCCAAAGCGCTGAAGCGATCATGCATTTTTTTAGTATGTTGTCACTTATTACAGTACAGGTTCTATATAGTTTTGGGAAAGTGGGAAGTGCCACGCCCACATGCAATAAAAAGTCATACTTATGAATCTCTTTGCGTTATATGAAACTGAACAATATTTATAGAAACTGGCGGTGCCATTATTTGTAATAGAAAGAAAAAACTACACAAAAAGTAGTTGGGGTAGGTAGAGAGAGAGAGAGAGCAGTTGAGTTCACTCATTGTACTAAGAAGATTAATATTGAGATTCGAAGAAAGAGGAAGAAAGTTTAAAAGTCGAGGAAGGAATGGAAAAGGCAGAGGGAGGGAAAGAAAAGAGGAATGCTTAGAGAAAAATATTGAAGATTAGGAAGAAGAATAGGAAAAACAATAGGGAAAAGAAGAGAGAGAAAAAAGTGCAAGGAGCAGAAGACTAGGAGCGATAGAGACTGCTGGTTTTCATCTCGAATTCAACATGACGACTGAAGAGGTTTCATCTGCATATTTACGTCTCAAACATGTCGACGGCTGAGTGGAAGATCACCCTATCTCAGCAAGAGATTGAAGCCATATTCTTCCTAAACTGTTTGAAAAACACCTGCTCTCAGAATACGCTTGAAAAATGCCCTAGCTTAACCAAATTCGCTAAATTTTGAGTTGAGATAGCGCACTCTTCAAACAAATTCTGAGGTAGGGCATTTTTTTAATTTTTTTTTTTTAAGAAATAGCTTGAGCTTATACTCATCCGTTCATATGCTGAGCCAGACCTGTTAAATTTGATTAGTAATTAGTAATCAATTGATTAGACGGCTTTTTTAATTGATAACGATTAAAATAAATTAAAAAATAATCATGATTTTTTACTATTATATCAAAAAAGTTGTTTTGATAATTTTTTATTTTTAAACTATTTTTGATTACCTAAAATTTCTGTCAATATTGTTGTAGAAGCATGCACAAATGTGGAGGAGATGCAAAAAATTCTAATCAATATATTGAGAAGTAGGGCCATATGGATTTATTGCCTATGGATGTATCGCACCCAGCCGAAATGTTGTGTTGTCTACACCAATATTGCAAAAAAAAAAGAAAATAATCCAAAAAAAAAATAAATTTTTGGATTATTTTTGATTCTTTTTAATAATCGTAAAAATCATTTTTTTATTATTTTTTAATTAATTCGAAAATAATCATAAAAAATTTAAAGTAATGGTAATCAATCATTAAATAGATTTCCAAGAAAAGAATTAACCAAGCCGGTAATCATTACGATTAGTACTCATTATTTAACAATGATACTTATTTTTTACAACAAACATTACAGAAAATGTGAAACTACAAAGTGAGAAACACTTAAACTGAGCATTAACTGAGAAAGTGAAAAAAAAAATCTAGTAAAAAATGGCAATTAAAACGGTACTAAAAGAGAGCTCATATACAAATTAAATAAAAAAATTCAAAAAGAAAGCTAAACTACGCAAAAATTTTGTAAAAACTCACCAATAAAAACAACAAAAATATTTATAAAATAATTCTACTAAAAATTTAATTAAACTGTAATAAGTAGTTCAATTTAATAAAATTAATTCGTAATAATGCATAATAAATCTAATCAATAAATAAGAGCAGCACTCTTCATAAAAACAATGAGAATTTAATGTCACACTAAAAACTTTTAGTGCAGCTATTTACTGAAAAAAAAAACAAAATTGACATAAACCAAAACCACATAAAAATAAATCTAAGCGGTTCAAGAGTTAACTCGAAAACGCACAAATGTTTCGGGTCTTCAACGGCAACGCGCCACGCGAGCCATTGCAATCCTCACTACAAAGCAATTTACATACAAACAAACGGGTATTCACTTTCACCGTTAAACAACTTTGATTGCTCTATCAATCCAATTTGTTATACAAATAAATAATTTATAGTTAATTAATCATAACTGTGTAATATAAACAAACAAATAGTTAAGTAAACATAAAATGCTAAAAGCCTAATTAATAGATTAGTTCGAAGTTATGCATAAATAAACCAAAAAATATATAAAACGTTTAAATTGCAAAATTTGGTATAAATAAAATGGCGAAATATTAAAGCAATCTACGCAAAATTTGAATGAATTTAAATTCAAATAGGTGATTTAAGCTCAACTTTTTTTTGTGATAATAAGGTAAGTGATTTTTTAATTAACTCAAATTAAGATTATTCGAAAAAGAGTGTTGCATTTCAATATGAAGGAAATAGATAGTAATTCCAACTGCTTTGTTTCGCAAAAGTTCGTTTTACTATAACCCAAGGATGTCCAGAAGTTATAGGTCGGACTACAGTGAAGAAAAATTACTAGATTCAGGAACTGTTACAAACTATAACTGTTATTTTTTTCGTTAATTGTGAAAAAGGGCATTATGATAATTTTCAATTTATAATGATTATTTTTGAATTGTTTAAAAAAATTATGTTTTTTATGTTTGCCAAAAGAAAAGAAAAAAAAATTTTTTTTTATAACTTTTTGTTTTATTGTTTTTGTTTATTGTGTTACCTTTTTTGGTTTTTGCTTTTCTGTTTTTAAAATTTTTTTTTTTTTGGAATTTTTTTTCAAATTTTTTTTTTGATTATATTGTGATAGCTTTTTTGGTTTTTGTTTAACGGTTAATATATATTTTGTTGGCAATGTTTTTCTTAATTTTTTTTATCAGTTTTGACTTTTTTGTATTCTTTTTAACTATTTTCGATTGCTGTTGATTTTTTTTTTTTCAATCATCCTGCAAAGACATGTATTTTATTTTTCCCCCTTGTTAATCAATTGTTAACTCCAGATTTCTGCGGACAATTAATATAATCATTACAAATTGAGAGGGCAGTGTAATAAATTGATTATTTTTATTGCTTTTGACTATTGTTTTGTTCACTTTTTCACATTTTTTTATTTTTTATGTTTTTTGATAAGTTTTGATTTTTTTCTTGTTTTTGAGTTCTTTTGACAAAGTAAAATTTTTTTGGGTTTTTTTTTATACTTTGCAATTTTTTTGATAACTTCTAATTCTTCCAATAATCTTGGACATTTTTGTGGTTATTTTTCACAATTTTTTTGTTTTGCTAGATTACATTTTTTTATTGTTTGTTTGTTAAATTTTGGAATTTTTTTCGGTTTTTACTCTTTTTGTTTATTTTGATATTTTCAGAAATTTTTTTTTTTCAGTTATTAAAATGGGCATCGTAACACCCATTAGATTAAGTTAATTTAATGTAAGTAACTATTGGTTAACCTTTTAAAATAACAGAACAAAGTTCCGTACAAGCATTACCTAGTTTACAAAAATTTGTCCAGGTGTAAAATGAAAAGAAATGAAAACATGGAGGAAATTGGGAAAGCACCACACCCACTTTTACATAAATGGTCTTATATTTGCGTAAAATAGTGTTGTATAAATTATATGTCACTTCCAAAGTGTCCATGTTCGATTAAATACGAAAAATATAAAAAAAAAGCATAGCCTGTCCCTTTTATGGTCGATTATTTCACAAAACCTTGAATGCCATAATTCGACCAACAACTTATTTCTTGTAAAGAAAAATCAAAACAAAAGTACTTTTTATGGTGCAAATGGACTAAGTCAGTAAATGGCCATGCTCATTTTTTAATATAAGTAGTTGTAAAAATTGTTTCTGCAAAATTCAAAATCTCCTTTAGGAAATTTTTTGGAACTCTTTTAGGACATTTTTGGATACGCAGTTTTATAGCTCATTAAGTTTTAGCATTATAATGTGCAAGTTAGAAGTACTTCAAAATTTCTCCTGAATTTTGACGATTTTTTTGGGTTTTTTTTCTATAAAAAATTAATTTTTCTTCTTGCGTTGTATGAAAGAAATCACTCAACACCCTTGCAAAAAAAAATTCTAAAAGATTCAGGGAAAAATTTTAAGTACTGTTAACTTGCACATTATAATGCTAAAATTGAATGAGCTATAAAACTGCACACTCAAAAACTTTCTAGAAATTCTGCCAAAAATTGTTAAGATTTTGTTGGCAATTTTTTAAAGTTTAATTAACTCTCCTGAAATTTGTGTGAACTTAAAAATTCCTTATTATTTCTTCTATTTATTTCGTCGAACGACATCCAATTTAATTTCACTACTATTATATTGAACACAGCTGTATATGGCAGGAAGAAGAAGAAAAGCGTAAAAATCCATTGGGCACAAATCATACGGGAATACAAGAGCCAAATCCGAGGCTTCGGCTTAATGAATGATTTGATGGGACGATATCAAGAGAGGGATCTCGGCACCGGGTTCCCATATGGGACTAATAACCACTACTTAAAACCATTATCAACAACTTGATGGTAGGACCTTGATTTATATAATGACTGGAATGATTCTGATCTGTATGTGGACTAGTATTTTGCAGATGCAGAGGCTGATTAGTATGCCAATTAGTTTGGTGGTGATGCAGAAGTCGAACTCGAACTAGTTGAGCTATTAGGCAAACTAGTATTTGGCTACTATGCAAATAGCAAACGAATTAATTTTTTTTGACGGAATTGAGCTTATCAAGTCCTATTTGAGCTAGAAAATGGCTTCTGATCATGGTTTAAAGGTTGCTGGCTGGAGAGTGAAGTTGATTTAACGACTTCACATTTTCCTCACAATTCGCCTTTGTCTTGCCTTAGCTTAAAAGGTGTCAGCGATTTTACCTTTCACTTTCTTTTTCATAATCACCAACAGCATTGGCTTTAATACTACAATGCTCTTAATTTTTGATCGTAGGTCACAACAATTACCATAATAATTGTCATTATCATAATTATATTTATATTTATATTCTTTTACTTTGACTTTGACTTTTACTTTTACTTTTACTTTTACTTTTACTTTAACTTTTACTTTTACTTTTACTTTTACTTTTACTTTTACTTTTACTTTTACTTTTAGTTTTACTTTTACTTTTACTTTTACTTTTATTTTTACTTTTACTTTTACTTTTACTTTTAATTTTACTTTTACTTTTACTTTTACTTTTACTTTTACTTTTACTTTTACTTTTACTTTTACTTTTACTTTTACTCTTACTTTTACTTTTACTTTTACTTTTACTTTTACTTTTACTTTTACTTTTACTTTTACTTTTACTTTTACTTTTACTTTTACTTTTACTTTTACTTTTACTTTTACTTTTACTTTTACTTTTACTTTTACTTTTACTTTTACTTTTACTTTTACTTTTACTTTTACTTTTACTTTTACTTTTACTTTTACTTTTACTTTTACTTTTACTTTTACTTTTACTTTTACTTTTACTTTTACTTTTACTTTTACTTTTACTTTTACTTTTACTTTTACTTTTACTTTTACTTTTACTTTTACTTTTACTTTTACTTTTACTTTTACTTTTACTTTTACTTTTACTTTTACTTTTACTTTTACTTTTACTTTTACTTTTACTTTTACTTTTACTTTTACTTTTACTTTTACTTTTACTTTTACTTTTACTTTTACTTTTACTTTTACTTTTACTTTTACTTTTACTTTTACTTTTACTTTTACTTTTACTTTTACTTTTACTTTTACTTTTACTTTTACTTTTACTTTTACTTTTACTTTTACTTTTACTTTTACTTTTACTTTTACTTTTACTTTTACTTTTACTTTTACTTTTACTTTTACTTTTACTTTTACTTTTACTTTTACTTTTACTTTTACTTTTACTTTTACTTTTACTTTTACTTTTACTTTTACTTTTACTTTTACTTTCACTTTTAATATAATTGATCGTTTTCATAGATGTTTTCAAAAAAATCCCAAAAATTATAAAAGTATTCTTTAATACAACTACACCCCAGACCAATTCCTGCTTTCAAGTTTCGCATAAACCACCATGTCGAGATCAGTGTGGAAGTAGAAAACAGCAGACACAAACTGGAATTTAGTTCGCTATGCAAGTCAGGTAGCACGTAAAGCAGCAAAATGAAATAAAATGTAAACAATAGCAAAGTAGGAAAATAAATAAATGGGACTACATGCTTCTTCACAAATGCAAAAGCAAATTCGTCAGCTTAGATCTCTTAGTTGCTACGCGCAATCCATTTCCCGTTGTAGAGCGGAATAAAGAAAGCTGAAATCATAATACATACTTAGTATGTCGGTGAAACAACGGTAAAAGCAAGCCAAGATAACCGGGAAGTAACGATGTTATTTCAAAATACATAAGTGCAATAATAATAGATACCGTTGAATGTTTATTGTTGTTGGTATTGTTTATGTACAAACTCAGTTGAAGTGCATGGCGAATAAACAGAAATCAGTTAGCTACCGACATTAGGTGCTGAAGTTTAAATCGATGCTGTGGCAGGCGCTGTAGCAGATAAACGATTTGGCATCAAGTTGGGAAACAAACAGAGACGTGTCTAATTTTTAAAAGCTTTAAATGGCACTTCGTTGTGCTGAAACTTCTGATTAAGGATATGGAGCTCTGTTCCAGTCTCAAGCAAGCTATTCCTTGTTGTTTTCAATATCTTTAAAAGATCCACCTCAGTATATCGACATTAGGGGAGGACTAGCCAAACCCTTTTCCCTCCATTAGAATGTCTAGTTTTCTTTCATTCATACCAGAGCAGTTGACATCTGAAAGACTTTCAGATAATCAAGAAGTTATGAATCTCTCAGACTTGCCATTTACGTGGGAGGTTTCAAATACACAGAACGTTGCCATATTTAAATTAATATCGAAATAAATAAAATTTAAAAAATGTTTAATTAATTAAAATAAAGTGAATGAAACTATTTGCGAATACTGCAAAAAGCACAATGCACTTCAATCTGAAAGTTTGAAAAGCACTGTGCTTACAACAGCTGTTAAACTGCAATGCAGGTTGGAAGCCACTGAAGGTTTGACAAAGAACAGCTGTTTCTAGCAAAAAGAGAAAAGATAATACAAAAAAATTAAGACAAAGTAAACAACAACAACCAATTTTAAGCAAAATATGTCTGCTAACCAATGAGTTTGTTTTAATATATAATCTTAACTTTTTTAAAAACAATTATTTTTAAAAAGTGTTTGAAGCCTCTTACACTGAAATGGCCCAATTGACGTACAGTTTTCCTTTGCAGCTAATTTTTTTAACTTAAATGATGTCGCAGTATTAAACAAAAATTAAATCACTATTAAAAAATTTTTTAATTAGCAATGATGGACCTTAAAGAATTAAGTGCTGATTTTTTTGTAAGCACTTAGCGAAAATGGTTTAGCAACTAAAATTGTAAGTACTTATAATTGTTGATGCTGGCTTATTTTTTTATTGCTTTCAAATAAAAAGTATTCAATAAATAAATCAACAAAAATTGTTGGTATAAAAAAGCAATAGAAAAACCGAGAGCACACGGTAAGGCAGTTCTGCTGATAAAACAGATCTGTCAAAAAAATCAATCCAGGAGGTTGGGGCCGTGTGTCGAAGTCCACGAAAGTGGGGAAAGTTTCTGTTGGCCAATCACCTGGGAATGGCCAGAGCGATTCTTTTGCATGCGGTTCAAGCAGCTCACTACTTCCGGGCGCTTGCGCCCAAGTATCCTCTGGGTAACCACCGAACACCCATTTCGTGGTGAGCTAAACGTGAGAAGGCGACAACCTGGTAAGGACACTCCGACATAATCGGTTTAAGGGCTTGCTGGGGGGATTAAAACAGCAGCGGCTGATCACCATGTGGTGTGGCTGCAAGCGGGCGTCTGTCTTGGATTAAGCGGCTTGCTATACAAACGTGTAATATAATTCAACCTCCCGTGAAACGGGTTGTGCGTTGGGTTTGGGACCCACCACATAAAACAACGTTCCAATGAAATTCAACAACAAAGCCTCGGATATGAGAACCCCTTTCTTTAGATGACAACACCCGCAAACGAAATAAGGATTACGCGATAAGGGCAAGTACTTGGAACGTCCGGTCCCTTAATGGGAAAGGTGCCGCTACCCGGCTGGCTGAGATCCTGAGGTTTCAGCCAAAATCGCCCAGGCGGTTAGATGACCATTTAAAGAAAAAAAATCCATCATGATCACACTACTAACTGTTAAATGGCGGAAGTGGTTCATGCATATGGTAAAGAAGAATAGAGCTAGGAGTGTAGATGACATCAAAATCAGCGTATTGTTAGCTTAATGGTTAGCAATTCGTGCCGAAATTTCTCTGATGAAGAAGCTTAGCAGATTCCGAAATGGATCTGTAAGAAAAGCTATGGTGGGTGTCTAAACATTTTTCTTATTCTATCCAATTCAAAACTTTTAATAATTAATTAAAAATGATCAAAAAAAAATAAAAACAACAATAATTCATCATAAAAATTCAAAAAGTGAAAAATTATTATTCTTGGCCTTGTGCTCGTTTCATGAATACTTGAAAATGTACAGGCCGTAAATCAACAAAAATTGTCTTTATAAAAAACCAACACATATTTTAGCCAATCTCACAAAACTTTATCTTGCTTCGAAATAACGAATAAAAAACGACCAATTTGACGGAATTTCTTCTTTTGCCATTCTTGAACGTTGTCCCGCCTAAAATTAAGCTTGCATAAGTTTGATAAATTGTGCACTCTGCCCTCAGCGTTCCACGCTTTCTGTTCATTTATTACTACATCATTCTCTATCTTTCTCCTTTCCCCCCATCTCCATATCCCGTTCCTCTTCTCTGTCCTTTTCATTTACCTTTTGTACTCCTCTACATTTCACATTTACTCTTCCCACTCCCCTTCTTCTCCCTTTTCCTTTGCGGGTACTGATATGTACATAGTTTATGGATATAGCGACTTAACTTTCTTTTTTGATCCGGATACCGCCCACTGTTCAAAAATGACGTAGACCTTGACTTAATGATACATATATACAAATATTATTAATTTAGATCAAATACCATTTTATATGGTCTAGTCTAGTCTATATTTAGTTATACTAAAACCTTCAGGTGATCCTTGTGTTTTCAAAAGCATGATTTTCTTAATTTTTTCCAAAAATTTTTTTTTATATTTAATGTTTATAGTCGAGCTCAATTAGTTAAACACAAAAAACAAAACTTTGAGCACTGAAACATTGCTCTCAAGCTAGTGTTATAACTTTTTTTAATATTATTGTTTTTTCAATAGACTATCACGAAAAAATATTTTATAGTCAATAAAAATGAGCAATTGTGGATTTAACTATTTGAGCTCGACAAGAAACATAAAAAAATTTAAAAGTTCTAGCCAAAATTCATGCCTTGGAAAAAAAAACGAAAAAACTCTGTTCTGAAGTTTCAGGATATATTATATATTTATATCGAAATCAAAATACGGAAAAATGTTGGTCAAAATTGAATTGTGAACTTTAATTTTTAATTTTGTTTGTTGATTTAAATTTTTCCTCTAATAAAAAATAATAATAATTAACTAAGAATTATTATCAACTGGTCTTGAGCTCGTTAAACTTATAAAAATATGTAAAAATGAACAGACCATAAAACCAACAACAAAATCAATTTTTAAGATTTTGAAAAATATCCATGACTGTAAATGAGCTCAAGGTCAAGAACAATAATTTTTATAATTTTTATTATTGTTTCTATTTTTTGGATAATTTAATTAATTACGAAAACTTTTTAATTGAATTTTGAAAAATTGTAAACTTTCTAATATTAGAAATTTAAAAATAGTTTTTTTTTTTGAAAGTGCAAAAGTTTTTTTTTTTTTTTTTTTTTTTTTTTAGTACAGTAGTTTCCGAAGTATTGAAAAAATTCACTTTACAAAACAGGAAAAAGGAAAAAAAGTGAAATTTTGATTTCACTGTGCGCTTGCTTTCGTTATCGATATTTTTGTTGTTATTGTCACTATTATCGGTATCATTTGTGTTATCTCTAATGAAATATTTGTCGTTTTTATTATCGAGCGTTATTGTTTTTCTTACCCCATCTACATATTCCCACTCGTATCAGCATTCGTCTACACGTTCTCATTCACATACATTAATGAGTATTTAATTATTTATAACTGTATCATAGCCTTTCGCGTAAATAAATATAAAATCGTTGTTTTTATACATTCATTATTTCCGCTAATGTATTTATTATTGCTAGCGTGACATAGTGGTAAATATGAGTTTCCGATTTGTGTAGCCAAATATTTATGCAAATAAACATTGTACGAACGTATGTATGTACACTGGTGTTCATATAATTAAGCTATACGATCGGCAAAGTACACAAGTTCTTTTTTCGAAATTTTTACTAGAAATCCCGAATTAAAATATTAACAATTTGTCTAATTATTTCATGAGTTAAAATTAAAATGTTGAAACATTAAAAGTTTTAAAGTTCGTAGGTACGAAATTTGTGCTCATATAATTAAGCCATCTGTGAAAAAACCCCAATTAATGCCAAAAAATTGAGGTTTTTTTTTCTCAAAATATACCTTATTTCAACTTATACTTAGTTGGAGAACAATTTTTGAAAATTACTTCCTTTCAGCGGTTATTCATGAAGTAATTTTTCCCATTCTTTCTTTATGATTTCCCATAAACCAGTCTTATTTCGGGTTTCTTCCCGCGACTGGCCTTTTGATAATGCCTCATAGATTTTCTATGGGGTTTAGGCCCGGACTTTGCGTGGGACACTCGAGAAATTTGATACTGTTGGTTCTAAGCCAGCTCTAAACAACACTAGAACACTGTTTGGGGTCGTTATCTTACTGGAAAATCAAAGAAAGCTATCCCAGAGTAATTTTCTTTTGAGTGGTCCGCTATAATATCTCCGTACATTTCGCCCGTAGCTTTCCCTTCAATTGGTACAATCGGACCTACCCCAGATTGGGTGAAGCATCCACATGTCATCACAGATGAGCCACCATGTTTAACGGTTTTTTTTTTGTGTACATGGGGTTCAGCTCCTGTAACGGCGGACGTCTGACATAAGGTCTATGCCAGTATACCCGAGGGAACTATTAGCCGATCGTCGTTCGGGGTCGTGTTTCTTGGGGTTTTTGATAAACTGTATTCCGTTTCAAATTCTTCCTCTAGAAAAACCTAAAATTTTTTTAAAATAATAATGCTTAAGAACAGTTTAATTGATTAGACTTTAATTTTTTTGGAGATCACAGTATTTCCTAAACTGGTTTAATTGAGCACGGAAGAGCGAAAAACTTCAAAATTTTCGCAAACGACAAAATTAAACGGGATTTCGTCCACCTCTATAGACGTTGCAAAGATAATAAAATATTTTTGCACGTAAGAGATTAAAATTGCAAAATAACTTGAATGATTTTCTCTTTGAAATATTATTTTTCAGTACAGTGGCTTAATTGTATGAGCACAAGTGTATGTTGGTGGAAATTTTATAATGTTGTTTTACATTTTCAGTTGCATTGTATAATGCTGTTGTTGTTATGCTAGAGAAAAGTTTATATACCCAACGGAGGTATGTCAGTATGTGCAAGCGAGCAGCTAGTGTATAAGTATAGTAGACTGGGGAAAAACATATTTTCTCTTTTTTAATCACATTGATATTGTTTTTTTGAAGGGCAAAAAAAAAACACCGTAAGCGACTTAGACTTAATTATTTATTTTTAGAGATCTTTTAAACATTGATATGGGCTTCTGACGTCACGTTTTTACGCCGGAAATTTGTCAAAAGGGACTACTAAAGTCTCAAAATATAGCTATTTGGAAAAATAGTACCACTATGGGTTTCTAAAAAAAAAAAATTTTTTTAATTCATTGGCCAGTCTAATGTCACTTCATATATATACTTAAATCAAATTTTTTTTTTTTGGTAAAAATTTCCGAAAGCTATTTATTCAGTTGTTGTTGTTGTTTTTAGCGACAAAAGCACTCCCCGAAGGTTTTGGACTATACTCAATACAAAGCATATCACGTTTGTAGGGGTGGTGCTAGAAAATGTCCTAAACCCACCTTCCCTCCCTACCCCCGAAAGAAGCTACTTTATGAAAACTTAATTGGATCAAAGTCGATGCTTCTAATTAAGAGTCACAGTCGACTGTTTTTCAATTTAATTTCCCCGCAGTGAAATACCAAACTAGTCAGTGAACATACTAGTATCCAACTATAATTTTCCGTACTGTACTGAAAAAGTTCAATCCATACGACTACAATTTCCATACTATGTGTTTAAACGACGTAATTATTTCTTTCGTTTATTTCATTTGCATTGCATGCTATTGTAATTCCCAACCAGCTTATGAAATATTGCGAAGATATAGTTTATGTTTTGCAATCCCAAATCGGGGTTTTTCACAGCGAAAATGATGAAAAATGAAAATGGTGTATTGATGAGTCCATTTCCTTATTTTAATCCCTGCTAGAGGTTTTGATCCACATTTGGACTAGTATTCTCTTATCTTTTTCGAACTAGTATGATACGGGTATGATTAGACTGCAATTTTACTAGTACATTTCCATCCATTTTGAACTGCTATGAAAGTGGTATTTTACGACCAGTATGATACTAGTACATTTCCTTTATATACAGACAGTAGCAGATGACTGGTATGCTTTGATCGAAATCTGACAATTAACATCTCGTAGGACATCGCCATTTTAAAAATACCAGTTGCTTATATGGAAAATGTGACAGTTGGCTGACTAGTTGAGCTTAGTGCATATACTAGTTGTAAAGTAGTTTGCAACTAGTTGGTTTGACTGCAGGGTTACTAAAAACTCATGGCACATTGAATTTTGTAAATCGTACAGCAGAACGCTTTTTTTTTTCGAAAGACTGAATGGCTTAGACCTCAAAAGTGTTCATCGCAGGCTTGAATTGAGCACCGAGGACGTTACACCTGATTTTATTATTTTGGAGTAAATTTTAATAAATTTTTGAAAATCAGATTTACGTATTTAAATAGCGGACCTAAAAAAATTCCTGTCTAAGATCCTGGCATACACCCAAAGAAAACGAGCTAATTTACCTGGCTGCCACTTTTCCTTGATTTTAATTTCAATATATTTTCGATTTTTTATTGCTATATCGGCGGCTGAGTTGACACTTTAATGCACCTTAAACAAATTTTTAAATGGGGTGTTGTTGGAAAAATGAAGGGATAGAGCGTTCTTAAAACAAACTCGGAGATATAGTAAGTTTTTAAAATATTTTTTAAGTAGAAAACTGGGTCAGCCTTCGCTAAACCAAGAAAACTTTTAATAAACTGCTTTCGATTTCAATTATTATATCTGCTAAGTCAGTTGAGATATGGAACTTAATAACATCACTTATTGCAGCACTTATTACGACCTTTCGTTTGTTACCCATATTGTACTTACACTTTTTGGGTCACTCTGGTCCACATATTGGTCGATCACTCCGAAACTGGCCGAGTTATCGTAAAATATCGTATATAAAATTTTAGTTTAAACGTCCAGTAATACACTAGTGAAAACTGATTTCAATTTCCTTTAGCTGGTTTTGAGTGAAGCGCGTTCAAACATGCAAACATACAGACAAAAATTCGAAAAACTATTGCTTTGAATTCTATCGGCTCAATAATGTTTATGTTTTCCTCAGGAGTGTATCCATCCCGTAAACAAACGCATTGCTTTTTAATTCTAATAATGTCACCAGACGGGAGATAGAGTGGTAGACCACAGTTAGGGGTAGACGAATTAATTAAGAACGTAGCATAACAAAGGAGCTCCTTAACATTTTGAACTTACCACATTGTCAAATTTCCCCTCCCATTTCCACTGCGCTGAATACAAAACTGCCACAGAGTTTGGAAAAAAAGCAAATACGTTTATTATTCACCCTTCTTAAAAACTAATTTTGGAAACCACCTTACTACAGATAATGTCAGTTCCCCAAAAGGTTTCAAGCGCCCTTCAGTTATTGTGTCTGCTGCGACCAGTGTCTGCTTCGACCACCTCATGCATAAAAAACAAACGACAGCACAAAGCAGTAAAACAGCTCAAATAAAATAAGCTATCGAATTAATTTTTATCATCAACTTGCAGCAAGACACGTACATAAAAAGGAATTGGAGCATTCGCAATTTGAGTTCATTTTCATAGCTACAGGAATATAACAACACAATAGTCTCAGATGCTATCCCATAAGTACACGGCGTATGAGCAACTTTTAAGACGAAATTGTTCTTGTTAAAATGCAATACAAGCAAGTTCAAAAATATCAAAATCAAAATCAAAACAAGTCGTAGTATTAAGCTAAAGCATAACAAGCAACACGTACTAAGCATTGTAATACATGCAATTACGGAGCAAAAGGGGGAAAATGGGAAGAGAAGAGAGGGAGAGAAATGAATTTTCAAAAGTACCAATACGAGTGCCTCCAGTAAGTTTCGACTACTCAGCTGAATGGCGAGCGCTATTTGCATGTGTTTATAGCTGAATGTGTTTGTATGTGTATTTGTCACTGAAAATATGGCAGTTTCGAAATGAGATCACAGAGCATATATGTATGTATGTATGTAGGACATGCAACAAACAAGCAATGTTTCGGCCAGCAAAGTCATAAACGTACTGAAATTGCAAATGACCAGTGGCGTCAGTAGCAGCAGCGATCGTTGCTGTTGTTGTAGTGAAAAATAGCAGTGGTTATGAGAAAATGGAAATCGTTTGAAATGTTAGTTGAACATCTACTAAAGTTGTCGTATGCGGTGATTTGTGTCTATGGCAATGAGTTTCCTTTGGGGACCATGTTGAAAGCATGTTGAATGCATTTTGGCTTTTGACATAGCTAGTTGCTTGTGAGAGATGTGGAGCACAGGCGACGTACAGCTTGTGAAGAGCGAAAGGGGTACAAAAACGAGTATATATGAATATTATATGAATATGAATATGAATATGAATATGAATATAAATATGAATATGAATATGAATATGAATATGAATATGAATATGAATATGAATATGAATATGAATATGAATATAAATATGAATATGAATATGAATATGAATATGAATATGAATATGAATATGAATATGAATCTGAATATGAATATGAATATCAATATGAATGTGAATATGAATATAAATATAAATATAAATATAAATATAAATATAAATATAAATTTAAATATAAATATAAATATAAATATAAATATAAATATAAATATAAATATAAATATAAATATAAATATAAATATAAATATAAATATAAATATAAATATAAATATAAATATAAATATAAATATAAATATAAATATAAATATAAATATAAATATAAATATAAATATAAATATAAATATAAATATAAATATAAATATAAATATAAATATAAATATAAATATAAATATAAATATAAATATAAATATAAATATAAATATAAATATAAATATAAATATAAATATAAATATAAATATAAATATAAATATAAATATAAATATGAATATGAATATGAGTAGGAATGCAAATCCTAATACAAAGCCGGGTATTAAACTACGGATTCGAATAGAATATGAATACCAATACCAATACGACGTCAAACTCCAATACGAGTACGAATACTCATAATAATTCGAATAGGATACTGATACCAGGGCCGATACTAGTACCGATACGAATTTTCTAAGCAGACCTGACCCACCAACTCGATCCCATCCGCTTATGCCATCATTTTAGCTCCATATGTTATCGGTGATACAAAGCCAGTGTAAAAGTAAGGAGGCCCTTAAGAAGAAGATTCTTAACCCTGACTAAAGTGGAGCTTGAGATACTGTATCTTTCATCATACAGGGTGGCGCAAAAGTAATCCTCCTATCAGAAAATGCTATAAATTTTGCGATTGGCCCCTAAAGTCAGTTCTGTTTTGACATTTGTGTAGTAAACACATGCGAAATACACGTTAATAAACAATGTTACGCTACACTGCTCCAGAACGCGGAATATTGGTGACTATTTATTTGACCAATAATCGGTCGGGGCCAAACGGTTACTGTGAATGGTGAGCGCTACAGAGCAATGATCAACGAGTTCTTTTTGCCGCAACTTGATGAATTGGGATTGGAAAACATGTGGTTGCAACAAGACGGTGCAACAGCACAGACTGCACGTGCCACAACCGATATGCTGAACATCGGAAGCTTACTTTTGCGCCACCTTGTAGCCCCATATCCAGGAAAGCAGATAGGAAGGACTGCTTGATCTTGGATAGGATTAGACCCCTTTAAAAAGAATCTCACAAATTTAAGTGGTTCAAAGTTCAGTTACATAGAGGACGTATTTAAGACCTTCAATCTAGAGAATCCTTTTCTTACTTGCTTGCTTTTCTTTGTTTTATTAAATTTTCAGAGAACTTGAACCCTGAAATAGGAAACGAAATATTTTCCTCTGCTGTTCTCGCTCCCCCACCCTTGTCGGCCAACACAACCGATCACTCACTTACAGATTCAGCCAAGCCAAAGAAACACAGCCCGCTGCTTGGACAATGGTTAAATGTTGACCATTGTTTATTGTTGTGCTATTTGTTGTAACAACCACTAGTGTTTGTGGCAGACGATAAGCGGTTGATGTTTATGATGACACTGAAAATGTTAATGAGCATGAGAATCAAGGGAAATGAGAACAATAATGAAACAAAAACGGAAAAAACGATAAAACAACAAAGAGATAGCCATTTGTGCCGTTGTTGATTTTTCTTTTCTCTTTTAGTTTTATTGTTTCAATTTACTAGGCTGGTTTTCCTTCTATTTTGATCTTTTATGGCTCTTTCGTATTCAAGCTTGAGAAGAAATGCCTCTATATATTTATATGTACACTAGCGTTAGCGAGTTAAAATTCCCATCAACAATTGTGTGCCGCGCGGTTAAAAAAATATTATACAATTGTTATTTTGTTATTTTTTAGTTTGTTTATATTTTTTGTTTGTTTTAGCTTTTATTGCTATGCATGGTTGCATTGTTTTGTACTCTGCTTTTTGTTGTTTCATTGTTGCCCTCTTAGTGACTGTTGTTGCTTTTTAAATAGCTGACCTTTTGGCTTATTCACTTTTTCAACCCGCCTACTTAACTTGCTCAATTTCTGTTAGATTCTGTGACGGTTAGAAGCCTTCAGGCCAGTCATTGTTGGTCTTTGCTATGTCCGCGTAAAGGTCAGCGCAATTTTAATTGCTTAACTGCTTAGCTCACACTGGCCTTTTGGATATTTCATGAGCTGGCCGCTGATGTTATGTTGAGCTTTACTGTTCGCGTCCCGACTTTTTACAAAAATTAGCTTAATCTTTATTATTGTTTTGATTATTTAAAGATTCTCATATTTATATCACTAACTTAAAAATGTTTTGTTAATGATCGGCGCTCTTCATTATAGATTTTAGTATATGACTTAGCTCTATTCTGCGAACCGTCAACTAGGGATATTGTTGGAATGAATCTTTATAGATAAAAATCTTCTCTGCGTTCGTTGTTACTAAACCCCTTCCAAACGCCTGTGCTGATATTGATGAAATATTTTGTGTATGCTCAATTTGGCTCGAGAATATTTAGATACACAATACGGATCACTGGATAATGTGGGCCAGATACCTCCCATACAAATGCGATTTTCGTGCTACATATCTTTGAAAATATTCACCGCTGTGACATAAATCTTACTAGCATTATAAATGCGTAAGCTTTTGAGTTTATTTGCGGGTCTTTAGCGTCCAAACTACTTAACCGATCTCTGTAAATTTTTGTACACTTATTCTCAGGAGCATAGAATAGGTAACAGAGATTCCGGAAAGTAGACCAGGGACCGACCTATTCAAAAAAATCTTAATTAAAATGCGATTTGCTTGAAATTTGGTACCTTGATAGACATTTGACTTTGCTAAAATTCAAGATACTTTCTCTTCCGGAAAGTAGACCAGGGATCGATCTATTCAAAAAAATCTGCCTTTGTTAAAATTGAAAATATTTATTTTTCCGGGAAGTAGACCAGGGACCGACCTATTCAAAAAAATCTGCCTTTGTTAAAATTGAAAATATTTTTTTTTTCCGGGAAGTGGACCAGGGACCGAACTAATCAAAAAAATTGTTTTTTATGATGCAAATTGCTTGAAATTCGGTACCTTGATAGACCTTTGCCTTGGCTAAAGTTCAAGATACTTTCTATTCTACCTATTCAAAAAAATCTGCCTTTGATAAAATTGAGAATATTTTTTTCCGGAAAGTGAACCAGGGACCGACCTGTTTAAAAAAATTTTATTTATGACGCTATTGGCTTACAAATAAAAATTTCTTTAGAAGAACTTTCGTTATTTTGCTTATTTCCTTCGTGTGGGCCACGGGTAAAAGCTAGCACATATATATAAATAGGTAAACAGCAATTAAATGTCTATTTGTTAATCCGTCTAACCTATTGTGACCTTCCAACAAAGCGCGCCACCTGAATCTATCCTTTGCTAGCGGACGCCAATTAGAAACGCCGAGGAACACAAAACGCTCTCCACTTGGTCTTTCCAACGAAGTGGGCACCACTGTCTTTCTTTGCTTCCATAGGTGGATTCCGACAAAAATACCTCCCGCAGCCGTGAAGCTTTCTGATATAATCTAAATTAATATTTCTCAGCATTTATTTCTAGGAGTCGTTGTATTTTTTCATGTCTTGTGCTCTTCTTACTACTCGTTTTATCAATTTCCAACGTTTTTAAATAAAAGCCGCTACTACAACTTGAATAACAAAAGGCTTTACACAAGCAAATATGTTAAACTACGCTCTCTTCCGTTAACTGCAAGTTTTGAAACATTTGTATTCTTTTGAAGGTGTGTTGGTGTTTTATGGCTGAAAGATACTTATCAGCATGCCATGAACAGCTTAACGGTTTGACACACAAATTACAATATTTGATAACGATCAAATTGACATTTTTCTAATTAGTTGTTATAACGGTAATGGCATTTGTTTTTGTTTTGTTTTGTTCGTAAATATCAAGAGCGTCGCGGTAAATGTTGCCAACTCGTTTTTGAGGAATAAAAGTGCCAGGGTCACCCAGTGAATTTACATACTAGGCCATGGTTATCCAACTTCTCTATCTAGAAAGTTCGAGCTAGTATTAAAGAACTGTTCACAACAACGTAGGGGTAGTGATTGGAAGAGATTTGATGTTGAGACGATAACAATAGCAGCAGCTCCAATTGAGTGGGACTAATCCTAATAAGAAGTATTTTTGCCTACTCCCGCCGGTAACAATATTACAAATAAATCGATTTCTATAAAGTTGAGCAATGGTGTTCTACTATTTGGGGGTCGCGCCAACTAAAATACGTCATATTTCATGTTCAAATATTTACCTCCATACCCTGCAATAACTGCGATTAGTCTAGAATGCGTCCAAGATAAGTTTCCAAGGTGGATGCGAATAATGCCAGTTCTGAAGACTTTCTGTCAGCTGGAGTGTTCACATTTGTTTGAGCATGTCCTATGGAGAGCCCAATTACCCCCATTTATACCCAAACGGGTAGAAAAAAACTAATCCACTTTCCACACAAATAAAAATTTTCTTAGGTATATTGAATTATAGCCAACTGTAGACTAATGGGATTAATAACGGAACACTTTCTTTAAAGGTTAATCGCAAAATTTTTGGCAGGGAAATAATTAAATCCAACCCAACAGCGTTATATATGTACAGTTGTATACAATATAATAGGAGTTAAATAATCGTTCGACGAAATAAAAAGACGTTGTATTTTTAATAATTTTTATTTAAAATATAACGAATTCCATAACAGAAAGCAAATAAATAGAAATTTCACAAAGTTCAGGAAAGTTGATAAAACTTTAAAAAATTTACATCAAAATTTCAATATTTTTGGGAAGAATTTTTAGAAAATATTTGAGTACGCAGTTTTACAGCTCAATCAATTCTAGCACCATAACGTGCAACAGAGAAGCACCTCAAATTTTAGCTGAGTTTTCGGCATTTTTTTTATCATGGCCGTTGGGTATTTTTTTCCATAGAAAATGAATTTTTCTTCATGCCTTTTATGGAAGAAATCACTTAACTCCATTGACGAAAAAAATTCTGAAAATTCAGCAAAATTTTTGAGCGAGTTCTAACTTGCACAAAAATTGATTGGTCTACAAAACTGCGTACTCAAATATTTTCTAGAAACTCTGACAAAAAATTTGATCATTTTGAAGGCCATTTTTTAAAGCTTAATTAACTATCCTGAATTTTGTGTAAACTTTGAAATTTCTTGTTATGTGATTTCTTTTATGGAATTCGCGATATTTTAAATAAAGATTATTAAAATCACAGCTTCTTTTTATTTCGTCAAACGATATCCATTTTAATTTTACTGCTTTTATATTGAGCATAACTGTATATCGGTGTGTGTGCCTTTGTATATAAATACACTACAAAACTGCACTTGAATTGCTGGCTTTTCGATTTTATTTAAAATGTCAAATAGCTGCCAGTGTGGAGTGTGCCTTTGTTTGCTTGTTATTGTTAGAGCCCAATTCAAGCGATTTCTCTTGAAGAACTAAGTACTAGTGACACTTGTCCCATGCGCTCTTTGACAGTGACATAAGCTTTTAAGAGTTTGTATCAACAATATGAAATTTGAAAAGGTCAAAAGTTTTGAGAATTTCAAATCCAATATTTTGAGTGTGGTACAAGTAAATAAATATAAGAATATAAATACATACACTTTTGAGCATCCTTACAGCGCTATCGCTTTATTCCTTAGTTCTTTTATTTTATTCGAAAAATATAAAACAATGGTTTTATTCACGTTACGGGAAGTACTTGTCTTACTGGGCCAAGGTCCTCATTCCGAAACTTGTCTTTAACTAATATAATCAAACAGATATTTAAATCTATTTTTTATTTAGACCTATTTTTCAAGCAAAACCAGCGATTGGGTTGGGTAAGAAGCTTTAAGAGGGCAGCTCAAGATATTGGTGAAGCGATTGATTTAAAAGTAATCTGCGTTAAGTTAGCTCGAAAGAAAAACTATAGACTGTCATTTCTCACAAAAGCTTCCCTTGAGCTTCCACCCGAATTACTCTGTTAAGGCCTCTTTCTTTCCTGTTGACTGGAATCATATAATGCCGCTGTCGAAGAAGTGGCCGAAAAGTGTTTTAGCTTTAGACGATAAGTATGTCCGCCTATATTAGGAGCTCCATTCGATATCCGATTTTCGTTTGTTATCGAACATCGAAAAGTGAATGTTGCATAGGAATTATAAGCTGTCAAGCTTTTCGTTGTTCGTTTTTTTGTCGTTCATAGCATTGCTTTCGATTTAATAGAATTATTTTAAATAAATAACAAATCAGTTCTTTACCACCGAATAGTTAGAGTTAGTTCCTGAGTTCATATTTTGATACCTCCCCCGCATTTTGCCATGTGTTTTATCCAGCTACGGAAAATGACAGTTATTTTTTTCGATCTTATAAAAGTGATAATGTGCCTGAATAAAGTTAACAGCTTTTCTGATATCCCAGGACTAGCGACAATCAATTCTCCTGACTTATTTGAACAAAGTCCGATACAACTTAAAAATTAGTACTTTCATATTCTCTCTCCGCAAAAAAAGTGATATGCTACATATTTTTTAAGGACAGAATAAAATTCTTTCTCATTGTCCAAAACCCGCTAATATAAATTCAATTAAGTTACTGAAAATTACTTTTTTTTGTCCTTGATATATATCTTGCCGAAAATAACATATTGCTGGTTAAAACAAGGAAGCCCGGGTTGACCGATTATTTTTGTCCGAACAAAAAAGTTCCAGAAACAGCATTTTTCTTTGGACTTTTATTTTAAAAGGAATATCCTGGAATTCCTGGTTTGCCGATCGGTGTCTGAGGTAAAGTAAAACGATTTTTTTGTGCTTTTTTTTTTGCTAATTGAAGTCATAATTTCATAGTACCCATATATGCGGCTTTTCTAGATTTTCAAAAAACATTTGATAGTTTAAGTCGATCATTCATTCTGGCATTACTCTCAAAAAGATGATATCCAAATCTAAGCACTGAAAAAACAAAAACCATGGCTAGCGGTTGTAGATCGGTTCAAAAGTCTTCATATAAACGGCACCGTTGAACCTACCAGAACTAAACGGCGTGCTTCTCAATCTGGTATGGTTCTGGATAAAAGGCTAAACTGGAAGTAAAACGTCATTCAGCGCCAAAAAAAAGCATAAATTGCACTATACACGCGCAAAAGTATCATAGGCAGGAAATGGGATCTTGGCTCCATTAAATGCAAATTGATTTGTAAAGCGATTATAAAACCCACACTGTTATGTTGGCCTGCTTTGGGGACGCTTCAAACCTGAATTTGTTAGGGAAATTTCACAGGTCTAGCATGATAAGCATAGGCGGAGCTCTTTGAACTACGCCAAACGAAGCTCTTCAGTTAATTCTAGATTTCTTCCCCTTCATGTGGAACACATGAACCAAGGTACATTGCAGCATACTGAAATATTTCAGGTTTCTTCCCGGAAGAATGGATCGCTGCACGACTATTACAGTTTCGGAGTGTAACTTTACGGTGTATATCCCCAGTACGGTGGATTGTGGGGAGTCGCATCGGTGCTACGGTGCAGAAGGCAGAAATCCATATACACCGACTGCTCTAAATTAAATGGGAGGGTCGGCGGAGGGGTGTTTTCAAAGGATCGTAACCTAGCAATCTCTTTCAGACCGCCTTATCACTATTGTGCCTCCCAGGCAGAGGTCTCTGCAAGCATGGAATCCACGGTGTGGATAGGACAGCACGCTATTGGCTTGAAAATCTTTATTTTCAGCAACAGCCAAGCTGCAATTAAATCCCTTGGCTCTCATTCATTGAACTCTGAATTAACACTAAACGGTCGCCGATATCTCCAAGAGATGGCCAAGCAGAACTGTGTAAACTTCACGTGGGTCCCGAAACACAGGGACACTAGGGAAAACTGCAAAGCAGATAAGCTTGTTAGGCAGGGCACGACCCAGCAGGTTCTTCCTGACATAGAACGCTTAGGTATACACTTTGTCATATGCAGACTACTGCTAAACGAATATACCCACCGAGAACTTAACGAAAGATGGCAACAAAACCTCAGGGTGTCGGATATCCAGCAAACCCGGCCAAAAAGGGATCCAAAGAGATCTCGACAAGTTTACACCTTAAAAAGGGCTCATATTTCAAAGTGAAAGGTATACTAAGTGGGTATTGGCTTATTGATAGGCACGCGGAGAGGCTAGGTACCCCCTATCGTCGTTGCTGTAGGAGCTGCAAAGACGACGAAGAGGAAGAAACTGTGAAACAACTCATTTGCAACTGCCCAGCGCTAAGCGGCGCCAGATGGCGCTGTTTAGGAGCCCACTTCCTGGACAACGCCCGTCAAATTGCGGAGTATGACATCAAGGACGTGATGCCCTTCATTAGCTCTTCAAATTGGTTCGAAGATTAGGTGTAACGTGGTATGACAACGGACTTTCTGATACTGGCCTAAGTGTGCCCCGCAGCAGCCACTTCAACCTAACCTACAGGGTGGCTGATGAATTTTGCTACATTAAGAAACTCAAATAATTTCTTTTTTCAGTGTATGGAATTCATTTTTCTTTTATTCATGTTAAAGCTCATTAAATTTTATTAAATATAGCTTAATTAGTTTTAAAAATAATGGAATTTAAATGCCCCCCCTGCTCGTCGATGCATGTGCGGCATATTACCAAAAAGTTGTTCATTACTGCTTTGAGAGTTGAGACAGGAATAGTCGCAATTGTTTCTCGAATGGATTGCCTTAGTTCATTCAAATTTGTTGGTTTTGCTTTGAAGACTTCCTGTTTGCAATAACCCCACAAGAAAAAGTCAGGTGCAGTAAGGTCAGGCGACCTGGGTGGCCAACGGAATGTGGAGTTTCTGGATATCAGCTTATTGGGAAATTTTCGTCGCAATTCTGTCATAACAGGTTGGGCTATATGAGGAGCTGCACCATCTTGCTGAAACCACACAGAGTTGAAAGAAATTCTCATTCGGCGTAATTCTGGATAGAAAAACTCTCTCAACATGCTCAAGTAACGGTCTCCAGTAACCGTAACGGTGTGACCGTTTTCTTCGAAGAAGTAGGGCCCGACAATGCAGCGTGATGAAACTGCACACCACACTGTGACACGAAGTGGATGCAATTCCGTCTCATGGAGTATCTGTGGGTTGGAAGTACTCCATATTCGACAATTTTGTTTGTTTATGTTGCCGTTTAAATCGAAATGGGCCTCGTCAGACATGAAAAGACAGTTCAACATGTTTCCATCCTCTTCCACCATTTGAAGCATCTTCTGGCAAAATTCTAAGCGAATCGGCAAGTCTGCAGCATTCAGTTTGTTGGCCATTTGAATTATATATGGGAATAAGTCCAAATTTGTGCATAATTGACTGTAATGACTGTCTGCTTACACCCATTTGAGCAGATAAACTTCTTGTCGAAACACGTGGATTGTTTTGTATGGCAGCAGCTACAGCAGCGATTGTTTCCTCCGTTCGAACTGAAGGGTTTCGATGGTAAGGTCTTCTGTTGACTGTCCCATGCTCGGCAAAATTGTTTACAAGTCTTATTATGGTCCATCTGCTCGGAGGATTGCCGCCAAACGTGCGCCTATACTCTCTTTGAACCGAAACTACGGACTCCAGTGCGTGATAGCGGCGGACAATCCAAATTCTTGTTTCAGTGTCCCAGTTATCCATTTTTGTTAAATGTAAAAGTCAATCTGCAAAATAAAAAAAAAATTAACCAGATTCATTAAATAGAAAAAAAGTTATTTAATTTTTTTTTGGTAGCGGCTTTCATCAGCCACCCTGTATTGATTATGAGACGTATTCTCATACTTTCTATACCAATAATGTCAGCTTATATTTATTTCATACACAATTTGATTCAATTATTGCTATAATTTAAAATAAATTCAAGATAAATGAAAAACAGCAAAAATAAATTGCGTTTTTAACAATATAGTACCTTGCGGTCATACATATATATAAAACAAAGCAAAAATTAAAATCTTTTATGTGCATAATACACACACACACTTACACAAACAAAGCCGAACCAAATGATGAAGCTATAAAAGAATAACAAACAATAATCTGCCTGACTATGCCCACGGCATTTTGGGGTTTAGCTATAATTTTTACAGAATAATGCTTTGTTTATATTTCGAAAAAGCACATGAGGATATATATGTATGCATTATTGTATACATGCAGGTTCTTTCCATTAAAAACAATTATTTGTTTTCGTACATAATGGGTAACCAAGTTTTGCCTTAGGTCGTGTGGTACAATCAACAATAAAATGTCTTGTTGTTATATTATTTTAAAGAAATTCTGAAGAAAAATATTAGCTGATTTGTTATTGTCTTTAAATGGTTTGCAGAGTTATTGTGGGTAATTCCATGAAAAATATCGCGTGCGATTGGTGTGAGTACTTGGGTTCAGTTGGAGTGTTTTTGTGAAGGCAACGGCCTGGACTTTTAAGTGACCCAAATGGTAGTGACGTGAAACTTTATGTTTCATCTACGTGATCACAGAACTTGCTAGTATAGGATTTATTCCCACAAAGCCCTGCTCATACCTATCAAACTCATATATATGTCTGGGTAGTATATGTACTGCTACAACAACAACAGCAAAAACATAATTTTGGAAGGCATAGACTAAGTGAAAAGACAAACGGTATGGTTCACTCTACCACAACACTTAATCTAAGCCCCGAACCTCATTTTACTGAAATCATACATCGTCTTGAAACTTAATCTCATGACAAACTAAAGTTGTTGTTAGGAGTGCTGCAAAGTAGGCACGATCATTATAAGTATCGCCATCGAATTCTTCTAAGGGAGTTCCAACGAAACTGGCTATTTTAACAGGGTTGGACCATAGTGGGGACGGTGTTAGGAAAGTTAGTTTTACTGAACAGTTAAAGATATGTTTGGTAACCTGAGGTGACATACCACATGTAGGACATGTATTTGGTATGGAGGGGTTGAGTCTGGGTAAGTAAGTCTGACAGTTTGGAAAGTCGAACGAAACTAAATACTGAGGTTGGCGGACAGCGAAACGGCTATTCTTGGCACGTGATGATGGAAAATTGTTCGAATATATATGTTACCATATCCATATCGAAGTTGGGCCACAGTGACTCTATTCTCCACGTGAAAAACGCACTCTCTTTTCATTTATTTCGGGTTGCTGGATAGTAATAATGGGGTTCACGGGTCGAGTTTGGATGAAGGTATCTACCGACTTACTATTTACGCGGAATAAGCGGCTGCGGGATGTGATAATTGATCTCACCAGTCTCAGTTTCGAATGACCTTCCCCTGCACCTCTCATTCAATGGCTTGTGTGTCATGGTCAAAACAGATAAATGAGTTGGGTAAGTTTTTAGGGAGTGTTTTTGGGGAGTGTTGTAGAAAGTGACAGTCCTTTGCCGGATATGAACACGGTACGCTCCTGTACTCCCTTGCAGCACATGCCCCACAATCGCGATAGAGATTTTGTATAGCTAGTGGAACCTTCTAGGTGGTCATCCACCCGCTCCTTCCATAGGAAAGAAGAAGGTTGGTAATGAAAGGTGAGTGACTCTTAGTCTTGCAACAGCCATGTTTTACCGCGAGTGTATTCAAAGCCTCTAACCGGCTGATGTGACAGTCTCATCATAGAGTTTGATTATTCAAAGAAATTTGTGGACACCAGCCAACAGTTTCGTGACTTCCAGCTCTTTAGATGAATTTGAACTATCCATTTAAGAAAAGTTTGAACAACATTTCGTAACCCTGCGGTGATTAAGGTTCTTCTGCGGAGTGCCCGGAGCACACTTAGCCGCGGTACTGCCCGACTGTCGCGGTAGCGATTTATGACTAGTGAAACCTTCTAGGTCATGTCACCACTCCTTCGGTAAGGATGCCGACTTTTAATAAACAAATATTGCAACAACAATAACAATAGCAAAAACAAGCTCCATTTTGAATGAGCGAACGACTAGTCCGATTCCGTTACTCAGTGAAAGAATTGTGTTTGGCGCTTTATTTGAGGACCCAAAACCGAAACCTTAACGAAACCCAAATACTTTGAATAATGGAAATGACACCGGACCAGTATTTTGAATCCGTTAAAAGTGTTTGTAGCGGCATGGTTGAAGATCAGAGGGTTGAAAGTATGTTTTTGTATATTTTTTTTTGTTATTTTTTGTTTGTTTGTGTGAAATATTTACTTTTGATCCAAATTTTTCGATTGCAATAAGTTTAAGCAAAACAAAAAAAAACCGCTAAATACCCCCCCGCCGAAAAAACCCTGACTACGTCCCTAAGGGCTTGTATTTTTTTTTGGTTTTTGCCTTGTTATTTACAATTCCCTTTTTGTAGTTTGGCTGCACATTTTGGTATGATTTCTAGCGCTCTCGCGATTTTTAGCATTCGCAAAGGCAGCGCTTCCCACAAGGCACTCAACAAGAAAAAAGAAAAAGTTTTATACTACAATAAAGAGCGCTGCATAAAACCGCTTAAAGCGCTGCAGGACTTCAAATAATTGCACACACACACACCTATATACATACATATAAGTAAAAACTGAACTTTTTGCTGCTTCTCTCCTTTGAGTGCTTTACTTTGGCCTGCAAAGCCACTGCTGTTAGCGCCATTTTTCTATTACCTAGTTTGCTTGTTACACGGCGGGTGCGACATGGTGTTTACGTGCTTTGCGGCAGCACCACAAAATTATTGCCTTCATTTAGTAGTGGTGTACATTGTGATTGTTATTTGGCTTATGGTTGTTGCTTATAGTTGTTGTTTCTCTGTTTTATTTTTTGCATAATTTCATTACAAAACCCTATAGGCAGCATGAATAATATTAAAAATCGCATGCAGCAATTGGTGGGTTCTCACAATGCACAATGTGGCCATGTGGGCAATTTGGTGCAAAGTCATCTAGAGGACAATAAGATACAATTTTTCCAACTATCTTTGTAATAAATTAAAAAAAAAATTTTAATTCTTTTTTCGAGACAGTTCAAGCAAACAAATCGTGCATACTTAGAATTTCGAAAACACGTGTTAGGGGTCAGAAACCCCTTTTTGATTGGTTAATTCAAAATCACAAAATTTTCCAATTGATTTGCTAGCTAAATTAAATGAAAGGTTTTGTCTAAGAGTGTCTAAGGGCCGGTTTCACCAACGTGACTAAGACTAAAACTTAGTCGTGACTTAAGTTAGCACAGATTCGAGACTAACTTAATTTTGGGTTTCACCAACTGAGCGACTTAAATAATTTTGAGCACAACAACCCGATCAGCTGTTTTATGCATAGTAGTATTTTTTCATACCAGACAACTCTGCGCATCGCAATATCCCAGTGCGAAATGGGCATGTATGACTATACACGAAGGAATGTATTGATCTTACACCCATTTCTCTTTAGTTGGAAGGTACTAAAATTAGCGCTTAATTGAAAAAGATAGTTTCGTAATGGTTGCATGCTTGAAAACTAGCGTTTACATGCATCTACACTTACCCCGTTAAAGTCAAGCATGATCAAGTTTCCGACTGGGACGTTGCACAAAACAAATTAGCAGGATTACTGACATTAAGGTTTCGAACCACAGCAACACTGCTTAGTGGAGAATAAGTCAGCTGGCAAGTTGACTAAGTTGTGACTTAGCTAAGTTAGGTGGTGAAACTGAAAAAGTGAAAATCGCGACTTAACTAAGTTAAGTCGAGTTGGTGAAACCGGGCCTAAGAGTTTTTTTTAGTTATTTGAGTAGAAGAATTACACTGTGTTACAAATTAAGAAATTTTAAAAAACTTTTTACGGGAGTTACATATATTGTAGGACTTGTCAAACATAACAAATCTGTCTAGTCAGAATTTCGAGTATTTTCTCAAATAATTAGTATTAGTATTAATAAAATTATAAAAAATTATAACCTTTTAAGACCTGAGCATGAATTATATACGATTTTACACTTTTGGTTTTTTGTATATTTTTTGTACACAAATTTTAAAAAATGTTCTAAAATTTCTGTCCAAAAAGTTTTAAGTTTGATGTCAGTTGTTCAAACTTTTATTAACTTTCCTGATTTATGTGTAAACTGTACTTTTATGTAGGTAGTGTCTGTCATAGATTGCACTATATTTTACGCGAAAGTTATAAAAAACACTTAAATGAATATATTTTACCAATAAAAAATTTTTCAGTTTCGGGTATATTATTTTTGCCGGCACTGTTTATATGCATACCAATTATTTCTAATATACTAATTTACAAAAATTTCATGATTTAAATTCCCAAAACCCTATTTCAAGGAATATATAAAAATTATTTCAAGTAGACAAATCTCAACCTCTTTTCAAAACGAAGAAGAGTTTTTTCTTAATTATTTCTCAACAAAAAAAAAAAAAAAAATTACGCTGTGTTACAAATTAAAAGAAACCGAAAACACTTTTGCTTGCTTCACATATATTATGACTCAACATAGGAAGAGTGCATACTAAGAATTTCGAATTACCTCTTAAAATAGGGAGAAGCGGTCAAAAGCCCCTTTCCCTAGCTTTACTCAAAATTACCAAGATTTTTCCAAAAAGTTGAAAAGGATGTTAACAGTAAAACTAAGTGCATGGCATGGCGTTGCGTTTTGTTTGTTGTTTATCTAAACCAGTAACACTCTGTAACAGATTAGAAAAATTTAATTTAACTGTACAAACCGACAAAGGAGTTTATATTTTTTTAATTTGTTGCACAGTGTTATTGTTTTAACCTAATAATAAAGAAAAACTCGTTGAAAATAACTTGCATCATTTAATCTCACTAACAATTTTTTTTTTTAATTTTGAGTTTACTGCCCTCTGTATTATTTTGGACATTCCGGCCCCACTTTGTGCGGCGCAACGGTAAAATGTGTTGTAATTACAATTATTTTAATTATTATTTGTCAAATAGCTGGAGCACATGATGAACACATGCTTATGAATTTGGTTGTTTGGCTAAAAAAGTACATTTATACAGGTTTTCTTCGATAATTTATTGTCGCTATCTCCTTCCTCGCACAGTCGATTTTGTTTTATTCGCCACAAACTAAGCTCTTAAGTACTAAAACATGCGTGTTTAAGTCTCGGTCCTAAATTTGAGTTTTGATAAGAACTTATAAACAAAAAATAAAAAAAAACAGTTTCTTTGACAGTGCTACGCTTTCACCGAATCACTGACTTGCGTTGTTCTTCGCTCCAAAGAAGAATGACTCTTGAAAAACAAGTGTTACTGCGAACTGAGAAGGCAATTGAGAAGTAAAGTCCTTTATCGAAGAACGACTATAACACATTTTAAAAGTCACTTATGGACCTTTACGAAGAAGATTGAATGACGAGCTGTGTCGCTATATGATAGAGTCCAACGAATTAAAAGCCAGCGGATTCGTTGGTTATGCCAAGTTGTGCGAATTAGTTAAACTTCTTCGACCCAGAAGGTATTCTTATCGGCACTTGGCGGTGGAAGCAGAAGAAGAGGATGACCTCCACTTTGATAGAAGGACCAAGTGAAGACCGATTTGCTATTCCGCGGTATTTCCAAGTTGGAATTTGGAAGTTGGTAGAGAGAAGCGACTTGGGAGCTATTTTGGAAGGCTAAAATCTGTTAGGAAGTTAAGCGCTATTTAAGAAAGAAGAAGGAGGAAGATATTTGTTCCAACAAGTCAAGTTAGGACGATAATGAGTATTACTAGCATGATATTCTCCATGCTCTGGTCTATTGATATAACATGACGGCTCAAAGAAAGCACTGCAGCTAAATTTTTTTTGTTGCTTACCTGAATTTGGTAAGCTGATTGAGGCACAAAGCTAGTTTAGATTCGGTTGAAAAAGGTTTCGTGTCAGAATTCAGTTGAACGACTCCTGATCTCAGAATTTATTTCGAGCACTTGCTTTTTTAACGGAAAATATATTGAGCATGTTTAGATAGTAAGCTGCTTCTGAGACTTTTCAATGAGCAAATTAAACTTGGCGTTATCTAATTTTAATTCTGAAATATGGGGTTTTTAATAAACTTTCAAAAATCAAATTCAAGCCATCGATGTTTAATAACTATTAAATTCCATTAATAACCATTTTTTGCTTTTGGAGTAACAACCAAAGTGAACTTAAGTTTCAAAAAAAAAATGTTGTTGCTGCAGTAGTGACTTCAGCTGTTATTACAAGTTTTCAGCATCTAATTTGTATGCAAAACTAAAAGCGAGGAACACAAATTGCTTGTTTAGCTGCAGCTCGGGTCTACTTCAACTCGGCGTGACCTCACCTCAATTCTAAAGAACTCATAGAGAAATGCTTTAAATTAACCGTCAATCCCGTTCTCATTTTTACTAATTTTTCCTTTTAACATAAAATTTATTTAGCATTTCAATTCTTACAACTGCATCCATAAACTCAACAAAACATATTCACATTGAATTAATTATCTTCGTAACCTCATTTCGATCGAAAACTGTATCTAATTCAATTAAATGATATATCAAGCGTTTGTTCTTAGCATAATTTACTTATTGCAACATCCTGAATGCCGTAAAATTTGCATTTAACTACCTTTAATGTCAGTCAAAGAAATTGTGAAAGCCTTGTGTGTGGCTGAAGCGTAGATAAAACTTGAGAGACAAGAAAAAGCAAATGTAAGAAATAAATACAAAAATGCAAAGTGAAGCGCTTTTTTACATAATTGGATGCATGCTTTTATGCTAATAAATACCCTAACAGGTGGTACATGGCGTATGAGTGATGTGGAGTTACGAAAATATTTATTAAAACTCAATTTCAATACCAATTGTGCTACTACAGAAGTCGCTTGCATGAGGCCCTAGATAAATTTCACCTCCTTTGACTGCTTACAAAAACTTTGCTAAATATTAGCGCTATAAATGATTTTAATCAAAATAAATATCATTTAATTAGTTTCTGAAAATTAAAATAGTTGTTAATTAATTGATTGCAATCATGATTTGTGAGCAAAACTTTTTTTGCTTAGTTTTTGCAAATTATTACACAGCTATTCATGCCAAATGAGCTATAATCGTAAATTCCTTAGAACTAATTGACTGCAAACAAAACAAATTAGTTTTAGACTAAACGGATTATACAAAAAGTATGATTGCAATCAAAAATGATTCGCAATTTGACGTAAAATGTAAGTCAATGCGTAACTTAAACAAATAGTTATAAAGAAAAGGGGAACTGCAGTTGACATAAGAATGCCTTTTATATACAGTATTGCCAGCTTGTAATCAATTTGTAATAAAAATCAATTTAGTTCTTATTAATTTAAAAATATTAATCTTCAAATTATTTTATAGTAATTGATTGCAATAATAACTTGCTTAGCATCAATTGATTGTTGAGACTAAAAATCAACAATAATTAACAAGTACAGTAGAAGATTACAGTCACTCCTTGATTGCAATCACTCACTGCGAACACCGACTAGACAAGAGTGCTCAATTTATCGCACAGTATTGTCCATGTTTCTTAAATACAGACCAGGCAGTTGTTGATCAGCACGAAAATTTCCCTAGTAACGATTTCAATATAAATAAATGATTGTATATTACAGGATTTTAATTTTTGTATTTATTTCATCCCTACATTGATTGCAATCACATTGATTACATAGCAAAGTACTTCAAAGCTAATCAATTGCAAGTGGATATTGTAGATTGACTATAATTTTTGCAATTAAAAAAAACTATTCCCAACTAAACAGATCATCAATCGAGTGATTGCAGTCAACTCTGCTAAGCAGTACAAAAATTAAAGTAACTTTTAAGGTAAAAACTTTTTTGCGGCAGCGATAGCTTTGTATATAAACTATTTGATTTCTAAATGAGTAAAAATATAGAAATAGCATAATAGGGTTGCCACCTCTTCAAAAATCTATTTCCAATATGTTTGCCACGCAATTATGACTCAATAATGGCTTGAATAAGTTGTTTTCTTTAGATTTGTTTTTAATTGGGAATAGGATAATATCAATTATAAAAGGTCTGATGTTGGTGAAGAGGGTTGCCAGCTATTTAAAAACTTCTTTTTCTATGTAGTCTATGGTTTTCTAATTTGAGGTGCAATAAGAAAGTGCTTGGGCAGAAGATAGAAAGTAACATATAAACTTTATGAGAAGGCCTTAACTTGGCCAAACTACAATAGTAATACATTTTTACTGCATAACTAGTCTGCTTTTGAGATTTGAGGTGACATGTGAAAAGGTTTAGATGGAAATTAAAAAATAATGAAAAATTGGACAATAAAAATTCAAGAGTTCAAAAATTCTTCCAGCAACTTTTTAAAGGCCGAATAACACAAAAGCAACAATCATGAAAAATAATTATTAAAAAATAAAAAACAATAATAACTTTTATAAAAAAGACAAATTATTATATATTATTAGGAAATTTATATATTTATAAGAAGGGTAGCCAACTAGTCTAAAATTTTGACTTAATTAGAAAAAAAAGGATGGCACCTGTTATAAATTTAGGTTTAAATGTGTCATTTCAATGTTCTTCGTTTTGGTATTCGGTTTCAACGGGTATAGGATAATAATTATTAAAAATATATGATTTTCAGCAAAAGTGTTGCCAAGTTTTCAAAATTTTCATTTCGTTGTAAAACGCCTATTGGTTTTAAATTTAGAGGCGTGGTATGAAAGGCCTTGGTCTGTAGAGGGAAAATTAAATATTTTTATAAAGAGAGATATCAGCTGGCCAAAAACTTATTTTTTTGTGTAGAGAGTTTAAGATTTGAGGGGTGTCGTATGAAAATTCCTGAATTTGCATATAAGTTTTATAAGAAGTGTAGCAAACTAGCCAAATATTTAGTATTAATTGGGGAAAAAGTATAATTTTATAAAAAGGCTTGCCACTGGTTAAAAACATATTTTGGAATGTGTTAGTTAATCAATTTAGAAAACAGGAGATTTAAGAAATTGCAAAATAAATATTTAAATATACTATAAATATTAATAATTAACTAATCTGTACAAAATATTATAACAATATTCATGAATAGGGTTGCCAAGGTTTCAAAACCCATTTTTACGCTAAAGCGCCTTTCGTTTTGAAATTTGAGGTGTGCTACGAAACCCTTGAGCAGTAGATGACAATTTATCATCTTTTATACAGGGTGTTTTTTTACAGGTTTGTTTTTCGAATAGAGATAAAACTGGCATTTTGTGGTCAAATCTGGCAACTCTAATGTCATTTATGTTCAGTTTGGTTTGCCATTTCACCATGAACAGGTTGACAAAAGAACAACGCTTGCAAATCGTGCAAATTTATTTCGAAAATAATGGTTCAGTTCGCGAAGTTTACCGTGAGCTCCGTCCATTTTATGGTCGACATAATCGTCCATCAGAGCAATCAATTCGGTTAACCATGGATCGTTTTCGCACTACGTTTACTCTATGTGATAATACGCATCCGCAGAGACGTCGAACAGTGCGCACCGAAGAAACAATTGCCGCTGTAGAGCAAAGTGTTGAAGAGGACCCGAATGAATCGATTCGCCACCGTGCACAGCAATTGGAGCTTTGTCCATCAACTTTATGGAAGATTTTGCGCAAAGATCTTGGCTTGCGACCTTACAAGATCCAGCTTGTGCAAGAATTAAAGCCGCGAGACCATGCAATGCGTCGTGATTTTGGTGTATGGGCCGAAAATGAGATTGATTTCGATGCTGATTTTCATCGCAAAATTTTGTTCAGTGATGAGGCTCATTTTTGGTTGAATGGCTACGTCAACAAGCAAAATTGCCGCATTTGGAGTGAAGAGAATCCACATGAGACCCTTGAAACGCCATTACATCCACAAAAACTGACTGTTTGGTGTGCTCTATGGGCTGGTGGAGTCATTGGGCCATACTTCTTCCGCAATAATGTTGGAGAGGCAGCTACCGTTAATGGAGACCGGTATAGAGCCATGATAACCGACTATTTTGTTCCCGAATTGGATGGCATGAATGTGGATGAGTTGTGGTTCCAACAAGACGGCGCTACATGCCACACAGCGCACGTCACAATCGATTTATTGAAGGAAACATTCGATGAGCGCATAATTTCGCGGAATGGACCTGTCAATTGGCCACCAAGGTCGTGTGATTTGACACCATTGGATTATTTTCTTTGGGGATATGTGAAGTCGCTCGTCTACACCAACAAACCAGAAACGTTAGGGGAATTGGAAGCCAACATTCGTGGCGTTATTGCCGACATACGGCCCCATATGCTCGAAAAAGTGGTTGAAAATTGGACCTGTAGAATTGGCTTTATTCGAACCAGCCGCGGCGGCCACATGCCCGAAATCATATTTAAACATTAATGGCATAAAATTATCCTTCCAATAAAGCCAAATTGATGGACCTTAAAACGATTTTCTTGTGTTTTATTTCAATTCGAAGTTCTGTACCCCTAAAAAAAACACCCTTTAGAAATAGTTGGTACCTAGTTAAACCAGGATTTTCAATGCAAATATATTTTGAATTTAAAATTTGAGTTGTGTCATAGATCATCCCAATAAAGGTGTTGCCAGATGGTCAAAAATAAATTCTAACTGTGCAGTTAGTTAAAACTTCAAATTAAAGTTAACAGTTTTATAAAAAGAGCTGCCACCTATACAGAAAATGATTTTAGTTTATAAAGTTTGGGATGAACAAAAAAAAATCTTGCTTTTTTGTACCAACAATTTTTGTTGATTTTACTGCCTGTACACTTTCAAGTATTCATGAAACGAGCTCAAGGCTAAGAATAATAATCTTTATTTTTTTCACTTTTTAATTTTTATGAAAATTATTATCGTTTTTTTATTTTATAATAATCATTTCTAATTCATTATTAAAAGTTGTTTAATTGAATGGAGTAAAAATTATTTTCTGTTCAATAAAAAAATTTAATTTTTATTTATTTAAATTCATAAATAAAAAATCAAGACGAATCAAAAAATATTGATTGAAAATTCAAACTAAACACGCGTTATTCTTCAAGTTTTCACTTCTATTGGCACTACCAGATTTCCACTATACGCTTTTTAATAGAAAAGTCTGCTTAAGTATTTAAATAAGATAACATAAATGAAATCAAAAACAAAATAAGATAACAGTTACGTTCAATAAGCAAAGTAAAATATATATAAACTTAATAAACTATATAAAACTTTTCTAAATTTCTTTCTTGCTATATAGATTAAAACTTAGTAAAAGACAATGCAATCTTGGCACGTGCCGTCAGCTTAGTTCCAGCAGTGAGCACAACTATTATTATTAAACAATTCACTTATACTCGTATAAAACAATACCGGCTGCCTTGCAGCGTTGCCGAATGAGCAGGAAGTTGAATTAAAATTTCTTTTGTTTTATGTTGCATGGATATACAGGGTGTTTTTTTTACAGGTTTGTTTTTCGAATAGAGATAAAACTGGCATTTTGTGGTCAAATCTGGCAACTCTAATGTCATTTATGTTCAGTTTGGTTTGCCATTTCATCATGAACAGGTTGACAAAAGAACAACGCTTGCAAATCGTGCAAATTTATTTCGAAAATAATGGTTCAGTTCGCGAAGTTTACCGTGAGCTCCGTCCATTTTATGGTCGACATAATCGTCCATCAGAGCAATTAATTCGGTTAACCATGGATCGTTTTCGCACTACGTTTACTCTATGTGATAATACGCATCCGCAGAGACGTCGAACAGTGCGCACCGAAGAAACAATTGCCGCTGTAGAGCAAAGTGTTGAAGAGGACCCGAATGAATCGATTCGCCACCGTGCACAGCAATTGGAGCTTTGTCCATCAACTTTATGGAAGATTTTGCGCAAAGATCTTGGCTTGCGACCTTACAAGATCCAGCTTGTGCAAGAATTAAAGCCGCGAGGCCATGCAATGCGTCGTGATTTTGGTGTATGGGCCGAAAATGAGATTGATTTCGATGCTGATTTTCATCGCAAAATTTTGTTCAGTGATGAGGCTCATTTTTGGTTGAATGGCTACGTCAACAAGCAAAATTGCCGCATTTGGAGTGAAGAGAATCCACATGAGACCCTTGAAACGCCATTACATCCACAAAAACTGACTGTTTGGTGTGCTCTATGGGCTGGTGGAGTCATTGGGCCATACTTCTTCCGCAATAATGTTGGAGAGGCAGCTACCGTTAATGGAGACCGGTATAGAGCCATGATAACCGACTATTTTGTTCCCGAATTGGATGGCATGAATGTGGATGAGTTGTGGTTCCAACAAGACGGCGCTACATGCCACACAGCGCACGTCACAATCGATTTATTGAAGGAAACATTCGATGAGCGCATAATTTCGCGGAATGGACCTGTCAATTGGCCACCAAGGTCGTGTGATTTGACACCATTGGATTATTTTCTTTGGGGATATGTGAAGTCGCTCGTCTACACCAACAAACCAGAAACGTTAGGGGAATTGGAAGCCAACATTCGTGGCGTTATTGCCGACATACGGCCCCATATGCTCGAAAAAGTGGTTGAAAATTGGACCTGTAGAATTGGCTTTATTCGAGCCAGCCGCGGCGGCCACATGCCCGAAATCATATTTAAACATTAATGGCATAAAATTATCCTTCCAATAAAGCCAAACTGATGGACCTTAAAACGATTTTCTTGTGTTTTATTTCAATTCGGAGTTCTATACCCCTAAAAAAAACACCCTTTACTAGGGATGTGACAAATACTGACATGCGTAACAAGGAAAGCACATTTTTTGTTTTGGTTTCCTTCACTCATTTATTTTGTCTTATATCAGTGATGAGTGCACGGATATACATAATATAAAAATATCTTGACCTCAAAGGCATGTGACGAATTTTAGTTTATAGATCTCTCATATAAAACCCAGCAAAAAAATTACCAAATCATGAAAAAAATGTTGGGTCGAACATGTTGGTTCAAACATGTTAGTTCAAACATGTTGGTTCAAATGTTTTGTACCAGCCTGAAAATCTCTAAAGAGAACGAAAAAGCAAGAGTTCGTCCCACTACAAAAAGTAATTTCTTAGAAATACTTTCATTCAACCAAATCTCTAAAACTCCGTATTCGCTACATCCATAGCAGAAATGTCTGTTAATAAATACGTTTTATTGTTTTCCTTATTATTGTTTAACTTCTACGCCTTTGATTTCAGTAAAAAATGCAATAAATACATAACAAGCACACATACCTTCTTAAAACATTAATTTCTTTCCTCACTGGCTGCTGTTGCTTGGTCTCTTTTCACTAAATATTTATTCCACAGCCTTGACGCATAACATAATATCCGAACATTCGTAAATATATTCATTAATACAACTAGGCATACGAATTGGACCGTAGCATTAAGAATACTTTAAAAACAACTAGAACAAGTGGAAAAGACGGCTTATAACTTGCAACAAAAGTAATCATTTGAAATGAAATAATAAAATACAATACTGTTTGTGTACATATCAGAGATGACAATCCCGATATGCTATCGTTAAAGAATCCAAAAATCCCGAATATTTCCGAATTTCCCTCTTACAACTAGTAGATCAATTTTAAGTATAAAAAATGCTTTAAAAAAATATAGAAAGTTTGCTTCAAACATAATTAAAAAGAAGAAAATCTGTTACCTATTTAATTTAATATTTGATATAAATGAAATAACCTTCTTTATGAACAAAAATTCATATTAAAAATACACTCATCTGTTACAAATTCAAAGTTAGAAAGTTTTTCTAAAAATTAATTGACTTTTTTCATTCAAAATTTTTGAGGAATAACGAATACCTTTAACCCTCTAATAATACCGTAACAGTTATATCAATACCCTAAAATCCCGTTATCGTAAAAATTGAACAAAAATGTTTATTACTAGTATATACTTATGTACGAGTATGTTCGGAATTATATAAAAAGATTCGATTTATTTAATTCCCCCTTCAACTGGCATCTTATTCGTAGCACTTCTGCGCTGAATTACCATTTTCTATAATTCTTTGAGTGTACTTAAGTGGTTTTATTGTACTTTTCTTTGTAATGCGCTGAAGCATTTTGCATATGTTCGCTTTGTGATGCCGCTTTTAGTCGAGGTTTTCATATTTTAGATTTCTGTTATCGATATAATTGTATTCGCTTGATGTATTTACATATGCTCGATCATTGGAAAACTAGCTAAATGGAAAACCTGATACTTGTTACCTAGCTTTGAGATCCAGCTATTTTCTCCAATTCACATTCTATAATTAATGGAGCTAGGATTACCTGAAAAGCCGATTCAAATGCGATTGTATGAAAAAAAAACTGGTACAAAATCTTCGATAGAAGCTATACCAAAATCAAGATCACAACCGAACTTAGAATTAAAGTTTAAAGCAAGACCTTAACTTTAACAAAAACTTTGATATCGAAGCCACAACCAAAAACCAAATTATTAGAGACTAAAAAACCCGGCCACGCTTTGCTGCATCTCAGAACTTATAATATACTGGGTCAGAATTTAACCATTATATCTCCGAAACCAGTTACAATGTGGAATCTCTTATTGCAGTAATCACTAAGAGCTTTCGTTTGATACCCATATTGTCCTAATATTCTTTGGGTCACTCTGGTCCACATATTGGTCGATAACTCCGAAACCGGTGGAGCTATCGAAATAAGTGAAATCTAAAGTTTTAATTTGCACTTCCAGCAATGCAAAGGTTGAAGTTGCATTGAATTTTATTTACCGATTTTTGAGTGATGCGCGCGCTAGTATACAGCCACACAGACAAAGATTCTAAAAACTGTGGCTTTTTATTCAACTGCCTCTATACTGATACCTCCTTTTAATGTTTCTTGAAGATCTGCAATATGTAGACATTTTACTACACGAAGAGAAGAGATAAAAAAAGTTAGACTGCTACTGAAGCCGACATCGAAATCAAAATTGCAACTTCAGACAAAACTACACTTAGAGACTAAGGCCGGAACTTATACCTAGACCGAAACCGAACCAGAAACTATATAGCTACACCGTATTCTGTATCAAAAACGGAATTTAACCAGCATCCTAAAGCGAAAACGGAACAGGAACCAATACTAAAAGTGGAACTAAACAGAAAAAGATTAAATCATTTGAGTCATCAAAACAGTCCACCAAAGACCCAGTCGTTCGTACTAGATTTCTCATCACTCATCGTGTTCTATTATTCGTTATTTAAAACAATTTTTCTCTACTCCCTCAAATAAATAACACTTCCATCGTATTCTCCATGTAAACAGTAATCATAAATACGTGGAAATTTTCAAAGTTTTTGTTTAAACAAAAATCAAACAACAAATACAAAGCGCAGAACGCTTCTAGAACAAAACTTGCTAAAATTGCTAAACACTCGCTAACACGAAATTTGCTCAAACATTAATTGCACTTTTTCCAAGCATTTCAATTCAACTTTTTGCTCTCTCGTTTGCCCCGTTAATGTTTACTCTTGCATGCTGCAGTTGCACTAATTGCGCAAGTTTTCTAATATTTTTTGGTATGTCTAAATAACATGTGAATGGCTGTGTGAGGTGTGTAGATATGTACAATTGCAAAGAAAAAAATAAAAAATAAAAACGTAGGGAGTAAGTATTATAAACTTCATATAAAAAAAATGGAAAAAATTTAGTTTTCAATTGTTTTTCAGTAACAAAAAATTGTTTAAGTCTGATTTTAAATTTTATCAAAAATTTTAATTAAAAATTACCTTTTATTACTTAAGTTAAACATAAAAACTAAAAAAAAATAATTAAATTAAAAAATTTACTTTATTTTTTCTGAAGTCAAAAATACAAATTTAAAATTGAACTTTACTTCTTTAGGCTGCGCAAACCCTATACACTTAAATCATTTTTGTTTTTGTTTTGCTCACAAATATAGGCACAGTTAAAAATTTAGACTTTGAATACAAAAAAAAAATTTCAAAGCACTTCCATATGCCCTCACATATAAATACAATTCATATGAAAGTGCAAAACAAAAACAATTTGGTATGAAGCTCAGGACTTATATGCAATAGAAATTTACGCTAACAAATTGACAATAAAAAATTTTGAAAAATAGTGAATCACTAAAAAAAATGTATATTCAGAATTGAGTGTACTCGAGCTTAGTCGAAAAAAATGGAAAACATATGGGATACAAAAAGGTATAAATCGACGGCTGAGTGGAAGATCACCCTATTTCAAAATATTTTTCAAAAACGCACTACCTCAGAATTTTTCTTGAAGAACGCCCCACCTCAAAATTATTTGCAATAGCGCCCTATTTCTAAATTTATCTTAAGAACGCCCTTTCTAAGAATGAGTTTCAATAACGCCCTATCTAAACGAAAATTCAATACGTTTTTAGCTGAGATAGGGCGTTTTTAAATCAAATTCTCAGATAGGGCGTTGTTGAAAAAAATACTGAGATAGGGCCTTTTTGAATCAAATTCTAAATATTGAAATAGGGTGATCTTCCACTAAGCAGTCGAAATGAACATAAACTTGGTTCAAAAATCAATTAAAATGAAGCTAAGGTTGGTTTAAAATGGTCCGAAACATAGATGATCGCTACCGTAACTTGTGCAGCTGGGTATCAAAATAGACTTCTGGTCACAGAAAAGTCGAAAGATACTTGCAAGGACTATTCTTTGATGTACCAAACAAATACCAGCTTATTTCAATAGGAAGTGTTTAGGTGGAAACTGAATGAAATTTGGTATATGAAATCAGTTGGCATAGGAAATTTTGTTGCCAAAAATGTGTGGAATCGAGAAGTAACCACGCCAAACTTTTTATATCAAAATCTCTGATAGTTCTGAATTTAACTTGCAAATGGTCCTTTAACAGCTTTAACTGAAAGCTAAAGCGTTATAAATTAGTTTGAAATTTAGTTTGTTGCCGATAGTATTCACGAGAATCCTCGCACACCCACTTTTGTTATAATTGTCGAAATTGTGCTGCTTGAGTTACACAGCTAAAATTAGCAGGAATAATCTCCGTAATTAAAAAACAACTAAATTCCTAATTAGTGGAATCCATTAACTTTATGTAACCTATCATGACCTGGACTGATGCTGTTTGAAACCGGCCTCGTTATTTAGAAAAATTTGTTGTTTTTTTTTGCGATATATCCAAAACATTTTCGAAATTTGCTTACTCAATTTCAAAAAGAAAATCTCAGTGTACACATATTTTTGTACATGTATTTCGGAAGTCAAAAACACAAAGTAAAAACTAACTTCTATTTCTTTAGTGAAAAATAATAATTAAGAAATTAAAATTAAAAATTAGTTTTTATTTTTGAAGTCAAAAAAAAAAAAAAAATATTTTAAATTGACTTTTATTTCGTAGGTCAAAAACTAAAATTAATAATTGTCTTTTATGTCTCTAGTTAAAAATAAAAATTAAAAATTGACCTTTATTACGTAAGTCAAAAAAAAAAAAAAATATATATATTTAAATTTAATCGAAATACAACTTCCTTTTACTTTTCTTTATTCAAATGCCAACTAAAAAAAATATCTTCATTTGCCCTTTCCAATCGCAGTTTCCAAATTAGTCATTACAATCGGTCCTTAAAAATACCTCAATGAAACGAAAAGCCATAAGACTGAAAAGCGAAAAATTATATTAAATTCAATGCAAACAAAGGCATTTAAAAATGCCGAGGCGTTTATAATCACAATGAAGATACGATTTTTTCAACTTAACTTGTTCTTCTTCTTCCTATACTGTTTCTTTTATCGATGCTTCCATTGCATTGCTTGCTATTTGCAGTATTTAACGCGTTTTCTAAGTTTTATACGTTTGTTCATTTTCAAGCATTTCCAACGATTTCCTTTGTGCAGGTCAAGTTTCTTGTTGTTGTTGTTGCTGTTGCCTGCTTACAAGTAAAATGCATGTGAATAGTATGTGGGCGTTGTGGTTTGCGGTGAAGCGCTTGAGTTTGGTTATTCCTTCAACTTTTGAACATAAAAAAATGAGCCGGAATAAAAGTTTTTAATTTTTATTTTAACTTTTATTCATTTATTTAGCACTTTTTTAAAGCTCTTCGTGCTGCAAGTCAAATAGTAGTGTGAAGTGGTGTAGAAATAAAGGAGAGCTCATGGGTGCGCTATAATAGGCATAACCGTTGGTTTGTATTGCTCTATCATTGAAATTGAACTGCTGCTGTCTGCGCCTTGAGAGATCCCCGTAAAATATTTTAAAGCAAAATACTATGTTGTTCTTTGGTAAAACCGGCTGAAAATATCTCCTCGTTCCTTGGTTTTCGTATTACAATCTTTTTATTATAAGACTTTTTACGGCTAGTCTAGTAGGGAAGTAAGTGTGAGGCTGTGCTGGGTTTTGTAATGAAAAATTCTGAATGCTGCAAAAGTGATGCCGCGTTCAAGTGGACTCTGGCTGGAAGATGCCTGGTTGGCTGGTGAAGATGCCTCTATAATTGTTCGATTGTCGCAAAACTAGAAAGTTTATACCGGAATACTCTGGTGGAACTTACTACTACTAAGTTGACTAAGTGATGTCTTACGCACAACAGTCAGGCTAGTCCTTCAGGTTCTATTCAGGAAAGAGCTTTCACACTATTCGAACAAGCAAACAAATTTAAATCAAACGGAAGTTTTTTCTAGTTGCGGCTGTTGTTGTTGTTGTTATCATTAACAGTGTTCCTGAAAATTGTCATCAAATTCCACTTTATGAAATGCAAGAAAGCCATCAATTTCAGCGATTTTGTGCAGATCGAATTGAAGGCGGTTGAATCTTAATAAGGGAATTCACAGTCTCAGAGCTGACAGAGGCAACTACAGACTCGGTATGAAGATTGTTTGAACTATTGTTTTGTTTCAGACTGCTACCTAGCTGCCTTTGCTTTGTTTACTTGCTGTCCTTGAAACCCTAAAGTCGCATAGAGTTGAAAAAAAATGTTTGTGGAAGATGTCGTCTTAATGTTTACACATCATCCAGTTTTTTCAGATGCACATATCGAGGTTGGTCTAAGAAAACTAAGAAGCCTTTCTATGGATTCCAAGCTAAGTGTACTTCGACAAATTCTAGGTACTAGCTCAACTTTTCACTCGAGAGGAGGGTATGCCTCAACAATCCCAGCTAAGTTATTCGCAACATTTATGCTCTCGTACTATTTTATGCGAAATAATTAGTTGCAGCAGATCTTCTACGTAACCCAGCTAACCAAACTCGGAGCACACCGAAGTGATGATCCAAAAAGAGTCCGTAATTTGAGCTTTCTTGGAGTGCTCATTAACACAAATAAAGATCAAAACCCCCACTTTTTACGAAGAAGAAATAAACATTGGAGAGCGGATGAGTAGCAACGTTTTAAAAAAAGTATTAGTATCATTATATTTGCACGATTATATAAATGAAGTTATATATAAACCATTATAAAGAGTACTTTCTTCTGATAAGTAAGACACTGATATGATTAGAACAAAATGGGATTTTAATTAAAAGAGTCAGTGAAAGCAATAAATAGCTCCAAAAAGAGTCCAAAAATACGCCAGAGTTCATTTAAAAGGAGTCATAAAAGAATCCAAATTCATCGCTTTCGGAGTCACTTCGAACTCTTTTTTATGACTCTTTTTAGGTGTCCGCTTAGAAGGATTTTTCGCTTCTTTTGCGTTCCGTAAAGAGCTAATTTTTAAGGGCAAAGCTCCGAGAAATGTTCGTGTTATTGCTACGAACGGCGTCTTTTTTTTCCTACTTTTCGTTAGCTTGGAAACTGTTTAAAACAACCGTTCCTGACCTTATGCATGTCTCAGAAACATTGACGGTTTCGAGCATGTCCAACTAACAGGTTGTGGCATTAGACCAGCTGATTTCTACTTTTTTTTTTCTAGAATTTTGACAGTACACTCATTTTCCAGTGTGATTTTGACAATAAAACTATGAATTAAAAAAACAAAATACAAGAAAAAAATATATACGAGCTTCTGGTTGAACCATGGTTTCGAAGAAAGAATATTTAAGTGAAAAGTTTTGCTTCCTGTGATGACAATGGTGAGAATAAACAGAATCTAATGATTTAGTGCACTCAGTAAAAGCTTCAAAACTTTAGACTGAATCTTGTTATTTTTTGTTATGGACGACAAGATACTCCAGGATATTTTAGTAAGCACATCGGCATTGACGGAACTCCCTCGCATTTCAAATTTTAACTCGATTAAGTCTAGCGGCTTAGGCTGGAGGTACAATGATAAGCAAGTTTAAAGTGTTTTTTTTTTCAGTGGAAGGTGCTACGCCCCCTTGTCTAAAACTTTTTTATTTAGCCTATCACGGAACAAAGTAGTCAAAAATATGTCTTAGCAAAATTTCATTCTATTTCATACAACATTTTGGGCTCCAAGTCCTAACATACAAACTAACATATTACCACAAATATATAATAGATATACAAACAACCATATACAACGCTCTATGACCTGTAGTGATAATTCGTAGAGCTTGCAACACCATTAACTGGCATACTTTAAAGTGTCGAAACCCAAGCAACAATGCCTTTGCGGCTAAATGTGCAATGTTGCTGTGAAAAAAAAAAAACCGTTAGCGAGCAGCGGGTGTGTGCTTAGCTCATTCATTCGCACCAAAAGTGCCGTTTTGTGTGCAGGTGAAAATATCTGCGGTGTGGCATGCCACAAAAAACTTTTGCTGTCCCCTTTAATCTTTTGCTTCCTTCAATCATCGCACAACAACTTTCAACGAACCTTTTTTGATTTTGGACTTTCAGCCTAACAGCGCTGAGCTTGACTTTTTGCTCTGTAAATTCTGTGGGGGATTTTTTCACCAGCACCGTTGAATGCCAGGAACAACGTCGACCATAGTAACAATCTGGTTGCCTATTTTATATTACCTTTTCATAGATTTTTTATTGCACAAAGCTGACCTTTGTTGGGCCAATCTTTTTTATAGCTCGGCTTATCCGCCACTCAAAAACGAGAAGTTCCTTTATTCATTGTGGCGTAATTTGTAGCTTCCTGACTTTTGGGCCGCCTAGGTAGGAGTGGTGAAGTCTACGTGCATACCTGTCTCAATGCGTGTGTTTGTATGTGTGGATGTGTGTCTTATTGTAGCCCATTGCAACTTAGTCATCTTATTTGGGTTTTACTTTGTTTAAATATTTGCAAACGACCACTTTCTCAGCTCATTCTGACTTTATAGTACGCCACAGCAACAGCTGCAATAAAGTGCCATAAACTGCTGGACACAAAAACGGACAGATGGACAATCAATGCATAGAGTGAGACTTGAATGAATGTAAGATTATATGAACGAATGGACCATTTAAATTGCTCGAATTCAATTGAGGAAATTGTAAGCTTCATCATTGGCGGCGGCACTAGCTCGGTACATGCGAATGTGATTTGCATGTCAAATAAAGTTCACAGTTTGTTCGTGTAGTTTACACTTACTTACTGCCCTGAAGTTTTCTAGTGAACAATCCTAATTGGGTGTGAAAAAATTTCTTGAATAATAACAAGTTCAAATAAAAAAAAAAAAATTCTAAATGTTTGTAGAGCATTGCAGATGCATTCATGTCTTCGGCTTACAATAGTGACTTTGTTTATTGATTTTGATTTAATTTCATTTTATTTTATTTTATTTCCTTTCATTTTATTTTATTTTGTTTTGTTTTATTTTATTTTATTTTATTTTATTTTATTTTATTTTATTTTATTTTATTTTATTTTATTTTATTTTATTTAATTTTATTTAATTTTATTTTATTTTTCTTTATTTTATTTTATTTTATATTATTTTATATTGTTTTATTTAATTTAATTTAATTTTTTCATTTTATTTTTTTAATGTTATTTTATTTAATTTTTTATTTTATTTTATTGTATTTTATTTTATTTCATTTTATTTTTTTTTTTTAATGTTATTTCATTTTATTTTATTTGTTTTTTTTTATTTTATTTTATTTTATTTTATTTCATTTTATTTTATTTTATTTTATTTTATTTTATTTTATTTTATTTTATTGTTTTATTTAGATTAATTTAATTTTTTCATTTTATTTTTTTTAATGTTATTTTTTTTAATTTTTTATTTTATTTTATTTTATTTCATTTTATTTTTTTATGTTATTTTATTTTTTTTGAACTTAATTTTATTTTATTTTATTTTATTTAATTTTATTTTATTTTATTTAATTTTATTTTATTTTATTATATTTTATTTTATTTTATGTTATTTTGTTTTATTGTATTTATTTTGTTTTATTTTTTTATTTTATTTAATTTTATTTTATGTTATTTTGTTTTATTTTATTTATTTTATTTTACTTTATTTTGTTTTATTTTTTTATTTTATTTTATTTTATTTTGTTTTATTTTGTTATTATATTTTATTTTATTTTATCTTATTTTATTTTATTTTATTTCTTTTTAATTATATTTTATTTTATTTTATTTAATTATATTTTATTTTATTTTATTTAATTTTTTTTTAATTATATTTTATTTTATTTCATTTTGTTTTATTTTATTTTATTTTACTTTATTTTGTTTTATTTTTTTATTTTATTTTATTTTATTTTGTTTTATTTTGTTATTATATTTTATTTTATTTTATCTTATTTTATTTTATTTTATTTTATTTCTTTTTAATTATATTTTATTTTATTTTATTTAATTATATTTTATTTTATTTTATTTAATTTTTTTTTAATTATATTTTATTTTATTTCATTTTGTTTTATTTTATTTTATTTTATTTATTTTACTTTATTTTATTTTATTTTTTTTATTTTATTTTATTTTATTTAATTTTATTTTATTTTATTTTATTTTATTTTATTTTATTTTATTTTATTTTATTTTATTTTATTTTATTTTATTTTATTTTATTTCATTTTATTTTACTTTATTTTATTTTATTTTATTTTATTTTATTTTATTTTATTTTATTATATTTTAATTTATTTTATTTTATTTTATTTTATTTTATTTTATTTTATTTTATTTTATTATATTTTATTTTATTTTATTTTATTTTATTTTATTTTATTATATTTTAATTTATTTTATTTTGTTTTATTTTATTTTGTTAACTTTCGCTTAGAATAGATACATATTTTTGCATAAGCGGCTAGATAGATAATGGAAACAAACATATATGCATGAACTTCCATCGCTGCCCCATCCATGAACTTTTTCATTACGAAAAAGTTACGTATCCATCGATTGCAAAATGTAGCAAAAGCAAATAAAAAACGCAGTAACGCAAAAACAAAGAAATAAACTCGTGAATGGACAATTTCCTACTATAAATGCGACATGAAATCAAATACGCAACTTCGATTGGAAAACCCACAAACAGAGTGTAACGCAAAAGTAAAATAAACAGACACTCCCTCTCAATACCAACACCTTGGAGCTTTTGCAGAAAGTTGAGATTTTCACATCACTCACAGCGCTGCAGCATCTGCGAATACAGGAAATGAACTTTAAAGCTGAGTTGGTAGATTAAGGAAATCTTTGTTAGATACTTGAAATTTGGGTTCTTTCATGCAAGCTCTCATATGCTCATATACGGCCATTATTCTAGCGACATCGTCACAATGACTAATGCTATTTTGTGGCTTCTTTTTTTTTTTGTTGTATGAGTTTGTATGCAGTAAGCGGTGAACATGTGATCATTACCTTTGTGATACAAGTTCCCAGCGGGATACCTTTTTAATGATGCTTGCACTTTGCGAAAGATTGTATTCCTCTTTGCTTCGATTTTTATGATATAGAAACAAAACACTGAAGACAGCAGGACGTCGAAAGAGGCCGAAAGCGCCTTGTCACTTGACTAGGAATGCCAGAAAAAAATTCGACAACACTTAATGAAATTTATTATAAACCCTGGAAGTCGATCCAAATTACAAAAGCGGTATTTTCAGGTAATAAAAAACAAGTTCCAACTTCTTCAATGGCAGACCCAACGTGATAACATATTGACTTTTGAATTCTTTAATATATACTAGAACGACATTGTCATCGATTTCTTTCTACTTTTTGGATTTTTTCTTATTTTGAGTTTATGGGTTCTAGATATTTGGTGACAATTATTATTTTTTAAAGAGGTTTAAGAGATTTTTTTTTTACAGATTTAATATTTTCAACTGACTTTTATCGGTTTATCGGTGTTAAGGTGTTGCTCTAGGTTCTTATAAATTTAATACTATTTTAACTAAGAGTTATAGCATTATACATTTTAGTTCAAGTTAATAAATTAACGGAGATATTGTCCATATCGGTGGTTATCATCTTTTGACTTTTTTAATATTTATCGATATTCATCGATGTCTATGTATTGAAAAAACTATGAATAAAGCCTTTATAAATTTCGCGAATAATTTTTTAATTTTGAAAACTAATATATTTTCTTCTTTTAAAATGATTTTTTTAATTGTATCGACTTTTATCGATTATTATCGAAACAAAATGATTCAGTCACCTTCGCATAGAGTTTCACCCATCCCTTTTAAATTTTTTTGTAGAAACACCCTACCTCGAAGCAAAATTCTTCTTGCATAAATGTGTAAGTCCGTTCGAGCAAAAATTTCCCTTTGGGTTCCCAGTTTGAATTAGCACAAACATACCAAACAATGTCCGTAAAAACAGAAATAGTTTCTTTGTAAAGTCCACCACAGCATGTTGCCACAAAACTGAGAAAAAGTAATATCTAGCAAAAAACTTAGTTCTTCTGAAGAATTGAAAGGAAAAACTTTTTAAATAAAAACATTGCAATGTGGCCAAGCATTTGAAGATGAATCAAATAAAGTTTCTTTGATTTTTACTTGAGGCTGTTTAACAAATTTCACATTGATGTGTGAATACAAAAGAAAATGAAAAAAGAAAGTTGCAATGAGTCTAGTTTCGCGTTCTGTGTTAGCCTGTCAATTTGAACTTTTTTAAAATATTTTTGTATTTATAAAGTTTCACTGCGAGTTGGCAGAAAAACAAAAACTTTGACTAAAGATGGAAACATTATAAACGCTACTTGGAATTTAAATATTTTGGCAGATTACTGTCTTTAAAGCAAACACCAGCATGCTGATCGCGATATCATTACATCATCTGGACATAGCAAGTTCACTATGTGCTATTCAAAGGTATGATGATCGCGATATCACCATATCACTAAGACATCGCAAGGTCATCATGTGATGTGCAAAGGCATTGCCATCAATATTTACTAAAGATATTCCCAGTTTGGAAGGTGTGAATATGTTGCTAGAACTAACTTGAACCAGAGGGACTAATGTCCTTCTGCAGCTGCAGGTTTCATTTTGGCGAGAGTTCACAAAGCAATCAACCGAATTTGCTCTCTTAATTTATTCAAACCACCAAATAACCTGCTCCATTTCGATATATATATATTTGTATCTGAAAAGGTCTTCAGATCAAGCAGTATCTTCGCGTTTTTCTTGAAACCGCTGGCGTGCTTGGTTGATATGTTCATAACAGATCCGCTCCGTTTTAACAGTCCTGGAATGGATCAGGTATGCCGCTCGCGACCAGTACGCTCGTAATAAGAAATACCTTCCTCAAGCATGAAAGCGACAGATGGAACGAAATCAGTACCGGAAATCATACTAAGTCGGTATGGCCAGAGTTTATCGTAAATCGGAAGACTTATTCACACTTAGCAATAGTCACTCATCTATTGTGTGAATACGCTGCACTGTGCGGAAATAGACTGAAATATTTGTAGTCCGCATTTTTCAATCATTTCGTCGATTTATCTAGAATAAACAATAGAATGGTTTGATAATGGGGATCATACGATCCATGTGGACACCTTTGGGGTCCAAGTGCGCTAGTGGGAAAACTGTCAGGCATGCGACCTAACCTAACCATTTCAAAGGTAGGTTTTACCAACCCTATAGGCTATAGTATAAATGTGTTGGTTCTCTAGAGATAGCAATATCGTATTTAAAAACGTCCGTTCAGGGGTGGCTCTTCCTAAACCCATTCATTAGTTTCTGTGGTGTAGCTCTGTCGTAGTGAATATGGTGGGGATCAATTCGGAGCAGTGTGAAGAGTTTAAGTCAGAGTTTTTTGACCGCTACTCTGCGTTGTTGTCCTAAACTAACTTCTGTTATACTTTGAAGCCAGTGGTCTGCCACTAGAAAGCAAGTCAGTCTCCACGGGGTCCTTCAAGCAGAGTGGTGGTACTTGTCTGCCGCGTTTTCCACCGCTTTGTGCCGATAAGAAGACCTTCTGAGCCAAAGCATCTGCACCTTTTTACAAAACCCATTGTAGGCTGTCTTGAAAAAACTAATATAAAAGAAAGGCCTTTGTCGCCTTGTGCTGGGATAGAGGAACCATCGACATTATGAGATAGTTTGGTAGTAGATTCTATAGGGGAAATTAACGGACATTGCAAGTACCGTTACAAGACTAGTAACTGTAAAACGGACTCCTCTGGTAAAGTCGGAAAAAAGGGATAACTGGCGAAATCGGCCAAAATCGCTTCTGTGGTTCAGCGCTAATTAGAGGGAAAATTGTCTTATAGATTTAGTTTGTACTATGTTCGCAGTAAATTTCTCAGGCGACACCACCTTGAGCTAGAATATGTAATTAGAGAGACAAGAAAAGTTTACAGCTCCTTTTATGAATTTTAATTTTAACGCAGCTCGCACATACACCATCAAAACGTGAGCGTACGCTCAATGCCCCTCAAAGACTGCGACAACAGTCTACGCATCAAACAAAGAGAGCAGTAGATGAGTAAATGTTGCTAAGCAAATAACTCTGCTTGCCATAATTAGTTTAGCATTTCTCGTTTTTTTCTCTTTCCTTTTCTCCGCATTCGTTAAAATTTTAAGTTGAATTAACACTCTGCTTCATGCAAATATTTACTAACTTTAATGGGAGAAAAATTTCATAATTTTATATTTATGCGTGCACGTATGTATATTTCAATTTATGTGTGTGTGCCCAAGTAATCTCGTGCATGTGTGGGTGTAGCGGGAGCTCACATGTACGTATTAATGAGCAAGAGAATGACTAATTAAAAGAAGCAGTGCATGGCTGAGAATTTGCCGCTTATTTTGAATTGCGCAAAATGTAATCACAACTGAGCATGTAAATATGTAATAAAAAATTCATAATTTGCATTACGCTTACAACGGCACTTTTAAATACAATTACTCTACAGTATTATGTTTACTAAGGCATTTGAGCGGAGGCGTGCAGTGCTGTGCGATTTTACAATTTGTTGCTGACATGCCGGGTGCGACAGTCGAAGCACGTACAAACATACTAAATCAGATGATGTAGTGAATTATGAAAAGAGAATTAAATATTGCATATTTAAGGTATTTCGTTCTTATATTTGCGACAACAAGTAGTAACAGCTAAACTCTGAAGATTATATGGACCAAAAGGCAAACAGTGAAAGTCAATTTTTTGAGTAAAGATAATTAACAACCTGATATTGGCTGTTGGGTTGTAACAAAATTCAGCCACTACTGGCCAAAATAGGGGGCCTAAAAAAAATAAAAATTATTGTAACAATCAAAGTTAACTTGAATTAAGGAAAAACAAGTAAGGAAAGGGCTGTCTTCGGCTGTGCCGAAGACTTGATACCTTTCATGAATACGCATCACGGTTTTAAGTGTCCGATACTTACTCACAATTAGTAAAAACTCTGCAAACTGATCACTAAAAGATACATAGCCCAAACCACATTTATCGCAGGAATCGATTGAATGGTAGCTATAAGTTGTGTTGGTACGATCTGGATGATTTTCACTACGCCATTAAATCTTATAAATAAAAATGAATGTTTGTCTGTGTGTCCTTTAAAGGCGTCCAACGTACTCAACCGATTTTTATGAAATTGTCACAGGGATCATGGATTAAAGTATAGGCTATATATAGTTTTGGAAAAGTAGGCGGTGCCACGCCCCCAGTCTATATAAAATTTCAATTCGTCATAACTCTGACCGTATTTGGTCTAAATTAATAATATTTGGATATATGTGTCCTTCAGTCAATAGTTACATAATCTTATAAAAGTGGGCGGTGCCACGCCCACATTTTTTGTGTTTTGTTTGTGCTTCATTAATGTCCAAAGTTTATAGTCGATCTCTATGAAACTTTCAGGATAGGTTCAGAAAATCACCTAGGGTATTTTAGGTAGCAATTCGGCATAGCCAGGAATTTATTTGGTTCAACTTAATGATATTTAATGTATAGATATATGTTCTATGTAACAAAAACCCTCGGAAACTGAAAGCAGTACCAGGATCAAATAAAAGTTAATTCAATATGTCTTCGAAAGTATGTACATATCAATCCCGCAGAGGAAATGGGAGAAGAAGGGGAGTAGAGAGAGGATATAGAAGTGGTGCTAGAGGAAAATTATGAGGGTAAAGAAGAGTAATGGTATATGGTGATGGGGAAAAGCAAAAGTTGAAACAAAAGGAGGAGATGAGGATAAATGTAGAAGAAGCGAAAAGTGGGGAGGGAAAGGAGTACAGTTTTTTAAATGTAGACAAGCAAAAGCTTAGACAGGACAACGTCTGCCGGGTCTGCTAGTATATTCATGAAAATGTACTTTATTGTACTGTATTAGTCTAAAATGAGAAAATATAAGTCAGAAGCACAAAATGGTCTTGTATTACTAAATTAAAAGTAAAAGAATAGTAGTTCCTTGCCTAAGGGGGAAACTTTTCCACTATTCCCCGCCCTGGCTACGCCACTGCTTGACACTAGCACTTTCTGCTATTGACCAGACTTCCACTGAACAGTATGAAATCCCAAGTGGCTTCTAATGTTGACCGGAAATAATGCCATCTGAATATAGGGTTGAAATGAGTTCATAGAAAGTTTTCTTTTCAGAGAAAAGCACACTTAAGAACCGTTGGGGAGGAGAGAATTCGGGCAACAAGATTTTGCTTCCTACTTCATATTGGTGTTTGAACAAATCTTGATTTCCCGGTGCCTTATTATTTTTGAGCCAGAATATTGTCATTCTCGTATCGACAGAGTCCCTTAGTCCATATCCTTTCCATCATCGGTTATTGACGCCTCCAGTACGGAGTCTTCCTTGCTTTTTCTCAATGTTATTCATATGCATTATTTTGAAAGTTTAAAGTAAGCCTTCTCAAAATTTAGTTTTTATAAAACACTTAACTTTAATATTGAAATGCTAATGCTTACGAAAAATCCACATGAAAAATATTTAGAAAAAAATTTGAAAATAAAAGTTTTGGAATTTTTGCTTTTATATTTATAAATTTTTTTTTCAACCTTAAATGTTTCAAATGTTATCATAAAAGTACAGTTCATTAGAATAACCAAAACCCCCATTGCTGCATCTTAATAGCTTTGGTTAAATTTTAACCATTCCATGTTGTTGAATTATTAACATTCACAGGATTGTAATCAATGTGCCATTTCGAGTATAAAAAGCTTACTTTCAAACGTTTTGTAAGCGAAAAATCAGCCTTTTGTAAATGAAATGTTCTTTTAACTAAGATTTTTGAAAATTTACTTTACATCTGCTTTACTCCTTGGGCCTCCTCTCTAACTTAAGCATATTCATTTCACAGGCTATCAAATCACATTACATATTTTAAAAATATGAAGGGTCTATGTTATCCTTCAGGATTGACATATAGTGGGCAAGTAGGGAGATCGTGAAATCGAAAGATTATTCAAGCTGAGCTGGACACGCTGCTGCTTTATTTAATTTATATTTTACTAAAGTTGCGAGTATGAAGTATAAACTTAATTTTAGTTTCTTTTCTTTGCGCAAACAACAAAAAATTATAATTATTAAGAGCTTAACCCAGCTCCATCTACCTACACACTGTGGAGCGCCTTGCTGTACACTTCTGTGCTGTTGGGAAATTTCAAATGTGTCACAAGCCACACACACAATAGCAAGAAGGACCTGTGTCCATAAGTTTCCCACGCAAACCCCAGCGGAAGCGAACAGATCAACTTGACAGCTGCATTCATTAGCAATGCGTTCGCTTGACCCACTGACTTAAGTTGGAAAGAGCTGGTGAACTTTATTGGTCTCTTCTCTTCTCGTCTTTTACTCACACATCAGGCAGCAGCGCAAGTTATATAATAAAATTTTTTTTTCAGTACTTTTTCTTAAGCAGCTCTCCATAATATTAAAACAAAATTAAATCTCAACCAAGCGAATATAACGAGACCGTCCTCTGTCGTAGCACGTTCCTCTACAAAACAAGCTAACCACAGCTGTCTTAGCTTAGTCCTGCGTGGTGCCTCCTTTTATTATATTTCAATTGCTTTTTTGTTTTTGTAGATAATGTTGATATGCAAGCAGCAGCAATGTGGTCTGCACTTCACAGTCTCATCTACTGTTCGTCATACAACTGTCTTTGCCAGCTTCCAGCTCTTGAGCATTGCTCGTTTCCAGCATCCAAACATAAATCTTTCATTACGCCAATTTCTATTATATTACTTTGGAATTATCTGCGCTATTTAAAATTTTTTCTATTTATTTTCTAGATTTGTAATCACCGTTCTACCACCTACCTCTCTCTCTCTCTCTCCAAGTGCATTAATTTAGTTTTCTTAGCTGTTTGTATATATGGATGATTGTACTTGTCCAAGTAGAGGCATCTTCGGACGTGCCACATAAGTGATTCACCATCACTCTTACCACAACTGTCAGTGAAGTAGACAATACAGCTTGGCAGACTCATTTTCACTCATGCGCTGACATCATCGGAATTAAATGTACTTTAGACCGTATCAATCAACAGAGGGTTCTGTCTATATCTTTATCTGTTTTGAAGAATACGTTCGGAGTTGGCTTAAAAGTCGATTACATTTGACTTAGAGAAAATACCTCTTTTTACAATTAATGACAATTACAAGCAGGTTGGCTCCATTGCTTGGACCCCCCCGTAATATAAACTTCTATACAATACCATTAAATTTCCACAATTTTCGATACTTTTGCTATTTGCTACTAATACTTTTTACAGCATCACTTAACAACGATTTTTTGAAGGGCTGAGTATCCGAATACTAATATCGTGTACACTTTCCATTGTGTTAAGGGGCTATAATACGAGAAAACTAAAAGCAGTTACCCGAAGCTCAAACAAACTACTTCAGAGACAGTCCGGTTATTGTCACTATTTGCTTAGGACGTAGCGTATATGATTCTTTTTTGAGGACTGTCCACAGTGGTAATACTCGCCTAGTAGTCTCTCTCACTCCGCTGCAAGCAACAACAACGCCTTATGAAGTTGGTTTAAGAAAACTAGTCCCTCAGTTTTTGAGATATCTTTATGAAATTTGGTATGGAGCCGCCATTTTGCATGAGATTAATCATTCGTCGGAATCAGCAAGATCGAAGCAATACAACGCATAGCTCCCATACAATCGATAGTTTCGATAAATGGGTTTTGGGCTACACATTTTTGCAAGTTTGGTACTTCTTAGGTATGTAATGTGTGTAGTGAAAATCAGCCAAATCGGAACAACATGACATATAGCTCCCATACAATCGATTGTTCCGATAAATGGGGTTTGAGCTATGTTTCTTTAAATTATCTGTTTTGCATAGTTCTTACTAATTGGACACTTAAAACCGTGATGTGTATTCATGAAAGGTATAAAGTCTTCGGCACAGTCACAGACAGCCCTTTCCTTACTTGTTTTAATTTGGCTCCATAATAAAGGTATTTGTGTTGATCCGGCCCTTGCTAATTATACAATTTTATTTAAATGTAATATCGGTCATTTTCAAAAAAAATAATTCATATGTCGCTAATTGCTTTCGAAAAAAACCGGCGTATAGCACAGTACACATACTTCGCAATGATCTTCCAAACTTTTGTGGTTTATTTCGGGATAGCATTTTGAAATACTTCGTAACTTTTTCAGAATCATTACAGGATTGTTTCCGTGACTTTTTTCGAAAGCAATCCAGAAATGATTTGTAGGGAAAATTCTAATCGGCACACCACAAATTGGAAGAGAAGCTTGGCGCAAAAATCTCTTAGGAGGTTTATGATGAGATACCTGTTGTATATCGCGCCATAAAAAAAAAAAAAAAAAAAAAAAATCCAGAAATGATACAGTAACGTTTCCGAAATCATGCCGAAAAAATCCGAAATGGTTTCGATAAAGTCAAAATAAAAAAAAATCCCGAAAATGTCAAGAAAACAATATCAAAATGATCTATAAAAACTCAAGAAATATTCGGGAAAGGTCCGAAATGTGCTATAAATCGATCACGAAATGATGCCGAAAATTCCCGAAAGTGGCCCCGAAAACAATCCCGAACCCTGCCTTATTCTGCCAAAATTAGCTATTTCATAAATTCTGGATTACCTTAATTCTACTACAATACTCTGCTACAATTTCGAACTCTGCTAAGCTCCCCTTAGCAACAGAGTTTTCTCGATGTTATGCCGAAACACACATAAAATTGGTACCGAAAAGTTTTCGAAAAGATCAAGAACACAATACCGAACAATCCCGAAAATGTTAAGAAAGCAATATCAAAATGATAACGAAAAAGTCCATAAATATTTCTGAAAAGTTCCGAAATGGGCCCTAAAACGGCCGCTAAATGATACCGAAATGGTCTTGAAATATTCCAGAAAAGTCCCGAAAATGGTTCCGATAACAATCTCGAAATGATTCTTTAACGGTTCTAAAATCATATCGAAAAATTCAAGAAATGATCCCAAAAAAGTTTGGAAAAATTTCCGAAAAGGTTAAGAGAAACACTCCCAAATGATCACAAAAAAGTCGCGAAATATTTCTGAAAAAGTCCCGAATCGGTCCCTAAATCGATCTCGAAATGATGCCAAAAAGTGGCCCCGCAAACAATCCATAACCCTATCTTATTCTGCCAAAATTAGCTATTTCATAAATTCTTTATTACCTTAATTCTACTACAATACTCTGCTACAATTTCGAACTCTGTCAAGCTCCCCTTAGCAACGGAGTTTTGGTTCCCCATGACAATTAAGTGCCCATGTAGCGGTTACTTATTTGCTTGCTGATGTCGCTTTTTGTATTTGTTGTTAGTGGTTTTATTTTAATTCTCATTCACAAGTCATAAAAATCTGTATTCTTAAATAAATTTATGCAGAACTGTGAATAGTTAAACTCTGAGGTGCTATTGTTAAAAAGTGGGTGTGGTGCATGCACTTTTTCCAAATTTTTCGATTTTCAGCTTATAACGCAAACTGTCCACCTATACCCAACATGTTATTTATTCCCGATATGTACCAGCGCTTTCCTTTACATATCCTACATGCTTTGTCTGCACTCAGTGTTTTCTGCACCTTTTATATATAATTTTTTTTTTTTTTCTTTTTACATGGCACTTGCTCAGCTAAGATCGCCACTAAGTTGGGAAGTGATGCTCGAAATTTAAGTCGCCTAGCCTCACCATAAATTATAAAACACTCACTTATTTACAACACGATTATGCTCATGTACAACTTTATTTTTGTTGTTGTGAGTTTCATAGCTGTGCTGCACACTGCCATTTTAACTTGATTGCTGCAGGCATTTCTATGTTCAACTCGTGTTCGTTATCCTCTGTGCAAGTTTCGAGTTGATTTTTAGTTGTTTTCCAGTTTTTTATTCCTTTTTGTTTTTGTTGCTTGCTTTTGCGCTTTACTTCCTTCCGCATGCAGCTCTACAGCTATGCAGCCTGTAAAGTACTTAAACTTGCCTGCGAGCATATGAGAATGTGTTTAGTATTATATCTCCAGTGATTTCATTACAAGCCTTTTGCTCACTTGCTTGCGGTCATTACTTTGCGCTCGTTGTAGTGGTTCTATATAATTTTTTTACTTTGGATTTCCGCTCAACTTTTGTTGTTGTCTTGCTGTAAAAACTGTCCTGCAACACACAGGACCTGAGGTTCTCAGCTTAACTCATAACATTTTAAAGTAAGCAAACAGTGCAAGGAAGAGAATAAAAAGGAGAGTACAAGGTAAAGCATAAAAGAGTTAAGTCACTCACTGAATAAATGGTCACTTACTGCTCTCAGATCGTACAGTGCAATAACACCCACTGGCAAGGCAATTTAGCCGCCCGAACGTCATTATTACTATTATTTAACTTCGAGAAATTTTGAATTATAAATTTTCAGTTCATGTTTTTGATATGAATTATGAAATCGTATGAATTGAATATGTTGACCTAATGCAAAAATAGAAAGTGAATTTAAATCCTTAGGAGGCAATGCAAAGTAAAATTGGAATTTTTTTTTTTTGAGTAGATCGATGCAACAAAAATAAGATATTGCAACAGAGTATTGCAGTAAAATTTAGGTATTGCAGAATTTAGGAAGTAGGTAATTGGAGCAGAAATAGGCAGGGTTAGGATCATTTAGAATTATTTTCGGGACTTCTTAGGTGTAATTTCGAGATTTTTTCGGCATCATCTCGGGATCATTTTAGGATTGTTATCGTATCATTTTAACATAATTTCGGGATTGTTTTTATGGCTTTTTCGAGATAATTTGGAATTGTTCTTGGGACATCTTTGGAACCACTTCGGTTCTTTTTTGAGATCATTTTAGGATCATGACTTCATTGTTTTTGGGACATTTTGGGAACCAATTTCAGGATCACTTTGGGACTATTTTGGGTGGTCTCGCCAAAGTACCGAAATGAACCCAAAAAAATATCCCAAAATGATGCAGAAAAGTCCCAAAACTATCCCTGAAGAAATCTCTAAATAATGCAGAAATGATGACCAGAAGTTTCGAAAACATTCGCTAACTGATCCCAAAAAGTAAGAAGTAAACATCTTTCACATGTACTGTATTGTCCTCGGTTTTTTTTTTAGTAGAAAATCGAAGCACAACGGCTTCAGCGGTGGTGATTACCGTTCTATGAACAGTAAAAGGAAACGGGTGCCTTCCAAGCTACAGTCTTATCAAAGGACTTACAGGATAACTTTCCAGCTCATTTCAATTTATTTCAGCCCACAGATTTATAAATTTTCATCATAAATTAAAAATATTTTTAATAAATAATGCAATTTAAATCAATAACATTTGAGAACTATTACAAAGTCGGATAGATCTAGAAATGGATTCATTAGACGGGTGGTTATTTTTACTAATTCAATATACACATTTAATAAAGCCTTCAAGTGATTGCTATCAATACTGCGGTTGTGCTTTCACCTAGTTCAAAATAGTTGGCAGCCTTATAAAGACTTTTCCACTTTTAGCTTTCATACAGGTGAGAGTTGTCCAAAATTTAAAAACACCTTTCGAGATGTTAAATACATATATAAATAAATAAACTTTCTATAATATATAGTTACAAATTGTTAAGGGTTTCGTATTAAAAATAGTCCGCAATGCCACCTTAACCCTTTCAGTGGCTTCATCTAAGCTCCATAGAGTTCTTCCCAATTTTAAATATTTTATTTATCTTTTGGTGATCTTTGCCTCTTATGCATATCCCCCCATTTCTGCAAGAACCTTGTACCTTAAAATACCAGAAAACCAGCTAGATTATGAAGAAGTAAATTATGAAGGTTTTTTTTACGAGCTGAATGTTGTCTCAAGTTTCCCTATGTGACAAGAGTATTTCCATATAGACAGGTATTTTCCTAACAAGTGTATTGAGAAGTTATTGCCGAAATGTGGCGTGACACCAAGGCAGCTTAAGTTTTCGTAGAAAAGGCACTCAATCAGTCCCGCTTGGAAACAAAACAAAATTGTAAATAATTTTCCCATCCAACACTCGAACATAAACTTCCCTCAAAGAAAATTATATACACGAAAACGGCTGCATATGAACTGTGTCGCATATATAAACAACAATTATAAACAATAATTTAAGAGCTAATAACAGCTCTAATCCATTTTCAAATTCCATGAAACGAAATTGCGGTCATTTAACCTAATTATTTCGAAACTGTTCTCTAGCCTACGTTTGTCAAAAGTCACGTTTCTTTGTTAATTAAGACTGAAAGCTATATTAAATTTTCAACCGACGAAAGATACCTCAACAACATTACCAAAGTAACGGATATTGGACAAGTCATTAAATAAATCTTACATTTCCAAGATTTTCTTATTGCTAACACAACTACTTACATGAATGTAAACATTAGACTGGTATTATATTTGAGAATAGGAAACATATTCGAACTATTTTACTTTATTTATTTCATTTTATTTTATTTTATTTTATTTTAATTTTTTTAATAAAATTTTTTTTTTTTTAAATTTTATCTTATTTAAATTTTTTTTATTTATTTTTTTTATTATATTTTATTTTATTTTATGTTATTATATTTTATTTTATCTTGTTTTATTTTATTTTGTTGTTATTTTATTTTATTTTATTTTATTTTATTTATTTTATTTTATTTTATTTTTCTTTATTTTAACTTATTTTATTTTATTTTATTTTATTTTATTTTATTTTATTTTATTTTATTTTATTTTATTTTATTTTATTTTGTTTTAGTTTTATTTTATTTTATTCTGTTTTATTTTACTTTATTCTATTTTAATTTATTTTATTTATTTATTTTTTTTTAATTTTACTTTTTTCAATTTTATTTTATTTGTGTTATTTTATTTATTTTATTTTATTTTATTTTATTTTAGTTTATTTTATTTTGTTTTATTTCATTTTATTTTATTTTATTTTATTTTATTTATTTTATTTTATTTTATTTTTCTTTATTTTAACTTATTTTATTTTATTTTATTTTATTTTATTTTATTTTATTTTATTTTGTTTTAGTTTTATTGTATATGAATCATAAATGCAGGTTGTGTTTGTGCTCGTCTGTTTGCCGATTGAGAGCATTCATTGTGTTTACAATTACTGAATAATATAATGCAAATGACCGCAATCGAAAAAATATTAGGACAATCAGCACCAGCAAAGCACTTATATACGCACACATAACCACAGGGGCACATGCCAGCAATCAGTCAAGCATGAATTTCTATGCACGTATACTAAGCCAGGTCGTACTTTAAACTCAAATATGCATAGAATTAACTTCAACAACAACAATTTACTCAGGCACATGTTACATTTTATTACGCGTAACTCTGCTGGACTGCCCTATATCGGGACTGTTTCTATCGAGCCTAAAGATGTTTGCACATCAAAAAATTTTCTTTGGGCTCTGTCTAATGTATAGATACAAATATTAGGATTTGCATGCATGTGCAGATGTGCCCAGCTACCATAGATTTTTGTGCAATCTCAGCAGTTAAATTCAATATTCAGGTCACTCATACGCCCCGCCCCGTACACCATGTAGTCAGCCACTAAACGGCGTCTCAGCCTAGTGCCCTTGAAGAGTGCTCGCATACTACTAAATCCACATTCACATACATAACACATTTAGTGCTAGCTTATAGTTTGAGCAGGTATGACTTTTATACCCTCACACATGCATAAATATTCCACAACGTGTGTATGTTTTTGTGTTTTGCGCTTGAGTGCTTATGTTTAATTGCAAAAGTTTTAAATTGCCGCACAAAACGACACACACACACACTCACCGACACACAGACACACCAAATCAATCGACAACCGCTGCTAACTATTCAGACTGGAGTGCTTGTGATTATTGTAACTGCTTGTACATTTGTTAGCAGGTGGCTGGCTGTAAGTGTAGTGAGCCATAAATGCGAAAGTGTATTGCGAAATGGCGAAAGCTTTAGTGTGGCAAGGTGTTGCCTGAAGTATGGGCTGAGGTGAGGGAATGAACAAATCAGCCGCAACTGACAACATGGTAGAGCACTTCTGGCAATTAAATGGTTGTGCTTTCTATTGATGATTTTGGTGTTGAAAATAAAATATTTACGGCGAAATGCGTAGTATTGAAGAGAGCTATATGAAGTTTATCTGCCAATGGCAGGAGGTGCCTCCCTAATTTTTTTATTGTTGGATTTGACCGCATCCAAATCAGTAGAAATTTGTATTTAAAAACTTATTTTTATCTTTAACCCTTAGCTCACTTTTAACGAAAGCAAGGACCTTACAGTAATACAGGTCCCACTATGACAGTTGCTACAAGGCACTGAAGAGTTCACCACAATCAAGCTCTACAAGATGCAGATGCGAGCTAACCGATGGCAGTAACAGCTATCTGTTCCCTATAACCAATAAAATTTCGTTGAATTGAAATAAGTCACCTAGGCAAGCATTACACAACCCTTTGTCTCATTACAAATAAATACTCTCCAAGCAACCTCCGTCTCTTCAGTAATAGCTCACAGAAAAAGCATTCGAAACTGTAGATATTTACCCTACTACTTACTGTATTCCTTATCCCGGCTCTGTAATCATCCCGTAATTTTGGCTCACTCTTTCCCGCTAGATGTTCGGTGTATTACTGTTCCGCTAACGCTTCCAGTCGTGTTCTTATTACGGACAACCGCGATTGCCAACCTGTCGACAAATATTCAAGGTTCTTAGCTAACATTTTCTTCAGCAAAGAATACCCGACTTTCTGATTAATGCAAAACTACCCAATCCAGGCTCTTTAATACCTTTAAAAATGTACTTTCTTCCCGGCATATGAAAACGGGTTGGATTACATCTTTGCTAAAATCAGGAAAAATCGGATTTGATACGAAGCATACGAGATATGAATGAAATGAACAGAGACGGTCTGTCCCGTGACTGTTACGGGAACTATTTGGTATCACCAGTGCAACCTTCTAGTTCTTGACAGAAGATGGGTAATGAGAGGTAAACGTCATTACCTTTGCGCATTTTATTCGCCTCTTATGACCGGTATGCCTACCTGGGGCATATTCTAAGCCCCTAACCCGTAGGTTTCGACCATTTTGTGCTTCAGACTTTCTTGTTGACTTATAAAAGCGGTCATGAGGAAAAAGGTGGAGTTTCTGCGACACCTGCGGAGGACTTAAATATATGAAAATCCCCATATTAGTTTATGTTTCATAAGTCAAAATGGTTATCATCGTGGAGAGATTGGGGAAACCGTAATATATGCTTTGTTTTAAGTAAACAATCGATCAAAAGGAATAGTTCCAATGAAAAACAAGTAAGGAAAGGGCTGCCTTCGACTGTGTACGCATCACAGTTTTAAATGTCCGATCCTTACTTACAATTAGTACAAACTCTGCAAAACTGTTAATTTTAAGATACATAGCCCAAACCCCATTTATAGGAACAATCGACTGTATAAGAGCTATGCCTTCTATTGCTCCGCTCTTGCTGGTTCCGACATATGATCAATATTTTACAAAATGGCGGAACCGTAGCAAATTTCAGCGAGATATCTCAAAAACTGAGGGACAGTTTGCGTCCAAACAGACAGACAGACAGACGGGCAAACAGACGGGCATGGCTTAATCGACTCAGCATATCGCCCTCATTATTTACGTATATTTTTGGAGGGTCTATCTCTTCTTCTTCTCATGCTTACAAACATCGGACCAAAGTTATAATACTATTTCATGGCCATGAAAAGCATAAAAAATGTTTAAGGTTGTATAGGTTATTAATGGAAAGTCAGGGTCGTAAATCGAAAGAAATTTTAAGGTCAGTTAAAAAAAATTTTCAACTTATTTCGATTTAGCAAGGGAATCATAAAATTGGATAAATTATATTTTGAGTTGAACTTAAAAAGGATTAAAAAAATATCAATCAACAACTACAACAAAAACAATGTTACTTTAAAAAAAATTAGTAATGTTTTTGCTTAATATGATCGAACGAGTGCTCAACTTCCGATTAAAATATGAATTAGCTTTACTGAAATTTTAAAAAAGGGCAGTAAACCGTAAAAGTTTTTAGATTATTACTAAAAATTGAACTGTTACACTTCTGTAGATGTCACAATTTTGGATTACACGCTCTAGACATTTCATATGATTTCAAGAAAAACCTCTTCCCTGTGTCAGCGTTTATACCAGCAGAGATGCTCTGCACTCTGTTTACTTATACATTGACGCCACCGCTTAATACATCTGCAAGCATACCCATAAGCTCGCTCATCTCATCCAGCACATTATTTGCTCAAAATCTTGCTCACCACACAATAATGCGCGCGGCTCCAACGCTTCACACTTGTCACATGGCCTCCATGAGGTTTTAAATCCTTCTAAGCACAATCTCCTGTGGCTGCTTGACTGTCACCATCAAACATTCGTCTATTCATTCATTTATCTGTGGTTATTTATGTTTGTGTGGCATGGCATATATTTTATTGGTTTTGAATTGTTGTTGAAGAAACACACAGTTGCGCTTCACCTCCCCACTACACTCGTTCACTCTGTCACTCATCACCGTATTTATTTATTCGTGCTTCTATCACTCTCTGTCTCTAATCTGCGCTGTAGCTGTGGTTTCAATGATCGAATGTATTGCGGTTGTTGTGAGAGCGTTGCAACGGAGCGGAGCATAAGAAAAACTACTTTGTTGACCAAGCTTATAAATACTACTATTTCGATAGCAATAATTATAAGAGGAGTTACCTTATTAAAACAAAGTTTAAGAAATACATTTCACGGACAAGGAAACACATTTTTAAAATTAGAAAATGTGCAGCATCAGCTGGGAGCTACGCCTACTTTTGATAAAAGCAAGGTTTCTGAAGCCAATAAAGCAGATATATTCAAGTTTTTTAAAAAAGAGTAACATGTATAGATAAACTAAGTTTAACTAATTGAAAATAAGTGTTAATTGGGCGTGGTCCCACCCACATTTAAACTCGCTATTCATATTCCTCACTGCTTTTATCGAAGTGGATTATTTCTTCAGTTCAAGAGAATTAGTTGGCTAGCTTCTATTAATTGTAAGCTTAAACTGTCGATAATGAAATCCATTGTCTAAGAACTACGCCCACATACCATTAAAAGTTATTTATTAGGCTCTGAAAGATGAACTCAATCAGTGGATCACCAAACTTTTAGTATGGACAACCAAAACGTTTAAAGGTATGGCTTATATCAAGGAAAATATAGCTCAAAATGTATTGCTAAAGCTCGCAGCTGAGTATAAAATACTCGCTTTTATCCTAAGTCACTTGTTGTCGTTGTTGTAATAGCAAAAACCCTCTCCAAATTCTTACTTATTATGGATATGGTAAGTCCTTTATGGGAATGATTCCGGAACGCTTCGGCCCCACTGCCTTTGAAGAGACTTGTTGGATCAGAACGAGCTTTCAGATCATGAAGTCTAGTCTCTCTTAACTCTCGTCCTTCTTCTTCTTCTAGATAGCTGACGTCAATAAACACCATCACAGTGGAGGCCTCCCAGTTTCTCTGCTTCTTAAGTTGGGTGTCGATACAAATACCCTTCTTTAGAGCTTTTATTCGTTGCATTTAGTTTCAAAACAAAGATCATCCCATTCTTTCTACACCATCCACAACTCCGAGCCGTTCATAAGACAAGCTGGTCATACATTTGATATGCAGAGGTTTAGTCTTCTTACATATATTATTAAAATATCCAGTACGCAATTGCACCAGACTGGCTCTGAACTTCCTGGAATGATAGCGTTCTTCTGCTGATACTGATCCATCTGAATGTGTGACGGCTTTAGCACGCGGCGGCCTGCGTGGAATTTACTGACTATATGAGCCTACCGGTACACCTTTCGATCGAAAGGTATTGTTATATTATGTCAAAGCTTTTAGTAGAAGACCACTCAGCTTCAATCCATTGTTTATTAAGATTTTGGGGTTCACAAAAATTTATAGGGATTTGCCCGTTGCGCATTTCACTATGATCTTTTACTCTGAGCTTTTGGTAGCACTACATAAATGACTTTCCAGTCAAAGGGAGGCGTCGCCTATCAGTCCTAAATTAAATGTTCTGCTAGGCCTAGCACTTATTTCACTGACATTCCTCTAAAATCTACTTTGAAATGATATAAAATCGGTAGCGTTATGTCGTCAACGTCGGAGCCTAATCCTCAAGTGAAAAGGTGGTTGGGGACTTAGTCGTTGGCAATATTAATTATCCGAGGTGAAACAGCTTTGGGAGAAAATCATTTACTTACATACTTCGAAGGATGCACCATATAAACAATTAATTCACGAACTACTTACATATGTACGAACAAGGATATACTTGATACACTCAAAAATTTTGCAATAAAAATAATAAAATTTTCAATTCTATCAAATGTACCGCAAATGTACCACAACCATAAAAATGAAAAAGCAACTAAAGCAACCAATGAATATAATTCATTTTAGGAATTGAAGAGAGTGTCTAAAAGCAAGAGCAACATTGTCCCTTACACTTCAATGCGGCCACATGAATTCATGCTACATGCATTTTATGCCTTGCACAGGCCATTTGCTGTGCCACTGAACTGACTGACTGGCATTGATGATTAGATTGGCAGAACCATGTACAGTTACTACGAATAGAGTCTGACAGTTCGTTCGATGGATAGTTAGTCACGCAGTCGGAGATATTTAGGTGGCTGCCATGCAGTTAAATCAACTGAAATATTTTATTCAGAAATTTTCATTTCTATTGTACTTAAACATAAAACATAAACATGAACATACCCATAAACATAAACATACCATAAACATAAACGTAAACATAACCATAAACATAAACATAAACATAAACATAAACGTAAACATAACCATAAACATAAACATAAACATAAACATAAACATAAACATAATCATAAACATAAACATAAACATAAACATAAACATAAACATAAACATAAACATAAACATAAACATAAACATAAACATAACCATAAACATAAACATAAACATAAACATAAACATAAACATAAACATAAACATAAACATAAACATAAACATAAACATAAACATAAACATAAACATAAACATAAACATAAACATAAACATAAACATAAACATAAACATAAACATAAACATAAACATAAACATAAACATAAACATAAACATAAACATAAACATAAACATAAACATAAACATAAACTTTCTGAACCTAAATTTCGATTTTCTTAAAGTGCATTGGCATTTTCTGATTTTGAAATGTGCTAGTTTCAAACTAGTCTCAAAAAAGAAGAAATATTCATAGTTGCTGTTGTAATAGTGATTATTATGTGACAGTAAAATAAATGTGTCCGGACATAGTAGATGCTGATACTAGAAGCGCCAAGTTTAAAAAAAACTTCTTACTTCGATTTTTTATAACCCTGTGCGCTTCAGTACTCTCCGAAACTCTGATTTTTTGTTTGTACATATTTAGACTTCTTGGCACCAATCTGACAGTAGTCTAAAAATACTAGTTTGGAACTAGACATTTGGTTCACTAATTTGATGTTTCGCTGCATGATACATCTCTAAATGTTTCTGTATCCAGTTGATTTGTACATTTAAATATTGCAACTGTAGAGTGTTCAACCAGAAGAGACATCCACAGCGTCATCGATTTAGCCACTCAATGTGACATTTGTGTGGGAGTGTGTGTGTATCTCGTACATACAACAAAGCATTTTATTATTATTATAGTTGTCTGGTCGTATATTAACAAACATGTTTCTGTTGAAACAATATATAGAGCACATTCTAATGCACAAGGATTTTAGTAGGTAACCTAGTCTCTGCAAAACTGGCACAACTTTGGCTAATGCGGGAACCCCACTATGCAATACACAGGCCGTCTTCAGTTAGATACATCAACTAGAAAAAATTATTTAAGAGAAACGGCTTACAATGTGAAGACAGCAATTATTTTGATAATTTACTAAAGACTTGCAAAATCGATTGATGCCCACTATAAATATATGGCAAATATTTTTCATATAACCGAACATAGAAATAAAGGACTTTTAGCATAACTCTGGTTCACTTTCAGAAGATTAGCAGCGGAGTTCTGGAAATCGCTTAAGCTTAATATCGATCGACCAAAATCTCTAAATGCATTTTAGCAACATTTGACGACTTTTGCTATTCGAGTGAGTGACAATCTCTTTAAATCTCCATACTTTGGTTCATTTCTTTGGCACATTTTAGCGATGAACACAAATGAACCAGATAAATTAATCAGCTGTTCTTGGCAACTAATTTAGCCGAAATTGCGATTCTGGAATTTTAGTCATCACCAATAATCTCTATTTTTCTCCTAAAGGTAGCTTATTTTGGCGACGAAAAAAATTTGTTGCTAAAAGGCAAAATCTTATAAATAAAAATGAATGTGTGTCCTTTATAGGCGTCCGAAGTACTGCACCGATTTTTTATGAAATTTTCACAGTATATTTTTAGGACCACAGGTTAAGGCATAGGCTATATATAGTTTCGGAAAAGACGGCGTTGCCATAACCCCAGGCTATATAAAATTTTAATTCGTCATAACTCTGAACTTACTTGGCCTAATTTATTGATATTTGGATATATGTGTCCTTTAGTCAATATTGACATAGTTTTGAAAAAGTGGGCTGCGCCACGCCCACATTTTTTGCGTTTTGTTTGTTCTTCATTAATGTCCAAAGTTTATAGTCGATCTCTATGAAATTTTCGCGATAGGCTTAGAAGTTCGCTGGGTACGGCATAGGCTATATATAGTTTTGGAGAGGTGGGTGGTGCCCCCAAGGCCCCCAGGCCCTAGAAAATTTCAAGTCCTCATAGCTCTGGACTCATTTGTTCTAAATCAATGATATTTGGATATATAAGACCTTTTGTTGTGTTTTGTTTGTGCTTCATTAATATCCAAAATTTATTGTTGATCTCTCTGAACGATATTTAGTTTTTGGCAAAGCCCATAGGCTATTTAAAGTAGCAATTCGTTATAGCTAGGAATTTATTTGGTTCAAGTTAATGCTATTTTATATACAGATATGTGTTTTATATATCCAAAAACCTTGAAAAGAGAAAGCAGTGCCAGGTTCAAATAAAAGTTAATTCGATATATCTTCAAATTAATGTACATATCAGTGACCGCAGATGAAATGGGAGAAGAAGCGGAGTAGGAATAGAAATTTGAGATATAGAGGTAGTGTTAGCGGAAAATTAGGAGGATAAAGAAGTGCAATGGTATATCGTGATGGAGAAAAGTAAAAGTTGAAAGAAAAAGGAGGAGATAAGGGTAAATGTAGAAGTAGCGAAAAGTTTGCAGGGGAAAGGGTACAATTTGTTGCATGTAAGCCAGCCAAATTTTAGGCAGGAAAACGTCTGCCGGGTCTGCTAGTACATAAATAAAAGCTTATAATTATGTTGTTTTAGGTCATAAAAGCACTAAAATACATGAATTGTATGTAATTTGTGCGAAAAATGGAAATTTTACATTTACCCCAGAAGTATTTGTCCATAATGCTGGAAACTTCTAGAGAACATCTATTCACGCTACTTTGCGACTTACTCACTTCGTTAGAAGAAAGGTATTAACGTTCCTTGGTGCAGAAAAACTCAAAAATGTTTTCCAATGAGCCAACTTTCAAGTGACAACATAGCTGAGATCATCATCTTTAAAAATATATTCAAAATAAAACTGAGAGACAAAGTGACCAAGGATGCGTCCAAAATTAAATGATTCCATCAGAATAGAGCACTGCGATATACGGATGACTTCAAAACCCCAGAAAGGATTGGAGCTATAGTATTTGGCTCCCGCACCAATATGTCCATAGCGCTTTCACATTTCTGGCGGCGGTGATCCTTATAAGCCTGTGTAACGAGTATAACACCTTACTGAGGGACATATGTTCTTGTGAGACAAAATGCTAACTTTTGCGTGTAGAGGGCAACAAAAATCTTTTGAGCCAGTCGGAACAGCTGTAGCTAAAGAACCCACAGTCGAACTGAAACTAGGGCAATGATGCGTGTTTATAACACTAAACAATTCAATAAGCGGTATATCAGAGAAAAATCTTAGGATCTTATAGATGTTCTTACAATCAATTACATGCTCAAGGCCCTCGACCTTCCTACACTACATGGCAAGCGCATACGTTAATTAAACCGTTGAGTGTGCTAGAAGTTTAGTTAAAAAAATGTTTCTTAACTTGTCAGTAACTCAATTTATCGGTATTCTCAACACCTAAATATTTAAATTTTTATACTTTCGAAATATTAACGGATATTTTGGTCTAATGTCATATTTCTCTCAGTAAAACTAGTAAAATTCTTCTTCTGACTTCTAACCTCTGTCTATTTCTGACTACTTCTGACAAATTTCTGGCTCGTGAGGAATCACAACTAAATTGACAGCTGGCAGCGCTAATCCAACGCACCCCAGCGAAAAGAGAACGTAACAATTTTCAGCTGGGCGACTAAGCGTAATCTCCTAAGATGCTGAGAGTTAATTCGCTTTGCATTTTGGCATATTTTAGCATCCAGGCCATGGCGATGTTTGGAATTCCGCTCCAGGTTACAGAAGAAGTACTTACGGCTGGCATAAGCAGAAGCAATGGATAAAAATATTATATTTTGAATGCTTTCCAGCTTGAACGTTTTCAACTGAAGAAGGTGCCACAAGTGCCGAAACAACTGTATTGTTGTTATTTTTGTAATAAAATACAAAAAAAGAAAAAAACATTAAGTGACGAAGAGGTGTTTGTGTTTATTTATTACCGCTAAACAGCTATATAATAGTTGGATTGGAAATTATTGATATTTTATTATTTCGAGTTTATAAATCCAGTTTAATAGTTATTTAGTGATGACATTTGTATGATCAAGACCAATCATCTTAATTTTTCTTCTTGATTTACTACTTGGAAATTATATCGTAGATTAAATTTATTCGAAAAATACAATTGCTGCTTTACGAATTCTGTGTGAAAGGCTAATCAAACGCTGATGAATTAAATGTTTTCGTTTTTTGAATCTACGTTTTATTAAATAATTTTCAGATAGGCAAAATTCGATACTTTACGACTTGCAGTTTTTAATTTAATTTATGTTAACATTTTTCCGATAAAAACGAAATTTCCGATAAACATTCTCGATATTTTATGACTCTCTACTTATACAGCAAGTTAAGACATTTATTTTGTGATGAAATTTTTTTGGAAAATAAACTGTCAATATTTTTTCTTGGATTTACGGCAAATAAGCTTTATGTAAATTAAAATTCGTTGAATAAAATAATCGCCGTTTTATGATTTTTAATTTGTTTAGTTTAGTTAAGGGTTGATGAGTTTAACATTTTGTTTCAAAAGTAATCGAATTTTAGTGATTATTTGTTTAATTATTATGTTTAGTCTATATTAAGTAATTTTTATTTTTGGATACAAATTATCATGACTAATTTTTTCATTTGCTTGATTGAGCTTTATTTGTATATTAACTTAAATTTTTCCATCACAAAAATGGATATTTTATCACTACTAGTTCAATAATCGTTAGTTTGCCAGAAATAGTTTCATAAAGTTTTCATAATGTTTTTCAATGGTTTTCACTTGGTTGGTTAAGTTAAGTCGAAACTTCTAATTAATATTTGCCTTACAAAACTATCCGATGTTTACGGCTTTCTATTTTGGTGAATAAGTTTAGTAATTATTTAATCAAAACTTATTGTAGTTTGGGGAATTTTAATTTACTCATTGTCCAGTGATTTTTTTCAAATAATCAAATAATCTTTGCTAAATGATTTATAATTAGTTGAATAAATTCAAGCATTAGTTAGTCAAAGTAATGATAATTTAATGATTATCGGTTTCAATACGGCTTAGTGATTTTTATTATCAACTAGCTTATACCCGTCGGTTTCACCCCATATTTCTATAAAAAAAAAATTCAGCTGTATGGGAGGTGCCACGCCCCCGTTTTCATTATCCCCAGTTTTTTTGGAGGTGGTAGGGATTAACCTCATATAAACCCTTACCAAATTTCACTGGTCTAACGTCAAATTTCAGCTGTATGGGAGGTCTCACGCCCCCTTTTTCGTTTTGCCCAGTTTTCTGGGAGGTATTAGGGATTAACCTTATATAACCCCTTCCCAAATTTCATTGGTCTAGCCTTAATACTTCCAGAGATATGGACTATAAAAAATTCCAGCTGTATGGGAGATGCCACGCCCCCTTTTTCGTTATCCGCAGTTTTTCTGGATGTGGTAGGCATTAATATCATATAACCCCTTACCAAATTTCAGTAGTCTAACGTAAATACTTCCAGAAATACGGACTGTTAAATATTTCATTTGTATGGGAGGTGCCACGCCCCCTATATATAAAACCAGCAATAGTAGTCGTTATTTTGCCAGAAATAGTTTTATATATTTTTTCATTCAAATTCATATTTTTTAGTCAAAAATATTTTCAATATAATAAGATTCGGGTTTGTTTTTATTTTTCCTACAAAACCAAGTCAAGTAATCACCTTTTTATGATTTTTAATTGATAGAATAAGAATAATTATTATTTGGTGACTTCGGTATATCCGGTGAAAATATTTGAAATTTTATTATTTCCTTTTATTGCAGACTTTAGTTACAACTGTTTTTAGTTATTCTTTATTTTCACGTAAGTTGTTTTTATACCAAGTAGTGCTACGCACACAAGGCATGTTAACTTTAGTCGCATAACGGTAGTATGTAACGGTATGTAACAGTATGTCAAAATATTCAGGAGGAAAAGAGAGATTGATTAAGCTATGTCCGTCCGCCCACCCGTCCGTCTGTCAACACGATAACTTGATAAATTTTGAGATATCTTATTGAAATTTGGTATGCGGGTTCCTTGGTACTCATCTGCGAGCGCTATTTAAAATGGGCGAAATCGCATGATAGCCACGACCACTTTTTATATATAGAATATTTTCGAAAACACAAAAAAGTGATTATTCAGTGCATAATACACTAATAAGGATAAAATTCGGTGTGTACATTAAACAATTCTGAAATTGGCACCGCCCACTTTTTATTAAGTCAAATTTAGAAATATTATTAATCATAAATCAAAAACCGTTCAAGATATCGAAACGAAATTTAGTACATGTTTTCACCGTACTATAAGGAATATTTCGGGAAAAAATGGGCAAAATCAGTTAAGATCCACACCTACTTTTATACGAAAGATTTTGAAATATGATCAACGATATATTTAATAAGCAATAACTATATCAGTAAAATCTAGCACACATAATAAGCTTTTCAAGCAGAACTCGACCGAAAAATATTTTTTGCAGATTTTGAGAAAGTAGGCATGGCACCACCCACTTTTCAGCATAAAAATGCTGCCATTTTCAAAGGCGAGTGCTTGCATTTTGAACTAGATATTTCAATGACATAGTATGTAGTATACACCTGCCTAAAATTAGACAAATCGGATAACATATAAGCAAAATTTATGGGAAAGTAGTTAATACCCGTACGTTATATATCTTTTTTGATTTTCATACCTTTCATGAACATAAAATATTTGTAAGTACAAGAAGAAGAAGATATGGGTAACTATACGGAACTAATCAGGACGATGAGATGAGTTGATTTAGCTATGTCCGTCTGTCTATTTGAACGTAATTTTTTTAAACATAAAATGTGTATGTAATGGTATCTTGAAAAAAAATGTGGTTGGCAGTAGTTGGTAGGTAAGCTATTTATGTACAAATAAATAATTTACCCCTCAAAACTCATAACAGAAGTGTTTTTATTAAAACAATTAGCTGGCTTTATAAACTGAAAAGTATTAAAATAGACCTGCGTAAATTGGTATGCCATAATAGAACACTACTAGGTATATAATGTTTGGTTCCACCCGAACTTAGACTACCTTACTTGTTTATATTGTAATTGTTATTTTGATCTGTAAGCGCAAAATATATTGCTTTAATTAAACCGTAGTTTATAAAATAAATAAAAACTTAATTTGATGATTTTTAGTTAGATGAGCTTAGTAATGTATTTTTTTGTTCAGCACCTCATACTTTTAATAAATAAGAAAATCACACAGAAAATATCCGTAATAAAATTAAATCCTATTTGCTTGGAAATCGTCAAATTAAATCTAAAATATTTAAATTGCATAAAAACTATAAAATTTAGATAAAGCATATACATATCTAAATATTTGATAGCCTTTCTAGCAAAGCAGTGACAGATTTTTAAACATAATTTAACTATTTGCAAGCCGACAATACAAAAATATATCCGCCTTCCTCACACTCATCCCATCTATTTGGCTGCCAAAAACATTTAGCTCTAAATAGTGATTTGATATGCCAAATATTTTAGTTCGTCCGAGTATTTCTAACACATTTTAGTCATTTAGATTGCCTGTGTTGCTACTGGCACGCCGCTTCCCCCCATGTTGCTGTAATAAACTTGTAGCAGGCTATTTTGAGTGTAGAAAATTGCTGTATTTTATAGGTTTTCACCAGCAGGCTGTAAAATAAATGTACAAAATAAAAATGGAGCCACATGGAGTTTGTGTGCCAAATGGGATTTAAATTTTTTACCCAAGTAACTTTTTTTTAATTTTAAAATATGTTGTGCGATCGTAAATATATATATGAGAATTTCTAGGGGGTTTTATAAAAAAGTGTATCACATAAAATGCTGCCAGCTAATTGTTGTTCTAATTTCCGATTTTACATAAATAAACAGCAGTGAGCTAAAGCTGCTTGATTTTTTTTTGGCTGATAGCTTATTTTTGCATATATTGGGACCAAATTTTGGATACAAAACATTTTTTTAACCAGCAATATTTCAAATAAAAAACTTTTATAGAATATAGTACCTGGGCCACCGATCTTGGCTCGGCATTTTCATAGGTTGCCATACAATTTAGTATCTATTCATCAGTGAAGATATTCTTTTTTTTTGTATGACTAATTTTACTTATCAACAGTTAAGCTTTTCAAAAACAGATTTTAAAAACATATCTTGATAATAGAAAGATGTTTAATATTTGTTTTATTGGTAACAAAGTTTGAATACACATAATTACTCCTTGATGGCTGCTCAAAAAAGTTTTACCCATATTTTCGACAAAACTTTACAAGACTTCTTGCTGAATTGTATGGTTAGAGGCTGTCGATTGTTATGAAATAATCGAGAAAGAATAGGGTCACATGAGTATGTTTGTCGGTTAGTGCACTATATATTGTTCAACATTCCTTGGTTTCTTCTTTCGTTTTCAAGATAGAATTATCCATAACTTTTTATATTTCATACATATGAAATTTAAGCCAACACTTCCTTCAATACCGTGTTCCTAGTACGTCTCTGAAGCATTACCTTTAACGTATTTGGTCGCTTAACTCTTGAAAACGCCACACATGTAACATACCATGCACGAACATCGATGAGTTTAGCTCCGCTTTGACAAATTCAAGAGTTTGTCCTGAGATTTATGCGCAGTCAGGGAACATTTTTTCCTTACTGGAAATAAATGCCGATGTATGCTACACCCTAGCGGCCCCTTGGATGAGTTTGATTCTCGGTATATGTACTTCTTTGCAGAATTTTTGTTGTCGAACAAAAGTGGCAACCTTACTTAGAAATTGTTTTTTGAATACGCGCGAAAATACCTTTCGTTTGATACCCATATTGGCTTGTTTCATTTCTTTTAAAACAAAATCAGCAATGTGGCAACTCCGTAAAAACATCCCTGCGGCAACACCTAGGTAAAAATTCTTAGAATGTAGTATACAATATACAAACCAAATTTCAAATTCATTCAAATCGGTTAAGCGGTTTTCGATATAATATGAATATACAAATATAAAGGAATAACTCGTTTAAAGTTATAAGATTAAAAATATCGGCGGTTATTATAATCCTGCAGAAAATTATAGAAAAATTGACTTATGCACCAAGAATAGCTCTTCTAGCCGTAGACTCTACACAGTATGAAAGCAATTATAAACCAAAAAAAAAAAAAACACAAGCCATTAATATCCTTCGAAATACGTATTTCATCCATTCTTTAAGTCTTGTTCAACTAATCTGTGAGGCTCACCGTACCAAGGCCAGCCGCCGTGCTATAGTAGCTTTCCAGGTTTATATCTCGTGACAAAAAACCTCAAAAATTTTTTAGAAGAAACGATTGTTTCCACACGGGGTCAACCCTAACATTAAAATATAAACACATAACTCAAGTTTGAGTGGAAAAGTTTTTTTATTGTAAATAAAAATTGTTTAAGCACTTGAGGGAGTTTTGGCCCTTTCCCGCCCAGTTCAAGTTTGTAGATCGTCTTTGGAAGGGAAATAAAAAATTATAAAAATTTATGTAGCGGCCTAAGATGACTTAAAAGCTAAACTATGAAATCAAGTTTTAGGTTGTGGCGGTTGTGACGGTATTTTGTGATGAATGGGAGAAGTGAAGTAATTCATTGTGCTCTACCGAATCTGATAGTAGATATATTATAACTATATATTATGAATTTTAGTTTAAAAATATTTTTCGTTTTTTCTAACTTTTGGTTTATTCCTTACAGGTATGTCAGGCGTATTGTTGATCGAGCTTATATGATAAGGTATTTAATAAACTGTTTATTAACGTTAATTTCTAGCTAGAATAAGTATCTTATTACGTTGGTAGTGGGGTAAGCTATGGCGGAATTTTACACACCTATCTACCCCATATTCATAAAAACTCAAATTGGTTTATAAAGCTTTTTACAATGGCATTTCCACAAATTTTGAATTATAAGAGCTTTATAAAGCTTTTTTATTTTAATTGAATATGGGGATTAAGCTTTATTGTCTGTGAAGAGAGAAATAGGTGAATCTTGTTTTATTCACTAATATATGCAGAGAGCAACATACAGGCAGTGGAGGAGATAAAAAAAGCGGGCATGGAAACAGCAGGAAACATCTCTATCTAGTAATCAAGGGGTGTTAGTAATATAAAGTGCCTTAGCTTTGAGCTTATAATATTCGATGGTCGCTGGGCTAGTGGCGTCCATAGGGTCCATTCTTAAAGAAGACAAATGCTTACAGCTACATCAATGTTTAAGAGTGTAGAGTTGATAGAGAACTTATCTTGCTATCACAGAGTAAAAGAAAGAGGATTATAGATTAATACTTATGCTTGTTGCTGCTTCTCTTAGTTGCTGCTTCTCTTAGTATGCATTTTAGTGATTTATTGCATCTAATTTGTTATTGACATTTCGCTCCAAAATTAGTCCTATAACCATGTGTGCCACAAGTATATTATTCCAAACTTTGTATTGGAGAAATCGGCCCAATAGATTTTAGTTTTATAAATAATATATGATATAACTAAAATTCTTTTATATACTTAGGCTTACACATAAATACGTTTGTTATGGTTGATTTTTAATACGTACTCATATTCATATTTCTGTAACACGCACTTGAATTTATTACATTTGAGCAAAATCCAAAAAATATATATATATATTTACTTACAAAAATAACGAAAATATATGTGAAACGTTTTTATCAAAATTAAATGAGAGGGTGATATATGAAATTTAAGTGTAAAAAATTGCTACCGTCGTAAAAGATCAAGGTGGCAAGAGCAACAGCAACAAGGTAGGTAAGCACACTTTATACGCACGCATACACACTCCGCTAGAATATAGACATACGTGAAGACTTCCATGTAGGGAGCTCAGGAAATGGTACATAACTAGAACTAAAGTGACAAATAAAAACTGGTTCAATAATAACTAGAGTTTTGCGACATTTTATTTCGCTTTTTTTTTTTGTTTTGATTTTATATTATATAATTTTATCTTTATTTTATTTTATTTTATTTCATTTTATTTTATTTTATTTTGTTTTATTTTATTTTATTTTATTTTATTTTATTTTTTTTTATTTTATTTTATTATATTATATTTTTTTTTTATATTTTATTTTATTTTATCTTATCTTAATGTAGGAACAAACGAAACACAAACTTGCCAGTGAATTGCATGTCAAAGAGATTGAGGATGAACTAGTAGTGATTCCGAATCCAATAAAAGCGCAGCTGTTTAGAAATAGATAGTTTTCTACTGGGATGTATATATGCGTTTATTTATGTGTACTGACAAATTTACGTACATATGTATCTCCAGCAAAATTTACGTAATTTTTTTTACAAACACATACAAATGCAATCGAATATTTATGCTTATGAGGCTGACGTGCACCGCTGCTGCTGCTCTCCTACAATTTACACATACATATATACCGAAATACATCTTCACATGCATATATACATCGCTATGTAAATTCAAATTACGAGTAGCTGAGAAGGCCATAACCTCGACAATTTATTATGAGCATTATTTCAGTAGGGTTAATATGAACGTGCCGCTTTTACATGTATATAAGGGAATATGTATGTATTCTATAAACCATGTCAGCATTTAAGGATGTGTGAAATTGTTATGAATGGAAAAGGAAAAAGCCAGAATGATGCGAATGTTTTATAAAAAATTTTTCATACTAAAAATAGAGATTGTTTCAGCTGAGACAGTAAACAAATACAATGAAATTGCTAACACAGCAATTTACAGCAGCAACTACAACGATTGGTGAAAGCAGACAAAAATAAAAAAAGAAAACAAAACTGATGCTGATTTTTCTATCTCAGTGCAGTAGCACTTATCCACTGTAAATATGCATACACTTGGCTTAGATATACTTGCATGGATTTATGAAATTCTGTGGAGGCAATCAAATGCATGACACTATATTGCTAGGGGTTAACGTTGATCGTCATTACTTAGTGTCGACTTTAATCGATTTAGGGGAACAGATGCTAAACGTTTACTTAAATTATTTGAATTATTACTAAAATCAGATAAACGCAAATTATTAGATATCGTGAACTACGAAGGTGTTTTTCCAACAAATTTTTCCTTTGTAAGAAAATTGGTTTGTTCCAATTTGTTAGCAGTTTCATTTAGGTGCAATTTGGTGAAATATTTCGGTTCTGAATTTATAAGGAAGCAAACCACACATGTTTTGCGGGGAGGATTTCCAGTAAAGAGCGTGCATAAATCACATGAACAAGCAGTTTATTTTAAAAAACACGCTGCTAAATCTTTGGACTTCTCACAGCATACATATTTAACTAGAATCACTGATTTGATAGAATAAAGGCGCTTCGAACTATTCACAGTTCTTTAAAATTAGGTTACACGCTTTTTGACACAATGACCCACTATAGTTTCCCGTATAAGCTACATGATTAAGCATCAGATAGAAACATTTTGCGGATACGTTATCATAACTTGGAATAAATTGACCATTTTATCTGGACACTTGTTTCTTAAGTTTTTCTTTATTATGACTTTTAATGTCTGCTATGGTATATTGCTATTTCGTTAGGCTATTTGATGTAACATAACGTTAGGCTGTACAATGTTATTTCATAGTTTTTTACCATCACAGCTACTTTTAATACAGTTGCTTGCAGTCACTTTTAGAGTTGCTATCAAGTTAGGGGCAGTTGTGGTCACTCTCAAGTTATGGACACTTATGTTCACTTTCAAGTTACGGTCACTCTCAAGTTATGGTCAATTTCAAGTTATGTTCACTTTCAAGTTATGGTCACTTTCAAGTTATGGTCAATTTCAAGTTATGGTCACATTCAAGTTATGTTCACTTTCGAGTTATAGTCACTTTCAAGTTATGTTCACTTTCGAGTTATGGTCACTTTCAAGTTACGGTCACTTTCAAGTTATGATCACTTTAAAGTTGTGGTCACTTTCAAGTTATGGTCACTCTCAAGTTATGGTCAATTTTAAGTTATGTTCACTTTCGAGTTATGGTTTTTTTCAAGTTATGGTCACATTCAAGTTATGTTCACTTTCGAGTTATGGTCAGTTTCAAGTTATGGTCACATTCAAGTTATGATCACTTTAAAGTTGTGGTCGCTTTCAAGTTATAGTCACTTTCAAGTTATGGTCATTTTCAAGTTATGGTCACTTTCAAGTTATTTTCACTCTCAAGTTAGGGTCACAAGTAAGGGTTACTGCTCCGCTTACGATTCTGTTCACTTTCAAGTTATGGTAAATTTCAAGTTATGGTCACATTCAAGTTATTTTCACTTTCGAGTTATGGTCACTTTCAAGTTACGGTCACTTTCAAGTTATGATCACTTTAAAGTTGTGGTCGCTTTCAAGTTATAGTCACTTTCAAGTTATAGTCACTTTAAAGTTATGGTCACTTTCAAGTTATGGTCACTTTCAAGTTATTTTCACTCTCAAGTTAGGGTCACAAGTAAGGGTTACTGCTCCGCTTACGATTCTGTTCACTTTCAAGTCATGGTTACTGCTCCGCTCACGACTTTGATTATTCTTAGGGTTACGCTCACTAACGCGCTTAAGTTACTGGCAGTGTTACGGTCACCTCCGCCCCTATGGTACCGCTTACAGCTTAGGTGACTGCCACAGTTCCGGTCCGGCGAGTTCACAGTGCTTGCCTTGACTACGGTGACAGGAGCGGTCAAAGTCAGTCACTGTTCAGTTACGTTCATGGGAACGTTTGCCGATCCGGTTATTCTGACTGTAACAATAACTGTATCTACAATAATTTCCCAAGTATATTTGCCTTCAACCATGACCGAATACAGGACTTAATTTAAAATAGCTTTTAATTTTAAATATTTAGAAGTTGAAGGGATTTATAAACGGGGAATAACAGCTAAGGTCGAGCTATGGCAAACTTTCTTCATCATCAACATCTACTCTGATTTATTAACCCATCTGACTTTTGTTCAAAAAATTCTGTGACAATAAGGGAAAACTACTAAAATGATTTTTTTTTTAATTTTTCAGTAGATCGCTTTGAAAGTTGAAATTGTAGTCTAAATGTGTTGAATTGAGATATAGCTTTTCATTCATAAAATCCACAATTTTTGAGCCAAAGTCGTAAAAATTTGTGTGATCAGAGATTTGGGTACGGAGAACACAATGCTGGTAATATCTCACATTTGTCCTTGAGTTTGGCTTTTTTCGCTTATTGCCACAGAACTAAGTTTTAACAAACAAACAAAAAAAAAACAGCCAAAGTATGTTTTCTGTTTGTTCAGATATTTAGTAATAACCAAACTAAATCTAGTACATCAAAAAAACTGGCTTAGCTTGTATAGAAAAGCTTTATTTTGTTTTGCCTTAACAAACAAAGTTAGCTGTAGCTGCTGAAGGATAATTTTTCTTGCAAGTAGGACGTTCTTTATTTATTTAATAGCAACCAAAGTAAACTTTGGTTAAAAAAATTAATTTGTTGCTGCTTGAAAAATGATATATCCTGGAATAGTTGTCAAAAGATGAATTTATATTAAAAATTCCCAAAAAAAAAGTTTTAGGAACACTTCAAGCAACAGAATTTTTGTTTTTTCTCCTAAATTTACTGATTTGACTTTGAAACCCTAATAATAGAATACAATATAAAACTGTGATTTAAGCCTTAAACTAAACTTACTTGCATAGTGTGCGAAAACAAAAAGTTCATTTCAAATCGCTCATTTCATTTAACACTAGCAAACACTCGCCCGTAAAATACTATATTGACTTTGGTGGTTAATACCTGCTGTCACAGTTGTAAGTTCATGTCAAATAAATTTTTAAGCATGCGGCATTCAGTGCAAAATTTCATCATCAGCCATTATCCTCTCTCTTCAACTCGTTCATAAATAGAAACTATCGCACATTCATTGCTCTGCCCACTGCTGTACTTTGTGCCACCACAGCGTATACGCAACATTGACATGAAGTCCGAAAATAGATTTGTATATATGTAAAAGCAAACTAATGAATGACTCTATTGAATGAGTTAATGGGCGCGCGACATCAATGGATGAATGTGAATGCACTGCTTTCACGGCAAAGCTATACCTGTCAATGTAGTTTGAAATGAATTCAGCCGCACGAAATAACAATTTGAGACTCAACAGCAAAAGAAAACTGCAAATAAATAGCAATAGCAATAACAATAACAATAAAATACAAAACCCAAGCGTTTGCGATCGCATGTGCAGTTAAGCTTATGTGTATGTGTGTGTGGTAAACATGGCGTTATTGCTGCTATGGAGTGCTTGTCAAAAAGTTTCCTTCTTCGCATTTTTTGTTTACTCTAAAATGTTTGTCAAAAATAACACAAAAACCAATGTACATACGGAAGTATGTAGACAAGCAAGCGGGCATTGGATGTCATAAAGTTGCTGCCAAATACGAGTCCATCCAATAGCCAACATCACCCCACTTTGGCGGTAAAATTGTGACACTGCATTGATTTCGCTGCAATGCATTGCAGCCGGCGGTGACAATATCCATGTGTTGGGGGCTGGAAATGCGAAACATTTTATTTTTATAAATTTTATCTTTGTTTCTTTCTACATCAACACACCGATACAAGTTTGCGGTGAGTTCTATTATTTTTCGAATGAATAAACTGGCCATGTCGTGGCGTGGCTCTACACGGGCTTATAATGTCCAATTTTGACAGCACGTTTCGTCGTGCATATTTATTTTGTTTCTGCTGCTTTTATTTCGATTGTTGATGTTGTACGATGAATTCTTTTGAAAGCTTTTTTATATTTTTTGGCGTTTTTTAATAACTTGGACTTGGACCAAAATATAAATTCGCCTAGGCGGTTGAGCGCCAACAAATAATGTGGATTGGTGAAGTGATTTACATGCGGCACAAAAGCTTTGTTGATAAGTAAAGCTTAGGAGGCACTTAAAATAAATATAACATTTAAATATAACATCCTATATATAAATAGACAAGATGAATGCAATGTAGAACCGTTTTCTGCTAAACTATAATTCTGAGGTATACAAATTATATATGTATAAATAGGAAATTTTGAGGTGTACTTTTCTCCGTAAATAAAAAAAATTTTAAAAATCATTTTAATATAAAAAATTTAACATAAAAGTCACACCACTACACATTCACTTATTCACACTATAGACACGCTGTGTGTGTGTGTACTTGCTTTTTGTGTACTATGCTGAATCGTGAGCATGGCCGAGGAGTTGCTTTGTAGGAAAAAATTAAGAGCCGTAGTAGTATGAGTAGACTTGCCATGCATGTTTTTGTGTTATTCGTGTGGACGGCTCTCACTGTGAGTGCGAAGAGTTGGTAGTGGACCAATGAAAAATAAGTATTCGCACTATAGATACTCTATTGTGTCATGCATTTTTGCTTTAGTTGTTGTTATTGTATTGATTACTGGCTACGATGCCCAGTGTCAGCTGCTCTCCTGAGAACACGAAAAGTTGCTTTGTTGGATACATTAAACAAGCAATGTAAAATATGAGCAAATATGTAAAATTCATTGCTGATACCTACAAACAGGGTTTACAAAAATAAAATAAATGATTACTCATAAAGAGTATTAAACACCGAAGAAAATTAAAATAGAGGAACGGAAAAGAATTGAAAGGAAGGAATGGTAAGGAAATGAAAGAAAGGGAAGGGAAAGGGAATTAAAGGAATGGTAAGAAAACGAAGGGGAAAGAAAGCAAATAAAAGGAAGGGAAGGGAAAGAAAAAGAAGTTTGAGGAAAGTAAAAAATAAAATAAGAGAGTAAAAAAAGAAATCAAGGAAAATAAAAATATGTTGGAGGAAAGGAACGACATGGAAAGAAAGAAAAAAAGGCGGATAAGACATGCCTACAGCAAAAAAATAAAGTTAAATTAAATAAAATAAAATAAAATAAAATAAAATAAAATAAAGTTTATTGGTTGAATTTCAACCACTGGGCGAACTCTAGTTTAAATAAAATTGTGAAACATGCCTTTCACAGATGTAGCAAACAAAGTCTTAAACACGGAACATTGTAGAAATATTTTCGACTAGTTTCGATTTCAATGTCAATTTTAATTTTATTTTGGATTCTGATTTCAATTTCGATTCTTTTTCAAACATTTATTTCGATTTCACTTTGACTTTGATTTCGATTTCATTTTCGACTTCGATTTCCATTTCATTTTCGTGATCGATTCCGATTTCCATTTGATTATGATTCCGACTGTAATTTCTGTTTCAATTCAAATTTCGATTGCTATTTCGATGTCGATCTTCTTTTCGATTTCGATTCCGATTCTATTTTAATTAAAATTTCGATAACGATTTCCATTTCATTTTCAAAATCGAGTCCAATATCGATTTCATTATGATTCCGAGTCTAATTGCTATTTCAATCCTAATTTCGATTGTAATTTCGACTTCCATTTCGATTTCATCTTCAACTACCATTACTATTTCATTCACGGTTTCAATTTTATTTTCGATTCCTTTTCAAATTTTCATTTCGATTTCGATTTTGATTTCAGTTTGACTTCGATTTCGGTTTCAATTTCCATTTCATTTTCGACTTCGATTTCCATTTTATTTTCGTGATCGATTACGATTTCCATTTTATTTTCAAAATCGAGTCCGATATCGATTTCATTATGATTCCGAGTCTAATTGCTATTTCAATCCTAATTTCGATTTCATTTTCAATTGCCATTACTATTTCATGCTCGATTTCAATTTGATTTTCGATTCCTTTTCAATTTTGATTTGAGTTTGAATTCAATACAGATTTCAATTTCGATGTCATTTTCGATTTCGATTACTTTTCCAATTTCGATTTTGATTTGAATTTCTATTTTAAATTCGATTCCGACTCTCGATTAGTTTCAAATTTAAATTTTGATTTAATTTTCGACTTCTATTTCGATGTAATTACGACTTCCTTTTTAGATTTCGGTCCCATTTTCGATTTCGCTTGGAATTTCGATGTCAATTATGATTTCGATTTCTATCTTGAAATCCGTTTGACTTTGATTTCCACTTGAAACTCGATTAAATTTTCGATTCCGATTTCAATTTTGATTTCATTTTGACCTCGTTTTTGACTTCGATGTAAGTTTCAAGACCGATTTTCGATTTCAATTCCATCATCACTCCGATTCTGATTTTTGTTTGAATTCAAATTTTTACTGTGATTTCGATTTAAATTTTATTTTCGATTTCATATTCGATTTCAATTAAAATAAAAAATAAATTAATTTCGAAATCAATTTCGATACCGATTTGAATTTCGATTTCATTTTTAATTTGGACTTCAGCTTTCATTTCATTTAAGATTTAACTTTCGACTTCGATTTCAAATATACATATATTCAAATTCAGCTCCCCTTTATACTTCTAAAAATACATTGATACATTTCTAAGAATAATTCACAAACAAATATAATCTTAAATATCTCCATATCAACCATGTAACTTCTTGTCTTAATAACTTTTCCCGTACATTTGCAATTTGAAAAGCTTAAATGACAAGCTCAAAAGATAATTGCTATTGTAAGTAAAACTCAGTAAATTAAGAGAACAATTTTAATAACTTTACAAGCACGCACATTCATACATACATACATAAATGATGTTATGCATACTTACATATTAACTTTATAAAAATGTAAATAAATACAAACGAAGTGGAAAATGGTCGAGCGAAACAATCAGGGAATTTACATACAGACAACATGTTTTATATGCGCATAAATTCGAGTGGCATGTCCGAGTGAGAGACGCACAGCAAAGAACCAAATGAATTTTAACAAGCGAGGGAATGAAATTGCAACCATTGAGAATAAGTGAGCATACACAAATACATACATAGATCTTGAGTTATAAACAATGGCATGTGTGCGTGTATTCATAAATGTATGCTTTCTATGTGTGTGTGTGCGACTTGCAAATTGCTAACTTTATAAACTTTTACAAAATATGTCAAAGTATTTCACAACTAAGGTGAACTCCCTAGCAACAAGAACAAGAAGAACGACAACAACAACATTGCGTGCAAATAGAATTTGCTATTACAATGTCAAAGCTTTGGTTGCTTTGAGATTTCTTGTGAATGTTCTCAAGAAAACATGCAGCCAGCCAGTTGGAAATTTAGTAGCAACACTAACAGTGACATGAGATATATATGTATAATAACAACAATGGCAAAATTTTGCTGGAAAAGTACTACAACTTTTTTAAGCCTCTTTGCTTTACTCACATTTCTTTAATTTTCTACTTTACTGAAAGCTGTCGACGTTTCCCAGTTTTTTTCTTTTTATTTCGATAAAATTCTTGTTTGCGCTGATGAAAGTTAGCACCAAAAGAAAAGTAAGCAGACAGGTAGCTGTTGAAAGTTTCGCCTTTACATGTCAACTACAGCACGTCTTGTTGTAAAAGGTTGCCTCTTTTGGGTAAAGCAGGAAATTCAAGACTTTAGTTATAGCAGCTTTATGAATTACAGTAATTACATACGTTGGGTTGTGTAGCTGGAAATTGGTACCCACAATCTCGCATGCGAAGAATATTGTCGCTCTAAATATTAACATATGAATTATTTTTACAATATATTGCAGCACGGATATCAGGAAAATCTGAATAGGATAACATAAGCTTTATTTATAATTCAAATATAACAATGCGGCGGTGGTGTTGCAGGTCTACCACACCGAAGGTGCAATGTTCGAGCCTTGGGACAGGTAGTATCAAAAGTCGTTTGAAAGATTTTTTTGAAAACGGGGTCGCCCTTCGGCAGTAGTTTGGCAAACTGTGCGTATTTCTGACATGAAAGGCTTCTCAGCAAAAATGCATACGTTCGGAGTCACCAAAAAACTGTAAATCCCGCCAATTTGTAGCAAAAATTAGAAGCAGCAACACCACAAATTTGTAGAGAAACTCGGCCTTAATTTCCTCGGAGGTATATAGCGCCATATAATTTCTTTTTTTTTTATAATAAATAGATTCATGTTAGGTCCGTATTGAGCTATTACACACACGTTTTCATGGCTCAAAAGGATTTTGTTGGGTCACCTTCATTCATTTTCGATTTCGAATTGATTTTCTATTCCAATTCCAATAAGCATTTCTATTTCGAATTTGATTTCAATATACATTTCATTGTCAACTTCTATTTCGATTTAAAATTCCATTTTGGTTTCAACTTCGATTTCATTTTCCATTCCGATTTCAGTTTCGATTTGAATTTGAATTTCATTTTCGACTTCGATTTGAATTTCAATTACATTTTCGACTTGGATTGGAACTTAGATTTCATTTTGGAATTCGATTTCGATTTTAATTCCGATTTTCTTTTCGACTTCGATTTCAGTTTCGATTTTATTTTCAACTTCGATTTTAGTTTCGACTTTATTTTCGATTTCGATTTGATTTTCATTTTCGACTTCGATTTCGATTTTCGTTTCGAAGTTGATTTTATTTAAGTAACGATTTCATTTTCTATTTAAATTACAATTTGCATTTCTATTTTAATTCAAAATTTGATTTCAATTATTATTAAATAATTAAAAATAAAAAATAAGTACAACAGATGCTACAAAATTATAATTTTATGCGAATATAGTTTGCTTTTGGGAACAATCTCGAAATAATCTTGAAAAGGCCCTCAACAATGCTGAAATGGTCATTCAGAAGTCAAGCAAACAGTCCCGAATAGCAACGAAGTAATCCCGAAATGATCCCACAAAATATCTCTGCATGGATTTGAATTAAACCAAGAAATTCCGGCAAAAGCATTATTTCTTCAAGCAATAATCCTAAACTAGCCCCACTACACTTGAATCAAATCACCTCAGTTAATCTCAATTTATCTTCATATAATCCCGGCCGCCGTGGTGTGGAGGTAGTGTTGCCGGCCTACCTCACCGAAGGTCCATGGTTCGAGCCCTGGTACAGGTAACATCAAAAGTGATTTGAAAAAAGTTTTTCAAAACGGGGTCGCCCCTCGGCAGTGGTTTGGCAAACTCTCCGAGTGTATTTCTGCCATGACAGGCTTCTCAGCAAAAATTCATCTTTGTAGATGCCGTTCGGAGTCGGCAAAAAACTGTAGGTCCCACCAATTTGTAGGGAAAATTCAAATCGGCACACCACAAATTGGAAGAGAAGCTTGGCGCAAAAATCTCTTAGGAGGCTTATGATGATATACCTGTTGTATATCGCGCCATAAAGAGAAAGAGAATCCCAAATATTTATTTTAATAACCAAAAATATTTCACACGTCAGACAAATTTCTTTGAATAATGCATACATTTTTTTTTTTTTTTTGAGACTAAAATTTTCTGACAACCCCCATTCCTGATTCAAAGGCCTAAAACCAAAAAATTACAGTCGTGTTCTGCCTTCCAGTAACTGAATGTTCTCTCAGCTCTATTTCAACTTATCCGACAATTTATAATAGGAAAGTGGAAACAGACAAGAAACACAGGTTAAGTTATTGAAAGTTTTGTAATAACAACCAAGGTCTTATCTATCTTAAAATTATCCAAACCTAATCTATTTTAAGGACTTCGTTTACCTGGGAACCAGCATTAACACCAACAATAATGTTAGCCTAGAAATCCGACGAAGAATTACTCTTGCAAACAAATGCTACTTCGGACTGAGTAGGCAATTGAAAAGTAAAGTCCTCTCTCGACGAACGAAAATAATACTCTACAAGTCGCTCATCGCACCCGTCCTGCTATATGGTGCAGAAGCGTGGACACTAACAACATCTGATGAGGCGGCTCTGGGAGTATTCGAGAGAAAGGTTCTTCGAAAGATTTGTGGACCTCTACGCGTTGGCGACGGCGAGTACCGAAGAAGATTTAATGATGAGCTGTATGAACTTTACGCAGACGCCGACATAGTTCAGCGAATTAAAACACAGCGGCTTCGCTGGCTAGGTCACGTAAAGCGAATGAGCGAAGATGCTCCAGCCCAGAAGGTATTCTTATCGGCACCCGCCGGTGGAAGCAGAGGAAGAGGGAGACCACCACTCCGATGGAAGGACCAAGTGGAGACCGATTTGCGATCCCGCGGTGTTTCCAATTGGCGCCAGTTGGCGCAACTAAGAAACGACTGGCGAGCTATGTTGGACGGTCAAAATCGCCCAGGCGGTTAGATGACCATTTAAAGAAGAATAAGAATCTATTTTATAGTCTGTACATTGCCTCACACCGTAATTGATGTTCCTGCATAATTTTCGAGTTGCTTAGTACAAATGCCGTGCCCATGATTTTGAGGTTACTAACTATCCGTAGCATGGTGTCAACGTCGTGGATGTCTAACATCTTCTTCACTTGGGCGCTGCATGTCGTGAATAGAACCGCAGAGGATTTAGTGGATGACAATGTCAGCTTTCGTGAAGTGACAAAAAATAAAAAAGATCAGCAAATAACATTTTCTTTTGGAGCACAGCTCATCAACGAAATATCCTTAGCCTTCTGCTGGTTCGTAGTATAGAAATTAAACATTAGTGAGAATAAGACACCAGACATGTTTACCTATCCTTTAATCCTTAGTGATTTTGAGTGTACTTTGCTGAACTTCACAGACACCTGAAGGCCACACAGGTCATTGGCTATGCCCTCTATTTTAGCATAGCCACATAAAGTTTGTGGGAAAGTCTGTGAAACCGAGAAAATATAAGCGGTCAACCCTTAGACCAGCTCCATCAGCAGCTCTGGCGGTGCTAAACGAGACAACGGTACGAGAGCAGTGCTCTGTAGGGTATTGCCTCTCCTCGACATCCATCGACGACCTATCAAACGGGCGATTATTTCCCCAATATTATACTTTACTCTAACATTACTGCGGTCTGGGGGTGAATCTAGCCCAACTAAAGGCAGCTAATGAATGAGTATTCATCGCTTAGGAGAGTGGAGCCTGCATACGTCTCTTGGTAGTCTCTGATTTACCAAATATCACGCTACGTAGGTTTTGTGAATATTTTCGTAAGCACAAAACCATGTTGACTATTTCGAGACCCGCTCAGCCAACGCAAAATAACAGTAAAAAAGGGCATGCAACAATCAACTCACTACTTGACTACAAAATATATTTAATTTATTTACAACTTTTACATGCAACACTCACTGGAAGTAAAACTCGGCGGTGCCTACGGTTGCTTACCACCTCACATTGCTCCAAAGTAGCAAAAGCTGCTGTGCCAACTGCGCTGATTATTTGCCATGATTTGCGTGTACGTTATGGTTAAACTCGGAATTCAGGCTAGTAGACATGCATTGGGCACAACCAACATGCGACCATTGCGCTGAATATGCCACAACGGTAAATATGCGGCAAAAGTTTCGTGCACCTCATTTTGAATGATTTGAAGAAACTTTTTTTTTGTTGCTTTTTTTGCTGCGTTGCAGTGGCAACTTGTGGAGAGCGTCCCTGTGGCTATTGAACTTTTTAGCAACTCAAAACTGTAGGACCTCCCAAGGTGGTATGAAATATTTCAGCGCGGTCTATGTTCTCTTTATCGCACAGTGGGTAATTTCCGGAAAAATTGTGATAAAAATATTGTAGAACAGTGGCTGTTGTTACGTTGATTTTGTTTTTATACGAGCCCTGAACTGGCCTTTAGCCAAAACTTTGAAACTATTTAGTTCTCTGGGCAAAACCTAAACAGCTGGAAGCCATTTCATAATACTCGCCTGCTGTAGGCAGTTTCTTTACAAGGAACCTTCCCCGTTGTGTTCGCGGGCGGGACCATAAACCTTCCGGAAAATTTTACCTCGATATTAGAATATAGCCATCAACACTCTGTATGATACAGAGCTGAACATTATCTTATCATGGGCTTTGGCGTACAGTGAAGATTTTCTGGATAAAATATTGTATGCCATGTTAAGGTTCGGTGCGGCTAGGGGGGCCGCATTTTGTTGTTGTTAGCGCCAAAAACACTACCCGAAAGTTTTAGGAGTGTTGTCGAAAGTGATAGTCCCTTGCCAGATATGAACCCGGTACGCTCCGGTAATTTCTTGCGGTACATGCCCGACTGTTGCGGGAGCGATTTGGTATAACCAGTGGAACCTTCTCGGTCATCTCACACCCTACTTCCGTAAGAAAGAAATATCTTGGTAACGAGAAGTTAGAGTCATCATATTCGTAGACCAACCATCAAGTTGCACGACATTTAAGTCGGCTCTCTCGACCGGCATGCCAGGGATAAGGGTATCTAGTTCGTCGTCTCCCTAGCAATTTAGCAATGAGAAGAAGTAGTCTTAAAACCTTCTATCACCATTCGTTTAGTAGAACTTTCGAGAATTCTTCCTTTTAGCCAGCAACTCAAGCTTCTCAGCTATGAACGTTTGGCTACAATCACACTTAGACTCTGTTATTTGCTTGTATTTAGTTGCCTTCAGTTTCACATCACGCAGACAAGTAAATATATTTAATGTTTCGCATAAGTTTATTTTCGTGTTGCTGAATATCTTTTTTTTATGTTCAGAGCAGAGCATACATTTTTTAGCTAAACCCCAAAGGTGTTGATTAATACATAAAACGTGACTTCACTACCAAATATGGGATTTGGCTTAACATAGGCAGTTTCAATCTTGCAAGTGACTTTGGCAGTCGATTTCAGTCATCCTAAAATCAATACAAAGATTTGAATTTGTCTACTAAGAAAGCAAACGGATTTGCGATAGATAATAAAAAAATAAAAGCAAATTAGCTCGCTAAAAATTTCGATTTTCCATTCCAATTTCATAAAGAAAATTGGATTTTTTCTTAGAAAAGATTTTTCTTTTTTAAATTTGTTGAGTGCACAACTGTTGTAGGGTTTAAGATACGCCAATATAAAAACAAAAAATAAACAAAAAAAAATAAAAAAAATTCAAAAAGTGCCCAAAAACTCAGCTTCAATTCATTACTTGTAACATTTTAAGGAATGGGTGGGCATTTTCATATTAAATTCAATGCTCTTCAGAAGCTTTGGTTTTATTTAAATTATTTTTTTTATGCGAAAACTTTAATTCAGTCTAGAATCTATTTTAATGGACTAAGCTCAATTTTAATCATTATATCGCCCAAACTAGTTGAGATATGAAACTTGATCACATGGCTTACTCCAGCACCCATTAACACCTTTCGGTGTTAACCACAACAGCCGGTTCTATCGCACCGGAATGACCCGGGTTTTTTCACCCGGCCAAGGGCTGTTATTTCAGTGTAACCCTGTCCAATCTGGGGCAGGGCGAAGCACTGTTAACAACAACAACAACAACAACCTTTCGGTTGATACCCATTTTTCCCTAGTCCACAAATTAGTCTTAGATAACTCCGTAACTGGTCAAGTTATAGAAATAAGGGATATCCATAATTTTAGGTTGAACGCCCAGTAATGCAATGTTGGAAATTGCATTCAATTCTATTCAGCTGTTTTTGAGTGATGGGCGTTCAAACATAAATATGGCTAAGGTAAAATTCTAAAAACTGTTGCTTTTGACTCTATTGGTTCCATAATGATCTATCTTATCAATTATTCTTGTTAAAATGCAATGTAAAGACCTGTTACAATTTTATTATATTATATCTATACTACTTATAAAATAAAGTCGCTAAAAAGCTATATTTAAAAGCGGTTTTTTGCATTTTAAAGCTTAGCTGTGTGAGATGGACTTTTTTTATATAATGTGAAGGAATATAAAAAAGGGGCGTGGCAATCGGACAAAATGTGGTAAAAAACATAAATTTTTGGTTTACACAGCCATACATCATAGCCTAATCAACCGATTAGAATGAATCTTCCTTGAAGTTAAACTTTGAAATATTTACTTTCGTTCTGCATCAAAAAAAACAGTTGAATTCTTTCTTATTTAACCAAAATTGTTTAAACAAAAGCGGCACTTTTTCCAAAACAATCTGTTTGTGTGTTTGTTCGCTGCCAACAGAATAAGTCAGTGTGCCTTAAGCGACAGCTGTGGTGAGCCACTCATTTGATGAGTTCTCGAAAGAGCTCGGTAGCGTTACTTCACTTCGGACGTATGTATGTATGTAATGTTAACTATAAAGTTGTTTTAAACATTATCAACCTGTGTAAAACAAGGTGCTGGTTGCTAGTTTTATTATAAAGAAGAGCTAAGTCTGTTTGTCATGTTTGCTGTTGTTTTTTTTTTTGTTGTGAAAACTTCTTTAGTTCCTTGGTAAATATTTTTTTTTTGATGTCGTATAGATCATTGAAGTCGCGTTGCTGTTACCTTGCCTGACACCTCTGCATACATTTGCTTTGTTTCTGAAATTGAAAAAGTGTTGTGAATTCTTACATTAATAATGGTATATCACTTTAAAAAAAAAAAGGTTGCCACCTGTTTGAAAATGTTTTTCAAAATGTTAGTATATATGGCGTATAAGCCAAAAACAGTTTGACCAACTCTGACGATAACAATTTTTCAAAATTATACAGTCTGTTTGGCATTTTTCTTTTCCCTTTTTTTTTGAAGTGAAAACTTCTTTATTCGCGTGACGCATATTTTCAGATAGAAAAAAAAATTAAGTTCGCTATACTGTAACCGTGACCGTATATATATGATGTGTGTATATTCTCTTTGAGTTTTCTATTTTTGAGGCGTTATAACAAAAAAAGGGGATGCCACCTGCGAAAAAATTAATTTTCAATATGTACGAACATACCAAGAACGACCTGATCAACTTTGATGATTTTTTTGTCTCCGTTTTTGTTTTGGCCGAAATTCTGTTGAAGAAATCCCTATTTCAGGGTATTTTTAAAAACGCCCTAACATAGAAAAATATGTATTGAATTTCTTTAAGATAGGACATTTTTTAGCTAATTCTGACAAAAGACGTTATTGAATTAAATTTCAAAATAGGTAGTCACTGAAAAAAAATTCGAGCTAAATTGGTAATATATAAGCTCTGTAAACAGAGTCTGAGAGGGGGTATTTTTTTTTTTCTTATGTGAACTTTGTTTTGATGCGACCACAGGATTTTTAATTAATATACAATTAGCTCTGTAGTGATTTGAAAAAGTATGTGGTCAAACCACAAAATGTTAATAGAAATATTTTACAAAAAAAAAAAAAAAATAAGATAAAAAAAATGGCAGAAAAATAAACTACAAACCTTTTACATATAAGGAGTCTATTATATAAAAAACAAAATAGCATTACTTTTTCCCGTTTATAAACATTTGTTTTTATTTTTTCGTATTAACAAAAACCACACAAAGTGGCACTTCCTACAAACACCGACGCAAAATCCTACAAAATCTATTTTAATAGCTGTCATTTTCCATCAAAAAGCCAGCAAGTGACCCATTAACCCCCACTTCCCATGCCAACAATGATTGGTTGTCATTTTGATTAATTATATTTTAATTGATGTTAAAATGCTCTTTCGCAAGCTGTCAATGTGGCGCCCACAAATTAGACACATTTTTAAATTGCAATTAAATTTCGAAAAAAAAAACACGAACAAGCTTAAAATGTTACAAACGTTTTTTGTACTTAATTTTGAAATATCAAAATGTTTGTACGTGTGCGTGTGCATGTATGCTTGCAATTTGTTTGTAGACATCATGCCCTGAGTGTCAACATTGCAACCCCGCAGAGCTGAAAAGCCTATGAAGCGCGCATAGCAAACAAATTGTTTAGTCTATCACAACGTCAAGGCCGTTGGTTAATGGCATGCTGTGACAAGGCATGAGATGAGTTAAAATATTTAAATTAATAAAATAAATTGAAAAAATTTAAATAAAAATTGGAAACCACATGAAATGATATTGAAATGTTTGATCAATTTACTATGACTGCGCTTGTCGTCAATAACAACACAAAATAGTGCTTGGTGGTCGCGCCTGTTAAGGCTATTTATCATCAAGGCAGGAGTGCGGGGTTCGAATGCCACTTTCAGGAAAAAGCTTTGAAGATATGTATCGTGGCATCATCGAAAGAGTTGCGGGTTTGTCTATTCGCCGGATGTGGTTGTTATTTTGCTCTCAAAAATTGAGTCGTTAATAATTTTTCCACAATTAAAAAAACTATTATTAAATGAATTCATAATAATAGTAAATTAATAATTTGTATGAGCTACTTAAGCTTAAAAATATCTGGAAATAAAAAAGTTTATTTGACACTTTTTGAACTCTAAAGTGAAGTGAGTTGATGTGATTATCATTGACTTGATTTTTAATCACGTGATTTCATATCATGTGATGGTTTCACATATGTTTTGCAAGAAAACTAAGAGACTAGTCAGTCGTATCTCTTCCCGAAAATTGACTTGCTGCACTCGCTCTCCTCATCTGTCGCTTCTTCTCACTCGAACTTTTCCTCTTTTACTTCTTCTTCGGTTTACGTTTTAAGTAATGAAACGGGTACAAACCTATGTGGTTAAAATTTCGTTTTCCCTTTTGATTCACGAAACGGTTTTAATCGATTACTAGAAAATTTTTGGTTTCTGCTTCGACAACTGAAGCGATTTTACTTTTTTTAAATTAAAATGGGCTTAAATGGTTACGTTATGGTTTCGGTTTCGCATAATTTAACGGTTTTTTGAAACGGTTTTAAATAATTTTGAAAAATGAACCTGTTTTAAGCGGTTTTGGAAAACTGAACGGTTATAAAAGGTTTTGAAAAACGAAAAGGTTAGGTATGGTTTTGAAAAGCAGACGGATTTTAACTATTTTGAAAAATTAAACGGCTTTAAATGGTTTTGAAAAATGAAACGGGTATGGAATGGTTTTGAAAAAGTAATTTTAAAAAATTAAATAGGTTTAAATAATTTTGAAAAATGGAATAGTTTTAAAAGGTTTTGCAAAATGAAAGGGCTTGAGTGGTTTTGAGAATTGACACGGATTTTAACTGTTTTGAACAATTAAAAGGTTTTGAGTGGTTTTGAACAATGAAACTCCCCTAAAAGTTTTTGAAAAATTAAACGATTTTAAATGGCCTGGAAAAATTTAATTTCTTTGAGTGGTTATGAAAAATTATACGGTTTAAAAAATGAAGTGGTTTTAAATGGTTTTACAAAAGGAAATGGTTTTGAAATGGTGTTGGCCAATGAAAAGGTTTTGAACTGGTTTTGAAAAGTTAAACGGCTTTAAATGGTTTTGAAAAATTAAACAATTTTAAATTGTTTTAAAAAGTTAAACGATTTTAATTTGTTTTGAAAAATAAAATGGTTTTAATGTTTTTGAAAAATAAAATGGATTGAAATAGTTGCGGTAAGGCTACCGTTTTGACAAACTAAACGTTTTTTAATCGTTTTGAAAAATGAACCGTTTTAAATAGTTCTGAAAAATGAGACGTTTGAATGATTTTGAATAATGAAGCGGTTTCAAATGGTTCTGAGAAACTGAACAGTTTCAATTTTTTTTTTTTTTTGAAAACTAAAGGGATTTGAAATAGTTGCGGTACGGTTTAAATTTTGAAAAAGGAAGCTGTTCCAATTAGGCCTGAAAAATTAAAGGATTTCAAAGGGTTCCGGAAAGGCTTCGGTTTTTAAAAAGTAAAGAAGTCTAAATGGTTTTGAGAGATTAAGTGGTTTTAAATAGTTTTTAAAAATTTAACAATTTTAAATGGTTTCGAAAAAGAAAAAACGGTTTTGAAAACTTAAATTTTTTATAAACTTACTATATTCTTTCAATTTATTCCAACTTAATATGTTTAGATCCCATTAAAAAAAATATTAGTTTTTCTACTTGCATTAACTGCTCTCGTGCATCTCATGTTTTTCTCTCAAGTGCTCATCTAATCTGCATATTTAAAAGTGAATATCTATTTTCAAATAATTCATTAATATGTATGCATGTAAATTGATTGAGAATGAAACTATAGCCTATCATCTATTCGCTTTTGGGAATCGTTATCCAGATTTACATGGCAAAGTGAAGTTGCTCGTTTTATTACTTCGTTAACTTGGCAATAAGTTGTCAAGCGAAGTCTCTCAGCTGCAATTTGGCAAATTTTACTTTTGTAATTGAGATGCAAATTGAGACTTTATGCACGACGTGTAAAATCATCTTGTAATACACTTTAGATGGAATATGTAGATGTGTGAGTACTAGGGTGTGTTCGTAAAGGTGTTTTGATGGTCTAAAAGATAATGAATGCTACAACTTCACAAAGCTAGAAAATATATTGGAATTTATCTGCGTGTTCGAGTACCTCTCCTCGTTGAACCTCGCAAGAATGGATACCAGCCTTGTCAGCTTAGCTTAATAACATTATTTCAAATATTAAGAAATTAAAGCAGTCGCCAAGATAATTTAATGGGAAATGACAAATTTTGCGGCGTGAAAATTAATGTTGGAAAAACTAATAGTTCCAACGCTTTGTTGTTGCTTAATTCGTAAACACTTTCTTTTCCACCCCTAAACCATTCCACTTTTGTTAACGATTGCTCTCATTATTTCCCCAGTAATTACGTAATTAGCTGTTGTCAACAAGCGTTTTCCCACAAGTCCAGAATTTGTTTCTAAACAATTTGAAAAAGCAATAAAAATTAAATTTAGCACGCTCCAAAGGAAGTAGAGCAAAGCGTTGTCTAAGTACTTTGTATGAAGTAAGCGCTTGGGCAGTGTCAATCTGGCATTTCTTGTCCGCCATCATGGCACTTAATCGCTATCACCATCAGCGTTTACATTATGAAAGGATGTATAGATTAGAGTAGCGCCTTGATGCCACGCAAATGATGTGATTACTCTGTCGTTGTATCCCATCCTACTCTGCTATCATTAGTGGCGGTTGCTTTTTTTTTTGCTCTCAAACAATGCAAATGTCCAGCTGGGAGTACAGCTTTTTTTGGTGCTCACAGTAGACTTCTAATGTTTTTAGCGGTTTATAGCTATGGCGATTTGCGGTACAGATGTTCTGTGCGAAGAATATGTGTAAAAATAAGTTGTAAAGAGCAAAATAAATCAAGTAAACCAAGTACGGAAGCCTAAGTTCGGGTAAAGTCTTCCAATGTTTTCCTGTTCCATACTATGGAATCCCACAATAAACAAGAACTGCTTAATCACGAGCTCCTTACTGCTGTTGATGAAATGTAGGAAATTTAGAGAAGTCTTTGATTCCAAGTTTCTCGTTCACAGCCAAGAAAGCTTGAATATATTCTGCTCATATGGAAACCATACCATGAGTGTCATATAGGACTACTTGAACTTATTTAAAAATCGTTTCAGCGTCCTTGCTTTTTCAGGATCTATCACCGTCATATAGAAACAGGTGTCGTCTAAGTAGGTTACAATTTATAAATAGCAGAAGATCTATCCTGTCGCTCACAACCATTTATGCTGCTCAAGCTGATAGATTTGCCGTGTCTTCTGGAACATATGCGTATTAATGTTCTATCTTCCTTCGGAACCACAACCTTTTTATACCTTTCATAAACATGAAATGGTATATTAACTTTGGTCCGATGTTTGTAACGTTTAAAAATATAAGAGATAGACCCACCATTAAGTATACCAAATTGATCAGGACGATGAACTGAGTTGATACAGCCATGTCCGTCTGTCCGCCCGTCTGTCCGTCTGTCCGTCCTTCCGTCCGTCCGTCTGTTTGAACGCAAACTAGTCCCTCAATTTTTGAGATATCTCGATGAAATTTGGCACACGGATGTATTTTTGTATTATATTAGAACTTTGCCGGATCCGGTATAATCGGGTCACTAACGCATATATCTCCCATACAACCGATCGTTCAAATAAGAGGATTATGAATATTTCTCCCTCATTTTAAAAGATTAAAACTTGAAACTTGGTGAGATATTTTCTTATGGATAGCAAAAGATTTCGTAAAAAAACCACCAAGATCGGAGCTATATATAGTATATATCCCATACAACCGATCGTTCAGATAAGAGGATTATGGCCATTTCTCCCTCAACAACAATGCGTATTTAAGTTTTCACGTATTCATGAAAGGTATAAAGCCTAGGGTACATAGGGTATTATAGTTTTGGTCATATAAATGTGGTTTGTAACGGTACAATATAATGGAGATAGATATAGGGCCGGTTTCACCAGCTCGACTTAGCCTGCCAGCTGACTTATTCTCGACTAAGTCAGTGTTGCTGTCGTTCAAAACCTAAATGTCAGCAATGCTCCTAATTTGTTTTATACAATGCCCAGCCGGAAAATTCGTCAAGCGTGACCTTAACGGCGTATGCGTAGATGCATGTGAAGGCTTGTTTTCTAACATGCAACCATTACGAAACTATCGTTTTTAATTAAGCGCTAAATTTAGTACCTTCCAACTAAAGAGAAATGGGTGCAAGATCAACACATTCCTTCGTGTATGGCCATACATGCCCATTTCGCACTGGGGTATTGGAATGCGCAGAGTTGTCTGGTATGAAAAAATAATACTATGCATAAAACAGCTGATCGGGTAGTTGTGTTCAAAATTATTTAAGTCGCTCAGTTGGTGAAACCCAAAATTAAGTTAGTCTCGAATTTGTGCTAACTTAAGTTGCGTTGGTGAAACCGGCCTATAGAGTTTCATACGTCAAAGTTCTTAGAATGAACAGAGGAATCCATTAAGACATGTCCGTGCGTCCGTCCTTCCATTCTTCCGTGGACAAGATAACTTGAGTAAAAATTTAGATATTTGAATGACATTTGGTACAAGGTAGGTTGCTATTTAAAATGGGCGGAATCGAACCATAACTACGCCCCTTTTTTTCGATATCGAAAATTTCGAAAATCGTTTAAAATGAGATAATTCGATAATAAAAGCAGCTAAAATAATGAAATTTGGTATATTTATTTAGTTGATAGTCCTATTGATGATTTTAACAAATTTTTGAAAAAGGGGAGTGGCACCGTTCACATATGAGTGAAGAAATTTTAAAACTTCGACTGATAATAACTACAGAACCGACCGAGAACTAGATTAACAGAATTTGGTAGGCTGTATACTATAGTTGTGGTACATATACCCATAGAAAATAAGCGAAATCGCTTTAGTGATACGAGGTATACTATAGACATTGTAGAGTACGCTCACCGAAAATCAGCAAAATCGGTGTGCCACGACGCCCACTTTTGGACCAAAGTTCTCTAAAGGAGAGGTAGGAAACCGGAACATGCCATATCTCCTTCACTGATGCAGATAGAATGCTAGAATTTCGTAGTTACAATAACCTGATGATCTTATTAATGAGTTTTCTTAAATTTTGGAAAGTGGCCGTGGCACCGCCCACTTATGACTCAAGTAAATTTCAATAACTTCAGAATGGTGTAAGATAGAATTGCGAAACTTGATACTAAGTATACTATCTACGTTTTCCAATCTTATATGTAGTATATACTTTAACCAGTGAATCCGAAAATCTATCGTGAAATTTTCATAAAGATCGGTTAGGTACTTTGGACGCCAGACACACATGCATTTTTATTTAAAAGATTGCCCACATGGTAATAGAAAAAGTTTAAAACCTCTAAAGTCATAACTCCACAACAATTTGCCTATTTACCACGACCGCTTTTACACAGCTGGGTATTTAATGTTCGTTTCCATCCGAACTTAGACTTCCTTATTTGTTTTTAATTAACCAACTCTAAGTTCAAACTATTACTAAACGAACTAGTTTGAAATATGGTCTGTAAGGCAATGTCTATAGTCCCAGATTATCTCTACATAGAATAATATAATATTAGATTTATGGTCTACATTGCAAATATTCAAAAAAAAATTTATAGCAGGGTTTATTAGTAAGCCAGTGGTATCCAAAGCAACAATTTTTAAATTTTTGTTTGTCCGTCTGTATGTTTGAACGCGCATCACTCAAAAACTGTCTAATAGAATTATTATCCCTTTCACCGCTCCATTACTTGACGCCTAATTTAAAGTTATGGATAACTTTTATTTCGATAACTAGATCGGTTTCGAGATACCGACCAATGTGGGTGTCAAACGAAAGTTGCTAATAGGTGCTGCAATAGGCGGTGTGGGTAAGTTCCATATCTAGTTCCTGAGATATAATGATTAAAATTGAACTCAGTCTATTATGAGTTCTGAGATGCAGTCATTGAAATGAATAAATAAAACACTTATATTAGGTATTTTGAATTTTGTGTGGTAATTTCTTTCACATACACTTATGGACAAAATAATTGGTAGGCAAAACCACGGAAGGCATTCCGGTCATTAAGAAACCATGGACTAAATAATCGATATGACGATTGTTTACTCTCATTTCGTAAAGAAATATTATAAAAGTAATTTTTTGACTGCCATATTTTATACCAATTTATCAAGAAGAAAAGAAGTGGGAAAAAATGATATGGAAAGCAATGCTATCAACTTTTTTAGTATTACAAACCTAACTTACTTAAAAAAAAGAAATTGTAGAAAAAATAATAATAGTAAAAGTTCCATTTTGCAATGGTGGACCAAGTTTGGTGTGGACATTCAATTCGAGGCCACTTGAGTCGAAGTTCAAGTACCCTATGAAAACTTTCAAAATTAAAATGAATGTTTATTTAATTTAGTCGAAGATGTCATACATAAATTGTGCCCCGATTGGTGACGGTTAAGGCGTGAATCCCAGGATTTTAAGTTTATCTAACACTCTTTAATTTAGAGTCTTGGCCGAATAGCCTCAACTATCTACACTAGAGAGCAATACTGAAATGTGAGCATTTTGACCGTGACATAACTGATTGAAAGGGAGAGACTGGAAAAGATTGCTAACTTGATTTTAAGGACCAACATGACTTTATATAGAATTTGATGGACAAACATCTTCATTTTAGGCACAGGTATAACCCACTCAGTATTGATATGTTTTAATCATTTACATATCATCCTTTGAAATGCTATAATTTCCTCATTGAGGAGTTATATAGACTTCTATACCTACTCATCAGATATTAATGTGATATTTTAATAACAAAACTGTTAACAGCAATACTGCACAAATCACACAATAAATTTGTATTTAGAAACGATATTTTATGGCGAACCTGCGGTTATTTGTGATATTGAATTTTTGCTCTAAAGCTTTATCACCTAACTTAGTAATTTAAATAGCCATAAAATAAAGATTTATGTTTGTATGTTTTTATTAATTTTGGTATATTTAAATGCTTAATAAAAGATTAAATAAAAAATAATTGCTGCAAAATTAAGTACAAATATTTACATTTTAGTTTGTAATTGATATAAGCAATTTCAATTTTTCACTTTTTTAATTGAGAGCAAAACCTAGCGAAGCTCGTGATTTCTAATGCGCTGCTGCAGAAATATTTCAAATTTTATGTTTTGCCATTAAAAATGTTTCAAAGAGCATTAAGGCTTAGGCGTTCAATTTCCGCAATGGAATTTTATGTTCAAATATTTTGTCGGTTTTAAAATGATGATGACTAAACTAAGCGCAGTAGCCGTGAGTTTGTAGGCGAGAATGTGGCGTTAAAAAAGTTTGAGAAATTTGTGTAAATGTTTGACAAAATTTGATTTTTTTTTTACGCTTCCTTTGAATTTTTATTGCCGCATTTAAATATGCAATCACTTCATTCAATAGCTAATTGACCAAAGTAATTGAGTGATAACGCTATAAAGCAACAAATAGCAGACCACCTCACATCCCTAAGCTTGGGAATTTCATAGTCCTAATAAAAAAGGAAAGGAATGTATTGAATTCTAACGTCTTTAAACTTGATTGATCTATGAGTCACTGCAGGCATTTTTTCGTTAAAGAAGTCAATCACAACTGACACTGGTGACATCATCTATCCATAACTTTTCTTTTAAGACACTTTTTTAACATCTTTCTATGTTTGACTAAGTCTTTTTTGAAGCTTTGAAAATAATTGGAAGATCTTAGACAATGAATGAGCCCGAGGCCAAGGACTATGCTTTTATCAAATTGCTGTTGCTATAATTTGTTATTATTTTTATTGATTATTAAACATTAAAATTTGAATAAAAATGAGGTCTCCCATCAAATACTATAACCAAAATTTTAGGTTTCGGTTTTTCATATAGATTTTTAGTATACTTTTCAAAAATGCGTCATCCTTCCCCCCTCGCAGCTTGACCTAGTGTTTCCCCACTAATCAGCACCTGGCCAACCAAGGTTATGCTCAGTCTTCGTTGAGCTAGTCGTATAAAATAGGGGTTTCTAGATAATGGTCAGTAAAAAGCATCCTAAGTGGCAACACTTAAATAGGAGATCCAGAAATAGAATAACAAAAACGTTAAGTGGCAACCCTATGTGAGAATTCTAACTGGAAATGTTTTTGTTTCGTTCGATAACCACATTGGCATATGATTAACTTTTTTAATTTCAGAATGGTAGCAATACTGCAGTTGAAGCATTTAAGTGATGCATCAAATATTAATCCAGATAACCAAATACAAAAGAATTAAAATAATATCTAGTGGCAACCCAAGGGGAAAACTCAACTTAGAAATAATTTAGGGCGAATACGGTGTAAAATATCATTCTTTTGATACCCATGGTAGCATATTTCATTTCATTTTTAAATATAAAGATAGATGGCAACTCTGTAAAAAAAATTTGGTCTAAAATTGGGTAGAAGAGCTTTAAATGTAGCAAATCTCTTTTATTCAAAGTGTCATAAAAACAATTCATGTCTTTCTCGAGATAGTAGCGGATATACAAAATATATGTAAAAGCATAAGGTGGCAACCCCAGGTAGAGACAATACCTAGAAATATTTTTGTAGAAACACGACATTAAACAACTTTCGTTTAAATCTCAATTTATTCCTATCTTAATTAATTTATAAAAATATCGAATGGGTGGCAACCTTGTAAAAATTTTCTCAATGGCAATATCCGCTCAGAAAATTTATTTATTGAACACATACCACAGAATTATGTACTAAAGAAATTAATCTTAGACTGGGAAGTCTTCTCTAATATCAATGAGGCGATCCACTTCATTTTCCTCATCGGAATTTGTTGGAGATTAAAATGTTTGAATTTAGGCTTTTTTGTGTATACGAAATTTTTCATCAGAATCATTTTTTTGCATCGTTTGTGCCCAAGTTTTAAAATTATATATATATTTCAAATTAAATTTTGATGAAAATAAAATTATTCTCTTTATGAGTACTTAAAACCGATGAAATTTTGTAAAAAGGGATTTCTTCAATCGGTTGTAGTAAGATCCTGAAGGCATTTTCATGTGATTAATACGCCAATTGGAAACACCGCGGGATCGCAAACCGGTCTCCACTTGGTCCTTCCATCGGAGTGGTGGTCTCCCTCTTCCTCTGCTTCCACCGGCGGATGCCGATAAGAATACCTTCTGGTCTGGAGCATCTTCGCTCATTCCCACTACGTGGCCTAGCCAGCGAAGCCGCTGTGTTTTAATTCGCTTAACTATGTCGGCGTCTGCGTAAAGTTCATACAGCTCATCATTAAATCCTCTTCTCGTCCTACTTTCATTAATAAACATAAAATGAACAAATTGTTTTAATGACAACTCAGCAAATACATCAAAATGACAAAGCAAATAATTGTTCAAGAAAAAAGCAATAATAACAATAAAAAGTGAATTACTAAACAAATTAGGCAAGGCAGTTGATTGGTTTGTGTTTAAACTCTTAGCTGGTTTTGTTTCGGCTTTATTCTGCAGCTAATAGTCGCTTGTTTTTGAATGGTACACAGATACTAAGTATAATTTTTTTAAAATAGGGTTTTAGTACCTTTTAATGAACTCGCTGTGGAAAATGAGAGGTTTTGATTATATTTCCGATTCAAAACTTGTTATACTTTTGACGGATAATAAATAGTATAATTAATTTGGTCCGATGTTTATAAGAATGAAAAGAAGAAGAGATCGATTCATCAATCAGTCTACCAAAATAAATAAGATTATGAGCTGAGTCGATTTAGCTATGTCCGTCCTCTCGACAGTTCGTCTGTTCATCAGTCCCTTTGTCTCTTTGAAGGTAAACAAATACCGCAGTTTTTGAGATATCTGACACAACTTTTGTATACGGAAGCAATTTTATACTATATCAATCATTTGTCAACAAGATCGCATCAACCTAAAATATAGCTCGCATACATTTAGGTTCTGTGCCAGAGCTCCTCAGATTATCAATGCTTTAAAAACCACATGTTTCAACTTTTTCATTTAATGTATAAAAAAAATTAATATTATAAAGATTAGACGAATATAACATACAGCCGATATTTCAAATAAACGGTGTTTGGGCTATAACACCCCGTTACACACATTCTGTCCTATGAACCAAATATACTTTTTCGGAAAGGGGAGAAAAAATAAAAATACAAGTGTATAGGCGATTTTCATGCACACGTCAGAATAACTTTTTTTTTTATGTATAAAGTATAAAGGTTGTAGTGTTTGTCTGTCCGCCTGAGTGAAAGCCTTTTTTTTTCTCCCCTTTCCGGAAAAGTATGTTTGGTTCATAGGACAGAACTAAAGCTCGTTTTTGTAACGCAGTGAAATTCTGTAAATCAAAAGACCAAAAAATTGAACCCTCTAATCGGCAGGACTGCCTTAAGGCGGGGTTAGGTTAAACATATATAACCCGCATACCCCTACTTTTCTTTCATCTATGTCGTAACCTTGATTTTATAGTTTTAAGTGGTGGAAGAGACCTGTTATAATCATTCTCGTTGAAAAATTGAGTGGAATTTGTAAAAAAAATCAGTTTTGAGAGAAGTGTTTTTAGTAACTACAAAAAATTTATTTAAAGGATTTGTGTAGTAAAAAACAAAATTGTTATTAAGTGACATAAGTGTTAAGGATTAGAAATTACGAAGAAGATGTGGACTTGTAATTAAATTCATAGAACTATTGGCCAAAAATCATACCCCGCCTAAAGGCGGAGTTGGCAGTTAACAGGTAAGTACCACTAGAGGTGGGGGGCCCAGCCTCGGAAGCAAAATTATGAGCCCTTTTGGACATATGACTTAAGATTCGAGTTAATCCCACTATAATTACAAAATATGAATTTTTTTCATTTTCAAAAAAAAACTGGCCGGTTAGAGGGTTAAGTCTCTGTACTTGGCCCTTGTAAATAAGGGTCCAAAGCCATGGCTTATATTTATGACGCGTATAAAAGCTTCTTCAAACACGCTCTAGACGAGAATGTCTTCTACTTGATAGAATTCCTTGGAAGAGATAAACATTTTCTTGGCGGTAAAACGGCATTTCATAGCGGTGAATTTATATTTATCGATATAATTATAAATTTTTTTTTTGTAATGTCTTATTTATTTCCATTTGATTTTTATTGTTACTTAAAGCCTTATGTTGTCGATTTCTATGCATATTTATAGATTTACATTACGTTTAGCACATCGATTCTTTAGCTATCGACTTTCAATGGATTTTTGATTTATTTCTATTTATTTCATCTATCGAGTTCTAAACATTTTTTACCCTGCTACATCTAAGTTTTTGTCAACTGTTGACCTAAATTGAAATTTATGAAATAAAATAATATATCATATATATATTTATCGATGCATTATTATCGATTTTATTTTTTATATTTATTTCCAATATGTATTTCCATTCTCTCTATCTAATATTGTTACTATTTATAAATTTCAGTAACGTTAAATACACCTACTTTATTTTTAATCGATTATTGGTGTATTTCTTATCTTATCGATTTCTAAATATGGCCAATATTCTAAAGCATGTACCATCCCTAACTCAATAGCACTCCCACCACTAAGATAGCATGAGTGTTTGCGAATTCGAGGCAAAGAGTAAATGCTGATAAACAACCGTGTTCTAGAAAGCAAGCGCAAAAGCAATCCAGAACGGTGGAGACGCTTGTAAGTGATGAAACTGGCGCTCGGCCCGACTATAAAAGGCAGCATACAAGCAAGACAAGGGTGATCAGTTTATATTCGAGTATTGTATCGTGAACTACTGTGGAGTTATCAAGCTCGGGAATTTGTATTGTAAATAAAACTAGCTATTTGTTGCAGTATATGTGCGTGTGATTTTTTGACTTTGCAGTGATCGAACCCAGAATTAATAATCAAGGAATCATCGAATTCGTCACAATATTCAATATACTTTTCTATTTCCTTACTAATATTTAGTGGGTTCTCCATTTTTCTTGATATTTTTACTTACTTGTAAGAGTCTTAGAACTTCCTCTTTTGTTGACCTTAACTGAATCTTATCGATAATACAACATAAATATATTCATCGACGCATAGTTATCTATTCTCTCTTTAATTTATTCTTTATTTGCCAAATATTTCGTTTGTATTTGTTTCCTATTTTGATATTTAAAACCTTTTGTTGCCGATTTCTTTGGATATTTAAAAACTTTCGATTTTAATTGCGCTAAAATTATCACATGGATTCTATAATTATCGATTCTCAGTGCATTTTACGTTCATTTCTTATTTAATTATTTTCCATTAATTTTTTCGATTTTTGTGAATTTATAAATTGTAAAAACTTAGAAGTTTCATAAATTTTGGAAATAACTCGATTCATATAAATTTTTTTAAAGTTAGTTAGTTACTATGATATGTTGACTATCGATAGTTGACTAAATACTATCGATAATATTGCACATGAACTAAAAACCCCTTAAAAATGCATGTCCAGCTCTATAAACCGTTTAGAAATTTTTAGTTTGCTAATCTGTATCGGTTTTAGGACTTGACCGTAGAGTAAATTTTCTTTATATAAAAATTTTCGACGCTGCTGACTCAGAGTAAAATCCAATTCTAAATCTGTATTACTTCAGCTGGTGAATGGCTTTAGAGTATACCCACTACAAAAAAAGAATTATTTCCCTGTATCGACAGTAACAATGACCGTTACTTTGTATACGCTAATGTTCACTTGCATGACTAAATAAATAAGAGGTTTGTTATGTAAAGTGCAGCGCATCATTCTTTCTCGATTGAAGCAAAATTTTTCTTATGAAGGAGCAATTACTAACGTCATGGGGCATGGTATGTGAACTCCATTTTAGCAATATATTCTTGAATGTGAATGAGTGTTACGGGATGAAAATAACTAGCGCCTCAAACTTACTACCCTGTCGGAAGATCAACACAACAAAATAAATAACTAGCGCCTCAAACTTTTCACGCAAATCAAGGCGAATAAGGGGGATGTTATAAGTTTTTTTTTTCAAGTAAATTATCACTACACATAGTGTTTCAAAAATAATAGACCCGAAGGGAAGCAATAGCCTCTTAAACTCTTCTAATCTAATTATTAAGCGGTGCCGTTTTCTTATATTCACACAAACACGTATAATTTTTTATTCACTCTATAAACAACTGGGCTCACAGAAAAAAATGTGTGCATCATAAATAATCACTAACTGCCTAATAATCGTATAAATATTCCTTTAAAATTTTTTTATTTAAAAATAAGTGCGCAATTCTAATAACGTGTTATGAAAAGTTGTAAGTCGCTGCGGAAGTAGGTGTAAAGCAATCGTTAAGCGGATATACTCGTACAACCAACAAATTTTTTTTTTTATATATTTATTTTTTATTTTGTTGGTGGCAGTTACTAGCGCTTAAAACAATAATTTTTTCATGAGTAAAAATACAAAAGATATGACATAAATCTGAATAATTTGTCTTTGGTTTAACTAATTGTTTTAATTTGAGCCTGAAGCTCGCTACAGCATAAATATTTACGAACGTCAATTTAATTATAACGTAAATTAAAAAAGTTAAATGAATTTCATTAGTAAATTATTTAACTCCATTTTTACGAAATTAGTTCGGTAAGTGGTGACATTAGGGTGACCCTCTGAGGTAAATTTAAGAATAGTAAAATAACAATCATAGAAGACAGAAACAGGGAAATGTACTTTAGAATGTCGGTTTGTCCATTTTTGATGAATAAGCAAACTGCGTCGATGATTTGGGAGTCTTTGGAGATGTAATCTATAACACATTACTACTAAGTTTTGATACTTTGAAGTAGAATTTCATTATTGCAAAATATGCAGACATACTTTTATAAGGTTTTTATAGTGTCCGTAATGCTGTAAACCAATTATTAAAAATTATACCAGATTTCGAAGTATTTCATATCATTTTAGAAAGTTGATTACAGAAAATAATTTGTTGAGTGTAGAAATATTTTCGAAGTTCCTAAGTTTTTGTTTAATTTCTCGGCATTGACCCGTCCGATTTTTTTTTGAAAATTGGCAAAAACTAGGGAGCTTGGACATTAAGGTTTTAGCTATAACTTTTAAAATAATGCGATTTTCGAAAAACTGGCAAAAAAAAATTTATTTACTTATTGTTGGGAACTATACAAACAATTTTCGGAAAGAAAGTCGAAAATCGAAAAAAGTTGCCCACTTCATAAATTTTCACCATTAATTTAATCGGTTTGTTTTAGTTTTGAGTTATAGATTCTTTTGGAAAAATCCATATCTTAAACTATATTTTAATTTGTCAATGTTGGTCTTAGTTTAAGTTATAAGAAATTCTATTACGGGGCAGCGGGAACTTTCACTGGAAATTCAAAGTATTAGCGACATTGGTGCTACTTTAAAGTTGCGGTTTGGCTATGTCAAATTCTTTCTAGTAATTTCCAACTCTAAACAATTAAAAAATAAAATAAAAAGACAAACTACAGAAACTGCAAGAGTTTTTTAAGTATAATTTGAAAAAACCGTCACTTTTCCGCTACTTCAAAGTCGTGACTTAGTGTTGTTCACCTCTTTAAAGTCAGTTCAACTATGAAGCAACATATATTTAATAAATACGACTCCGAAATAAATTGTCAACCTGAAAAGATTAATTTAAGCAACAACAGTAACTTTAAACTCGACGTTTGAACAATTGGATACTTTGCCGCAACTTTAAAGTTGCGACTAAGTTATGTTAAGGTCTTTACAGTCAGTCCTTCTCTAAAGCAATACATAATTTTATAATAAGATAAATAAGATTAAAGGCGGGTGACTTAGATTATACACTTGTATATTTTTCACTTTACCGCTACTTCAAAGTCGCGATTTAGAGCTTTGAAGGTTTTTGGAGTCTACACAGCTATAAAGTAACATATATTTATTAAAACCGACTCCTAAGTCAGTTTTCAAAACAAGAAGGTAAGTTAGAGTACCAGCGGGAGTTGAGATTCAGTATTTTTCAACTCTTTGTAGTAAATTCAACTATATATTAATATATATTTGGCAAACGCGAGTCCTAAGCCAGTCTTTAAAAGAACTTTTAGTGCTGGTAAGTGTTCCGACGTAATTATACCTTAAGTTAAACTTTTCGTAGGAGATGCAAAAACCCCTCTTGGATATTACCTTTAAAATGCTATCGTGTTATAGATATTTTAATATTGCTTTATTATAACAAGTGGCATATGACCTTTAAAGCACAAAATAAGTTATAGCTTCATTCTGGTGACTACTTCTGCTAATTTCGACATAAAAATATAATGAGTGGTTGATTACAATGCTATTTAGAAACATTTTTCAACTAATTGGTTTTTTTATTGACATTCATGTTGGTATAAAAAAGTAATGACTACTGCAATTGAATTTGTTTCGGTAAACTGCAAAAAGTCGCTTATACTGATGAGTTGTCTTAAAGTTCAACTCAGTTCTTTAAAAGTATAGCTGTGAGCTAAGTTTACTTAGAAACATTTACGCTTAAGACAGACTTCTACTTCCCATACTACTTATTTCTTTTCGTTTCTCTTCCTTGCCTTGTTGCCTCATATTTCCTAAATATACAACTAAAAATTTATTTATCATACTTTGTTATATAGCTCACACTGTTGGCATATTTTTGTGAATGAAGAAAGCATACCATGCAGCTTATTGCCTTAAGCGGTATGCAGTGCTACCATAACGATCATTCATCTTCATCAATCGCCCACCCCGCAACCGCTAACCCCAATTGAGTAAAGCAATCTCAGTTGGTTCAATAAGGCAAGTTGATGTCGAATATAAGAAACATGCGCGCCTCTTTTGGTGATTAAGCTTATTAGGTTAAAAGATATTTATTTTGCATTCTCCGAACAAATGCCCGGCAGTTAAATCAACTATTCGCAAACTAGGTCAAAACTAGTATGAACAACGCACTCAACTCCTCAGCTAACTGCTTGGTTTCTTAAATGGCGATTTTCTACGAATTTCAGTTTTCAGATTTCCGCCAAAGTTCCATTGACGTTATGGTTACGTAGCAATTATGTAGCAGTGTGGTAATTGCGGGACTTTCAGGGAATTTTCTACACAAACCTCTCTCTTAGCTTGTTGCTTGCTGTACTTGCAATTTATTTTTGTATTTCTATTTTTTTCATTATGTAACTTTAAAGTCGAATTCATCAAAAAACACGACTTCAAAGTAATCATACTTGACGATAGTGTCGTCAACTAAAAATTTTCAGCTACAAAAAAATTAATATCACTACAGCGTCACTTTAGAGTCGCTATGGCTACCACAAACTTTATGTTTATAGTTTTCGCTGCCACCTCATGGTTCCATCTGCAACTTGGGTATATTTGAACCAGTGCTGCCAAAGCAGTGGGAAAATTCATTTTAAGTAGTTAATGGATTTTGTTGGAGATATGACCACCATACAAAGGATTTTTATTTAAGAGGAGGAACCCACTTTTCAGTAGGACTTCAGGTAACGGAGAACATACGAGGTGTGTTCAAAAAGTATCGCGAATTTTGAATTTTCGCTGGTTACGTATATTCGAATTTCGAATTTTTTGTGGCGTTATGTTGGTCATGTCCCATGTCTCTCACTTATGCCGACAAGCTCGGCCATTTTGAATGTTCAGTTAATTGTTGACAGCTGCTTTGCTTGCACGTGTTTTGGATCGTCTTCGATTTTTACGCGAAATTCGTACCAAAATTGCTCAATTGTGACCAAAAACAGCATCGCATGAACATTGCTAATGAGATGTTAAACTCACAACAAATTTGCTCCAGAGGGTCATAACTGGTGACGAATCGTGGGTTTATGGTTATGACGTGGAAACCAAAGCTCAATCATCTCAATGGAAGCTGCCGCACGAACCAAGACCGAAAAAAGCGCGCCAAGTTCGGTCGAATGTGAAAGTTTTGCTGACAGTTTTCTTCGATTGCAGGGGCGTGGTGCATCATGAGTTCTTGCCACAGGGAAGAACGGTCAATAAGGAATATTACCTGCAAGTTATGCGCAATTTGCGCGAAGCAATCCGCCAGAAACGCCCGGATTTGTGGAAGAACAAAAATTGGCTTTTGCACCACGATAACGCCCCTGCTCACGCATCGTTGCTTGTGCGCGACTTTTTGGCCAAAAACAACACACTAATGATGCCGCAGCCACCGTATTCCCCAGATCTGGCCCCCTGTGACTTTTTCTTGTTCCCTAAACTGAAGAGGTCCATGAAAGGACGACGTTACGCTTCTCTTGACGAGATAAAGACGGCATCGAAGGAGGAGCTGAACAAGATACAAAAAAATGATTTTTTGAAGTGCTTCGAAGATTGGAAAAACCGTTGGCACAAGTGTATAATATCTCATGGGGATTACTTTGAAGGGGATCAAATAGATATTCATGAATAAATAAATAATTTTTGAAAAAACACAAAATTCGCGATACTTTTTGAACACACCTCGTATTATCACTAATAAATATCGCTTACAAGTTTCATAAGTTTTAAGGGACAATAAAGGGCTCCCAATAGTCAAGGGGGCTATTTCACTTTATCTTAGTTTGTCACTTTCAAATTTTGTAAACTTTAAGTTTGCCTTTCTAGTAACCAGGACCTTCTCAATACCAGTAACGATGCTTGAAGATAAGTAACTGACTATAAATTTTTCAAATCAAGTTACTAATTCATCAAAAGTCAGGGATTTCGTAGCAGTTACGTTATCATTTAAAACTAAACGTCCCCGTTTCGGTTGATATTATTGGTGTTATAAATAAAGAAATAATTGGCGAGATATATACCTCCTGGTGAGCTTCTCCACTAATTTGTGGTGTTCTGCTTCTAATTTTTTCAACAAATTGTCGCGACCTACAGTTTTTGGCCGATTCCGAAAGACATCTGCTAAGCAGATTAATTTTTCGCTTAGAAGCCTTCCATGGCAGAAATACACTCGGAGAGTTTGCCAAACCCGTTTTGAAAACAATTTTTCAAACCATTTTTGATGTTACCTGTACCAGGGACCTTCAGTGTGGTAGGCCAGCAACACTACCGTCACACCACGTGTTAGTTGGGAAATATACTTATCTCTACGTGGTTCAAAATATACCAAAAAAAAAATTATTATTCAATTTTAGTGATATTTGTGATATGAAAATAATCTTAATAGGGTTTTGGTGTTGGAAGCATCAAACTAACAAAGTCAACTCTGGACAACCCCAATGTTCTTCAAAATTTTTAGTATTTTTAGGTGCAATGTAGCCATTTTCCGACTAGCTCCGGTTGGAGGAAAAAATTCTGTTAGTAAATTATTATTATATATATATATAAATAAAGACATTCACCCATAAGTATTCAACTCGCTTTACTTTCTGATAGCATCAAATCCTTCCTTAAGCATCTATTATGTAACCACAGAAAATTATGTATATACAAATTTACAATATTTTCTTGTCGCGCTATACTAAACAAGTGGAACGCTTTTGATATTTGACAACTTATTTCCATTAAATGTTTAAAAAATGTATGTAATCGATGAAGAGTTTGTGCATTATAAGCACCTAACCGAAGGCAAAATCGCTTAAGCACACACACACTCGCACTGCCCTTGTCAATCGCTCATTGAGTTGTGGCAGACAAGTCATTGCACTTGTTAGGTGTTTAAGCGTTTCCTTTTTGCTTCAACACAATACATAAATATGCTCACACATACATCCACACACCCACACATGCGTTTATGGCGAGGAAAGACGTTTATTAGCACACCATGGCGTATACGTAACATTTCATTGAAAAGCCATAAACCAAGCAGCAGCTAAGCGTTATGTTGACTTGTATTTACATACATACATACATACATTTGCACATGTGTTTGTGCACATAATTTCACAACGTTAAGCGCTATTTTCTACTTTTACTTTTTCTTTATTATTTGCCTTAAAAGCTTTACAAATAGTCGCTCGCCTTTGCTTGTGAAGAACTGCTACAAAATGGAGCTCGCAAACTAATGATTGCATTATCGATAGGAAAGCACGTTTTGCACTATTGAGCATATCGAATTTTTAGTATAAACTATCAATAGAGTTTGCATCGTAATACAAATTCCGAATTATCTTACATTAATAAGGCCAGATCACCTCTACCACAAAAGAGTCAACTTCAAACAATCGACCTCTGAGTATAAGATCACTCTATTTCAAAATATTTTTCACAAACGCCTATCACGGAATATGTTTGAGGGGTATTCTATCTCAGATCTCGTTTCGAAAATACTGAGATAGGGTGTTCCTCAAAAGTGTGAAGTGGGTTATTCCTCCAGTCAGCCATTCAAATCATCAATCACTTTTACCGACAGCTGATAGGCGAATATTTACTTCACAAAGCAGTGTCTGAGTAAAGAACTTTATAAACTGTTTTTTTCACCTATCTACCTTGGCAAGATATATTAAATATGTCTCAGGATAGGGTATCTGTGTGAAGAATGTCTTGACTTCGAATAGCTGATAGAGGTCATTAATAATGAGGATGGAGAAGAAAGCTTTTATTGAGGTGCTATATATATATCGGCGGGCTCTAAATAACCTTTATACTGAGTCTGCAGATAACTTTGTCGCTCTAATACATTGCTATTAACATCCTTTCACGAAATAAATAAAAGAAGGGAGCGTCTTATACAGGGAGAATAGAGTACCGTTGATGCAACTTCGAACTGGATACTGTAATAGCTTAAACCCTTAGCTTTCGAGACTCAATCCCACCATATAAAATACGTAATCTACACGTGGTATGTCCCCTTATGACACCAAATATTTCTTTAACTCTTCAATAGGGCCTTATCTTCTTACATCAATTTCGCTTTTCTCCAACCTTGTTGAAACTACTAGTTTACTACGGCTTCCGTAAGAAGAAGTTTATGACGGTTTTAAGAATGATCGTGCACATTAGGCAGACAAGGCACTGCTAATTACAATAACAACGGAGCTCTTGGTATTGCTCAGTGTCATTTGTTAAATCGTTGTCAAAATCAAATCAAATTTCCCCATGTGGGTTTCCTTATCATAAGTCTTCTTTACTACATGGGAAATAATGAAGATATGGTCCATAGTAGTCAAACTATGTCTAATGCCGTACTCACAAGGTCCAATGAGATTTTGGACGATCGGCTTCGGTTTTTCATACAATTCGCTTTATAACACCTGACTTTCGATATTAAGTAGACTGTTTTCTGGCTAGTTGGTGGGATTTGCTTGATCGTATTTATTAAGCAGCGATCTTTTGAGTTACAATTTCGAGGTATGCCGGCGTCGTTGTAATATTTGCATAAGGGCTAAGGCACGCTTTTCAACAGCTCTTCACATCTTATTTTGCAACACTTTATTACTTTTGAGGTCTAATTTTGTCGTCTCTTCAATTCATCATGTAAGGGTCATGCAATGCATTTCCATCAACTGCTAGCAGGTATTCGCGGTGGTCTTGAAAATTTCCGACTTTCTCCTATTTTGTTTACTGTAGAGTTTTCGGGCATATATTTTATCAAAGAGCATCTTAGACTTCTTTTACTCACGTCTTTCCACCTCATATTTATTCGTGCTCAACTGAATACTTGAAATGTGGAATATTGCTCAGGCTGTGATAAAGAAGCTCAAAATACCAAAAAAAAATAAATTTAAAGATCATAAAAGCGTTGAGATAAGAGTATTTCAACACTTCGAATTCATTTTTTATGTTAGACACAATTTAGAGAAGTACCTAGAAGGCATTAGGATTCCTAAAACCTTTTATAAATCTAGCTTTATATAAATGAGCCATTCAATGAAGGTAGTCCCGGTAATTGATTTCCCACCAATCACTTTGAAAATCCAAATCTATAAAGACTTTGTGAATAAAGAAGCATGTGTTTCCGCTTTTAGTATATCGGTAAGGTTAGCCGCGGAGAAAGCTTTTAACATAGCCAATTAGCTATCCTAGTTTGAGCCAAATGTGGGTAAAACCTAATTTGAAATCGCCGCTTTGTGAGGTAAAGAGCACATTTCGTTCCTTTTTTCAGATTTTATTTTATTTATATCCAAATTTGTTGTGGTCCTCTAAATAGCAATAAATCGATACCACCGATAACAAGCCAACAATCTACCGTTGACATCCCCAATCAATAGCATGTGCACTCTGCTACTCGGGGCTTGCGGAATGTCATTGTACTAAATTTTGCTGCATTGCACTCGATTGATTGAAGTTCATTTGAATTCCACTTAAGTATACGATTTCGCCCGAGAGCAATTGACACTTTTTGTTTGACGCTTTGCATTTCCTTTTTTTATATTTTTCAATTCAAAATTCAATAAATAATCGATTGAGTCAATTAGTTGATTGTAAGCTAGATTAAAATTTGCATACAAGGATGGAGTGTACAATGCGAATTGTTAGTAAGCAGAGCAAATATTGTTATGGAATTTTTGACTCGATTGTAAAAAGCATGAAGTTCAATTTAAACTTTCGCAGCATGACAAGCTCAGCTATTTTTCCGAGTGCAATTAGGTTGGAGCTCACGCTACGAGCACACCAACCAAGGTGACAGCCTCTTCAATGTCACCTTACCCATGGCAGCAACCGTAAGCTGACCGTACGACTGGCAATGACCGTGAAAGTAACAGTTCCGTGACATGGTCGTGAAAGAGATAGTGGAATATACCGCGACAGTTATAGTGACTGTGACAGTAACAGTGACGTTGACCGTGACAGTGACCATGATATTGATCTGGCCAGAGAAGACAATATAAAGAATGTTATTTTGTTTTTTTTTTTGTATAGGAGAGAAGATGAGAAAACTCGCGCTATTATACTAAGACTTATTAATCAGCTCTTTTTCTGAGTGCAATGATATTGGATCTTATGTGGCAGAGGAAGTAGCCATGGCGAAGTCCACTTTAGGCGCATTTGCTAATTGCCTTGTTTGGTAAAGTAGACCCTGTCACTAAAAGGCAATGTGAAAGTGACTGCTTAGTGACCATGCCATTTAAAGAAGCAGAAACCGAGACAGTGCATGTGGAAGAGCTCGTGACAGACACTATGACAGCGACAGTTCAATTTGTTGTGACAGTGTCCTTTAAAGAGCCCGTGACAGTAACAGTGACAGCGGAGGAAGCTATAGGAATAACAAGGGCCTTGAAAGAAGATGTGAAAGTAACAACGACCGTAAAATGAAATTTGACAATAAAATTTTTAATAAAGTCACTGGGACAGTAACAGTGACTGTGGCTGTGACTAAAAGCAGCACCAATATTTGCAACTGACTTAACTTTTTTAAGCAAATAACATTTTAAACTAATAATTTACTCTCGACAATGGCACCAAAATAAACAGGAAAAAACCGATATATTCGATAGAAGACGATAACAGTGTACAAAAATCAATAATCGAAAAAACCGTATAAAGTTTATAAAAATCGATCAAATCAAGCAGTATCGACACAAGTTAGGAGATGAATTAAGCTTTCAAAGCACAAATCAATATCCCTTCAAAAATTATTGAAAGTCTGTAAAAACTGACTAATCCAGTACAACTCTGGAGCAATCGGTAAAGTCAAAACGTATCGATAGATGATTATTTGAATAGTCAATACAATTCAGTAATAGTTTGAAGTTGATAAAAATATACAGGGTGGCTGATGAAAGCCGCTACCAAAAAAAAATTAAATAACTTTTTTTCTATTTAATGAATCTGGTTAATTTTTTTTTTATTTTGCAGATTGACTTTTACATTTAACAAAAATGGATAACTGGGACACTGAAACAAGAATTTGGATTGTCCGCCGCTATCACGCACTGGAGTCCGTAGTTTCGGTTCAAAGAGAGTATAGGCGCACGTTTGGCGGCAATCCTCCGAGCAGATGGACCATAATAAGACTTGTAAACAATTTTGCCGAGCATGGGACAGTCAACAGAAGACCTTACAATCGCTGCTGTAGCTGCTGCCATACAAAACAATCCACGTGTTTCGACAAGAAGCTTATCTGCTCAAATGGGTGTAAGCAGACAGTCATTACAGTCAATTATGCACAAAGATTTGGACTTATTCCCACATAAAATTCAAATGGCCAACAAACTGAAGGCTGCAGACTTGCCGATTCGCTTGGAATTTTGCCAGAAGATGCTTCAAATGGTGGAAGAGGATGGAAACATGTTGAACTGTCTTTTCATGTCTGACGAGGCCCATTTCGATTTAAACGGCAACATAAACAAACAAAATTGTCGAATATGGAGTGCTTCCAACCCACAGATACTCCATGAGACGGAATTGCATCCACTTCGTGTCACAGTGTGGTGTGCAGTTTCATCACGCTGCATTGTCGGGCCCTACTTCTTCGAAGAAAACGGTCACACCGTTACGGTTACTGGAGACCGTTACTTGAGCATGTTGAGAGAGTTTTTCTATCCAGAATTACGCCGAATGAGAATTTCTTTCAACTCTGTGTGGTTTCAGCAAGATGGTGCAGCTCCTCATATAGCCCAACCTGTTATGACAGAATTGCGACGAAAATTTCCCAATAAGCTGATATCCAGAAACTCCACATTCCGTTGGCCACCCAGGTCGCCTGACCTTACTGCACCTGACTTCTTCTTGTGGGGTTATTGCAAACAGGAAGTCTTCAAAGCAAAACCAACAAATTTGAATGAACTAAGGCAATCCATTCGAGAAACAATTGCGGCTATTCCTGTCTCAACTCTCCAAGCAGTAATGGACAACTTTTTGGTAAGATGCCGCACATGCATCGACGAGCAGGGGGGGCATTTAAATTCCATTATTTTTAAAACTAATTAAGCTATATTTAATAAAATTTAATGAGCTTTAACATGAATAAAAGAGAAATGAATTCCATACACTGAAAAAAAAATTATTTGAGTTTCTTAATGTAGCAAAATTCATCAGCCACCCTGTACTATAATCAATCGATCCAAATTTATAGTGATTGAAACCAGAAATTTATGCCAAACGATAAGAAATAATAGTTAAAACCAGCGATTGAGAAAAACCGATACCAATCTCCTAAAAGTAAGTATGCGATACAAATCGATAAAAATCAAATAAAATCAGAAGTCGATACAAGCCGATAAAAATCTTCTAAAATAACAGTAAACTACATAATTTAAAAATATAAAAAGTTCTAATACCTAATATAATAAAAATCGATATAATCGACAAAAACAGGTAATCAAGACAAGTCGATAAAAATCTTGCAAAAATGGCAGTTGATACAAATCGACAAACAATTTTTTTAAGTAATCGATAGAGTTTTGTTAGTATCGATGCAAGACTCAAGAAATCTGCGGAGACAAAATTAAATTTATAGTAAAAGCAAAGCAATAGAAACGGATCTTATTGAAAACAATATTAAAGGATACAAAAACTAGCGATGAATACCAAATGATCGTCATCGAAAAAATGGTTAAGATGTAGACAAATTTTGAAATACCGATATATCAAAATGCAGGCGTTAAAAAAAAACCTTTTTAAAGCGAGCAAGCAAATCGAGCTTATACGATAAATTATAATATAAAATTGTATAAATCGAGACAATCAATAAAAAAAAGAATCGATGAAAATGCATATAAATCATAATTAATCGATACAATTTTATCCTAATCGAAAAAAACTGCTGGAATTTATAAAACTCGATTAAGCAAAAAGTGAGCTGTGAAGACCTTGTAACTTATTAGCTTTTTAACATGAAATCTGCACAAAATGTGCCACTTAAAGACGTAATTATTTGCTAAAATATAAATTCCAAATGGATGTCATATCAAGAGGAATTTAGACTTCCACATTTGCCATTTGCATTTTGGGCCAGCGTAGCGCTGCACACCGTTTGCTCTTAGCACCAACAATTTCTCTGCATTCATTTAATGATCAACAATTTATGCATTTTAATGCGGTTTTCACGCTTTTCACTTTCACGCATTATTAAGTTTTTTTCACATTCAACATGGACGTCCATAAATCGTCTTTTATTTTGTGCGAATATATATTTTCTTTGTATGAGTGGATTTTTTCTTAGCGCATTCATAATTTATAACCACGCACGCAGTGAACAGCGCGAACACCTCATTTATCTGCAAGTTTTTCGCACTGGATTACCGAGCGAGTTTCATTGCTCGCTTCAGCGCATTTATGTTGCGTATACGCCCTGTGGCACTGTTACTTATGTAAGGGTTTGTATGTATGTGTGGTGTCTCCCTTGTGTGCGTTTCTAATTTAATCTTTTTATGTGTGTGTGTGTGTGTGTGGGTGTTTAATGCAGTGTTGAACATTTTTCTTTTCATAATTTGAAATTATTTCTACTACAAACACACATTTCCGTTTTGCTAAGCTTTATCACTCCCACAATTTTCTACTTCAATACCCAAACATAGTCATGTGTACAAACAGAAATTACCATTTTTCCCTGCTCCTGCGCTCATTACATGTAACCTTACAGCTAACCCACAAGCTAACCACAAAATATTTTCTATTTTTTTTTTTTTTTTTTTTTTGAGTATTTTATGGTTTTCTGCTGCTAAGTGGCAAAAAACAGTTATAATTTGGGCAAAAATGCTTGCTTGTGGCAAATATTAAATAAGAATATTGGTCCACCGCTGCATTAGGGATACATACATTGCATCTTTGTGCATTAGACCGTCTTAGAATTCGAAATATTTTGAAAAATCTTTAAAGCATTTTTTTTTTGGATATCACACGTTCCATGACTCCTTTTTTTAGGTGGGTAATAAATATGAAACTGTCAAACTCTTTCGAGTAAGTGCGTCTCAGAGAAACGAGAGAAAATCTAACCTATTGAATGAATGTTTTTATTGTTGTTGTAGTAGTATCACTATTTTGAAACAAACTAGATTGTGCTGAACTAACAGTCCTGGGTTTAGTAAGATCCAAGTTATTTTCGTAGATAAACCCGGCTGTCGTACGATTGTTTGCGTCCTCTAAGTAACAACTAACACCAATTAGAAACACCAAGTGGGAGCAAATTAAGCTTGACTTGACTGATAAAACACAGGGCGCCTCCCACTTGCTCCACTTAAAAACCCGACTGTCTATTGGAACCCTTGCTATTACGGAGCCTCTTTAAACAGTTGCACTGCTTGACCTCGCATTGCCCCGCACCACTGATGACGACTGCGATTGGCGCTGGGAGTTCTGAGGAAATTCTTCTGGCATGCTGCGAGATTATTTTTGCACCAATTTTTAAATGGTTTTGGGTCTGAAGGTAGCAGCACTACTGTCGGATCATTTCAGTGCAACGTTGAGACTATTTTTTAATGAACTCCACTTCACTTTATTATAGTTTCGCTACTTCGAGACTCGAATACTTCGAGACCATTTCTTGTTTACCTTATCTATCTTTTCTTGGTCACGTCCACTATAGTATTGTCTCTGAAATAGTTTATTATTTGGGTGCAGTTTCGGTTTTATCGCAGCGATCCTCTTGGTTTAATTCGTATTTATTTGATTTGAGTCATATGTTTTTTGATTTCTGGTAGGTCCTAGTACTCCTTCGGGATCACTTCAACAGAAAAATACGGATTCCGTAAGCTTTCAGTACACACCGTTTTTTTAAATTTGGGTACTGCTTCGGGCTCCTTTCACCGACCTTTAGAGGGATTGTTGATTTTTATTTTGGGCCAATTTTATGTTGAGGGAGACAGAGGGTGCTAATGTTGGTCCTGATACTTTCACTGAAAATTTTGTACTCCTTAAAGGCCTATATTTTCAAAACGAAGTGACCACTTCTGCTCCGTGTTCGCACCATTTCAAGCCAATTAGAAACAGAATGCAGCAAATTAAGAGAAACTCATTTGCACATATACATATTACAATTTCCGGTTGATCTCCACTCCAATCCAATCCATTATTCACTTTTGATATAGTTTCGTTATGGTTTCGGGATTATTGTTTTAAAACTTCCTTTCTTCGTTGTACTTCTTGCACCACTTTTTGGCTAATTTCTTTAAAGTTCCAATACTATTAAGGGATCATTTCCACAACATTTTTAGGACTAATGTCGGTACTGTTTCTTTACTTTGTCTTCAAGGCCTCGTGACCTCTTCGGGTATACCTGTCACTTTCTCTATTATCACTTTTGGTATTACTTCGGTATTGTTATTAAATTTCGTCAAGGTTTCGTTTGTTTTGTTTACAAGGATACTTCGGTATGCTTTTTAAAACAATGTTCGGAAATTCCTTGAAACAGCCTATTCCCACAAAACGAACTTAGGCCAAGGAAAAAAAAAAATTTTATTTTTTTTCAAAAGTTATGGAAAATCAAAATTTAATTTTTTTCCTTTTTTTCTTGTTTTGTAAGTTTTATTTTTTAACATTTCGGAAACTTTTGCAGTTAAAAAAAACGTTGGCTCTATCAAAAATGTGGACTTTTAAAAATTTTACATTTTTGGAAATCGGAAAAATTAAAGCTTGCCAATACATTTTTGAACCGAAATTGTTATGTATTATACCTCTGGCATATCTTAAGAAATTATAAAATTTGTATTAAAGTATTTTTTTTTTTTTTAAAATATGAATTTTTGAATTTTTTTTTTTATTTATATTCAATAAGTTAAAACCAAAATTACTCAAATTTGATCATTGAACCTTTTTTTCGTGATATTGGAATGTGAAAAAGAACGAACAAACGCAAAGTTTTTTTTTTTATACTTTCTTTGGCAGAACTTCCAAACTCCCCACCAAATTTCATTCAAATCGAAAAGGGTCGATTCCAACTAGTTTACGATTACATATGGACAGACCCATATAATCTAGAATATTTCAAGCCACTATGAATATCTAATATTGCCGGAAAATAAATATTCTCAAATATTTACGAATTGATTATTATTATTACCAACCACAAATTTTTTTAAATAAATCCCGCAATTATTCGAAAAATCATATTAACTTGATGCAATGATTGTAGCGCAACAACTTACAGATTATTTCGATACAAGTTTATTTCAATAATTTTAACCATACGTTTCCAAAGAGCTCAGCTATTATATCGGTATGAAACCAACGTGACTGTTTTCGGTAATGGTAACCCACTGAGCTTTATATTTCCGGTATTAAATTGGGGGCGAAGTGGATCTGTTATAGCAGCGAAATAACAAAAACAAAAAACAATACGAAATTAATAGCTTAAACATTATTAAAATAATCCCTAAAAAATTTCGCGAGTAACTAAAACAAAATACTATCCCAAAAATAATTTGAACGTGATCAAACTACATCAGAATGCTTTCGGAAACCAACTCCAATTTTTCAAAAGATGCGAAGAAATTCCGAAAAGCTGCCAACAAAATTTTTCTGAAATGTTCGCTTGAGTGGCCAGGAAATAGTCCCGAACTAAGTCCGAGCTGTGTAAAATCAGTCCCGAATATTTTTTCTTAAAATTTCTCAAAAAAAATCCAAGGAAATATACAAATTAAAGCATTGTGATCACCATTACGATGATAAAATAATATCAGACTAACCTTTGAAACACTTGCTACATAATCCCGAAACGTCCAAAAATGTATCTCCAAATGCTGTAGATAAACACCCGTGAATGTTTTAAGAATTCCTATGAGTACAACTGCACGAAATATTGCCGAAACGATACGAAGTTAGTAAAGAAATTTTGGCTCCTCATTGAGCCGAAATCTTCAATAAATATTCCAAAAATACACTGAAAAGATGGTTATCCAACAAAAAGCTCTTCACTGTATTGTATTCAGCAAGAATATTTTATTTTTTTTCTTTGTAATACCATCTATTATGCAGCTCTATACCAAGTTTTTCTCTCTCTCACGCTTGGCCTCGCGGTTGCTTGGTATGTCGTTGCCTAATGCCAAATGCCGAATTGCTGTTGAGTGGCCGCTGCTAATTTTCTAAAACCACAAACTAATGTGCGCTTTTAACAAAATATTTTTTGCCATGCTTTTATTTTTAGTTTTTTTATTATTAATTTATGATTCTCTGTGTTATGTATAGAAGAGGGTTTGTATGTGTGTTTGTGTTAGTATGAGGCTTTTGTGGCCATGAATATTTCACAAAATGCACAAAATGCTTGTGGAAAAGTGTTTGCTTTTTGCCTTTGGTTGGGATTACGCATAAGCCATGTAGCATAAGCAAGTAAGTACGCTAACATGCACTAATTACACTGCTTTTGGGGTACCCTTCAGGCGTTGAGCGCTAAGCTTTGAAATATTGGTTGCATGCGAGTGTTGAAATGTGAAAGGTCAAAATTTCGTTTTAGTTGGGCGAAATTTGAAAATCATTGAATTGATGTATGGAGCTTGTACTAATATCAATGATGTATGGAATGATCTGAGAAAAACTAAGCAAGATAATCTAACTTTGGGAGGCAAGCGAACATTAAATACTCGGCTGTGAGATTTAGCAAGTAAGATGGAGTTATTTGTATATGGAAGGCCCAAAAACAATGTGTTAGTCAATATTATATCCTTGGAGATCTACACCGGATTCTGACTATATTTTGAGAAACTCTCAGTTGCTGCGTGGTAGCTTTTACCACTAATGGTTACTTTGAAATTAAATAGATTTTAAGTAGCATTACCGATATTGAGACTGTCGTGGTTACTATTAAGTTAGGCCAACCTTAAAGTGGTCAAAACTTTAAAGTGCCAAACGAAGATAGCGGCGACTGGCTTCTGTTACTTAAATGCAACGTCACAGTTGCAGTTAATTTTAAGTAATTTAAACAGTTTTACAGGCGATTTGGAGTCCTGTACTATGGCTTTAAAGTGATCGTGTAAGTGATATTTAATTGTGAGTATAAGGTATCCGTTACCAGCAGACCTAGACGTCATTGTGAATGGCTACTGCGACGTGCGTCTCACCACTTAAATAATCAACCATAGTATGGTGACTATACCAGTAACAAAATCTGGTATCTACTAAAAATTAATTTTTATCACTGTTTCAGAAAAAACACTAATCAAGTAAGTTGTAAAAGAACTCTGGTGGCAATACTGGTTCAAATAGAAACAAGTTATAAATGGAACCATAAGGTGGCAGCGGAAACTTTAAACATATAATTTGTGGAAGTCATAACTTTACCACGACTTTAAAGTGACGCTATAGTGGCTTTTGGTACTTTGTAGCAAATATAACTTTAAAGTTAAATATTTTTAAATGCCGACAATAATGACAAGTATTAACTGCTTTAAAGTTTTGGTTTTTATGAATACGACTTCAAAGTTATTTATTTTAAGACACCCTATTTTTTTAGATATATCTTCAGTCAAATAACAAAAACCAAATTATCATAATTTCCGCATTAAATTTAATATTTTGATGCATAATAATTATTTTTAAGTAGGAAAGGACCACAGGAACACATTTGAACATGTAGCTCTTTTTTAGACACGAAAAGAAAATATTTTCAAAGTACTATGACTATAAATGAGCTCAAGGAAAAGAATAATAATTTTTCTTTTTTTATGAAAATTCTTATTGTGTTTATTTTTCATATAATTATCATACCTTTCATGAACATAAAATGGTATTATAACTTTGCTCCGATATTTGTAAGTATGAAAAGAAGAAGAGATAGACCCACCCATAAGTATATCGAAATGATCAGGGCGATGATCTGAGTCGATTTAGCTATGTCCGTCTGTCTGTTTGTACGCAAACTAGTCCCTTAGTTTTTGAGATATCTTGATGAAATTTCGCATGGAGCCGCCATTTTGCATGAGATTATCAATCAGCCAGATCGGACCTACATAACATATAGCTCCCATACAATCGATTGTTCCGATAAATAGGGTTGGGCTTGTATCTTTAAATTATCAGTTTTGCAGAGTTTTTACTAATTGTAAGTAAGGAACGGATACTTAAAACCGTGATTTGTATTCATGAAACGTATAAAGTCTTTGGCACAGTCGAAGACATCCCTTTCCTTACTTGTTTTTTTAATAAATTATTAAAAGTTTTAATTAGAATAGAATAGCAAATATTTTTTTTTCTCGAGACAACCGCGATAGCTTTTCTATAGATCCATTTTGGAAGCTGCTGGACTTCTTCATTATGGTACTTTACAAAATGTACAGGTCGGAAAAACAACAAATTTGTTGAATTGTTGGTATATAGAGAAAATATTTTCAAAAAAAATTTTTATTTCAATATCGATGTACGAGGTGTGTTCAAAAAGTATCGCGAATTTTGTGCTTTTTCAAAAATGATTTATTTATTCATGAATATCTATTTTGTCCCCTTCAAAGTAATCCCCATGAGATATTATACACCTGTACCAACGGTTTTTCCAATCTTCGAAGCACTTCAAAAAATCATTTTTTTGTATCTTGTTCAGCTCCTCCTTCGATGCCGTCTTTATCTCGTCAAGAGAAGCGTAACGTCGTCCTTTCATGGGCCTCTTCAGTTTATTGAACAAGAAAAAGTCACAGGGGGCCAGATCTGGGGAATACGGTGGCTGCGGCATCATTAGTGTGTTGTTTTTGGCCAAAAAGTCGCGCACAAGCAACGATGCGTGAGCAGGGGCGTTATCGTGGTGCAAAAGCCAATTTTTGTTCTTCTTTGCACATCTTCTCGGCCTTCTGAGAACATTTTGTACCTTCGATAAACGTTGCTCCGGTCCAAGGTAGCTTCTCCGTATGCCACAGTCAACATTCGAAATGCATCCGGGCACTTAATTTCGTTTTTCACACAAAATTTGATACAGGTTCTTTGATCCATTTTTTTGAATAGGTAAAAATCGAAGACGATCCAAAACACGTGCAAGCAAAGCAGCTGTCAACAATTAACTGAACATTTAAAATGGCCGAGCTTGTCGGCATAAGTGAGAGACATGAGTACCAACATAACGCCACAAAAAATTCGAAATTCGAATATACGTAACCAGCGAAAATTCAAAATTCGCGATACGTTTTGAACACACCTCGTATTATGATTATGCTTGATAGTAAATTTTAATTCGTTTTAGTTCTTTCACGCATGCAACCGCAAAGAAAAAGACTTTCTCTCATTATATTATTCATGCAATAATATTATGGCTCAATTTATATATTATAAATTAGAATAGACCAGGATCCATATAAATACAAAACAAATATATTGTAACAAATCAAGTTAGAAGATAAAGCAAGCAAAAAGTTAGACGGAGAAATTTGATTCAAAGTTCCCTTAAAGTCGCATTTAACACGATGCTACATCATTGCTACGTAACCATAACGTCAATGGAACTTTGCTGGATATCTGGAGTTAAAATTGGTAAAGGTAGCAATTTTAAAGTGGCCGATTGGGACATTACGTAAAGCTTAGTTTGAAAAATCGCCATTTAAGTAAAATAGGTTCAAAAAAAACTTTGTTGTGACATAGCTTAGAGATATCAACGGGCTCTTCCGTACTTACTTTTAACAACTATTAAAGAAAAAAAATGCTTGGCACGATGTACAGCAATTTGTGTTGTACGGCTTTGAACTTTTTTCCTACAAACTGGCGGGCCTACAGTTTTTTGCCGACCCCGAAGGGCATCTGCATAGAAGATGAATTTTTGCTGCCAAGGGGTGAACCGTTTCGAAAACACTTTTGATGTTACCTGACCATGGACTCGAACCTCTGACATTCGGTGTGGGAGGCCAGCAACACTACCGACACACCACTGCGGCATTTCACAACAATAAGGTACCCTTTAAAATTTGCAAAAATTCCAAATAAGTTTTTCAAAATTCCGAATTTGAATTTCACGTACTCGTATATGGCAAGGCTGTCTTTTAAGTCAAAATTGTATTAAGTGAAACTACCTACATTCTTTTAACATGGTAATAAGTACTCAGCATAAATTGCCGATTTCGAAATGTTACTCATACGCACCGAATGTTCCCAAATCAACTCAAAACAAAAAGTCAATCCACTATTAGACAGCTCAAATTTTATTTATTTACTTACAAACTGAACTTTTTTTAACAAATTAGCTTTTGTTAGACCAATTGCTGTTTGTCTATTGAGAACTTGCAATAATAAATATACATAAATTTTTTTTTTGTTGTTGTAGTTATTTATGTGGCCACCTTCAAGCATCTTAATCATAAAATATGGTCAACCAAACCAAAGCAAGACCTAAACGAACATTATTAAACATATAAAGATAACAGCTGAGACTATAACTTTTGTTTTAGAGGTATATATATATATATATAAATACATATATATTTATACGGCATATACATATATTACGCAAACTTATCATTCTTCTACATTTTGTTTTCCTTTCTCTGGTACTGCTTATGCATCCTTAGCTCAGTTTGAATTATGACAAGACATTAAACATCACAATACACCTCATTTAAATTATTTGTGAGTACGCGTGTCCTGGCTTTTATATCTATGTAAAAGTAAAAGACCAAAAAAAAAGTCGAATCTTTGTACATCATCCTTTGTCTGTAAATGTGAGCGTGAACTTTCACATATTTCACTTGCTATAAATCGGAGACTCTCATTTACATCACATATACGTATATTTCCCGCCATCATCACTTTTTGTGTATGTAGTTTAGGTTAGGAATGATGACAACTATCGAATATTAGGGGAACACTATTTCCGTCCACATTAATATAACATTATCTAAAACAATTGCGCGTTTTATAAAATGGGAAAAACCATTGAACAGGAAGCACTATTACCTTAAATGACACCCCCGAATATAGGGACACGCTTATAACATTTAGTATTACTTTTAACTATTTATTGGTTTAAGTAATGCATTCAACTTTTTGTATGAAATTCAAGAGCTTTGAAATCAAATGCTCCGATTTTTTGTTATATATAAAGTATTTAATCATAAAATAAGATCACCCCATCTCAAACCATTTTTGTAAAAAAAAGCCCACCTCATAGATTGTTCAAACAGCGGCCAAACTCGGATTTTGTTTCAAAGATTATCTTTCTCAGCTGAAAATGTATTAAATTTTAGTTAAGACAAGGAGTTTTTAGAAATTATTTTTTTTTATATAGGGGGATTGCTCACTCAGCCGTCGATTCCTGAAAATTGTCTTAAGTAATCGAGTTTTTCTCTAAACACTTCGTAGCTCAATGTGTAGAACCTTCTACTTTGACGACATTTGAGGCCCATGTTGTTGTTGTTGTTGTAGTAACGACAAAAACACTCCCCGAATGTTTTGGAGAGTGTTGTCGAATTAATAGTCCTTGGCCGGATTTGAACCCGGTACGCTCCGGTACTCCCTTGCGGTACTCCCCGACTGTCGTGGTAGCGATTTATGACCAGTGAAACCTTCTACGTCATGTCACCCCTCCTTCCGTAAGGAAGGATAAGATGGGTAATGAGAGGTGAGAGGCATCATATCCGTAGATCAACCATCGAGTTGCACGTCATTACCTTTGTGCATATTAGTCGTTTCTTACGACCGATATGCCTACCTCGGGCATATTTTAAACCCCTAACCCGCAGGGGGATTTGAGGCCCATCAACTAACACAGTTTTTTTATTTTTTAAATTGGTTAAAAATTTCTGGTTTAAGATTAACACTATTTTTATTACACTACTTTCCTCGAAAACTGAGCTGGTTTTAATCACATATAAGTCCAAAAATTCTAAAATTTTGTCTTAACTGCTTATATATGCAATATCTGCTTACCCAAATTTAAAACTAGTTTTCAGGAAAAGAGTTGCGAGCCGAACAAAAGGTTTTATAATAAGGCATGAGAAAAATAGTATTCCACACAACTCAAAACATATCTTCTAAAAGAGTAAAAAGGCATTATTTCATGTTTGTAAAGTTTTCCTACGAAGTGTCGCAAAATTGTAAACAAAACTGTTCCGGGTATAATGCAAGTATTTCTAGACTCACTGGGAGCAAGAAAAAAAGTTCTGCACAGTTTGACAAAAAAGAAATTTCTAAATTGACAAAAAAAAAATAATTATTCAAAATGTCTAAAATCAGGTATTCTGACAGCCGGTTTCACGAAAGCAATTTAAATAAAAATCAGTTTTTCTTGAATTTTATATGAAATCTGACAACGAGAAGAATTTTCTAAGTCAAACAATGCAGAGCTTTTATTTTCATTCTCACTTTACAAGAAGAGAATTAAGTGCCGAGTTAAACGGAGCTATTTGGTGCCGCTTGCTAATGGGGTAATGGAAACACTAGCTTAAGGCTGTTTAGCGACACCGCAATGCTATAGCTCCAGATAACGCACTCGTCAATGGTTTTTAAATCCTCAGCAGATACGGTTGTGTACTTGTTCTAGCAAAGGCTGCTGTTGTAAAAATATGCAATGTTAATAGACCCAAATAGAGCAGTTCTTTTTCAAATGAGCATCAGGGAAATTCAATAACTCATATGAGGGCGTGGCATTTATAGCTCGTCAGAACAATATCGACAACTGCCAAAAGCAGAAGTTAGCCCAGTACTTTCTTAACTGAAATAAAGCTTATCTCTCCAGAAGCGGACTGCAAGTTTTGAGCAATTCTTGTTTTGATCAGTACCTAGTTCTTACTTACTTTTAAGTGAGTAATAAACTCCCTAACATTTTAAGCTCTCGATAGCTTTTCATTTATAGGAAACTTTCAGCTCGCTAATAGCTCAGTAAAAGTACAACGTTAATTTCCCAATTAATGCGATGATTAAAAGAATTTTCACTCTTTCTAACCTTTACATTGAACTTGAATCCATTGGTTTCGCAAACACCTACTCCTTATGAGCTCCCCAAACTACTTCCCATTACCTGCTAGTGCGCATAAGCTAACCACTGAAGCAGTATACGCCGCATAGAAAATTGTAACACAAGTAATGCCGTTGTGGATGCCGTTGTCTCCAAAGGTAATTACATCTAGGGATATCTAGCTTACCAACAATAGCAGCTGCACTGAGTCAGCTTTGAATTGAATGCCAGTGTACGATTACACGACTACTTGGTAGTACATTCCCGAAAACATCAAACTAATACCAGGTGTCCAAGTCAGGCACTTTCAGAGAGAGATAGAGTTCAAAGTAGAAAGTAATTGAATAATAACTCCTCAAGTTCAAAACCCAGCAACTGAGACTCAATCCAAACAAGAATTGTATTTCCTTTCGAAAACTTTTTTTTAAAAAAAAGTGGTCTCACCCTAAATTCTTTATATTAGGAGCGAAGAATTTAAAAAAAATCCTGCTCTAGTTCGATTTCGAAACTGCAGTGC